>CM062805.1:177576381-178897631 GCA_031772625.1 Pinus tabuliformis | reverse complement strand
AAGATCTAGAATGTTGCGTGAATTTGGCTTCACACTTAACAATTTATTTTAAATTTTATTTTTATTTTTTTAATTAAAGGATATATTGTTATGGATTCTTTTGTAAAAAGATGTTGGGATGAGGAAGATGTTGAAAATTATGCATCTAACCTGTGAATTTCTATTAAAATTAGACATTCTATATTAGAAAAATAGGTACCCTGACACATTGGGATAGTTTTATCTTCGATCTTATAAATGAAATATATGACGTTTGGTCTAATTTTCATTTTAATTTTTTTTAAATGGGGATATGTTTTTTTAGTTATTTTACACATTAGTTAGTTGATGTAATTAATAAATGTGAGATGGTTTATTAGAAAATGCGTATAAGTTGGTTGTTGTAGTTTTATTAATAACATTATTAGTTTGAAGAGTTTTAGTTATTTAAAAATTATTTATATTAATGAAAATTATGCAATTGGTATGGAATGTATTTTCATATTATATTGGAATTAATCTCAATTAGAGGTTTTCTTTTGAAGACCAAGTGAATATTGTTTTTTATTTAAAATATCAATAAATGATTGTCTACTATTGTAGTTTCAATAGCTTATTTTTGTTTTATTTACCTTTTGTAATTATCTTTTTGTTTATATTATATTTTAATTATCAAGGAAAACCACAAGTCTATTTTACTATTTAAGAATGAAAAATATTTTAGGCTTAGGGATTCTTTTTACCTTTGTTAGACTAAGTATCCATATTTTTTTCTCAATTAACATCTTATATGGAAAGTTGTAAGGTTTTCCACACATATTAATATTTTAAAGTGAAGGTGTTCCATATGTTAAGGTGATGTTGATCTTCTTCATCACCATCTCAAAATAGTTGTAGCAATGAACACAAAAATTATAGAAAATTATGACATGGATCTTCTTCTTTGACAAAGAAAATAAATAGGTGTAAATTATCTATAATTATTAGTGATGAAAGGATTCTATTTAAGATTAACAACTCATGTACCTATGAATAAATTATTTCAATCTATATTGTTCATCCAACTCCTCCTATTTAACCTAGTGAATTCATATGTCCTTAAAACTATGTTAACGACATTAGAAGCAAATGTTGAAGAGATGGGCCTTAATAGGTGAGCATTTAAGGTTTTTTTTTGTTTTTTTTTGTTTTTTAACTATTAAGTCTTTCTCCATACTATAATGTCAAAATTTACAAAGCCTTACATGGATAAATTGGGAAAGTGTTTCGGCTTTTAGGGAGGTAACATCGATGTGGTTGTAACCTAAAAGTGTTTGTTAAATATGTTTCTTAATGATATCATCTGACCCAAGAAATAATAAGTTTGTTTTCAGAAAGGAAGCAAGTTCTTAGAAAACATATGTATAGCCTTATTGAGTAGATTCTGAATGATAGATAAAGCCATAGATGGTGGCAATATTTCAATTGAAGAAAATATATCTTGGATTTTTTTGTAACCCTATGTTATTATATAGAACATTAATCTTCACGAAAATAAGGCATACATGAAAAGGATAAGAGAGAATCGGTTAACATGCTATCAAAAGTTATCCCACATTGAAGTGGAGAATACCTTATCTGCTTTTATATTGCATAGTCTCTAGTTCACAAGAAATGAGGCATATGGTATGTATTTTTACTTATTTCCATCATGTTTAGGGATATCTCTACAAAATTATTCTATTACTTACTTGATAACAACTTTTTTCCTTCAATTCATGACCATACCTTCTCTATAATTATTCCACTAACATGATAGAGACATTGAATAAATTCCTTAGTTCATCCATGACTCCTTTTGTAGTATCATTGGGATGAGATAGTATTTTTGACACCTAAGGCTCCATATTCACATTGGTATTTTCAAGATGGAAGGTCACTAACTAATATAGAGTACAATATGAGATAATTGTTGGATACCTTGTGGTACATATAATAATAATTGGAAAAATGATTTCGATCATGGGTTATCTCTCAGTCCTCTAAAGGGTTCTTCAAAGATAGTCCACCATTAAGATGACCCTTCTTGCATACATATTTTATGGAGGGTTTTTATCCAAAATTTCGATTTCATTTATATTGTCTCTTGCTAGCATGTGAGATGAGATATGCTCTCATGTGTCCTTAGAGGAATATAGATTTGAATGTGGTTAGATAAAAGGAAGAGGAAGACTCCCACATTAAATCCATTTATTGCTCCATTAAATATTTGATTTTCATGATTACCTAAATGTATATGATCCGGATTGGATCACAGTATTGGTTTTCATCCATATTGATGCTTTCAGAGTGTAGGAAGGGGAGGAATCAACTCATAGGACCATTTTTTCCGGTGGGACCCAGTTTGGCAAATTGGGGTTTGAAACCTTTCAAGAGAATTTTGAGGCATCAAATGATGTTTTTTGGGGTACAACTTTTCCATTTGGTCCTAGTGCCTCTTTTACCTATTCTTCCCATAGATACCTTTCCAACAACACAAGAATCACCTCAATATGAGTCTATATGCAAAAGTTATGCCACTTGGAAGTTGAGATTCTTGTTTTGGCCATCATAATTCGAGAGGATGCCATGTCAACCCCAATTATTTATGGAAAAGGGTCTAGCTACGTGATCATGATGAAGAATAATTTAGAAGATTCCATATTGTAACCCTAGTTAAGAGTTGAGGGATTTAAATCTAACCATTAGTAGGTTATCGCATTGTGTTATAACCGAGCCACTAGGAGGAAAAGGGGTTCCATTCTTTCCAAGTGCATTTGTTCCATAGAATAGAAGAGTAGTTGAGAGGAATATGGAGAAAGAACACAAAAATGATTTGTGCATTGTAGTATTCCACAAGCCACAAGCCTAACTTCTTTTTACACGTTGTCATTTTCTATTCAGAGAAAGAGAGTAAAGTAGCCTCACCTTCCAGTTAGGTTTTCTCTCGAAAGGTTTCATGTTATAAAGTGTTGTCATTGATGTCAATGGTGTAAGGGATATTGTTATAATCTGTTTTCATTGATGTCAATCGCTAATGTCAAAGGTGCCATTAATATTAAGCACTGATTTCAAAGGTTTCATTCATGCCAAGTACTAATGTCAAAGGTGTAATTGATGTCAAGCATTGATATGTTGTCACCATCAAAGGTGTTTTTAGCATAAGGAGGATGTTGGAAAAGTATTGAAAAAGGTGTTTTGATTAGGTCATTGGTGTCACGGGTGTCAATGTTGTTGTATCTAGATCAAAGGTGTTGCAAATCTCAAATGTTTCCAGGCAGAATGGTGAACAATAGTGGTGAAGGTGCAGAGACTTTGGAGCCAATTCCAGTTTAGAAGATCATCTCAAAATCTCTTGGAACCTACTTATATGGATATACCCCCAAATTTGAAGGTTGCATCTAAATTTAATGGAGAATGGTAACATTGGTGAAATTTTAGCAAATTCATTGATGGAGAAGCTAAACCAAAGAGATGGGAGGATGTGGTCGATAAGAGAGTAGCAAGACAAGTTATTATTAGCACACAGTGGGCCCATATGAAAAATCACCCCAATGTAGATTCCTTGTACATTGAAAAGAAGAGTGCAATGGAGAACCCCTAAGATGAAAAAGCACAAGGATAACGTGGCATGGTAGAGTGGAGTAGGTAGAGAAAGAGGTTATTGGTTGACAAAGGTCCCATAGCCACATCGCCTCATAGGCCCTACCCTAGAAGAATCAAAGGGCACACATGGTGAGAGTTCTAGGATGACACATCACCGAGAATATGTGGCTGAAAGTACAACAAGTAGACAAGAGAGATCATTGGCAGCAATTGTGGTGATCCCTAGTATTGCACCAAGAGTGCTGCAACTCCCAAAGGCACTTCAACTTTACTTATCAACCCGAGGTTTTGTACAAAATTAGATGTGACAATGCTATATACATAGTAGATGCATCATTCTACTCATGCCACCCTCAACTATGTCACTTGATCATTAGGGTTTCGAACCATTCCTCTACTGAACTGAAAGGAGACTAACTACTAAAATCAGAATGCAAAGGTTAGTCCTAATGCAGAGAAATTAAATTCTTTTCAACTAAAAAATGAATGATGTCAACTTGTAACTGTTATAAAATAACACAAGACTTATGCTAATCTATAGAAAAAAAATTATTCTAACTTGCACTCAATCATCTAGCTATCGGAGTTGCTTGAAAATAGAAGTTGATCCCACCAATTCATAATTCAAGAATGCATGCATTGACTATCTAATTCACACTTGCAGAGTAAATAAAGTCCTAATTTCTAAATTTAGAATGAACTAACTAATGTTATTTGATCTTGCAGGAAAGGAAAAGGAATGAGGGGACTGGTCTAGGTGGCACTTCTCTCCATGTAGTCCAAGTTGAGGGGTAAAACTACTCCTAAACTAATCTAGCTTATCATTGCAGGTGAAAATAGGGTCAAAACAGGTTGTTACATGTGTGCTACATGATGTTGTTACATGATTCATGTACTATTATAAGATGCCCTGAAATGCTACAGGAAGTTGGCTGAGAGGGTTTGGAGGGTAAGAATGGTGAGGTGAAGTGTTGGAACATTCTATGAAAGTTGGGGGAAGTGTAGGTAAGGGGATGAACACCCTTAGCCAAACCCAACACTTCAAGAAGCCTGGATTTGGGCTAAGATGGCTACTCAGGTGACCGAAAAATAGATATCTAGAACATGGGTTGCCATGCATCAAAATAAGGTAGAGAAGACCTAAATAAAGTTGGTGACATGGGTCCTTGCTTGCAGATCCAACAACCATGCAACAACACATGAACTTGTTCTTCTTTTCATTTGCAAAATATTACAAGTAAATGTGGAAAAGATGAATTGAATTTGGAAAAAGCTATCTAACTAATGCTAAGCACTTGATCTATGAAATGAACTACCTTCTAAGCTACAAAATTCACATGAGAAGCAAAACACCGAATGTAAATCTTTCCGAGAAATCATAAACAAACTACCTCACTAACGTCGAAATTTGATCTTTGCAATAAACAAGAAATCACACTCTACTTTTGTGTTGTGATGGTGGGGTCCTCTAATCATGTTCCCATGAGGGAGATGAGATAGGGATCACTATCACAAACTTTTTGAGGAATTATACTCTACTGAAATGCAACAACTAATCAACCTTCTAAGCTAAAGGAAACATGAATAAGAAACAACTAATCAATATTCTAAGCTAAAAGAAACATGAATAAACTTCAGCAACTACTCAACATTCTAGGCTAACAAAAATATAAATACATGAGAGGAACTTAGGTTGCTAGGGTTGGGCCCTAACCCAAGAGCTTTAGCCCTCTAAATTAACTCAATGCTGGATCAAAATAGAACTTCTCATTATCATTCCAAAAATGTCAAATACATCATCAAAATAACAGTCAAAAGTGTTTTAGCTCAATGGCCTCTTGGCTATAATAAAACTTCGAATCCTAATGAGTTCCTTAGCCTGTTTATTTATACAAAAATGGGGCTACCAAAAACTCCCTAAAAATAGGGATATTTGACTCCCTAACTCGAGAATAGGTGAATCTAGCTCTTCTTTGAATTGAACTGGCTTGGATGTCGATGAACTCGGCCTACTTGGTTGCCAATGACACTGAGTTGATGAGAGATAGAGTGAGGATATTTGACTAATTAGAGGAGTTAAGAAGGTGGACAACCTCCTAGAATATCTCTTTCTTGTCTACTCTGAGTTCCTGCACTCAAATCAACTCAAAATTGCTCCAACTCCTTCATTTGACACACATTATGCCACATGACATAGCAACACATCTTTACTCTTCACACTAAGCATAATATAAAAAAAAAATTGTAGATAAACATGAGAAAAAGATAATTTAATAAGTTGGAGGATGGCATTGTGACCCATATAATATACCTATTGATGAGCCCCATCAAGTTTTGTACCATGGTACCAGGAGCCACATCATCCCGAAGGTCCTCCTCAAGAAGAACCAAAGGGAGTGCAATTTTTGAACTCCTGGGATGATGAAGCACCAAGAGTATGTGGTAGAGGTCGTGGAGAAGGTCTAACACTGTCGGGAGGACGTGGAGTAGGATAAAGGAGTTGATTGGTGCACTATTGCAGCGTGAGGAGGCCCCACAACCACATCACCTTAGGACAACTTCCTTAGAAGAACCAAAGGTGCGCGCAAAGTTTGAAGCCCTAGATGGCATAAAACCAAGAGAAGTAAGCACGTTAACATGCACATTGATTGGTGAAGTTTAGAGTGGGAGGTTCCCACAGAACAAATCACCCTAAGAGACCTTCCCTAAAAGTATGAATTTGCACTCAAACTTGAAGCCCTGGGATGATGCACAACTAGGAAACGTGACTCAAGAAGTAGTGAAGAGCATTGGCCTAGACCCTCTAAATTTTTAATAAAGAAATTGTTGAAAATCAAAGGTCCGGGAACCCCTCTTCCTTTTTACTCAAGATAATGTGGATGACACTTGGCATAATTGTATTGGCTCATACTGACAACATGGCAGACACAATGGTATGATGACATCAACATGATGTCGAGATAGGCGTGACACATGGCATGTGTTTTTGACACTTTTAGGTGCCTAAGTGGGCCAATCCAAGTGACACATGTCACCACTCATAAGGCACCATGCACAGGGAAAATTTTAAGGATGGAAATTTATTTTGAAGCTTAGAAACCTTGGCGAATCTTGTAATCCATCATATGCAATCTATAAAATGTTTGACAATATTTTTGTAAAAGAATTCAAATTTCTAAAAAATTTATACACACTCTATATAAAATTTGGGCAATTTTTAAGGTGAAATAAATTTATACTATAAAATTTGGGCGAATCATTTTTAGAAAAAATGGAAATTAGCATATCTTTTTTTTGGAAAAAACATAGAAAATTCGCCCATCTACGAATATTAGCCCCTAAAATTTTCACTTATATATTAGACTAATTAGACCACCTAAGAATATTAGCCCCTAAAACTTTCACTTATATATGGAAAAATCATAGAAAATTAGCCCACCTACGAATATTAGCCCCTAAAATTTTCTCATAGATAATAGGATAGAATATCTCATGTGTATGTAGAAGAAACCTTAGACTCAACAAGGGAACAAGTTGTGAGTGAAATAGACACTAGTTGTGAATCTAGTAGCTCCTCTTTTTAGTTAAAAGATCATGAAGAAAAGATTTATTTAAAAAGGAAGCTCATATCATCCCTTGATGATATCAAGAATCTCAGAGCCATCAATCTAGAGCTGGAAGTATAGAATATAATATTAAAGGAGAAGTTGACCAGGTTTTAGAATTATGATATTTTGGAAGAGATTCTAACTAACCATAGATCCCCTCAGGTCAAGACAATATTGGAAGGATAATGTGACCCAATAACAACATTAAAGGGACCCATCATTTTTTTTAAGGAAATATCTAACAACATTGTAGTAGCAGAGAAGTTAACAAAACAAAAAGGAGAGAAACAATCTTCCAGAAATAAAGACAAAGGTATGCATCCCCTCATATGTTTTTGTTGTGGTAACACAAGGAATTTTTTCTCTAAGTGTCCAAAGAGGAAAAATATGTTGCAGTAGCAGAAGTGGAGCACACTATTTCGACAACATCCATAAGTTTCTCATAGCAATTCAAACAACCATGCACAAAGAGCATTTCCCCTCAAAGGAAAAATTATCAGAGGCCCAAAAGCACTAGAAGAGTGAGTATCGGTCCAAGAAATTGGATGAGAAGAGGCTTTAGTATGAAAAACTATTTTTCCCCTTTTCAAACTAATGAGGAACACTACAAGTGTGGAAATTATGGGCACAAAGCAGCTATATGCAAACTTGGAAAGAATACATCCCCTTTCTAGAATATTTCAAACAAGGGTATGGAGCACGTTGAGCACCAACAAGAAAAATTGTGTAGGAGTTATTACAACAATAATAAGAGAGGAAGGTCGAATGGTGCATGGAGGAAACTGAGGTTGGTGTTTGACTTTAAAGATTATCAACAAAAAATTAGTGGATCAAATCCTGAAAATACTGTAGTTGATATCTCTTATATAAGTTGCAACAGACATATATCTCAGTCAGGAAAAGGAGCTACAGTAGCCTAGTTAGTTATCCAAAGAAGTACAAGTAGAAAGAAAGCACAAATAGAGAGAAAGAAGAGAAATATTTAATTTGTAGATTATCTTTAATTAGTTGTAATAAGAGGAATGACTAGTGGTACACATGCTTAGATTGCAGCAGAAAGTCCCTCATACAAGCAAAAGGAGTAGCTCATGGTGTTGACCAAGTAAAAAATCAACATACCCGAGTGTGGAACAAAAAGGGATACAATCTACTTAGGGGGAGTATATTCCTTGTTCCTGTTTATTGAAAATAAGAGGTTCGCTTAAATATAATCCAAAAAGGACATGTTAGCACTCTGTGATTTCTCTAGGCCAAGAAAGGAATCCCAGAGGTAACCACAAATCGCTTTAGGCCAGAATCTATCCCTTCTATCCTGGAGAGGGCTCTCTCACTTAGGTTACTCAACAAATAATATTTTAGGCTATGTTATAAGCTCAACAAAGTTCACTTTTTAGAGGTCTGTTGATGCGAAAAGGAGCAGATCCATTTGGCATGGAGTCATGTCAAATTCGATTTGGTCCAGTGAGATAATGGAAAACAGAGGTTTTCTCCATAAGGTAAGAAGCTCTGGTGGTGGATTTATATCAAATTGTTGTGGGAGTTGAATGTAGAAAGGGTGAAAATATAACACATTAGAGCATTAAATCATGGATGAATTTTAAAGTGTTCCTTTAGTTGAAAATATTGATAACTTGGCAAACTAAAACACAGAATTCATTCAAGATGATTTTTGAATTAAGCATTTGGTTTTCCAAGCAATAATATGCACATTAAAGAGATGTAAACACATATACTAACTTACAAGACAAAAGGAGCACAAAACCACCAAAATTTTGACTCAGGAATCTCTGCAAATTTCTCCTTTGTATTTCATTCATTCATTGGAAAAAAGTCTTCAAAAATATAGTGAAAAAAGTCTTATCCTCTAATCTCAAGAAATAGAACCATTTACAATGTTTTTTTATATATTTATACATTATTAAATATTCGATCTCCTACCCTAGGTGGTCGAATTCATTGACCAAAACCATCTTTAACTAGATACATCCAAAAACTAACGCATATACTAAAAAATAAGATTACTTTAACCTACTACCAATCGCTACCTAATACATCATTGAATTAGACTATATATGAAATTAAGAATTAATTACATCTCCTAAAACATCATGCCACCTATCCACAATGATCTAACTACTTCTAGGGGCCAAAATTTGAAATTTGAAACAAAATGGAGCTGACTGTCCAAATTCACCACACATTAGGTAAACTTACAATGCATTGAAGTGGTTTCCATTCTCTATACTGTTTTGGCCCCTGAATATCAAAAATAAGTAAAGGGGTATGCTTCAAATACCCTTGTGATGGTGTTGGACTTCCTAAACCAGATTCAAAATGCATGTAGACATTCCTTTGACATGTACCCCACTTTCATAGTGCACTGTCTATTTCTACAGCGCCTCCTTTGATGTCTCTTCTCTTCTAGGTTGGTGTCATGCGGAAGGAGTCAATTTTGCGGACAAAACCGACCTCCCTAGAGGCGAAGGCTTTCTAGTGACAAACAAGACAATTAAGTACTATCTTTCCCTAAACATGCATTTAAAATACAAGAAACCAGGTGTTTAAAGCATACCTTTAGTCCAACGCTGCTTGTAGTAGTCCAGCCTCTCTGATCCAGATGAGCTCCTCCTTCTCTTCGAAACCTGCATTCACTAACAAGCAAACGATTACATAGCACCTAAATAACTCATAAAATAAAACATATTCATCATAAAGACCAAGGAGTATATGAAACAAATTATATATAACAACTTGTTGAGAAAAATGAACTTAATTGTATTAAGTGGAAACAAAAGAAACCATTACAACCAGTGCCTTGGTGTTGTGCAAGTCCCTCCCAGGGTCCAGCAAGAGTTCTCCTTTACTTTGATCAGCTCACCCACTTCCAAATGAAGCTAAGAAAGGATGGGAATCTCTCCTCTCAAGCTCTATAAGGGAGTCCTAATTTCAGCAGCATCTACCCTTAGGAATGTTCAGCTTTCAACCTCCCCTCCCTCTGGCCCAATGCCTGTATTTATAATGCTTTGGAGGAAGTTAATCAGGTCCACCATCAATGGGATAAGCCCCTCTTTCAATGGGATAGCTCCCCTCTTGATGGGATAAGTTCCTCTTTCATAGGGATACATGAACCATCTGGAGGCGCTCAATACACGTCAAACCATCTTCTAGAATGCTCTAGAATCGACCACAAGTAACGTTTTTGAACTAAAACTCGCGCCTTTTGACCTTTACAGGAGTACGCACCAACCCCTTTACAAACAGAGCGTACAAGTACGCAGGTATTGTGAACTTGGGGTGCGTACACGCAGGTAAGGTTAAGAGAAACTGCGTAACCAGAGTTAATTGAATTTTTAAGTACTTTCTCTCTTTCTTGGAGTTTGACATGAGGAGCAAAGGTATGAGACTTGCCAAGGAGGATAGTATGACAGTTGATGGAGCCATACTAACTGCAAATAGTCATGGTGACAAATTTTAGTGTAACAGATTGCCCCCTAAAGTGCGAAACCTGTAGTAGATTAGGGTTTCATATCATCTAGGAAGGGTGAAGTACTTTATCATTTCAAGGATTATCTTGTGGAGAGCCCAGTCGGAACCTGCAAATATTCAAAAAAAATTACATATGTAAGATCATATCATCACTGAGGTAGGCATTCCCATACTCAGATTGAAAACTTTAACTAACAAACTAACTACTACTCTGATATAGGAATGATTTCGCAGTACATCATAATCATAGACTCATGTAGACACAGTATGGACGCAGCCATCTGTTTATGATTAGTCTACTGTATAATGAATACAAAACTCCTCGCAGCCTGGATGGTGGAAACTAGATCCAGGGTCTTCATTTCTACTTCCCGAAATGGTACGATTCTATCCATGCGAATAAATGAGTTGATGTCGAACATGGTAGAAACCACTTGATTACCAGTCGATGATGTAAACTGTTAACAAGTGTGAGAGAGACCACCAGTGATGTCAATGGTTCTCAAAGTACCCAGTACAATCCATGAGATGTGAATGAATGTGTTGATGTCGAACATGTCACGGAATCCTTCAATCGAGAGTCAATGATGTAAACTGTCGTCAAAGGCGAGAAACCGGCCATTGATGCATGCAGATTTCAAGGTACTGACGATTTCTAGGTCATCTTTCTACATAATGTGCTGATGTCGATAGAAAGCGACCCGTTGCAGGCAAGCCCACAACACGAAATCATAGATCAAGTTGAAGAAATGTAGCTGTAAGGACTGACTCAGGGATGGTCGAGATGGATGACAGGTATTTTGCAGATGAATGGTTTATTTGCAGTGACCTCTTGGACACATAACGACACGACAAATGGCTTGGTAACAATTGACCCAAAGTTAATACCCGGAACCGGCTGAAGATTTTCAATGTGGTTTGATCAACTGTTAGGCAAAGGATTTCCCAACCCAGGTGAATGAAAAGTGTCGTGTTCAAGAGTGGTGATAAGGTTTCTTCTGAGACAAAGGATAACAAATAGGCTCATTTTTCTCTCTTTTCCCCCACCATTTCTAGCAAGTACCTCTTTATTTTTTACAAGCTTGAGGAGGATAACATATGCTTGATTATAAGCTCATCCTTCGGATGAATCCAACTTAGTTTAGATTCGAACCCTAAGAAGGAGTGGTTCGTTCCTGTTTGTAATCGAACAGGTCCTTTACTGTGAAATTTTAACGAGTCCAGTATAGGAGAAACTCGGCGTTTTTCAATTTTAGAGAGTCTAAAAAAACTTAAGAAGACTCCAGGGTTGAACTTTTTCGTAAATTTGTGTCTCCCAAGCAAGAAAAAATATAAAATAATACTTGAGAGAACCGCTTGATCTTTTACGACCAAGGAGTACTTTCATAATTAGTGTCTTTGACCTGAAAAGTAAAAAGCGATCAAGGACACGTCGTTTTATTTCCAATATCGAATTTGAAACGACAAAAATCCGGCAATCTTTTCCTGTTTTTACAGTCAGAAAAGGGCTATAAGGGGACCGTATTTTAATTCCGTTTTAACGAGTGTAAAAGAAACGCTCGGCAATCTTTTCATGTTTTAGGAGTCAGAAAAGGGCTTAAAGATGACTCTGATGTTTTTGTTTGTGAAAAATGACAATTTTCCCTGAAAATCCTTTTATCCTGCACAAAAACCAACACATTACTCATACCCGTTTAAAGACAGATAAAAATACTTTGAAAAATACCTTTTCATGGTGAAAAATAAACAAATTTACCATTTATTTACCCAAAAAACCTATAAAAAGGGCTTTTACCAATTCATTTTTACCATTTTACTGTTGAGGAGAGAAAAAGGGCTTTTGGCAAGAAACTTCCCGTGGACATTGCGGAGAATCCGACCGTCGAAATCGAACGCCGTCTCTTTCAGGTATTCTACAACATCCTCCTCTTCATTTTCATCCATTTAGAATTTGTTTTTAGGTCCTAGTTTCATTTTTTGGAGGCTTTGGGGTTTCAAGGTCCGCCTTTCAGGGTACGCAGGTGCTCCACTGGTGACCCGCGTAGCCTGACATTTTCTCAGTTGGGAAAATGCCGGGCGTACGCACCTTGCCTTAAGGTAACCCGCGTACCCACGCCCTGTTCCTAAAGGCGGGGTGTGTACCCCGCAAAACGAGTTTTCAAACCCCAATTTCTTCAAAAGGGACCAATTTTTTTTTGATTTCATTGAATCTAACAGATGTTTTTTGGTGTGTAGATTGCCCACCATGCTTGATTGGCACAAGAGAGAGCATGAATATGTTGATTTGGCCGCCATTAATCATCAACTGTCCATTGATGCTTTAAAGGCATGCGGCCTCTACAAATACTGGGCCATACCTGGCATGAGGGCCCAGGTGCGCTTTCTAGAGTGGCTGGTAGAGAGATGGAACGTCCAGGACCAGTGCTTTTATATTGGAGGGCACCAGCTCGAGATAGAGCCCTCAGATATTTATTTCCTCACTGGTTTGCCCAAGAGAGGCGAACACTTGACTCTGTTCGGGACTATGCCGGGTGGCGAGTCCATCGCTAGTCTCCGACAAGAGTGGTGTAACACTCAGTCTCAGGAGAAGGGGATAGAGATCAAAACTATATCCTGACCTGAACTTATGGTGATTGCTTTTACAGTTACCAGACTATGCGGGGCTGCCGCTTTACACATTGCCACTGGATCCCAGATGCGGATGGCGATTGATTGCTATTAGGGCACCATTTTCAACTGGTGTGATGCTGTGTTGGCCAACTTAAAGGGCCAACTGACTAGGACTAAAAACGGACAGCTAAAGACTTTTGGTTATGGGCCTTTAGTTGTGAGTTTTTCCCTAGAGAGGGTTCTGATGCTGATCCCACAACAGCTCACTGTTGAGGTTGGGCCTCCCTGAGAGCCTAAATTGATGCGATGGGTTACGGTTATGGCCCGTCATCCTGATGAGGGCACGGAGGTTGTCCGATTTACTCTGGAGTATTTTCACTGGTTGGAGGACCAGATCTTTTCTATACAGGATTTTCCTTATGCCGGAGTTGATTTTCGTGGAGATCCGGACATGGTTCTTCCACCGGGAGAACAATGGGATGACACAGGTACTTCATTTTTCACAAGTTTTTAAATTATCTACTTTTTTTTTTTTTTTATATCGTCTCAAAACTGACAGTAACAATTTTCAAAATGCAGATGTAGGCCCACGTCGTCCAGCCAATCTCCGGCCTTTCGAGAGGAGACTACCAGTTGCAGTGGCACCGGCCCCACGGGACGAGGCCACAGAGACCCTAGCTGAGTTGGAACAAGACCTAGAGCGTCTTACAACAGACATACCAGAGACTACTATAGATGATATTCCTATCAGACTTCAGCGCTATGTAGTCGCAGTCCCAGGACCTTTTAGGAGGTTCTTGTGTAGGGTGGCGCGTGCAGTGGTGTCGTATAGGGAGCATCACCAGTGATTGGATGGTCGTTTTTGTAGACACATGTGACATTTTGGTTTTTTGTACTTATCATTTTTGCCGATCATAAGGTGTTTTTCAACCTATGATCGAAGACGATGTATTTTTTGACACACTCCTATCTATATATATCATTATTACCGGCTTATCTTGTTAAACATGTGTGATGAAATGTTTTTAAATTTACATGTATGATTATTGCAAATGTCTGTCTAACATTCGAGAAGCAATTGCATCTGCTAATGTATTTAAAGACCTTGGAATATGCTGATATTCAATGTAATCAAATTCACGTTCCAAGAGACGCACTCTCAAAAATAACCTTAATAACACTGGATTTCTAATGGCATACACTCTATTAAGCTGTAATACAACGAGTTCAGAATCTAACCTCACTATCAAACTCTGAATCCCAAATGAGATAGATTCAGACAATAACTCAATCACTGCACTGTACTCGACAATGTTGTTTTTTGTTTGACCGAGGCTCACCCCATGCATAGAAACTAACTCGTCAGAGGGCGAATAGATAACCCAAGCTGCGGAAGAGATATTCCGTGTACTACGACAAGCACCATCAGCAAATCCAATGTATGTTTGGAGAGGCATCGACATCTGCAAACATCAAGGGTAAAACCAAGATAAGCAGAATAACGACAAAAACACACTTTCTAAGCTAAGCACACTGTCTAAACTAATAAACACACCAGCTAGAAAGAAAAATCTAACCTAAATAAAATCTCCATACCCATGATTTAAGCATAATACCTCTTTAGGTAAAGTCCATTTCTGGGTTTACCCAAAGAGTCCCCGTCAAAGTCTACCAGCTCATAGGCCCCTTTTGCTAGCTTTCGCTTGACAATGTAGGGCCCATGCCACATAGGAACGAATTTTCCAGCACCTAATTTATCGTTAGCTTGATCATATAATAGCACTAGGTCTCCTTCCGAAAAATTCGAGGGGTCACATTTCGATCATACTGAGCTTTCATACGTTTTGCATGAGTCTCGATCGCCAATGCAGCATCACGTCGAGTCTCATCTAATTGAGCTAAGTATAATAAACGCTTCTCCTCTTCGGAAGTAGCTGGAAGTAATTCGATAGCCATTTGAAGTGATGGGATTTCGCATTCAATGGGTAGCACAACTTCCAAACCATAAACTAGTTGGAAAGGAGTGAACCCTATTGATGTTTTCACTGAGGTTCGGTATGCCCAAAGCGCGGAAAATAACATGTTGTGCCAATTCGACCGATGAATACCAATGATTCGTCGGATCATGATAACTAAAACTTTGTTGATGGATTCAACCAGACCATTCGCTTGTGGATAATAAGGAGTTGAGCTATCGTGACGCAAACCAAGATGGCCTGTAAGTTCTGTCATCATAACGTTTCGAAAATGGGGCCCATGGTCAGTGATTATCGCTTGTGGGACACCAAACCTAGCAATAATGTGATTGAATATGAAAATTGCAGTTGTCTTTCCGTCTGCCTCGAATGTAGGCATCCCCTCGGCCCACTTAGTAAAATAATCTACCGCAAGGATGATATACTCATGCCCCCCGGCCGAGTGAGGGTTACATGTAATAAAATCGATACCCCATTTTGCAAAAGGAGCAACGGAAATTATAGGGTGGAGAGGAGCAGGTGGAGCGCGCATCTTGTGATCAAACACTTGACAGTTGTGGCATCTCCGGACCGCAGTAATACAATCTTTAAACAAGGATGGCCAGAAGTAGCCAGCGCGCAATATCTTTTGGGTTGTGGCATACCCAGACATATGACCGCCACACGCTCCAGAGTGACAGTCATTCAGAACCCTTTCAGCTTCCTCGTGAGTTAAACAACGACAAAAAACCAAGTCCGCCCCACGGCGATAAAGAGTATCTCCAATAATTTTGTACTGTTGGGACTAGAATCGAATTTTCCAACGTTCCGACTTTGAAACCTCAGGCCGAAAGGATTGGGTCTGGAGATAGATGATGATATCTCCATACCATGGAGCTAAAGTGCTGATGAGAAACAAAGATTCGTCCGAAATGGGTTCCTCTGCCACAGTTTCCGTGTCAGCACGCGGGAAGTCACACATTAACTCTGCAAAAACTAAAGATTTCTTAGACTTAGATTTTTCAGATTCCAAGTCGAACTCTTGCAGGATAACGATCCATTTGGAGTACTTGCCCCCTAGCAATTGTTTAGTCAAAATGTAGATCATAGGGTTGCAATCCGAAATGACTGTAGTTTTACGGAGTAAAATGTAGTGACGAAAACGTTGGACAGCTTGAACGGCTGCCAATGCCAATTTCTCCACGTGTGAATATTTGAGCTAAGTTGGATTTAACATCCGACTAAGGTAATATATCACATGTTCCGTTCCAAATTCGTCTTCCTGAACTAAGACCATTCCAATGGTGGAATGAGCAGTGGCGAGGTACAAAAAGTAATCCTGGTTGTAGTTGGGAGGATGCAGCAACGGTGCATGGCTCAACGAGTGCTTGAGTGCATCAAAAGATTGCTAAGCTATCTCATCCCAAGAGAATTGAGCGTTCTGTTTCAACGACCGGGTAAAACCCTTTGTAATCTCGGCGTAGTTAGGAATGAATCGGCGTAAAAAGTTTGCTTTCCCTTGCAAACTTTGGAGTTGGCGAAGACTCGAAGGAGGAGGCAATTTGATGATAGCTTCTACCTTCGACGGATCGACGCGAATGCCGGCTTTCGAAACTACAAACCCCAGCAATCGTCCCACTTCTATACAGAAGACACATTTGTGTGGGTTCAACCGAATACGATAATGCCTACACCTCATGAAAATTGCTCGTAAATGGACAAGGTGATCAGCTCGATGTAATGAGTGAGCAGGCAAATCATCGAGATACGGTTGCACAATGTGTTTGATGTCATGAAACGCATAAGACATCGCCCTTTGAAAAGTGGCTCCAGCGTTCTTAAGCCCAAAGGGTAATTTGAAATAAGCAAATGTCCCCCATGGACAAATGAAAGCCGTTTTTGGTTGATCGGCAGGTAGAATATTGATTTGATTGTAACCGGAAAAACCGTCCATAAAGGAAAATATTTCACTGCCGGCACAATCGTCAATTATTTGATCGATATAGGGTGTTGGGTAGTTGTCCTTTGGACAAGATCGATTAATATCCCTATAGTCGATGCATATTCTTATTGTTCCCTATTTTTTGTTAACTGGAACAATATTCGATACCCAATCCGTTAACGGGATCGGATAAATGAAACCTGCTTTCAACAGCTTTTCGACTTCTGCTTTAATTGCAGCTGCTTTTCGTGGGTGAATCTGACGCAAACGTTGCCGGACGGGTTTAGTGTCCGGGTAAGTCTTGATCTCATGGACAACAATCGCGGGATCAATTCCTGGCATTTCCTCATAGGACCAGGCAAAAACGTCACGGAATTCTTGAAATAGGGCCTTGTATGTCTGAATTTCGTCATCTGAACACGAGGCACCTATATGAATATGCTCAACAATTCCGGGCTTGACTGAAATGTCAATGGGAATAGTGCGAGAGATGTTTCCAAAATTCAGCTCTGAATCAGAATGTTTCATTGGATTCTGAGCTTCTTTGACATATTCAGCTGTAAAGATTGATGAGAAATCGTTTTCAAAACGATCATCCTCAGGTAAAAACGAAGAACTGTGATGGAGATCTTCCCATGGTAAATCGTCTACACACAGGACTTCACGAAGTTTCTCGTCAGATGACACAACTTCGGGAAACGCTATTAACTCCGAGGTTGACGTGAAAAGTGATTCCTCACGGACCACATTCATTTGGTCGATGTTCGTTGAACGCGGGTCGGTAAAATACTGCACGGCTTCATAGGCAATTTCATATGGACTCAAAGGCATAGCATCACCAAATGAGTCTATCTCAGATTCAGAAGGAACGATCCAAGGATCGTCAGAAACAATGGTGTCTGAAGTAATCATATGAATAGATGCAAATGAAGACTAGGCGTTGATTGGAGGAAAAGGAAAAGTTCCCAGTAAACCGACATATTTAACTAATCCTACTCCAACATCCTTATAAGGGATAGTCGTTTTACCGACATGCTGGATACTCTCTGAAGAGGCTGGGTCGGATGAAAAGTAAGCCAGCTGGTCTATTGTTACGATCTTGCCATTATATGGAAACTTGATTACTCTGAAGACCGATGAAACGACCGCTGTCATAGCGTAAGACCAACTTCGACCCAAGAGAAGGTTGTAGTCTAGAGGGGCATCAACCACCTCCACATCTAGACTAACGGTTTTTCTTTCAACCCCTATAGGCAAATCCTGTAGAATGCCAAACGGATGAAACCCACGGCCATCAAAGGCCTTAAGAATTGTCGGGGATTGATTTAGTGAAGGAGAACCAAGCGATCTCCAACACTGGATCGACATAATACACGTGGAAGCTCCCTCATCAATTACAGTCCGATGAATAGGCCTGTTTTTTACTATCACTGGGATCTAGAAAGCCATCTGATGAGGTAAACGCGGTGTACTATTTTCTAGATCAAAGATTATTAGGTTCGGGTCTTGAACATCAACAGCTCCTATAGCCGACAAAAGTAATTTGCGTTGTGCTGGGCATGACTGTAGCACTTCTAAAGCTGACATTGCTGAGGGTGAAACAGCTAAATCCTCAACAATGTTGTAATTCTAGGCCACTCTCGCATGTGGATTGAAAGCAGACCTTCGAAGTACACCCTTGGTGTGCGGTTTGATTACTAAGTCCGGGTTAGGTTTCTCGATATGTAGTGGATCGGAACCGGGAGCTGAGGTTGATGGATTAGAATGAGAAGATTCTGCTTCTTTGCCATCAACAGGACTTTTACTACTATAATCTTGTGATCGAGTCGCAATCCTTATATGAGACATCATCAATATGGGTTCTTCACTGGCACTCGAGGAAGAACCTCTCATCTTACTCTCCTGCTTTGGAAATGGATCTTTCAAAACAGCAGGAGTTGGGGAACCCTTGACGATTTTCACAACCTCGGCCCGATGAGGGCAATCTCTCGTAAAATGATCTTCTTCACAAATAAGACAAGGATATCGAGGTTTGCGCTTTTCGTCATTGGTTTCCAACTTTTCAGTTTTTTCCTTTGGAGCTTTGTCTGCTTTATTCTTCTTCTTACCTTTCTTTTTCCCACTGGATTTTGATTTAGCTGTAGATGACTCTACAGCGTGAATATCAGCGGAAACTTCAGCAGAAGATTCTCCTGTCGGGGAGTCTGGTAAGGTTATAATAGGCAAATAATTCTTTGAGGATTTCTTCTTGCTTTTAGTATTCACCGTACCAATCATGCCATCAGCGGCATGAGACCCCGAAGGAGCAGCAGCGATTTGATTTGACTTAGGAAGATCTGGGATCTTTTCGTGTAACGTACCTGACTGAGTGTAAACTAAGTCAAGGTACTGCGCTTGAGCAATCACTTGCTCCTCAGTAACTACTCCAGCCTTAGCTACATCTTCAGTAATCTTCGGTAACAATGATTTAACAAACCATTCAGCTAAGATTTGGTCCGAGATAAAAACTTTCACTAACCGCCTTCGACGTCTCCATTCATGAATATGATCGGAAATATAAGTGGACGTCGATTGTTTTAATGAAGTTAGTAACTCCGTGCCATTATCATATCTGACCGGCAACTGAAAATGAGTTAAGAACGAGGTAGCTAACTGGCTAAAATTATAAAAAGAGGCCCGTGGTAACTCAATGTACCACTTGGCTGCGAGACCAATGAGAGTACGCTGGAGAAGACGTAAGCGGATCGAATCATCCAAGATGGAATTAGAGGCACACCAGAGGTGGTAAGTCATCACATGATTCGACGGGTCCTCTCCAGACTTACCTTCGAACTTGGGTATGTCACTGGGCAACTTATTTGGCATTGGCGACCAGAACGGAAGATAATTTATTGGATCGTTTGTTAGGCGTGACAAGTCTGGTAAATCCAAAGTTGCGATAAACGGTAACTGCCGATTAGGATCCCTAAAACTCTGGGTCACGAGACCAGTCCCAGGAGGAGGATATCCAGGATAACTATGAATAGGAATCGCATTCGGGATATTATATCCTCCCAGAAAACTAGGATTAACCGGACCGTACTGGGGTTGTTGTGGTTGTTGATAAGTGTACCCAGGATACGGTTGATACTGGTAAACTGGTTGTTGGACAGCAGGCCCGTATTGGTACTGTCCCTGGTACGGTTGATAAGCGAATTGTGGTTGACTTGTGACAACCGTACTTAAACCAGGTTGTCCTATAGGCATCTGAATCGTAGTTTGAATCGTGGATCCAGACAATGGTAAAGATGTCTGAGGAGCAGTTACATAGACAGTAGAAAACGGAGCTGTCGATACTCCAGAAGTAAGTGGGGTAGATTGAACAAATGTTGCGGCAGTTACAGTAGTCGTTTGAGATGGAGTACTAGGTGCAATAGGCCCAGACTGAGAAACTACCGAAGGTACAAAAGTTTGAACATTAGACTGGACTGGTTGCTGGGGTGAACCAGAAACTAAGGTTTGTCCAGTTTGAGATGACAACTGTACACTTGGCTGCAATACCTGTTGAACTTGCGAAGGATCCCACACTATGTTCATTCCGGGGTATTGACCCATGACAGGTTGAGGATATTGAGATCCATAACCGGATTTAGGGTAGGATTGATAATTGAAAGGTACATTTCCTATACCGTGAACATAAGATTGACCTTGGGGTGGTTGATAACCTTGAATCGAGTACTGACCTTGGGGTAGATACCCTTGAGGTAAGTACTGATACTGGGGTTGACCTTGAGGTATAAATTGATACTGAGGTTGACCTTGGGGTACAGATTGAGGCTGGGGTTGACCTTGAGGAATGTATTGCACCACGGGTACATACTGTCCTTGAGGTTGCCCCCCAGACGTAATTTGTGTACCTTGAGGTTGACCCCCAGGCGTTAATTGAGGCTGCCCCCCAGGCGGTAACTGGCCACCTTGAGGTTGAGAACTGGGAATTGAACCTGACATCATGTAAATGTCTCCTACACCCAACGGTTTATTACCATTGTTTCCAGTTGATAACCCATGTTCAATGGGTTGAGGAGATGCTCCCGCAAAAGTACCAGAAAGCGACTGATACCCAGAGGGAACAGAAGGACCGCCATACAAAAAAGATTCAGGAGATTGAGTAAACATAGACGACTGACCTGACATATTTACGGGAGTATAAATACCTCTAGGTGGATAAGGAGCACGAGGTGGAGAAAAACTTGACCCTGAGTTGTCCAAATAATTAGTTAACGAAAGATACCAAGTAGTACTTCTTGGTGGACTGTAAAAAATGGATTCACGCTCCCTTAGATCAATAGTAGGTTGATCTTCAGGGATAGGGACGCCTATTTCTTCTTCTGGAGCAAGTTTTTCAATAGCTATCAGACCAGAAGGAAGATTTTCGGTGATGACTCTTTCTACCCTAGGTGAATCAGGAGCACTAGAAGTTGGAGTAACAAGTTCAGATATCTCAGGTTCTTCACCTATATCACTAGTAGATGAAAAACTACCAGCAAGCTCGGAAACTGCAATAGCTTCGGGATTATAACCTGTTTCTAGACTTTGGTAATCAGGATGAACTACCAATGAAGACTCTCCTTCTTCAGGTGAACCTACTTTACTGCCACTAGGAGTTACAAGGACCTTCAAACCTTCGTAATGACTCGGGACGTCTTCGGGAGGTTGGCCTCGAAGTCTACGGGACTTCCTCAACAAATCGGCCACGGTTACAATCTCAGGAGACTGGCCCTGAAGTCTACAGGACTGTCTCGGTAATTCAGCCACAGTTAAAAACTTTTAACTACTGCACACGCAAACAAAGTAAAATCTCAAAGCAAACCGCCTAAAGTCTCTAAAGAACCAAACAAATTCGAATCACACGCCTAAAGAATCTAGGGCGTCAAACCATACACAAACAGTAGCCTTCCAGACCGAAAACACTAGTTGGTGATGAAGCCCAACATCGTCGAATTTAGTACAGAAGTGGCGGGTGGAACAGTTACCCCGGCAACCTGCTTAATGAATAGACCGGCACAAGTTCCTCCACTTTAACCGTCTCGAGTGAAGTGAACCCCCCGGAAAATCCAAGTGAGTCTAGCCGACGTCTGCTCCAGGTATAGTGGGATCTTCCCTCCACCGTCACCTTGGGTAGAACCCTAAAGATAATGGTCACTAAGGTCACCAACAGCAACAAATATACCTGGGGGAACAGTCTATGATCCGATAGCACGCAAGGGCAGAGTAACAAGCTCAATCCCCTTGCCGGCTCCTTGATAATAATCCAAGGTTTATCGACAAGTGACCCCAGGCTCCTCGACAATAATCCGAGGTTTACCGTTTGTAGTACGTGCGTATCTGGCGTCGTTCCCAATGAAGGAGGATTGATCCCCTCACTGGTTCGGACACGATCTCGTGCTTCTCCTTTAAGAGGAGCTTTCCCAGAGCATAAATGTAACAGCTGGATTTATCCTACCACAAGATGAGCTACTTGTTTGGTTTTGCTGTCTTGGAGAGTTAATTACTCTCCTACTCCAAGACACTAGCCTGATCTATGTTGGTGTTTCAGAGCCCTAGTAAATAAAAGTTACTAAGTAAATTTTACTTTAAGCGTTAATTTTTATGGCTTTTCTTTAGGACAAAAGGTAGTGGAGATGAAACTGATGGTGTGTAGACTCGACTCAAATCCACTAAAAAGATGCACCTAAGATGATTTATACTATTTTTTCTTTTTTCAATGAATTCCCTAGCTAAGAGAGTTGGAGAACGCAAAATTGATATAAAGACAACTTTCTTGGCAATGAAAATCAAAGAAACAATCTCTTTATCTTTTCCAAAGCATACAACACATGACCACTAATTATTTTATGAAAACTCCTTTCTCTTTTCAAAGACTTCAAATGCTACTAAAACAAACTTTTCTTCAAAAGAGATTTTTGTATTTTTCCTATATTAACAAAGCATGTAAAACTACTTAACAAAAATCAACTTTAAAAAATCTATGACAATCAAATCAATTTTACCTAAAAGCAAATCTAAGAGAAATTCACCTAAAAGAAAATCTAATGAGGCAAAAGCCTACAAATTATAATTCCAAGATGTTTTACTCAGTCACAATTCAACCAAGGACTAGTTCATGCAGAATCATAAACCAGTCAAAAACAAAAATCAAAATCTTTTGTTCTTTTTCTTAAGAATGAAATTCACAGCTTAACCAACAAGCTTTCTCGAAATTCCGCAAAGAGACAACACAAAGGTAGGTTTCTCACAAAGGTGGATTTTATGAAAGGTCCAACTCCTAAGAAGACTGAAAATACCAGGGATATCCAAGGTTTCAAAACTTCTAAAGCCAAAGTCACTACAGGACCAATGCAAAAATCAAACCCTAGGGCTAGAACTTCTATGAATTTCACTAAAACCCTTGATACTAATGAAACAAGCTTAGATGAAGACTTCTGACAGGTAACCAGTGGATCTGGGCAGAAAAAAACAAATTATAAACAAAATCTAAGAGGCAAAAAGGAAAAAATGGAATTTTCTCAGCTTTTGACAGGGTACGCAGGCAGCCTGTTTGCACAGGTGCGTGTACGCTCTATGTACAAAGCTGCAGTGCGTACAAGTACACACTGTGCTTAACGCAGAGGGTGCGTAGTGCTAGCAAAACCAAGAAAAATAAAATCTAACTTAACCCTAAGCTATTCCACCCAAATTCACAGTCAATTAGCTAAAAATCAGAAAGAAATCGACTTTTCTCAAATCAAAGTATCAACCAAAAGAGAAATCAATCAAATCCATGGATTCCCCAGTGGAGTCACCATTTTGTCATGCGAAAGGAGTCAATTTTGCGGACAAAACCGACCTCCCTAGAAGCTAAGGCTTTCTAGTGACAAACAAGACAATTAAGTACTATCTTTCCCTAAACATGCATTTAAAATACAAGAAACCAGGTGTTTAAAGCATACCTTTAGTCCAACGCTGCTTGTAGTAGTCCAGCCTCTCCGATCCAGATGAGCTCCTCCTTCTCTTCGAAACTTGCATTCACTAACAAGCAAACGATTACATAGCACCTGAATAACTCATAAAATAAAACATATTCATCATAAAGACTAAGGAGTATATGAAACAAATTATATATAACAACTTGTTGAGAAAAATGAACTTAATTGTATTAAGTGGAAACAAAAGAAACCATTACAACCAGTGCCTTGGTGTTGTGCAGGTCCCTCCCACAGTCCAGCAAGAGTTCTCCTTTACTTTGATCAGCTCACCCACTTCCAAATGAAGCTAAGAAAGGATGGGAATCTCTCCTCTCAAGCTCTATAAGGGAGTCCTAATTTTATCAGCATCTACCCTTAGGAATGTTCAGCTTTCAACCTCCCCTCCCTCTGGCCCAATGCCTGTATTTATAATGCTTTGGAGGAAGTTAATCAGGTCCACCATCAATGGGATAAGCCCCTCTTTCAATGGGATAACTCCCCTCTTGATGGGATAAGTTCCTCTTTCATAGGGATACATGAACCATCTGGAGGCGCTCAATACACGTCAAACCATCTTCTAGAATGCTCTAGAATCGACCACAAGTAACTTTTTTGAACTAAAACTCGCGCCTTTTGACCTTTACAGGAGTACGCACCCACCCCTTTACAGACAGAGCGTACAAGTACGCAGGTATTGTGAACTTGGGGTGCGTACAGGCAGGTAAGGTTAAGAGAAACTGTGTAACCAGAGTTAATTGACTTTTTAAGGACTTTCTCTCTTTCTTGGAGTTTGACATGAGGAGCAGAGGTATGAGACTTGCCAAGGAGGATAGTATGACAGTTGATGGAGCCATACTAACTGCAAATAGTCATGGTGACAAATTTTAGTGTAACAGTTGGATAGTCTCTTGAGACACTTTATTCCTAAGCTCCCTACTCTCCTGCTGCAAGTATGTTATTGTCACATGGGCCTTGTCCAACTGGTCTTGTAACTCCACAATTTTCTAGTCCTTTATATCAAATTCCATTTCTCTTTGTGTGATTCATGATTCCATATCTTGAATTGGTGATGATGGAGGAACCATAGGTAATATATTGGCTATAACTCTAGTTCTTGGCACCCTTACCACCTTTTCTACCTCAAGGGAAAATTGTAGCTTCTTAGCACTTTTCTTACCAACCAAATTTCCTTTAGTCAAAGCTTTCTTGACTGAGCTGGCTACTGCAGGTGAATCTTCTTTAATCACTACTGAAGGGGTGTCTTTCTTAGTCTTTTGACTATTTGAAGATTGGACTACCCATCCTGAAGAAACCAAGATCTCCTTCCATGAATGCTTTTTCTTCTCAAGCTCCTTCATTACTAGCAATGTAGTTAATGAAAAATGGAACAAATTGGCCTCAACTTGACTTCCTTTAGTTTGAACTAGTCAACCATTTTACATAAACTCCTAAACAGATAATAGGGAAGATTCAAAGATTTCTTTCCAATAAAATGCATTAAGATCCTAATGTGATAGTGATACACCCTATTGAATCTCCCCTCACATGTGAAGTACCTTTGGATGACCTCCAATAGTTTTCTATGATGATCTTGTAAATAGCTCCTTGGAACAAATGAACCATACCCTTTCCTATGTTTTGGCTTGAGGAAGTCCTTGAAAGAAACCAAATCAAAATCCATTCCTTTAAACCATTCCTCTCCACTCAAAGGTATCTCTATGGACATAGCTATTGATTAAGCTAACACTGGAAAAGTCATACTTCCCACCTTTGCTTGTACACCATCAAAACCCCTAGCAAATTCCTTTGTCAAATGCAAATGATATCCCTGAATTCTCTCACAAAATCTCATGCACCCTACTTGTTCAAAAGCCATCCTAATGGTTGGATCTGCATTAATGGTCATGATGTCCTATGGTTCAAAACATACAATGGCTCCCTCTTTGTTTTTTTTGTCTTTTGGTGTTGACATGGTTTCACTTTTGTAGCAATGCATATTTTAATTTATGAACAACTTGTTTGGGCAATAATGGAGGTGTTATGGTTTTTAAATCTTGTGACAATATCTTAAAATACAACCCAACAATTTCACCAAGAATCACAACCACATAATTTCTCATTCAAACCCTAGAGGACTCAAAAAAAATTTAATTGTTGGAAAATGATTAAACTAGGGACAGTTGCAACACACAAGCCAGAAACACAACGCTAAAGAAAGTCCAACTAAACAACTTCGAGCATAAATTTTAAGAGAAAAAACTTTGTTACAGTCTTTGGACCAAGGCAACAATTTGCATGGAGAGGTTGTCACAGTGAAAAGGAAAATTGGAAATGAGAAAAGAGGGAAAAGTCTCACTGTGTGGATTTGGAGAAAGGAAAAACGTAGTGAATGTAGAAAAGCAACGACGACAATTGTTTTCTTTTTTCAAGATCTAAACGGTTTGCGTTAACT
The DNA here is from genome assembly GCA_031772625.1 of Pinus tabuliformis. NCBI lineage: Eukaryota > Viridiplantae > Streptophyta > Pinopsida > Pinales > Pinaceae > Pinus > Pinus tabuliformis. The sequence continues at coordinate 178,870,992 of CM062805.1, read as the reverse complement.
TCAAAATGCAATCTTAGAGTTCTATCATGACTAAAGGAAAAAGGGAAAACCAAATTTTCACCTGTGAGGGGATTTTTATCGTTGATATGCAATAAATTGAGCACTGTGTGGACTTGCAGTGCCCCTGCCTCCCTTTCTCAGCGAAAGAGCCAGACCTCTTGAGCTTTCGGATGTCGATAATGAAGAGTTGAGTGCTAATGGATAATAAGGTAGGTTCAAATGATCACCTTAAATGGCCTGGAGCAAGAGTGAATGTGCTAATTATGATTTGGAGAGAAACATCATGAATTCACAACGTTTTTTTCTAAAAGTGCAGCACATTGGTAATTTAAATGATAATACTTTGACCCTTATTCTTTGCTAGAGCTCATATGTTTTCCTTTTGAAATGACATCCAAACCAATGTAAGAAAGCCTCCAAATATTTATTATGATCATTATATGATTTCTTTGATGAAGACATTATTTGCAAACTTAGGTGGCCTACTAACTATGACTTAAGATGGGACTAAGCAACTCACACTAACTAAGGAATTGTAACATGATTTTTTGCAAGTGACCAAAGAATTTTCATGATTTCCCTTTGTAATGAAAAACATAACTTTAGACATTGGCCTCTTAATCAAAATGACAAGCCTCACATGATATCCAATCTAGACCTAAACTTTTTAAACAATAATAATTAGTTTATCCATGACTATATTTACAATTTTGACCTTAGATACATAGAAAGACTAACAATACTAATATTCCTAGACATAGGACACTAACAGGACAAATGCAAGGAGTAGAAAGAAACATGCCAAGTAATGCATCTGAAGGTTAAGGGAAGTATGCCATTTTTTTTTCTTTAGTTTATAAAATTGTTGAAGTAGACTGGTGTTGTTGAGTATTGTTATTTATTGAAAAGGACCCAATTAGTATGTTATTGGTTGATCGAATGTTGTTTCCAAATCAAGTTGACAGTCTAAGTATAGATGGTAATGATAGAACAAGGATCAAGATTTATGTACTGTTAAATTTTCCTTGTCTTGTGCAAAGTATGCTTACAGAATCTTAGTGACAAACAGGGACCATAACCACAGGGGGAGTATACTCAAGTTAACATTTGGGTATTAGATTACTCAAATAATAATTGGTATCAATTGTTTGATGCTTAAGTATAAGTGTGCAAGTCAAAGGTTGATGGTGTTAGTACTACAAATTAATCTTTTTTGAGTGATCAGAGTTTATGTTACAAATATGATTGAATGGTATGAATGTTGTGATGCTTCTAATTGGTATTGGATAGCATATTTGTGGTGAAAAGAGCATGGTCACAAGGGAAGAATATTCAATCAGCAAATTCTCAAGAACTAATATCAGTGGTATCAAATTAAGGAATTGGTATCATTGTTTCAAAGGCATTAATAATTGGCATTAAATTCCATTATATTTTTGTCAGAGTATGATATTTGTATTAGGAGATTGTTAATCCAAGTGTTCTTGAAAGAGTCCTAATTTATATGTTGTTAATGTTGATGGTGAGTTTGCTTCCATTAGAAGTATGTCAGATGAAGTATAAGTCGAGTTATTGGTCTAGGCATGCATTGGTAAGTGTCCCTTATGAATCATGATTGTCGTATAAGCACTTTTTAGTGATATATTTTTTTGTTTATCAATTGACAAGTTGATGGTGTTAGTCATGTATAGGATAGATTGTTGTTTTCATTAGAGGTTAGGTGCATGAGTCCACAAGTAGAAGAAAAAATATGAATGTATGCCTACCTAAGACTTATACCATCAGGTATGATTTTTTATTATGACTCACTCTGCTTTCAACTCAATCTTCTCTAAAGAACAGAAATAAAGTTGCTTAGATCATATCAGAGATACCTGAAGTTTTCAAAATATGAAGAAGCAGTTGACAGGTCCACATCATCAGCAAGAAATATGGATATTAGTTGTAGGGGGAGCACAATATTTTATTTTCCATTGATGTCAAAGGGGGAGAGGTACACTAAAATAAGAGCAAAACTCCAAGAGGGATAATTACATAGAAGTAGGAGAAGTAAGATATGTACATGTTGCTTTTATGCTTGTGTTTATTGTGTTTCCATCAATGAAAAAGGGGGTTATTGTTAGAAAGTGTTTTCATTGATCTTAATGGTGTAAGGGATATTGTTAGAATATGTTGTCATTGATGTCAAAGGTGTCATTGATGTCAAGCATTGATGTCAAACATTGATATGTTGTCACTGTCAAAGGTGTTGTTGGCATAACGAGGATGTTCAACAAGTATTGACAAAGGTTTTTTCATTAGGTCGTTGATGTCATAGGTGTCAATGGTGTTGTATCTAGATCAAAGGCATTGCAAAGGTCCCATGTTTCCAAGAATATTGGTGAACAATAATGGTGCAGATAATTAGTTAAGGTGTAGAGACTTTGGATCCAATTATAGTTCAGAAGATCATCGCATAATATATTGGAAACTACTTAGATGGATAGAGCTCTGAAATAACTTTCCAGTGGTATATGGAAGTTTGAAAAAGGCCTCCTAGATCAGAATTTATTGCTAGTCAAAATTAAGTACCCCCAAAGTCAAAAGTTGCAACCAAAGTTAATGGAAAGGGGTCAAATTGGTGAAATTTTGGTGGATTCATTGGTGAAGCAACTTAGCCAAAGATTCAGGAGGATGTGGTTGATAGAAGAGCAACGTGATATGCTATTATTGGCATGTAATGGGCCCATATGAAAAATCATCCTGGTGGAGGTTTCCCAGATGTTGCAAAGAAGAGTGCAAAGGAGAAACCCCAAGATGAAAAAGCATCGGGATAACATGGCATGGTAGAGAAGAGTAGGAAAAGTAAGAGGTTATTTGATGGTAGAGGTCCCATAACCACATCACCCCGGAGGCCCAACCTGGAAGAATCAAAGGGCGCAAAGGTCGTGGAGCAGGCCTGACATAACTAGGAGGATGTGGAGAAGGATAAAGGACTTGATTGGTGCATTATTGTTGGAAGCGAGATCCCCCAAGGGAAGTTTTGGGGCTAAATCCCATGTTTGAGTTAAATTTTGTAATAAAATAGTAACGTCTCCGCATTTTATGGTCACGGAGTGTGAAGGTGTTATGTGTCATAAAGGGTAGTCTGCCCTTAGTTTTGTAAAGTAAAGGCGGTTGTAAGATATCTACCCATGGTCTGTGGACCATGGGATTGTATAAAAAGAGCTAAGCTTTAAGTAGTTTTAGAGACACAGAATGAAGAATAATGTAAGAGAGTCATAGCTTTGAAGCAAGAAGTCTAAGTCTTAAGTTGTAGCGTAGGTAGAGGCGCTGCAGTTGAGTGTACAAAGGCCTAGGGTAGAAGTCTGCAGCTGAGTGCATGGACAGAGTTGTAAACACTTGGAAGATATTAATAAAGAAGATATTCTGCAATTTTGGTGCTTTTGTTCTGTTATTGAATTTTGATATGTTATGTATGAATTTCCTTTATTATTATTATATGATATGGGAACGAATACACATACATTAGATAACTAAACACATTTATGAATATTTGATTACGTGATGTTAACTATAATTGTTTGATAAGATAAGAAATTCACTTAGATTAATTGGTGAATCTGCACAGCACACTGTCATAGCAGCGCGAAAGTACCTGAGCAGCAGGCTAGGGTTACGTGAAGGTCGATCGTACCATTTCGCGCAAGTATTAAAGGACAGAATAAAGGGCTTGTCTTACAAGCCCTAGAGCAAAGTGACCTGCGTGAAGGCAGGGATAGAGGGAATCAAACGACATCACGACCATCTCAAGGTGCGGAAACTTGGTTCCAGCATCCTCCCATACTACTTCAGGTGAGACTTCGGTCTGCGCTCCGCAGGCTGATGCTGAAAGGGCTAGTAGTGTATGGATTTGTTTGGCTAATCAACGTTGAACCTGGGTCAGGGCTCCTCAAGCCAAAAAATGGTTTCGTTGCCAGGACCAGAATTTTCATAAGAGGTGTGATGTCGTACCACTGGAATCCAACTAGGAAGGAGATCGAAGACTGGTTGGATAGGAAGATCCACGAATTCATGGTGCAGGAGAACAAAAACCCGCGACTGACAAAGGAACAATGGTTGAATAGATACCTGTATACAAGATCCATGAGATCTTTTTCTGCTCCTTCCCTATTGAGCTATACGAGTGGATTGCGAAGCTAGTAGATAGCCAAGGAAGGTGGAAACTTGACGGTCCTATTGTGTGGACCCTGGAGCTAGTGTGAAGGTTGGAAGCATTAGAGGATAAGATCACCCATGCTATAGATCATTGGCTTGATTGCGTCATAGGAGGATTTGTGACTAAATTCGCAGTCAACACTTTAGTCAGCTACTGCGAGGCAGAGCAATGCTTTTTCAAAGGACCGCGAGGCAAGTACATAAAATCTTTGAATACCTGGATTAAAATGCTATTGTGCGAAAAACAGGTTATGCAACTACCTCGATGTTCGAAACTACATGAAGCGGAAAAACTTACAAGAACGAAGGAAAAAGGGTCCAGAGTATATCCCATTGATTTCACCTTCGCGAGGTGATGAAGAAGAGATAGCGAAGGTTTCTCCACGAAGTGGTATTCAGTTAATAAGACAATGATTTTCGTGAATACCAAATCCATGCACACCACCTCCTACTTCACCACCAGCGCCTCCAACTTCACCCGTACCACCTCCACCTCCACCATAGTTTAGTATGGCAAATACAGTGAAGCTTCCTTTGTTCAAAGGCTTGGGAAATGAGGACCCGAACCGATTTTGGTTCGTTGTAAGAGTTGTATGGGAAGCTCAAGATGTTACAGATGATCATATAAAGAAGGTGACATTGGTTAGTGCTCTGCAAGATCATGTGCTAACCTAGTATATTAAGTACCCTAATGATAACCCGAATGCTGGAGTGGCAGACATCCAAAAAACACTAAATAGAGAATTCAGTAGGCTTAAATTTGAGGCGCAATTGATTGTGGGATTCAAAGAAATCGTGATGCAACCAGGTGAGATGCCTTGGGAACTAGATCAGAGGTTGAAATGTACAATCCGTGAAGCCAACATGAACCTAACAGATGGACAGCATCACGAGTGGTTTGTTGCTTCGCTCCTGCCACACTTAAGGGTTGCACTATCACAACAGAAGATAACCACTTAGGCGGAGGCCTTGGAGATTTCCATGAGACTACATGAAACTCTGATGCAAGATCCAAATCTAGGGGTTCAGCAAATCCATGTACAGTTGAAGAATTTGTGCCTTGAGATGCAAATTTTGAAGCAGGACAAGACGGTTCGACCAGAGGTGCAAGAGGAGGTATGGTGCTTGAAATGAAAGAGTCAGGGACATGACAAGAACCATTGCCCGGTCTTTGCGAACTATATTGGAGGAGTGGGATTGATGCCTTTAAGGCCAGAAGCTCAAGCAGGACCTAGTATAGGGCCTACATTATGGTGAGCTATCTGTTAGGTAGCCGGAAAACATGCCACGGATAATTGTCACTTGCTATAGAAGTTTGTACAGACACGGCAATAGCTATTTTGAAAATTTTGTAGGTCGGTAGGGCATGATGAGCATACTTGCAGGAGGTATGAATTGATGATGGATAGAATTCTCACCTATAGGGTTTAGACTGAAACGCGGTCCCCTGACCAGAGCACAGGAATGGTGCAGACAGGATTTCAGGGGCATAGAAGAGGCTGAGGCGGGGGGGGGACCTGGTAGAGGTCGGGGACAGTTGATTTGCTACAATTGCGAAGGGCTAGGACATTATGACCATGATTGCACTAACCCAATACGTCCATCATGCAAGTATTTCACGTCGTTTGATCATGAAATGAAAGACTGTCCTATGCTGATAGCTAGGATATGTGACAAAGGTGCGCTACCACCTCCACCGACTAAGAACTTGCAGATGATGAGGTCTGAGCCATGCAAAGAGGATCCAAATGTAAACATAGTGCTCAGGAGTGGAATCATAATAGGAGATGACAAGAGAAAACAACCAGAAGAAAATACATGGGTTTGCAAAGCTCTAGCGAAAGAGGCTGAGTTTGATTTGGAGTGCACACGTGAAACCTTCATGGAAGCTAAAAAGAGCTTCGCTGAGGCCTCCACCTCAGGAATCAGGGATAAGCCTGAGCAGGAGATGGACCACTCTATGCTCACAACTTTCTTTGAGACCTGTATGAAGTTACTGCGTTATAGTAAGGCTGTGAAAGGGTTACAAGAGTTCATCAATAGATGCGCTGGAACTGCGCCAGGTGAGCTGCGCGTAGTACAAAAGATTGGAAAGCATAAAACAAGGATGGGACGAGAGATGAGACTAACCGCGTAGATAGGAGAGTATGAGATGTGTCAGGTTATTTTGGACCTAGGGTTAGACGCGAACGTCCTACTGAAGCAAACTTGGGAACAAATGGGGAGACCCACACTGCAATGGTCTCTGATTCAACTAAGGATGTCCAATCAGCAAAAGATCATCCCCATGGGGCGGCTGCAGGGGGTGACCATGGATATTGAGGGAGCAAGCGCGCTAACTGATTTTGAAGTAATAGAGATAGTCGATGACAACAATCCCTATCCTGCGCTCCTAGGAATTGACTGGGCCACTGATATGAATGGGGTAATCAATTTGAAGAAGCGGAAGATGATCTTTAACAAGAAATCGCTACGCATTATAGTAACTCTAGATCTTGTTGAGGGATCGTGCTATATGAAACCAGTCTGCGATTATGAGAGTGATGACGATTTGGACTGTATCTATAAGATAACAACGCGAGATAAATATTGGGTGAATCCCACTGCGGATGGACGAATTACATGGGATCACGAAATTTCCTGCACTTCGGACTCTGATGAACAGTTGGAGCGCTGGCAGAACTGGTTACATGAAGTGAGTACACTAAACTGCAACATGATGACCCGATCATTGCACTGCGTGTCCTTAGAGGTAAGACATATGCCTACTTATGATGTTCTGAATGAGGTAGATATCTTTTTGGATGCATTTGAAAGAAAGGTACCATAAAAACAGCGTTTCCAGGCGTTGGACTGGGCCCTGCGCACTACACCCGCAAGATGGTGGGGTACGCACAAGGGAATCTTTGATGGTTGGCACGAATGTAGGAGAATGATGAGAGCTCACTTTGGGAAGTTGAAGATGCGAATGACAGACAAGTATGATGGGCAGGATGATCCATGCACACATTTGGCCAAATGGACCCAGGCTTATGGAGAAAAGCCCCAACATGAATGGGTGCACTTGTTCTGTCTTACCCTGGATATTGTACTGATGAACTAGTATGTAGAAACTGAGCTTCGCCATGGGATAGGCGAATGGGATATCTTGCGCGAGGGATTCATGATGACATTTAGTTTTGAGGACGGGGGATGAGCCCCATAAATGGGTAATTACATGGGCTCATTTTGCCTCCTAACTTAGCTTAATCCACTATTCTCATTAGTTTATTGCATGTTTTTTATTATATTTATGCTAATAGAGAGAGTTGGGTTGGTCATTATGCCTTGAAGTCTAATGTGTGCTTAATGCAGATTTTTGGTCAATTTTGGAGACAAAGTCAAAGATTTAATGAACATTTGGCAGCAAATATTCGAAGAAGACAAGGGAGAGGATTTATAGGAGGGTGTACCCCTCATTTATGACTCCCTACTTCAAATTCTCCTTCAGAAAGCTCAAAGCACAAGCAGCCACATCAATGCACCAAAGAGGTAGCTGAGCAAGTGGAGGATAATTGTTGTCTATCTCAAGTTTTGGGAGCCAAGCCTCCCTGATTTTAAGGGAGCTATTGGGAGCTCTAATTGTATAAGTTGAGAGGCCTAGGGCCTCATTATTTTGTTGAATGTTAGTAAAAATTTTTAACTTTTTTTGCAATTTTGCTCTGCTCAACTTCGAGCTTACTTTTGTTGACGATTTCATGTAATGCTATTATTATTTTGATAATGAAGATGAGATCTTGTTCGAGCTAGCACTGAGTTACCTCAGAGGCCTGAATATCCTGGGTTAGGGCCCAATACAAGCAGCCAAGAACCTATTTTCTTGTATTTATATGTTTTGTTTCAGTTTATGAATTAGTTGTTGTTAGATAGATTTCTTTCTTAGTTAAGAATAGGTTGCTTTTGGTGATTTAAAAGGTTGTTTCCATTTCAGTTTGTTGTAGCAGGTTGAACAGTGATAGGAAAAAGATACAAAAAGGCCATCAATAGAGCCTTGGCCTCCTTTCCTCCCTTTGGGACCATGAACTGAGGCCAAGACCCTCTTGTTGCCACAAAAAACACAGATTTGCCTTTTCCATAGGATTTCTGGTGTTGCAGCTTGTTAGAAGGTTCATGTTTTGCTGTAGATCTATTTCACCATGCTCATTTCTATCTTTGCAATAAATTTCCTTCCATGCTTCCTTTCCATATAGCATTGTTCAACATTTACTTTCCTAGATCAGAATTTAGCTTAGCTTGATGCAAAGTTCTTTTTTTTGGTGTAGCTAGTTTCTTTGCTTGCTTAATCTCAATGTTTGAATTTCAGTTCTCTGGTAGTACATCTCTGCTCACTATAAGTCAGCCAATTAACCATCACCATCTCTCTTTGGTCTATGTTCCTCAGGTCATCGAAAGTCCCTCACAAATCTGCCTTAATTTTCTACACTTTTCTCATAAACTTTCCTCTCTTTCTTTGAAAAAGTCCAACCATATTTCTCTTTCCTAATCCTTCTTGATGAACCCTAGACACCTTTACACATCCTCCTAGCCATCAGCTACCCTTTCCACCCATTTTCCTACCTTTAAAACCCTCTAAAATAGCTCTTGGCATCATCCTGTAAACCTCCTGTAGATCCCCTGCAGCCTCTTGTAGACTTTCCTGTAGATGTCTTTTTGAAGTCCGATTGCAGGAAAAGCCTCTAGAAGGCCACCTGGGACCTCCTGGGACCTCCTGGGACCCATCCACACCTTCCTACACCTTTTCAAACTCCAAAGTCACCCTCCATCACCACCTAATCACTTCCACATTCGCGAAAATATAAATTACATGCATGACAATTTCACCTAAAAATACATAAAAATCCAAAAAGATGTTTTTTTCTCATTTCCTTCTAGAAATAGCTTGAGTAGATTTTCTTTGCTTCCTAGATTAAGTAATACCATTTATTTCATGGTTTTTCATCTCTCTTTCTGCAAAAATAGGACTAGTTGGTTAATTATGGTTTGTTAAGTTTACTTTGCATTTCAGTCTTCTTTCTCTTTCTGCAAGTAGAGTAGCCTTTGTAGAGTAAGCTTTCCTTTCTTTCATCACATATAAAGCTTATTATAGAATTCATAGAAGTTGGTTTGAGCTCCTAGTGATCTTACGCTAGCTGACCAAGTGACAGCCTGAAGTAAGAACTAGTACTTTTGCATATAGCTCTGTCGCTTCCAAGTTTGTTATGAACTACCAGGTTGATAAAAGTAAAGTAGGAAGCCTAGGAGTTGCCGCATTATTGCTACAATACTTGCACTCACCACTTTTTGCGTTCTACCGGGGAAGCGTCAGAGTATTTTGTGATTACTGCTTTTCTTCTATTTTCTACTACAACCTTCTGCTAAGTAGTTTATTTAAGCAAAAGTAGAGTAGTTGTCTCTTTCAATTTCCACATTTCCTTGCTTTCATTTCAATTTTGCAATTTCCATTTCAACGAAAGTAGATTAGTCATTTCCTTGCTTTCATTTCAATTCTACAATTTCCATTCCAGCAAAAGTAGATTAGTCATTTCCTTTCTTTCATTTCTGCAATTTCCATTTCAGCAGGTTCATTTCAGTTAGTTGCAATTTGTTTGTTCAATCAATTTCACTTTTGCAGGTACAAGAAGAAAAAAAAAACCACCCAAAAAGAGATTTCCTTTCATTCCTCGTAGGATCAAAGATAATTCAGGAAAATTCTTGTCCAACACCCCCACCACATCACATAGCCACCCTTCTCTCTTCTTCGGTGGCAGTGATCAAGAAGAACCTTTAGGTGAACAACTAGAGATATTTGAAGAACCTATAGGGGAAGAAGAAGAAAACATCCCTCCTGAGACAATGGCTGAAAACAAAAATGCTAGGGGGGATGGAGAAAGAGTAGAGGGTACCTTTCCCATCCTAGAGACCAATGGAGACACTAAAATGAAGAACATAAGCCCTTCAGCCCTACCTCACTTTCATGGATTGACTACAAAAGATCTTGACACCTTTTTGTTTGAGTTTGTTGTTATCTATTGAACCTATGACTATGCAGAAGATGAGAAAAAGTTGAAACTATTTCCTTCTACCCTCAAGGATTTAGTATTGTGCTGGTTCATGGGGTTACCTGGCAATAGCATCACAACTTGGGCCCAGATGCAACAGGCCTTTAATAACAAATATCGAGACTAATGTAGGTCAAAAGACACCAAGGAAGAAATCTTCCGAATGACCATGGGAAGTGATGAATCATTGGAAGAATATGAAGAGAGGTTCCAACTCAGTTATAAAAGGGCCAGGTGCGCACTTGAACTCAAATCTCTGAAGTTGGTCTTGCTCAGGGGAATTCCGGAAGACCTTCTAGACACCCTCCATCTACTGGCTGGAGGAGACATCTACCAACTACCTTATGAAGACATAAGGACTATTTTTAGAAACCATTCTAGGGCAACCAAAAAGAGAGATAGGGTGAGTAAACCCATAGCCAGTACCTCCTCATCCAGTTCATCCCTCAAAGGTGAACTTGGAAACATGCTGGAAAACTTCAAGAGTGAGATGCTCCAAACTGTTGCCATGCAAATGGATACCTTGCATATCAAAAGGAAACAAGAGGAAGCAAAGAGGGCTTTGGCCATTTTTTGTCCTAGGTGCACAAGAAGGCATCCTAGGAACGAATGTCCATTGAACTCTATAGAGGTTTGTTCAGTCTATGAAGAAGATCATTCTACAGATAAGTGCCCTTTCATGCCTGGACTTAAAGTTGTATACCAAGGGGCTGAAGGAGCCACTGAACCACTCTATTTCATGAACCAAAGGAGACTACATGGACCTAGACCATACCAGCAGGGGATGCAAGGGACATCTTAGGCATACTACAACCCCAACCAAGCCACTTCCATACCGTCTTGGGGCCCTCCTGCTCATCCTTCCTAATTCACACCTCCTCCTTAGTCCTATCCATCTCAATATCATGCCCAACCAGCTGTGTTTGAAAATGATATATTACGGAGCAATGGAACACATAAAATATTGCAGAAATATAAACACAGAAAATGCATAAAACAAGAGAGACACAGATATACGTGGTTCACCCAGTTTGGGCTACGTCCACCCCAAACAGCTAGTCCTTCCTTTCTATTATCTAGCAAAATGAAGAGACACAACCTACAGCAGATCCATTGTAATATCCTCTGTTTTCTTTCACAGTCTCACCTCTCTGTTTCTCGCTCAGAGAATAGACATCTATGTCACAGCCTCAAATACAATGCCCTCATACAAAGAGAGGGGTTGCCTTCTAGGGCAAAAAACCCTAAACTAAACATAAGTTCTACCGTTAGATCATCCGCGTAATGAACGGCCCAGATTGACTAGAAATTATTATACTTTTACAAGGCAATTTTACATCTATTTTTGGCTTCAGGGGCGTTGCCCCCGGACCACCGTCGGGGGACCACTGGCCCCCGGACCCCCTAGCCGGGGGGATCGGCCCCCCCGGACCCCCGCGGGGGGAGGACAAGTCCCCCCCGCAACCCCCCGCATGGAGGGGTGTACAAACTTCCTGGAATATACATCTGGTTGAAACAAAGACCTCTAAATAATCATGCTCCAAACACAACAAGCTGCTCATGCATTTCAATCCTACGCTTAGCCAAAACCTCAGTGGAATGCATCTCATCAAGGGTGGAGGCCCCAGTACAACTCTCCTCCCACTCTTTTGCCTCCACCACCTGCTCAACTACAACCATTGCCTCCTGCTCCACCAAGGAAACCCCAAATGCCTGCTCAACCAAACCCGAGTTCGAAAAACAGACAGGCCCAACAAGTATATAGTGGGGAACCATCATGCCCAACTTATGTTGTGGAGATTCAGGAGATTAACCTACAATATGGGAAGGTTCTCCCAGATAGCCAGCATCCACCTCAAAATGTTGAGGAAGATAAAGGGGAAAGTGAACCGAAAGAAATTCCACCCTTTCCTGAGAGATTATCTGGGGCAACACAGCCCACCCTAGAAGAAACTGAACTTCTGGGAGAATTGAAATAGTTATGTGTAAAGATACCACTTCTCCAAGCCATAAAGGATGTGCCTATATACAATAAGATGATCAAAGAGAAGTGCTTCATGCATCCAGGCAGGTGCAAGAGAGATGTCCCAACCATCAATGTCCTAGGACAACTGTCCGACCTGATGTTGGGGCAGGTAATTTGTCTGAAATATCTAGACCTTGGAAGCCTAGTAGTTGATGTCCACATCAATGGAACGATGATCCCACATACCTTGAATGATCTGGGAGCTACCATTAATGTGATGACAAAGGACATTATGCTCAAACTCAACCTTTAGGGCTCCTTGAGAAAGACCACGACAGTACTACAGCTAGCAGACCGCTCCACCGTGACCCTTGAAGGGATTGTGGAGGATGTGATGGTCTCCATTGATTCTTGGGAGTACCCTTCTAATTTCTTAGTTCTCCAGCCGAAGGCAAAGTTCACTGGGTATCCTCTCATCCTAGGAAGACCCTGGTTGGCAACTGCCAATGCTTACATCAATTGTCGGGCTGGGAACATGACCATCAAGAATGGGCATATGTCCAAGAAGCTAATCCTATACTCTCCTGCGCAACCCTTGCTAGAACATGATCTACCTCTCTGGTTGGAGGAGGAGGATGAGGATGAAGTATATTCTGTACCACTTTGTGTAGTAGAAACTGTCATGGGGGGAAAACTAAAAAATGAGGATGATAGCATTGAAAATTTAATTCAGAATCCACCCCCCAGTATTTTTCCATTAGAAGATCTAGTGAAAGAAACCCAAGACAATCCCTTAACTGATCTCTTTGTGGTTGACCCAACCTCTCTACATGTTAAGAATATAGAGTTCAGCCCAGAAATAACCTTGAAAATCAACTCATCCCTATCAACTTCCCAGGAGAAGGAACTATGCAACTTATTGAGAAAACATTTAGATGCCTTCGCTTGGAGTTATAAGGAGATGAAGGGAGTGCACCCTTCAGTTTTTACTCATCACATATACATTAAGGAAGATTGCAAACCAATCATGCAGCCTCAAAGGAGGATGAATCCGGCCCTTAAAGACATTGTTAAGGAAGAATTGCAAAAATTACTAGATGCAGGATTCATCTACCCCATCTCTGATAGTGAATGGGTCTCTCCTTTGGTGCTAGTGCCAAAGAAAAACGGTAAGTGGAGAATCTGTGTCGATTATCGGGAACTAAACAAATCCACTAAAAATAACCATTTTCCTTTGCCCTTCATAGATCAACTGTTAGATGGTCTGGCAGGGAAAAAGTTTTTCTCCTTCCTAGATGGGTTTAGTGGGTACAACCAGATGCAAATCATCTCGGAAGACCAAGATAAGACCACTTTCACTTGTCCTTGGGGTACCTTTGCATACCGGGTCCTTCCTTTTGGTTTGTGCAATGCTCCAGCCACTTTCCAAAGAGCAGTATTGAGTATATTTTCTGAACTGGTTCATGATGCAGTGGAAATATATATGGATGATTTTACTCCTTATGGTTCTAACTTTTAGGAAGCTTTATCTAACCTAGGAAAAGTTTTGGACAAGTGTATTGAAATGAACCTATCCCTCAGTCTGGAAAAATGTGAATTTTTGATGACTGAAGGGACCGTGCTAGGTCATGCAATTTCTCAACAAGGATTGCAAGTGGACCCCAACAAAATTGCCATCATCCAAAGGGTCCCACCTCCTCAAAAGGTTAGAGATGTCCGAAGTTTCCTAGGCTTAGTGAGATATTATAGAAGATTCATTAAAGATTTCAGTAAGTTATTCTCTCCATTGTTTGGTCTTTTGGGAAACGATGTCGAGTTCATATGGACTAAAAACTATCAAGAAGCCCTAGATACCTTGAAAAGAAAACTTGTGACTGCCCCAATTTTGAGAGGCCCAAACTAGGCCCTACCTTTCCACATTCACACAGATGCCTCGAACAAAGAAATAGGAGCAGCGTTGGGATAAATTGATGAAAAGTTACCTTATGCCATATACTTTATAAGTAAAATCTTGTCAAAGGCAGAGTTAAACTACACAGTAACCGAGAAGGAACTCCTAGTTGTAGTGCATTCCTTAGATAAATTCAGACCTTACATCATAGGCTATCAAACCTTTGTACAAACTGATCATGTTGCAATTAGGTATTTGATGAATAAACCAGATGTAAATGATCACATTATTAGATGGTTGTTTTTACTGCAGTAGTTCGATTTAACCATTGTCGATAAGCCTGGTAAAGAAAATGTTGTTGCTTATTTTTTGACTAGAGTAAATTTTCCTGTAGGTGAGGAAGGAATGGTGGATGATCAAATGCCAGATGAGCACCTATTTTCTATCTCAGTACTCTCTCCATGGTTTGTTGATATAGAAAATTACTTGGTTTCAGCACAATTCCCACCACACCTTTCCTCAAAAGAGAAGAGCAAGGTCGTGAGGAAAAGCACCCCTTTCACTTGGATTAGGGGCAATCTCTTCAAACTTGGCCCAGATCAGATCTTGAGAAGGTGTGACAGGGAGGAGGAAGTTTTTGACATTCTCCTGACCTGTCATGACGGGCCTAGTGGAGGTCATTTTGCAGCAAAGAGGACTGCCTTCAAAATATTGCAGGCAGGCTACTATTGGTCCACTCTTCATCAAGATGTGAAGAGATATACTAGCCAATGTGATCGGTGCCAAATCATGGGGAAACCTACTCCAAAGGATGAGATCCCCATGCAGCCTCAAGTGACCTTTGAGCCATTTGAGAAGTGGGGCATGGACTTTGTGGGTCCTATCAACCCTCCTTCAAAATAGAGGCAATACATCAATGTGTGCACCGATTATCTGACAAAATGGCCAGAGAAAAAAGCAATCAAGGCAGAAACAGAGGAAAAGGTAGCCGATTTTTTAAGAGAAAACATATTCTATAAGTTCGAGTATCCAAGAGAACTAGATACAGATCAAGGCAGTCAGTTCACTTACAATTTGATTGAAGACCTACTCACACATCATAAAATCAAGTACAGGACTTCCACCCCTTACCATCCACAAGCCAATGGCCAGGTGGAAGTCACTAACAGAGCTTTGGAAGGAATTCTGACCAAGGTAGTGAGCAGCAACAGAAAAGATTGGGCAGATAGACTAGTTAAGGCCACATAGGCCTACAATACAACATGGAAGACCACCACAGGGTTCACATCCTATGAACTGGTCTATGGGAAGAAGGCTTTGTTGTCGATATAGTTTGAATACAATACACTAAGGATGGCATCTTAGCTGGACCTAGACCTCAGCCATGCACAGAGGGAAAGGCTACTCCAGCTCAATGGATTGGATGAACAAAGATTGCAGGCCCTTCTCCACACAGAGGTAGTCCAGCTTCAAAGGAAAATATGGCATGATAAAAATATCAAGGAGAAGCAATTCCAAGAGGGAGATTTGGCACTGCTCTATGACTCAAGATATAAAGACTTCAAAGGAAAGTTGAGGACAAGATGTTTGGGACCCTACTCTGTGGAAAAATGCAATGACAATGGTTCAGTTCTGATCAGAACCACTTATGAGGAAGCCATCCCCATGCTTGTCAATGGACATAGGTTGAAAATTTACAAGAAGCCCCTCTCCAAGTGAGATTTCATTGAAGATCTGAATAAGATAGTGATGGTAGTGGAGCAGGTCTTAGCCTCCACTCCACCCACTCACTAAAGAAGCAGACAAAAGAAAAATAATGACTCAAGTGAAAACCTCCATGAGGCGCTTGAGTCCCATCATTGGGTTGAAAACCTCTTTTGAGGTGATCCAATGATGACAAAAATAAAAACAAAAAGAGAAAAAATAAAATAAGATCCCTAGGTGAAAACCCTCCTTTGGAGGCACCCTGGGCAAGCAATTAGGGTGGAAACCTCCTTGAGGTGCCCTAGTTGTCTTTAAAAAAAAAAAATGGAAAAAAGGAAGAGAAAATTGACTTTTAAAATGCATTGCAGGTTACAGGTGGACCACAGGAAGCAAGAGAAGATGCCACAAAGCCTATTTAACCTCCTCCACACTCTTCTCCATAATTTTTGACATTTCTTCCACCTCACTGTGTGTTTTTTCGAACACTGTGTATCCTACAGGAGGCTCCTGTAGAAATCACAGAGAGCTTGAAATGGATTTTAAAAACAGTTTGGGGAGATGGGAAGTTTCATGAAGAGCATGTAGGCCCTCCTATAGCTATCCACTCTCTTGGCTAGACATGCCACACCTGCACCACCTCATCATCATTGATTTCTTTCCTTCTTGCTAAAAAACACAGAAACCAGTTTTTAGAAAAAAAACAAAAAATAAAAGGAACAACACCTCCAAATATCACCTGCAGCTTACCAAATACCTCTCCATCGCCATCAGCATCTCTGGTAGCATCCTCACAACTTCCCGCATAAGAATCAGCTAAAAATTTTAAACGGAGAAGAACCTACAGGGGCTCCTGTAGGATTTTTTGTAGCAACTTATCCCCTTAAAATCAAGCCACAACAGCAAAATAGGTGCAGTCATAGGATTGAAGAGGATGTCTGAAGCGAGATCCAGCCAGAAGGTACCTGTACAAAGCAAATAAGACACACAAAAGGGAGAAGAAAGCATACAATAGAGGGGATAGAGGCATGCAGCAACTAAAATATGAGCATGCAACAACAAAGGAACCAAGATGCACCACAGCACGAACATTCGACTTGCAGGTAAGTGCCTAACCCTCTCCTCTATTGCATCTGTGTAATTCAAAAACATTCATAAGCGAATGAGATGGTTAGGGTTGAACGAGAAAAGGTGGCCAGTTAGCTAGCCACCCTCATCCAGTTGACTACGCTCATCCGGAGATGCCACCACACGTGTGCCTAGTCAACTCACAGAAAATCCAAAGGACAGGTAGTGGAGGGTATACAAACTCCGATGCAATGATGGGAAGTGATTGTGAGGAAGAGTCATGAGGAGTCATGATGAAAAGGCAGTGGGGACCAATGGTCCAAATATGGCAACATACCTTTTTGCTAGCTCCCCCCATTACTGGAAATATCTCAAAGAAGACATAAGTACTCCTCCTCGAAACTCCTTCACCACCTTTTCTTCCATTTCATCCTCGTCCACTTAGCTACAGCAAGCTCTATACCACCTCCATAACCTTGAAACCATCATTTTCTATCGTTTTCATCCATCCTTTTGCTATCGGCATTTTATAGGAGCAGGAACAGGTTCTACAGGAGGGGCAGTAAGTAGTTTTTAAGGAGGAAACACGAGGTTTTTGCTCAAATTCTGGCTTGAAGAGGTAGGTTCTATATAGACCCACCTTTATTATTAATATGTGCAACGAATGATACAATTTTAATGGGGAATGGAGCCTATAGAAGGAGAGGAATTCCATAAAAACATTTCTGCTTGTCTTCTTAAAAAAAAGCACAATTTTTCTCTGTTTCCTGTTTCTTCAAAAATTTTGTCTCCATCTCTGCCTGGGGTGTTCCAAAGGGGTATAAGAAAAATGACACGGGAATTCATGAGGAAGGAACCCACAAATTTAGTTAGGCTTCATGAACATCCCAAGGTGGTAGCCATTTTCACCAGAGCAAATTGGATGCCATTTTTCAAAAAAATTTGAGGGTTTGATGAAGAAGTGGCTCAGGAGTTTTCCCTTTCTTTAGTACCTCACTCAAAGACCCATGCCACTGTTACTTTCAGAGGTCTCACCATTGAAATCACCCTTGAATTTATCAGTAGGTTTACTACCTTCCCCTTGGATTACCTTGGAGCAAAGATGAAAAGCCAATGGGACAAGTTGCCAAGAAAACCTTCTTCCAACCAAATGAATGTCCTATAGAGGACAAAAATGGCATTAGAAGAACAAGCATACCTTACCCTTGGGATGAGGTTAGTTATCAAATCATCAAGTATATTTCCTGTGAAGGGAGATATAACATAGTTTATGGCTACCATTTTAGACTTCTCCATGAGCTGAGATATGGCATGGACACTCCCACACCACGAAAACTTAGCGTCCCCTATTTTCTCCTGCAATCCCTTATAGACTCCAGCATTAAGTTGAAGGCAGGAGGTCTAGATCAGTTGGCTCACCATGGGTTAATTAAACTATTAGTGGAAGAATCCCTCCACACCTTCACAATCCCCATAGCATGGGAAATCTTCAGAAATATGACAGGAGAAGATGATATAAAGGCCCTCACATATGACCACAGTCCTTCTGAAAGTGAGGAGGGAGAGCAACAAGGGGAAGAAGGGGAGGAAACTGAAGAACAAACAGAAGAGGAAGACAACAAAACAGAGGAGGAAACTAAACCAGAGGAGGAAGAAACCAAAACAGAGAAGGAGGAAACCAAACCAGAGGAGGAAGAAACTAAAACAGAGCAAGAGGAAACAAAACCAGCAGAGACAGAGAAGACAAAAGGAGAGGAAAAAGGGGTAGAAAAGATAGAAGTGTCTCCCAAGACCCTAGAAAGGGAGGTAGCAATTGTTCTTGCTACCCTCAACACCCCAATTAAACCCAAACAAAAGAGGAAGAGGCGAACATCAATGTATTTCAGGGCTCGGAAAAGCACAAGGATAAAAATAGGGAAACCACAACCATATTCAATAGTGCCTATTACCATTGAAGATTCACCCACTGTCAAAGGGGAAGAATCTCCCTCTAAAACCCCCATTACATATGAAACAGGAAGTCCTAGATCTTCCACCTGGAAGGAAAGAGTGCAACTACAGGACTCAAAAATAGCTCTACGGGAGGCACAGACTGTTCTACAGGAGACCCTAACTAAGCTACAGGAAACAGAAAAACTTGAGAAAAGGGTGGAAGAAAAGCCAAAAGGGAAGGTGGAAATAACAGAGACTCAAGAACCTAACCCCCAGCCTATTTTGGGCTCTTACTACAATCTTCTTGAGGGGGGAAAAATCATTCCACAGAAATTTGCAGTCCCACTTTTCTTTGAGTTGGAGAAAGAAAGGATAAGGAGCCATAGATGGATGCAAGTCACTAAATCCAAGGGGGTAGAGGATATTGGCCACATGGAGAACTAGTTTAAAGAGATGTGCAGGGAGTTAAGTGTTGTAAGACATAGAAAGGTAATCACAAGAACTCACTTGGAAGTAGGAAATGAATTGCTAAAAAGACAGTTGCAAGAAAAGGAAACACAATTGGCACGCATGGCCAGCTGGTCTATGGAGGCACTACGGTGTAGAACACCAGCAAAATCATATGAAGTATACCTCAAAGACCAATGGCTACAATTTCAGATCAAGACTTTGGCACAGAAAGGCACAATGCCTTTTCAGGATTACAGACAGTTCATGGACCTATGTGACCAAAGTTCAGCAGAAGACAAGGCAAAGATAGCAAAGTTCTATTTGCATAACATGGCCCTCACCAATATGAACCTATGGGATCCCAATGCTAGGCTAGGGGACCTGCAGCTAATGGCCATGGCCTCATGGATGAATCATGAGGAGAAAAGGGCAACAGAAATAAAAAATTTGATGGCAAAAGAGCAAAATGAACCCCTAATGATCAGAGCTAAGCCATCAGACCCCATGGCTCTCATCAGTACACACCAGCTGCTTGCAAATAATCCTCAAAGTGCCCCTAAGTATATCAATGATCAGGCTTAGGCCATTGCACATTTTGAGGACATGGAAAGATTACTTGGAGATGATTGTATTCATGCTTGTATGAGGAGGTGGAATACAGTGCCACACAACTTGCAGATAAGGGAGTATCACTCCCCAACAAGGATGAAAGAAGCATTAAGGAGAGTGCCACTGTACAAGCACTCTATGTGTTATCACTCAGATTTTCCTTGAAGTTGTCAGAAGAAAGAAAGGGGTCCGAGGTAACCACAAACCAACTTTTAAGTACAAAATCTAGCCAATCTATACTCAGAGAGGGCTCTCTCTTTAAGATTTAGCTTTTTTTATGGGATATTAGGCTAGTTATGAAAGCTTGGGGAGTTTTGATTTTGTTTGGTGGTGGAATTCAGGAGCAGATGGATAGAACAAGGTATTTTAGGCCATTGGGATATGGAGTCAACTGAAGATGGCTTTACTGGATCAGGTTGATTTATCAAATGGGAGTTTCACAGGGCAAGATAGCTAAAAAAAGACAAATGATAGCTTAAAGGGGTGAAATGGTCTTCAAAAGGAGGAAGGGTAATTAAGAATCCTTCAACAAAGTTCAAGATTAAAGAAAGTGGGTGATCATTAACAAAAAGCAATTAAGAATTCTTTGTTAAATGGCCACAATGATAAACTAAAAAGTAGGGAGCAATTAAGAATTCCCTACCTATGATAGCTTAGAAGAAAACATTAAGAATATAAATGATTTTAAAGACAGAATGCAGTAAAGCTCTTTCTGAAATATACTTTTTTGTTTATCATTCAGATATGGAACACATATGAATATTTAAACAAGAAAACTGTAAAAACATAAGATATAGAATACTTATTTGTTTCTCGTTTGACACATGAATCCTGTAAAAGTCCTTTTCTTTATTACTTTGTCCAGCCAACCATACAATAGTTTTTCAATAGCACTTCTATTCCAAAATAAAGAGTCTATAGAAATGTCTAAGAATCCACCCTCAGTACTTCAAATGAGGGAGTACTTATACAAAATTTACAACAAAATATCTCCTAACTGAGAGAGATATATTCTAGGAAAACTAAATATATTTTACATGAATGTAGAGACAGACGGTCTCGTAAGTAGAAACTGAATGTGAACTGTTTGGTTGCTGTCCCTGTTTTTGTTGAAGGAGTTGGAGGCAGGCCCTATGATTGTGCATCTCGTCGTCTTGCTCGTAATTCTGTGCTGGTTGATTGTTTTCATCTTTTCACTGATACTCTTTTACCTGTGACTCATACTCTTTACCTGCTTTACCACCATTCATCCCTTTTTACCAAAATTGACTATGGTAAATAATTCCATTTACTTTTTATCATGGTAAATCATAAGATGTCTATCATATCGGTCCACCAATCATCTCTTGGTATTCTGGTCCTTGTCAGATTTCTGTAGATTTCATCTGCTTCTATGTATTTGATAAAATTTGGTTGTACTGGAAATAAGTGTTTTAATTCATGCTCAACATAAAAAAGGTTCTCCAAACTATCATAGAGAACTCTTCCTGTGGGTAATGCCTTGAGTGCAGATGAACTAGCAGAGGAACTGACTTGGCTGTTTGCATACTGATGTAATTTGTTGACATAATCATCCTATCTCATTAACTTATCATTGATGACTAAAGGACTTTGAAGTCCTTTACTCTGCGAAATGCCAAATTTTTCCATAAATTGATCTATGTCTTCCTGCATATTCTGACATTTTCGTTCCAGGTTTTGCATTAGAGTTCTTTTAGTCAACACTTTCTTTACTTCGAGTATGGTTCTAGTCCTATCCTCAATATTTAGCTGCTCTAACTGATACCTGTTTCTGTTATTTAGAAAGTTTATTAGTCTGATGGCCTCTTCAGGCTTCCCTCCTAAGTCTTGCTTGGTTTTTTCAATCTCTTGCAGAGCATCTTTCACTAAGTCAGTCTGTTCAAAAATGATTTGAATTGATGACCAAACATCATTGATTGATTGAGTGATGTTGGTCCATAATATTTTTCTAATGTCAGTTAAAGGCTTCTCAAATGTGAGATCTTTTTCTAGTGTTTTTACTTGTTGAGCCAAGCCTTTGTTTTTCCCCACTTCTTCAACAAAATTCATTTTTGACACATCCTACTTCTTCTCTAAGGTAATGAATTTCTCCTTTACCTTTTGGAGTTCAGTGACTTGGAGTTTCATTTCCTCCATGGATTTGATTAACTCTTCTATGCTTTGACTTGAAGTTCCTACCTGTGTTGTACCTATACCTACTGCTCCAATAGTTTCAGCTGTTTCCAAAGGGACATTTGGTGCTAAAGAAGTTGCCAACATAGAAGGGACTACTGTAGAAACCACTGGTACTACATTTTGAGGCTGAGAGGTCGACTCACTCTGCTTGCTTTGTAGTGTTTTCTCTAGTTCTTGTTCTGTCTCCTTCAGCTACTCATTTAGCTTTAGGACCAAGTCCATAAGCTCTTCTTCATTCCTCTTCTCAATTACCTCAGCAGTCTGAGGGTGCATAAGTGGTGGCAATTTCAGTTGCTTTCTCAGGGCAGCTATATCTTCATTCTTTTTCTTTATCAGGGCCTCTGCAGCTTTGACATCCTTTGGGTTATGACCCAATCCAATAATCAAATCCTCCAATGATTTGATTCTGTTGTCCTTTGCCTATGAGGAGGCTCTTTCTAACTGCAATTGAGCAGTGGTGTTGTTCAGTGAATTCTCCAATCTGTGTGCCATCATGGCCTTGCTTGTCAATGTGGAATAAACCATCTCCCCTATTTTTTTATGCAATTCTATTTGATCTATGGGGTGAATATCTTTGGCCAAGACCTCAAAATCAGTTTTGAGGTAGTTTGTAAGTGATTTGGGTTGCTGTACTGTAGGCTTTAAAAAGCTCATTTGCATTTTGCCTTCCTTGATGTCATAAGCTGACATCAACCTGGTTTGATTAGTAGGGGCCATTTTCAAGTATTGAGTGTAGGCTTGGCCCAATGTAATTAAAGGCTTTTGATTACATCGGGGTGATGTGATTGGTTGAAAAGTTATTAATTAACCATGGGGATTAATTAATCCTTTTATTGGCATGGCAGGGGTCGGGCTCTTAATTAACTACGGGTTAGTTAATTAATCCCGTTTATTGACTGTATTATGGTTATATTTAACTGAGGGGCGGGATATGTAAAATTTGGGGTTTTTGTGTATTTATAATAATACAGGAATGGGTAACTTTTATATAGGGAATTATACAATAACATGAATTAGTAGTTAATATGATTTTGTGAAATGCGCACTAAGATAAAACATTTCCAAAAGTGTATTTCATCATATAACATTTATAACTTAGGCTTAAACGAATATGAGGGTTTTTATGGAAAGTGTTTTATTTTCCCTAAGTAAAATAGGATTTTACTTAGGAAAAGGTTTATTAGGGAAATGAACGAATTATGAAGGGGTGTGCTTATTGATGAAGGGGATTAAGTTCTTGGCAATATAAATTATTAGGCTGAGGGTCCAGTCCCTCCAGAAGTCAAAGAAATGCTTTGAGCCCCTCTAACTTGATAGATACCTTATCACTTAGGGGAAATTAGTGAAAATTGAGGGGAAATGAGTAGGGAAGTTAATTATTTCTGACTTTGCTTGCTTGATGTGCCTTTCATGTGATACATGCCTTTGCCTTGTGATGAAAGTAAAAGATTTACACATTTAGATTTATCATTCACCACATATTATTCTACAACCATCTTAACACTTTATCTCCAAGGTAGAAATCTTCTACCTTGGTTCTTCTGTCAAATATCTTCTTAAGTTTCTTCTGCAACACTTGGGATCTTTGGTACACCTCCTCCCGGGTCTGCTGTAAATTGATAGTCTGGTTTATCCTTCTTTAAATATCATTAGGTTCCACTTGAAGTTCTTGGAGTATTTTCATGACAGGAACTCCTAGTGATGAAGGAAAAATAGCCTCTATGCCATATACTAACTGATAAGGAATGGTTTCAATGTATTTTTTGGTTGTAAGCCTATCTGCCCATGGAGCATTTATTAGTCTTTTGTTCCAAGTTTTCTTATTTTCTTGCAACAATTTTTTGATGATATTAATCAGACTCTTGTTGGAAGATTCGTCCAGTCCATTCCCTTGAGGGTAGTAGGTTGTGGAATGGCCCAATGTAATGTGATACTTGTTACAAAAACTGATCATATTTTTTTATTTGAAAGCTCCAACATTATCAGTAATGATTTTAGAGGGGAAACCAAACCTAGACAAGATATTGGTTTCTAGGAAGCTTATGATCACAGTGTCATTGGCTTGTCGGGAGGGAATGGCCTCTATCCATTTAGTAAAATAGTCAGTGGCAATGAGTATCCATTTATGTTGGCCAGAGGAAGGAGGATGGATTTCTCCAATGAAGTCAAGACCCCATTGTTGAAAAGGTTTCTCAGTGGAAATGGGTTTTAGGGATAAAGGTAACAATTTTCTTTTGCCTTTAAAGATTTGACATTTATGGCAAGAAGTTACAAATTTCTTCACATCTGCAAACAAGGTTAGCCAATAGAATCCAACCCTTAGGATCTTATCTGTAGTTGACTTCCAATAGAGATGTCCACCACAGTCTCCTACATGAAATTCTTGGAGAGCCTTGTCAGCTTCATCTTTTAATAAACAATTTAATAAAATTCCTTCATGATTTTTACAAAAAAGAGTATTATCTAAGATACAAAACTTTGAATCTTTCATTTTCAAAAACCTGTTCTTGGTTCTGGACAACCCTGGAGGAGCCTACATGTTTTGTAAAACATAAATTACATCAACATACCAAGGTGAGTCTGAAAAGGCCTGGCTGATTTGTGGAGTCGCCATCTCCTGGTCATTATCCAATTCATTTATGTCTAGGGCTTGACAATTAGTTTTTTCCATGAGTTTGGCCAATCCCTGACCTTTTATTAGTTTTGTGGGTTTTATCTCTATATCATACTCTAAGATGGTAGCTATCCATTTATCTCGTTTACCATCAATTCCATCCTGAGTTAGGATGTCTTTGACAACTGCACTAGGAACATAATCTATCACATGAGAGTATAATATGTAGACTCTGAAATCCTTTATAGCCTTTACCAATGCAAAATCTTGTTTCTCCATTATTTTGTATTTTAATGATGCATCTCTAAGTGCCCTACTAAAAAAGGCTATAGGTTTTTCACATCCCTGATCATCCTTTTGTAATAAAGCTACTGCTATGGTGTGTTCTGATGCAAGAGAAAAAATGATGAAGTCTCTATCAAATTGAGGACTTGTGAGGACCGGTGTTCTGGTTAAGTGTTATAGACATATTTGGGCACTGCAACCCCAATCACATATGTCCATAAACCAAGGGCTTCTAAGTCCCTAAAAGTGTTGTTTCATACCCTAAAGGAGCAAGGTCAGTTGATTACATCATCTCCCAGAAGTTCTCCATCAAAAACCACTCAGAACTGGTCAAAGCAGGACCATATAGACTGCCCAGTGCTAAGGGTGTGATGCATCTCACCTGCCACATGCAAAAAGTGCGATGCATACTGGAAAGACCTTCTGTAGGGTGCAATGAGCGAGAGCAGACAAATGGCACAAGCAGTTTGCTAGGTGGAAACCCTGAGAATCTTCTAGAAGCTGCTCATTTGACACTTGCCTCCCTAAATTCGCCCAAGGATGAGTAAGAGATCATGAAATCTCCAAGTGGAACCAAGAACTATCAGAGAGATGACACTAATCAAAATCCCAGAAGCTAACTCCCCCCCGCAAATATCTATATATGGATCCCTCATCCCAGAGATCCAGAGGTTGGAATTTGGTAATTTGAAAAGAAGTGCTATTGGTTTCTCTTTGAAGACATTGTTGGGTGATCTTTCTTTGTATGAGGTGAAGAGGGCTTTCAAGCTGGGAGGATGGCACTGGGTCAGACCAAGTGGTTGTAATCCTCTCTTCTACTACTTTTATCAATAAAGCTATTTGAGTTTTCCTCCATATTCTTGTGTATCTTTGAATATTGTGTTGATATATGCATTTGTATGGTCAATATATATCTGATCCTATATTGTTTATAGTGATAGATCTTTATGCTTTGATGGTATTATGCTGATGTGGTTCTACAGGTGTTCTTTGAAGCGGGACAGGTAAGGAAGCAGTGGCGAGATTCTGTCGAAGGGGAAAGGAAACAAGCAAGGAGACAAGCGAAAGACTGAGGTTGGTACTCTTTGCTTCTTTCTCATCTATCTCTTGTAAAGGAAAGCACAAGTGACTTTAGTTCATTTGTTTCTAAGATAGCTACTCATCTTAGTGGGACTAGCAGTTCTGAATAAACACTAGTTTTCCTGGTAACAAAATGGCGACTCCACTGGGGACGAATTAGTTTGATTGCTTATCTCTATTTGTTTGATTCATAAACCACAGAATGAGCCTAAAGTTAAGCCAGCTAGCCTTTGAACTGCATTTTCTATGCAAGTGCAAAGTAGATCAACACTGCTTCAGTCAATCTTTGGGTTTATTTATGAACTGAACAATTGACTTGCAAACATCCTAAGTGCCCTAGAGGTAGCTCAATAACCTCATTAGATCAGCCCCTATACTTTGTATTTAATGACTATCATTAGCTCAGCCTAAATCCCTGAACTAAGCTGCAAACTGTGACCAAAATCCAAGTTAAAGTCTTGTCCCTGGACCATCGCACCTTCTCTTCTTGGCAATTTGGATGCATCGCACCTCCCATGTGCAGTAGGTGAGATGCATCCCTGTTTCCCTATGTTACAGGTGCGATGATCAGATAAGATTGTTTCTGCCTCCATATTTTGGTTTTTTCTTCACTATCTTCAGCTTTATTTAGGAGTTTTTCTGTCTGTGATCAGTAGACCACTGTTGAAACCCCCTTCCTTTGCATCATCCAACCTCCATTGTACAAATATTTGTGAATTTTTTTTTATGTATTTTTGCCATTCACAGTTCTCATTTACAAAATGGTAGCTTAATCCGACTGTCGTTTTTTAATTTGAAAGTGTCGCAAGTGTTGTTTTCAGTCAAAGAAAAGAATCCTTCTCTTTTTGATAGTTTATTACACTGTTACTCTTGTATTTGATCTGAATTAATAGTATTTCAAGTGTCAAAAGCAATTTTCAATTCAAAATCGCAAAGTGTCGTCTTGTCTCCTTTTTGTTTTTTGAAAAGAAAATCGTTAGTACTGTCGCTTTGAAAGAAGATATAATTCATATTTGTACTTAGCATTCTTTTTGTCATTCACACATTAAGAAAGCGGAAAACAAATACATGCATGTGCATTTGCATTTAGACTTCTTGTTGATTTTGATTTAGGACAGTGCATATAGTGTGTGCTCTTTGCTCTATGTTGAAAGGATTTCGTTTCTCTTTCCTTAGTAGCTAGGATTTTCATTTCAAAAAGAAGAGTAAACGACTATTTATCATCTTAGATTGTGTATTTAGGAGTTGTATATCTACATCACACGGTGAACCTTAAAGGCAAACTTCTTAAGAAATATCAACTGTAAAATAAATTCAATGAACATAAAAATGCTTTGGAACCTAATGCACAACATCTAGAATCCTAGGCTAAAGACGTATTCCGGTGTTGTAAAGCCTCGTAATTGTTGCTTTCATCGTAGGTTGGGTGATTCCTCCTCTTTGAGACGACAAGTGCCAGTACCGACTTGTGCTCCCACGTACCGTCGAGTATATATTGGGAGACCACAATAGGCTATATCCTTTATCCTTAGGAAGCCGTGTCTGTCGCCCTATCGATCGCAATGCACTGAACACAGCATTCGGGAAGATTGACTGTTGTACCGTAAAATGTATTCTGCAATTTTGCTATTGGTTTGGTAATCCCTCTGTCTAGATTTCCAGAGTAGTCTCTTTCATTCCTTTTCAGACTCCTTAAAGGAAAAGGTCCATCTGAGCACTTGTCACTTCAGGCTCATTAAAAATCGAAGGCAACTAGAGTCATCTTTAGCTTTTTCTCAACTCTTAAAAATTGAAAAAGCAAGTTGTGTCAAAGTGTCTAAAATTCATTTAATTTGGAATAACATTTTCCCCTCTTATTTTGAGTTGATCAAATAATCCGCAATCGTGGAAGAAAGTCAATCAAAACCCCGTCATTTGCAGAGACTCACGAGTCAGCAATATTTGACTCCAGAAAAGAAACCATTCCGGGCAAAGCGAACTCGTTTTACTGGGTCAAAGTCTCCTGGTTTGTTTGAAACTGGTGTTTCAACATCCTCTGAGACTCTAGTTACTCCAACCATTTTTGGTATCCCTACCTCTACAGAAGAAGTTCCGCAGTTACAAGAGGACATTAGAACTGATCCTAGTGTAACAGTAAACACTTCTATTCCTGAACCAGCTCCATCTAGGGTTGATTCGGAAGGTCTTACCCCTCCAACATCTGTCGCTACAGAATCTATACCTTCTTTGGCACCATAAATATTTTACAGACTTGACGGTCTGCCTCATCCACCCGGATTGATTGCTATAGAAGAGATTATGAAGGATCTTCCATCCAGTACTCCATCACATTTTGGAACTGGGATCCACCTATATCCTTCTACTTCAGAAGTTAGAACTCCTTCATCGCAAGTTCCTGTAGAATCGCTGGGAAGTCTTTTGGATAGACTCGATATGTCTGGACAACCATCAACATCTAGGACTGTGTCATCCGATACAACGGTAGCAGAACCTCCTACCACCACTCCGACAATGTTCGCTGGTATACCATCTGTCCCAACTAGCTCTCAACCGCTAGAGGGAGTCCACCCAAGGACCGTTTCGACAGTATGGTCTGTTCACGTTTGTTTGTTTGGAACAGTATCTAGAATTTCTTATGTTGAATCTCAACAAATTGATCCTTCACAACAGTATAAATTTGGGCAGTCTGGTCTCCAAAGATCGATTATTCCTTTGAGCACTGAATTGCCGCCGTATGGGGGGCACTATACCCTTTCATTGTTCCCTCCGGGAGAACAACCATATGAGAGTTCACAACCAAATTCGGGTCAAATTGGAATCACATCCAGCGGTTGGGTGCTAATATTGCCTCAACAACCAAGAGTTGTATACTCAATGCAACTGAGTCTACCTGTGTCGAATATCCACACTACACCAGCTATTGTGACAGTGTCACAAGTACAAGTGTTGCATATTGTACGCCAGCCTCAAGTTTCTCAGGTCGTAGTACAACAACCTCTTGTCTCCACGACGTGACGCAATCTCCAATTAGTGGCTCCTTAACTGGAGCGACTCAGGCTCAAACGGGTACTATTACCCCTCATCTTGGTCAAACATCCAGTATTGGGCAACAGCAAATGGTTTCACAACCATGGCTGGTGCAACATCAACAACCGCAATTCCAACAAGCTTACCAAGGACCTGAGCAACAAAGCTTTGTAGGTAATGGGCAGCCGTATATTCAAAATGGTTATCATCAATCATCCCAAATTGGTTATGCCCAACAACCTTATCAAAGTTATCAGCATCAAATGCATTATGCTGGTATGCAAAGACCCACTGCTCAGGAAATCCCATCTTATCCTGGGTACGCTTCGCCGAACCTGAATCAACAGTTGCCCTTCGTGGCAACTTTAGAGTTACCAGATCTAAATCAGGTAACGAATGATCCAATCGCTTATTCCCCTTGGTGGCCGGCGATTCCTCATAAACTTCCGTGAGATATTCCTAAATTCAATGGAAATACGAGTGAACATCCGTCGAATCATGTGATGACCTTTCATCTATGGTGTTCCTCCAACACTCTAAATGATGATTCGATTAGGCTTCGCCTTTTTCAGCAAACGTTAACTGGTCCGGAAGCAAAATGGTACATTGAATTGCCTAGAGCTTCATTTGATAACTTCGACGCCCTTGCCACCACCTTTTTAACCCATTTTCAGTTACCAATAAGGTACGAAATAGGAACAGAGCTTCTTACCAATTTCAAACAGACGACGACCACTCACATATCTGATCATATTCATGAATGGCGACGTCGTCGAAGAATGGTAAAAGAATATGTCCATGATCAGCTACTACCTGAATGGTTTATTAAGTCGTTGTTACCTTCTATTACAGAAGATGTGGCAAAGGGAGGAGTCGTCACTGAAGAGCAGGTCATTTCTCATGCGCAATATCTAGACTTGATCTATACTCAGTCTGGTACGCTCTATGACAAAATCCCTGATGCTCCAAGGCCAGAATTTTCTGTTCCTCCTCCTCCTAAATCAAACAAGGACTCTCGTGTCAGCGATGGTGTGATTGGTACGACAAGCATGAAATCGACAAAGGTTATGTCTAAGAAAGCCCGTAAGGTTTCTAGTCAAAATGCAGATGAAGAACTTCTCGCCTCGGAGGTTAATTCCGTGTCGACCGACAAAGGAAACGAACCGAAGCAACCAGGGGGCAAGAAGAAAGGGAAGAGAAAAAAGAAGAAACAGGACTATTCGTCTCCTGAAAAATCTTCTGCAAACCCTTCCGGGAAAAGGAAACCTAGTCAGCCATGCCTCATATGTGATGAGGATCATTGGATGAGAGATTGTCCATATAAAGCTGAAGTTAAGAAAATCTTTAAGAATTCAAGAACTTCAACAGTATTGACTGACCCATTTCTGAACCCAGGAACCAATCTGGTTGCTAGCGACAATGCTTCCCCATCCCAAGTGCTTATGTTGTCCATTTCAAAATAGCAAAATGATGCTTTGATATCGACAAGGAATAAAGATTACGAGAATCCACAGCTGTCGAACAACAAGGCTATTGATCAACCTAGTAGTTCGACAACAACTTCGATCGAAGTTGTGCCACCCATCATTCCTGAGCTAACGATAAAGCCGCCAAAGGGAGTAGTACACAAATCGACATTTAATCCTCATGCCAGAGTGGCACAGACTTATAATATAGTAGAGGACGTGGCCCAATCACCATCTGCTATGTCGACACTTGAAGTACTGGAAAATTGCCCCTCCCAAAAGCAGGCTCTATTATCAGCAATAGGTGGGATTGACCCAGTAGATTCCAATCTTGTGGCCTTTAATCATAAAGGATATGAACCTCAGTTACCAGCTCAACTCGCTTTCCTCATTCAAGTGAAATCCCTCAACAAAACTGTTCATCGAACAATTATTGATGAGGGGGCATCTACATGTATTATGTCAATGAGTTGCTGGAAAACTTTAGAATCACCACCCTTGTCGCGGTCATTAATGACGTTAAAAGCATTCGATGGACGAACATACACCCCATATGGGATTTTGAGTAACTTACAAGTTGAATTGGTGGGCAAAATAGTAGAAATTGATGTTGAAGTTATCGCTGGAAATCTTGATTATAACATCCTACTGGGAAGGCCTTGGATTTATGTTATGGCCACTGTTGTGTCAACGTACTTCAGAAAGATTTCATTTCCTTTTCAAGGAGGAATTACAATCGTTGACCAACAAACCTCTCTCCCAAACAGTTCACAAGTTACAGGAAGCATCCCGATGATCCACGGAAGCTCTCAGTTGCTTCAAAATATCAGAGTAGGCCTGCTAAAAGACCCTACATTGATGGGTACTTTTGCCCTACCACCTCCAAACAACCTGGCGGAAGTGGCCACGGTGGGAACCTGCAATATGGTATCTTCCATTCAGAAGATTTCTGAACACGATATTAGCATAGATCATCACCAGGTATTGCCTCCAAGCCCAATAGAAGTATTGTAGCAATCAATGTTCTCGGCGTGGGAGGCAAACCCAAATGCACGCTTGTCAAGCATTTGGGTAGTGTTATAGACAATTTTGTGCCTTACAGCAATAGACATGAATTGTCAATAATCCAAGGGATCCAAAGTTCCCTAAACATGATGTTCCTACCCCTAGAGGAACAAGGTCAGCAAACCAACAGCTCTCAGATCAGTTCTCCACCTGAAAATACTCAAAAACAAGCAATCCTGAAATCAAAGCAGGTGCTCCACTAGGTTTCTGCGCTGAAACTCAGTTGCTCCATGGTGTACCTGCGTTGCAAAGCAAGTGGGACAAAGGCCACCTGCGCTGAGCGAGATGGGACAAGTGGCACACTGAGTCATTGCTCTGGAATCTTCCAAAATGACACTTGGATCAGGTATTTCGCCTTGTGATGAGTCAGAGGCTCTGTTTCTCCAAGTGGAAGCAAGGTTCTCCAAGTGGACTCAAGAACTGAAGATCAACTAAAGATTAACTGAAGAGAGAGAGGACACAAGGCAGCTACACATCAGTTGCAAGCTGACTCATCCTTTCTCAATTCATCTATATATTGAGCTCTCTCCTATGAGCTCAAGAGGCTGGAATTTGGTGCAAAGTAATGATATGCTGTTGGTTTCACTATAGAGCTATTGGGTGATTGTTTGAGAGAGGTGA
The DNA here is from genome assembly GCA_031772625.1 of Pinus tabuliformis. Classification (NCBI taxonomy): domain Eukaryota; kingdom Viridiplantae; phylum Streptophyta; class Pinopsida; order Pinales; family Pinaceae; genus Pinus; species Pinus tabuliformis. The sequence goes on along the minus strand of CM062805.1, from coordinate 178,838,747 downwards.
AGAGGAGAAATTCTTTCTGCTGGGAGGTGTTGCTGGATTGGAGCCTTCAATGGTTGTAATACTCTCAGAACCTTTACTTCTTCATTAATAAAAGCTATTGAGGTTCTTCTATGTGCTCTTGTTTCAATAATATATTGTGATAATTGCATGTTTGGTTTACACTAATCCTTGAACCAGTTATGATTGCATGCTTCTTGTAGTTTCCTTCTTTGTTATTTTGCAGGATCTCATTGTAGCTGGGCCAGCAAAAGAGCAAGGAGCTGGGAGCAAGTAGCCAAAGAGAAGAGTTTGGATTCGACATTAAGCGCAAGGCAACGGTTAGTGCATTTCTCCATTCTCTTTTGCTTTCATAAAGAAGTAAACCTTAAGTAGTTTGTTTTACAGTTGTTGCTAAGGTACTATCACCCTTAGAGTGGGATAGGGTCATCCGAGTCGGATACTTTTCCCTACAACAAACTGGCGACTCCACTGGGGATCGTATCCGTTTGATTGTGTTTGTAGTATTTTGCTATTCATTTCCTGAACAAAAGAGTACCAAATCGAAAAGCTTTTGACTATATCAAAAGCGAAGTAGAGGGCAGCTACTCTAGCTCATTTCTGAGCAAGTTCATGATTTGAAGAGCTGATCTACAAGGATCCTTGTAAGCTCTTAGTGATAGCTTTTCACCTTCCTAATCATCCCTTTGAGTGTGCTTGACTGATTGTTTCTGATTTGAGCAAAAACTGTGCATTTTTGAGAAAATTATGACCCGGAAACTGTGAAAACGCAATTCTCGTTTTCCAAAGCAGGTAGTACACAGGCTACCTGCTTTGCAACGCAGGTCCCGAAGGGGCTACCTGCACTGAGAGCCAGATTGGCTGTGCAGCACCTGCGTTGGCCCAATTTTGCCTAGAGCTGTTGGGGTTTCCTCCTTTTCTCTTGCCTGTTTTCACTATTGATTTGGCTGCCAGTTACCAGTCTTGCACCTGTTCTGAAACCAATATTACTTGCCATCATTCTGCCTCTGTTATATAACGAAATTGTACTTGTTCTTTGTATTTCTTACTCATTTACAATTTCCCATAACGAAGAGTAAACTAGTCTTGCTTTTGGCCTCTTAGATCTGAACCTGTGTTAGGCATTTTGCTGGTCTAAAGAGTTAGCTTGTTTGCTGTCCATAGCTGATTAGTCATTTTTACTTTCGTCAGTATGGTTTGATTTCATGTATTTCCAGTGACTAAGCAAGTGAATCTTAAGGTGTCTTTTGATTTTGGACAAACTTGTTTGTTTTCGCTCTAAATCGAAATCAAAGTTATATAACCACTTTCTTTTTGTAATCCATCAACATTAAGAAAAGGAAAAGAAAATACATGCATTGTGCATTTTGCATTTGAAAAAAGTTTGCATGATGATTTAGGAGAAAGTGCATTAGTTTGTGCTGTATGAACTGTGTGAAAAGAATTTGCCTTTCTTCTCCCTCAGTAGTTAAGATTTTCATCAGTCAAAAAGATTTGAAAAAAGCTTGCTTCTCATCTTAGGCTGCATTTAGGAATTTGTCATATACATCTCGTGGTGAACCTTGAAAGGCAAACTTTAAAAAGATCAACTTAAAATATATTGAATGAACCTAACAACGCATTGTAACATAACGCAAACATCTAGAGGTCTAGGTAGAGACGTGTTCCGGCGTCATTAAACATAGTGACTGTCGATCTCTACGAAGGTGGGTGATTCCTCCTAAGAGTCGGTGGCACTAATACGGAGTTGTGCTCCCACGTACCGTCGCGTATATATTGGGAGACCCCTATAGGCAATTATCCTTTATCCATAGGAAGCCGTGTCGGCCGCCCTACTGATCGCGATGCAGTGAACACAGCATTCACGAAGATCGACCACCCGTACCGTAAAACGTATTCTGTGGTTTCGCGAAAGGTTTGGCACACCCTCTGCCTAGATCTCCAGAGCAGTTTCTTTTGGCCTTTTTCAAACTCTATAACTGAAAAGGTCCAACCGAGCATTTGTCACTTCGGGCTCGTTAATACATCGAAGGAGACTAGAGTCATCTTTAGCTTTTTCTCGACTCTTAAAACATGAAAAAGCAAAGTTATGTTTAAAAGCGTCTAATAAAATTCATTCAAATCGGAAACACAAATTTTCCCCTTTATATTTTAGTTGATCGAGTAATCCGCAATCGTGGAAGAAAGTCAATTGAATATCCGTCGTTCTCGGAGGCTTGCGAGTCAACCATCTTTGTCTCCGGAATCGAAAACAATCCGGGCAAAGCGAACTCGTCGAACCAGTTCAAAATCTCCTTTAAAAGTTAGAACAAGTGTTCCAACAACATCTGAGATTCTGGTCACTCCAAACATTTCTGGAAACCCTGCCTCCATAGAAGAAGTTCAACCGCCACAGAGGGACAGTAATATTGATCCTAGTCTGGGGGCAAATACTTGTATGACTGAACCAGTTCCGTCTGTAACAGGTCCAGAGAGTTTTGTTCCTCAAACATCTGTCGCTGTCGATCCAACCCCTTCTTCGGCACCGGAAATATTTTACGGACCTGACGGTCTTCCTCTTCCACCTGGTCTGATTGCGATAGAGGAAATTATAGAGGAACCACAAGTATCCACTCCAATTCAATTTGGAGTAGGGGTCACTCTATTTCCTGCTACAACAGAAGTTTGTCCATCACCAGTGGAAGTTCCTGTAGAATCACTAGGCGATCAATTGGATAGACTAAAAATGTCTGAACAACCGTCGACATCTAGGACTGTGTCAAATGACACGGCGACGGCAGAATTACCTGCCGCAAATCCAACAATGTTCGCCGGCATACCATCTGTCCCAACTAGCTCTCAATCGCTAGAAGGAGTCCACCAAGAGACTATCTCGACAGTATGGTCTGTTCCTGTTTGTTCCGGAGTAATGTCTGGTAACTCTCATGGTGAGACTCATCAAATTGACCCTTTTGGGAATCTAATTAGGCCATCCAGTCCTCCAGGACAATCAATTGCCTTGAGTTCTGGATTGCTACCGTATGGGGGGCAGTATGCCCTTTCATTACCCCCTCCGGGAGGGTACCCATACGGGAGTTCTCAACCTTATTCAAGTTATGGTGGAATTGCAACGAGTAGTTGGGTACCTATGCTATCCCAGCCACCAAGAGTTGTATATTCTATGCAACAGTGTGTACCTGTGACAAACATCCCAACTACACCGGCTATTGTGACCGTGTCGCAAGTTCAAACAATGCCTGTTGTGTGTCAACCTCAGATTTCTCAGGTTCTCATGCAATAGCCCCTTGACCCTGCGACCCAACCACAATCGCCTACTGGTGGGGCAACACAAGTACAGTCGGGTACAACTACCCCACATCTTGGTCCAATAGTTAGTATAGCGCAACAACCCATGGTGTCGCAACCGTGGATAATGCAATACCAACAGCCGCAATTCCAACAAGTGTACCAGGGTTCTGAACAACAAATCTTTGCGAATACGGGACAACCATATATTCAAAATGGTCAAAATCAACCACTTTATAGTGGTCAAGTCCATCAACCGTATCAATCATACCAACATCAACTCCATTATGCTGGTATGCAAAGACCAACTGTTCAGGCGATTCCATCGTATCCTGGTTACGCTTCACCTAACTTGAATCAACAGTTACCATTCGTGGCGACTTTAGAGTTGCCTGATTTACATCGGTTAACCAATGATCCAATTGCTTACGCCCCATGGTGGCCAGTGATTCTGCACAAACTTCCATCCGACATTCCTAAATTCAATGGAAATCCAGGTGAAGACCCGTCGAATCATGTGATGACTTTTCATCTATGGTGTTCGTCGAACACTTTGAATGACGATTCGATAAGGCTTCGCCTCTTTCAGAGGACATTGACAGGTCCAGCGGCAAAATGGTATATAGAATTGCCTAGAGCTTCGTTCGACAATTTTGGCTCCCTTGCCACGACATTCTTAACCCACTTTCAATTACCAATAAGGTATGAAACGGGAACAGAGATATTGACCAACTTCAAACAGACAACCGCAACTCATATATCGGATCATATACACGAGTGGCGACGTCGACGAAGAATGGTTAAAACATACGTTCCTGATCAGCTTTTAGCTGAGTGGTTTATAAAGTCGTTACTTCCGGCCATAACGGAAGATGTGGCAAAGGGAGGAGTCGTAACAGAAGAGCAGGTTATCGCTCGTGCACAATATTTGGACTTAGTATATACTCAGTCCGGCACGCTCTATGACAAAATACCAGACGCCCCTAGACCAGAGTTTTCAATCCCTCCTCCTCCTAAATCAAATAGTGACTCTCATGCCGGTGATGGCGTGATAGGCACGGCAAACACGAATCCGAAAAAGACCCAACAAAAGAAGGCCCGTAAGGATTCGAATCAAAATGCGCATGAAGAAGTTCTTGCTTCGGAAGTAAATGCCGTATCGACAGATAAGGGCAAAGAAACCAATCAACCAGGAAGCAAGAAGAATCAAAACGAAGGGAAGAAAGATCAAAGAAAGTCATCTCCTCGAAAAAATCCTCGTAGAAAGGAGAAAACGTCTAGGAGATGTCACATATGTGACGATGATCATTGGACGACAGATTGCCTGTACAAAGCTGAGTTTAAAAGATTCGTAAAGAATCCGCACACTCCAGCCGTATTGACTGATCCATTTCCCGACCCAAGTCAGAATCTGGTTGACAGTGGAAATGCTTCCCCATCACAAGTTATGATGTTGTCAAGTTTTAAACGCCAAGATGATGCTTTAATTTCAACATTAGACAAAAGCCATGGGAATTCACAGTCGTTGAATGGCGAGAGAAAAGGTCGATCAGGCAGTTCGACAACAACTTCGACAGAAGTTGTGCCGCCATCCAACACGAGAGGCATTCCAACGATCCATGGAGGCAATCATCCTCTCCAATATATCAGAGTAATTTTCCTAAAAGGCCCTTCTTTAATGGGCACTTTTTCCCCACCATCACCGAGTAATCTTACGGAGATGGGTGCAACGGGATATGAAGCCTTCTATTTTTAATGGATCTAAAGGTTTCGAGGATAGTTCCTATCTCAAGTCAACCTCGTTTAAAAAATGAAATAAAGAGTAAAGAGGATAGTTATTTACGATGTCAACCTCATTAAAAAAATGAAATGTCCCCTTAAGAATTAGAGGACATATGCCTCGTCCGCATTTTTATGCTGGGGGCATCAAGATTGAGCAGTTTTAGCAATGTTCATGCTCGTTAAAAAATAAACGCAAGAATCGAGCAGTTTTGTGTAGAGTTCATGCTCGTTAAAAAATAAACATAAATTGTGAGCAATCTTTCCCTAGCAGTTCAAGCTCACTCAGAAAAAATGAACCGGTAAATAACCATTGAGAAAAGTAACCTTTGAAAGCCATATTAAAAGCCCTTGGTCGTGTTTATATGCCATCACCTCCATCCGTTCATTTTGACCAATCGTTCATCTCCATATGTGTGTTTACCCATTTTGAGGAACAGCTGCGAAGAGTGATTTCACTTAGCCATCCTTGTGACACTGCCGTGATTGGAAAATTCCAACCTGTACCTGGAATCTGCTGCTATCCCCGTTTATCACTCGTTCCTCAAAAGACGAGTCTTCTTTGAGCTCTTTTCACTGACTCGTAAAATATGAAAAGTTTGCCGAGTTTTGGCCTTCCAGCTCGTTAAAAGGACCGGAAGAGCTATCCCTCCTCTAGATTTTAATCTTTTTGGACCTGAGGGATTATTGCACAAAAAGATCGAGCGCTTGTTTTGATCGGCTCGTTAAAGAAATCGAAAATTCATCCCTTCTGTATGGTTTTATACTTTTTCGGACTTAAGGGATTAGAAGACGAAAAAGGAATTTTTGGAGTTAACTTTCCGTACCTTTTCAGACTCTCAAAAAATGAAAAGGACCGAGTTTTCCTTGTCGTTAGACTCGTTAAAATGATTAAATAGCGACAAACTTGTCTTTAGACGAGAACGAGTTTCCCTATCGCTAGGCTCGTTAAAACATAGCGATGGGCTTGCCCGAAGGGCAGGTTATAGAACAAGCATATGTTATCCTCCTCAAGCTTGACAAAAATAAAGAGGTACTGGTCAGCAATGACTGGGGAAAAATTGGGAGAACCTCACAGCATTAATGGTAGCAAGTCGCTCTTGAACATGACACTTTGTCCTCCGTATCACATCGGGTTGGGTTGTTTCATTCACCGGTCTAATAACCATGGTCCTCGCCACACCATCCACAATTGGGGTAATGCTACCAATCCATCACATCAGTGTCGTTATATGTTCAAGAGATGTGGTTCTGCAAAGAGTCAACCGTGTCCCATCCACTGCCATACATTATCCTTCATCCACTTCATGACCGCCACCCTGAATCATACATCACAGTTTGTTTTCACCTCATCACAATCACTAGCTCCGTTCCGTGTCACTGATGTGGGATTCATTAAGGCCCTCCTTTGACGGATCGCTCCTTGTCGACATCAGCTCATTATCCAAGGAGTTGATCTAGGAACACCCCCTTCAGTACTTTGAAGCTTGCATGCCTCAATGGCAAGTTTCTCACTTCCGGCGACAGGTATACATCAATGACCTTCAACCAGAAGATTTTGCATGGTGGTCGACGCCAAGTCCTTTATTCCCGCCATGTGAATTGTACTGCCGTACCTTGAGGGTCATCATCCTTATCGGTGATTCCTCTCGCGCTTGTTAACGGTTTACATCATTGACCGGTAATCAAGCGATGTCTTTCCATGTTCGACTTCAAAAAATTCTCACATGGATCGACTTGTACATCGAGTGAAGATCGGAAGAGATTGAAGACCCCGGATCTAGTTTCATCCATCCGGGCTGCGATATATATTCAGGACATAAAGACATTTGATATGTACATCATTACAGCAGATGATCATCCTTCTCAAAGGATGATAATTTCAGCAGAGAATTATCAGTCTACAATCAGACGATCGTCTGTTCTATGTACCAAAATGTATTTATAAAGCTGAGCATGGGAATGCCCGCCTCAGCTAGATCATGAAAATGTATGAAAAATAATGTATTGTATTGTATCTTATTACAGGACACTTCTCAGCAGATTGAATGAACTTCGGATCCTCTCAATAAAGCATTTCACCCGATAAACGACCTCATACTTTAGGGGGCATCTGTTATAGACAATTTTGTGCCTTACAGCAACAGACATGAATTGTCAATAATCCAAGGGATCCAAAGTTCCCTAAACATGATGTTCCTACCCCTAAAGGAACAAGGTCAGCAAACCAACAGCTCTCAGATCAGTTCTCCACCTGAAAATACTCAAAAACAAGCAATCCTGAAATCAAAGCAGGTGCTCCACTAGGTTTCTGCGCTGAAACTCAGTTGCTCCATGGTGTACCTGCGTTGCAAAGCAAGTGGGACAAAGGCCACCTGCGCTGAGCGAGATGGGACAAGTGGCACACTGAGTCATTGCTCTGGAATCTTCCAAAATGACACTTGGATCAGGTATTTCGCCTTGTGATGAGTCAGAGGCTCTGTTTCTCCAAGTGGAAGCAAGGTTCTCCAAGTGGACTCAAGAACTAAAGATCAACTAAAGATTAACTGAAGAGAGAGAGGACACAAGGCAGCTACACATCAGTTGCAAGCTGACTCATCCTTTCTCAATTCATCTATATATTGAGCTCTCTCCTATGAGCTCAAGAGGCTGGAATTTGGTGCAAAGTAATGATATGCTGTTGGTTTCACTATAGAGCTATTGGGTGATTGTTTGAGAGAGGTGAAGAGGAGAAATTCTTTCTGCTGGGAGGTGTTGCTGGATTGGAGCCTTCAATGGTTGTAATACTCTCAGAACCTTTACTTCTTCATTAATAAAAGCTATTGAGGTTCTTCTATGTGCTCTTGTTTCAATAATATATTGTGATAATTGCATGTTTGGTTTACACTAATCCTTGAACCAGTTATGATTGCATGCTTCTTGTAGTTTCCTTCTTTGTTATTTTGCAGGATCTCATTGTAGCTGGGCCAGCAAAAGAGCAAGGAGCTGGGAGCAAGCAGCCAAAGAGAAGAGTTTGGATTCGACATTAAGCGCAAGGCAACAGTTAGTGCATTTCTCCATTCTCTTTTGCTTTCATAAAGAAGTAAACCTTAAGTAGTTTGTTTTACAGTTGTTGCTAAGGTACTATCACCCTTAGAGTGGGATAGGGTCATCCGAGTCGGATACTTTTCCCTACAACAGGTAGATAGGTCTAAAGAGTATGGTACCTCTTCAGATCCTTGGTCGCATGTACATTCTACAAACGAAGGAATTGTTCAGTCAATGAACATAGAGGGGGCACCATGGGAAGATTACCACCATCGTTCCCATCTTTCGGATTACAACGAAGATTACTCCGATGACCTTAATCATCCATCAGTATTTGATTTTATATCAAATACTATAAATATGGTGGATTCCGAGTGAAATCTGTCAAATATTGAAGAAACTATCGCCATAAATATCTCGACCAAACCAGATGTTGTAGAAAATATTCATGTCGGCAAATCTTGTTCTTCTTCAGAACTGGAAGTATATTATGCTCTCTTTCGCAAGTTCAGAGATGTCTTTTCATGGTCATATGAAGAAATGCCAGGCATTGACTCGAGCATAGTTGAACACGAAATTAAGAAGTATCCAGATGTCAAACCAGCAAGACAACGGCTTTGGCAGGTGCACGCAAAGAAAGCCGCTGACATCAAGGCAGAAGTTGAAAAAATTCTCCATGCTGGTTTCATTTACCCAGTTCCTCTAACTGATTTGGTATCGAACATTGTTCCTGTGATGAAAAAGCAAGGAACAATTAGAGTGTGCGTCGATTACAGGGATGTAAATCAAGCTTGTCCAAAGAACAACTACCCTACACCCTTCATCGACCAGATAATTTAAGAATGCACCGGATGCGAAATCTTTTCGTTTATGGATGGATTTTTCGGGTATAATCAAATAAATATCCACCCATAGGACTAGTCAAAGACTACATTTATCTGTCCGTGGGGCACATTCGCATACCGTAAGCTACCTTTTGGTTTAAAGAATGCAGGATCAAATTTTCAGAGGGAAATGAATTATTCCTTCCATGAAATCAAGAACATCGTTCAACCATACCTCAACAATCTTCCGGCTCACTCGCGAAAGCGGACCAATCATCTGCAGCATTTGAGAGCAATATTTCTACGTTGTCGACACTACAAAATAAGACTCAATCCGCACAAGTGTGTGTTTTGCATCAGTTCTGGTCGTTTACTTGGATTTGTAGTTTCAAAGGACGAAATTCGTCTCGACCCGTGCAAGGTTCAGGAAATCATCGATTTGCCTCCACCTTCAAATTTGCTTCAAATTCAGAAACTCCAAGGGAAAGCAAACTTTCTGAGGAGGTTCATTCCAAATTACGTCGAATTTGCTAAAGGTTATACACGTATTTTGAAAAAAGAAGTACCCTTCAACTGGGATCAGGTTGTGCAAGCTTCCTTTGATGCTCTAAAGGAATCCCTAATAAAAGCATCATTAATGTACGCTCCTGATTATCAAAGAGACTTTAACCTGTATCTAGCTGCAACAGATACGACCATCGCAATGGTTTTAGTTCAAGAAGACAATGGAATCGAACATCCTGTTTATTATTTGAGTTGAAACTTAAATGCTACAGAAAGCAAGTACTCCTATGTTGAAACGTTGGCTCTCGTAGCTGTTCAAGCAATACAAAGATTTCGACACTATGTTCTCTTTCGAAAAACTACCGTTTTGTCAGATTGCAACCCCATGACTTACATCTTGTCGCAACAGTTGCTTGGGGGCAAATATTCAAAGTGGATAGCAATTTTGCAAGAGTTTGATCTGGAATTTGTAAAATCCAAATCAAAGAAAGCTCTAGTTTTCGTAGAGTTACTATGTGATTTCCCATCGTCGTCCAATGATTCAACATCTAAAGCAACAATCGTGGATGAATTTTTGTTTCTAATATCTTCAAGCGATCCGTGGTATGGAGATATAATCATTTATCTCCGAACCCAAACGTATAGGTCTAATACCTCTCACTCAGAACAGTGATGTACTCCATACCAAGCAAAAGACTACATGATTGTCGGTGATACACTTTACCGTCATGGTGTCAATACAGCTCTACGAATGTGCCTCACCCATGAGGAGGCCGAAAAAGTCCTGAATGATTGTCATTCAGGCGCATGTGGGGGGCATCAATCTGGTTATGCTACGGCACAAAATATTTTACGAGCAAGATACTTTTGGCCAACAATGTTCAAAGATTGCATAACCACAGTCAGAAGTTGCCATGCTTGTCAAATCTTCGACCACAAAACTAGGATACCACTCGCACCTCTGCAGCCAGTAGTTGCTGTTGGGCCATTCGCCAAATGGGGCATAGATTTCATGCAATGTAACCCCACCTCGGCCAGGGGGCATGGGTATATCATAGTCGCAGTTGACTATTTTACGAAATGGACCAAGGCGATGCCTACATTAAACAACAACGGCGAAACAACCGCTCTTTTCTTTTTCAATCATGTAGTCTCCAAGTTCGGCATTCCACAAGCTATAGTCATAGATCATGGATCGCATTTCCGCAATCACATGATGGTTGAATTGGCTGCCAAATTAGGACTATCCCATGACAGCTCTACTCTGTATTATCTGCAAGCTAACAGGCAGGTTGAGGCGATCAACAAAGTCTTGAAACGCATGCTGCAAAGGATGATCGGAGTCCATAAACGGAGTTGGCACCTAATCCTATAATTAGCCTTGTGGGCATACTGGACATCGGTAAGAAATGCGACCGGGTTTACACCCTTTCAGCTGGTGTATGGCCTGGAAGCGATCTTACCAGTTCAGTGCGAAATTTCGTCTCTCAAGCTCACAGTTGACCTCCTCCCCGGAACTTTAGAGGAAGAGGCTCGTTTCTTAGAGTTAATCCAACTGGATGAAACCTGTCATGATGTTGCCTTGGCTAATGAAGCACATAAGAAACAGGCAAAGCACAATTTGAAAAGAATGTCAAACCCCACGTTTTCTCAGAAGGTGACCTGGTCTTGCTTTAAGATCAAGAATCCGATAAATTGGGAGCAGGTAAGTTCCAGTCTTTGTGGATGGGTCTCTACATTGTTAAGCATGCATTAGCAAAAGGAGCCTATGAGCTAGTAGATTATGACAGGATTCCACTATCGCAACCTGGAAATGGGTTGTACCTTAAGCGTTACTATGCTTGACTCAGCATGGTAACCTCTTCATATGCTTTTGTTAAATTTTTGTTTTCGTTAAGAGTGATCATTTTGGTTAGGTAATCCACTTTTGCATTTTGTTGCAGATGTCGAACCCATTGGAATCATCTGTTGGATACACCGATGGGGCAAGTCGTAGTACGCGGAACCTATCTTCTGCAGCTTGGGCCATCTTTGATCCAAGCATCGAGTTAGTGAGTTTCAGAGGGATGTGTATTGGTCAATCAACGAACAACATCGTTGAATATAGCGCGTTGATAGAACTCCTCTCTGATTCCATCGCGCATGGCATATGCTGACTTGTCGTCAGGCTAGACTCACAGCTCGTCATTCTACAACTTACAGGCATCTATTCCGTTTGGAATCCAGATATCTATTGCATGTTCCTCAAAATTTTGGAAAGGCAGTTCGATTCTATTCAATATCAACATATTTCCAGAAATTTAAACACATTAACCGATTCATTATCAAATTATGTGTTAGATAGATGTTTGCAACATTTGTAAAAGAAAAGCATTTTATCAATAATTGCATAAGATCATATAACTTAACCAAAATAAAGCTCCGAGAATCAAAAATATATATATAACTGTTTATAGTTTGTACATAGTGTTCTATGACCAAGAAAAAATCGGTCCTATGACCCAAAAACTCAAAATGAAAGGGGGCACCCTAATCTAATGGTGCTAGTGATAACTAGTCACCGCCTGTGCAATCATGCGCAAGAGCCTAGTCCATCGGCTCGGCACGCCAGTGGTATGGCGTTGTAATCTCAGAGGCAGCTCATCGATCCTCACGTCCGGAATACCAAGGGTGAGACCCTCGATCTGATCCTGCAACACTATAAGGGTCTCGAATACATCCAGGTCACAAAGAATGGCCCTCCCTACAACCTCTCCTGCTGGAATGACAGCTGCTACTCTCAGACGCATTGCTGGTCGCACTGGCCCGATATCTGCATAAGCACATGATTTTTGATTAGTCTTGATGAAAATTTGAAAAAACACAAGAACACTATAAAAAAATAAACAGAGATATGGCCAAATATTTTTACCTATGACACCCCACTGCTCGCCAGCTGGCAGCACCAAATCTAGGTCACCCTGGAAATCCATCCGAGCATATGGATACTCGGCATAAGCCATCTGCTGACGGTTGAACCACTCGAAGAAAGCATCGGAGAATGAAACTTGCGATTGACCAGGATGTCTGGCCATAAGGTCGACCCATCTCTGCATCCGTGGCTCAGTCGATGGTGGTAGGCCAAGTGAGATGTACTGGGGCTGCATCAGTGGGATCCTCTCCAAGGCGAAAGCAGTCAGAATAGAACCATAGCCAAAGTTCTTAGATCTTCCGTTTTTCACCTTGGTAAGTTGTTCTTTGATCACTGGAAGTACTACATCACACCAGTTGAATACCTTGGGTTCGAGGCATTCCAAGGCATACTGCATATAGGACCTGTTGGCCAAGTGAAGGGCCGCGCTACCAGCCAATCTAGCAAAGGTGAATAAAATAGTCCTCAAGGACCGGCCTGTGACATCTCAGATATTGATCTTGTTGTCCCTACTCGGCTGAGATCCTTCTCTACAGTATCGGCGAATATAATCCCTCACAGATTCACCCCTGCGGGCAGAACCCGATAATGAGAGAGGGGCACCACCGCTCGATAAATCGGTCAAGTAATAGATGTCCTCAATAGTCATGGGGATGGATTTGCGTCTTATCTAGAACACTTGGTTGGTAGGATCCCATGCATCGAGGAAATATTGTAACAAGTTGATTTGTTGCCTCATGCTAGACATGCGGAAGAACTTGAGCAAGCCACAGTTCCACAATGCAGTTACCGTACCCAGATCATGTAGTGCAACCATGTACTCTTCTTCATGCTCATGTTCACGCCATGTAACAACCATTTTTGCTCCGATGAATCTCTGAAAAACAAACAAGAGAAGAATTAGGATCCTGATTGGGCAAAAAACAGGCAAAATTTCCATGAAAAATCAGTGCAAAAGTTTTCCTCCTTGCGCCCATCGCACCCTAACTGTGTACTAGGTGAGATGCATCCTAACTGGCCAGTGGCCAACCTAGGATGCATTGCACCTTTCGATGTATAATAGTTGCAATGGGGGCAGAATGAAATGTTCAAACCCCAAGGGCCCAGAAAAGCAGGAAAACACGCTCAGAATTCAAAAAGGAAAGAATGAAATCGAAGAGCTCAGGTTTAGCTCCTACCTGGTCCAAACAGCGCCGAAAATCGTCCACAGAATCTCCCGAAATCAACTGATGAAAATCAAGGGAGAAAACACCTCCAGAGCTCTGACAGTCACAACTCCAAATGAAATGGTAAAATGAGGGGTAAAAAACTATTTTTAAGTTACCTTTCACGTAATTTAAGTAAGGTATTATTTTTTTAACTCATTTTTCAAGCATATGTCCTCATTTCTAACCAGTTTGATGGAGCAATTGAACAGGTAGTACGACCGTCAAAAGAACAGAGTGTTAAAGGTGAATCGAATATCAATGACCATTATAACGAGCAGTTTTACGTGAAGTTCAAGCTCGTTAAAAATTAAACCTAGCAATGAGCATATGTTCCACCAGAGTTTAAGCTCATTAAAAAATGAACCCACCACTGGTAAATAACCATTACGAACACATTATCATCAGCTTTTGAGCCTTGATCGTATTCTTACTATCACCTCCACTCTGTTTTAGCTGATCATTCGCCTCCATTTGATTGTTTACCCGTTTTGAGGAATAGCTATGATGAGTGATTCTGTTAGCCATCTTCTTAACACTTCCGTGATTGGAAAGTTCCAACCCTCACCTGGAACCAACTGCTACCCGAAATATCACTCGTTCCTCAAAAACGAGTCTCCTTTAATCTCTTTTCATCTAACTCCTGAAATATGAAAATATTGCCGAGAAATTGGCCTCTCCAGCTCGTTAAAGTGATTAAAAGTGCCATCCATCCTCTAGATTTTAATATTTTTGGACCTGAGCGATTATTACACAAAAAGATCGAGTGTTTGTCTTGTTCGGCTCGTTAAAACTATCGAAAAGTCATCCCTTTCGCATTGTTTTATACTTTTCGGACTTAAGGGATTATACTACAAAAAAGGAATATTGGAGTTTCCTTTCTGTCTCTTTTCAGACTCTCTAAAATTGAAAAGGACTGAGTTATCCTTGTTGTTAAACTCGTTAAAACAATAGCGGCAAACTTGTCCACTCAGACAAGAGCGAGTTTCACTGTCACTAGGCTCGTTAAAACATAGCGACGGGTTTTCCCGAAGGGAAAGTTATAGAACAAGAATATGTTATCCTCCTCAAGCTTGACAAAAATAAAGAGGTACTGGTTAGAAATGACTGGGGAAAATTGGGAAGAAAACTTGAAGAAACTTTATTGGTAGCAGGTCACTCTTGAACATGACACTTTCACTCCATCACCATGATTGAGTCGGGTTGGGTTATTCCATTCAACGGTCATATCACCATTGATCCATCGTACCATCCACTTTTGGGGTTAACACTACCAATCCATTTCAGTGTCGCCGATATGTTCAAGAGAAGTCGCTCAGAGAATTCACCTACCCAGCTTGTGTCTCATCTGCTACAATACCTTCACGCTTCATTCTTTCATGACCGCCACCATGAACCTTGTATCATCAGATCGTTTTCACCTCTACAAAATCATATGCTCTGTTCCGTGTCGTAGATGTGGGATCCATCAATGCCCTCCTATGATGGGTCACTTCTTGTCGACATCAGCTCAGTATCCAAGAAGCCGACCTGGGAACAACCCTTTTAGTACTTTGAAGCTTGCATACCTTAATGGCAAGTTTCTCACTTCCGACGACAGGTCTACATTAATGGCCTTTGACTGAAAGATTTTGCGTGGTGTTTGACATCGACTGATGTATTCACACGACGTGAATTGTACTGCAGTACCTTGAGGGTCATCATCCTCATCGGTGATTCCTCTCACGCCTGTTAACAGCTTACATCATCTACTGGTAATTAGGCGATGTCCTTCCATGTTCGACATCAGAACATCTTTTCACATGGATCGACTTGTACTTTCAGGCGAAGATTGAATGAGTTTTGAAGACCCCGGATCTAGTTTCATCCATCCGGGCTGCGATATATTCAGGAAAATAAAGACATCAAATGTACATCATTGCTGCACAGATAATAATTCAAACTAAGGGATGATGGCTCTACCAGAATCATCAGTCTGCACACAGACGGTTGCCTGTCCTATGTACATGAAAATGAATTTATCAAACTAAGCATGGGAATGCACGCCTCAGCTAGATCATGAAAATATTATGAAGATAATGTATCATATTGTATCTTATTATAGGTCACCTTCCAGTTCGAAAAACCTCGGATCCTCATTATAAATCATTTCACCCGACATCAAAAGATTTACGACCTCATGCTTTAGGGGGCAACTGCCATAGACATATTTGGGCACTGCAACCCCAATCACATATTTCCATAAAACAAGGGCTTCTAAGTCCCTAAAAGTGTTGTTTCATACCCTAAATGAGAAAGGTCAGTTGATTACATCATCTCCCAGAAGTTCTCCATGAAGAACCACTTAGAACTGGTCAAAGCAGGACCATACAGACTGCCCAGTGCTAACGGTGCGATGCATCTCACCTGCCACATGCAAAAAGTGTGATGCATACTGGAAAGCCCTTCTGTAGGGTGCGATGAGTGAGAGCAGACAAATGGCACAAATAGTTTGCTAGGTGGAAACCCTGAGAATCTTCTAGAAGCTGCTCATTTGACACTTGCCTCCCTGAATTCGCCCAAGGATGAGTAAGAGATCATGAAATCTCCAAGTGGAACCAAGAACTATTAGAGAGATGACGCTAATCAAAATCCCAGAAGATAACTCACCCCCTTACAAATATCTATATATGGATCCATCATCTTAGAGATCCAGAGGTTGGAATTTAGTAATTTGCAAAGAAGTGTTGTTGGTTTCTCTTTGAAGACATTGTTGGGTGACCTTGCTTTGTATGAGGTGAAGAGGGATTTCAAGCTGGGAGGATGGCGCTGGGTCAAACCAAGTGGTTGTAATCCTCTCTTCTACTACTTTTATCAATAAAGCTATTTGAGTTTTCCTCCACATTCTTGTGTATCTCTAAATATTATGTTGATATATGCATTTGTATGGTCAATATATATCTGATCCTATATTGTTTACAGTGATAGATCTCTATGCTTTGATGGTATTATGTTGTTGTGGTTCTACATGTATTCTTCGAAGCGGGACAAGTAAGGAAGAAGTGGCGAGATTCTATCAAAAGGGAAAGGAAACAAGCAAGGAGCCAAGCGAAAGACTGAGGTTGGTACTCTCTACTTCTTTCTCATCTATCTCTCATAAAGGAAAGCACAAGGACTTTAGTTTGTTTGTTTCTAAGATAGCTACCCGTCTTAGTGGGACTAGCAGTTCTGAATAGACACTAGTTTTCCTGGTAACATTAAGGCCATTGTTGGGCCGTGAATACGACCACTTTCTAAACACTTATTTTATCCATTTTTACTCTTCTTTATCATGTCATTTATTATAATTTATTATATAAATCCAATTTATAATGATTTATGCTCTTATGAATGAATATTATTTATTCTCCTTTATTTCTAATAAATTGATGATTATGCATGATTTTATCAATGATAGTTTTAATAAATTGGTTGTAACATTATTCACCATTTTTAGCCTCCAAGATAATTTCCAGATTGAAGATTTGATCATTAAAAGTGCCAACTCAGAAATTCGCTGGAATAAGAAGTGACAGTTTTGCAGTTGAGATTTTGGGCAAATGAACAAGAATCTGGAAAATCCGGAACATGGGTTTTGTCCAGAATGGACCAAATCAACTTTAAGGAAGAACGGTTTACCCAAATTCAGCTTGTATTGAGAGAAACGCAGGGTTCTTTGAACACAATTTTCTCAGATTTGTTGTGTGGCCGTTTTCCAAATCTCAGCTGCAAAGCCAAATTCGCCTTGCTCTTGTTGAAAGATGGATGGAAATATATTTCTTGTTGATCAATTGGTTAGAAACAATCCAATTTTGTAATATAAGTCATGTTGTAATTATCTCTGTTGTAACTACTCTCTGATCTCTCTCTATTTAAATGAAAACAGAGATCAGAGATGGGGGGATGGCTAAGAGAATGCAGAATTGGGAATGATGGATTCAAAATTATGATTTGAGAATTAGAGATTCAGAATTAAGGATTCATGATTCATGATAGGATAGGAGGAAAAAGGGATTGTTGCATGTTGTAATTCTCAAAGCTTTTGTTGTTGTAATAATTTCACAATTTGGTGATTAATTCATGATTTGGGAGTTGCTGTTCATGCGCCTTATATGAAGTAGCCCAGCAGCATCCGCTGGTGGCTAAGGGCCCAGCCTCTGGTGGATTACGCTGCTGCTGTATTTTATCTTTCCGATTTCTGCGGTGTGATGGTTTGATTTCCTTTTCATTTCTTTAAATTGTTTTGTTCAGTAATATTTTGTTTGTGAACATTTCACAGAAATTCTCTGTTATATTGAAATCACAACTGGATTGCATTAGTGAAAAAATTATTAATTATAACTTGAAATGTCCTGCTCTTAATTCTAATCTAATACTGCGTTGTCTAATTAAGACTGTAGTTCATTTAATTGCTGTTCATTTGTAATTGCAATTGTTGTTCAATTATGTTATTATTCAATTATAACTGCAATTGTTGTTGCTTCAATAACTGCGATTAATGTTCATGCTGCTGGATTAAGGTTGCTGATTCAATTACATTTGTAGTTGTTGTGTATTTCTATTTCATTAGCTTTGCCGTTTAGTTTTCCAATAGATTTAGTTGTTGTTCCTTTTCTGCAAGGATTTGATTTTGCCTTTTAAATGTCATTGCAACAAGCGTGTTTATTCCATTTTTGTTAGCAGCATTATTGATTTATCATTTTCAGTTTATTGCTTTAGTATGGGTTGTAAGATCAACAACTGTAAAGGACATTGGCTATCGCTACCTAAGTTCTCAGATTGTGGATCTTGTTTATGTTTGCTTTAATTGATATCAGTTAAACAAGGAATGAGTTATTGCTTCTGCATCCTTGACTGATAAGTTGTTGTAGTTTTCTGAGTGAATGATTTAAGTTTCAGAGTGTTAAGTTTCTTTTAATTGTAAGTAGATTTTATTTCAAGTATTCATTTCCTTTTGTATTTTAAGCACTATACTACAAAACATTACTCTTGAGTAAATAGTCGCCTCAGACTGAGTACACTCTTGAAATAAAAAGTCGTCCCTGGGTTGACAACTAATGTGAAGATAATTAGGAGTTAAAAAGACACCTTTTTATCGCTCAACATTTTGTCGTCGTTGCCAGGGAGAGTGTAGCCATTTTTAAAGAGTAGTGTGCATCTGATGAGTGCCTGTTAGGAAAGAATTGGGTATTAAAAACGGAAGGTAAGAACTTGCTTACGGAGCATGTAGAAGCCCTACTCCCCTGCCCGCTTTCCAACAGAATTGTTAAAGAACTTAGGGTAGAAATAGATGTTTGAATTTCTATGTGAATGATTTAAAAAAAAAAAAAATTGAAATTTTGAAAAACAAATCTCATGATTTCACTCAAGTGGTGATGTAAGCACCACCGATTTCACTAACCAATTGACAGGAACATTTGAAGAAGGAGCCTCAAAGAAACACATGAAGAACATCTTCTATTATGGTAAGAAATGGCTCACATTTCTACTTTTGAATTTCCTATCAAAAATCTAGGAGGAGTGACACAAATGCACATAATTCCTCCATCTTCTCTACCAAATTTTATGGTTTGACAAATGAGGATCCAGATACATTCTTATTTCAGTTCGAAATACTTTGTAGAGGATATGATTATTACACTAACGATCAAAGATTGAAAGTGTTTCCTCTTACTCTAAAAGGAGCAGCTCTCTGATGGTTCATGAGCATAGGTGGGAATTGCATCCAAACATGGGAAGACATAAAGAACATATTCTTGAAGAAGTACCAAGACTATTGCAAGGCCGATGAAGATATTTTCAATATAATACAAGGGGAATATGAAAGCTTGGAGGACTATGTAGATCGATTTCATTACAACCTTCAAAAATCAAAACATAAGCATTTGGAAAAAGAGATCTTAAAAACACTCCTTCTTAAAGGAATCAAAGATGAATTTTTAAAACTCTTAAATCTGATAGGAAAAGGTGATGTTTTTCAGTTATCATATGGTGATGTTTGTGAATTGTGCATAAGGTATTCAAGAGGAATCTCCAAGGCTGGTAAGAATTCTAGAGATGTTTGTTCTTTCTTTTCCAAATCTGCTACAAGAATAGGAGACATAAGAGCTGAAATCAATGCTTTATTTGAAAATTTTAAAGCTGATTTTATTAGCTCTCTAAATGCAAAATTGGATGCTTTGCAGGTTCAAAAAAATCAAGAATTTGATGAAGTGTTTTTCACTCATGACCGAAAGGAGCATACCATAGATGGTTGTTCTTCCTTATCTAATTTGAAAGTGGCATATCAAAGAGATGGGGAAGCTGCAACAAGGTCAATAGGTATGGTTCAAAACACTTCCTCTCCATTCTCTTACTTACATAATCCAATATGGAATACTAATGTGTTAAGGCAGCCATGTCAATATAACCACCAATCTTGTCTACAAATTTGGCATGGTTCACCTTATGATTGCATGACTACTCTCCCTCATCTTGTAGCTCAAACATATTCTCCATATTCTTCACCAGCTCTTCCACAACATCTTTCTTACCCATCAAAACCATCCACACAACCCAATCATCTACATCATCAAAATGCTCCATTCCATACACAATTTCCTGCTCAACTAATTCCACACCCTCACCACAATAAACCAGTACAACATGCTTACAATGTTGAACTGAAAAATTTACCCACCCTTCCCACCCATTCTATCTCACATGCACCAATGGAGAAAACTTATAATGAGATTTAGAATGTTTCAAATTCAAAAATTGTAGAAGCTATGGAAGAAAATGAGGTTTCTTTTAGTATGCATCAACAAGTCACTTTAAAAGCTCAAGAACTTCATGATATGATGGCTATGGGAAATCAAGAAAGTAAAGGATATATTGCAGATTAGTTTCACTCCATCATTTGTTTGCAACATCACTCCATACTTCAACAATTTTTGACACCATTTTTTGAAGGGAAGTTGGTTTCTCATACCCTAATATTCATTAATATGCATTTTTCAAATTTGGGTATGTGGATACTTGAAGCCTTATTTCGAAAATGGTTTCACTGGAAGTACCCATATACGTAGTCATATTCACTTTTCAAATCAAAATAGGTTAGTGTAGAAAATAAAATAAATAAGGGAATAAATAAATGCATTTTGTTTTTTTATGTAAAACTAGTTGTTTTTCGTTGCAACACGCTGTGGAAATCAACATCGGTGATAATTTTTTTAATTAATTTGTGTATGTAGATGAATTATAATGGAAATAATAGTTCTACAAATGCTCATATTCATTTTTATCACCAATTTGAAAAAAATGCTCGAATATCATATTTTTTGGCTTGTGGGCTTGATGGAATTTCTGAAAACACAATCGGGACAGTCATGTTTTGAGGGACCAAAATGAAATATTTTTAAAACCTGTTTCTATCTTAAGTATCCCTTGATTTCTACTTTCCAACCCAATTTTAATCACTCAATTTGGATTTGAAACGAAAAAGTTAGAACCAAAACATTGATTGGGTGTCTAGCGGGCAGCTCAGGAACAGAGTTGGGACAGTCGGTTTTTGGAGGCCTAAATGAATGAATTTTTAAAATGTGTTTCTATGGTAGATTCCCCTATGAATCTAGTTTACAAGGCAATCTAAATCACTCATTTTTGATATCGTATGGGGAAGTTATGATCAAAATACTGACTGTCTATTGTAAATCAGCACTCTTAAAACTCTGTTTTTCCGGTTGTTCCTTAGAGTATTTGACCTATCAATTCTTCTTGTCATCAAAACATGTTTCTATTGGAGATAAATAAATTAATATAATTTCATTTCCAATTTTAATCATTCGAATCTGACATCAAACGAAGAATCTATGCTTAAAACATTAACTATTGTTCTAAGTGGGGTAATCGAAAATGACTCTGTTATGCAGGTTATTCTAACTAAAATTGACGTATCATATCATTGAATTTTTAAAACCTATTTCTATTGGATATACACCTTTGAATTAGCTCTCATCTGGCTTTCGAATCACTCAATTTAGACGAAAAACAAAGAAGTTGTGATTAAAACACTGTAGGTTAGCATGATTGGCCACTGCTCTCCCGCAGGTGACAAATAAGTTATACTTTGTTATTTTCTTCGTGGATTTGTTCTACAGAGTAAATACTTGTTTTTTTTTGCATAATTATTGGATTAGGGGAGCCCGATCACCTCTCTTTCTCCATGATTTAATGTTTTATTGCAGGTAGACACTCGTTTTTTGCAGGTCCTGGGAAAATAAAGACTGTCAATTTATGGATGAGTGATTCTTGAAAGAAATTTTAATGAACAAAGGAATTTCATCCAAATCATTACCCAACGGATTCATAATAGAAGAAATGAAGAATTAATTTCCATTTGAAAATTCATGTCTTGTCACTGTCGCCAAAACATTTTTCAAGGAGATCATTTTTTTTACATGATATCATAGTTGTTGTAACTTAATTTATTTATTTACATACTGTTTTTAAATAAAATGTTGTTTCTTTTCTGATTTCTCTTATATTTTTTGTTTCAGGTGTTGCTTCCTTCAAACTGTAACCCATCCTCAGCATCAATACAGTGAACAACTAATTCATTCTTTGCGTGCTTGCATTTTATGATTGTGCATTTTGCTGTTCCTTTTCAAAAGAACAACACTTCTGCACTTTCACGTTGCTGTTCCTTTTTAAAGGAACAACACTTCTGCACTTTCACGTTTTTGTTGTTCCTTTTTAAAGGAACAACACTTCTACACTTTCATGTTGTTGTTCCTTTTTAAAGGAACAACACTTCTGCACTTTCACGTTTTTGTTGTTCCTTTCCGAAAGGAACAACACTTCTGCACTTTCACGTTTTGTTGTTCTTTTTCGAATGGAACAACACTTCTGCACTTTCACGTTTTGTTGTTCCTTTCCGAATGGAACAACACTTCTGCACTTTCACATTTTGTTGTTCCTTTCCGAATGGAACAACACTTCTGCACTTTCACATTTTTGTTGTTCCTTTACTTTCACATTTTTGTTGTTCCTTTTCAAAGGAACAACATTTTCGCATTTTTTTGTTCCTCTTAAGGAACAACACTTTTTCACATGCATTTTTTTTGCTCTTCCCTACAGGGAACAACACTTTTTCATGTGTATTTTTGCTTTTTGGTGTGCATTTTCTTTGTCGTTCCCTACACGAAACACCACTTTTTTTAGTTTTTTTGTTGTTCCTTCAAAAGAGCAACACTTTGGGAGTTCGAGAGCAACCCTTCCTTCCTCTTGTGAGATTATTCCTAATTCGTCTTAACCACATTTTACTGATTCCTTTTCATGGCATGAATTACACTACTTTTATGAGGACAAGAATTATGGAATCTACTAAAGAGAGTTAATATCATTCACATTATGATGTTTAACAGGACAGCTCCTTGATGATAGAATCTTTTCAAAAGGGACACAATTATTTATATACTACTTTACTGCATTGTTTTCTGTTGTACATGATATTGATTGATCATTTTAATACCATGCTGGTTCCCCCTTCCTAGTTATAATCTTTTGTGTCTGTAATAAATGAGATTATTATTGACATGTTCAACTTCTTCCACCATCCCTACTCTTAAGGAGTACTAAGCCTCCCTCTTTTTTATCATAAAAATGTGTAATAACAGCAAAATTTTGTTCGCAGATGGAGGATAGGAGGTCTCATTACAAGCCGGCCTACCATGTTCATAAGGTTGTAACAAAGTGACATTCCCATTATGGCCACCACACCAGGGTTATGATCCATTAGATAGCCAAATTATACTTGGAACAGGAGGTCTCATCACGAGCCGACCTGATAACTTTTGCTACATCCCAGTGAATGGCAGCGTGGTTATCTAGTTACTAGGCCAGCACATTGATCTCTTCTGTAGAACAGCACTGGAACTCTCCATTTATAAATTGAGGATCTTGGCTCATATGGGTTAAAAAGCAACCCTGCCGAGGCTATGGACGCCTGCTGGTAGCAGAGGCTCTGCTTATGGTATTGAAGTTATATCTTATCGTCAATTATTACTATAATACCCTTTTCTTATTCTTTCTTTTTATCAGAGAAGTTATTTCCTTAATTTTTTCCCTATTTTGAACCTTTATGTATGAGAAATTGTTTTATGATCAATCACATCATTTTCAGCTAGAATACTATCAGTAAAGCATATTTTTGGCATATTGTTGTCCTTTTTCTTTTTTCCATCACTTATCATCAATCCAGAGCATCCTATATTTTATTCATAACTATCTTTACACACTCTGCTCTCATTATACCCATAACTCTCGCCGTCCTATCATTGATATGTGTACTCTACTTCATTCATTGTCGTATTGTTCATTCATTTGCCTTGCCGTCAACATAACACCTTTCATAGGCTTTATGGTCATGGAATCCCTTTTCCAATTGGAGGGGGAATGTATGCATTATGGGATAGCGTGCGATATAATTACTGCACTCTGCCATAGCTTGTTGATTTGACAAAATATTAGTATTTCATGTATACAAAAGTTTTCCTGATTGAAATTTTTGCATGCATCTTAATCTGTTGCTATTCAAAACTAACACTATGGATTCAAGAACATTGTATGCAACATAGTGATTTGTTTATAGGAAAACAACAAGTTTGGGAAGAATTCTATTCGCAGCATGACCACACTATTGGAACTAACAGAAGAGGCTCGAGCAACTCGCGAATGCGAACATTCTTCAAATATGATGTGCATGCCTGGATTCCACCTTTTGCCTCACTTTCAGCACCAACTCTGCCTACATCCGCTTCAACAAATGCCAGTACATATATGTCATTCCACATTTTTCTTTTTGGAGGTAAACTTGAGGTAAAATAGCATAATTTTCCTATTTATTAATAATTTAGGAGAATTTAATGAAAATCTATTTTGAGCATTATTTATCATCCTTCATTCCACATCTTTACCACTTTCCATTTTTCAGCGGCATATCATCTTTCAGTTTGGGGACGTGTTGCTTTCTGTTGAAAAGTGTGCAACAAGAAATTCTTGTTGAGAATGCAACAAGATGATGGAGCTTAGTGAAAAGGAGTCGCCTTCACTAAGTGGGTCCGCAGACAAATTATGGCGCAAAGTCTATTTTTGGATCACAGCAGGAGTGATCAGAGTCTCTTTTTAGACTGCTAGTCAAAAATAGAAAAGTCAAATATTATTGTCTCATAATAATATTTAGGCTAAACTTTATCTTATCCTCTTGGAGCACTTCAGTTTGAGCTATAGATGTGGCACATGCAGCTGTCAGAAGGAAATACGTTTTCTTATGAGTCAGTTGAGTTGTTGCATGCATGACATCAGTTAGAACTCATGTGGTTGAGTTCTATGGAGTTGGATGTGGAGTTGATGGAGTTGTGTTCAGTTTGACTTAGTTGAAATAGTTGTATTTAGTCTAACTGGCCAATAGACTAAGTGATGAGTTGTGTGAATTAGTTATTAATTAATTCACTAATTATTAACTCATAATGCAACTGAAGAATACATCAATTAACTCATTGCATATACAGTTCAACAGGGACAGGTGTTAGAGGTTGAGATTGCTATCAGTTGTGCATGAGATTGTGCATATGCATGGGATTGAGTTATGCCAATGATCTTTGCATAGTGTGGGCCAATACCAAGTGAAATATAGCTTGTGCTCACGTGATTTATAGTGTGGGTGATTTTCACAAGGTAAATAGGAGTTTGGATCAGCCATTCTCATTCGTTTTCTTACAGGATTGTGCAGTGGAGGCAGGCAAAGCAGTGGAGGAGATTTGAAGATCAGATCTGAGTTTTATTGTGTGTAACAGGTGGAGATAGTACTGAGTACTTGTGAGGAGTATTGTACTAGGTTTGTTACATGTTCTTAATCAATATAATATACAGATAGTTGGGGTTTTAGCGAGATGCTTTCCCCGGGAAAATACTATGTTGATATGTGTGATTGATGCTTCTATGTGCGCATGTTATTATTTTTGCTTCTGTAAATTGATGATCAACGTAGAGGAGGTTATGTATTATGCATGTATTCTGCAATAGTGTATAATTGGAATAATCTCTGTTGAATAAGTGTCATATTATTCAAAATTTCTACATGGTATCAAAGCCCTTTGATTTGTAGGAAAAGTTCTACATGATATCAAAGCGAGGATTGATCATCAGATCTACTATTCAGAAAGTGTTTACAATTTATTTCTTCAGGCAGAGTCTGTAATGGGGCCAGGTAGCCTCTGGATTCATCCTTCTTTTGGAAGGTGAGATATCTGGTGAATGCCCATACAGTCGATCTCTGTACAAGAAATACTTTGTTTTTACGAATTTTAGATTAGAAGTGGTTGAGTTTTGAGCTGGTGGAATGGCGCTCAAGGATAAACTCAGAAACATCAAGTGTGATAATGGAGACAGTATGCCTCAGTATCTCACGAAGTTCACCCAATGCCGAGATGAGCTGGGAAGTGTGGGGGTAACTGTTAAGGATGAGGAAATGGTGAGTCTAGAACTCCTTGGCCTTCCTAAGAGTTGGCATAGCTACCAGGACTCGGTGAATGGAAGGGAGAAATTTCCAGGATGGGAGACACTTTGGTCGGATCTTATGCAAGAGGAGATTAGACGGTGCACCAGAGACAGTTCTTCATCAATGCATGATGACGAGAATTGTGCCTTAGTGAGTAAGGCGAAGAAGGGGAAGGGGAAGGTTTCTCTTTCCGAATCTAGTTCTTCCAATGATGGGAAGAAGGTTGACAAGTCAAAGGTGCGATGCTTTCGTTGTCATGAGTTGGGCCATTATGCTACTAATTCCCCAAAGAAGAAATCCAAGAAGGGATCTGGGGAAGGATCTAAAGGTGAGGCACCTGCTTCACAGTTCGAGTTGGATTTCACACTCTTCGCATGCATGGTTTCATCCATGGTGGGAAATGGTTGGTTTCTTGATAGTGGAGCTTCTTTCCACATGACCGGTGACAAAAGTTTGTTCAGTGCTTTGGAGGAGAAAGATCTCTAGATACTCATAGGGATGGGTAATGATGAGAAGTATAGTGTCTCAGGTGTAGGCATGGTTATTTTTTAGAGGGAGCATGGAGCTCGCCTTACCTTGAACGATGTCAAGTATGTACCAGGACTGAAGAGAAACTTGGTGTCGATCGCGATGCTGGAAGATAGAGGCTATGATGTAGTCTTCAGTAAGGGAAGGTTTTCCTTAGACACATCATCACTAGACAAGTGAAGCAGATTGGTTCACGGGTCAAGGACCTGTATGCTCTTGAGGTTCAAGATGCATACAAAGCCTTGAGTAGCGAGGAAACTGATGGAGACTTGGTGGTTAAGAGGGAGCGTATATTACCCCTCAACATGCAGATCTAGAAGAAGTCTCAGACGATTGTTGAGGAGCCACGATTGGTGCAACAGCTTCAGGAGGTTGTGGAGTAGCCACAACAAGTGCAGATGAGAGGAGATCGAGTAGAGACATCTACTCATGCAGAGACCTCCAATAGGGGGAAACTTCGAGCCAGGTGGGTTGAGGGATCGCATGCAGCCATACCTCCAGGTAGGAGGTGGGGTGATGTGGATTGATCGTCCCAAGGAGGAGGGGCAAGATCCTTGAGGTACCCAACCTCTTGGATGAGACCTTGTTGTGGGAGCCCCGATGTGGAGTAGCAGGAACTGATTGATTGGGTAGAGACAGATGTAGATGGAGTGGCAGAGAGAGCGACAGTGCAGAGAATCCCAGGACAGCGCATAGCATGCAGGCTGCAGCAATGCGAGAGGCACAAGTGTTTTGCATAGTGCTAGGTGGCACAGAGAGGTGTGCAATGGTGCGAGATGCATGGAGATGTTGCAATAGTGCAGATTTCAGAGAGGGAGCACTTGTCAGCAACAGGTAGAGCTTCAGCATCAGAGTATGTTACTAGCCCAACAGAGTGGTCAGTTGGGAGTGTTTTTGTTCCAAGTGTTGTTGGAGCAAAGTGGAGCGGGCAGATGTGTTGCATGCAGAACATTCCAGAGTTACAGGATCGGGTTTGAGAGGGAGTGTTGAAAAGTGTGCAACAAGAAATGCTTGTTGAGAATGCAACAAGATGATGGAGCTCAGTGGAAAGGAGTCGCCTTCACTAAGTGGGCCCGCAGGCAAATTATGGCGCAAAGTCTATTTTTGGATCACAGTAGGCAAATTATGGCGCAAAGTCTATTTTGGATCACAGCAGGAGTGATCACAGTAGGAGTAATCACAGCAGGGGTGATCAGAGTCTATTTTTAGACTGCTAATCAAAAATAGAAAAGTCAAATATTATTGTCTCATAATAATATTTAGACTATAAACTTTATCTTATCCTCTTGGAGAACTTCAATTTGAGCTACAGATGTGGCACATGCAGCTGTCAGAAGGAAATATATTTTCTTAGGAGTCAGTTGAGTTGTTGCATGCATGACATCAGTTAGAACTCATGTGGTTGAGTTTTATGGAGTTGGATGTGGAGTTGATAGAGTTGTGTTCAGTTTGACTTAGTTGAACTAGTTGTATTTAGTCTAACTGGCCAATAGACTAAGTGATGAGTTGTGTGAATTAGTTATTAATTAATTCACTAATTATTAACTCATAATGCAACTGAAGAATACATCAGTTAACTCAGTGCATGAACAGTTCAACGGGGACAGGTGTCAGAGGTTGAGATTGCTATCAGTTGTGCATGAGATTGTGCACATGCATGGGATTGAGTTATGCCAATGATCTCTGCGTAGTGTGGGCCAATACCAAGTGAAATATAGCTTGTGCTCACGTGATTTATAGTGTGGGTGATTTTCACAAGGTAAATAGGAGTTTGGATCAGCCATTCTCATTCATTCTCTTGCAGGATTGTGTAGTGGAGGCAGGCAAAGCAGCGGAGGAGATTTGGAGATCAGATCTGGGTTGTATTGTGTGTAACAGGTGGAGATAGTACTGAGTACTTGTGAGGAGTATTGTACTATGTTTGTTACATGTTCTCAATCAATATAATATACAGATAGTTGGGGTTTTAGCAAGATGCTTTCCCTGGGAAAATACTGTGTTGATATGTGTGATTGATGCTTCTATGTGCACATGTTATTGTTTCTACTTCTGTAAATTGATGATCAACGTAGAGGAGGTTATGTATTATGCATGTATTCCGCAATAGTGTATAATTGGGATAATCTCTATTGAATAAGTGTCATATTATTCAAAATTTCTACACTTTCATTCATCTCTTTCTTATGACCATGTCATTCATATTCTTTATCATCCATTTTTATTCTTATTCATTCTCAACACCTCCCTTATTCCATGTTGTTTTACACCAAGCATAGAATTCCACAGATGGTAGCAACCACCTCAATTTTTTTTCTAGCATCGCATGAGGGCATGCTAATTTTTCCGAGAGGGGGAGGAATTGCTACGCATGATGGATGTTTTCTATTTTCTTTCTCATTTAAGGCATATAATTTCAATGCAGAAATTGATTTCCACATATTTTTAAAACTATGAACTCAATTCTATCTCTGGAAAACACAGGCATATTATTAAAATACACAAACCCAGATAATTTCAAGTTAAATTGGTTCATAAAATTTTAGTAATCATGCACTATCACCTACAGCCATTTTGTTTATATCTCATGATCCATGCATCAAAATGATCTGATTTTTGGATCATAAAAGCATTGATATAGTAGAAATTTACTTGCAACATTTCAACAAAATCTGGTTTGTAGTTTTTGGAAAAATGGTTAATGAATGTTGCTGTCACTTATATCATATTTTGCTGCAGCTTCATTGTTATGCCTTCATCAAGATTGGTAAAATTGAATATTCATTAATTAAGGAAGAATTCATTTGTTCTATCCATTTCATGAGCTAGGATGAACAAACTTTTTATTGTTTGGTTAACACATGGGTTTTGTCTTTGGGTTGCACGAGGACATGCAATATATTCAGTTTTTGTTGCATGAGGACATGCAATATATTCAGTGTGGGGGTATGTTGGGCCGTGAATACGACCACTTTCTAAACACTTATTTTATCCATTTTTACTCTTCTTTGTCATGTCATTTATTATAATTTATTATATAAATCCAATTTATAATGATTTATGCTCTTATGAATGAATATTATTTATTCTCCTTTATTTCTAATAAATTGATGATTATGCATGATTTTATCAATGATAGTTTTAATAAATTGGTTGTAACATTATTCACCATTTTTAGCCTCCAAGATAATTTCCAGATTGAAGATTTGATCATTAAAAGTGCCAACTCGGAAATTCGCTGGAATAAGAAGTGACAGTTTTGTGGTTGAGATTCTGGGCAAATGAAGAAGAATCTAGAAAATCCGGAACATGAGTTTTGTCCAGAACGGACCAAATTAATTTTAAGAAATAATAGTTTGCCAAAATTCAGCTTGTATTGAGAGAAACGCAGGGTTCTTTGAGCACAATTTTCTTAGATTTGTTGTGTGGCCATTTTCCAAATCTCAGCTGCAAAGCCAAATTCCCCTTGCTCTTGTTGAAAGATGGATGGAAATATATTTCTTGTTGATCAATTGGTTAGAAACAATCCAATTTTGTAATATAAATCATGTTGTAATTATCTCTATTGTAAATTCTCTCTGATCTCTCTCTATTTAAATGAAAACAGAGATCAGAGATGGGGGGATGGCTGAGAGAATGCAGAATTGGGAATGATGGATTCAAAATTATGATTTGAGAATTAGAGATTCAGAATTAAGGATTCATGATTCATGATAGGATAGGAGGAAAAAGGGATTGTTGCATGTTGTAATTCTCAAAGCTTTTGATGTTGTAATAATTTCACAATTTGGTGATTAATACATGATTTGGGAGTTGTTGTTCATTTTCCTTATATGAAGTAGCCCAGCAGCATCCGCTGGCGGCTAAGGGCCCAGCTTCTGGTGGATTACGCTGCTATTGTATTTTATCTTTCCGATTTCTGCCGTGTGATGGTTTGATTTCCTTTTCATTTCTTTAAATTGTTTTGTTCAGTAATCTTTTGTTTGTGAACATTTCACAGAATTGCTCTATTATATTGAAATCACAATTGGATTGCGTTAGTGACAAAATTATTAATTATAACTTGAAATGTCTTGCTCTTAATTCTAATCTAATACTGCGTTGTCTAATTAAGATTGTGGTTCATTTAATTGTTGTTCATTTGTAATTGCAATTGTTGTTCAATTATGTTATTATTCAATTATAACTGCAGTTGTTGTTGCTTCAATAACTGCGATTAATGTTCATGCTACTGGATTAAGGTTGCTGATTTAATTACCTTTGTAGTTGTTGTGTATTTCTATTTCATTAGCTTTGCCATTCAGTTTTCCAATAGATTTAGTTGTTGTTCCTTTTCTGCAAGGATTTGATTTCGCCTTTTAAATGTCATGTGCAGCAAGCGTGTTTATTCCATTTCTATTAGCAGCATTATTAATTTATCATTTTCAGTTTATTGCTTTAGTATGGGTTGTAAGATCAACAACTGTAAAGGACATTGGCTATCACTGCCTAAGTTCTCAGATTGTGGATCTTGTTTGTGTTTGCTTTAATTTATATCAGTTAAACAAGGAATGAGTTATTGCTACTGCATCCTTGACTGATAAGTTGCTGTAGTTTTCTGAGTGAATGATTTAAGTTTCATAGTGTTAAGTTTCTTTTAATTGTAAGTAGATTTTATATCAAGTATTCATTTACTTTGTATTTTAAGCACTATACTACAAAACATTATTCTTGAGTAAATAGTTGCCTCAGACTGAGTACACTCTTGAAATAAAAAGTCGTCCTTAGGTTGACAATTAATGTGAAGATAATTAGGAGTAAAAAAGACACCTTTTTATCGCTCAACAACCATTTTGATTTCTTCAAATGATTTCTTGGCCTCTACTGTCCATTTGATACTTGAATCCTTTTTTAGCATGTTATTTAGTAATCTAATGAGTTCAGCTAAGTTAGAAATGAATCTTCTTAAAAAAATTATCTTCCCTAGGAAAGCTTGAAGTTCTTTAATACTTCTTGGATGAGGTATCTGTAGAATAGCTTCGATCCTGGAAGGGTCAATTCGAATGCCATCCTTGGAAATAATATGACCTAAAAGTTTACCCTCTTCCATACCAAACAAGGACTTCTTTGGATTCAAAGAAATGCCATATTTTCTGCATTTTAAAAAGACTTGCCTGAGATGGTCCAAGTGTTGTTGATCTGATTTAGAAAAAATAGTTAGATCATCCAGATATATAACAAGAAAATCATGAATTTCTTTGGCAAAGGCAATGTCCATTGCCCTTTGGAAGGTTGCTCCTACGTTTTTTAGTCCAAATGGCATCTTGATGTACATAAAAGTGCCCCATGGTGTTGTAAAAGAAGTTTTCTCTTGGTCATCAGGATGAACCAAGATTTGGTTATATCTTGAAAACCCATCTAAAAGTGAAATTCTAGAAGAACCCACTACCCTTTGCAAAATATGATCCATTTTGGGTAAATGATAGTTATCTTTAAGAGAGGCCTTATTTACATTTCTCAGATCAACACATAACCTTATTTCCCCAGTCTTCTTCCTAGTAGGTACTAAGTTAGACACCCACTCTGAAAATCTAATAGGGGCAATAATCCCTGCTTCATACATGCGTTTGATTTCTTTTTCAATCAATGGTAATAACTCAAGGTTAATTCTGCTGAGTTTTTGTTTAAAGGGCTTTTTATTTTCTTTCAGAGGTATAGTGTGTTAAATAATAGAGGTGTCATAGGATTTCAAATCTTCATAACTCCAAGCAAAGACATCCTCGAATTCTCTCATCAATTCAACAGACTTTAGCTTCTGGTTAGGAGTTAAAGATTTTGACAATTTTATCATTTTTGGATTATCCTGAGTTCCTAAGTTGTACTGTTCAATATCTTCTTTTAATGGCTCCATTTTAGGTTTCTTGGGAATGTCATTGGAGTCAAACAGATCTTCTAGAGGAGTCAATCCTTTAGGTAAATGATTGTCCTTTAGGTTGATAACCTCTGTTTCCTCTTCAATTATTTCATCTAGGTCCATTTGTTTTAGGTCTTGAATTTCTTTTTGTGTGAATTTTGTGGGATGAAGCATATTTATTGAACTATCCTTTGAAATATTGATTTCTACCTCATCTATTTGATTAGTATCAACAATTGTATCAACATCTATGTTACTATTAGAAAACTCTTTATCTAAAGTTAAAAAGTTATTGATTTTCTCATCACTATCAAAAACCTGCCAATTCTTCAGATTATCAGGGATGGCTGGTCTATGCCTAATTTCAGCAGTAAACTAATGATTAGGTTGAAAAGGTAATTTGCAGGTGCTGGCAAACATGGCTAGGCTGTGGGCTTGCAAGTTGTGTTTTCTAGGGATTGTAGCAAGCTGAGTTTCTAGAAAAGTGTTGAGAATTTCTATGATTGTTCCTCTATAATATCCTAATCTAGGATCCCTAGTTAAGTATTTTCCTTTAATCTGTTTAATTATTAATTCTGAATCTCCTATGACAGACACCCTAATTGCTCCTAATCTTTTAACAAGCTTAAGACCAAACAAGAGAGCCTCATATTCTGCTATGTTATTGGTGCACTTAAAATTTAATCTGTAGGAATGGCCTTCAGCATGATCATTTTCTAAATTGTACACCCAAACTCTTGCTTTTGCTCCTAGTTTATTGACTAAGCCATCAAATTCTAAATGCCAAAGGATTTCATGCTCATCATTGGTGTTTGGGGTAGTAGGAACTTGTTTAGCAGTGGGATCTGGTTTTTCGTTTTCATCTGATTTTTCTTTGTTATCTGATATTTCCTGAATATGAACACTTGATTTTTCTTTTTTAATTTCTTTTGGTTCTGCTACTGAAACCTCTAAAGTATTGGTAGGACTGGTTTCTGCATTGTAAAGGATGAATGAATCCATATCAAAGTGTACTCAGTATATGGGGAAATTTTGGGGTCTTTCCTCACTACTTACTACATATTTCATCAATGTTTCTCTGTATAGTTTCTTTCGCTGTCCAAAAACTGATATAGTAGCATATGACATATCCAATTGAAGAGATCCCTGAAGATTAGCACCTCAGGATCGGGATAATAATATGCCATATTTAGGTGGTATATCTGCTACCACTATGTCCATTAAAATTGTTTTTGCAGGGTATTGAACCAATGAGACACACAAGTCTTTTATCAATCCTAAACATCTCACCTGACTATAATCAAAAGAAAACAAATCGTTGTATGGTCTAGTGATGTCTAGGTCTAGCTTTTCCATTACAGACTTGGGCATGAGATTATGAGATGCCCCAGAGTCAAACATGGCATTGTGAAGAATCTTATCGTGTATGTTTATGCTCACATAGAAGGGAGGAATTCCTCCTTCCACTGGTTTTCCATTCACTTCTTAGCCAAAGATTAATTCGGGCTAGTCATCAAAAAGATTAACTAAGTCTTCAGTTCCAGTAATTTTCAGTGATCTATTGATTTGAGTTCAGTAGGCCTCATGTTTAGCTAATTCAGATAATGGGACTGCAATTTTCAACTTACCTACTTCAGTTTCTAGATTAAAGGGTTTTTCTGTTTGGGCCTTTAGATTTCGAACATTAGTATTCTCTCTTCCTTCTGGGAATTTGATTAAGGCTAAACTGGGTGGGGGTCTAAGATTTTGAGGGATGGCCTTATACACACTATTAAATCTAGTGCAATAACGCTGCACAATTTCTTGTGATCCTCTTCTTAAGTTTTCGTATTCAGATAGAATCTGAAGGGGTTCTTTCTTTTTCTCCCACCTGTTCAGGAATTGTTGATAAAGGGTTGCTAGGCTATCTATACTATTTGTTGCTAAACCTATGAACCAGATTCTAACTTCCCCAGATAAAATTTGAACGAATATTCTCATTTGCACATCATCAGAATCTATTTCATAAATTTCAAAATAATCAGTCATCTTCTTGGTGTGTTGCTGGGCTGTATAGGTACCAATACTAGCAAAAGTAGTTATCTTACTTTGGTAATCCTGGGGCATGGCACCTAAATTTGATGGTAGTACCAAGGGGGCATATCTGTTTGCCATTGTTGTAGGTAATGGTGAAACAAAAGCTAGGGTTGGAATAATAGTGGATGTTTGAGTTGTGGATGGAGAGCTAGAGGGGATGGTCTGATGTGGAGTGGTTTGAGGTTGAGATGTATGAGGAAATGGTGATGAGTTTGCAGAAATAGTAGTGATTACAGAGGGATTAGGTGTTCCTTCAGTGGTAAGATCAGATTGTGGTGAGTTCTGCAAATACCTATCAATTGACAAATTAGCAGCTTGGAGCTCTAATTCTCGGATAAACTCTCGGTCGTGGACTAGTTCAACTAATTCAGAATTAGATGAAGTCCTAAACAAAAAGGTTTCAAAGTATTCGTCAAAGGGTTGGTCTTCAAGGTAAATCCACCTAACAGGACAGGATGAAGATCTGAAGGTGGGTCGAGGACTAACAAAACTTTCTTGTCTACTAAGAATTTTGGGGATCAGATTCGGGTTCTCAAACACTTGTGGTGGATTGGGGTCAGGATTAGCTCTAGCGTAACGAGTCCTTTCTTAAGCTAGATTTTGGATTTTTTTTTGGTTTTCTTAACTGATATCAAACAAACAACTTCTATGATTTATTTAAGATGCTTTTAGATTTAGGTTTCAAATTTTCTAAAGATTTATTTTGATTGAGGAATTGTCTTCCCCAGTAGAGTTGCCACTATGTTATCACTCATATTTTCCTTGAAGTTGTCAGAAGAAGGAAAGGGGTCTGAGGTAACAACAAACCAACTTTTAAGTACAGAATCTAGCCAATCTGTACTCAGAGAGGGCTCTCTCTTTAAGATTTAGCTTTGTTTATGGGATATTAGGCTAGTTATGAAAGCTTGGGGGCTTTTGATTTTGTTTGGTGGTGGAATTCAGGAGTAGATGGATAGAACAAGGTATTTCAAGCCATTGGGCTATGGAGTCAATTGAAGATGGCTTAACTGGATCAGGTTGATTTAGCAAAGGGGAGTTTCACAGGGCAGGATATCTAAACAAAAGACAAATGATAGCTTAAAGGGGTGAAATGGTCTTGAAAAGGAGGAAAGGCAATTAAGAATCCTTCAACAAAGTTCAAGATTAGGGAAAGTGGGTGATCATTAACAAAAGGCAATTAAGAATTCTTTGTTAAATGGCCACAGTGATAAACTAAAAAGCAGGGAGCAATTAAGAATTCCCTACCTATGATAGCTTAGAAGAAAACTTTAAGAATATAAATGATTTTAAAGACAGAATGCAGTAAAGCTCTTTCTAAAATATACTTTTTCATTTATCATTCAGATATGGAACACATATGAATCTTTAAACAAGAAAACTATAAAAACATAAGATATAGAATACTTATTTGTTTCTCGTTTGACACAGGAATCCTGTAAAAGTCCTTTGCTTTATTACTTGGTCCAGCCAGCCATACAATAGTTTTTCAATAGCACTTCTATTCCAAAATAAAGAGTCTACAAAAATCTCTAAGAATCCACCCTCATTACTTCAAATGAGGGAGTACTTATACAAAATTTACAACAAAATATCTCCTAACTGAGAGAGATATATTCTAGGAAAACTAAATATATTTTACATGAATGTAGAGACAGATGGTCTCGAAAGTAGAAACTGAATGTGAACTACTTGGTTGCTGTCCCTGTTTTTGTTGAAGGAGCTGGAGGCAGGCCCTATGATTGTGCATCTTGCTGTCTTGCTCGTAATTCTGTGTTGGCTGATTGCTTTCATCTTTTCACTGATACTCTTTTACCTGTGACTAATACTCTTTACTTGCTTTACCATCATTCATCCCTTTTTACCAAAATTGACTATGGTAAATAATTCAATTTACTTTTTACCATGGTAAATCATAAGATGTCTGTCATATCGGTCCACCAATCATCTCTTGGTATTCTGGTCCTTGTCAGTTTTCTGTAGATTTCATCTGCTTCTGTGTATTTGACAAAATTTGGTTGTACTGGAAATAAGTGTTTTAATTCATGCTCAACATAAAAAAGGTTCTCCAAACTATCATAGAGAACTCTTCCTGTGGGTAATGCCTTGGGTGCAGATGAACTAGCAGAGGAACTGGCTTGGCTGTTTGCATATTGATGTAATTTGTTGACATAATCATCCTGTCTCATTAACTTATCATTGATGACTAAATTGGAAGTCCTTTACTCTGTAAAATGCCAAATTTTTCCATAAATTGATCCATGTCTTCCTCCATATTCTGACATTTTCGTTCCAAGTTTTGCATTAGAGTCATTTTAGTCAACACTTTCTTTACTTCGAGGATGGTTCCACTCCTATCCTCAATATTTAGCTGCTCTAACTGATACTTTTTTTTGTTGTTTAGAAATTTTATTAGTCTGATGGCCTCTTCAGGCTTCCCTCCTAATTCTTGCTTGGTTTTTTCAATCTCTTGTAGAGAAACTTTGACTAAGTCAATTTGTTCAAAAATGATTTGCATTGATGACCAAACATCATTGATTGATTGAGTGATGTTGGTCCTTAATATTTTTTTGATGTTAGTTAAAGGTTTCTCAAACGTGAGATCTTTTTCCAGTGTTTTTACTTGTTGAGCCAACCCTTTTTTTTCCTCACTTCTTCAGCAAAATTGATTTTTGACACATCATACTTCTGCTCTAAGGTAATGAATTTATCCTTTACCTTTTAGAGTTTAGCGACCTGGAGTTTCATTTCCTCCATGGATTTGATTAACTCTTCTGTGCTTTGACTTGAAGTTCCTACCTGTGCTGTACCTGTACCTGTACTCGTCCCTGTTGCTCCAATAGTTTCAACTGTTGCCAAAGGGACATTTGGTGCTAGAGCAATTGCCAACGTAGAAGGGACTGCTGTAGAAACCACTGGTACTACATTTTTAGGCTGAGAGGTCGACTCACTCTGCATGTTTTGTAGTGTTTTCTCCAGTTCTTGTTCTGTCTCCTTCAGCTTCTCATTTAGCTTTAGGACCAAGTCCATAAGCTCTTTTTCATTCTTCTTCTCAATTACCTCAGTAGTCTGAGGGTGCATAAGTGGCGACAATTTCAGCTGCTTTCTCAAGATAGCTATATCTTCATTCTTTTTCTTTGTCAGGGCCTCTGTAGCTTTGACATCCTTTGGGTTATGACCCAATCCAATAATCAAATCCTCCAATGATTTGATTCTGTTGTCCTTTACCTATGAGGAGGCTCTTTCTAACTGCAATTGAGCAGTGGTGTTGTTCAGTGAATTCTCCAATCTGTGTGCCATCATGGCCTTGCTTGTCAATGTGGAATAAAATATCTCCCCTATGTGTTTATGAAATTCTATTTGATCTATGGGGTGAATATCTTTAGCCAAGACCTCAAAATCAGTTTTGAGGTAGTCTGCAAGTGATTTGGGTTGTTGTATTGTAGGCTTTAAAAAGGTCATCTGCATTTTGCCTTCCTTGATGTCATAAGTTGACAACAACCTTGTTTGATTAGTAGGGGGCATTTTCAGGTATTGAGTGTAGGCTTGGGCCTTTAGTTGTTCATTTTTTTCCTTTATCTCCTTAAATTTTCCTTTGATGTCCAAGGTCTTATCAGATGAAGACCTGAAAGATGAAACTTCAGTACTTTGTTGTCTTTCAAGCTCCGGTCTTTGTGAACTAGAAGGTGTCCCACCTATTGGGGATGTATGTAGACTATCTCCACATTCTTTCCTAAAACTCCCTGTTGTTTCTTCAAAAAAATTATTCTTCTGAATGTGGATTTAGCCTGTGCCTCTTAGCACCAGGCTGGTCTGAAGGACCACTGGCAGGGATAGCTACTTCCTTGTCTCTTTTTAAGCTTTTTTCCTCATTCAGAGGAGTTTGCAAAACTGGGGGATCTCCCACATTTACCTAAGCTAGATGGGACTGTGGTGGAGCCTGTCCTTTAGAGATTTCAGGCTACTTTGACATTGATTGTCTTGATGCTGGAGTACTTGTTTCCTGTTCTTTTTCCTGTGGTGGTTCTGTAGGGGGTGCACTAGTTTCCTGTGAGTGCCTTTGAGAAGTATCTACTGTAGAGGCACTGGTTCTTGGTGTTGGCTTTTGAGCAGTTCCAACTGGTACCTGTTCACAAGAGTCCAGGTCAAGTCTTTTTTCTAGGTCTTTCATCACATTCTCTACATTGACCTTATCACTATCCATCTCAACTAGAGTTCCTTCCCTCCATTCATCCATATTTGCATATTGCTCTATTTCAGGAATTTTGTTATGAAAATATGGTGACAGCTTGTTTTTCATTCTTCTATCACAAATGAAACCTTGTGGATCATATCTCCAAACAAAACTTTTCTTTAGTCTGAATCTTTCTAGGATTTCTTCTGCTTCTTTGCCTGCTTCTCTATTGTTGCAGACAAATGGGCCTAAGTGATCTTTAATTCTCAACTGTGCTTTCTTCTTGGCTCTGGTAAAGTGAATCTGATCAGATTTTATCATTGTCTATAATATTCCAATGCAAACAAGCTCATAGGAACATATTTTGGTAGTTTGAATGGAGGAAGTTCACAACCATATATTCTGATCTCTATGTGATTCTGGTACAAGTACGAGTCACCTATTTTATACTGTTTGGATAGTTGAAGGATTCTTTTGATTTCATCACTGATCCTAGGAGGAGGATTTCCTATTAGTATGGTGGTTACTAGGTGGACAAACTGGTCAATGAATTCATTGTATGAATAGGGGCAAGCAAATGAATAGTGGAAGATAGAAGTCCAAAAAATGACTGATCTGGGATTACCCTTTGTATCAAGTTTATTTATAAAGAATGGGAACTTGTCAGACTGATAGTAAAGGATAAGGTGATATATGAAGGTGGAATACTTGAATACTCTTTCATTTTCCAACCTCATGAACTGGTCATGGATTTTCTCAGCAATGAATGCAGCATAGTTATACTTGATAGCAGGAGGCTGACCAGGGGTAAAAATGGACATTAAAACTAGGGTCAGATCATCCACATACTCACTAGTATTGAATCCCATGACTGCAGCTATCATATCAATTATATTCTTACCTATCTCT
Organism: Pinus tabuliformis; assembly: GCA_031772625.1. Classification (NCBI taxonomy): domain Eukaryota; kingdom Viridiplantae; phylum Streptophyta; class Pinopsida; order Pinales; family Pinaceae; genus Pinus; species Pinus tabuliformis. The sequence goes on along the minus strand of CM062805.1, from coordinate 178,799,085 downwards.
GTGAAGAAAACTAACAAATAGGGAGGGGGATTTTTGGGTTGATGCTGCTTATCCATGAAAGTCTAGCAAAGGCAACTGAGTTCAGACTGGGACAATTTGGATGATTTCTCTAGTAAATCTCCAAGGGAAATGGGGGTGAGGTTTTGACTAGGCTGAAACTGAAGCATCTCATTGATTGAGTCAGCAATAATTGTGAAGAGAATAGTTTGATTGGAAGACATTACTGCTCTGAGGCTGTGATTGTAATTGGCGTGACACTGATGGATAATGTCAGGGAAAATGCGCACAGAGGGGAGAAAGTACATTGGGAGATTTGATTCCCAAAGTCCTATGGTATCATAGCCATTCATATGATTGTCCCGACATTGGCAAAATACTTTCAAGTGGTCTTTATCAGTATCCAGGTCTTTTATTTGAAAATCTTTATCTGCTAGGGGCAGATAATCCAAATCACGGTGAGGGGTAGTGATAGGTGCTACATTGAGGGCTACGAGGGTTTCCATTTTGGTTCTTGTGGATTTAGATAGGAAATTGGGTTTTTAGTGGAATTGGTGAAACAGAGGGTCCTAGGAAACTTAAATTCTAAATGCAAAAATTGAATTATGATGAAATTTGGGTTTTTCTAATTAATTACAGAGGAAAGCGAGTATTTACAGGGTTTCTGGACGGAAACTGGTAAATACCTGTTTTTGGTGACGGGCAATGGATTGCAGGTTCATTGGGTGCAAATGGCGGACTCGGAGCGGCGTCGAACTGTAAGTTTGAGGGTGGCGGACGGTTGAATGTATGAGCTGGTTGACCTCAACGTTCAGTTTGCTGCATGCATGCGCTTTTTAGAAATAAGGACGAAAAACTGATTATCTTTGTTTTTTATGCAAAGTCAAAACTTTGGCGGGTTTTGGATTTGGACAGATGGCATCAGCGAGAAAATGATTTGACGTTTTGTCGATAGCAGGAGGCGATAAGTGGTTTTCATCGCACCACTAATGGAGGGGAGGTGGTATTTGGGAGCGACCGCACGATTCCACACGATGAGTGATGCATGGCGATGGCACTGTTCACGAAACAACTCACCATCGCGCACTAAAGGTCTACTGCGGAGGTTGTGCGATATGCGCGACAACCGTCGGATCTGCGGGATCTGATCGGATGGCTATCGGGGAGTTAAGATGACGGAAGGTTAATGAAGGGCGGGCCCGATGTAATTAAAGGCTTTTAATTACATCAGGGGCGATGTGATTGGTTGAAAAGTTATTAATTAACCGTGGGGGTTAATTAATCCTTTTATTAGCATGGTGGGGGTCGGGCTCTTAATTAACTACGGGTTAGTTAATTAATCCTGTTTATTGACTGTATTATGGTTATCTTTAACCGAAGGGCGGGATATGTAAAATTTGGGGGTTTTGTGTATTTATAATAATACGGGAATGGGTAACTTTTATATAGGGAATTATATAATAGCATGAATTAGTAGTTAATATGATTTTGTGAAATGCGCGCTAAGATAAAACGTTTAAGAAAGTGTATTTCATCATATAACATTTATAACTTAGGCTTAAACGAATATGAGGGTTTTTATGGAAAGTGTTTTATTTTCCCTAAGTAAAATAGGATTTTACTTAGGAAAAGATTTATTAGGGAAATGAATGACTTATGAAGGGGTGTGATTATTGGTGAAGGGGCTTAAGTACTTAGGCAATATAAATTATTGGGCCGAGGGTCTGGTCCCTCCAGAAGTCAGAGAAATGCTCTGAGCCCCTCTAACTTGATAGATACCTTAGCACTTAGGGGAAATTAGTGAAAATTGAGGGGAAATGAATAGGGAAGTTAATTGTTTCTGACTTTGCTTGCTTGATGTGCCTTCCATGTGATACATGCCTTTGCCTTGTGATGAAAGTAAAAGATTTACACATTTAGATTTATCATTCACCACATATTATTCTGCAACCATCATCTACTTGCCCTACCTACTTAACCTAGCATTTTTACTTCTTTATTAGGGTGCACTTAGACTGGCAAATCCTTATCAAATTTTCTTTTCTTTTACATGGTGATGCCTATCTAAGTCTACATTTATTACATCCAAGGGCTCAGATTAAACTGTTGAGCTCCTTTTTCCCTCTACCTATCTACTTATCTGCCAAGATTACACTGTTTGGTCAGATCTTTATTCTCTATTTCTACAACATGAAATTGAAAATATGAACTAGTCAAGCTTAAACTATTTGACTATTCATAAATTGTGGCATAGGTGACAAGCTGCACACAATTTTTATTATACAAAAGTAAAAAGTAGTGGCATTTAGACTTGCACACTTTTCTGGTCTTTTCCTTTTGTTGGGATTCATTTTCTTTCCTTTTTTTAACTTTCCTTTATTCTTTTTACCCTTTGATTTTTCTTTTAGGGTATACCCTCTTTACATTTTTTTAATTTTTTGATTTTTTACAAACATGGAAAACCTTTGCAACAAGTAAAGGTATGAACATATTACAAAGTTAAACAAAGTCAATCATGATATATGACACCTACTGGTATAGGGATATAACACTATGCAAAGTTTGAATGTCAATTGGATTGGCCTCAAACTAAGTCCCCCACTACTGCTAGGTCTACTAGAGGGAAGAAAGAGCAAGAAGAACAACAACAGTCGGAAGAGGTGGATAGAAAGGCAGGATTCCATGATAAAGAAGAGGATCTCACATCAGAAGCATGGGATGTCAGGGAGGCCATCAGGGCCATCAAAGATGAGGAGATGGACTAGTTGCTCAGAGGATGAGCAACACATTCAGTAGGGGGTGATGATGAGCCCCATAAATGGGTAATTATATGGGCTCATTTTTCCTCCTAACTTAGCTTAATCCACCATTCTCATTAGTTTATTGCATGTTTTTTATTATATTTATGCTAATAGAGTGAGTTGGGTTGGTCATTATGCCTTGAATTCTAATGTGTGCTTAATATAGATTTTTGGTCAATTTTGGAGACAAAGTCAAAGATTTAATGAACATTTGGCAGAAAATATTCGAAGAAGACAAGGGAGAGGATTTATAGGAGGGTGTCCCCCTCATTTATAACTCCCTACCTTGAATTCTCCTTCAAAAATCTCGGAGCACAAAAAGCCACATCAATGCACCAAAGAGGTAGCCGAGCAAGTGGAGGATAACTACTGTCTATCTCAAGTTTTGGGAGCCAAGCCTCCCTGATTTTAAAGGAGCTGTTGGGAGCTCCAGTTGTATAAGTAGAGAGGCCTAGGGCCTCATTAGGTTGTTGAATGTTAGTCAAATTTTCAAACCTTGGTTGCAGTTTTGCTCTGCTCTGTAGGATTTAACCTCGTACAAAAATTACTTGCATATGAATTCTAAAACACACAAAATAAACAATGCGAGATAATAACACATAAAACACATATACACAAAGACTTCCCCTGGATCCCAAAACCGGGACTACCAGCTTGATTTTTCATTATGTTCCTTTCAATGTTATAATACATATTTATACATGCTGAAGCATCCAATACCATGGACCAAAAACCATCGCATCCAATACCATGGAACGAAAACCATCGCGTCCAAAAAACATGTGCGAAAAGCATGCACAAAACCATAGGTGGGTCTGCCCAACCTAATGTAGGGTCCAAAACCAAAATTTCGGGGGTGCTGCCCTGGACCTCATAAAATGGGGTTACAGGTACACCTCAAACCCCTTGTGACCCCCCCCCCCCTAGCTACACAATCGGTGCAACAAAGGGGGGTTCCGGCCCCCCTCTAACCCCCCGGTTAACTATGTGGGCTAGTCGTGGAAAGAATATAACACAACCCAACATTCTCCCACTTGTTTTCTTTCCACAGGGGGGCCACAAGAGAGCTTAGTCATTTTTCCAGCACTGAAACGCCCATTGTCTCTCTACACCAAGAGAACTTCTCAAAGCTCACAGATTTTGTCAATACATCTGCAGTATTCTTCAAAGTGTCCACCTTTACCAACAACACCTTTTTGTCTTCTATCATATCCCTCACAAAGTGATACTGAACATCAATGTGCTTTGTATTTGAATGATAAGCGGGGTTCTTTGCCAAGAAAATTGCACTTTGGCTATCACAGTCTATCCTTATAGATCCTTGTACTAACCCCATACTTGAACACAATCCTTGCAACCAAAATGCTTCCTTGCATGCATGACTGGCTGCCATGTATTTTGCCTCTGTAGTTGACAGTGCCACTACAAATTGTTTCTTAGTCATCCAACTGACTGCACCTCCAAATAGGTTAAAGACATACCCACTTGTAGATCTTTTTTGATCCAAATCTCCAGCCCAGTCTGCATCAACAAAGCACGGATATCCAAAACTCTGTCCAATCCTGGTCTTCCTTGGTAGCACAGACCATAATCACTAGTGCCACGCAAATACCTGAAAACCCGCTTCACTGTTGTCCAATGCTCCTTCCCTAGTTTTTACATAAAACTTCTCAATACTCCCATTGCATGTGCAATGTCTGGTCTAATACAGACCATTGCATACATCAGGCTACTGAATGCACTTTCATATGGAACATGGGACATGTCCTCTTCCTCTTCTTATGTCTTGGGACACTGTTCAGCAAATAGCCTCACACCTATAGGAATAGGAAACTTCACCGGTTTACTATCCTGCATATTAAACCTCTGTAGTATTGTCTCGATGTACTTCCTCTGGTTTAACCAGAGCTTCCTTTTTGCTTGATCTCTTTTAATTTCCATGCCCAAAATATAGTTTTTAGCACCAAGATCTTTCATGTCGAATTTGGAGGATAATTGGGTCTTCAAATCCTAGATAATTTCTTTGTCATTTCTAACCAGCAACATATCATCCACATAAAAGACCGAATAAATAACATGGTCACCAATTAATTTAAAATACACACAATGATCTTCTTTGCTTCTGGTGAAGCCAAGTCCCCATATAAATGTATCAAATTTCTGATACCACATCCTTGGTGACTGTTTTAACCCATACAAAGACTTCTTTAACTTGCATACCAGCTCTTTCTTACCCTTCACCGCAAACCCTTCAGGTTGCTTCATGTAGATCTCCTCTTCTAGATCCCCGTGAAGAAATGTTGTCTTCACATCCATCTCTTCTACCTCAAAATCAAAAGTAGCAACAACAGATAACAGTAACCTAATAGAAGTTACCTTGGCAACAGGAGAAAAAATATCACCGAAATCAATTCCCAGCACCTGGAAATAACCTTTTGCTACCAACCGAGCTTTGTATTTCTCCATCTTTCCTTTGGAATTTGTCTTCTTCTTGAACGCCCATTTGCTGCCAATGGGTTTCCTTCCAGCTGGCAACTCCACCAAATCCCAAGCCTCATTTTTGTGCAAAGATGCCATTTCATCAACCATGGCCTCTTTCCAGAGTTTTCCATCCTCTGAATCTACTGCTTCCTTCACAGTTCTGGGATCATCATCAGTAATAGATAAAGCAAAATTTGAATAGAAAGTAGATGGACTATACCTTTCTGGTTGCCTTCTTTCTCAAATTGATCTTCTCACACTCGGAGTTTGTGGCTCTTCATCTTCTGATTCCTCCTCTGCTGTAGAGTCTGATTCTTCCTCCTTAAGCTCAAAATTTATCTTCTCAAGTTCCTTTGGTTGGACTTCATGTTTAATAACATCTTTTACCTCTATGAACACCACATCTCGGCTGTACACAACCTTCTGTGTGACTGGGTTCCAAATCTTATAACCCTTTAAACCATCCTTATACCCAATAAAGATGCACTTTTCAGATTTACTATCCAACTTGGTTCGTTTCTCCTTTGGAACATGTACATATGCATCACATCCAAATACCCTCAGATGTAAAGAGAGGGTTTCTTACCAATCCATACCTCTTGTGGAGTCTTATCCTCAAATGTTGATGAAGGTGACCTATTGACCAGGTAACATGCAGTATCCACCGCCTCTGCCCAGAATTCTTGTCCTAACCCAACACCACTGCGCATGCTTCTTGCCCTTTACATCAACGTCTTATTCATTCTTTCTGCAACTCCATTTTGCTAAGGTGTATATGGAGTAGTCTTATGTCGTGCTATACCACACTTCTTACAGAATTCTTCAAATTCCTTGCTGCAAAACTCTCCACCATTATCTGTCCTTAGCACCTTTATCTTCTTCTTTGTCTAATTTTCCATGAGAGCCTTAAATTCTTTAAACATGTTAAAGGCTTCAGATTTCTTCTTAAGGAAATATGTCCATGTATTTCTTGAGAAGTCATTTATAAATGATACATAGTACACAGACTTACCCAGTGATGGAACCTTCACAGGTCCAAACACATCACTATGCACAAGTTCTAATATCTATTTCCCCCTCTTACTACCAGAGGGGAAACTCACCTGATTTTGCTTCCCATATACACAATTTTCACAGAAATCAAAATCTAGAGATATATTACTCATACCTTCTACCATACCTTTACCATGAAGTATTCGAAGGCCCTTCTCTCCAATATGTCCAAGCCTTTGATGCCACAACATGGTCTTCTCTCCAGAGACCACTAGATTTTCTGCTCCACTTTCAGGAACCAAAGAACTGTTGCACCCATCAATAACAATGCCACCTTGCAGCTTGTACAGAGTTCCAATTCGAACTCCCCTCATCAATATCAGTGCTCCCCGAACCATTTTGCAGGTATCCTTCTCGAACATTGTTTTTACACCTGCATCATCCAGCTTGCTTACAGAAATCAGATTTTTGACCAATGCAGGAATATGCAGAACACACGGAAATGTTCTAACCCTTCCACCTTGCAACTTCAACTTTACTTTTCCACGACCAATGATTCTATCCTTCCTATCATCCCCTAAGAAGACATCACCACCATGGTATTTCTCATACTTGCAGAACCACTCTCTATGGGGAGTGAAGTGATAGGATGCACCTGAGTCAACCAACCATGCCTCATGATCTACATGTGTACTTGAAGAAGCCAAGTACACATCCCCACCTTCATCTGAGGTGGTTTACGCCTCTGCAGAAGGAGCATCATCAGATCCCTTTCCTTTATCAGGAGCTTTAGATTTACAGTCCCTTTTGTAGTGCCCTTCCTTTCTGCATTTCCAGCACACCACCTTTACAGGTTTTCCTGGAGATTTAGATCTCCCTCTAGATTTAGATCTCCCACTCGATGACTTATTTTTGTTCTCGTTTTGGGACCGTCCTCTTACAGACAAGGCATCACCATTCTGGCTGTCCATATTTTTCTGTCTCATCTCCTTCGTCAGCAAGGATGAGACTATTTCATCAAACTGCAAGGAAGTTGCATTGCTACCTATTGCAATAACTAGACTGTCCCACGAATCTGGTAGAGAACACAACAAACTGATGCACTTATCTTCATCTAAAATTTTAATATCAACAAATGCTAACTCACTTACCATAGTATTAAATGCGTTCAGATGCTCTGTCACCCAGTCTCCATCTTTCATCCTCGGGTTATATAGCTTTTTCCGCAGGAACAATTTATTCACCAGAGACTTAGATTGGTACAAAGTCCCTAACTTGTCCCACAAAGCCTTCGCCGTAGCTTCCCCTGATACATTCAACAATACTGAATCTAAGACACACAATCGTATTGTGCTCTTTGCCTTCCGATCCAACTTCTTCCATTCTTCATCGGGCACTCCTGTTGGTTTAGTACCCAGATCTACCCCGATCCATTGATCTTTATCCACCAACAAATCCTCCATCTTGAGTTTCCATAACTCAAAACTCTGACCATTAAATTTCTCGATCTCTATCTTTCCACTGCTCGCCATCTTCTTTCACCACCAAAATCGATCTCGCAGATCTCCCACTGAACAGGGTCTACCATAGGCCCGAGCGAAACCCCTCAGCAACAAAGGCGTCCCCTTGAAGCCAAAACAACTCTGATACCAAATGTAGGTTTTAACCCCATACAAAAATTACCTGCATACGAATTCTAAAACACAGAAAATAAAAAATGCAAGAGCATAACACATAAAACACATATACACAGAGATTTTCCTCTAGATCCCAAAACTGGGACTACCAGCTTGATTTTTCATCATGTTCCTTTCAATGTTATAATACATATTTATACACGTTGAAGCATCCAATACCATGGAAAAAAAACCATTGCGTCCAATACCATGGACCGAAAACCATAGCATCCAAAAAACATGTGCGAAAATCATGCACAAAACCATAGGTGGGTCCGCCCAACCTAACATAGGGTCCAAAACCAAAATTTCCAGGGTGTTGCCCCAGACCCCATAAAGTGGGGTTAGCGGTACACCTCAAACCCCTTGTGACCCCCCCACTACACAATCAATGCAACGAAGGGGGGTTCCGCCCCCCCTCTAACCCCCCGGTTAACTATGTGGGCTAGTCGTGGAAAGAATATAACACAACCCAACATGCTCAACTTCGAGCTTACTTTTGTTGACAGTTTCATGTAATGCTATTATTATTTTGATAATGAAGATGAGATCTTGTTCGAGCTAGCACTGAGTTACCTTAAAGGGATGAAGATCTTGGGTTAGGGCCCAATCCAAGCAACCAAGCACCTTTTGTCTTGTATTTATATGTTTTGTTTCAGTTTATGAATTAGTTGTTGTTAGATAGATTTCTTTCTTAGTTAAGAATATGTTGCTTTTGGCGATTTAAAATGTTGTTTCCATTTCAATTTGTTGTAGCAGGTTGAACAATGATAGGAAAAAGATACAAAAAGGCCATCAACAGAGCCTTGGCCTCCTTTCCTCCCTTTGGGACCATGAACTGAGGCCAAGACCCTCTTGCTGCCACAAAAAACACAGATTTGCCTTTTCCATAGGATTTCTGGTGTTGCAGCTTGTTAGAAGGTTCATGTTTTGCTGTAGATCTATTTCACCATGCTCATTTCTGTCTTTGCAATAAATTTCCTTCCATGCTTCCTTTCCATATAGCATTGTTCAACATTTACTTTCCTAGATCAGAATTTAGCTTAGCTTGATGCAAAGTTTTGTTTTTTGGTGTAGCTAGTTTCTTTGCTTGCTTAATCTCAGTGTTTGATTTTCAGTTCTCTGGCAGTACATCTCCACTCACAATAAGTCAACCAATCAGCCATCACCATCTCTCTTTGATCTATGTTCCACAGGTCATCCAAAGTCCCTCACAAATCTACCTTAATTTTCTGCACTTTTCTCATAAACTTTCCTCTCTTTCTTTGAACAAGTCCAACCATCTTTCTCTTTCCTAATCCTTCTTGATGAACCCTAGACACCTTAACACATCCTCCTAGCCATTAGCTACCCTTTCCACCCATTTTCCTACCTTCAAAACCCTCTAAAATAGCTCTCGGCATCCTCCAGTAGACCTCCTGAAGATCCCTTGCAGCCTCCTGTAGATTTTCCTGTAGGTGTCTTTTTGAAGTCCGAATGCAGGAAAAGCCTCCAGAAGGCCACCTGGGACCTCCTAGGACCCATCCACACTTTTCTACACCTCTACAAACTCCAAAGTCGCCCTCCATCACCACCTAACCACTACCACATTCGCAAACAAATAAATTACATGCATGACAATTTGACTTAAAAATACATAAAAATCCCAAAAGATGTTTTTTTCTCATTTCCTTCTAAAAATAGTTTGAGTAGATTTTGTTTTCTTCCTAGATTAAGTAATAGCATTCATTTCATGGTTTTTCATCTCTCTTTCTGCAAAAATAGGACTAGTTGGTTAATTAGGGTTTGCTAGGTTTACTTTGCATTTCATTCTTCTTTCTCTTTCTTCAAGTAGAGTAGCCTATGTAGAGTAAGCTTTCCTTTATTTCATCACATATAAAGCTTCTTCTGGAATTCATAGAAGTTGGCTTGAGCTCCTAGTGATCTTGTGCCAGCTAACCAAGTGACAGCCTGTAATAAGAACTAGTACTTGTGCATACAACATCGTCGCTTCCAAGTTTGTTACGAACTACCGGGTTGATAAAAGTAAAGTAGGAAGCCCAAGAGTTGCCGCATTATTACTGCAATACTGGTGCTCACCAATGGGTTTGAAAGTATTGATGAAGCACTACAAGAAGTGAAAGCAGCAATCTCTAGGATACCACAGGATCCTTTTAGATCTGATTCAACCTGAATGGGCTACTCAACTAAGTCATGCGCTAGAATGTTATAATGTAACTGTTGAGGAAGAGGAAGATGATCTGCGGAAGATTAACATTCCAGAAACATAAGGTCACCACGAGGTTCAAGGACCATAGATTGAGAGTACTAACATAACCGTGCCATTGAAAACAAAATAGGTAAACATTTGTATGGAGGCAGAACCCAAATTTGTGAAGATTAGAGACCACTGGGATGACGCGAAGGTGGATAAGGTCACTAAATTTCTCCGTGAATACCAAGATTTATTCCCTACCAAGTTTATGGATCTGAAAGGGATAATTGGGGACCTAGGAATGATGAAGATCACGTTAAAGCCCGACACAAAGTCAGTTAAGCAAAGGCCTTACTGTCTTAATCCGAAATATAAGGAGAAGGTCAGCTCAGAGCTAGATAAGATGCTCACGACAGGCATCATTGTAGCCTGTGGAAGAATCTGACTGGGTAAGTCTAATGTTGGTACAAGAAAAGAAGCAAAAGGATGAAATAAGGATATACGTGGGTCTCAGGAAGCTGAATGATGCTTGTGTACATGATCCTTTCCCGACTCATTCACTGATGAAGTGTTGGAAAATGTAGGTGGCCAGGAAGCATATTCCTTCACTAATGGGTTCTCTTGGTACCACCAGATCAAAATCACATCGGAGGACAGGAGCAAGACAACCTTCGCGACTGAGTGGGGTTGTTTCTAGTACACTGTAATGCCATTCAGATTGAAGAATGCACCTGCAATCTTCTCGCGCGTAGTTGTTGTTGCATTGAAGGAATTTATTCATAGGTTCCTAGAGGTATATTTTGATGACTGCACTATGTTTGGGCTGGTAAAGTGCCATGTAGCAAGCTTGCGCTTGATGTTGGATACCTACCGAAGATACCAAATCGTGCTCAATCTCAAGAAGTGTATGTTTTGTTTTCCTTTTGGAAACCTATTGGGGCATGTGGTTTGCAGACAGGGACTGATGGTAGACCCCGCGAAAATCGCGGTGATACTAAACTTGGAAGCATTGTGAAGTTGAAGTAGCTATGTGCTACTCTAGGACATACGGGATATTATAGGAAGTTTATCAAAGGATATGACCAGATCGTTGCGACTATGGAGAAATTGTTGAAGAAGGATGTCACATTCTACTGGAATGATGACTTCAAGAAGAGCTTGGATATATTGAAATAAAAGATGGTCATCGCGCTGATTCTAGTCTTCCTGGATTGGTAGAAAGAATTTCATGTACATGTCGACGTGTCATATAGAGAATTGGGAGGAGTACTGACAAGGCTGGCGGAGAATGCTTGGACCATCCTATTGCATTAGCAAGCTGAAGATTATCCAAAGTAGAGAAGAAATATTCCACCATTGAGCGCGAAGGGTTAGCTATGGTATATGAACTCTAGAAGTATAGGCACTACTTGCTGGGAGGCCATTTTAAGATGTATACGGATCACTTCGCACTAAAGTACTTGCTCAATAAGCCTGTGTTGGGGGGAGAATCTGACGGTGGCTCTTATTGTTCCAAGAGTATGATTTTGAAGTTGTTATGAACCTTGGACGATTGAACATGGGACCAGACAATTTGTTGCGCATCGAAACAGGGGAGGAACCCACTAATTTGGAGGAGGGATTGCCTAACGCATAACTCTTTGCAGTGCGTGTCGCGGATGGTCATTTTGAGGATATAATACTGTTCCTGACGACAGGTACTGCACTGGAAGGATACACTGTCCAACAGAAGAAGGAATTATTGGTGTGTGAGATAGATTTCTCTGTCATTGCTGGGCATCTGTACAAGATGGGGACTGATGAGATATTGTAACAGTATGTACCAGAGTTTGAAAGAAGCAGCATCGTCACGGAAACTCATGGGGGTGCCGCGGGAGGACATTATGCAGGAAGAGCAACCACACAGAAGATTCTATACGTGGGGTTGTAGTGGCCAACTTTCCATCAGGACTCAAAAGCATATTGCAAGGCATGTGATGTGTGTCAAAGGACTGGCAGACCATCGCGAAGGGATGAGATTCCTTTGAATCCTTATATGACATTGCAACCCTTTGAGATATGGGTGGTAGATTTTGTAGGGCCCATTCAACCATAAGGAAAGACGGGAGCAAGGTACATTATCACTGCGACGGAGTACTCATTGGGCGAAGGCACGACATGTGAAGGATTGCATAGGCGCAACCGCTGCAAAATTCCTCTTTGAGCATGCACTAACGTGATTTGGTTTTCTAAGGATCTTGATGAGTGATCGCAGTATGCACTTCGTGAATGAGACGATCAGCACGCTAATGGAGGAATTTTAGGTATACCACCAGAAGAGAACACCTTATCACCTGCAGGCTAATGGGACGGTGGAAGCGTTCAACAAAGTACTTGAAAATGCGCTGACCAAGGTTTGTAATGCTCAACGAAGTGATTGGGACCTACGCATACTTGTAGTATTATGGTCTTATCGAACGACATGCAAGAAGGGTGATTCACCATATTTGTGTTGGAGGCCTGTTGGGATAGGGTCCCTAGGGCCAATTTTTTACACTTTAAGCAATTTTTGGTTAAAATTTTGTAAAGAACGTAAAGTCTCCGTGAAATGTGGAAGCGGAGCACACAGTTAATAAAAGTCAAAGGGGCTTTAGCCCCTTGTATGGGTAAGTGAAAGGATGGTTTTGAAACTCACTGATAGGCTGCAGGCCATGATATTGTAATACAAAGGCTATAAATATTTGAGTCATAGCGAGTCTAGGATATAGAACTTTGGATAGGGAATTTTGTAAGGGAAAGGTTCTAAGACAGGAAAGGCTTGTTTCCTGTACTTAGGCGAAAGGGGAAGGCTCCTGCAGCTGAGTGCACGGAGATCTTGGCAAGTCCGCAGCTGAGTGGGCAGGCCCCTACAGTTGAGTGCACAGGGTAGAAGAGTCTGTAATTTGAATGTTGAATCTAATAAAGACAACTTTGGTTTGAATTGAATGCATCTATGCCTTATTCTTTAATTATTCTTAAGTTAATGAATCTTCCCTCTATAAGCCGTTTTCTATAAATTAATGTGTTCTACTGCGCGAATCTGTTGGATCTTTAATACCTGTGCATGAAAAGTGTAATGAAATGTTTTTACGAAGATATTAGATAGATCTGTTATTATAACTGTTTGGAATGGGTAGATATGCACGAAGGCAAATATAGTGTTGCTATTTACTGAGAGAAAGTCATGAAACTGCCTCCTTGATGTCTAATAAACATGATCGTACACCTTCATGATGACCTGGAGGTCAATTGGATAGAGTTGCAGTAGTGAATAGTAGGAAGGTATAAATCTCCGCGAAGGTATATTTGAGCTACAAGGGTTTCAAAATACACATCACATGGTCTCTAGATGCAGAAATCTAGTTCTAGCATCCCCCAATACTGCTTCATGTGAGACTGCAGCATGTGCTATGTCGGTTGTTGCCGAACGGGCTAGCAGTTAGGGTTTTGTTGGTTGGCATGAATAACTTTGAACCTAGGTCAGGCCCCCTCAAGCCAACATATACTTGTATATAAGAAGGACGAGACTAGAGGCTCTGCATTGATTATCGGATGCTAAACAAAATCATTGTTAGGAACAAGTATCGAATCCCACAGATTGATGACCTCCTTGACCAACTCAAGGGTTCCAAGTACTTCAACAATATTGATTTGAAGTCAGACTATCACCAAGTTCCAATAGAACCCACATATGTATGGAAGATTGCCTTCAAATCAAAGGAGGGCATTTTTGTGTGGTTGTTCATGCCTTTCGGGTTGACAAATTCCCCTGCAACCTTTATAAGGTTGATGGATGACATGTTGTAGCTCTTCACCAACTTGTTCATGGTTTTATATATATATGACATCTTCATATTCAATAAGATTTTGGAAGAGCACTTGCAACACATTTGGCAGGTCCTTCAAACCCTGCAGCAACACAAACTATGTGCCAACTTGGAGAAATGCACCTTTGGAATGAGTTGGGTCTAATATCTAGGTTACATAATTGATGCGAAATGTGTGCATGTGGATCCGGCTAATATCTAAGTCATTCGGGATTGGCCAGTCCTAGCCACTCAAAGAGAGTTTCGCGGCTTTTGGGGCCCTGCTAATTTTTATCGGATGTCTGTGTTGGGATTATTTCATATCACTTTTCCTTTGAGTCAAGTTACCAAGGGTAGAGCGAAATAAAATTGTTCCTGGTCTGAGTCCCAATCGAAGGTATTCCTTGAGTTGAAACACCACCTTTCCTCTACACAAATACTCACATTTCCATACCTACAACAACCATTTAAAATTGAGACCGACGCCTCCAACTATGCTATTTGTATAATTATCAACTAGCAAGGGCATTCTATGGCATATCATAGTGATATACTCTCCAATACAATTCGAAAATACCCCACCTATGATAAAGAGATGTATTCTGTTGGGTCCCTATAATACTAGTGATTACCCCATTACTATTGTAGTTATACCCCTTATTTATATTGTTGTGCTCCTATTACCCCCATTTTGTTATTTCTGTGCCCCATAGAATCCCTCTATTGTTATCTTTGTGGCTTTATATTATTATTGTTAGGTCGGCTGGATTATATTGTGACTCCTTAGACTCCTATATATAGAAAGGAGGTTTTGTCATTTGTATCATCCAAGAATTGTTCATTTATGTAATTTAAAGGAGGTTTCCCCCTCGAAGAGGCTGAATTCTAAGGCGTTGACCTATCTTTTCTATCTTTTCTTGAGCTGGTTTCATAACATTTGGTATCAGAGCTTTGGATTCTAGGGTTTCGCTGCTCCAAACAGGTCATCGTGGCATTTTCGCTATAACTTTTTTTCCGTGACGTTTCAGAAGTTGCAAAAAAACCCATTTGAGAAGAAATCATGCTAAACCTTGGGTCCGAATTTCAGAGCTTTTTGCACGATATTTGCGGAGATATGATCTGAGGAAGTTGGTCTTTTTGCAGACTCCTGAATTACATTCAAAACAGGTGACCTGGGGAAAATCGTCATAAATTTCTCTCTGGGGATTGGATTGAAATTTCGTAAGAAGGTACAGAAAGAGGACGGACTGCAGTTTCTTGTATGCGTGTTTCAGATCCAAAGGTTGAAACAGTGACTCGTGGCACGTCGTACAAGTTCGCTCCACTGAACTAGTCTAAAAGCAAGTCACTGTGGGAGATTTCACATAACTCTTCCTTGGAGAATCCAATTTGGGTCAGACTTGTGGCATTGGAAATAGGACACAGAAGGCTACTACAGGTCACAATTTCAGAACTGGATGATCCGAAATTACAGAGATACATCAGATTCAATATCAGGATTCTATAAATTGAAAAAAGGTGTGTAGTTTTTTTTAAATTTTTGTGTAAGCTTGGTTTAACGAAATTCAAAGGGCATAGTAAAGCATTATTATCGGTAACTGATGCCCCGAGGAAATAAAATGCAAACACCTAGTAAGGAACCTGAAAGCTCTAGCATGACTCATGAAGAAGAGGAAGAAATGCTACATGATATATCAAAATTACAAGAACAAGTGCAACAAATGTCACGCTCACAAAAGCTAATAGAAGCTAAGATAAATGGCGTGGAATCTAAGATAAAGGGAATGGAAGCTAAGATGGATGATTCGAAGACAGATTTGAAGAGAGACATGGCAGATTTGAAGACAGATTTGAAGACAGACATGGTAGATTTGAAGACAGATTTGACAAATTTTCTACAAGAAATACTTACTAATGGTGAAAAGGTTGTAAAGGAAACTCATGATGTGAACAAAATTAATGTTAATCATGATTCCATAGACTCTAATGTTGGATCGAAGACCCACCATATTCCAAAAATCGATATGAGGAAGTTTGATGGCAAGGATCCCGCCACATGGATATTACAGATGGAGCAGTTCTTCGATCTCAATAATGTGCAAAACACACAAAAGGTACGTATGGCAACTTTATATTTGGAACCAAATCAGTTTGTATGGTATCAATGGCTTTGCTCTCGTAAACAATTTATCACTTGGGCAATTTTTACGGAAGAATTGATAGCACATTATGAAGATACAAAAAGCAACACTTTTTTTAGCCAATTGATAAGTCTCAAACAAAAGGGTTCAGTAATGGAGCACATTGAGGAGTTCCAAAAATTGAACATAAGGGTAAAATATATTCCAGAGGAGCATAGGATTGATGTGTTCATAGGGTCTTTAAAGGATAATATCCAACATGATGTTCGCCTTTGGGAACCTGATTCATTAGAGAAGGCATTCAGGTTAGCAAGAAAAATGGAAAGCAAAATTATGGCAACCAGGAAGCATACCACTCACAACTATAAAGACGGAAGTGTTGTTTCCCCTAGTCTTCCACAACCTATAAGGTTGACACCACAACAATTGGAAGAAAAAAGAGCAAAAGGGCTTTGTTACAGTTGTGATAGCAAATACACTAAAGGTCATAAGTGTGCTGAGAAGAAATTATTCTACATAGATTGTGAAGAGGAAGAAGAAAAGGAGCAAGAAAGGTCAAAAGAAGAAGATATACTCCAGGAACAAAGCCTAGATAAAGAACAAATAAATCCAACCATATCTTGTAATGCATTGGCGGGAATTACCACTCCTCAAACCATCAAGATAGAAGGACAAATCAAGAAAAAAAAGGTACTAGTGTTGATTGATTCAGGAAGCACCCACAATTTTATTCATTGTAGGGTAGCAAAAGAATTGAATTGCTTCCTATATCCAGCACCAAAGTGTCAAGTGATGATTGCAAATGGAGGAACAATAAATTGCTCTGGAAGGTGCCATAATATCAAGCTATCCATGGGAGAATATGTATTGACTAACCCAATGCTTTCCATTCCAATGGGAGGTGCTGATGTTGTACTAGGAGTCCAATGGCTACAATCCTTGGGTACAATAGCTTTTAATTTTCAAGAACTTTTCATCAAATTTTCTACGGAAGGAAAGGAAGTTGAATTAAGGGGTATTGCAGGGAAACCAGGAAAGATAATCAGCTCTAATGGTATGACAAAGCTTCTAAAAAAGGAGCAAAGAGGTGTAATTGCACAATTATGTTCGCTAGATGTTTCCACATCGGAATCATCTATTTCTCCAGATCTCCAAAAAGTCCTGGACAATCATTCCAAGGTATTTGAGACTCCCAAAGGTCTCCCACCTATGTGTGATCATGATCATGCTATTCATCTGATTCCAGGAAGTGTTCCTCCAAACATCAGGCTGTATAGATATCCCTATGTCCAAAAAAGTGAAATTGAACGTATGGTTGCAGAAATGCTAGAGGCTGGTATAATTCAACCAAGTCAAAGTTCTTTCTCTGCTCCAGTAGTATTGGTGCACAAGAAGGATGGATCATGGCGCATGTGTCCGGATTATAGGGAGCTCAACAAGCTCACTATTAAAGATAAGTTTCCCATTCCTGTCATTGATGAATTACTAGATGAATTGCATGGATCAATTTACTTCACCAAGTTGGATCTTCGTTCGGGATATCATCAAATCAGAATGAAGATTGAAGACATTCCGAAAACGGCATTTAGAACTCATGAGGGTCATTATGAATTTTTGGTCATGCCTTTTGGCCTTACTAATGCACCTTCAACATTTCAAGGTTTGATGAATTCAATTTTCAAACCATTCCTTAGAAAATTTGTGTTAGTATTTTTTGATGATATACTAATCTACAACAAGTCTTGGAAGGATCATGTTGAACATGTTGACAGGGTGCTACAACTATTGGAGGAGAAACAATTATATGCAAAAATATCCAAATGTTTCTTTGGAGTCCAGGAGGTGGAATATTTGGGTCATATTGTATCTCATGAAGGAGTTAAGGTAGACCCCAGCAAAATTAAAGCCATTAAGGAATGGAAAATCCCCACATCCATAAAGCATCTGCGAGGATTTCTTGGGTTGACAGGGTATTATCGCAAGTTTGTTAAGAATTATGGGAGAATAGCAGCACCTCTAACAACATTATTGAAGATGCATTTTCATGGACTCCGGAAGCAACAAAGGCCTTTGAACATCTTAAAGAGGCAATGTGCCAAGCACCGGTCTTAGCTACACCGGACTTCACAAAAACCTTTATTGTGGAATGTGATGCTTCAGGAAATGGAATTGGTGTTGTTCTAATGCAAGATGAAAGACCCATTGCTTTTGAAAGTCGTCCAATCAAGGGAAAGTTTTTAAGCAAAGCTATTTATGAGAAGGAAATGTTGGCAATACTCCATGCACTTAAGAAATGGTGACCCTACCTAATGGGAAGACACTTCAAGGTAAAAACGGATCATGATAGCCTTAAATACTTTTTAGAACAAAGATTATCCTCTGAAGAGCAACAAAAGTGGGTCACAAAGATGTTGGGTTATGACTTTGAAATCATCTACAAAAAAGGGAAGCAAAATGTGGTGGTAGATGCACTCTCAAGAAAGGATGAGGATGTGGAAGCATTGTTGTGCGCCATTTCTATTATCCAACCAGATTGGATAAATGAAGGAAGGGAGGAATGGAAGAATGATGAAGAAGTGTGGGCACTTATTCGAAAGCTACAACAAGATTCCAGTACGTCTGATACATTTAGCTGGCAAAATGATTCATTATGGTACAAAGATCGCTTATACCTCTGTAAGAATTCCCAGCTAAAACAAAATATTCTTATGGAATTGCACACTTCTCCCTTAGGAGGGAACTCAGGATTTTTAAAAACTTACCACAGGGTTAAGAAGGAATTTTTTTGGGATGGCCTTAAATCAGATATTCAAAAGTTTGTGGTGGAATGTTTGGTTTTCCAACAAAATAAAGTTGAAACAATTAAGACACCGGGTCTATTACAACCTTTATCCATTCCAAGCCAATGTTGGGAGGAGGTTTCAATGGATTTTATCATAGGTTTACCCAAGTCTGAGGGAAAGAGTGTCATCATGGTAGTAGTTGACAGACTTACCAAGTATGCACACTTTTGTGCATTATCACATCCATTTAAAGCCAGTACAGTTTCTACTGCATTTATGGAAACAATTCAAAAGCTACATGGAAACCCAAAGATTATTGTAAGTGACAGAGATCCCATTTTCACTGGAAATTTTTGGACATAATTATTTTCTTTTCTTGGTACTCAGTTAGCTCATAGCTCATCTTATCATCCGCAATCTGATGGGAAAACTGAGATAGTAAACAAATGTTTGGAAGGATATCTTCGTTGCTTTGTATCTGATAAACAGACACAATGGGTCAAATGGTTGCCTCTGGCTGAATGGTGGTATAACACTTCCTTCCATACAACAACAAAAGTGACCCCATTTATGGCACTTTATGGGTATCAACCACCATCCATCACATCATATTTAAGAGAAAATTCTAAGGTTCAGGCAGTGGAACATCACATCGAACATCAACAACAAGTCCTCCAACTCTTAAAGGATAACCTCGTGTTGGCACAAAATAGAATGAAACAACAGGCAAATCAACATCGCAGTGAAAGAAGTTTTGATGTAGGTGATTGGGTATTCCTACGGCTACAACCATATAAGCAAATGTCCCTAAAGCAAGCTAAGAAGGATAATAAATTATCACCAAAGAATTATGGTCTGTACAAGGTGTTGCAAAAGATTGGTACTATGGCATACAAATTGGAGCTTCCTGCAGCTTCTCGATTGCACCCAGTTTTCCATGTTTCATGTTTAAATAAGGTTATAGGCGACAAGCTCCTAGTTCAAACAATATTGCCAGAACTTGACGAGGAAGGAAAAATTATATTGGAACCGGAAGCAGTCACAGAAACAAGAACTCGACAGCTACGAAATCGATCAATTTCAGAGTATCTTATCGAGTGGAAGAACTTATCCGCAGAAGATTCCACATGGGAGGATGAGAATTTTATGCAGAAGTATCCAGAACTACTCAAGCGTTGAGGACAACACTTTTTTGAAGGAGAGGGGCATGTTGGGTCCCTATAATACTAGTGATTACCCCATTACTATTGTAGTTATACCCCTTATTTATATTGTTGTGCTCCTATTACCCCCATTGTTGTTATTTCTGTGCCCCATAGAATCCCTCTATTGTTATCTTTGTGGCTTTATATTATTATTGTTAGGTCAGCTGGATTATATTGTGACTCCTTAGACTCCTATATATAGAAAGGAGGTTTTTTCATTTGTATCATCCAATAATTGTTCATTTATGTAATGTAAAGGAGGTTGCCCCCTCGAAGAGGCTGAATTCTAAGGCGTTGACCTATCTTTTCTATCTTTTCTTGAGCTGGTTTCATAACATATTCTATCATGGAGACTTGCCGATAATGGAAACATTACATTCTAGGGAAGGAGACAATCATCCACACATATCACCGACCTATTTAGTTTATACAGACACAAGGGAAGTTTCAAAACAATTTTCATCAGAATTGGCTTACATATATGCAAAAAATCCATTTGAACATTAAATACAAGAAGGGAAACACCAATCATGTTGCATATGGCTTCAGTTGTCCCCCAATTGCATCACTGACTATTGTTCTCAACTCTTGTGGCCTTAAGACCTTTGGATGGATGCAATGGTACAAAACGTATCTCGAGTTTGTCACCACATACCATATTCTATTGGATGGAAAGCAAGTTCCAAACTTCCACCTCTAGGAAGCATTATTATGCTACCTGGGCCACCCTTTTGTTCCTTCAAGCAAGCATGCCAAGCTAAATTGGAAGGCCCACTATAGTTGGGTCGTAGGATGCTTTGGTGTGGAGAAAATGATGGTCATACTATAGATGTATTTTTATTGGCCAAAACTATAACAACATGTTGGAAATATATCAGATCGTGCACTACCTATGCCATTACCAAGACAACCATCAAGAAGCAATTCTTGTACACTCCTCTACCTACTCCCAACCAACCTTGGAAATCCATCTCCATGGACTATTTGTCTGGATTCCCTTCTACCAAGCATGGTAATGAATGTGTATTTATGATCGTGGATACATTTTCTAAGATGGATATATTAGCGGACTCCAAGAAAAGCATCACAGTAGAGGACCCTGCCAAAATCTTCTTTGAATGAGTGTGGGTACATTTTGAGGTCCCGCGGACCATTATATCATATCCTGGATAGTAGGTTCCTGAGCACATTTTCGTCAAGCCTTTGGACATTTTTGAACACCAATCTCACTAATTCAATTGCATTCCATACCCAAACTGATGGCTAGACACAAGTTGTCAACAAGATGATAGTGCACATACTATGCATGTACAACTCCAAGCATCCATGAACCTTGGATGAGAGCCTTCCCTATGTGAAGCACAATTATAATAGATCTCTCCATAGCTTAACTAGCCATAGTCCCTTTCAAGTGTGTCTGGGATTTCAACGATTGTGTCTAATTGATGTTCCCATGCCTCATGTGACTACACAAGAAAAATTTGTAAATCTATAGTTTGAGGCTAATAAACTAACCAAGTTTATTAAATGTATCTAGCACATCCACCAACGTGTTCATGACATATTGGATAAATCCAATGCCAAGTATAATAAATTTACATGATCAACATTGGGTGCCACATAATTTTCATGTGGGAAACAAATTTTGGCTGCATTTGTAGAAAGAATTCTTTATTGCAGCCCATCAAAAGATTTGACAACTCTGATACAAGCCTTACACCATTTCCCAGGGTTAGTTTTTTGAATGTTTAGGGTTTTCCATTGTTTCTCAATAATAAAAAGGCCTCCAAGCCTTATTGTAAGATATTTAAAAATGCATGTAGCCATCACATATCTTCTCATTGATAAGCTACCGTCACCCGAGCTAGTTTGTTCCATTCTGCATGTAAACAATTTCAGTACTTGTTATTAATTAATTGAAGTTATGTTCTTTCGTTGCATCTCTATGTTTTGTTTAAATCTATATTTCATTTCACTCCTTCATAAATCCAGATCAATATATCTATTAGAGATTAGATACCTCAAATTTTTATTTTTTTTGTAATTTATTAAATTTACATGGCAGATTCATTGTTTTCACGCATACAATGAATTACTTCATATAAATTTAGTAAAATTTATACTATTAAATGTATGTGGGAATACTAACATTATGACTATTTATGTTTAATATATTTGTTTTATTCTATGTTAGTGAATACTAACATTATTCACTTGGGCATATCCTTATTCTTAACTTATTGTTATTTACTTTGAGGAATCTGTGTTATGGGAATAATGATGACTATTGGATATTATTTGGTCAATATGTTTTAATTTCATTGTTTATTATCTCCAATCTATTATTAGCTCGTCACCTTTTATCTTACAAACCAACGTTAACCTAGAAATCTAACACTTTAAACAATTGTTCTCAATTAATTGAGGGAAACCATCATTTGTGACACGACGAGGATTACACCCTCTAGTCCAAGGGGCCAGTCTAAGACCTAAAGTGGGGAAGTTTTATAAAATTCCATTGAATGCCTTAGCATTGAACCTTAATGATGTCAATCTAGGGATGAATATGATTAGAACAATACTATAGTATATTTACCAACAAGTGCACCAATATTAAGGATATCTAATCCAAATAAATATTTTATTGTGTGCATTTATGAACGCAAAGAAGGGCTTGGAGGAGTCCTCATATAGAATGGGCATGTGATATGTATGAGTTAAGAAAGTTGAAGGAGCATGAGAGGAATTATGCCACCCATGATTTAGATTTCACAACCATATTTCAAGCCTTAAAAATGTGAAGGCATTACCTTATGGTAAAGAAGTTTGAATTGAGGACAAATCATAACAGTTTGAAGCATTTATTTGGATAACCAAATTTAAATGCTAGGAAAATTAGTTGGCTATAATTGTTGATCTAGATTGTCATTGATGAAAATATGGCAATATTCTTGATACTCAATAATGATGTGAAGCCAAGCATAGCAGATCCATGAAGCAACAAGAGTAGTAGACCCAAGAAGGAAAGCCGAGAAGGAAAGATATTAGAAGTCATCAAAAGAGAAAGAAAAAGAGTAAGAGGAAGAAGTTCATCGGAAGGAGCAAAGAGAAACACACAGTGGAAAAGGAAAGAACTAAGAAACAAAGAGGAGCATGCAGCGGAGGAGCATAAACAGTGTTAACGGAAGAGTTAACAACAATATTGAAGAAATAAGCAGAGGGAGTATTAAACTGTGGAAACCCATTAAAATCCCCAACACATGTAATAAAACACATTGACGGCTTTATATCGGCAACTTTACCAGTGATCTATTATGTTTCACTACCCAAAACCTATGATGTGCAATTTTAGCTACGGACTCGACTATTCCAATAAAACAAGCTCTAATGTAATACCGCATATGTTACATCGCAAGTTTCAATGAAGGCTCGTCACATTAAAAGATCTGCAAAATTTGAGTTACGGACCCGACTATTCCATTATAATGCTTCCTATCCACTTTATTGAAACCTTCACATTGCAAGTCTTAAAGGAAGTTCACACTAAAACTATGATTGCAATATAATATGCGGACCCGAAACAGTTTATGGTAACAACCTTAATGCAATATCACATCCGCTCGAAAGTTACGTATCACAAGGAATGTTATACTCATAAATCCTTTGATTGCAATATTATTGTGGACCTGTGGGACCATTACAATTCATCTTAAAGAAACATTGCATCCGCCCATTGTAATTATCATATCGCAAATTCTTAAAGGATGTCACACCGTTGATTGTGATAAGGGCGTGGACCACGGACCGCTGATTGTGATGAAGCTATGGACCCGACAGATTTGTTAACAATTGTTTAAAACTATATCATATATGCTCCATTGGCAATAGGGCAATCGACTATGTCATGAGCATGCTTGTAAGAGACCTCCAAAATTTTTAATTGCGTAATTTTCACGAGTTGCAATTGCGGGATTTCAGATAATTACAATTTCGATTAATAGCATGGCATGTGGGACCTCCATGAGGGCCTTGGATGAATATTAAAAGGGGGCCTCTCCAAAGAGACCTCCGAAAAGTAGTGATTGCGATTAGCAGTGACATGGCATATGGGGACTACCAGAATTCTATTATAATATGGGTAGAGCCTCTCTTATAATGCGGTTTCCAATAAAAGGCTAAGTTATAATTGATTGAATATTAACAAAAGACCCTCCGATATATTTTAATATACCACCTCATGCAAAAGTCAACCCCTCCACCATTGAACGGGTCATTTCGTTTATTAGAAAAACTCTATATATACAAGTTTAAATGCTTCACTTGAGGCAGGCGATTCAGGCATCGATTACAGAGATAAGAAGTAACATTTCACAACTCATGAACTTGAGTGAATAGAGGAAGTTGAAGATCGAGCGACAAGGAAGGAAGTTGAAGGATGAGAAACTCTGTTGATTGGGTTAACCTTTGAAAGGCTCGGACCAGTGATGAATTAATCAAGTACAAAACGCAACCTGAAGAACAGTTCTATGAAGGGAAAAGTAAAGTTTCATCTGATATCATTTGAAGGGAGCAGTAGCTAGCACCAACATTGAATTGGTTGTGAGTTTTTTTCTAGGAAGTAAGAGATTGTGACAGTAAGAACATTGAGAAGCAATCACTCCTGAAAAAGTTATCACAACAGTAAATAACAGAGGGTTGAAAACAGAGAATTGTCTTTGTGCAGACAGTGAGGGCTTAACGTAGCTTATCAAAGATATCCTGTTGAAAAGCATCAACACATCTTGGAGACATTGTTGGAGATCATTATGGGTTGTTTAAAATCATCATGAGGTAACTTCTGTAGACTATTTTTGGGCAATATGAAGAGTTATGAAGACTCCTTCATATGAATATAGGTTTTCATTAATGTAGCAGTGAAGTTGTATATTGACAGAATTTAATGAAGAAGATTTTGGGAGCAAAGAATTACTATCAAACATATCTATACAAAATCTAGAAGTGGGTTGGATCCTAGAGGGTTTATGCCCTAAAGGTTTAAGCCTCGAACAAATACAAGGTTGGTGCCTTGACAAGATAGGGTCAAAGCCCTTGGGGTTGGTGCCTCAGAATTGGAAGGATTGATGTCCTTGGAGTTGGTGCTACTAAATCCAAGGTTGGTGCCTTGACAAGATAGGGTCGGAGCCCTTAGGGTTGGTGCCTGAGAATTGGAAGGATTGGTGTCCTTGGAGTTGGTGCTCCTAAATCCAAGGTTGGTGCCTTGACAAGAAAGGGTTGGTTCCCTAGAGGTTGGAGCCTCACAAAAGACCAAGTTGGTGCTTGGCATCGGGTCGGAGCCCTATATATATTGTACCCGATTTATTCTAAATATTATATTAATAAAAGAATTTATTCCTATTCCTCATTTTGTGTTCTAAATATAATTGATTTAACTGGTCAAAGTAACAATTGAAAAATAAGTAATGATTCACCCCCCCCAGTATTTCCAACAATTGGTATCACTGTCAGTACCTTCACTCAAAGCCTAACAGCTTGAAGGTTGATCAATTAGAACACAAATTGTAAAAAGTAACAATTGAAAAATAAATACTGATTCACCCCCATCTCAGTATTTCCAACAAGAATTTATGGTTCAATGTGACTTCAAAATAAAGGACATCAAGGGGGGGGAAATAAGGTGGCTACTGCACTTAAGAAAAGGGTGCATAAAATGCATGCTACATCGATAAGTGTATGTAACTCTAATTTACAAATCAGAATTTTAGAGGCTAGAATTTCACATCAACAATACATGAAAATAAAAGATTACCCAAAGAAAGATAATTTACATCCCAAATGCAAAATATTTGAGCTGAAAAAGAATGGTATCCTCATGTACATGGGTAGAATGTATGTGCCAAATTCTTAAGAGTTGAAAAATATGGTTTTGAATAAGATGCATAAAGTACCTTGTGCTAGAAAAATCCAAGGTATCAAATGGAAATTTTAATTGTCACGAATAAATACTTTTGGCTAGGTATGAAAATGGAAGTGGTTGATTATATAGCAAAGTGTTTAGTGTGCTAAAAGATGAAGGTAGAACATGGGAATCCAACTAGATTGTACAATCAACACCCATTCTTAGGTGTAAGTGAGAAGTTTCAATTGATTTTATTACAACATTACCTAGGATTACGAAGCATATGATTTCATCATGGTGATGGTGGAGAAGCTCACTAAAGTTTCCCACCTTATACTAGCAAAGTCAACACGAGAGGAAACCAATACTATTGATATTATATGAAGGAAACTTCTAGTTAGATGGAATTCCTAAGGAAATCATTTCAAATAGAGATTCCAAGTTGACATCAAACTTTTGGAAGGGCTTGTTCAAGGAATTTGGAACCTATTTTAACTTCAATACAACTTATCCTCCATAGTTATATGGAAAAAAATAGAGGATCAATCATGTAATTGCAGATATGTTGAAGATGTATGTGATGGATAAACAATCAAAATGGGAAGCAAATTTTCACTGGGAGGAACTTGCATACAATAATGGGTATTATGAATCTTTTCAGATGAGCCCATTTGAGGCTTTGTGTGGAAAAAAGTGTAATACACTTGTGAGTTTGGATAAACCAATTTATAGGACCATTATTGGGACAAATTTTCTTAGGGAAATCAAAGAGAAAGTGGTGAAAATTAAACAAAACTTGAAGGTGACCTGGAAGAGGTAGAAAAGATTCGCGGATAAGGGAAATATAAGCATGGAACTTAGTGTTGGTGGTCATGTCTTCTTGAAAGTAATATCCAATAAGGCTTTATTAAAATTGGGAGGTTGCTCAAAGCTGGAAATTAGATTTTGTGGCCATTTGAGATCCTAGAAAGGACCAGTCTAGTTGCATAGAGGCTTGCATTACCAATATCCATGCATATTCAAGGTGTGTTTTATGTTTTATTACTTAAAAAGAGTGTGCATGATGTTAACCATGTAATTAATTGGAATATTATTTAGGTGGAGTCCAAAGGATATTTTTAGTTCCAATTGATGTACATATTAAACAAGAATATCAAAATGCTCTAAAATCAAGATGTCACATTGATAAACTTGCAATGGACACATTTTATTCTAGAGGAAATTACATGGGAGCATGAGGATGCCATGTGGGAGAACCCTTATCTTTTTTAGAAATTTTGATATTACATATGTATATAATGCATTGTCAATAGTGCATAAATAATGAGGGGGATGGGGGGGGGGGGGGATACCCCCATGATGACCCATAGTATTAAAAACCATAACTAGTGACCGGACCATCCACTTAATAAATCGGGTTTCAAACTTGGACTAGTTAGATCTCAATGAACCTGTCTTAAAAAAACACATGAAATAAATAATTTTTAATGAAACAACAAAAAATTTAAGATTTAAAACCATGATTCCAAACCAATAGACACAAAATATGCATAGTTTTCTCATATATATACCATGTAAAGGTGAATATATCAAAATTGCACCGAGTGCAATACATATCAACAACAAAATATATAATCAATGAGGCTCTAAATGGCCTTTAAAGTGCAGAAAGTCACTAGCCTAGTATAAGTCTACATATATGATATTAGTGATCAACATTATCACTTGAAAGTTGAAACTTCTCATCATGATCAAACTCAGTTGGTTGAGTCTCCACTCCCAAACTTTGTAATTGTTTGAGTCACAAACTTTTCTGATGGTTCAGTGACTTAAGTCTCAAACTTCTGAAGGTATTCACTAATATTCCCTATTACTTCATTTGGTGCTCCACATGGATTTACATGGCCTCCTATCCCAGCCAAGTGTTGCTTGAACTTGCTAATACCCCCTCTAATAGATTTTTGGCAAGGTTTGCAAATCATTTTGCCATCAATCATATCACAATGAGCCCATTCAGTATCCTTGGATTTTAGAGGCATGGTGGTTACTACTTAGCTCAAACTCTCCGTTGTTCCACTACTCTAGTAAAAACTCAACACTCTCCAAGCTCACAAAAACTGTAAATGAGATATGTGAAGCAAATGAGAGGGGAGATCTCCTTTTATTGGCTTGGAGGGGTTGTTTTTGGGGGGGAACAACTGTTATTTTCACTCCAAACCACCTCACAAGCCTCCAAGAATTCCTTTGGTGGGTCAGTAGTTGACCTGGAAATGAACCAGTCGGTTTATTACGTAACTGACCGTTTTATGGGAAAATTGGTTGGTTCCATCATAAACCGGTCAGTTTATGCCCTGTTTGTCTAAAAAAGGGGTGAATGAGGTGTTATAGACATTTTTGTGCCTTACAGCATTGAGCATGAAATGTCCATAATCCAAGGGATCCAAATTCCCTAAAGATGTTGTTACAGCTCCTAAAGGAACAAGGTCAACCAATGACAGCTTCTCCCAGAAGTTCTCCACCAAAAAGCACTCAGAAATAGTCAATTCAGGATCAATTCAGAGGCTCCACTAGCTGTCTGCGCTGAAATGCAGAGATTACACTGGCTAGGTGCACTGCAATGCAGGTAGAAGCACTACCAAGGTGCGCTGAGCGGGAAATGACAAATGGCAAGCTCATTCAACGAGGTGGAAAGACCCTGGAAGATTCCAGAATCTTCTCCAATGACACTTGCCTCAATGAATTAGACTAGTGATGAGTAAGAGGTTCTCAACCTCCAAGTGGAAGCAAGAACTGACAGAGAGAAGCCACAAGTCAAAACATGAGCTGACTCATCCTCTCTGCTCACATCTATATATGGATCTCTCACCCAGAGGTTCAGGAGGCTGGAATTTTGTATTTGCAGAGAATTGCTGTTGGTTTGAGATTGAGATTAGTACATTGGGTGATTTATGCTTTGTTGGAGGAGAGGAAGGGATTCCATTGCTGGGAGGTAGATGCTGGATCGGGCCTCACTTGGTTGTATCTCCTCTTGGACTTTATTTACTCTATCAATAAACTATTTGAGTTTCTCCTACATGTTGTATACCAATGATGTTTTGCTATGCTTACATGTTTAGCTTAATCTGATCTTGAGCTTTTTATGAATGTATACCTGTATCTTCTTGTAGTTTTCTCTCTCTTGTGATCTTGCAGGAATTCTGTGAAGCTGGGCCAGTGAGAGAGCTGGGAGCTACTGAAGAGAGGAGCAGTTGGATCAGCAAACTAGCGAAAGACACAGGTTAGTTAGATCCTTCTTCCTCATTTACATTCCATAAAGAAGAATACTCGAATAAGTTTACCTGTTTGTTGCTAAGGCACTATCACCTCTTAGAGTGGGATAGGGGCATTCCGAATTGGATACTTTTCCCAACAACAAATTGGCGACTCCGCTGGGGATCGTATCTTGTTGGTTTATTTGTGTTTCTATTTTTGTTCTTCTCATAAACTCAGGAGTGTCGAATCGAAATCCATTTGCCATTTTAAAATGCAAAGTAGAGATCTGCCTCTCTAGTCCACTCACTGGGCCTGTTTTTATCATCTGAACAAACTGATCCACAAGTGCTCTAACAACCCTTTGTGATAGATCTTAGTCCTCCTATAAATCATCCTCCTAATTGTACCTAATTGATAGCTTTTATCCAGCCAAAAACTGTTGATTTAACTGCAAACCGTAACCCAGAACCCAGAAACAACTCTCGTTTATGCTTCAACGCAGACTCTGTGAAGAGGTTCTGCATTTCAACGCAGGTCCCGTGAAGGCTACCTGCGTTGAATGTCAAAACCTCTGTGCGGAGGGTGCGTTGATCAGCCCTTGCCTTGTGCAGCTGTGGTTCCCTGCTTCCTTTTGCTCAGTTTCATCTCTGTTTTTTGCAGCCTGTTATCAGTCAGTGTACCTATCTGAAACCCCTTTTCTTTGCCTCAATTCCGCCTCAGTTGTATAAAGAAACTGTATTTTTTCTTTGTGTATTTGTTACATCATTTGCAGTTTCCCATTACAAAAGTAAACTAGTCATACTGTCGCCCTTAGATCTAGACCTGTCATAAGTGTCGTTTTGATCTTAGGAGTGAGTTTGTTTGCTGTTCACAGTTGATTGAGCTTTTACTTTTGTCGTTTGGTTTGAATTTATGCATTTCTAGTGTCGAAACAAGTAAATCATAAAGTGTCGTAATCGTCTTTTTGATTTTGAAAAAGGAACTTGTTTATGTTTTCACTTGAAATCGAATTCAAATTTGTACAACAACTTTCTTTTTAGGCATCAATATTAAGAAAGCGAAAAGAAATACATGCATTTGTGCATTTTCATTTTGATAGTTTTCATGGTTTGATTTAGGGAAAAGTGCATTACAGTGTGCTCTATGCTCTTTGAGAAAAGTTTGTGTCTTCCTTTTCCCATTGTAGCTAGGATTTTCATTGTTGAAAAGATATAAAAGCTTGCTTATCATCTTTAGACTGCATTTAGGAATTGTATCATACATCTCGCGGTGATCCAAAAAGGCAAACTTCTAAGAAAGATCAACCTAAAATAAATTGAATGAACTTAACAACGCTTTGTAACTTAACGCACAACATAGAGGTCTAGGCTAGAGACGTGTTCCGGCGTCGTAAAGCCTGGTGACTGTCGATCTCGCTGATGGTGGGTGATTCCTCCTGAGGGACGATAGCGCCAGTACGGATTGTGCTCCCACGTACCGTCGAGTATATATTGGGAGACCCCTATAGGCATAAAACCTTGATCCTTAGGAAGCCGTGTCGACCGCCCTACTGATCGCAATGCACTGAACACAGCATTCAGGAAGATTGACCGCCCGTACCTTAAAAAGTATTTTGCGGTTTTGCGAAAAGTTTGGCACACCCTCTACCTAGAACTCCAGAGCAGTTCCTTTTGCCCTTTTTCAGACTCTATAACGGAAAAAGTCCATCTGAGCATTTGTCACTTTGGGCTCGTTAAAACATCGAAGGAGACTAGAGTCATCTTTAGCTTTTTCTCGACTCTTTAAAATTGAAAAATCAAGTTGTGTCTAAAGCGTCATTAAAATTTATTTTAAACAGAACAATCAACCCTTTTTCCTGCGTTGATCTTTAGGTTGAGAAAATGGAACCCACCAACCAAGGAATTCCCCTTGGTGGAAATCCTAGTCCCTTCTCCTCTTGGGGAGATGTTGGTGCGCCCCATATGGCCACATTGTCGCTTCCAGGACTGACAATTGGCTTGCCGGTCTGGCTCTTCTCAACCAATGTCGTTCAGAACACCACTATTCCTGAACAGTCAAATCAACAGTTAGACCAGTCCAGAGTTGCCCACTAGCCTTCTACTTCCTCTAATTCTCGCTCTCCTCCTTCCTCTTCGCTTGACAGAACTGGTAAAACAAAAAACCAAGTTCCTAAGGAGAAGAAGGAAAAGAAGAAGAAAGAGAAGAAGAAGAAGGAGCCAAAAGCGACTGGGGGCAAACAAGTGTCGTCTAACAAAAATCCACACACAGCACTGACTAGGCCTAAATCGCCATGTATCATATGCAAGGGAGACCACTTCCACAGAGATTGTCCCTGCATCCCTCGGATACTAAGGGACTGGTCTCCCCATTTGCACAATCTGGTAGCATCAACCTCTGATAGCCATGTTGAATGCATACCGTCAACTAGCGAAAGTGAAGTCCTTGGACAAAAAGGGAGAGCTAAATCCCCCTGCAGACTGTGTGAAGGCGACCATGCCATCCAGCGTTGTCCCTTCTTAGACGAAGCGAAAAGAGTTTTGGATGATCGTCCGGTTTCACCATTACGACTTCCTCCTGGATATAAAAAAACTCTTGCCGAGTCCTTCATTAGTTGAAAATCCAGCTGGCCCGCTCAAGTGGTCAGCTGAAGCGCCGGTCATTGAAGATGAACCAGCTGAATCCATACCCGACGAAAGTCAAAAGGTCTAGACGACAGTTGACCCGGTCTTGCCTTCAGAGGATTTATCTTCGAATGATACAGTCACTGAAGAGGATAAAGATGACACCATCCAAATTCTCTTCATCAGCACAGATTCCGACGAGCACGGGGGCACTCCCCCCATTCCTTTATCGCAGGAACGAAGTTCGTCAGAGCGATACCCGGTCGTTTACTCGGTCCCATCACCAAGCAACCTAGTTGTCTCCTTCGACTGGAACCAACTAGGCAGACCCCGTTTGCTAGCAAGCATACCATTCAGAATTATCGTCCAAATATACAGAATGGTCATGGCTGGCACCATCATTGATGAGGGGGCATCTGTGAGTATCCTTTCCTCTATTGCTTGGAAAGCGCTTGGTTCACCAGTGCTTTTGCCTGAAATGAGAAATCTGACAGGCTTCGATAAAGGAACCAGTCGACCTTTAGGGATCCTCCCCAATGTGCCCATAACATTGAGAGGGAAGACCGTTCAAATGAACGTGATGGTCGTTCAAGGACCCTTGGATTATAACCTACTCCTTGGACGAGACTATATATATTGCATGGGAGCCATCGTCTCCTCACTCTTTAGAGTAATGTGTTTTCCGCATGAAGGAAGAGTGGTCAAGTTCGTGGACCAGCTTTCATTTCCCGGATCACGCATCGCAAATAGTCATATACCTTCCCTAAATGGTCTCTTCACGCAAGAAATGTCTCAACCCACGGTCCGTCCTCCCGATGAGCGCGAGTGATTCGGAAGGATATGACTGGAACCCAGGGGGCATGCGTCCTGGTCTGCTTCGGCAGGAAAACTTTGGGTATAGGGTAGGTTTCTGCGGGAGAATATGACTAGTCTGTACCCCGTCCGTCTTGGAAGAGGGGTTATTCTAGAATAAGATTCTTTTGTCAAAGTTATGTGTTTGGCACTCGTTTTCACTCACCTTTGTCTATCTCGGTAGACACCGCCGAAGAAATGTTTTGTTTGAAAGATTAATAGAACAATCTTTGGGTAACCTGAAAGAGGTAGGCCTCTCCCGGTAAAACAAATGTTTTATTGGACTAAGAAGGGGTAACCTTGAAACCATACTTTATACCTGGGGGCATGCAAACCTTTTGGAGTGCAAGCAAGGGGTGGCTATTTATTTTTAAAATTTTTAGGACCTCTAACCCTTTAAACTCGTAGGATTAGTCGTTTCCGAACTTGCATAACGAAAGGATGCGGGGCATAGCTTTGTAAGGCGCAAGCTCCATAAAAAATGGCATCTTACATGAGACATTCTTATCATATGACTGGAAAATCGAGAAGTTTTAGCACATAGTTCATGCTCGTTAAAAAATAAACATAAGATCGAGCAGTTTTAGCGCATAGTTCATGCTCGTTAAAAAATAAACATAAAATCGAGCAGTGTTTTTCCGCGTTTAAGCTCGTTAAAAAATGAACTATCCTCCGGTAAATAACCACCGTGAATGTAACATTATCAGCCATTAAAGCCTTGGTCGTGTTTGCACCGTCACCTCCACTTTTCCATTGGCCGATCATTCACCTCCATATTGATTGTTTACCCATTTTGAGGAACAACTGCGAAGAGTGATTTCACTAGCCATCCTTGTGACACTGTCGTGATTGGAAAATTCCAACCTTTACCTGGAATCAGCTGCTAACCCGTTTTATCACTCGTTCCTCAAAAGACGAGTCTTCTTTAAGCTCTTTTCATTTGACTCGTAAAATATGAAAAGATTGCCGAGTTTTGGCCTCCAAGCTCGTTAAAGCGACCGGAAGTGCTATCCCTCCTCTAGATTTTAATCTTTTTGGACCTGAGGGATTATTGCACAAAAAGATCGAGCGCTTGTTTTGTTCGGCTAGTTAAAACTATCGAAAACTCATCCCTTCTATATTGTTTTATACTTTTTCGGACTTAAGGGATTAGATGACGAAAAAGGACTTTCGGAGTTGACTTTACGTACCTTTTCAGACTCTCTAAAAATGAAAATGACCGAGTTATCTTTGTCGTTAGACTCATTAAAAACATTAAATAGCGACAAACTTGTCTTTAGATGAGAACGAGTTTCACTATCGCTAAGCTCGTTAAAACATAGCGATGGGTTTGCCCGAAGGGCAAATTATAGAACAAGCATATGTTATCCTCCTCAAGCTTGACAAAAATAAAGAGGTACTGGTCAGCAATGACTTGGGAAAATTGGGAAGAAACTCAAAGAACTTTATTGGTAGCAAGTCGCTCTTGAACATGACACTTCCACTCCGTGCCTGAGTCGGGTTGGGTTGTTTCATTCACCGGTCACATCGCCATAGTCTCGCCATACCATCCACCTTTGGGGTAAATGCTAACAATCCATCACACAAGTGTCACCGATATGTTCAAGAGAAGTCATCCAGAGAATTCAACCGTGTCCCATCCACTACCATACATTATCCTTCATTCTTTCATGACCGCCACCCTGAACCATATATCATCAGATCGTTTTCACCTCCATCAAAATCATTTGCTCCGTTCCGTGTCACTGATGTGGGATACATCAAGGCCCTCCTTTGACAGATCGCTTCTTGTCGACATCAGCTCATTATCCAAGAAGTTGATCTAGGAACAACCCCTTCAGTACTTTGAAGCTTGCATGCCTCAATGGCAAGTTTCTCACTTCCGGCGACAGGTATACATCAATGACCTTCGACCGAAATATTTTGCGTGGTGTTCGACGCCAAGTCCTTTATTCACACCACGTGAATTGTACTGCAGTACCTTGAGGGTCATTATCATTATCGGTGATTCCTCTCGCGCTTGTTAACGGTTTACATCATTGACCGGTAATCAAGCGATGTCTTTCCATGTTCGACTTCAGAACATTTCTCACATGGATCGACTTGTACTTAGAGTGAAGATCGAACGAGTTTGAAGACCCCGGATCTAGTTTCATCCATCCGGGCTGCGATATATATTCAGGAAAAATAAAAACATTGACATGTACAGCATTGCAGCAGATAATCATCCTACCAAAAGGATGAT
This sequence comes from Pinus tabuliformis, assembly GCA_031772625.1. Lineage (NCBI taxonomy): Eukaryota > Viridiplantae > Streptophyta > Pinopsida > Pinales > Pinaceae > Pinus > Pinus tabuliformis. The sequence continues at coordinate 178,764,124 of CM062805.1, read as the reverse complement.
GATTTCATCAAAAATCATCAGTCTACCATCAGACGATTGTCTGTTCTATGTACAGAAAAATGAATTTATAAAGCTGAGCATGGGAATGCCCGCCTCAGCTAGATCATGAAAGCAGTATGAAAAGTAATGTATTGTATTGTATCTTATTACAGGTCTCCTCCCAGCATTGGAAGAACTTCGGATCCCCCTAATAAAGCATTTCACCCGATAAACGACCTCATACTTTAGGGGGCAACTGTTATAGACATTTTTGTGCCTTACAGCATTGAGCATGAAATGTCCATAATCCAAGGGATCCAAAGTCCCTAAAGATGTTGTTACATCTCCTAAAGGAACAAGGTCAACCAATGACAGCTTCTCCCAGAAGTTATCCACCAAAAACCACTCAGAAATAGTCAATTCAAGATCAATTCAGAGGCTCCACTAGCTGTCTGCGCTGAAATGCAGAGATTACACTGGCTAGGTGCACTGCAATGCAGGTAGAAGCACTACCAGGGTGCGTTGAGCGGGAAATGACAAATGGCAAGCTCATTCAACGAGGTGGAAAGACCCTGGAAGCTTCCAGAATCTTCTCCAATGACACTTGCCTCAATGAATTTGACTAGTGATGAGTAAGAGGTTCTCAACCTCCAAGTGGAAGCAAGAACTGACAGAGAGAAGCCACAAGTCAAAACATGAGCTGACTCATCCTCTCTGCTCACATCTATATATGGATCTCTCACCCAGAGGTTCAGGAGGCTGGAATTTTGTATTTGCAGAGAATTGTTGTTGGTTTGAGATTGAGATTAGTACATTGGGTGATTTATGCTTTGTTGGAGGAGAGGAAGGGATTCCATTGCTGGGAGGTAGATGCTGGATCGGGCCTCACTTGGTTGTATCTCCTCTTGGACTTTATTTACTCTATCAATAAACTATTTGAGTTTCTCCTACATGTTGTATACCAATGATGTTTTGTTATGCTTACATGTTTAGCTTAATCTGATCTTGAGCTTTTTATGAATGTATACCTGTATCTTCTTGTAGTTTTCTCTCTCTTGTGATCTTGCAGGAATTCTGTGAAGCTGGGCCAGTGAGAGAGCTGGGAGCTGGGAGCTACTGAAGAGAGGAGCAGTTGGATCAGCAAACTAGCGAAAGACACAGGTTAGTTAGATCCTTCTTCCTCATTTACATTCCATAAAGAAGAATACTCGAATAAGTTTACATGTTTGTTGCTAAGGCACTATCACCTCTTAGAGTGGGATAGGGGCATTCCGAATTGGATACTTTTCCCAACAACATGAGGGCTATTGACCGATTCGGTTGTTTCGGCCATTGAATTGGTTGGTTTGACCATTTTTCGGTTCAGATCGACCATTTTTTAGTACTATGTCATGACCCCTATGTATATTTGAACATGTTTTTATTAGGTTGGCAAGCCAAGATGGTTTCCCCTATGTTCCTATGTGAATATGAGTATTTTTTAGGCATGCATGCCTACGTTTACATGCTTTGAGGCCAAAGTACATATGTGATTTTTGGTTGGAAAGCATGTGTAGTAAAGACCAACAACCTTATCTATGTAAATATGTAATCACACTGCTACTACAGATCAAGTCAAATAAGAGACTATGGGGGGATAGGAGTCCATGAGTGCGAAAGGGGTCCATGGGCTAAGTGAAGAGGGGCTTAAGCTCAGGGGGCTAAGCCATTATTAAAATGAGCCTAAATTCAAAAGTACACATGTTTTTATCCTAATGTTCTTAAGAATGCTTCTTTCAATGCCACTTGTCATTTTTGGCATGTGCATATAAAATTTGGGAGTTTATTGTAATTCCCTTCATTCTAATCATCATTCCATTATATTCTATAATTATCATGACTCTAGAAAAATACTTTCTAGGAGAGGGTAGTGTGACCCTATGATATAATTACACTATAGATCCTATATGAATATGGGTATGGTGAAATGATTCCTTAGTGTGGGTCCTAGTGGTACCTGGAGATTCTTGATAGTAGATGGAACTCTTGGAAGGCGCAGGGCTCAAAGACTCCCTAGTCAACCTATGTTCGAAACCTTAGAATGGTAGTGGCATAGCTTGAAGAAATGTAGGTGTACAGAAGGGGGTGCATTACCTTAGGTTGTGCAGGTTGATGGTGGCTAAGAGATTATAGGTTGGAGGCTATTAAATTTAAGTACCCTGGCTTATGACTAAGTCTAGTCCTTGGTCAAATTTATGAAGTTATTTTCCCCTTGTGGAGACATATCCCTAGTTGGAGGGTGACCCACTACTAAGAGTACTAGAACAATGTTGATTATGGTTGGTTGGAACGTCTGAGGTTGACAATTAGTTGGTGTTACATTTAAAAGATAAGTGTTTCAATTTATATATATTTCTTAAGTTTACATATTGTTTATAATTTATATGCTTCTTTATGTTTAATCTTGTTGTTACGAATGACTAAATGTTGCATTACATGATAGTATGCACCTATTATGGTTAGGGTATCAGAGGTACCATAATGATAAATTTAAAACTAGTATAGTAATTAGGTTATGTTACAGAGTAGTTAAATTGTAATTTGATGTTGGACCTTAGTGGGCATAATATATTATGATATCAAAGATTTTATGACCTAGATTAAAGCAAAATGTTTAGAGTTAGTAATGTGTCCCAGTGGGTAGTTAAAGTTGTTACAATTTGGGTGTAATTTTCCAGCACTAACACGTGTATTGGCCTTATAAGTAAACAAGAAAACCCACACCTACATATCATTAAAGAACAAAAAGAACAAAAGTTACACTCAAAATTGTATTGTGAAAAAAAGCTCCAAAACTTAATTGTGAAAACAAAGCACTTTTATACAAAGTTAAAGACCTAGCATTAATTTGCACATTAATAATAGAGACTTACTTGCCATTGCATTGTTATGTGGTTTATTCTATGCAAATTACCTAGAGAAAGGAGAAAAAAAATCAATCTCGAATAGAGGTTACACAAAGAACATAAACCTTGAATTTCATTTTTATAGAGAACATAGATAGGTTTTCTTTTTTCTGCAAAGCGTCCATGTTAATAATGTTAGTGGATTATAATTTCCTTATTTGTTAGGGCTAAAACAATACCACTATATTAAAAATAGATGACACATCTAGGATTGGTTCAAAACTAATAAATTGAATATATATATATATATATATAAACAAAAATGAAAATTAAACCTATTTAAAAAACACTTGAATAAAAATAAAAAATTAAGATATATTTATTGTAATGATAACTATCTTTTTTTCCATTAAAACCAAAAAGGAAAGTAATCTCTACACTTTTATTTAAAAAAAATATTTAAATAAAGTTGAAATTATAACTTATTTTAAAAAACATTCACATGGAAATAAAAAATTAAGATATATTTATTGTAATGACCACCATTTCTTTTTCCATTAAAACATGTAAAAAATAATAATAATAATAATGATAATAATTTTGAAAAACATTTAACTAAAACTAAAATTACATTTAATTTATGAGATTATAATTATTTATTTTTCAAATTATTTTTCATAATAAAATGTATATATAAGGTCAACTAAATTCAATAAATCTTTACCAAATTTTAAATAAAATATATTTAAAGAAGAAACCAAATATTAAAACCGTTAGAATACGCTGTGTTGCGGACAGAACCAAGTTTACAAATAATTGCTCGGCAGCTGCATCAAAATAAGGCATGCCACGATTAAGAGACCTTAATCTAACTTTTAAATTTTAATGTGTGCGGGGGAGCGTTTTTATAAACGCATAGACAATTTAGCCAATGATGGGTTGGGAAGCAAATGTGGAAGAGAGGCCAATCAATCTAATCGTTACCTGCCACAGCTAACACTCATACGGCCCAGGTCACATCTCAAAACTGGAATTTCATTGGTGAAGCCTTGAAAGTGTCTAAATTAGTCATTTTTCATTATTGTTAATTAGTTTGTGTTTATGTAAATTAATTAGTTTTTATAAGGTTTATTTTTTATTATGTTTGTATAAATTAATGGGTCTGTGTAGGATTTAATTCTTACCTAGTTATTGGTTTAAATTAGGGCCTCCAAATTTAATAAAAAGATTATTCTTCCATCCAACATCCAACATCAGTCTTGATCTACGCCTAAACCTAAACAAAAAGTTTCCTATTCAACATTAAGGCTAGGTCAACTAAACTCAACCTAACTTGGAAGAAGAAAAAAATAACCTGACCGAGAATTAAACAAATAATTTTCCATCCATCCCTCCAACATTAAAACTAGCCCACCCTAACCTCAACCTAACTCAACAAAAACCAGCAATATCCGAGTGAGACATGAGGAACGGAGAGATGTGAGTGCCCCGGATCCCACGCCAAACTGATAGAGACGGGTGGTGAAAGGGTGTTGATGGGACGTGGCGAGTTGGAGGGAGTGGCCGCCATTGGTGGGGCCATGTCATGTCGTGGATACGCACTTGCCCCTCTCTGACCCCTCATCGATGCTTCCTTCCCTCGCACCATAATCACCCCCCCTCACTCGCTACTTAATTACGTACTCGTCGCTCCTCGGGAATGTGGTTCATCCGTCCTCGCTTCTTTTGGTGTGGCGTCGTCATCACCGTCAGTCCCACTGATAACGCGGAAGTATTCTACGATTCCACGAGCGTCGGGTTGAGCGAAATGGGTTGGACAAGGACAAGGATTGGGTCATTTTGATTGAATAGTTATCATTCATCAACAGGGATTTCCCCCGCCCCACACTCTGCCTTTGCCTCCAATCGCTTTCAGAGGTCCCCCACAAAACATATTAAGAGCTCATTACTTACCTTGCAGAGACACAGCGGAATCACATGGTAGGTGGCACCGTGCAGCTCAGCTATGCAGGTGCCGATGGTCTGTATCTAATACAGCGGTTCATCGTACCTTCATTTAATTTCTTCTCAATTCCTCCCCGCTTTTGTGTTATTTTACTCTCATCAACTTGTCTGCAAATTTCGATTTCGGTGACTCATCTCCTGAATCTGATTCTGCATCTGCCTCTGCATCCGCAGGGTAATTAGTTTGGGTTTTTGGGTTAGCGATATTTAGGGAACCTACTAAATAAATAATTATATATTTAAATTGGCCCTGTAGCTTTCTTGGCTCTTGAAGTCACACCCACATTGAATCTCTCTTGTTATTAAATTGAGAAAATTTAGTCAAATTAGCCAACGTTAAAATCCTATATTCGAAGAATGATTATAATATTCTGGATTCGAATGATCGTCACAGGTGTTTGTCAGGAGGAGGACAGAATGACAACCTTGACTTTGTCGACCTAGCTTGGGGCAGACCGGGGAAAGAAAGTCGAGTCGATAGAGATATTATTATTTATATGTAGACCACTTTATCCTTATTTCTTTGTCAAATAAACCTTTTGTCATGTGAACACTGTAAGGGCAGGTCAAAAGGCACTTACCTTGTTGGTGTGGGCAGGCCACACAATCTTGCATTTCCATTGGCGGGCCTGGTGTTGAAAGTAGGCGAGTCAGGCGGTGAAAACGCATGGGTTACAGAATCTTAGCGCGTCAATATAGAGGAATTCCGCGTTGAGAATGACTGTGCATCCGTCGTCCCCTGCTTCGGTCAACTAAGTAAGAAGGGAAGACTTAAACTCCTCTACATTTCTAGAATGAACCAATCTTCTTCAATTTGGAAAATAGGTATATTTTGAAATTGGAAGGGAATTTTTAGATTAAACGATGGAGAAGTTTTCTAAGGTATCGAATCCATTTATAGATTCAAAAATGCATTTTAAACAATTAAAATTCACAATTAGATAAAAATTACATTGCCAAAGCCGTGTGAAAATCTAGTGCCCAAGGTTTTTTAAGGTGTTGAATCCATCTATACATTAAAAAATGCATTTTAAACAACTAAAATTTACAATTAGACAAACATTACATTGCCAAAGGGTGTGAAAATCTAGTGCGTAAGGTTTTTTAAGGTGTTGAATCCATCTATACATTCAAAAATGCATTTTAAACAACTAAAATTCACAATGAGACAGAAATTACATTGCCAAAGCCATGTGAAAAAAGGACAAAAATGTCTAATGGTTGGATTGCTCCCATTATTCATACTACCTAAATTTATATAACTACACTAGTTAATAACAATACCATCCCAATACGAGATTGATACTTATATAAAGACCTTGATTAATAGGCATACCATCTCATATACCAAGATTAATACCTATTAACATTTACCAACTATTTGATTCATATATAACTATACTACTCACATTAATAAATTTACATAGTTACATTTTTACAAAATAATTGAACTGTTAAAGATTAGACTGAGCCTATTTTTAATTCTACTTAAAATTTTAAAACATTGCATAAATTTAACTATAAAATTAATAACCATAAATATTTACCAATTATTTGATTAATATAACTACATGTTAGATCTAAGACTTTTGTGATCCATAATGTAGATATCAGTCTTTGAGACTAATCACATCGTTGTAATTAATCTGAAGACTATATCTACTTTCTATAACTACAATTAATAACCATACTATCCCGTATAGCATATGTAAATAACAACCTTAATTAATAATCATACAGTTCTATAACATTGTTATACTAAAATTAATATCTATATAACAATTTTAATTAATAATTATTGACATTTAGCGAGCATTTGATTCATATTCATATACAACTACACTATTTAATTAATATTCATACCATCTTCTTATACAACTACAATAGTTAATTAATATTCCAACCATCCCATATACCCAGACTTATTTCTTATAGTCGCTGGATGCAAGCATGCTTATGGCCATTTTCACTTTTTTGTTACAGACATATCCAACTTTATAAATGAGCGCTCCACACGCTATTGGTCTCTCCCATTCTAATGCTACGAGACTCCAACGATACAGGGGATCCCACTCGTTGAAAAATATGTTGCTACTAAATTTGTCAACAAATTCGCCAAAAAGTTATGTTCATATCATGCAGTTTGGCAGAATAAAATATTTCATATAAAACACACAGGCGGCGGAAAGAGCGGGTCAGGATTGTTTTGGCATGTGCGCGTCCATATCAGGTTGGACTCTGGGGCATGCCTTCAAAACATCGTGCGCAGACATTGAGACGCGGATTGGTGGAAAGGAGAATAGTGATGATCATGCTGCTCCAAAAAGTATTACCAGCGCGGTTGAAAGCCTGAGGGAAGGAATGCAGAGACACGCGAAAGTTTCACTATCGGATTGCTCCAGTTCTGCGGGGGGATTGGAGGGAAAGAGGGGTGAGAGATTTAGTAATTTAGAGAGAATGGGCAGCAGAAAGAATATATTATCAGAAGCATGTTGGGTAGATGACAGCAGAGGTGAAGATATTAAGAAGAGTATGTTTGATAATGCGCCGGCAGAGGCTGCAGGAGTTGGGCACTACAAGCGCATAGTTCCTCAGCCTGATGAACGGTGGGGGGCGGAGATTTATGAGAAACGACAGCGAGTATGGCGAGAACATCAAACTGCAAACACCACCGTCGCAGACTTCAAGTTCGGTGGGTGCGATGTGTCCCGTTGTTCGGAAACAGATCAAGAAGAAGAAGAAAAAAGCTTTAAAGCGTCGAACAGGAATTATAATCCTGGTGGTGCAGAGGATGATAAGATTCCATCATCGTCGCGGCGAGAACATATGTTTGATAAAGCGGTGACTCCTAGCGATGTTGGGAAGCTGAATCGTCTGGTAATCCCAAAGCAGCACGCGGAGAAATACTTGCCGCTGGACACAGATGCGAATGAGAAAGGGCTGCTGCTCAGCTTCGAAGACAGCACGGGAAAGTCATGGCGATTCCGTTACTCATACTGGAATAGCAGCCAAAGCTACGTGCTCACAAAGGGGTGGAGTCGTTTCGTGAAAGAGAAGAAACTGGACGCAGGGGACATTGTCTCTTTTCACAGAGCAACCCACCAAGATTCAAATTTGCAACGCCTCTTCATCAGCTGCAGGCCTAAGCCTTGCAGCGCGGCTCAGCCTCCAGAACTGCCAGGCTCTGCCAAATGCCCTTTTCGATTTAGCAGCCCTTTCCAATTCGCGCCTGATGCAGTTAATAATATTGGAGCTAGCCATGGCCGGCAGATTATTTCTCCTCGCGCCTTAAACCAACAGTGGATGCCGCTCTTCTGGTCGGCAAGCAACATTGCCGGAGAATCCAGCCGCGGTGCCGCCGAAACCTGGGCTCTGCAGGCGAATGCTCAACATGCTCAACATAACGATTTGCTGAATAATTTGCGTTTCATTACAACAGACAAGAAACCAAGACAGCCGATTCATGATTCAGGTCTCTCCGTGAGGTCGTCGAATAGTAGCGATTGTGGGCGTCCGGCGATGGGTACGGAGATTTCAGTCAGAGCGCCTGCTCTCCATGCCATTCAGTTCAAATCTCGTGGAATCTCACGCAATGATCTATCACGGCCCCTGGAAAATAAAGTCCCGGAAGCTGCCGCTACGAGTTTCGACCACTGCACCTCCAAGAAAGTAGTTAGGCTTTTCGGCGTTGATTTGGAATGTGGGAAAGTAGATGTGAATTATTAAGATGAGTTTCTGATTATTTCTCCTGCTCTTCCCACGAAATTCAAAGTTCGACACGATCAGAGAAGGCAGTAGACAAGTGAAACAGAATTGAAGAGACGCGGAGTTCCATGCAGGATAAAACTCTGCCACAATGGATGATGGCAATAAAATCGCTTGTCAAGTATAACTTCGATTGTTGCATTTCATAAATCTCATCAGAAAGATTTTGTGTACAGTCTGCCGAGGATGGACTGTAGTCCGTATTGTCACGATTCAGTGGTAAGGCACGGTACACAAAAATCATTTTGATTAATCAAAGGAAATGGAGGAGCCGAAGTCTGATATCAGTCGGTGGTTCTAACCAGTTCGGCAATGGAGTCGGTTTCTTGTTTTTACCAATCTTTTGCTGCAAACTAATTGTACAAAGAAATGGCCTAATAATTTTGGAAGAAATCTGTTTCTTTGTTGAAAAAAAATTGGGAGAAATCTGTTTCTTTGTTAAAAAAATTGGTTGAGTTTGATTTGAAATTTAAACATGGAAGTTTACATAAGATAATATAATAGATGAAATGTTTTTTTTTTTTTTTTTAATTGTTATTATTTCAAATAAGATTGTGATTTTCTGTTATGTAAAATTTTTGGTTGTGTAAAATATATTTTTGAATATATGAATAGATTTAGTATGGCTAAATGATTTTTTGTTATTTAAAATATATTTATGAAGACATAAATAAATTTAACATTTTGAAAAACTCCTAAAAATATTTAAATTAAAATGTAAAGATATACAAACAATATGAAACAAATTTTATTACTAATTCTACTAAAATTTTGGTGTTTAGAATAATTTGCAAATAATTCCACCTTTTTACCGATTAAATAATTTTTTATTTTATTTTATTTTTTTAATTATAATTAAAATTAACTTAAAAATATTTACCATACTAATTAGACTGAGAGATTTACACAATACCAATGGCAATATTTTTACTAATTATATACTTTTATAATGTCATAATTGGCTATAGAATGTCTAATGGATGCTTCGTAGAGATCTCGTTTTCTCTGTCTCTGGGGACTCTGACCATAACTAATCAATAAATAAATGATAGTGTGGGACCTTTTGCCTAACAAGTCACTTTTTGTTTTGGATTTGTAATAACTTTAACCTGTCAATGAAGTCCATAAAGTCACAAAGCACTAATTGTGGACACACCTCCTTCATCATGACATTCATGGATTTTCAGTTCCTAAAGTCAACTTTGCTATAAGCACATAGATTTATTATTGGGCTCTATACTTTTCTTCATTATAATGCTTATACGGAAATTTTGAAGTTATAGAAACCAAACTTTCATGGAAATATTGAAGTGATACAAAACCAACTTTGTAAATCCACAACTTTCAATTCGTCGTTACCTATAAACCATGGACTTAGCAATCGCATTTCCTTTATTTAAATTGGTCAAGAACTTCGATGCGTTTGATTAGTCGACAAGTCGTTGTTATGGAGGTAATAATCGCATTTCCTTAAAATTGGTCAAGAATTTGGATGCGTTCTATTAATCGACTAGGCTTTAGAACGTAGTGGCATCGAACGTTTGACCTAAACCCAAACAAAACCTGGATTAATTAATTAATTTAAATTGACCTTGTTTCATATTTGTACTTAATTTCTATTTTTTCATCAATTATTGGATTCTATACGACATGAATATTGCATTTTATATGGAAATGAAGTAATTTATTATTAAGTAGTAATGTTATATTTTAACACTTCAAATATATAAGTTTTATGTAATAAGTATTATATATAAGTTCTATGTAATAAGTACTGTTTATTAGTTATAGTTGAAGATAAGGATTATAACCTTTAATTTATCATTGACTTTGTTATTCAAAATATTTTTTAACTTGTTAATTAAAATATTAGATAAATAATATTCTTTTGTGTGATATGTTAAAATTCTATTTATTTTTATGATTTTATTAGTGAAAGAGTTAGAAGACTTATTGCAAAACAGAATTAAAAATTAAAAAATTAAAAAAATAGAAAAAACAATAAATTAAATTAGAAAAAGCAAGAAAAATATATATTACTAATGAAAAGGCTAAAAACTATTTTAATTATTATTTTCTAACTAAAATCTTTAATTTTATGAATATATATATATATATATATATATATATATATATATATATTTGGTGGGTAAACTCTATTAACCGCTAAAACAAATAAACAAAGAATTATATAGTAGGTTACAAAAAATCGGTTGATCTCTTAAAATGGAGACAACACGATAGCCAAAAATATACTTTGTAGGGATGACAGAGATAGTTGCAGAGTAAAAGATATCCAAGATATCCAAGCAACTATTCTAACATAGAGGCACTGGCCTAGTTGACCATATATAGAAGTAAAAGTAAATCTAAATGCCTAAAACAAAGCCATATTGTAATTAAGCCATAAGTTCGAAATCACATCCTACCATCAAGATAGGAGCAATTAGTTGACCATATATAAAAGTAAAAGTAAATCTAAATGTGTAAAACAAAGTCATATTGTAATCAAGCCATAAGTTCAAAATCAAATCCTACCATCAAGATAGAAGTAATTAGTTGTGATGACCCCGTGAAACATGTAAATATGGAATGTTACTGTGGTAAGAAACTAATGTGAGTTGTTAATTATTGTTTACTCAATCACATTATCTTATTTATGAAATTGAAAATATTGGAATATATATCTTTGAAATGCTGGCAGCCTCTTGGTGGAGGATTTTTAAAGAAAAAGAAATCAGTTATGAAACTGAAAAACTACCCTTTCACACAGGAAAAGTCCTGGGAAGGAAAACCCCTGGGCTGTTGGGACAGACAGGGGGGAAAAATTCCAAGAAAGGGGAAAGAAAGGAAAAAGGGTTAAGTCTGGTAAGGACCAGATAACCCAAGCACGGAGGTGCATGAGTCTTGTTGAGGGCTGCAGGCCTGCAAGACAGCTCGGGGGGAGAATCCAACATGCTGATGGATCTCAAGGTTGGGTGGATAAGAGCAAGTATGAAATGCAGGTGAACTTCTGGAGCGCTAACTCCTGTAACTGGTAGACCAGGTACGAGTTATTTATAAGATTTAGACTACAGTAAACAGTATATTGAGTATATAGATGGAAAATACAGTTGAATCTGAATCTCTTTTAATAGCTATATGTAAAGAGAAATATAACAGTGGGATATCTGTAAAATATAAACATTATGTACAGTTCAAATGAATATCTGGAACTAGCTATATAAGACAGTAAATGAGAAAAATCATCTGCTGAATACGATTCATGTTATCTATATAAACTGTACGAAACCCAAATGTGGTCCTGAAAGACCATAGCAGTATGCAGAATATTTATGTAAACAGTGCAGATAAATAGTATTGCACGGCGTGGTACCCAGCTACGGCATGGTGTCCAGCCAGAACAGTAGAAAGAATCATTGAAATACCAGAACGGTAGAAAGATTCATTGAAATACCAGAACAGTAGAGAGGCACATTTGAAATATCAGTGCTGTGCATAATAAATAACGAAGCAGTAACGAAAACTTAACAGACCCTGTTTCGAGGGTTCAACATTCCATTATATTTTGAAACATGTATGAAAGCAAATACTGTGTTATCATAATACGCTACGCCAGGACTCATCCGGCTCAACGCATAAGTAACCAATACAAATAATCATTGAAAAGTCGAACATTATATCCCCTGAGAACAGAACCCAGCCGTGGGTAAACGGCCGCGTACCCCGCTGTGGTACAACTATGTAATAAGAAACAAATACATACGACTGTTACAATAAAACCCTCTAACAGAATAACTCGACTCTGTTAACCAATGGAAATAACAATAAATCTTATCGTAAGGCGAGCTCAAGGCATGGTCCCTGAAGCAAGATTATTAGCGTATAAGACAAGACGGCCATGGGTGCAAAACTTGACCGAATGAAGAAAAATAAACATCGTATTCAGAAGAGGAAAAGAAGTATATTAACGTTAAGCTATATAGAAACCCTTGATGGGCATAGCGGAAGCAATGTTTATTAAATGTCCAGAGAATCGAATAATACCATATAGTTCTTCACAAATACAGACAATAATCTGAGAGTTCATATTGAACATTTTTAACAGCATGAGAAACAAAAAGGGGCGAATATTCAGACTTCAATTTCAGGCATGGAGGTCGTGAACCCTTAAAGTAAATGTACATACAACCATGGGGCATATATGCCAGAAACCGTATTTAACATAAGTCTAAATAAATCAAACAAGACACAGGTTCCGGCATGGAATGGCCGACCGCGAATCATAACCCAGGGTTTGGTCCGAATGCAGAAACCCTGAGACAAATAAAATAGAGAACGCCATGAGGAACTCCTCTGGCCAAGAAATCGACACCAAACAAATCTCATATGTATAAACCCTTACCCATCAGGTTAAATCTCAGGCTCCGCATCTAATCAAGATATGAGTACATACCTGAGAGCGCCTTGGGCAGCATAATCGTTCCTTGAGCGGTAGGAGGGCCGTAGATGCAACCGCCTGTACACTGGCAAATGCATCCGGAGTTAGCTCATGAGTAAAACAATCCAAAACTAATAAACTCTGAGAAAACAAACACATTGTATATATATCTAAACAGCCGAAGAGTAGACGAGTAAACGGCGGGCATCAGTCATTATTATACCTGAGATAGCAATGCAAAACCTGGCAAATGGTGCAAGGGAGGAACCGCCGAGCTGAGTAGTATTCGGCCTCACGAGACACACGCAAATGAATCAAATCAAGTGACGTGGTGGTATATGAATCACCCTCTAAACCCTTGGGCGAGTTTGAGCCCTTAGATGTGAGTATTGAATCCCCATCATTCATTCAAGCGGGAGTCTGGGCGCGAAAGTCCACAGCGTGACAACCGAGGAGTCACATGGCTTCAGCACGGTGCTAGGCCACCTGGCAAGGGTGGGTGAAGTCAATTAAAATTTCGTCCACCACCTGGCGCCGGAGTTGGACAGAGCAGCAATCCGGTGAAGGAACTAACTTGACTTAGACATTAATTCGTGAAGGTCGCCAAGCGTAATCATATAGTATTAAGTCAAGAGTGAGACTTTGTGTTTATAAGGTTTGTATATATATATACAGCATCGCGTTTAATACTTGAGAACGATGCTTTACATATGTGTATTCTGTGTTCGAATAGATGGGTGGGGTAAAATTTAATAACCCTTGTAACTATATATTTTTTTTATTTTTACATATTTATCGTTGGGATCGTGACAATGTGGTATCAGAGCCAGGTTTCAATACTGTGGCCTCTGGAGCAGTAAGATCCAGCTGCATGGAAGATTATCTTATATGTATATATGAGGAAGAATTAATTCAGCTAACTGATTTTCTTGTTTAATTAATTAGGAGGTAAATACAGAAACGATAATCAGCTAACAGTCAACAATAAAAGTAGAGGAAATGCAGGGAGCTGACAGCATTCTTCGGGAAAATCCAGAGCTGTGGGTACAGCTTGGTGAAGAGACACGCAGTACTAATCTGGCGATACTAGAAACTGTTCAAGAACTGAAAAATGAGATGGCACGTCTGCGAGAAGATAATGCGCGATTGACGGTGGAGTAGGAAAGAATATTGAAGAGTTTGTCGGACAGACAAAATCCATCGTTAGCCAATCCTAGTGCAGAACAACAAAGGGCAACTGAAGAACGAAATTACCCAACTGCACCTGAAATTTCAGAGGAAAAGGAGGACCATTCTAATAACGTACTAGAAAAACAGACCTCAAAGCGATAGAAAATGGAATTACAGGGGGAATTCCGAAAGATTAAACCTCCACATTTCGATGGGGAACAGGAAGAAGCGGCAGAGGCATGGTTAATTAACATGAACAAGTATTTCCAGCTGTATGAGTATGATCAGAATCTGAAGGCACGGCTGGTCATCTTCCAGCTACAAGGCAAAGCAACCCTGTGGTGGGAAGAAACCAAGATTGTAAAAGGAGTGAGTGAGCAGAACATAACATGGGAATTCCATGATTTACGACTAGGACAGCAGTCTATGGACGAGTTCATTAACCGCTTCACTTCCCTGCTTCGCTATGTGCCATATATTAAGGAGGAGAAGGCCAAGGTGCAGAGATTTGTGAGCAGCCTACCTGCCTATATAAGGGAACGAATTGAGTTTGACAATCCCAGAACAATGGATGAGGCGATTCGTAAGGCAAGAATCTGTTACCAGCAGAACAAACAAAAAGGAGACATTTCAAATAAAAGATGGAATGAAAGAAAGGGTAACAGAATTGCTGGTAATAATAAGGGGAGTCGTGGTAATGGCAGCAAGGGTGCTGGCAAGGGACAGATTAGCAGAAATGTAACAAAGAGTACTTTTCGGACTAAGCCAAGTGAGAGCAGGATCAGTGAACCACCTGCCAGGTCGGATATTGAAGGGATGACCAGACCTCCAGTCCAATGTTGGGGTTGTGGAGGACCGCACTATGTTAAGAACTGCCCGCAGCGTAAAGGAGTGGACCAGATATCTCAGATCCACGAAGCATCGACCATTGGGGAAGTGGCGCGCAGCGTACCAAGGATTAACGCAACCTTGGATGATCGTCAAGCAGAATACCAGCCGACCATGGTGGAGTTTGAAGGTAAAATTTCAAATCTTTCTATAACTGTTCTTATTGACCCAGTAGCTACTTTAAGTTATGTTAGCCCAAAAATAGTAGAACAGTGTAAGTTACCATCTGAAAGGTTTAGGAATCCATGGCTGGTACAGCTAGCTACGGGAGCTAAGAGACGAGTCTTAGCCAAAATTAGTAATTGCTCTTTAAGCATAGCTGGACAGCCAATAACAGCAGATCTGAATGTACTTCCATTGGGTTCCTACGACATCCTGATTGGTATGGATTGGCTGGAAAAACATTGGTCATTGGTAAACTGCAAGACCAAAACCATCTATTATAAGGATGACTTGGGAAAGCAGCAGGAGTTGCAGGGGATTAAACACCCTGTACAGATCCAACCTATTACTGCATCCCAGCTAGCTAAATGTCTTAGAAAGAAATGTCAAATTTACGCTATTCAAGTTGGTTATGCAAACCAGAAAGACAAAACAGCTGCACTGGACAATATTCCGGTAGTACAGGAATTTGCGGATGTTTTTCCTGAGGAGGTACCAGGACTGCCCCCTAAAAGGGATATAGATTTTACTATAGAGCTAACACCAGGAGCAGCACCGGTGTCACGGGCACCATACCGAATGAGCGTACCAGAATTAAAAATGCAACTGCAAGAGCTGTTGGATAAGAATTATATCCGCCCCAGCGTATCACCGTGGGGAGCTCCAGTATTATTTGTTGAAAAGAAAGATGGAACTCTCCGTATGTGCATAGACTCTCGTCAACTGAATAAGCTCACGATAAAAAATAAATACCCCTTGCCTCGGATAGATGAACTCTTTGATCAAGTGAAGGGGACAAAAGTATTTTCCAAGATCGATTTGCGATCTGGTTATCATCAGATCAGGATTAAAGAAGAGGACATTGCCAAAACCGCCTTGAAAACACGCTACGGGCACTACGAATTTGTGGTGTTGCCTTTTGGTTTGACCAATGCACCTACCACCTTTATGTGTTTGATGAACAACGTGTTTCACAGGTTTTTGGACAAATTCGTGCTGATATTTATCGATGATATTCTGATATATTCTCGTTCTTCAAGAGGAACACGAAGAGCACCTTAGGGTGGTGTTGCAAACTCTTCGAGAACACCAACTCTACGCTAAGTTTAGTAAGTGTGACTTTTTCAAGGAGGAAATCCAATATTTAGGCCATGTGATTACCAAAGAAGGAATTGCAGTGGATCCTGAGAAGATAAAGACTATTATGGAATGGCCCATACCCAAGGATGTAGCTGATATCAGATCCTTTATGGGACTAGCCGGCTATTACAGAAGATTTGTGGAAGGTTTCTCGAGGATAGCATACCCTATTACTTCCTTACAGAAAAAGGGGAAGATATTTAAGTGGACACCGGAATGTCAGCAGAGCTTTGATCGGTTGAAGCATTTACTCACCACCGCACCCATCTTGAGTATAGCTGATCCTAATAAGGATTACGTGGTGTGTACCGATGCAAGTAAGGAGGGTGTGGGAGGAGTATTAATGCAGGAAGGGAAAGTAATTGCGTATGAATCGATAAAACTAAAAGATCATGAGCAGAAATACTATGCTTACAATCTAGAGTTAACAGCTGTTATTCATGCGCTGAAAATGTGGCGACATTACCTCCTGGGGAGGAAATTTCTGTTGTTAACAGATCACCACAGCTTGACAAATTACTTCAGCCAACCTACCCTGAATGCAAGACAAGGTCGTTGGGCAGATTTCCTAAGTGGATTCAATTTCGAGATTAAGCATTTAAAAGGCAAAGAGAACCGGGTGGCTGATGCATTAAGTCGAAAGGTGCAGTGTTTATGTGAACTTTCAGTCAGCAAGTGGCGGAACTCGCTGTTTGAGCAAATAAAAACAGCAGCAAGTCAAGATGCTGAATACCAACAATTAAAACAGCAGGTACAACAATCAGTTAATGGAATATTACAGCAAGGATATACACTAGATGGTGCTGGAATGCTGTATTTTAATAAAAAATTGTATGTACCTGACTCGAATGACCTTAAGAATCTGATTTTGGACGAGTTCCATACCAGCCACTACACTGGCCACCCAGGATACCAAAAGATGATCACTGCACTTAGGAAGGAATATTATTGGCCAGGAATGAAGAAGCAGGTGGTTGAGTATTTGGCGCGGTGTTTGGAGTGCCAACAGATTAAGGCAGAACATCTGCATCCGGCCGGGCTATTACAACCTTTGCCTATTCCGGAGTGGAAATGGGAAACCATTTCCATGGATTTTATAACCGGTTTGCCACGAACAAAGAAAAGCAATGATTCCATCATGGTGGTGGTTGATAAGTTGAGTAAAGCGGCACACTTCATACCCGTGCAGTCCACTTATAAGGCGGTGCAAATTGCTCACCTTTTTATGCAGAATGTGTTCAGACTGCATGGACTTCCGAAAGTAGTCATATCAGACCGAGATGTAAAGTTCACATCCACCTTTTGGAGGACGTTGTTCGCTGAGTTGGGAACACAGCTAAACTTTAGCACGGCCTATCACCCGCAGACCGATGGTCAAACCGAGCGAGTAAATCAGGTGTTGGAAGATACGTTGAGGGCGTATGTGATGTTGAAACCAAACCAATGGGAAGAGTATTTACACCTGGTTGAATTCGCATATAATAATGGATATCATACATCGACACAGCTAAGCCCCTTTGAGGTCCTGTACGGGCGAAAATGCCGCACACCCTCAAGCTGGGGTGGACCTGAGGATAAGTTGAGTTTGGGTCCAGAAATGCTTAAAGAAATGGAAGACATGGTGAAAAGGGTGCGTGCCAATTTGAAGGCTGCGCAGGACAGACAGAAAAGTTTTGCGGACAAGAAAAGAAGATTCAAAGAATATCAGGTTGGTGACCATGTGTTTGTGAGGATCCAAGCCAGAAGAAGCACACTGCAATGGAGCGGATGTGCCAAGCTGGCTCCTCGGTACTTTGAATCTTTTCAGATCTTGGCTAGAGTGGGGCCGGTGGCCTACCAACTCGCCTTTCCAAGTCATATTAAGATTCACAATGTTTTCCATGTTTCTGTTCTAAAGAAATATGTATACGACCCTAAACATGTGATCAGATGGCAAGATGTTCGGGTAAGAATTAATCCGCTTGTTTTGATTATGCAGATATACTCAACAGAAACTGACTCTAGGTATTGATTGTCTGCAGGTCGAACCGGAAGGCGAGGTTCTGGTCGAACCACAGAGCATTCTCGACCGGAGAGAAGTGCGGCTGCGAAAACGAGTTATTACCCAAGTTAAAGTGTTGTGGCAGCACTATGGACCTGAGGAGGCTACTTGGGAAGACGAGGAACTTATTAGAAAAGTTTACCCGGACTTATTTAAGGGGAATAGACATTGGGACGATGTCCAATCCCAGGGGGGGGAGATGTGATGACTCCGTGAAACATGTAAATATGGAATGTTACTGTGGTAAGAAACTAATGTGAGTTGTTAATTATTGTTTACTTAATGACATTATCTTATTTATGAAATTGAAAATATTGGAATATATATCTTTGAAATGCTGGCAGCCTCTTGGCGGAGGATTTTTAAAGAAAAAGAAATCAGTTATGAAACTGAAAAACTACCCTTTCACACAGGAAAAGTTCTGGGAAGGAAAACCCCTAGGTTGTTGGGACAGACAGGGGGGGAAAAATTCCAAGAAAGGGGAAAGAAAGGAAAAAGGGTTAAGTCTGGTAAGGACCAGATAACCCAAGCACAGAGGTGCATGAGTCTTGTTGAGGGCTGCAGGCCTGCAAGACAGCTCGGGGGGAGAATCCAACATGCTGATGGATCTCAAGGTTGGGTGGATAAGAGCAAGTACGAAATGCAGGTGAACTTCTGGAGCGCTAACTCCTATAACTGGTAGACCAGGTACGAGTTATTTACAAGATTTAGACTACAGTAAACAGTATATTGAGTATATAGATGGAAAATACAGTTGAATTTGAATCTCTTTTAATAGCTATATGTAAAGAGAAATATAACAATGGGATATCTGTAAAATATAAACATTATGTACAGTTCAAATGAATATCTGGAACTAGCTGTATAAGACAGTAAATGAGAAAAATCATCTGCTGAATATGATTCATGTTATCTATATAAACTGTACGAAACCCAAATGTGGTCCTGAAAGACCATAGCAGTATGCAGAATATTTATGTAAACAGCGCAGATAAATAGTATTGCATGGCGTGGTACCCAGCTACGGCATGGTGTCCAGCTAGAACAGTAGAAAGAATCATTGAAATACCAGAACGATAGAAAGATTCATTGAAATACTAGAAAAGTAGAGAGGCACATTTGAAATATCAGTGTTGTGCATAATAAATAACGAAGCAGTAACGAAAACTTAACAGACCCTGTTTCGAGGGTTCAACATTCCATTATATTTTGAAACATGTATGAAAGCAAATACTGTGTTATCATAATACGCTACGACAAGACTCATCCGGCTCAGCACATAAGTAACCAATACAAATAATCATTGAAAAGTCGAACATTATATCACCTGAGAACAGAACCCAGCCGTGGGTAAACGGCCGCGTACCCCGCTGTGGTACAGCTATGTAATAAGAAACAAATACATACGACTGTTACAATAAAACCCTCTAACAGAATAACTCGACTCTGTTAACCAATGGAAATAACAATAAATCTTATCGTAAGGCGAGCTCAAGGCATGGTCCCTGAGGCAAGATTATTAGCGTATAAGACAAGACGGCCATGGGTGCAAAACTTGATCGAATGAAGAAAAATAAACATCGTATTCAGAAGAGGAAAAGAAGTATATTAACGTTAAGCTATATAGAAACCCTTGATGGGCATAGCGGAAGCAATGTTTATTAAATGTCCAGAGAATCGAATAATACCATATAGTTCTTCACAAATACAGACAATAATCTGAGAGTTCATATTTAACATTTTTAACAGCATGAGAAACAAAAAGGGGCGAATATTCAGACTTCAATTTCAGGCGTGGAGGCCATGAACCCTTAAAGTAAATGTACATACAACCATGGGGCATATATGCCAGAAACCGTATTTAACATAAGTCTAAATAAATCAATCAAGACATAGGTTCCGGCATGGAATGGCCGACCGCGAATCATAACCCAGGGTTTGGTCCGAATGCAGAAACCCTGAGACAAATAAAATAGAGAACGCCATGAGGAACTCCTCTGGCCAAGAAATCGACACCAAACAAATCTCATATGTATAAACCCTTACCCATCAGGTTAAATCTCAGGCTCCGCATCTAATCAAGATATGAGTACATACCTAAGAGCGCCTTAGGCAGCATAATCGTTCCTTGAGCGGTAGGAGGGCCGTAGATGCAACCGCCTGTACACTGGCAAATGCATCCGGAGTTAGCTCATGAGTAAAACAATCCAAAACTAATAAACTCTGAGAAAACAAACGCATTGTATATATATCTGAACAGCCGAAGAGTAGACGAGTAAATGGCGGGCATCAATCATTATTATACCTGAGATAGCAATGCAGAACCTGGCAAATGGTGCAGGGGAGGAACCGCCGAGCTGAGTAGTATTCGGCCTCACCAGACACACGCAAATGAATCAAATCAAGTGACTCGGTGGTATATGAATGACCCTCTAAACCCTTGGGCGAGTTTGAGCCCTTAGATGTGAGTATTGAATCCCCATCATTCATTCAAGCGGGAGTCTGGGCACGAAAGTCTACAGCGTGACAACCGAGGATTCACATGGCTTCAGCACGGTGCTAGGCCACCTAGCAAGGGTGGGTGAAGTCAATTAAAATTCTGTCCACCACCTGGCGCCGGAGTTGGACAGAGCAGCAATCCGGTGAAGGAACTAACTTGACTTAGACATTAATTCGTGAAGGTCGCCAAGCGTAATCATATAGTATTAAGTCAAGAGTGAGACTTTGTGTTTATAAGGTTTGTATATATATATATATATACAGCAGCGCGTTTAATACTTGAGAACGATGCTTTACATATGTGTATTCTATGTTCGAATAGATGGGTGGGGTAAAATTTAATAAACCTTGTAACTATATTTTTTTTTATTTTTACATATTTATCGTTGGGATCGTGACATTAGTTGACCATATATAGAAGTAAAAGTAAATCTAAATGGGTAAAACAAAGTCATATTGTAATCAAGCCATAAGTTCAAAATCACATCCTACCATCAAGATAGGAGTAATTAGGCTTGCTCAAGATTTTACTGTGTTTGAGGGAATGCTAACACTACAAGAAAAATATCTTCTAGTGGAGGTTTTTGCAAAAGCACCTATAAAAATAGCCCAAAAATTTGTTTGTAATGGAGGTTACTAGCGAAGGTGGGTGGGCAGATGTTTTAGCAAATGTTTTCTTGATGGTGCATCTATAATATACAAATGAATTTATGCTTTACTATTCATACAAGCATTTGTGCCGAATAGAATATGGTGCACCGTGGAATATTTATTTTTATCAAATAAAAAAACATGGTGTGCTAAATAACAAAGCTCACTAGTGTTTGACTAATCGATAGCACGGAGAAAAGGGTTAACGTTTAAAATTATCGGTGTTATATACACCCGCAACACCAGTGCCCTTCTTGTAGTAAAATTCCCTGGTGCATCCATAGAAGGAGCATTGCTATAGTTTTTAAATTTCAAAAATGTGGTGTTATATTCCAACGAAGCATTGGTGTTTTTAATGTATTAAAACATCTTGGGGCATCTTCTAAAGAGAATCGATATGCGGCTTTTATTTTTATTTTTAAATGCAGTGTTATAGTCCAACAAAGCACTGGTGTAGTACCTGTATTAGAATTCCTTAGAGCATCTTAACAAAAGCACCACTATAGGTTTTTTAATTAAAAATGGAAAACAACGCTCTTGGATATCTGATGCACTGATGTGGTTATAATAACACACCGAAGGAGGGTTAAATAAAAAAACTCTCAGTAGTAAATTTTATTTTTACCATCTATAGTGTTAGAGAACTCTAAAGCACCGGTGCCACTCTTTCCTCATGCAAACACCCTAACGCCAATGCTTCTCTTGCTCACCATCCTTCCGTACCATGCTCAGTACATGACTTTCCAATTTTCTCAAAGGATGTTAATTTTTTTTTTCTCAATTACGTGTCAACAATGCCTCTTCGATGAGAAAATGTCCAAGTAATTTCTATGTTTCTCTCTAATTTAATTTTTTTTACTAATTAGAATTGCATATCAGCTTAAAAATACATTATTTTTGAAAAAAAAAAAAAAACTTGCATGGTGTGCTTGATATCTTTGGCTCGCACCACAGTTTGGTGCATTACAATTTTTTGGGTGCATCGAAGATATTTTTTTAATAGAAAGTTATGTTTCTATATTTACAAATACATTTTTCATTTAATAATAAAAAAAAAGGTATGTATGATGTTGGTGTATTTTATATGTCAATCATGTAGTAGAGGTGTCAGCAAAGGGAGCACTGACAGGAGCAGGAGCAAATGGTAGACTAATACAATATGGTCCAACCATGGGAGGGCAGAGAGAGGGAGAGGAATTTATACCCTCGCCCTATTAGGATAGAGACCCGAGCGCTATTTAGAATGTAGGCCTCCTCAAGTACTATGAGGAGGCTACATCCTTGAAGGTGCACTTTGTCTTGTTGATGCATCTAATTCGTTAGTGGAGTGTCTAGGAGAAAGTTTTCCATGTTGGTCCTGAGGCGTGGTATAGGTCCTATGAGGAGAACATATACTTTATCATTGGCCTATCCAAGAGAGGGGAGGATTTTCCCCAGTTCCCTAATGTCCCCCATTGGATTGCAACAGAGATTCAACTTGTCTACTCGCAGAGATATATTGGGCCTCATGCAATCCATCTAGTAAATTCTCAGGTGCATGGTGGATAGCTACAAATTTCTTCTTTTGCTGCATAGGAGGTTATGTGCCTCTCATTATTAGTAACCACCATTGCAAAATTTAGTAGTTATGGGCAGCACATTAGTTTCCCTTTTTGTATTATGTTTATTTAATTCAAGTACCATGATGTGTCAGATGATCTGCCATTTTTTTGAGGCAGATTTGTATGGCTTTAGATAGATGTCATGTGATGATACATGGGAGGGCAAGCTTCCCTTTTGCTTCAAATATTTTTTGTTTATTTTTTGAGAGGTTTCCAGAGAAGAATCCTACATTTGACCATCGCTCTGTTAGGTTGATGACTGAGGTCTGAATGTGCATGTGGTGCTAGATCGTGCCTAAGAGGGGCCCGCTGGAGTATCCAACTAGGATTTCTGCCCAGACCATAGTGCTACTGGTCAGTGAGTTTGACCATGTATTTATCTTATTGTCCTTTCTATACATAGGGATTGATTGGAGACAATTTCCCAACATCTTCTTCACATCAGATGCGCCTCCAGATGATAGAGGTAATATTAGTATTTTCTTTAAATTAATCTAGTTTCATTTTATTATTTTAATTAATTAGAATAAAATTTATTCTAGCATGTTATTTAACTTGTTTTGTTAATTTATTTAATTAAATTGTGTAATTATTGTTGTGTATTATATATTTTGTTGAAAACAACACATTCCATGGGGACACACCTCCTCCTCCACCAGATGGAGCAGATGAGGGCATGGGTGAGGCTCAAGGGGGTGAGGCACATCCGAAGGGGGGTGTGGGCATCTAAGCCTATAAGGTTGGTCTAATATTTCGAATGGACTATCATGACAAATTGTCTAGCAGTTTAGTTGATGAGAGAGTCCACCCTGTGAGGGCTTGAGACATTAGTGCAAATCCTAGGTTCGTTGATCTCTACATGGATTTCCCGCATGAGATGATGTTTCCTATGTGTCATGTCGTCAGAGCTAGTAGGATATTGGCAGCGATGAGGGATACAAGGCATGCAACGGTAGATACACCTAGTGAGCCTTCGTATAATGCTACCCCATCGGATCATGATGATGAGGGTGGTGATCATGATTCTTCTGGTAGTACTACCCCATTGGATCATGGTTAGGGTGTCAGTTATCTTTCTGGTAGTACACCTCCTCCTCAATTGCTTGATAGTCAGATGCCAGAGCTAGAGGATATGCCTTATGTTTCTCCTAAAAGAGAAGTCCAACCAACTGCTCCTCCACCTCATAGTTTGATAGATGTTGAGGCTGTAGTTGACCATCCATCGTCTTCTGTTACATACCAGCCACCTCCTCCTCCACCTCATAGTTCGATAGATATTGAGGTAGTAGTTGACCATCCATCGTCTTTTGCTGCAGATCAATTCGGAACTACTACGTCTGTTGTATCAAATATTTGATTGTAGTTATTTGACTTGTTTATGTATGTGTGTGTGTTTCATTTTTTTTGTTCATTTTTATGTACTTAATTTATATGTTGGTATTGGTGTGTATATTGTTAGGTCATGTTAGATATGTTCATTTAATGTGCTTACAGATAGATGTGTATGTGATAGTAGTTATTTGACATGAAATGTATATTAATTTGAGGATGTGTGTGGTGATGATGTTAGATTACAATGTTTGTGTTTTGTTAGATGTGATCACAATGATAATTCCCTGTTATATTATTAGATTTGTGTGCTAGCTAATGACATTTATATGTGCCAGAGGTGTATATAATTAGATGATGGTAGTGAATTTGAATATGCATCTTAGATGATGTTTAAGTTTGTTAGATGGTTATTATCATGATATTTATTTTTATGAAATAATATTTATTATAGATTATGTATAATTGGTGAACTTATATCAAACTTTTATATATGAATTTGCATGCAAAACGACTTACCTTAGAAATAAATGCAAATATATTTTTATAAATTACAAAGTTTAGTATGGTTGAAACTAAGATTGTAAAATTACAATAAATATTTTTCTATTTCTTAAATAGTTCATTCATATTCACTTAATTAGTAAAATATTTCAATACTTGCAAGGAAAAAATAATTAAAGGTAAAATAATTTATTAGTTCTTAATAAGACAAAACTGTGTAACTAATTCAATTTTTAATATAAAATATTAATAATAATAAATTGATTAAAAATACAATTTAACCAATTCAATACTTGTTAAATTTAGAAAACTTAAGTCATAATTTTTTATAATTAATTTAGATTTATTATAACTTAAAAAATCTATTATTATAAAATTTAATTTATTACTAAAGTTATGAGATTTTCAAGCAATTTAAATTTAATATTTATTGTAACTTTTACCAATTTAAATTAGAAGTTTCTTTCTCTAAAGAAGAGGATCAAGAAATGTTAAATAAGGCTTGTGAAATTAGTTGTAGTTGGTGATTTTCTCTATTGGAAGTTATCCCTTAAAGAGACAAGTGAACGTTTTTCTAGTAATAAAGATATGACATCTTGGTCTATTTTGGTTCTTTATTTGCTATTGTATTGGTTTAAAATTAACTATTTTTAACAATAAATGAGTTAAATAATTCAAAATTCATACTATACTAGATTTAAACTTTCGACAAATAATATATTTGATTATTTCTTAATAAACAACTCAAGAAATATTATATTTTCCACATACTTATATAGTCACTAAAATTCATGTTTTCACATTTCTCCTAGCTAATATTACATCATGTTCACAATGATAAAGACAATGTATGTTTTAAATAATTTACTTATAAATACATAAAAATAGATATTTATTTTACGTAAACGGTTCTATTATCCATGAAGGAAGAATTAAAGCCTCTCATGCATCCATGTAAGCCCATTTGTTTCTCGTATGGTCAATAAAAATATGTAATCAACATTTTATACATGCATAATACCTCGTTTTAGTTTACATAATGTTGCAAATTTAAATATAGTAAACATGACTTTACCTCTCATGTTAAGAATTTAGTCTTACATATTAATACACAATTTTTTCATTGCTAAATTCCTCACAGGGTTATCACTACATGATTTATATTGATTTTGAACTAAACAAGAAAAAAAAACATGTGAACTAATTAATAAACCAATAAGTATCTAAATCAAGACTAAACCTTCATTGCTTTTCTAAATTTACCAAATTCACGATTTTCTCATTTTGGTTATATTCTTCTCATTTTCCTATTTGAGAAAGATTATGACCTTGAATCCTTATTATCATAGATATTGTACATAATTAGAAATACTTAGTTTTAAGTGTAAATATGTTTCCACTGCAAAAAAACGTGTAAAAACGTTTGTGAATCTTACCAATTATATAAAATGCCAACAAGACGAATAAAAAACAATATAGTTAGTGATATAAAGAAAAAAATACAACAATAGTATAAATGATGAAAGAACACAAATAAATATCACTCTCTGTTGTTATCACCCTGATTATTGTCCTCGCTTGGCATGATAACATTGTTGTTCTCAAAAATATGTTTTGATCTAGGTTCACGTCTTAATACAAACCACCAATCCCTATCCAACACACTTGGGTAAAAAAACACTTGGTTATAGTGTTTACAGAAAACGTAAGGCTCCTTAGCTTCATGCAACATCTTTCTAGAGTTGATATATATCATCCCACTATCATGATCTTTCCAATGTAACCAAACTTCCTCTGCATTAGGTTTTAATCGTGGTGGCTAGCACGACTAGATTGGTCGAATTCGACCTCTACTCCACAGTCTTGTGTCATGCATCCATCATCGACATCCTTCGTGCAAAAATTATTTCCATATGCCCACATAGATGGGAACAAATGCACCTATAAAAAGTGAAAAAATCACAATGTCATGTGTTTAATAACCCGAACATAATTAAAAATATAAAATATATATAGATGTTACAATTAAAAGGTATAGTGTGAAGTTAAAAATGTACAAAAGAGATTATAATTACTGATTTGTTGCACCCAATCCCTACATTTAGTGCATCCGCTTTAGCACATGGGTAACAACCATATGCACTGTATTTCTCTCTGACTTGATCAACAACCAAACTCTTATGACATGTCATTAGCATATTTTATTTTAAATGATCAGGATAAGGCATGCTTCTACCATTCAACCGTTTGAATTCTTTCATGTCACTATCCCATTTCCTCCTCTTATGTTTGCACAATGCAACCCACAATTGTGTCGCTTCAATATTGTAAAGAATGAATTTATTGATCGCTTCACTTTCTTAATTTACTAATGAAATCAAACCTAGATATCTATACATATATATATAATACGTATGAGATCAAAATATGCATTAATATGATGTTCAGTGTGAATAGTTACTATGTAGAAATTTGAAAAATGATAAGCCACTTACTCTTTATTATGCACCTCTTTCCATTCATTTCGAGAAGCTCCCCTTCTCTTTTGTCTTCATCCCTTCGTCCTACCAAATTGCCACACCTAGTGTGTTTTCGATCTACTTGATGTACTCATTGGCATAGAAAGACTCATATGATATATATACCATTTCCATAGATCCCTCGGGTTTTTCCCTTTGTCAAACAAAACCTTTCAATTTCTTCATGTACCTCTCTAAGAAGAACATCCAATGACAAGAAACCACCCCAAATAATTCAACCTTGTCTACCAGGTGAATTAGAAGATGAACCTGCAAGTCCATGAAACTCATCAATAGTTCCTTCTTAAACATACAAACAATCTCAGTTATCTCTTGACACCACCGTGGAATGTTATCAAACAACCCATTAACCACGAGTAGAGGATAATGACACTACACAGTAAACAATACATTATACAAAAAATAATTATAAAATATCCTATTGCATAAAAATAAATAAAAACTAAAAAAATCATGTTTTTGACATACATACTCTTAGAAGGTTCAAATGGTCATGCGATTTCGACCCTGAAAAATGGTCTTCCACAAAGAAGTAGTGTTGTAGCGATGACCCATATAAAGAAGGCACCCTCACACTCATTCTAAATTCCTTTGCCAAAGAAATATCATCTTTCTTTAAAATCCATGGGACATCACCTTCTTTGAAAGACCAAGATGGACGAGCCTCTCCTCTAGTTTCACATATTGGCCAATGTTTATTTTTAGTTTTTGAAGAAATAAGATCTCTCCTAACAACCAATGTGTCACTTTCTTTCGAGGATATGTGCCTCCATAAAGAAGAAGATTTTTTTTAAAATATATGCATGGGTTCTAGTAAGTGTACAATCTTAAGATCCTCTCAATATGTGAGCTCATTATTTATTTGAAGCTTTTGCGATTTATATTTTGTGTGGTTTCATCTTCCGGAGTCATTGCATTCATATTTTTGGAATCAACGTTTCGAACCATCCTTTGTGGTTCATCATCAAGATAGATCCATGAGTGAATAGGCCAAAACTCAATAGGGTTAATAAATAAATGTGTGGACTAGGATGGAAATGAATGACAACTCGAAAGTTTTGATGGAAGGAGAGTGAAACAATAGATAATGATTTAATTTTAGTTTTAGTTTTTATTACCTAGCTTTCTTTAAAGATTATTAATAAAAAAACAAAGTTTGTTGTTTATTATTTAATGATTATAAAATAGATTTCATTATTTTATTAATTAATTTTCATTAGTTTTTATTAATTACAAACTAAAGTTGAGTTTAATGTTTAAATTAAATGTAATGTTTTAAATCAAATTAAAAAAAATTGTTGGAATTAAATTGTAATTGTGAAGTGTTTAATTTTATTAATAATAATTAAAAACTACTATTTGTTTAATTATTATTAACACATTAAATAATTGACCAAATTAACTCATGGTTAATGGGTTGTTTGAAATATTTTTAGTTTTTTTAACTATTATAATATGAATAAATTTCATTATTTTATTAATTAATTTTCATTATTTTTTAAATTTTTTAAGATAAAATAGAATTTTAATGTTTTGAAATTAAATTTAATGTTTAGAATCAAATTAAAATCATTGGAATTAAATTGAAAATTTAAAGAAAAAATATTAATAATTAATACCTAATATGATTATAAACCTATTAGTTCATTATTAATTATTAAGATTCAAATTGGAATTGAATTTAGTTAAAAATCATAAAATTTTTAGCATATATTATTAAAAGTTTTAGTGAAAATTTTTAGGGTTTGTGAATTTTTACACTATAGGGAAGACATTGAAAGGACAAATTAAGCAGTAAGAGGGAAGGGATTAGCTAGGGGAAGGTGGAGTCGGAGGTTAGAGTGGGAATCCAATTACCACTTATTTTCCAACCATCATCGCAGTTAAGGTTGTTAGGGTGTTTTCCTATCTCTATAGCTTCCCTAAACTTTCTATGGTGATAATGCTCAATTTTGGCCACAACACGAGTTTCCAATACAAATATGATGATTGGTTTTATTGGAGCGCTCTTCCAAAGCCGAGGTTTTGGACCAATTATGTTTAATGTCAGCAGCATGCTCTTGAATCCTTGTTAAGATTGATCAATTGATCTCACCAATGTAGGTTTTGCCACAAGAACAAGGAGCCACAACACCCATTAGTTTTAGTTTTTATTACCTAGCTTTCTTTAAAGATTATTAAAAAAAAGGTTTGTTCTTTATTATTTAATGATTATAAAATAGATTTCATTATTTTATTAATTAATTTTCGTTAGTTTTTATTAACTATAAATTAAAGTTGAGTTTAATTTTTAAATTAAATGTAATGTTTCGAATCAAATTAAATTTTTTTGTTGGAATTAAATTGCAATTGTGAAGTGTTTAATTTTATTAATAATAATTAATAACTACTATTTGTTTAATTATTATTAACACATATTAAATAATTGACCAAATTAACTCATGGTTAATGAGTTGTTTGAAATATATATATATATATATATATATATATATATATATATATATATATATATATATTATTTTATGAATAAATTTCATTATTTTATTAATTAATTTTCATTAGTTTTTTAATTTTTTTAAATAAAATAGAATTTTAATTTTTTGAAATTAAATTTAATGTTTAGAATCAAATTAAAATCATTGGAATTAATTTGAAAATTATATAAAAAAAATAATAATTAATAATTAATACCTAATATGATTATAAATCTATTAGTTTATTATTAATTATTAATTATTATTATTGATTTTTAAGATTAAAATTGGAATTGAGTTTAATTAAAAATCATATAATTCTTAGCATATATTATTAAAAGTTTTAGTGAATTTTTTATGGTGTGAATTTTTACACTATGGGGAAGACATTGAAAGGACAAATTAAGCAATAAGAGGGAAGGGATTAGCTAGGGGAAGGTGGAGTCGGAGGTTAGAGTGGGAATCCAATTATCACTTATTTTCCAACCATCATCACGGTTAAGGTTGTTAGGGTGTTTTCCTATCTCTATAGCTTCCCTAAACTTCCTATGGTGATAATGCTCAATTTTGGCCACAACACAAGAGTTTTCAATACAAATATGATGATTGGTTTTACTGGAGTGCTCTGCCAAAGCCGAGGTTTTGGATCGGTTATGTTTAATGTCAGCAACATGCTCTTGAATCCTTGTTAAGATTGATCGACCAGTCTCACCAATGTAGGTTTTGCCACAGGAACAAGGAACCACATACACCCCTTTGTGGCATTTTGGATCAATGGGATCTTTTACCGATTTTATCCATGTGCTAAATCTTATCAGTGGTACCCAATATGTAAGGGAGGTGAACCTTACCAACATAATCATCCATTGGTTGTTTGTTATGAGGAGCTTATGCCTTCTTGAAAGCTTTAATTCCTTGGTGTCTTTTATATCCATTCTTTTCAAAACATCGATGAGATGGTTCTTCCCCTGTTCAAAATGTTCCCGAGCTGAAATGCGAATAACCCTAGTTGCTAAAGTGTTGAGAACTCCAAGTTTCTGAGCTGGATGATGGTGAGAGTTGGCATGAAGGTAATGTTCTGTGTGGGTTTTCTTACGATAGACCTGGTGGGATATGGAGCCATCTTGGTTTATTTTGATTAGGATGTCAAGAAAGGGAAGGTTGCCATTTTCTTCTACTTCCATTGTAAACTTGATAGAATTAGATTGATTGTTAAGGTGTTTCAGGAAAATGTCTAATTTTTCTTTTCCATGAGGCCAAATAATATAAGTGTCGTCGACAAATATTTTCCAAAGTTTAGGTTTTAATGGGGAGGATTCAATGGCTTTAGTCTCAAAATATTCCATAAATAGATTGGCAATGATGGGAGATAGAGGTGATCCCATAGCTACACCGCAAGTCTGTTCATAAATATCATCTTTAAAAATGAAAAAGGTTGATTTTAGACAAATTTATACTAATTTAGTAGTGTCAGGATCAATGATTTTATGGACCACTTCCATGGCTTCATCTATGGGAATGTTAGTATAGAGAGATTTTACATCAAAACTAACCAGGATGTCATTCTGGTCAAGTTTAATCTGTTTGATCTCATTGATGAAGTGATTGGAATCTTTGACAAAGGAATTGGTGTTTCCCACCATGGGTTTAAGTTTCTTAGCAAGATACTTCACTAGATGGTAAGTAGGACCTCCAATGGTGTTGACAATGGGTCTTATGGGGACACCTTCTTTGTGTATTTTAGGGGCTCCATAGATCTTGGGAGTGTAGGGATTGGTTTCAATAAGATTTTTAATGTTGTGTTCTTTGCTTGATTTTATCAAGTTATTTACATTCATATATATTTTTTATGGGATTCTTTTTTAATTTAATGTGCTAACTGGTATTGGTCAGGTTGTCCAGCATCTTCTCATTATAATCATTTGTGTTAATTATAATAGTCGCCCCACCTTTATCAGCTTTTAAGACCACAATGTTAGGGTTTTGGTTCAGGTTCTTGAGAGCAAGATATTCTTGGTTAAGGTTCTTGAGAGCGAGATATTCTTAAGATAGATTTCATTTTCATCCTAATGGGAAATTTCTCAACATAGGTCTCGAAGAATTCTAGATCATTGAACATAGGCTCCTCATTTGAATCAAACATTTATGCAAAATCCTTCTCCTTCTCTCTCTCAAATTCTCTAAGCCATTCAACTGGTGCCATTATTGCAGGCCTTTAGGTTCTCTCTGGTTTACCATTGAAAGTGGATGTTACTCTTTTTAAGGGTGTTATTCCAGGAGGAATACCCTGGAGCAGTCATACACTAGCTTTCGTAGGTGGTCGGACCACCTAGCCTTCAAAGAAGGTCCACAACATTTACATTCATAATACCTTTTTTTTAAAAGACTTGCGGAATTATTATATACAGGTCAACATGTTAGCGACCATGAAAATCAGAACAATTGGAGTGAATTAAATTAAATATATGTGAAACAATAGTGTTACATATACAAACAAATAAAAAAAAATGTAATTTACCATAGAAAACTCTTAAGCCTGGATAATCTTGTACAGTGTAAGCACATATGCCATACAAAGTAAAACTCCTCTCTGTTGTGGGTCTTTATACATCATACACATGTATCCCTTCCCATAATTCCTTCAATTCATCTACCAATGGTTGTAAGTAGACATCCATATTCTTCACTTGTCTTCTACCAAGGAGTATGAGAGCCAACATAAGCTACTCATTCTTCACGGACAACCATGGGGGAATATTGCTATTGATCACTACTACAAACGAAATAGAATAGTTGGTGTTTTGGAGGGAATATGGGTTGATTCCATGAATGGCTATGTTGGAAATGCTGCAAGAAAATCTCAATTTGACTTTTCCTTGGTCAAACTAGAGAAAATTCAAATTTTTATTTCAACAGAATCTTTGGAGGTAGTTAACTGAGGCGACATGACACTTTTCACTCAATGAACTTAGTAAATTCAAGTTGGGGAAGCTTGAGTTCAATTCATTATGTTTGATTGCTAATTTGTAGCAATCTATTTCAATTAATTTTAGTTATTGTTAGTTTAACTAGTTCTAACTGTTAAAAGAACTAATTGAGGTCAAGTTGTGGAAGTGGAACTTCAAGCACACTCAGAAATAAACCAATTAACTAATTAATCATCCCAAAATAATTTTTGCATACAAATAATTCGAGTTATCCAGTTGAGATGGAGATTCCAAGGCAGTGTACTATCAGTTGTAACATATTAGAATGTGTATAGGTGGTGCATGCCGTCAGAGAAAGACCTAAGGAAACTTCACAATTCCATGTTGTGAAATTCCTAAAAAAATAGGGGTAATTTCCCAAGGGAACATTGTAATGAAATAGGAGTTTAGAGGGCTTGAAAATTGGCTAAGAGTTGGCCAGAGTCAGTCAAGAAGGTAGAGGGATAGACTATACACTTTTAGGTTGTGCTCAAGCTTGAGCAAGCATATGTATTTCTCTTTATTGTATGATTAATGCAATATAGATAGTAAGTGGTTTTGCGTAGTTGCTTTCCCCTAGATAAATCTATGTGCATGTGTGATGTTTCCTTTTGTATGTCTATGATTCTTATTTTAGATGGTGAATTAAATTCCACGGATCAATAAAGTAGCTTCAAGTCTTCTGATTTAGTAAACTTTATGAGCAATATCGAATCTCCACATTAATTTATACATGATATCATAGTTGAAATCACTGTAGAGTAGATATTTCGAAGTTGTCATTGTAGGAGGCTTGAATTTGCATATCAGTGTTGCTGTTTTTTTTCAGGACTTAGAATACGACTTTCAATGTACTAAGGTTCGAGTATTCCCTTGAGGGAAGCTCAAATTATGTTACATGAAAGGACTACATGGAGGTAGTACTAGAGGATAATGGGTTGAAAGAATTCATTGATAATGATATTATGAAACTAGCAGCGTATGACGTTAAGGATCTAGCATAATGGAGGAAGTGTGAAACCAAGGTGAGGAGGATCATAATGGAGGGAGTACGAGACCATATTTTCTCAAATATCCATGGGAAAGAAACTCTGTATGAAATATGGAAAGCGTTGATATATTTGTTACAGATTAGTAGTGACCACAAGAAATTGGCACTCAAAGACCATTCCACAGCACCTAAGTAGGTTCACACAATGTCGTGATGAACATGGTCAAGTTGAGTTTACTGTAGCATCATATATTTTGGTGATCCTAGCCCTTATGGTCTTCACAAGAGCTGGCACAACTACCAAGATTCAGTTAATGAGAGGGAGAAACTACCAAATTGCAAACACCTATGGCCTGATTTGGTACAGGAGGAAATAAGGAGGAATATTAGAGGTGGGATCTCATCCAAGGGTGAGGATGAGGAGAAATTTGCCTTGGATGGAAAGGTAAAGAAAGGGAAAGAGAAGAAATCCCAATCGAAAGTAGAATCTAGTCAAGAGGGTGTTGATGGTCAAAAATGAACTCATCAACATGTAAGGGAGACCACCCGGTCAAAGCCCCAAACTAAGCTCTTATCCATTTGATGTGGTGGATCCAACTGGTTCAATTGGGTCCAGCTACCCTCTATGTCTCTCTGTTGGCTTATAATATGTATATTACTTGCCAATAGAAATAAAGACATCTAATCTTTCCTCTTGCAGAGCTCTTGCAAGAAAGTGATCCTTAAGCTGAATTAATCGCTCAACCAAGCCACTCTAAAGTTTTCTTTTGTTTAAGAGGACTTCTAAAATGCAATAATTAAAAAAAAAGTACAAATCTACTCTAATATGAAAATAATAGAAAATAAATCCTAAATCTATCTCGATTGAAAGAAGGATTAGTCCCCCTTTCAACCAAGAGTAAGGTAAAAGGGGATTTCGAATAGCTTTGAATTTGGAAAAAATGAAGTCAATAAGCCAAGGGAATAGTTCCAAGACTTATTAATAGTTCAAGAAAGTATATGTATTCATCTATTTGATGAATAGTCATCAGAGCTCCAGTGCACATACATCCAAATTCAAATAAAATGAATTCAAACTAAAACATATATGACTACATTAAGGAAATAGTTCTCATAAAGTAGTCATTATTAAAACCATGATAAACTTGACATGAATTTGCTAAATAGTTAACATGTATATCATGTTTATCTGTTCGAATTCATTATTTAATTTGTTAGCAATCAGATCCATCATTAAAAGATAGCTTTCAACTAATTTCGACAAGCATATAATTAAATGAATTTACAATAGTACAAAACTTCAAAAATACATACTTATCTTGATCAAAAATTAAATCAAATTTTATTAAATGCAAACCATCAATCAACCTCTATCTCTCACAATATTAAAGACCTGATAAAATCCTTTGAGTACATGAAATTCTCAGAATATTTCATGATAGCATGAAACTTTAGAGCTGAAATACATCTCCTTTAATTTCCACAAGTCTGGTCTAAAATAGCTAATTCTCTAAAAAAAAATTCTCCCTACAGTAGTGCAAAAAAACCTCTCTTTGTAGAGAATTCCCTCCCCAATTTTAAGATCTAAAACCCCATAATTCATTGCTCCAAACTGCTATTTAATTACAAAACTAAAAACTAAAAATGTAAAATTTTTGAAGTTGTTGCTCCCAATCTTCCATCTTCTTCCTTGTTGGTCCCTTCACATTGCTCCATACCTATTTTTCTTAATCTCCTCAACTTCTCTCCTATAAAAAACCAATAAAAAATAAATTAAATTGCAAATAAAAATCAGAATTACAAAATCAAGGAAAATAAAATTCTCCAATTAAAATTCAGTTAAATAAATAAATAAAAATAAATCAGAGCTTCCCATTTATCCTTTTAAAGATATTGTTGGTCAAAGAGGACAAAATCAAATGTATCTGCAATCAATAGAAGCTTTGGACAAATGAAAATACAAAAACTAAACTCAGAAAATTAGTTTTGATTGTAAATTCAGAGCTTACATTTCTACTATTTGTTTGACTCTATTATTGACCAAATCTTATCATAAGGCTACTTCAAAAATATTCTCGATGATTTTATCTCTCTAACAAGTCATCCTGTGCCTCATTTGGCCAAGTAAAACTCAACTTATGAGCCTCCAAAGTTGAAGTATCAAAACTGTTATAATTCTGGTAAAATGTATGTTTGGGCTAACATTAAGCAATTTTTTCATTAAAAATCATAATCTACATTAAAATATTAATTATTAATTAACTATATAATTAAAATTAATTAATTATAATTATTACACAAATTAATTAAAATTATTGAAATTATTTAATGTACAAATTAATTAAATCAATTAATTAAATTTACAAGTTAATTTATTTATAAATCAATTAAAAATCCAATTATTAATTAAATATTATATTAAAAAATTATAATTAAAAACTAAATATTAATAAAACAATAAACAAGTGGCTTTTGAGAACTCATAAGAGTCCCGAAATGATATGAGAGGGAGGTCTTTTAGATGTATGTTAAGTGGGAGGCATAAGGAGGAGTGGTAATCAGAGTTTCGGGAGTTGTAAGGATTTCAGAGGAGACTTTTAAAATTTATTACAAAATGAAATAATTTCAATGCCTTGACATACATCGCTCCGAGGTGAGGTGAGTTTTCGCAAGTGAGAAGTTTCAGAGGAGAGAGAAAAACAAATTCCAAAGGATGAAGGGTAAGAGCTCTCATGCTAAGGTGATGATGAGGTATTCCTTGTGCTATCGTAGGTTTTATTACATGGGCCTCTAAAATATATAATGCTCTGATATATGCTATTGTCACTCACTGTTAAATGTGTTTTTAGCTGTGAAAAGGGTAAGAAATAGTAGTGAAGTTTGAAGCTCTATTAGAGGCCACAATGTAGAAATTCTCACTGTAGATTAATCTGATTATGCAATGTACTAGAGAAAAATACTTAATCTACTTCTACAATCAAACTTGCGGAAGCTTAATCGATTTAATCAAGATCAAGCATAACACATATAACAAAGAAGAAGAATTCATCACACGTGAAACACAAAAGAATACTCTGGGGAAAGCCTCAGCTAAAAACCCTGCTATTTGTATCATCATACAAGTGGCAATATCTCAAGATTACACAAAGCTTTAGCTCTCACAACTATCCAACTCTTAGTACAATCCCTCTCACTGCTCATGGACAGACTAGACAACTCATATTCCTTTCCCTCTATCCTCCAAGCCTCCTATTTCCTTGTGTTGTTTTCCCTAGGTGCTCCAGCTGTAACCTTGTGTGACACTGATCTCACACACTACTCCAACACACTGTAAAACTGCGCAAATACGAAGGAATTAATTCCTTCTGCATGCAGGATATTTTCTTATAGGAAAATTCTTGCAACTGATAGTACATTGTCCCTGCCTTTAATCTCAACTGGGCCTTTGTTTGAACTGATATGCATGAGTTATTTATGAGAGAATATTCAGTTATCCGGAGTACACTAGTTTCATGCATGCATGCATTAACTGACTAAACTCACAATTAGTTCTACAAACTGTTTGGAACTAATTTAACTGGACTTAACTCAGTGAACTGAGCTAACTAATTACAACTCAAACACAACTCATCCTTATCTCCTCAATTAAGGGATAAATTCCTCAATCAAAGGGATAACTATTGCATGAGTTCACAAAGACTTCATGTTTGAACTTATCCAACTAATTAACTCAAGATGAATTAATTAATTATTTTTCAAACAACTCGTGAGACTAAATTCAAATTTTAATTCTCATTTTAATTCAAGGACAAATTAAAATTGGAATATTCTTGTTGCACATTGCAACACTCCCTCTCACCAAGAAAGGGATTATTTGCCACCTTGATCCTGTCTCTATGGAACTAGAATTTACACTTTGACAATGCCTTAGTCAAAATGTCAACATCTTGCTCCTCAGTCGAAATATACTGCAACAACCTGATCTTCCTCGCCACACAGTCTCTGAGATGATGATGCCGAATGTCGATGTGCTTGGACCTGTCATGAAATACTAGATTCT
Source organism: Pinus tabuliformis (assembly GCA_031772625.1). NCBI lineage: Eukaryota > Viridiplantae > Streptophyta > Pinopsida > Pinales > Pinaceae > Pinus > Pinus tabuliformis. The sequence continues at coordinate 178,726,034 of CM062805.1, read as the reverse complement.
CAGAGAGTTTTATACAACTCTGATTATCACAATAGATCATAGTTAGATCCATCCTCTGATCAAATAAACCAACTAGAAGTTTCCGCATCCAAATGGCCTCACATGCTACTTGACTTGCAGCCATGTATTCAGCCTCTTCTGAGCTGAGTGCAACTGACCTCAGTTTCCTGCTGTACCAAGAAACCGCAGTTGACCCAAGGTTGAAAATTCCTTTTGATGTGCTCTTCCGATTTGATAGACTCCCTACCCAATCTACATCTGTGAAGCCTTGTAGCTTCACTCCCTTTGTCTGTCTATACCATAATCCATACTAAGATGTGCCTCTAAGGTATCTCAAAACATGCTTAGTAACCTTCCAAAACATCTTGGTAGGCTGAACCATAGCTTGACTCAGCTGGTTCACCGCATAACACAAATCTGGTCATGTGTTCACTATATACATCAGTGAGCCCACAAGCTACCGATACACAGTAGCCTCTACTACTTCTCCTGACGTAGCATCCTCCTTCCTCCAGTTACTTGCTAGAGGAGTCTGCATGGGCTTGCACTTCTCCATGTGGAATCTCCTGAGTATCTCATTGGCATACTTGCCTTGAGACACAAACAACTCCCCATCCTTCTGCCACACTTCCATGCCAAGGAAATAGTGCATGAGACCCATGTCTTTCATCTCGAATTCTTTTGCAAGGTCCTCCTTGCAAGACATGGTCAATTGATCATCACCTGTCAATATGAGATCATCAACATAAAGAACAATGATCAACTGCTTACCTTCTACCATGATGTGGTACAGGTTCGCATCCTCTTCACTCTTTGTGAAGCCCAACCTGGTGAAGTAGTTGTTGATCCTGGTGTATCAAGCACGAGGTGCTTGCTTCAGCTCATACAAAGCTCTCTTGAGTCGGCACACATGCGACTCACAATCAAAGGTCTCAAAACCTTCCAGTTGCTCTATGTACACCTCTTCCTCAATCTTGCCATTGAGTAATGAAATATTCACATCCATTTGATGGATCTTCCAACCCATATGTGTTGATAGTGCCAACATCGATCTGATAGATGAGTACCTTGCTACAGGAGAAAGAGTCTCATCATAGTCGATCCCCTCGACTTGTGAGAAACCACGAGCAACAAATCTTGCCTTATGTTTCTCCACACTATCATCAATAGCTTGCTTTACCTTGTCAAGCCAACGGGAACTCACAACTGACTTGTTCTCCGATCTTGGAACCACATCCAAAACACTATTCCGAACTATGGAGTCATACTCCTCCACCATAACATCAACCCAAATCGGTTGCTACACTGCTTCCTCAAAGGAAGATGGCTCGGTCTCAACACATTCCCCAACAAGGGTCATGTATCCAGTGTGCCTATCAGGTGACCTCCTCAGTTTGTGCTGATAAGATGGCTCTCCCACATTCTCCCTCGCATCCGACAACAATCTGTCAGCTTCTCTCCTGTGCTTCTGCCCATCTCTGGAAGACTCTGCTTGAGTGGACGTCTCCACTCTTGGAACCTCTGCATGTGGCTGCTCCACATCAGTTTGAGGCTCCTCCTCCTTAGGAACCAAAAGTTCCTCCATAGCCTGTAGTTGGAGCTCCCTCTCAAGGGAAACTCGCATGGCCTTCTACTCATCAAACTTAAGATCTCTACGAACTACTATCCTCTGACTGGTAGGCAAGTACACCCGATATTTGTGGGGTGTATCAGTGTACCCCACAAGTATCCCCAACTTAGTTGTTGTTTCAAGCTTCTTCTGGGCATCCTTGGTCACATGGAAATATACCAATGAACCAAAGATCCTAAAGTGACCCACATCTGGTCTCTTCCCAGAGAAAGCTTCCTCTGGTGTCTTCATCCCAAGTATGCAATGTGGGCTTCTATTCTGCAAATAGACCACTGTGTTGTATGCCTCAACCCAAAAATGAAGTGGTAGGCTTTGGTCATGCAGCATTGCCCGAGCTACCCCCACAATTGTTCTGTTCTTCCTCTTGGCCACCCCATTCTGCTGTGGTTTATGAGGTGCTGTCAACTCCCTTTTAATTCCTTCCACTACACAAAAGTCCTTAAACTCTTGAGAGACATACTCTCCACCATTGTCACTTCTTAAAGCCCCGATCTTCTTTCCTGATTCTTTTCTCAACCAAAGCTTTGAACTCACAAAACTTTGAGAAGGTTTGATCCTTCTTCTGCATGAAATAGATCCAACATTTACGAGAAAAATCATCAATGAAAATCACATAATACCTTTGTTTAGCGGTGGAGGCTGTTGAGAATGGTCCACACACATCTGTATGAACTCAGTCCAAGATTGCTTCAGCTCGACTGTCTCGATCATGAAAGGAAGATTTGGCGTACTTTCCCAAGGTACAACCTTTTCATGTGTCCACTTGCTCAAGTTTACCGTTGGGAAGTCCGGTAGAAATTTACTGCATTATATTCAAGGCCCCATGATGCAAGTGGCCCAACCGCCTATGCCGTAACTTGCTAATGTCTTGGCTTTGCACCAATTCTGCTTTCGAACTCAATGTAGCATAGTCATCTACCACCAACTTGTAGAGATTATTCACTCGAATCCCAAATCTCTTGGTCTGACCCATGGCTATGTGTATCAAGAACGCCTTTCCTTTACTGAAGACAACATCGTAGCCTTTATCTTCCAACATCGTGACCGATACCAGGTTCTTATTCAGTCTAGGCACATACTTTACAACAATCAGGGTGGGAGGAGCTCCATGCTCCCTCTGAAAAACAACCGTACCTTCACCTGAAACATGGTACTTTCCATCATTGCCCATCTCTATGTGCATATCAAGGTATTTCTCCTCCAAGGTACTGAATAAACTCTTATTGCCTATCATATGGAATGAGACTCCACTGTTGAGGTACCAAACACAACCCACCATCGATGAAACCATGCATGTAGTGAGGGTAAAATCCAATTTGAACTGAGAGGCTAGTGCCTCACCTTTTGATCCTTTGGAGGATCCCTTCTTGGATTTCTTCAATGGACAATTATTTGCATAATGGCCCACCTCATGACAATTAAAGCATCTCACTTTATATTTGTCAATCTTCTTCCCACCATGAGAAGAACTCGGTTTGGAATGGGAAGCCTTCCCTTTCCCTTTCCTTGCCTTACTTTCTAAGGCTAGATTTTCTTCATCATCATGCTTAGATGAAGAACCATCTTTGGTGCTCCTCCTGATCTCTTCCTACATCAAATCTGACCAGAGTCGTTCCCAATCTGACATTTTCTCTCTTCCATTCATTGAGTCCTAGTAGCTATGCCAACTCTTAGGAAGACTGAGGAGAGCAAGACTCACCATATCATCATCAGCTGTCATTATTCCCACACTACCAAGCTCATCTCTGCAGGTGGTGAGCTTGTTCAGATATGTAGAAATAGTGTCACCCTTTTCACACTTGATCTTCTGAAGCTTGTCCTTGAGCGCCAGTTTCCTCTCGTCGCTACTGTTTTGATATAGGTCCTTCAATGTCTTCCACATTGAGAATGGAGTCTCCTTCCGATGGAGACTCAAGACAATATGGTCTCGAAATCCTCCTCGCCTTCGCCACACACTTCTTCCATTCCGCCAATTCTTGGGCATTAGTTGTAGTTGGCTTGGGGATTTCTTGATCAATGAAATCCTTCAGACCATTTTCTTCTAATACCGCTTCCATGCGATCCTTCCATGCTATGTAATTTGAGCTGCCATCCAATGCATACTCGAGTCTCAAGCCATTGAACACCATTGGTTAACTTTGAGGTGTGATAAGAATTCGATTTTTGTACCTGCAATCAAGAACTTCAAACTTCGACTTTTCCCTTCTTAGTATGCTTTTCATAGCTCTGATCACCTTTTCTCTGATACCACGTAGAAATTCTCACTGTAGATTAATCTTATTATGCAATGTACTAGAGAAAAATACTTAATCTACTTCTACAATCAAACTTGTAGAAGATTAATCGATTTTAGCAAGATAAAAAATAGCACATATAACAGAGAAGAAGAATCCATCACACATGAAACACAGAATAATACTCTGGGGAAAGCCTCAGCTAAAAACCCTGCTATCTGTATTATCATACAAGTGGAAATATCTTAGGATTACATAAAGCTTTAGCTCTCATAGCTATCCAGCTCTCAGTACAATCCCTCTCACTGCTCATAAACATACTAGACAACTCATATGCCTTTCCCTCTGTCCTCCAAGCCTCCTATTTCCTTGTGCTATTTTCCTTGGGTGCTCTAACTGTAGCCTTGTGTGACACTGATCTCACACACTGCTCCAACACACTATAAAACTGCGCAAATCTCAAGGAATGAATTTCTTCTGCATGTAGGAGATTTTATTATAGGAAAATTATTGCAACTGATAGTACACTATCCTTGCCTTTAATCTCAACTAGACCTTTGTCTGAACTAACATGCATGAGTTATTTACAAGAGAATATTCAGTTAACTGGAGTACACTAGTTTCATGCATGCATGCATTAACTAACTAAACTCACAATTAGTTCCACAATGATCTGAAATGGGGACCTAAAGGCTTCTTGTCAAACTTACAAGAGCCTCTCCCACTCCAAAGCTTATATATTCCCAAGATCTATCTTATGCTTGACAATTTGTGGAATAAATAACTTGAAAGAGGTGTATGCTTATTTTTGTTTTTAAACTATTCAAGTGCTCATGTATATTTGCTTATGCTGATATTTAAACACACATAACAGTAAATAAAGCAGCATTTCAGCAAACACATAAGACAGCAATATAATTAGGATTTCACCCAAACCTCTTGGGCTACGTCTCCGTGAGCTCTAATCAACTCAACTAGGCTCTCTGGGATTATGGTAATCTTTCTTTTACAAGTTCCACACTCAACTCCATTGGTTTACAACTGAACCTATGGGTTTAGAATACCATCTTATCCCTGGCTGTCCATACTCTATAGACAGATCTAGGCTTCTCTGGACTAGACTCCTTCAATCAACGCTCTAAGCTATCTTGAGCTTTAGCTTGCACCAACTCGCTCAGAATTCTTTTACTGTCTCTGGAATTCCTTCTTCTATCTTCAGCACACTTCAGACATTAGTAATAGCTTGACCATTTCGATCTATTTGTTGTTCTAAACTTCATTACAACATCATGGCTCTTAGAAGCCTGCTTTGAGCTCTTTGGCTCTACGGTTCTCTGGCTTTGCAACTCTGCTGCCCTCAGCTCCTAAGGGCAATACCTGGTGATCATCCATGCTAACATCGTGTTTGGACATCTTCTAAATAGAAGATACCATATTGCAGGTTCCCACTGTGGACACTTCTTCCAGGTTGTTTAGAGGCGGTAGGGAAAAAGTACCCATCAATGTAGGGTCTTTTAGCAGGCCTACTCTGATATTTTGAAGCAACTAAGAGCTTCCGTGGATCATCGGGATGCTTCCCGTAACTTGTGAACTGTTGGGAAGAAAGGTTTGTTGGTCAACGATTGTAATTCCTCCTTGAAAAGGAAATGTAATCTTTCTGAAGTATGTTGGCACAAGAGCGGCCATAGCATAAATCCAAGGCCTTCCCAGTAGGATTTTGTAATCGAGGTTTCCATCGATAACTTCAACATCAATTTCTACTATTTTTCCCCCCAATTCAATTTGTAAGTTAACCAAAATCCCGTATGGAGTATATGTTCGTCCATCGAATGCTTTTAACATCATTGACGATCACAACAAGGGTGGTGAGCCTAATGTTTTCTGGCAACTCATTGACATAATACATGTAGATGCCCCCTCATCAATAATTGTTCGATGAACATTTTTGTTGAGGGCTTTCACTTGAATGAGGAAAGTGAGTTGAGCTGGTAACTGAGGTTCATATCCTTTATGATTAAAGGCCACAAGATTGGAATCTGCTGGGTCAATCCCACCTATTGCTGATAATAGAGCCTGCTTTTGGGAGGGGCAATTTTGCAGTACTTCAAGTGTCAACATAGCAGATGGCAATTGGGCCAGGTCCTCTACTATATTATAATTCTGTGCTGCTCTAGCACGACGATTAAATTTCAATTTGTGTACTACTCCTTTTGGCAGCTTTATTGTTAGCTCAGGAATGATGGGTGGCACAACTTTGGTCGAAGTTGTTGTCGAACTACTAGGTTGATCAGTAGCCTTGTTGTTTGATAGTTGTGGATTCCTGTAATCTTTATTCCTTGTCGATATCAAAGCATCATTTTGTTGTTTTGAAATGGACAACATAAGCACTTGGGATGGGGAAGCATTGTCGCTAGTAACCAGATTGGTTCCTGGGTTTGGAAACAGATCAGTCAATACCACTGAGGTTTTTGAGTTCTTGAAGAATTTCTCAATCTCAGCTTTATGTGGGCAGTCTTTCGTCCAATGATCCTCATCACATATAAAGCATGGATGACCAAGTTTCTTTTCCCTAGATGGGTTTTCAGAAGATTTTTCAGGAGACGAATCATCGCACTTCTTCTTTTTCACTTTCTTTTTCTTCTTGCCCCCTAGTTGCTTTAATTCTTTTCCTTTGTCGGTCAACATGGCATTAACCTCCGAGGTGAGAAGTTCTTCATTTGCATTTTGACTAGAAACCTTACAGGCTTTCTTAGATGTAGCCTTTGTGGATTTTTTGCTGGTCGTATCTATCACACCATCACCAGCGTGAGAGTCCTTGTTTGATTTAGGAGGAGGAGGAATGGAAAACTCAGGTCTAGGAGCATCGGGTATTTTGTCATAGAGCATGCCAAACTGAGTATACATCAAGTCTAGATATTGCGCACGAGCAATAACTTAATCTTCAGTGACGACCCCTCCCATAGCCTCATCTTCTGTAATACAAGGTAACAATGACTTAATAAACCATTCAACTAGCAGTTGATCAGGAACATATGTTTTTAACATTCTACGATGACGTCGCCACTCATGAATATGATCAGATATGTGAGTGGCTGTCATCTACTTGAAATTGGTAAGAAGCTTTGTTCCTATTTCATACCTTATTGGTAACTGAAAATGGGTTAAAAAGGTGGTGCAAGGGCGTTAAAGTTATTGGATGAAGCTATAGGCAATTCGATGTACCATTTCACTACCGAACCAGTTAACGTTCACTGGAAAAGGCGAATCCTAATCGAATCATCATTTAGAGTGTTGGAGGAACACCACAAATGAAAGGTCATCACATGATTCGATGGATCTTCACCCGGATTCCCATTAAATTTAGGAATATCTGACGGAAGTTTATGAGGAATCACCGGCCACCAAGGGGCATAAGAAATTGGATTGTTGCTTAGCCAATTTAGATCAGGTAACTCCAAATTTGCCACAAAGGGCAGTTGTTGATTCAGGTTCAGTGAAACATACCCAGGATAAGATGGGATCGCCTGAGCTGTGGGTATTTGCATACCAGCATAATGTATTTGATGCTGATAACTTTGATAAGGTTGATGGGCATAACCATTTTGATATGATTGATGGTGACCGTTTTGAATATACGGCTGCCCATTACCTGCAAAGCTTTGTTGCTCAAGTCCTCGGTAAGCTTGCTAGAATTGCGGTTATTGATATTACACCAGCCATGGTTGTGAAACCATTTGTTGTTGCCCAATATTGGATGTTTGACCAAGATGAGGGGTTATAGTACCTATTTGAGCTTGAGTCACTCCAGTTAAGGAGCCAGCAATCGACGATTGTGGTTGTGTCATGGAGATGAGAGGTTGTTGTATTACGACCTGAGAAACTTGAGGTTGGCATACAAAAGGCAATGCTTGTACTTGCGACACTGTCACAATAGCTAGTGTAGTGGGGATATTCGACACAGGTAGACTTAGTTGCATTGAGTATACAACTCTTGGTTGTTAAGGCAGTATTGGCACCCAACCACTGGATGTAATTCCAACTTGACCTGAATTCTATTGTGAACTCTCAAATAGTTGTTCTCTCAGAGGGAATAATGAAGAGGCATACTGCCCCCCATACGGCAGCAATCCAGTGCTCAAAGGAAAGATTGGCCTTTGGAGATAGGACTGCCCAAATTGATACTGTTGCGAAGGATCAATTTTCCGAGACTCAACATAAGAAATTCCAGATATTATTCCGGAAGAACAAATGGGAACAAACCATACTATCAAAACAGTCCCTGGGTGGACTTCCTCTAGCAGTTGAGAGCTATTTGGGATAGATGGTATACCAGTGAACATTGTTGGAGTGGCAACATGAGGTTTTGTTGCCATTGTATCAGATGACACAGTCCTAGATGTCGATGGTTGTCTAGACATATCGAGTCTATCCAAAAGACTTCCTAGCAATTCTACAGGAACTTGTGATGAAGGGAGACTAACTTCTGAAGTATAAGGATATAGGTGGATCCCAATTCCAAAATCTAATGGGGTACTCGATGGAAGATCCTCCATAATCTCTTCTATAGCAATCAATCCAAGTGGAAAAGGTAGACCGTCAGGTCCGTAAAATATTTCTGGTGTTGAAGAATGTATAGAATCTGCAGCAACAGATGTTGGAGGGGTGACATCTTCCAAATCAGCCCTAGTTGGAGCCGATTCAGGAATAGAAGTGTTTACCGTTAAACTATGACGAGTTCTAATGTCCTCTTGTAACTGTGGAACTTCTTATATAGAGGCAGGGATACCAGAAATAGTTGGAGTAACTGGAGTCTCCAAGGATGTTGAAACACAAGTTTCAAACAAACCAGGGGACTTTGACCCATTTAAACGAGTCCACTTGGCCAGTAATGGTTTCGTTTTCAGAGTCAAAGATGGTTGACTCATTAGTCTCCATGAATGACGGTGTTTTGATTGACTTTATTCCACGATTACGGATTACTTGATAAACTCAAAATAAAATGGGAGAATGTTATTCCGAGTTAAATGAATTTTAGACACTTTAACACAACTTGCTTTTTCAATTTTTAAGAGTCGAGAAAAAGCTAAATATGACTCTAGTCGCCTTCAATTTTTAATGAGCCTGAAGTGACAAGTGCTCAAATGGACCTTTTCTTTTAAGGAGTCTGAAAAGTAATGCAAGTGACTACTCTAGAAATCTATACAGAGGGATTACCAAACCAATCGCAAAACTGCAGAATACTTTTTACGGTACGGCAATCAATCTTCCCGAATGCTGTGTTCAGTGCATTGCGATCGATAGGGCGGTAGACATGGCTTCCTAAGGATAAAGGATATAGCCTATTATGGTCTCCCAATATATACTCGACAGTACGTGGGAGCACAAGTCCGTACTGGCACTTGTTGTCTCAAAGAGGAGGAATCACCCTACGATGAAAGCAACAGTTACCAGGCTTTACAATGTCGGAATACATCTCTAGCCTGGACTTCTAAATGTTATGCATTAGGTTCCAAACCGTTTTTATGTTCATTAAATTTATTTTACAGTTGATCTTTCTTAAGAAGCTTGCCTTTAAGGTTCACCGCGTGAGGTAGATATACAATTTCTAAATATGCAATCTAAGATGATAAACAGTAGTTTACTCATCTTTTCGCAATGAAAATCCTAGCTACTAAGGAAAGAGAAGCGAAATTCTTTCAACATAGAGCAAAGAGAACACACTAGATGCACTGTCCTAAATCAAAATCAACAAGAAATCTAAATGCAAATGCACATGCATGTATTTGTTTTCCGCTTTCTTAATGTGTGAATGACAAAAGGAATGATAAGCACAAATCTGAACTATCTTTTCTCTCAAAGGGACAGTACTAACAATTTTCTCTTCAAAAGACGAAAGGAAGACAAGACGACACTTTTCGATTTCAAATTTAAAAAACGAAAGGAAGACTAAGACGACACTTTGCGATTTCGAATTCAAAAAATGAAAGGAAGAGTACTTTGTGATACTTTCAACTTCAATTTTAAAACTGCTTTCAATGCTTGAAATACTATTAATTCAAATCAAATACAAGAATAACAGTGTAATCAACCATCAAAAAGATTAGGATTCTTTTCTTTGACTGAAAACGACACTTTCAAATCGAAAGATGACAGCTCGATTAAGCTACTATTTTCTAAAGAGAATTGTAAATGGTGAAAAATACATAAAAACATTCACAATTCTTTGTACAATGGAGGCTGAATAATAAAAAGGAAGGGAATTTCCATAGTGGTATACTGATCACAGATAGAAAAACTCCTTAATAAAGTTGAAGACAATGAAGAAAAAACCAAAATATGGAGGCAGAAACAGTCTTATCTGATCATCGCACCTGTAACACAGGGAAACAGGGATGCATCCCACCTACTGTACATAGGAGGTACGATGCATCCAGAATGTCAAAAGGAGATAGTGTGATGATCCAGGGACAAGACTTTCACTTGGTCTTTGGTCATAATTTGCAGCATAGTTCAAGGATTTGGGCTAAGCTAATGATAGGCAGTAAACATAAAGTATAGGGGCTGATCTAATGAGGTTACTTGAGAAACCACCAGGGAACTTAGGATGTTTTCAAGTCAGTTGTTCAGTTTATAAACAAAACCTGGAGATAGACTAAATCAACGTTGATCTACTTTGCACTTGCATAGAAAATGTTGTTCGAAGGCTAGCTGGCTTAAATTTAGGCTCCGTCTGTAGTTTATAAAGCAAACAAATATAAACAAGCAATAAAACTATTCGCTCCCCAGTGGAGTCGCAATTTTGTTATCGGGAAAACTAGTGTCCATTTAGAGCTGCTAGTCCCACTACGATGGGTGGCTATCTTAGAAACAAACAGATTAAAGTTACTTGTGCTTTCCTTTATGAGAGATAGATGAGAAAGAAGCAGAGAGTACCAACCTTAGTCTTTTGCTTGGCTCCTTGCTTGTTTCCTTTCCCCTTTGATAGAACTTTGCCACTCCTTCCTTACTTGTCCCGCTTCAAAGAGCACCTGTAGAGTCAAAGCAGCATAATACCATCAAAGCATAGAGATCTATAACCATAAACAATATAGGATCAGATGTATATTAACCATACAAATGCATATATCAATAAGATTCAAAGATATACAAGAATATGGAGGAAAACTCAAATAGTTTTATTGATAGAAGTAGTAGAAGAGAGGATTACAACCCATTGGTCTGACCCAGAACCATCCTCCCAGCATGAAAGCCCTCTTCACCTTAGGAAAAGTTTAGATCACCCAACATTATAATGTTGCACAGAGAAACCAATAGCACTTCCTTAGAAAATACGAGATTCCAGTCTTTGGATCTCTAGGATAAGGGATCCATATATAGATGTTTGCAAGGGGGTGAGTCAGCTTCTGGGATTTTGATTAGTGTCATCTCTCTGATAGTTCTTGGTTCCACTTGGAGATTTGATGATCTCTTACTCATCCCTGGGCGAGTTCAAAGAGGCAAGTGTCGAATGAGCAGCTTCTAGAAGATACTTTGGGTTTCCACCTAGCAAATTGCTTCTTCCATTTGTCTTCTATTACTCATCGCACCCTACAGAAGGGATTTCCAGTATGCATCACACTTTTTGCATGTGGCTGGTGAGATGCACCACACCCTTAGCACTGAGCAGTCTATATGGTCTAGTTTTGACCAATTCTGAGTAGTTTTTCATGGAGAACTTCTAGGAGATGATGTAATCAGCTGACCTTACTCCTTTAGGGTATGAAACAACACTTTTAGGGACTTGGAAGCCCTTGGTTTTATGGACATATGTGTTTGGGATTGCAGTGCCCAAATATGTCTATAACATGCATATAACCACTTTTCTCTGAATCAGATAGGTTTCAACAGCAAGATGGTGCATCACCTACTCCCAACTTCTATCTGAGATATTAAAATGTCTCTCTCAGCAATAGTTTAGGGAATATATCAGCAACCTATTCTATGGAGGGAACATACTCCAATTTGACCTTTTGTTCAATCACTTTTTCATAGAGAAAATGATATTTGATAGGTATGTGCTTGGTCTTGGAATGCATGACTAGATTCTTTGAAATACTTATTGCACTTGTATTATGACATAGAATGGAGATGAGTGGAGTACATGTGATATGAATGTCTTGCCATGTTTGCATCATCCAAAGGAGTTGTGTGCAACAAGATGCAATAGCCACATATTCTACTTCAACTATAGATAATGCATCAGCGATTACTAAATTTATTCTAAACATAACAAGTTAGCCAATCAGCCATCACAATCTTTCTTTGATCTATGCCCCACAGGTCACCCAAAGTTCATTTCAAATCTACCTTAGTTTTCTGCACTTTTCCATAGACTTTCCTCTCTTTCCTTGAACAAATCCGACCATCTTTCTCTCTCCTAATCATTCTTGATGGACCCTACACACCTTAACACATCATCGTAGCCTTCAACTACCCTTTCCACCTGCTTTCCTACCTTCAAAACCTCCAAAACTGCTCTCAGCATCCTCCTATAGACCTCCTGTAGATCCCTTGCAGCCTCCTATAGATTTTCCTGTAGGCTTCTTTTTGAAGTCTGATTGCGGGAAAAGCCTCCAGAAGGCCACCTAAGCCCTCCTAGGATCCATCCACACCATCCTACACCTCTACAAATCCCAAATTCTCCCTCCACCGCCACCTAATCACTGCCACATTCACAATCAAATAAATTACATGCATGACAATTTCACATAAAAATACATAAAAATCAAAAAGATGTTTTTTGCTCATTTACTTCTAGAAATAGCTTGAGTATATGTTGTTTACTTCCTGAGTAGGTAATGGCATTCATTTCATGGTTCTTCATCTCTCTTTATACAAAAGTAGGATTAGTTGGTTAAGTAGGGTTTGCTAGGTTTACTTTACATTTCAGTCTTCTTTTCCTTTCTGCAAGTAGAGTAGCCTCTGTAGAGTAGGCTTTCCTTTCTTTCATCACACATGAGCTTCTTCTGGAATCCATAGAAGCTAGCTTGAGCTCACAGTGATCTTGCGTCAGTTGACAAAGTGACAACTTGTAGTAAGAACTAGTACTTGTGCATACAACACCGTCGCTTCCAAGTTTATTACGAACTACCGGATTGATAAAAGTAAAGTAGGAAGCCCAAGAGTTGCAGCATTATTGCTGTAATACTAGTCCTCACTAGCTTTTGACCTTCTTGCTACCACAAAAACATAGATTTTCCTTCTCCATAGGATTTCTTGTGTTGCATTTGTTAGAAGGTTAATGCTTTGCTTTAGATCTATTTCACCATGCTCATTTCTGTCTTGCAATAAGTTTCCTTCCTTGCTTTCTCTCATTATAACATTGTTCAACATTTCTTCCCATTACTCATAATCTAGATTAGCTTGATGAAAAATTCTAGTTTTTTTATGTACTTAGTTTCCTTGCTTGCTTGATCTCCTTGTTTGATTTCCAGGTCCTTTTGCAGCCAATCTCTTCTCACAGCAAGTTAGCCAATCAACCATCACAATCTCTCTTTGATCTATGCCCCATATGTCGCCTAGATTTCATTTCAAATATGCCTTAGTTTTCTGCACTTTTCCATAGACTTTCCTCTCTTTCCTTGAACAAATCCAACCATATTTATCTCTCATAATCATTCTTGATGGACTTGGGACACCTTAACACATCATCCTAGCCTTCAGCTACCCTTTCCACCCTTTTTCCTACCATTAAATCCTCCAAAACAGCTCTCAGCATCCTCCTGTAGACCTCTTGTAGATCCCCTGCAGCCTCTTGTATATTTTTCTGTAGGATTCTTTTTTAAGCCCGATTGCAGGAAAAGCCTCCAGAAGGCCACCTGAGAGCTTCCAAGACCCATCCACATGATCCTACACCTCTGCAAATCCCAAATTCACCCTCCATCGCCACCTAATCGTTGCCACATTCACAATCAAATAAATTACATGCATGACAATTTCACATAAAAATAAAAAAAGATGTTTTTTGCTCATTTACTTCTAAAAATAGCCTAAATAGATGTTGTTTACTTCTTGAGTAGGTAATGGCATTCATTTCATGGTTCTTCATCTCTTTTTCTACAAAAGTAGGATTACTTGGTTAAGTAGGGTTTGATAGGTTTACTTTACATTTCATTCTTCTTTTCCTTTCTGCAAGTAGAGTAGCTTTTGTAGAGTAAGCTTTTCTTTCTTTCATCACACATAGAGCTTCTTCTAGAATCCATAGAAGTTAGCTTGAGCTCCTAGTGTTCTTGCGCTAGCTGACCAAGTGATAGCCTACAGTAAGAACTAGTACTTGTGCATACAACACTGTCGCTTCCAAGTTTGTTACAAACTATCGGGTTGATAAAAGTAAAGTAGGAAGACCAAGAGTTGTAGCATTATTGCTGCAATACTGGTGCTCACCAGTTTGTTTGTTACGATCTCCACAATATTTAGGGCCTTCTCTTCCTCTCCAATCCACCACAACTCAGTTAGTAGATTTTCCTATTTTTCCTGCAAGCCAGAGCACATTTCTGGGCCCAAAAGGCGTGATCCAGTCAAGAAGATGAGCAGGGTTCTCGTAGGAAGCTATGAGGCACCAAAATAAAAAAATAAACCACTCAAACTGAAGAAATGAGTAAGACCACCTACCTGAAAGTCATATATTCTGATTCCAATGGTCGATTCATCCGCTATGATCTCGAAAATATTTAGGACCTTTTCCTCCTCTCCAAATTCACCACAGATCACTTAGCAAACGAATTCAAATTGGAGGGAAAACATCCTTTTTATAGAAAAACCCATAGTTTTTATGTCACTCATTGCGACTAAACCATAGCTTAGTTTAACGAACCGCCAGTACCATTGGAAAGATCTCATCAAGTACTATAATGGGTCTTTCTTAGTGTTTGATGATTTGACACTTCACCCAGAAGCTATTTTTCCAAGAAGGGTCACATCATCACCTCTTAAAATCAAATTTATTCATATGTGACGCTTGTACCTTGAGAACCACCTCCCGTTAGTGCTTCTCGTCTCATGTGTCAATTCTTTTCATGAGTAACCATCATTTTCTCATGTCTTCATCGAGTCACCCTTGTTCAGAGCATCCGCGATGAGTCACCTTTGCATCCATGGAGTCTATTTTTCATCCCATTGTATCATGTCACAGTATTGCATCCATATTTTCATACCATTCATCCCACGTTTCCATTTGTGGCCTTCACTCATACTATCCCCATCTCCTCCGGAGTTGAGTCAGTCGTTGCTAGGTCAACCATGCAGTTTATGCTCTTAAAAGGGAAGTCGTATGTTTTTCCCTCAATCCCATTTTCCCCATTTTCCCTTGTGTCAGTCCATTAGTCACATTACTATTTTAAATCATCAATTATTTGAGGACCCTCATTTCCTCACCTATTACGGGCCTTATTCTATAGAAGAACGACCTAGAGGACAATGTATCTTGGTTCCCGCTTACATTCTTGTTTGGTGCCTCAGATCAAGCAAAGGGACTCATCATTTCCTTTTGACTTGGTCATGTCATGCTCGTGATTCATAGACTTGATGGTCCAATGATGCAACAGATCATACCTACTACCAGTGATTCCCGGGTGTGCGTGAGATGTCTCAAACCTCATGAGGGGGTGGCCCTTCAGGTAGTCCCCCACATGCCTAGATGAATTTCTATTATGCTACAACCTCATATGAAGTTCCATAGATTTGATGGGTTTGGTTCCTGCCGCTTGCAGGGCTCATAGCATGCATGTCTCATTTAGTTGATCCATTGAGTTTTGCAGAGCCCTTTCCTGTTTAGCAGGGCTTCTTTGGTTGTTATACCCTCCCTCCCACCCATTTTTTGAGGCAAGGGCAATTATGTCTCGTGTACTTAGATGTTATTGTATTTAGTCTTGGGTCATGTTTTTCCAGGCGCATTATGCATATGGGATATATTGTATTATTTTTTGGCTCATTTATGCCAGCATATCATGTACCATTTAGCATGTACATTAGTGCTCAGTTTCATTTTTCTGGGCAAGTTATCATTTTTTTGTACTGAGTTATCTCAGCAAGTATAGGTATGCCTTTCCCGCCTCACTGAGATCAGGTACCACAACATAAAAGGAGACTTACATCAGTTAGTTGGTCTCACCCCTTCATCACTATCCTCTTTCAATTCAACTCCATTGGTCTCTCTCTCTCTCTCACTCCCCTTTAGTGTCTAGTGATTGTGTCCTTACAATGTACTTTGGTCAAATGTTTTTCTCCTAACACTTGTACATTGGGGGGAAATATGTTATCACCAAAAATTGATCATCTGGCCATAACTCACTAGATGGATCGAAGTACACCATGTAGGTCTAATTTTATCATAGTAAAATTGCTTTCACTATAAGAAATTACTTAATAAACCACATTTGTTAAGTTATTTCTGGTTAAACCCATGAAGAATAATTAAATAAATCGTTATTTATTTATTTTTCTTCTATGAATAATTAATTAAACCATTGTTAAAGTAATATTCCTTGTCATATTTGACCCAATCATGAGAAATAATTAGATAAATCATTATTTTTCTTTAGGAATAATTAATTAATTATTATTTCATTATTATTCCTTGTCAAGTTTGACTAAATCCTCGAGGAATACTTAAAAAAATCATTATTTGTTTATTATTCCTTAACCACATTCCTTGAGATGATAAATAGATCATTTATTTATTTATTATTTCTAAATAAAAGTATTTAACCTATTTAAATACTTTTTCCCTCCAACCAAATATAATAAAATATTCCAAACATTTAATTCTATAATTTGGTTAATAATATTTTATTGTTTTCCATTATTTGAGAATAACCTAATATTTTGTTATAAATTGGAGGGTTTTATATCCATTTTTCACTTTTAATCATTTTCATTGTTGCACTCACTGTTGTAGCTCTGATTATTATCATTGTCGCAAACCATTTTCTTTTCCATTTGAGTTCTTATGAGCTCAAACATTTTGTTTGCTGGGTTTTAAACATTATAAAGGAGAGAGACTCTACAGAATATGAAGACATTGAGGATAGCCAAGAACCCATCCCATAGAGGGGGATTGGTAACATTACATGTTCCCTTCATAAGTGTCATCTAATAAAATATATTTGTTATAGATCTAGTTTCCATTGGCATAAATAGATGGTCCTACTCATAGCCATATACATATATAGAAGCTTATTGAAAAACCATTAATAATCATCCAGAAAGGTGTATTTGGTGTGGAGAACAGTGTTCGAAGTGGATCTAACATTGTGCATGGGATTTTGATTACAAAGAAATGGACACTTCAAATACATTGTTGCAATTTTATCGTTGGTCAATGGACATATTAAATGCATGTGAGTTGGTTTCCAAAATACTCTCCAAGGTATGACCTTCTCCAAAAAAATCCACAAACTCTCGATATGCATAAAATTATAAAATGAGCCAACAGAACAACGTACACATAAGATGGATTTTTGGAAAACTTCTTCAGAGATGTGCCCTGAAAAAAAGAGGTTTTTGAGGGCCCAGTCATCTTCCACTAGGACTCTTGAGTCTTTATTTTTTACACAATGACAAGATTTGATGATGCATTAAATTTATTAAACGCCTTAATACTTTCCACTGTTGATGGGAAGGTGTTGTAGCAGCTATAACCACCCTCCAAAATTTTGGCTTGCACCAATTTTGGAGCCTTGAATTCAATTCTCTGCATGTTGATGTCTAAGTCATGCTTACGACTATGTTCTGGTTATTCTCAAAGTCTTCACTTCGTATGTGTTTGTTGTGTTCGCCATGAAAGCATCTGTCACACTCACACATGAAGTCACATTCATTGTCATGCAAGCATCGTCTCGATCAATGAATGATCAATCACGAGCTTCACGCTTGTCACTTGCACCATCGGTTAGTCATGTTGAACATGTGTGTCTAGATGGTTTGGTCATTTCGTCATCAAGTCTTGCGAGTGTGTGTTCATATGATCACCTATGCATCTTTCGATTGATCACACAATCAGTCATTTTTGCTAAATTTCTGACTACCAGACTCCCCCTTGACAACTTCACCATTACCCTGCTTTCAACTCGATCAACTGTCAACCAGAACAACGCAAAAGTACCAAGCTAGTCTTTTCAAGATGCATTTCCCACAAGCAATTCAATCAACTCTCATGGTGGCCACTGAATAGTCAGACCCGACAGTCACCCCAGGATTGACTCCCCTAAAAAATTGCACAGACGCCATTGACCTTACCTGCTTAACTGACTGAGGAAATTGCGTAGATAGGCCAGACATACACTAAGTGCCCATCCCTATCTCCTTCAAAAAATTGCGCAGTTTAGCGAGTCAGTCATCCGGATGGTCGAATAGTTGCTCATCCAAGAAATTGCACAGTTTTCATGAGCAGGCCTTCTGTTTTCCAGCAATCTTCTCAGCTCAGATATTGCACAGATATGATCAACAAGCCGACTTCCTAGCTTCAGTGTAATTTCCCTACCAACAGCTCCTAGCAGCAGACTGCCAGTTCCCTCTAGGAATTACGCAGTTTTTTCTACCAGTGACTGAGCAGCCAACTGTCAGTTCCCTTTAGGAACAGCACAGTTTTGGCTACCAGTGACCCAACAGCCAACTAGAAGTTTCCTCTGGGAATTGCACAGTTCTGGCTACTAGTCTCCCATGCAGTTCCCCTAGAAAATTGTGCGATCCCTACTTGTTGACCCACCATGTAGCTTGACCCATTCCTCTAGAAAATTGTGCAAATCTGGCTGTCCAGCCCCTCCTAACTGTTTTTTTTGGAAAATGCGCAAAGCATGCCTCCCTTACCCTCTTGCAGCCCGGATTGTTCCTCCCAAAATTTGCACAATTTTACCTCCCTGCTGAGCTAGACCTTGTAGACAGTCACTTTTGACTCAAATTGTTTGTCTCCATCTCTCAATGACTCTTGCATAGTTTTCATCAGCATTTTCTCGGAGCCATCATCCCGCATCACAGCCTTGTTTCCTCTCCTAGTCACCTGCATCTGAATGATCATGTGTCATGGTAGACTAGGAGGTTTTGGATTTGATGTCGTCTCGTCACGAGTGACTGCAGGTACAAGTACACCAACCAACATGGCAAGACGATGAATGGGATGAATGAAGGGAGCACATGCAGAAGGATAGGTTCACCAATGGACAAACGAACGAAGCATGCGAAGTGGATGAATGTGACGAGCATGCACCTTTGCAAACAAATGATCCTGCCAAACATTCCAGCATGTAAGCAAGGAACGACATGCTAAGGCTTCATCAAGCGAACCAGGCACCATCGAAGATTCCACACACTTCACCACGCGAAGGTGAAGATATGATACACCATGAAGAAATCCATCACCCAGTAGCATTGTAGCTCGACATGTACTCCAACCGCAACATGAATTTACCAGCATTGTCATGTCAAGTCATGTCGAGTCAAGTCATTAGTC
Organism: Pinus tabuliformis; assembly: GCA_031772625.1. Taxonomy (NCBI): domain Eukaryota; kingdom Viridiplantae; phylum Streptophyta; class Pinopsida; order Pinales; family Pinaceae; genus Pinus; species Pinus tabuliformis. Next base: position 178,706,686 of record CM062805.1, on the reverse strand, counting down.
ATGTCACCCACATCTCCACTATGGGCTTGTTGTCAAGCAATGTGATGTAACGTGGAAGTCCAAGAGACCCATTTTTTGAACATAGAGTCATGTAAGTCGAAAAGTTGTAAATTCATGGAAGTTAAACGGTCATGAGGGTAGGCGAAAAACCACAAGGGTCAGTTTCACCCTTGGCTATAAATACCCTCTCATTTGTACATGAAAGGAATTTTTACCTCAACTCCTCCAACATAGCTAAGAGAGACTGTAATCTTTTCTTTGAGGAGTAAGTAGTGGATCCAATGCCCCGTTGACGGGGTTAGTGATGTATGATGTAACAATGTGTCTTGGAACTTTCGCTTAATTTCGAAACCTGTTAACAAGATAGCACGTTTTCACACATGTATTGTGATCTTTAACGCTTGTAATACATGTTTCTTTAACCTGTGTTCTACATTTGAACTATTTCATTTGTTGTAATGCATAATCTATTAATGGAAATGTGTTTTGTATGTTGTTAATGTTGTCCTGTCCGCATCAACTGCTCTGACGGGCATCAGACAGACCTTTCACATGAACCTTGCTGTAACAACCGTTGCACTTGTTCGGACTGATCCATGAGTGTTGTATGTGTTATCTTACTTTGTATGTTGTGAGTTCCGCATCCGAGTGGACTGCTCCATTGGAAGATGTGTATGTCCTTTTGTGTTATGTGTTCCTAGCCAAGTTGGGACTGATCCTTTTCAACCTGGGACTCACCTTCACTCTCTTCCCCTCACAGTGAAAGAACCATTGAAACAAATACACTACACTCACCAGGCCCACAAACCTCACTTCCCAAAGACAAAGCAGACCACTGTCCTGTGATGACAAGTAAGATTTGAGGCAAATACTTAAGACAATGGCAACTAGGCCATCATATCAGATAGGATTCCCACACCAGATGGTGTGAGATCTAGTTGGGACTTCATACCAAAGTGATCCCCTAAATGTTGGCGAGTCCAACACCATCAATATTTCTAGCACTAGAATGAGAGTAGCGAGTTGTACATGGCTGAAATTCCCCTCACACTCACTCATCAACCATCTGGTCAAGGCAGTAACTCGCACTCCCTCTCACATGAATCTACAGTTGGTTACTCACCTCCTAGAATTGAACATGAGATTTCATATCAACACCTTCGCTCTGTTTATCCCATCACTCGCTAGTTCGCGAAAGCAGTCGGACTGATCCCAAGCATAAAACATCTTCCACACACATCTAAGAAGCCAAAAGCCACTCCCACGGGAGTTGTTGTATCATCAGTGGAAGAAGCGGTCCTTGTCACTCTTGAAGGTTTAGAAGAAGCTATTGAAGATGGAGAGGAACCTCCAATATTACTTGAAGATGAACAAGGAACTCTTGTGATTTTGGGATCGAACTGTGGTATAGAAGGCGGAGGGGAAGGCAATGGAGGAGGTGGAGGTGGAGACGAACTAATAGACTTAGATACGGAACCATTAGATTTCGAAGGAGAGGATGAAGATGAAGAGAATGAAGAAGACGAATAGATGGCTAACCCAAATCTTGAATGGATGACTCAGGGAGCATTGGATCTCCCAACAGTTCTACATAAGATGTCGAAGAAAGCAGAGAGAATGAACTTCAAGTTTAACCCTGACAGCATGGTGAAGGCAGAAGGCCACTTAGACAACTTCTACCTACAGTTGCATACCCTTGAGGTATGTTATGATGACGTAGCATGTAGATTGTTCCCATGTACCTTGGATGGCTGCGCAGCTGCTTGGTATCACAGCCTTCCACCCAACTCCATATAGAACTGGGGTTCTTTCAAACATGTGTTCCTTGAAAAGTTTGCTGATGACAAGACCCTGTTATAGACATTTTTGTGTCTTACAACATGAAGCATGAAATGTCAATAATCTAAGGGATCCAAAGTCCCTAAACATGTTGTTCCTGCCCCTAGAGGAACAAGGTCAGCAAACAACAGCACTAAATATCAGTTCTCCACCTGAAAACACTCAAAAACAAGCTAATTCTGGATCATGTCAACTGCTCCACTGAGCATCTATGCTGAATGTCAACTGCTCCACTCTGTACCTGCGCTGAATGTCAACAGTAATGAAGGCTACCTGCGCTGGGCGAGATTGGCCAAGTGGCACCGTCATTCCTCAATGTGTCAAATGCCCAGGAAGCTTCCAAAATGACACTTGGATTAGGGAATTCACCTTGTGATGAGTAAGAGGATCTAGATCTCCAAGTGGAAGCAAGAACCTCCAAGTGGACTCAAGAACTGAAGAATAACTGAAGTGGGAGAGGACACTAGTCAGCTTCATGCCAGCCTCAAGCTGACTCATCCTTTCTCCAAAACTCCTATATATAGAGCTCTCTCATGAGGTCTAAGGAGGCTGGAATCTTGTGAATGTAAGGAAGTGCTGTTGGTTTGAGTATAGAACTATTGGGTGATTTTCTTGAAGGAGGTGAAGAGGAGATTTCTTTCTGCTGGGAGGTGTTGCTGGATTGGGCCTCCTATGGTTGTAACACTCTCAGAACTTTACTTCTTCCATTAATAAAGCATTTGAGGTTCTTCTATATGCATGTGTCTCTGTGGCGTATTGATACTTGTATATTTGATTTATTCTAATCCTTGAATCAATTATGAATGTATGCTTCTTGTAGTTTCCCTCTCTTGTTATTTGCAGGATCTTGGTGTAGCTGGGCCGGTAAAAGAGCAAGGAGTTGGGAGCAAGCAGCAAAGAGGGAAGATTGGATCAATCATTAGCGGAAGATAACGGTTAGTGGACCTCTTTCTCCTCTCTCTTACATCTCATAAAGAAGTAATCTCGAATAGCTTTGCTCTGATTGTTGCTGAGGTACTATCACCCTTAGAGTGGGATAGGGTCATTCCGTATTGGATACTTTTCCCAACAACAAATTGGCGACTCCACTGGGGATCGTATCTTGTTAGTTGTTTGTGTTTTTGCTATTCATTTCATAAACACAGGGAGTACTGAATCGAACTGCATTTGAATCTTTCAAATGCAAAGTAGAGGGCAGCTACTCTAGCTCAGTTTCTGGGCAAGTTTATGATTTGAAGAGCTGATCCACAAGGACTCTAACAGCTCTTAGTGATAGCTTTTCATCCTCCTTTTCATCCCTTAGTGTGTACTTGACTGATAGCTTCTGATTTGGCCAAAAACTGTGAATTTTTGAGCAATCTGTGACCCGGAAACCAAGAGAAACGAAAGTTTCGTTCTTCAGTGCAGGCTGTGTGAAGGTTGTCTACATTTCAGCGCAGTTCCCGAAGGGGCTACCTGTGCTGAAGGTCAAACTGCCAGTGTACCACCTGCGCTGAACCAGTCTTGCCTTGTGCTACTGGGGTTTCCTGCTGTTTCTTGCCCTGTTTTCACTCTTGTTTTTGCAGCCTGTTACCAGTCAATGTACCTATCTGAAACCAACTTTCCTTGCCACTATTCTGCCTCGGTTTTATAAAGAAACTATGTTTGTTCTTTGTGTATTTCTTAGATCATTTACAGTTTCCCATAACGAAAGTGAACTAGTCTTGTTGTGGCCTCTTAGATCTAGACATGTTGTAAAGTGTCGTTTTGATCTTAAGAGTTAGTTTGTTTGTTGTTCATAGCTGATTGAGCATTTGCTTTCGTCATATGGTTTGAATTTATATATTTCTAGTGTCGAAACAAGTAAATCTTAAGGTGTCTTTTGATTTTGGACAAGCTTGTTTGCTTTCACTTGAAATTGAATTCAAAATTATACAACAGCTTTCTTTTTGTGTCGCACAAACATTAAGAAAGAGAAAAGAAATACCTGCATTGTGCATGTGCATTATGACAGTTTGCATGTTGATTTAGGAAAAAGTGCATTAGTGTGTGCTCTATGATCAGTGTGAAAAGATGTTGTCTTTATTTTCCCTCAGTAGTTAAGATTTTCAAAGTTGAAAGATTGAAAAGCTTGCTTATCATCTTAGACTGCATTTAGGAGTGTTATCATACATCTCGTGGTGATCCATAAAGGCAAACTGCTAAACAAGATCAACCTTAAAATAAATTGAATTTACATAACAACGCATTAAAACATAACGCAAACACATAGAGGTCTAAGCTAGAGACGTGTTCCGGCGTCGTTAAACGTGATATCTTAGCGTTGAGTGGTTGGGTGATTCCTCCACGGTGAAGCGATAAGTATCAATACAGACTTGTGCTCCCACGTACCGTCGCATATATATTGGGAGACCCCTATAGGAACAAAGCCTTTATCCATAGAAAACCGTGTCGGCCGCCCTACTAATCGCAATGCAGTGAACACAGCATTCACGAAGATCGACCACTCGTACCGTAAAACGTATTCTGTGGTTTTGCGAAAGGTTTGGCACACCCTCTGCCTAGATCTCCAGAGCAGTTTCTTTTGGCCTTTTTCAAACTCTATAACTGAAAAAGTCCAACCGAGCATTTGTCACTTCGGGCTCGTTAAAACATCGAAGGAGACTAGAGTCATCTTTAGCTTTTTCTCGACTCTTAAAAAGTGAAAAAGCAAGTTGTGTCTAAAGCGTCGTTATAAAATTTATTTTAAACGGCACATAATCACCTCCTATTCCTACGTTGATCTTTAGGTTGAGAACATGGAACGCCCCAACCAAGGAATTCCACAAGATGGAAATCCTAGTCCTTTCTCCTCTTGGGGAGAAGTTGGTGCGCCCCACATGGCCACATTGTCGCTTCCAGGACTGACAATTGGCCTGCCAATTTGGCTATTCTCAACCAATGTAGCTCAGAGCACCATGGTTCCTGAACAGTCGAGTCAACAGTTAGATGAGTTTAGAGCTGCCCACCAGCCTTCAACTTCCTATAACTCTTCCTCTAATCCTTCATCTTCGCAAGGTAGAGCCGGAAAAAGCCAAGCTCCCATGGAGAAGAAGGAGAAGAAGAAGAAAGAGAAGAAGAAGAAGGAGCCTAAGGCGCCTGGGGGCAAGCAAAAGACATCTAACAAAAATCCACACACAGCACAGACCAGGCCTAAATCGCCATGTGTCATATGTAGAGGAGACCACTTCCATAGAGATTGTCCCTGTATTCCCCGGATACTAAGGGACTGGTCCCCTCAGTTGCACAATTCGGGAGCATCAACCTCTGATAGCCATGTTGAATGCTTACCATCAACCAGCGAAAGTGAAGGTTCAAGACAAAGGGGGGGAGCAAGATCCCCCTGCAGACTGTGTGAAGGTGATCATGCCATCCACCATTGTCCCTTCTTAGACGAAGCAGAGAGAGTTTTGGAAGATCGCCCGGTTTCACCGATGAGACTTCCTCCTGGATACAAAAAACTCGTGCCAAGTCCTTCGTTGGTTGAAAATACAGCTAGCCCACTCAAGTGGTCAGCTGAAGCGTCAGTCATTGAAAATGAACCTACTGAATCCAGACCAGACGAAAGTCTAAAGGTCGATACGGCAGTTGACCCGGTTCTTCCTTCAGAGGTTTCATCCTCAAATGACACCGTCACTGAAGATTCATCTTCAAATGACACCCTCACTGAAGAGAATAAGGATGACACCATCGAGATTCTTTTCATCAACACCGACTCTGATGAGAATCAGGGCAATGCGCCCATTCCTTTATCGCAGGAAGGAACATCGTCAGGGTCATATCCGGCCGTGTATTCGGTCCCACCACCAAGCAACCTGGTTGTGTCCTTTGATTGGAACCAACTAGGCAGACCCCGGTTACCAGCCAGTATACCATTCAGAATCATCGTCCAAATTTATAGAATGGTAATGGCTGGAACTATCATTGATGAAGGGGCATCTGTGAGTATCCTTTCCTCTATTGCTTGGAAAGCACTGGGTTCCCCGGCGCTTTTGCCTGAGATAAAAAATCTCTCGGGTTTTGAGAAAGGAACCAGTCGACCATTGGGGATCCTCCCCAATGTGCCTGTTACATTGAAAGGGAAGACCGTTCAAATGAACGTGATGGTCATTCAAGGACCCTTGGATTATAACCTACTCCTTGGACGAGACTATATATATTGCATGGGAGCTATAGTCTCCTCACTCTTTAGAGTAATGTGTTTTCCACACGAAGGAAGAATGGTCAAGCTCGTAGACCAACTTTCATTTCCGGGATCACGCATCGCAAATAGTCACATACCAACCCTCAATGGTCTATTCGCTCAAGAAATGTCTCCACCCCCAATCCTCCTTCCCGATGAGTGCGAGTGATTTGGAAAGATGGGACTGGAACCCAGGGGGCATGCATCCTGGTCTGCTTCGGGCAGAGGAAACCTTGGGTATAGGGTAGAATTTCCGCGAAAGAATATGACTAGTCCGTACCCCGTCCATGGAAGGAAGAGAGGTTGTTCTGGAACAGGATTCTTTTGTCAAGGTTACTTGTTTGACAAAGGTCATTCACCATTGTCCACTTCGGTAGACAGTGCCGAGGAGATGTTTTCGTTTGATGGTGTTAACAAAACAATCTTTGGGTAACCAGAAAGAGGCAAGCCTCACCCTTTAAAACAAATGTTTTATCGGATAAGTAGGGGTAGCCTTGAAATTGTATTTTATACCTGGGGGCATGCAAACCTTTTGGAGTGCAAGCTAAGAGCGGTTATTTATCTGTTTTTGGGATTAGCCATTTCCGAACTTGCATAAAGAAAGGATGAGAGGGAGCAAATCTTAGTGAAGATGAAGCTCTATAAAAAATAGAGATCTCACAGGAGACATTCTTATCTTATGACTGGTATTATCGAGCAGTTTTACCGCGGAATTTATGCTCGTTAAAAAATAGAAAAGCGAGATCCGAGCAGTTTTAGCACATAGTTCATGCTCGTTAAAAAATAAACATAAGATCGAGCAGTTTTACCGTGGAATTTATGCTCGTTAAAAAATAGAAAAGCGTGAGCAAGAGTTTCCTCCAGAGTTTAAGCTCATTAAAAAAATGAACCTATTCCGGTAAATAACCATTGTGATCGTAAATTTATTAGCCATAAAAGCCTTGGTCGTGTTTGCACCCGCCACCTCCATTCCATTTGGCCAATCGCTCACCTCCATATGATTGTTTACCTATTTTGAGGAACAGCTGCGAAGAGTGATTTCACCTAGCCATCCTTGTGACACTGCCGTGATTGGAAAATTCCAACCTGTACCTGGAATCTGTTGTTATCCTTCTTTATCACTCGTTCCTCAAAAGACGAGTCTTCTTTGAGCTCTTTTCTCCTGACTCGTAAAATATGAAAAGTTTGCCGAGTTTTGGCCTTCCAGCTCGTTAAAGTGACCGGAAGAGCTATCCCTCCTCTAGATTTTAATCTTTTTGGACCTGAGGGATTATTATACAAAAAGGTCGAGCGCTTGTTTTATTCGGCTCGTTAAAATTATCGAAAACTCATCCCTTTTGTATTGTTTTATACTTTTTCGGACTTAAGGGATTAGATGACGAAAAAGGAACTTTGGAGTTAACTTTCTGTACCTTTTCAGACTCTCTAAAAATGAAAAGGACCGAGTTTTCCTTGTCGTTAGACTCGTTAAAATGATTAAATAGCGACAAACTTGTCTTTAGACGAGAACGAGTTTCCCTATCGCTAGGCTCGTTAAAACATAGCGATGGGCTTGCCCGAAGGGCAGGTTATAGAACAAGCATATGTTATCCTCCTCAAGCTTGACAAAAATAAAGAGGTACTGGTCAGAAATGACTGGGGAAAAATTGGGAGAACCTCAAAGCTTTAATGGTAGCAAGTCGCTCTTGAACATGACACTTTGTCCTCCATATCACATCGGGTTGGGTTGTTTCATTCACCGGTCTCATCACCATGGTCTTCGCCAAACCATCCACATTTGGGTAATGCTACCGATCCATCGCATCAGTGTCGTTATATGTTCAAGAGATGTTGTTCAGAAAGAGTCAACCGTGTCCCATCCACTGCCATACATTATCCTTCATCCACCCATGATCGCCACCCTGAATCATATTTCACAGATTGTTTTCACCTCCACTAAAATCATTAGCTCCGTTCCGTGTCACTGATGTGGGATTCATTAAGGCCCTCCTTTGACGGATCACTTCTTGTCGACTTCAGCTCATTATCCAAGAACTTGATCTAGGAACACCCCCCTCAGTACTTTGAAGCTTGCATGCCTCAATGGCAAGTTTCTCACTTCCGGCGACAGGTATACATCAATGACCTTCGACCATAAGATTTTGCGTGGTGTTCGATGCCAAGTCCTTTATTCACACCACGTGAATTGTACTGCAGTACCTTGAGGATCATTATCATCATCGGTGATTCCTCTCGCACTTGTTAACGGTTTACATTATTGACCGGTAATCAAGCGATGTCTTTCCATGTTCGACTTCAGCACCATTCTCGCATGGATCGACTTGTACTTAGAGTGAAGATCGAACGAGTTTGAAGACCCCGGATCTAGTTTCATCCATCCGGGCTGCGATATATATTCAGGAAATATAAAAACATTTGATATGTACATCATTGCAGCAGATGATCATCCTACCCAGAGGATGATAATTTCAGTAGATAATTATCAATCTACCATCAGACGGTCGTCTGTTCTATGTACCAAAATGAATTTATAAAGCTGAGCATGGGAATGCCCGCCTCAGCTAGATCATGAAAGCAGAATGAAAAATAATGTATTGTATTGTATTTTATTACAGGTCACCTCTCAGCGATTGAATGAACTTCGGATCCTCCTGATAAAGCATTTCACCCGATAAACGACCTCATACTTTAGGGGGCAACTGTTATAGACATTTTTGTGCCTTACAGCATGAAGCATGAAATGTCAATAATCTAAGGGATCCAAAGTCCCTAAACATGTTGTTCCTGCCCCTAGAGGAACAAGGTCAGCAAACCACAGCACTAAATATCAGTTCTCCACCTGAAAACACTCAAAAACAAGCTAATTCTGGATCATGTCAACTGCTCCACTGAGCATCTGCGCTGAATGTCAACTGCTCCACTCTGTACCTGCACTGAATGTCAACAGTAATGAAGGCTACCTGCGCTGGGCGAGATTGGCCAAGTGGCACAGTCATTCCTCAATGTGTCAAATGCCCAGGAAGCTTCCAAAATGACACTTGGATCAGGGAATTCGCCTTGTGATGAGTAAGAGGATCTAGATCTCCAAGTGGAAGCAAGAACCTCCAAGTGGACTCAAGAACTGAAGAATAACTGAAGTGGGAGAGGACACTAGTCAACTTCATGCCAGCCTCAAGCTGATTCATCCTTTCTCCAAAACTCCTATATATAGAGCTCTCTCATGAGATCTAAGGAAGCTGGAATCTTGTGAATGTAAGGAAGTGCTGTTGGTTTGAGTATAGAACTATTGGGTGATTTGCTTGAAGGAGGTGAAGAGGAGATTTCTTTCTGCTGGGAGGTGTTGCTGGATTGGGCCTCTTATGGTTGTAAAACTCTCAGAACTTTACTTCTTCCATTAATAAATCATTTGAGGTTCTTCTATATGCATGTGTCTCTGTGGCGTATTGATACTTGTATATTTGATTTATTCTAATCCTTGAATCAATTATGAATGTATGCTTCTTGTAGTTTCCCTCTCTTGTTATTTTGCAGGATCTTGGTGTAGCTGGGCCGGTAAAAGAGCAAGGAGCTGGGAGCAAGCAGCAAAGAGGGAAAATTGGATCAATCATTAGCGGAAGATAACGGTTAGTGGACCTCTTTCTCCTCTCTCTTACATCTCATAAAGAAGTAATCTCGAATAGCTTTGCTCTGATTGTTGCTGAGGTACTATCACCCTTAGAGTGGGATAGGGTCATTCCGTATTGGATACTTTTCCCAACAACAGACCCCAACCATGCTGCTCAAACAATTGGGAAGCCTCAAGATGGAGGGTAAAAAGAAAGTGAAAGACTTCAATCAGAGGTTTATGCATATTTTGAATAATTTTGTAGTAGACACCAAACCTCATGACTCCATCATTGTTGACTGTTACACGTCTGCACTGCCAACCACCATTGCGCAGTTCGTCAAGTGATCTGTGAAGCTAACACTTTTAGAAAGCTGTGAAGAATCTATTTCTATTGAAAATGATTTGCGGACCATTGGAGTCATCAAGGATGACGAATCAATGAAAGACTCCAAGGATGTGAGTAGAAATCCCCAAGAAATGACAAGAAAGGGTAGAGACAAGGGAACAACTAAAATTAAGACCCTCATTCGCCTTGTCAAGAACCTGACCATCGCAATGTATGAACTCAAGCAATAGAAGGAGAACACATTTGTGAGTAGTCATCCGCCTAGACAAAGATAGGCAAGCAATTCATCAATCGACTCATAAAGCAACAACTGGTTCAGTTCCAAATTTGTGCAGAAGCCTGTGTTCCAACTTGAGTAGTGCGTTGATCTTAATTTTTGCTCCTTCCACAAAGAGTTTCATCCCGAGAACTCTTGTTTAGATTGGAAGTGAGTCGTTACCTCTGTCTGCAGTCATACAGTCGATGCGGATGGTGACATATAGGAGCATTCAGAAGACACTGATGATAATGAAGAGTTTGCACCTGATGAAGTACCAAGTTCTAGGCATGTAGTGAACGCATATCGGTGCTTACAAGTAATCTCAAAGATGAACACTGAGAAGTGGCCCCCAAAAAAAATGATCATGACAATCTTAGAAGTAAAGGGGCTCCCCCTACACTTGGCGAGATGTAAGAGAATGTGAGACAAATGATAAATAAGGTTGATCCACCGGCTGCCTCGAAGAAACAAATACAAAGCAAGTTCGGGAAGACAACAATGGATAAGAACACATTTGTGAGAATCAAGTTGTAGAACACTCTGTCGGATAGCACGAACATCTGTTCCACCCTAGACACCTCGGTGAGTCTACCACCTTTGGATTACAACATAGTAGATGACATGAAGAAAAATCAAGCGAACATCAGTTTGTTCGAGTTAGCCAAAGTCTAGAGTCAACAAGATATCTTGTTATGCGCATTGGGACAAACAACAAAAAACAATGCAGCCTCTACCAGCAAGGAAGCAAGCACACCTCCCGGATCACCTTCAACTGTGCTCAATACACTCTGTATGGAAGAAGCAAACTCAGGTTGCCTTCCATTCCTGCTTTCATTCGACGTTTTCAGCTACAATGTCCACAACTTCCTGGTTGATTCTGGCGTGATGGCCAACATCATGCCGCTCTCCATTGCTAAGAAGATCAATTCACGATGGACTGAAACATCCACGAGAATCATCCAACTTGATATAACATCAGTACCATCCATTGGTGAATTATGAGACATGATCATCCGACTATCCCATGATAGTTGATTCCACCAATGCATCAACATAGTTGTTGTGGACATACCGAAAGCATATGGCCTGCTACTCAGCAGAGATTGGTCCAGCAAGCTAGATGGATATTTTGCTACAGACTGGTCTCACATGTGGCTTCTGTATAAGGGAAGATGCAACCAAATACGGGTGTTATCAGAGAGGTATATGAAACACAATGGCACTCCCCTTAACTCCAAGAACGAACCATTGGACTTCGCAGAACTCATGTTTGGCAACTGCCTCCTGGAAAAGACATTGGAGTGTTATCCTACATGGCCTACTCCAAACTCATCAAACAAGCAGTTGGGACTCCTTCCTCATCCAACTGATGATAATTAAACTTGTACAAATTATTTTTCTGATAGTAATAGTGGTAGCAACAATAGTAGTAGTAACAGTACCAGCACGCCAAATGGTCCATGTATAGACAAGATGTTGGCCATGAGCCTTGACAACTCAAGAACACATGATGGCTCAAGGACCAAGTGTATCTCAGTTATACGAAACAAGGGACAATGGATGATTTCAAGCTTTTTGAAGTTCGAAACCACAAATAATGATACTGAGTATGAAGCACTCATGCTAAAGACTACGAACAAACAAAGCAACCTAGTAATCTACCATGATCCGAATATGGCCAATCTCGGTACAAGTTACACATTGCAGCAGCGACCAATCGTTGACCGCTTGATCGAACAATATCGGGATGGGTCTGCATGAGTATATGATGACCTCGGTACCCACTGCACGTGAGCAATCCAACATGAGATTCTAGGTAAAGGAGGGGACAAGCCATTGCAACAAATAACGGGTAACACATACATGTTGTTTGTACTCCTTTCACCAAAAAGATTGACTAACATTTTAAGTGTTTGGATTACTTGCCAATTTTGTCATCATACTTGGTTTTATAATTTAAATCCTACACATAAGAAATATGGGAAGATCTGCTTACGCATTGACTTCAGAAACTTGAACCCTTCCTGGAATAAAAATAACTACCCCATGCCATCATCCGAGCCCATGTTGCACACAGTACCTGAAACAATGGTGTTGTCTTCACTTGAAGGTCTTCTAGAATGCCACCAGGTTTTGGTAGCGGAGCCCGGTGGACCGGCACTGGTCCACGAGAAACTTGGCTCACACATGTATCATTTTCAATCACTTGATGGGAGGATTGATAATCTTCCTGTCAATGGCCAAGTCCTCAAACATTAGTTTCAGTAGGTCGGGTCGCGCCCGTGCCATGTACATAGTCTGCTTGCTACTTGTTGTTTTCATTTTGTTTGTTTTGCTTATTATCTTTGCTTTCGCTTTGTTTGATTCTGCGTACTATTTTTGTTCACATTCATTTTGTTTGTTTGATATATTACTATTTTTGTTTCCAGAAATAAGTGCTACCAACTACCACGTTTTGGGTTTTGAATAGAGTATGTGGCTAAGATTTGAAAAGACTCATGACGCTGTAGCACTTGGCTAGTCTTCTGTCCATTTTATCTGTGCTTGGTTACAACCTTTGGCCGATGAAGTCTTGACGCAAAATATGAATCGTCTGTAAGGGAAGATTTGGTACAACCATGAACCTGTGTCCACATTGGGAAGCCCCATGCCTGTACTCAACCTTCTGCTCTGTGTGTTTAATCTCATCCAACTAGTAGAAATGGAGAAGGAGAAATATCTAAACGAGCAAACCTATGTCAGAGGTCTTACATGCTTCTCTGAAGAAACAACCTCTTTTGTTCTCAATAATTGGGGATCCTTATTCTGCCCCAAAAATAAATAAGTGCCTATGCACAGTCCTCTTTAAAAAAAAAATAAAAAAAAATACAAAGGCAAAAGAAGAGAAAGGCTTCTTGGGAAGAGAGATGAAGCATGCAACTCCCTCGTGGTACTGACCAGGCTCGCTGATAGTGGAGAAATATGTGTGTTCCTGTGTGACTCCACTAGGGTACTGTCTAGGCCTGATGGAAGTGGAGAAACACTAGAGATGAAAACTTATACTCTAAAAATTTTGAACTCGCGAGCTAAATTGCCCTTCCTGGATTCGAAACACTGAGATCTAAGCTGAACTTTTGATTATTTTTTACTGAGTTGGCAAAGGGTGGACCATGTATGTCCATGGGGTAAGTGGGGAAACTAAAGTAACATACACAACGATTCAATACTCCCCAAAAGACTAAGGCCCTGTGCTAGAAAAGAACCGAAACAGAGAAATTGTAATCCTACCAGTGTGTTACCAAGTGTTGTAGAGACTACAACCACCCTCCAAAATTTTGGCTTGCACCAATTTCGGAGCCTACATTAAAGAGATTCACTTGATGCCTACACACACTTGGGTTCACTCCATGAGCTCGTGTGTCTTTACATCCACCTTCCTTGTTCATTGCATTCAAGCCTCTGCATGCTGATGTCTAAGGCATGCTTGCGACCATGTTCTGGTTATGCTCAAAGTTTTTGCTTCGTATGTTTTTGTTGTGTTCACCATGAAAGAATCTATCGCACTCACACACATAGTCACATTCATTGTTGTGCAAGCGTCGTCTCGATCAATGAATGATCAATCACGAGTGTTGCGCTTATCACTTGCAATGTCAATCAGTCATGTTGAACATGTGTGTCTAGATGGTTTCGTCGTCAAGTCATGCGAGTGTGTGTTCATATGATCACCTATGAATATTTCGACTGATCACACACTTAGTCATTTTTTCTGAAGTTCTGATGACCAGACTCCCCATTGAAAACTGAACCATTACCCCACTTTCAACTCAATTGACTGTCAACTAGAACAACGGAGAAGCACCAAGCTAGTCTTTTCAAGTTGTGTTGCCCACACGCAATTCAATCAAATCTCATGTTAGCCACCAGACAGTTGGACCCGACAGTCAGCCCAGGACTGACTCCCCTCAAAAATGGCGCAGAGGCCATTGACCTTACCCACTCAACTGACTGAGGAAATTACGCAGACAGGTCGGACAGACACCAAGTGCCCATCCACGTCTCCTTCAGAAAATTGCTCAATTTAGCGAGTCAGTCATCTGAACGGTCGACCAGTTGCTCATCGAAGAAATTGGGCAGTTTTCATGAGCATGCCTTCTGATGCCCAATAGTCCGCTCAACTCAGAATTTGTGCATAGATGATCAACAGGTTGGCTTCCTAGCTTTAGTGAAATTTCCCCGCCAGCAGCTCCTTGCAGCAAACTGCCAGTTCCCTCTAGGAATTGTGCAATTTCTGCTACTAGTGATTGAGGAGCCAACTGCCATTTCCCTCTGAGAATAGTTTTGGTTGCCAGTGACCCAACAGCCAACTGGAAGTTTGCTCTGGGAATTGTGTAGTTCTAGCTACCAGTCTCTCAGGAAATTCCCCCAGGAAACTGCACAATCCCTGCCTGCTAACCCATCATACAGCCTGGCCTGCTCCTTTGGAAAAAATTTCAAATCTGGCTGTCCATCCCTCACTAACTGTTCATTCCAAAAAATGTGAAAATCATGCCTACCTTGCCCTTCTGCAGCCTAAACTGTCCCTCCCAAAATTTGCACAGTTTTGCCTCCTAACCGAGCCGGACCTTGCAGACAATAGCTGTCGATTCAGATTGTCTATCTCCATCTCTCAATGACTCTTGCGTAGTTTTTATTAGTAGTTGCCTGGAGCCATCATCTTGCATCACAACCTTGTTGCCTCTTTTGGTCACTTGCATTCGAATGATCATGTATCATGGTAGACTAGGAGGTTTTGGATTTGGTGTTGTCTCATCATGAGTGACTGCAAGTATAGGTACACCAACCAACATGGCAAGATGACGAATGGGATGAATGAAGGGAGCACATGTAGAAGGACAGGTTCATCAACGGATGAACGAATTAAGAATGTGAAGCGGACGAATGCGATGAACATGCACCTTTGTGAACAGATGAGCCTCTCAAATCTTCCAGCATGTAAGAAAGGAAAAACATGCTAAAGCTTCATCAAGCGAACCAAACACCATTGAAGATTTTGTGCACTTCGCCATGCAGAGGTGAAGCTATGATACACCATGAAGACATCCATCACCCAACATTACTGTAGCTCAACATGCACTCCAACAGAAGCACGAATGTACTAGCATTGTCATGTCAAGTCATGTCGAGTCAATTCATGAGTCATGTCACCCACATCTCCACTATGGGCTTGTTTTGAATCAATGTGATGTAACGTGGAAGTCCAAGTGACCCTCTTGTTGAACATAGAGTTGTGTAAGTAAGAAATTCATGGAATTCGAACAGTCATGAGGGTAGTCGAATAGCCACAAGGGTCAGTTTCACCCTTGGCTATAAATACCCCCTCATTTGTACATGAAAGGACTTTTCACCTCAGCTCCTCCAACATAGCTAAGAGAGTCTGTAATCTTTTCCTTGAGGAGTAAGTAGTGGCTCCAACGCCCCACTGATGGGGTTAGTGATGTATGGTGTAATGATGTGTCTTGGAACTTTCACTTAATTTAAAAGCCTGTTAAAATGCCAACACATTTCACACATGTATTGTATCTGTTGTAAGATTGATCTTTAACACTTGTAATGCATGTTTCTTTAACCTGTGTTCTACATCTGAACAGTTTCATTTGTTGTAATGCATAATATATTAATGGAAATGTGTTGTATATGTTGTTAATGATGTCCCATTTGTGTCGCCTGCTCTGTCGGACATGATACAAACCTTTCACATTGACCTTGTTGTAACAACCGTCGCACTCGTTCAGACTGATCCATGAGTGATTTACATCTTATCTTACCTTGTATCTTACCAATAAAGCAGCCTAGCCCATTAGATCCCTATAATACTAGTGATTACCCCATTACTATTATAGTTGTATCCCTTATTAATATTGATGAGCCCCTATTGTCCCCATGTTTTTATTACTATGCCCCATAGAATCCCTCTATTGTTATTTTTGTGGCTTTATATTATTATTGTTAGGTCGGCTGGGTTATATTGTGACTCCATAGACTCCTATATATAGAAAGGAGGTTTTGTCATTTGAATCATCCAAGAATTGTTCATTTGTGTAATGTAAAGGAAGTTGCCACCTTGAAGAGGCTGAATTCTAAGGCGTTGATCTCTCTTTTCTATCTTTTTGTGAGTTGGTTTCATAACATTTGGTATCAGAGCTTTGGATTCTAGGGTTTCACTACTCCAAATAGGTCATCGTGGAATTTTCGCTATAACTTTTTTTTCTGTGACGTTTCAGAAGCGAAAAAAAAACCCATTTGAGATGAAATCACACTAAACCTCGGGTCCGAATTTCAGAGATTTTCGCACTATATTGATGGAGATATGATCTGAGGAAGTTGGTTTTTTTGTAGACTCCTGAATTACATTCCAAACAGGTGACTTGGGGAAAATCGTCATAACTTTATCTCCGAGCATCAGATAGAAATTTTGTAAGAAGGTACAGAAAGAGGACGGACTTTAGTTTCTTGTATATAATTTTCAGTGCCATAGGTTGAAATAGTGACACATGGCACTTCATACAAGTTCGCTCTTCTCGAAAGGTCTATAATCAGGTCAGCTTGGGAGATTGTGCATAACTATTTCTTGGAGAATAAAATTTGGATCAGACTAGTGGCATTGGAAAGAGGACGCAAAGGGATACTACAGGTCACAATTTCAGAACTGGATGATCTGAAATTACAGAGATACATCAGATTCAATATCAAGCTCCTATAAAGTGAAAAAAGGTGTATAGTTTTTTTAAATTTTTTTCTTAAGCTTGGTTTGAAAAATTAGTTTGAAGGAAATCAAAGGGCATAGTAAAGCATTATTATCAGTAATTGATGCCCAGAGGAAAAAAAATGCAAACACCTAGCAAGCAACCTAAAAGCTCTAGCATGACTCATGAAGAAGAGGAAGAAATGCAACATGATATATCAATATTATGAGACCAAGTGCAACAAGTGTCACTTGCACAAAAAGTAACAGAATCTAAGATGAAAGATGTAGAAGCTCAGATGGATGGTTTAAAGAAAGGTGTAGAAGCTAAGATGGATTGTTTAAAGAAAGGTGTAGAAGCTAAGATGGATGGCATGGAAGCTAAGATGAATGGCATGGACGCTAAAATGGATGGAATGGATGATAAGATGGAAGAATTGAAGATAAATATGAATAAGTTGCTACAAGAAATGGTCACTAATGGTGAAAGGGTAGTAAAGTAAACTCATGATGAGAACAAAAAAAATGTTAATCATGATTCCATAGACTCTAATGTTGGATCGAAGACCACCATATTCCAAAAATCGATATGAGGAAGTTTGATGGCAAGGATCCCACAACATGAATATTAAAGATGGAACAATTTTTCGATCTCAATAATGTGCAAAACACACAAAAGGTACGTATTGCAACTTTATATTTGGAACCAAATCAGTTTGTATGGTATCAATGGATTTGCTCTCGTAAATAAATTATCACTTGGGAAATTTTTACGGAATAATTGACAACACATTATGAGGATACAAAAAGCAACACTTTTTTTAGCCAATTGATAAGTCTCAAACAAAACGGTTCAATAATGGAGCATATTGAGGAGTTCCAAAAATTGAACATAAGGGTAAAAAATATTCCAAATGAGCATAGGATTGATGTGTTCATAGGGACTTTAAAGGATAATATCCAACATGATGTTCGCCTTTGGGAACCTGATTCATTAGAGAAGGCATTCAAGTTAGCAAGAAAAATGGAAAGCAAAATTATGATAACCAGGAAGCATACCAGTCACAACTATAAAGATGGAAGTGTTGTTACCCCTAGCCTTCCACAACCTATAAGGTTGAAACCGCAAAAATTGGAAGAAAAAAGAGCAAAAGGGCTTTGTTACAGTTGTGATAGCAAATACACTAAAGGTCATAAGTGTGCTGAGAAGAAATTATTCTACATAGATTGTGAAGAGGAAGAAGAAAAGGAGCAAGAAAGGTCAAAGGAAGAGGATATACTCCAGGAACAAAGCCTAGATAAGGAAGAAACGAACCCGACCATATCTTGTAATGCATTGGCTAGAATTACCACTCCTCAAACCATCAAGATAGAAGGACAAATCAAGAAGAAAAAGGTAATAGTGTTGATTGATTCAGGAAGTACCCACAATTTTATTCATTGTAAGGTAGCAAAAGAATTGAATTGCTTCCTATATCCAGCACTAGAGTGTCAAGTGATGATTGCAAATGGAGGAACAATAAATTGCTCTGGAAAGTGCCATGATATCAAGCTATCCATGGGAGAATATGTATTGACTAGCCCAATGCTTTCCATTCCAATGGGAGGTGTTGATGTTGTACTAGGAGTCCAATGGCTACAATCCTTGGGTACAATAGCTTTTAATTTTCAAGAACTTTTCATGAATTTTTTTGCCAATGGAAAGCAAGTTGAATTAAGGGGTATTGTAGGGAAACCGGGAAAGATAATCAGCTCTAACGGTATGACAAAGCTTCTAAAAAATGAACAAAGAGGTGTAATTTCTCAATTATGTTCGCTAGATGTTTCCACATCGGAATCATATATTTCTCCAGATCTCCAAAAAGTCTTGGACAATCATTCCAAGGTATTTGAGACTCCCAAAGGTCTCCCACCTATTCGTGATCATGATCATGCTATTCATCTAATTCTAGGAAGTGTTCCTCCAAACATCAGGCCGTACAAATATCCCTATGCCCAAAAGAGTGAAATTGAATGTATGGTTGCAGAAATGCTAGAGGCTGGATCATGGCACATGTGTCTGGATTATAGGGAGCTCAACAAGCTCACTATTAAAGATAAGTTTCCCATTCCTGTCATTAATGAATTACTGGATGAATTGCATGGATCAATTTACATCACCAAGTTGGATCTTCATTTAGGATATCATCAAATCAGAATGAAGATTGAAGACATTTCGAAAAAAACATTTAGAACTCATGAGGGTCATTATGAATTTTTGGTCATGCCTTTTGGCCTTACCAATGCACCTTCTACATTTCAAGGTTTGATGAATTCCATTTTCAAACCCTTCCTTAGAAAATTTGTGTTAGTATTTTTTGATGATATACTAATCTATAGCAAGTCTTGGAAGGATCATGTTGAACATGTTGACAGGGTGCTACAACTATTGGAGGAGAAGAAATAATATGCAAAAGGATCCAAATGTTTCTTTGGAGTACAAGAGGTGGAATATCTGGGTCATATTATATCTCATGAAAGAGTTAAGGTAGACCCTAACAAAATTAAAGCCATTAGGGAATGGAAAATCCCTACATCCATAAAGCATCTGTGAGGATTTGTTGGGTTGATAGGGTATTATCGCAAGTTTGTTAAGAATTATGGGAGAATTGCAGCACCTATAACAACATTATTGAAGAAAGATGCATTTTCATGGACTCCAGAAGCAACAAAGAACTTCAAACATCTTAAAGAGGCAATGTGCCAAGCACCGGTCTTAGCTACACCGGACTTCACAAAAACATTTATGTGGAATGTGATGCTTTAGGAAATGGAATTGGTGTTGTTTTAATGCAATATGAAAGATCCATTGCTTTTGAAAGTTGTCCAATCAAGGGAAAGGTTTTACACAAAGCTATTTATGAGAAGGAAATGTTGGCAATACTACATGCACTTAAGAAACGGCGACCCTACCTAATGGGAAGACACTTCAAGGTAAAAACGGATCATGATAGCCTTAAATACTTTTTAGAACAAAGATTATCGTTTGAAGAGCAACAAAAGTGGGTCACAAAGATGTTGGGTTATGACTTTGAAATCATCTACAAAAAAGGGAAGCAAAATGTGGTGGCAGATGCACTCTCAAGAAAGGATGAGGATGTGGAAGCATTGTTGTGCACCATTTCTATTATCCAACTAGATTGGATAAACAAAGCAAGGGAGGAATGGAAGAATGATGAAGAAGTAAGGGCACTTATTCGAAAGTTACAAGAAGATTCCAGTACATCTGATACATTTAGCTGGCAAAATGATTCATTATGGTACAAAGATCGCTTATACCTTTGAAAGGAATTCGCAACTCAAACAAAAAATTCTTATGGAATTGCACACTTCTCCCTTAGGAGGGCACTCAGGATTTTTAAAAACTTACCACAGGGTTAAGGAGGAATTTTTTTGGGATGGCCTTAAATCGGATATTCAAAAGTTTGTGGCGGAATGTTTGGTTTGCCAACAAAATAAAGTTGAAACAATTAAGACCCCGGGTCTATTACAACCTTTATCCATTCCAAGCCAACTTTGGGAGGAGGTTTCAATGGATTTTATCACAGGTTTACCCAAGTCTGAGGGAAAGAGTGTCATCATGGTGGTAGTTGATAGACTTACCAAGTATGCACACTTTTGTGCATTATCACATCCATTTAAAGCCAATACAGTTTCTACTGCATTTATGGAAACAATTGAAAAGCTACATGGAAATCCAAAGATTATTGTAAATGACAGAGATCCCATTTTCACTAGAAATTTTTGGACATAAGTATTTTCTTGTCTTAGTACTCAGTTAGCTCATAGCTCATCTTATCATCCTCAATCTGATGGGCAAATTGAGATAGTAAACAAATGTTTGGAAGGATATCTTCGTTGGTTTGTATCTAATAAATAAACACAATGGGTCAAATGGTTGCCTCTGGTTGAATGGTGGTATAACAATTCTTCCATACAGCAAAAAAAAGACCCCATTTATGGCACTTTATGGATATCAGCCACCATCCATCACATCATATTTAAGAGAAAATTCTAAGGTTCAAACAGTGGAACATCACATCAAACATCAACAACAAGTCCTCCAACTCTTAAAGGATAACCTTTTGTTGGCACAGAATAGAATGAAACAACAGGCAGATCAACATCGCAGTGAAAGAAGTTTTGATGTAGGTGATTGGGTATTCCTAGGGCTACAACCATATAAACAAATGTCCCTCAAGCAAGCTAAGAAGGATAATAAATTATCACCAAAGTATTATGGTCTGTACAAGGTGTTGCAAAAGATTGGTACTATGACATACAAATTGGAGCTTCCTATAGCATCTCGAGTGCACCCAGTTTTCCATGTTTTATGTTTGAATAAGGTTATAGGTGACAAGCTCCCAGTTCAAACAATATTGCCAGAACTTGACGAGGAAGGAAAAATTATATTGGAACCAGAATTAGTCACAGAAACAAGAACTCGATAGCTACGAAATCGATCAATTTCGAAGTATCTCATCAAGTGGAAGAACTTATCCGTTGAAGATTCCACATGGGAGGATGAGAATTTTATACAGAAGCATCCAACACTACTCAAGTGTTGAGGACAACAGTTTTTTGAAGGAGAGGGGCATGTTAGGTCCCTATAATACTAGTGATTACCCCATTACTATTGTAGTTGTATCCCTTATTAATATTGTTGAGTCCCTATTGTCCCCATATTTTTATTACCGTGCCCCATAAAATCCCTCTATTGTTATTTTTGTGGCTTTATATTATTATTGTTAGGTCGTCTGGGTTATATTATGACTCCATAGACTCCTATATATAGAAAGGAGGTTTTGTCATTTGAATCATCCAAGAATTGTTCATTTGTGTAATGTAAAGGAGGTTGCCCCCTCGAAGAGGCTGAATTCTAAGGCGTTGATCTCTCTTTTCTATCTTTTTGTGAGCTAGTTTCATAACATAGCCATTGGAGTAGGGCCAAAAGACATGGCCCAGGAGGGGTGAACTCCATTATCACATGATTTTTCTCTTCTTCATTTTCATCATGTTAGCTTTCATGTGATTTTGTTTAATCTTTAAGATATTAAATGAGTCTTTAAAGTATCTTATCATAATATTATATTATATTATACAATTGAATATTATCGTAATATTATATTATATTATAAATTTAAATATGATATTTGATAGATATATATATATATATATATATATATATATATATATATAGTTTAGTAATGTTAAATGATTTATATATATGTGTGGGGGGATTATATTTAATGGGATATATATATTACTATCAATTCTAGGATTATTAGGGGAGGCAAGTGTGAGGGGTAGTTTTTTACCCCAAAGAAATAATTGAACATTGTGTGTATGGAAATTAGGATTTTTGCCCAATAAATTAGTAGAGGTAGATGCTCTTTTGCATTGCGTTATCCTAGTTCATATATTCCACGCATTTCATCCAAGGTGTTTTTTGTTCATAGAGACACATTTGTCATCTTGAGACACATGCAATATGGAACAAAGGCTAAAGACCTCATATTATAAGACATTCTTAGAAAAATCAAAATTTGATTGCAAAAACAAATTGCAATATTGAAACCACATAACAATAAATTGGCTGAATCCAAGCCAATTACCTAAGTCTAAGGGTTTCAATCCTTTTAAATATGATAAATCTCTCTATGAATGAATATTTTGGCTCGTTTTGCAACTGTAAATTATAAATAACAAGTTAATGGATTATCTACTGAAATATTCTATTTGTGTACATTTGCCAATTTTTTTTATATAAATAAAATTCTCATATATATGAATTATGTGTTGATTATTTGACCATTTTAATTAGTTTAAAAATGAATATTAAAAATTTATAATAAATTAAAAAAAAAATTAAATATTTGAATTATGTGTTGATTATTTGATATTTTAATTAAATATTAAAAATTTATAATAAATTAAAAAAAATTAAATATTTGATTTTTTTCTTAAATGAAAAAAATATTTTAATTTTATAAAAATGTATATATATAATTATTTTAGGAAGAAAATTAAAAGGAAAATAAATTAAAATTTTAATTAATTAAAAATATTAAAAAATTGAATTCATTTATTTATTAATTAACATTCTCAAAATTGTTATATCTCTATATTAATTTACTCATTTTTAAAACGGTTAATTAGATTTTTTAATTATTATTTTCAAAACTATTAAATTAATTTTCAAATTTACGATCTTTATAATTATATTTTATTATGTTAGTAAATTTGATAATGAATTTTATAAAAAAAAATCCCGAAAAAATAGAAGAGACAAATCTTTGGGCTTTAATGAGGAAAAGTTATCATCAAATGAAAGTTTCGACATTGGATGCAAGGAAGATCTAGCTCCTCAAATTTTGCAAGTTTCAGAATGGCAAGGTCTAGGAAAATATGATGTGGTGCCATCCCATTCACTCCAATTATTCATTCCACCCGTTGAAGCTAAAATGTATTTGATGCACACAAACAATATGTTTCTTCTAATATCCCTTCCTAAAGTAGTTCCTCTTGATGATGGTCTTTGTAAGCATCGAGATTCTAACATGGATGGTACACTTACGAATTTATTTATTTTTTTCTCTCGGAAACACCTTTACATGGGGTCATCAGAAGTGGCTTCATGCCCAATTGATCCAAACTGTCAAGGCTTGACCTCGATAGATCTAAGAAAAATTGAATATGTGCATCATAATAGAGAGCCAATGACTTGGCAGAAGGGCTTCATATTGGTTTGTGATACTTTGAACTCCCTCATAAATGATTTGAATTTCATGGCAATAAACTCAATTGGAAACTTATGAGTTCTTACCATCTCGAATGGAATGATAAAACTAAATTCATTAATGCTTTTTTTATCCCATGTTTTTTCACCAAAGTCCAAAGTTTATAATTGGGGAAAACTTTTTGCATTCTTAACGTACATGGACCATATGATGGTAAATTACAATATTGGAGAAACATGTTCAATTCATCTATTTTAATTGTGCCCAACCTAATAATCAAAGGGGATTAAACTTCACTATGCACAAAGATGAAATGAGGGGACATGGTGCATGATTGGATCTATTAATCTCTTTCTTTCAAATTCGATGGAGAAAGGATAAACTAGTAGACATTGCATTTCCCTAGTGGAAGTTGATCAAACTGGTTGAACAACCATTCTGGAAAAGTGGCAACGTCTAAACTGTTGGATAGATTCCTCTAGCATAAGGGTTTGGCGAACAGATTAGTTGGTTTAGATCTTGGGTTGAAAGGATTTGGTTCTTTGATATTTTCCAATCATTGTAGAGTTGGCGGGGTTGGAGGAAAATCCCAAGGCCCCTTTTAAATTCAAGCAAACGTGGCTTGAGGATGATTCCAAAGTCTAGTCAAGTCACACTGGAGACATTTTGACTGCATGTTGACATTGTCAGCATGCAAACAATTTGTTGACTACTTAAAATCTTTTAAGTAGGTGCTAATGGATTGGTTAGTTATCACGGGATGAGAAGTACCCACTTAAGGGAGATTGAATTGAATATTGAGAAAATCCTTCACAGTAATAAGGGATATTTACTTGATGAAGCAAGTTCAAGGGAGTTGAACAATAAAAAGGGCGAGTGCTACTTAAGGAAGAGAAACTAGAGGATTAAGAGTTATGCTTCTTGGATTGTCTTTAGAGATCATAACACCAAGTTTTTTTTGAGAGTTGTGATGCTTGGATTGCCTTTGGAGATCATAACACCAAGTTTTTTTTATAGTTTTGTAAATAGGAGAATTAAAAACACTATCTTGTAACTTTATGATGAGGAAGGCCATGTGGTTATAAAATTTAAGGATTTAGTAGATTTAAGTACTTCTTACTTTGGGAAAATATTCAAAGAATTTGAACCATACCCTCTTGGATAGATGATGGACCTAATAAGTATATGCCCTAAAATAGTGGAGGGACATGAGAATGAGGATCTTTATAGGGAAGCTTCTAAGGATGACCTTTAATAGTAATGAGTTCTTTTCGAAAGCATTGTACCCCTGGTCCAAACAAGTGGACAATCAAATTCTATATTACATTCTTCAACTTGATTGGGGAAGACTTGATCTGAGTGATTGAAGAGGTTCAATCTATTGGCATAGTTCTTAGTAATTCCATTGAAACTTTTCTAGACCTAATCCCAAAGGTGAAACATCCTGAAAAATTCATTTATTTTCAACCAATAACCTTATGCAATATAGTATACACAAACATATCTAAAGTTATTTCTAGAAAGATCATGCCAATCGTATCTCATGTTATCATGGCTAAGCAATTTGAGATTTTAGAAGGAAGAAACATACATCATGCTATTGGGATAGTGTAAGGGGCCTTACATAATATTAGCACATGGTTAATCCCATCCTTTACACTCAATCTTGACTTATCAAAATCTTATGATAGGGTTTCGTGGACCTTCCCATCTTACACTTCTCGAGATTGGATTCTCACTATAAATGGTTTTAAATGGATAATGACCTCTGTGACTATGCGATAAATGGTCATTTTAATAAATGGTTCAACTGCTCCTTTCCTCAAATCATCTAGAGGGTTGTGCATAGGTTGTCCTTTATCTCCCTACCTATTCCTTCTTACATTAGCAGGGGTTTAAGTAGGTGGATTATGAATGCCAAGTCTATAAGGGTTTAAAAGGGTATAAAGATTGGAAAAATGATCTTTTTAGCACATCTACCTTTTGTAGATGACATTTTGTGTGAAAAAATCCAAACTGAAATTCTATTGCAGCAAGTGGAATCTATTTTTCTAATTGTTAATTATTTTAACAATTTATCTGCTACGAAAAATATCAAATAAATCACACTACAACCTTCACGAATAAATCTGCAGAAATAATAACACAAGAAACTGAGAAAATACTAGCACACACACACAATAAAAATGACACTGTTATTTTTTGACAAATGTCCCCAGAAAAACCCAACTTGGGAAAACCGGTGCAACAGATGAAGGTCTTATTATTGTGAAACAGTGAATTTTGAGTATGATCGATGGATTCCCAACTAGAAATCTAAACAACAACAAAATCTAGCCAAAATTATTTAAGGGAATTTCCCTTCTTCCACAAGCAACCCCAACACAACTTCCCTTTAGAAAATTCGTCCTCCTAGATCCTCCATGTGAGCCTCTGTGTAGTTATTTCGTAGACGCTTGGACATCTAAGCCTGAAACTGCCTTTGATGAAGTCGTTTTTCTTGTCTCTGCCGAGGAAATTGATTCTCTGACCCTCTAGAAGAATTTCCCAGCCTTTGGAAGCTGAATCAATTTTTCCTCCAGCCAAAATGAATTTCTTTTTTGAAGCAACTGCTTAATCCTATTCGCTGCGTCACTGGGAATAACTCGGCCTCCTTGCTTCTACCTCTCCGAGTCTAGAAAAATTCCTCTGGATCACTGTCTTTACCCCTCACTATCTCTTATTCTCACTGCAGCTCAAACTCTTCGACAACCGATTGCTACTACTCTAGAAAATCAAATTCTCCAAGTGAATCTAGTGTGTTCTCCATCACCACATCGATCTCTTCTTATATCTTCCTGTTGGGACTCCAATGACCAAGATTAAATCTTAATCAATGGCTCAGATCATTTCTAGATCAATCCCTGTGAGATTCTAGAGAATTCTAGGTTTTGGAGATCTCATGTATTCTAGCCTCTCCACCAAATTTCGTGGTTTTTAACACATCCTATGCCACAAAAACTAATATTATTCTCTTTTGTTATGGTAGTGATTGGGATATCAAAAAGATGTTAAACCCTCTAACCCACTATTGTTTGTAAGCAAGTGTCTGGTCAATTTAGTGTCCTAAATTGCTCTACATAAATTATCAATCTTGGTATCTTAAACTGATGAAGCGTAGTGCACTGTTTGTGCTAGCTAACCCTTCTTAATTTGTTGTCTTTTTATGTTTTATTTTGTTTTGGGAGTTTTTAGTCTTTTAATTCCTAATGATTTACAATGTAAATTATCAAAACTAAATCTAACTTTCTTAAAGACTACTCAAAATCTAGAAATGAAAACAGAGCTAAGAAAAAATGGAAACAAAGCTAAGGAAGAAATGAAAACATAGTTTCTATTCTTATTTTACCATTATTTCCAAATCATGAATTGAAAAAGCTGAAAGTGAAATTTGTAATTGATGTCTAACTAATTACAGAAATAAAACTAAATGAAATACTTGGTTACTCTGCCTCTCAATTTTGGGAGAAAGTCTCCTTGGGATGACATTTGAGTAATTCTATACTTCATTAATCTAAGGGAAAGAAAATACAGAGATGTAAATCATTGCATAGATGAAATGTTCAACCACTTAGTTAAGGATGAATTATCAACTTGAAGGGTTTTCCATAAACATTCATTAACACCATGAGTTAGTATTTTGAATTAAAAATAAAATTGAAAAGACAGTAAATGACATTGATCAATTTAACTGAGAATTTGAACTAGCAAAATAGTAAATGAAGTAAATTATCCAACAATGTATCCTTATCGTTCTTCAATCCTACTCTCATCCTGAAACAAGGTTAATTTTTGTTTGAAGAAACAAGATTACACTATTGAGTTCTATCTTATAAACTACTGATAAGAACTAAAAAGAAATCAAGCTAATGGAAACTGTTCTAAATTATAAACACTGTTAGTAAGAAAAATTATTATAAACACTATTTCAGAAAGAAAATGATGAATTTGCAGTTAACAAGAGGAAGAAAAATAAATAAAATAAAACCTCTTCAACGCAGGGCCCCTCTGCAACTGATTAGGCTGCGCTTGCTCAATCAACTACAAGAAAATTCCTTCAGATGTTCATAAAAACATATGGTCTTCTCATATTAAAATGGGGACACAAAACGTCCAAAAATTACAGAGTCTAGAACTTTGATTTCACATAAAAACTATTACTATTACTGCTAACTTCTTCAGTCCTTTACACATGCATTTATAAGAAAATCATATAACTATGTGTGGAGAAAAGCATGCTACAACCAAACACATAGAAGACAGATATGCGGAATTTCTTCCTTGGCTGCTGGAGGAATAAATCCAAGACATGGTGGCTATTGGATTCGTTTGTGCAGGTGGCTGCTGGAGTCCGTAGGTATAGGTAGTTGCTCTGGATAACGCTTCCCATCTCTGTGAAACGTATTAATTAACCACGAAACAGAGTCCTCTTACCCTCGATCTCTTTGCATTTGACTTATCCATTGATCGTAGTCTTATGCCATCTTCTTTGTCGACCTAGGCTGAATGAATAGGACAGTGTCCATGTAATGAT
Source organism: Pinus tabuliformis (assembly GCA_031772625.1). Lineage (NCBI taxonomy): Eukaryota > Viridiplantae > Streptophyta > Pinopsida > Pinales > Pinaceae > Pinus > Pinus tabuliformis. Next base: position 178,678,358 of record CM062805.1, on the reverse strand, counting down.
GGTTTCAAGGCTACCTATGTGGCTAGTTTCTCCTTCTAACACCTAGAACCTGTTAGAGTATGGAAGTAGCTGCGGAATAGCCAGTTAGCTGCAGAATAGGTTGTGTTCCGTAGCTAATATACACAAATTTATTCAAACAGCAAAACATAAAAATCATAATATGTAAATCACTAAATGTCCTCCTAAAGATAGTATCTACCAGTTATTAGTGATGAGAATGCATCTTTCTTATGGAAAAACAAAGAAAAGGAATGAGAAGAGTTGCTAGGAAAAGAGTAATTTTGAGGATCAACAACAAGGATGGAGAATAACATGATAAATCAATGTCATATACCAATGCTCTAGAGGCCCATGTTCTAAGAGGACCTAGGGATATGATTCTCTATCAATGGGATAACTTAGAGGAAGGAATCAAGTACCTTGAGTTCATAATAAAGCCAAACAATTACAAAAAGGAAGACTAACAATGGTGAGTGGGAAGGTAGAAAAAACAATCAATTTCTAGTGTAATATGTTTTCTAGAGTTGGGAGGCTAATATTGGTCAAATCGATTTTGGAAGAAATACCTATTTATGGAATTTGTTGGATTCAATTCCTGAGGGATCTTTGGAATTTACTCGAAATTTGTGCTTCAATTAACTTTAGAGAGGAAGTTGGGAATAAAAAAGTTTACACTTAGCAAATTGGAAATCTATTGGAGCCCCCAAAAGATTGCGAGGGGATGGGGATTAAAAGATATCAAACTTTTTGGAAAATCCCTTATAACCAAATCTCTTTTGAACTTTATGAATAAAGTGAGTCTATGGAGTGATATTCTACAGGGCAAGTTTGTAGATCTGGGCTCCATCCTTGACTAGGTCAAAAAATAAAACAGGAATATTCAAGGAGTATCCAATCAGTGGAAATCTATGTCACTTTCTTTTCTGATCATTAGGAAATATATAGAATGGAAGGTAGGTAAAGATGTTGATGTTAGAGATGGTTTTAATGTTATCATGGGTCACATTGAGGAGATTGTTCTTTTTGAGGAAGTGTTCCAAGCCATACAACAATAGGGTAGATCCACTTTATCTAGGATAGTCAACGAAGATTCTATGACCATTTGGAAACAAGGGTGGCACCCATTTGAGCATTTGAGTGTCCTTGAGGTTTGGAGATTGTGCTAACGTGCATATATATTCAAGACCTATCAAATCCTCACATCTAGATTACAAACAATAAGGATGAATTGATGTGGATTTATAATAGCTCTTGGGGAACTTATAATGTGAAGATTAGATACTAGACTCTCATCAAGAGAAGAATATAAGAGGTCATTTAGTGGTGGAAACCTTTATGAAATTTAAAGGCATCACCTAAAAGTATAGTCATGAGTGGTTCATGCTTAGAGATAAATTTCTAACCCGGGAAGTTTTGTAGCAAAGAAATGTTTATGTCTCAGGGTTATATTTTTTATGCAAAGGAAATGATGAAAACTCACAACACCTATTTATTAAATGCAATTTTACAAAGGTAGTATGACATGAGATTTAAAAATATCCCAAGATCCATGGGGTTTAGAAAGATGAAAGAGTTTATTTATGCCTTCAGGACTAGTTTAGTCTAAAATATTTGATAGCGTGTCAATCCCTTCCTTTATTTATTGTGTGGAGCATCTCCTTTACCCATACTATAACAATATTTGAAGGGAAAACTGGAGTTCCTAATATCATGGTCTCTCAAGCTATCAATATGTTTAATTCTTACTTTGCTTCCATTTAAAACAAAATCAATTAGACAAGTGGACTCTCACACATTGATCAATGTAGAATTTAGGCATTCTCCAACATGGTGTGCCAAGGTGATGATTAGGGAGTTGTTTTCATATATCACTGAACATAATTTTTATACCTGTAAAGCCAATGTTGGGAGTAGGATCAATAAGAAAGCTAAGTTACTATTTTTTTCCTACCTCCTGAACTTTGCCATCTAAAACAAACGACTTGAATAGGTGAATCTTCTTCGGTGTTCTAATGGATGATGAATGAGATTTGAATTCTCAACATAAACATTTAGGCACTTGCACAAATAGATAAAAGATAATTTCTTTTTCTTTCTTGCAGGTCCAATATGTTCACTTTTATAGACAATTCAATGAGAAGGCTAACTCGCTATCAAAATTAGGATTTGATCTTCCAATTGGAAATTACCAAATCATTTCACATGAATATGGAACCCTCTTCCAAGGTAGACTGAAGGAGCTACTAGCAAATTGATTCTATTTTAGATAATAATAGAAAATAGCTTTTGCTAGGAATGAAAATTGATTATTTGTAATGTATGACAATCTATGTCTTTTTTTGATGGTCATATGGTTGTTGATGTATTTAAAGATATTTATAGATTGTAAATCTTGGATTTTTTGTTGTTTGTTATAATCTAAAGTTACCTTTAACTTCCTTACTAGTTTTTTTAAGAGATTGACCACTATAACTATGCTCCAAACAGCTACAAAATATATTTTGTTTTTTTATCTCTCTTTATATAAATAAAATATTTGTATAAATAATTATTAAAATATAATAAAAAAAAATATTATAAAAAATTATACATATTCTACTCTAATTCTAATATTTTAAAAGGAAACATATCTTCTTAATTATGAAGAATATATTAGACTCGTGTGAATTGCCATTTTTTTTGAAAAAAATAAAATAATTAATTGATAAATTTATATATTTTTTAAATTAAGTAATAATGAAATTTATGATACAAAAGAATTGAATAAAAAATATGTTTTATTATGTTGAAGGTGTGCAATTAAAACAAGTGTATTTCTAGAAAATAATTAAATTTTAGAACTTTTTTACTTATAACATACCACTCATTAAACAACTGTGTAATCTAACTAGTTCTAACTAGATTGCGATTTCTTGTTGCTTAAAATACACTTTTGATTGCAAGCACCTTGAAAAAGGTAAATTAAACAATTTACAATTATGGTTAAAAAAAATGTACCATTTTAAATGAAATTGATTAAAAAATATTCTAAAAAAATAATTTTGACTAGAAAAAATATTTTGGAAAAAATTATTTCATTTATTCATCTATTAATTATAACAATTATTAAAAAACTACAACAAAATTAGTATTCCTATAAAAATAACTCTATTTCTAACTTTTTCATCTTATATTTGTACTTATAATGATTACAGTAGTCATCAACTCTAAACTACCCAAAAAAAAACCGAAAATTATATTTGTTTTGTAATTTTTTTCTCTAAAACAAATATTTATATAATTGTTTATTCTTTAAATAATATTAAGTAATTTATAATTTTTTGAAAATCTAATAAAAAATCATTTCCTAAAATTATATGAAATTATATATTTACAGAAAATAAATTTAATGCTTTGGTAAAACACCTAAAATAGAATTAATTATATATATATATATATATATATTCAAAATTACAAAATTCTTATTCATAAAATATTTTTTAATCACATTACATATAATTTAATGCTCTTATTTATAAAACATTTCTTGAACACTATTATATATAATTGTCAAATTACAATTTGAAATTTATAAATTTCATATCATCTATATTTTAATTATATATTTGTCAAATTAGAATTCAAAATTTTTAAATTTCATATCATCTCTATTTTAATTAGAGAATCACTCGAAAAAAAATATTAAAATCTCACCCAAATTAGATTCTCACAAATAACATAATAAACTTTAAAATAAAACACATATAAATATATAATAAATAATATAAACATATATAAATATATCTCTCAAAATAAATAAATAAATAAATAAATATATAAAATACAACCTCAATCTCAATCTACACTTATTGAACTTTGAATATGTAATATCCCTACTTAAATCTTTAATTCAAATTCTCTAATACACTTATAGACGCACCAATACAAATTATGTTATTATATTCCTCTTTCATTGAATCTTGTATTTTTTTGAGAGTAAGAATCCATATGTCACCTCCTATACCTAATCTTCTCTAATGATATATATATTTTCTTGTGTCATGTGAGCCCACACAACTTCCATTCCTCAACTGGCCAAGTAAGACGCGTTGCCTCTATCCTACCAGTGAGAAAGGGAATTAAATGGTCCATATGATGAAATTTTTGGAGGCAACCTCAATCAGCACTCACAATTTTAAATTGCATTTCGAAGATATTTAAAAATTGTATATGCTTCCTCGTATCACTAGGAAAGTGAAAAATGATTTAATCTTTTGTGATCAATTTAATTGGTTTTTAGTGAGATTTTTTTGGTGGGTTTTTTCCGGTTTAGTTTTTCTAAATTTTGGTAGGAATTTATTCAAATCACAAGTTTGATGGGTAACCTTGCACAATTGAAGTGCTCTATGGGTTTTTAGGGTCCTGAATCCATATAGTCAAAAAACCAGTGTAAATAACACAAATCAAGATTTCACCTCAGTTTCCCCCCAGATTCTGTCACTAGAATGTCAAAAAGGTCGTAATAAAGGCAATTCGAAATTCAATTTTAAGTCATCAAAGTGCAAGATGATTTAATCCTTTGTGATAAATTCAATTTTATGTCATCAAAAGTGCAGGATGATTTAATCCTTTGTTATCAAATTTGTTTCCAAATTTTTATTCACAATCCTCGTTTTTAATCAAAGTTTTGAGTCCAAACGAGAACCTATCATCAAAAGTAATTGTTATTGCTACATATTATTTTAGTAATTTTTATTTTAAATACTAGATAAATATTTTTCAAATGTTTAATATTTCAATCATATAGGGAAATGATTTTTTCTTAGTTTTAAATATTGTATTTCCACTTTGATTAAGTATTGTTGGAATAGTAGTGAGACTATAGAAACTTGGGTATGTAGAGGTTGAGGGTGTTTGAGAATATAGGATATTCCATATAGGACAAACACCTTCAATAACCACTCACACAAGAAGATCAAAAATCATGTTATGATCCTTGAACCTTAAAAATGATAAGCTGCCAGTAATTATAATCATATTCAAGCGAGAAATCTCATTTTACAATAAATACAATGAATAAGACAACAATTGATGATCCTAAGACAAGGTCCCTTTAGTATATATATAGGAGAAAAATGGTACAATTATAATAAAATGAGACCGTGAGAGGTTCTAGCCTACATAACAATACAACAATAGAAATGTAGTCAATATATAGGGCTTAATAAGGGTCTTTTGGGTTAACATTGGGCTTATATAGGGCTTAACCTACCCCTCCCATTCAAAGAAGTGTTGTCCTAAACACTTGAATATACGTGGTTTTTTCTACATGAACAACTCATCTCCCCATGTCGTTTCTTCCACTCGTAGGTTCTGTCATTTGATGAGACACTAAATAATTGCTAGATTTCTCAACTTCTTGCTCCTTGTTTCCAAAATTGTTTTCGGTTCAAGTACTATTTTCCCTTCTTCATTAATATTTGTTAGAATAGTTTGGATTCAGATCTTATCATTGATTACCTTCTTTAAGCCAAGAAACATGGAAGATTGGATGTACACGTGAAGATGGAGGGAGCTCCAATTCATAAGCCATACTTCAAATCCTATGCAACACCTTAGAGGGGCATAATACCTTAGAGCTCATTTATTGTCCTTTTGTTGCTTGAGGGGCATATGTTTATATGGTTGTAGTCTCACGAAAAGCAAGTCCCCCACTTCAAATTCCCTCTCCCTAGTATGTTGATATGCTTGTTGTCTCATCCTATTTTATCCCATAACCAAGTCGTCCTTAAATAATTTGAGAAACTCTTGTTGGTGTTGTATGTGGTCCTCTATTGCTTAAGACTTTATAGTCCCTTTCAAGAGTGATGTCATGGATGGAGGATGATATCCATAAACTCCCATAAATTGTGATACTTTTTATGAAGTATGAAAGGATTTGTTATACCACCATTTTCCCAAGGGAAACCATTTGACCCATTGTGTTTGTTTATTAGATCCAAAGCAATGTAGATATCCTTCTAAATGTTTACTCACAATCTCAGTTTACCCATTAGATTGAGGATGGTAAGATGAGTTATGAGCCAACTGAGTACCCAAACAAGAAAATAATTTAGTCCAAAAATTTCTAGTGAAAGTTGGATCTATGTTGCTTACGATAATCTTTGGTATTCCATGTAGCTTTTGGATTGTTTCCATGAATTCTTTTGTCACACTACTTTCTTTAAAAGGATGCGAAAGAGAGAAAAAGTAGGCATATTTTCTCATTCGATCTACCACTACCATAATGGAATTCTTTATTTCATATTTAGATGAACCAGTAATAAAATCCATTGAAACTTCTTCCCAATGTTGGCTTGATGTTATATGAAAAATTCACTTTTGAGAACAAAAATGAACTCCCTAGATCTAGTGGCCTAATTCAGAAACAACATGGGGCAAAAAGATCTATGTTTTCCTTAGAGATATTAGAATATGAAAAAAATACCTATTTAGAATCTATAGTAAGTCCTCCTCTTCTCCTTGCTTGTAAGCTCCAACTCTAGCTCCAAATGCTATAAATGGAACCTCCAACAATGATTAAAAAAAGCAAGAGAACTGCAATATCAACACATCATAAACCAATGTCTCTAATCAATGAGTCAAATGGAATTGAAATACATGAACATAAACATGAAATAAGTATAGGAAAACATATTTCTTTTTATATTAATGAATGAAGGAGAGAGTCACAACCATTTATAGATGATTGACTTTGTATATGTCTTCCCAATTGTCTTGTCCTTCCTTGCCACAAAGCAAACCTTCAAACTCAAACCTAATGCATTAATGGAGGATAATTCCTTAAGCTCAAAGTAGAAGCATGAGGGCACTAGTAATCTCCAAAATCCAACCCAAACTCTCTGGGAGGTAGTAAATTTATAGGGTAAAGGTGGTAGTTTAAGATTTACCAATCTAGGCTTGAGATCCACATATAAAGGAAGATAAGCTCAAAGGATACGAAATAAGACCTATAGAGTAGGAATTCAAGGTATCTATTCTTGGTAAATGGTTAAAACCACCTTAGAAACTTCTGTAAGGAGAATTTTTGTAAATATTTTTTAATTTTCTCGAAATTCTAGAACCATGACACTTGCAAAGTAGAGCAACATGCGTTGGTCAGTGAAGGTGCTCAGTTACGCAACATGTGACCATTATAGGTGGACTTAAAGGTGGAATGTAATGGGGCCAAAAACAATGTTTTTGAGATAATTGATCCATAAATTCAGACTTTTTGGAAAGGTGATGCTTATGGCTTTGCAAAGGGATAATGACCATTAGGATATTTTTGAGGTATAAAATGACCCCCTAGGAAATTATAAAATAATAGGTGAAATAATAAAATAAGATTAGATGACATCATCAAATTTTAGAGGGAAAAAAGAAAAAACTATTTTTTCAACTGACATTTTCAAATTATCTCCCTATGGGTTTATTGAAATTTTGAGCGGAAACACTCTTTGGATGCATAATTTGATTCATCATCCAAGGAGTACCTATGTTGCATACTTTCAATGGACCCTACTACACAAAAACTCAGAAATACATGAAAAACATGATTGCAATCACGTTTTTCCATGTATTTCTCATTTTTCCTGTAGCAGGGTCCATCGAAAGTATGCAGTATGGGTACTCCTTGGACCAGGAATCAAATTTTGGATCCAACTAGTACTCGCGCTCAAAATTTGAGTAAAACCTTAGGGAGATAAGTTGAAATACGAGTTGAAAAAGTAGTTTTATTATTTTATTATTATTTAATCATTTTACTTTTTTACTCAAAAAATGGTGAATCATCCCCCATGGTTGACATCATCATCTTGAATACTATTGGTTCTTGTAAAGTTTATTTTGGTTGTACATTTTTCTTATGAGGTCCATTTTAGACCTCAAAATTCCCTTATTGAAAGTGTTGAAGGATGTTGATTGATTCTGTTTTCAAGCCTTTTGAGCAGATGTGACAAAATGGTCTATAACACTTGGTATGACTAACAAGTGAAGGAGCCTTAGGGTTTTGAGAGTCTCTTGTTTATTTTGTTGGCATGCCACATATTCAACCACAAAATTTTGCACATCTACTTTAAGACCTTCCTAAAAAAAATCTTTCTTAATCCTATGGTATGTATTTAAGAACCTCGACTATCCTCCTATCGGAAAAGTGTGTATTCCCAACAAGACCTTCTGTTTGACTTGAAAATTATTACATAAGTGATATTGATACCATATCAAACAATATTTCCATGTAAATTTTTGTACTGCATCAAGGTCCTCCTATAGTTGTTGAATGATCTTGCATATTGTCTCATCTTGATACCATTATATCCTTGATTCTTCCACCTAGTCAAATTATGGAATGGAAATAACATATAGTAAACCATTTGTGTATTCCTCTTTCCCTAAGAGTGCAACTACCACAATATGCTGATTTCCCTTTCTATAGATAATTTCAAAGTGATAATCCAACATCTTTGTAACTCATTATTGTTTCTCCTCTAAATATAGTCTTTACTCCAAGAAGTACTGCAAACCATCATTATTTTTTTTGACTTTGAAGTGTCTTCCTATTAGGTATGAATACCATTTCTTATCTGCATATAAATTTGTCTCAACAGTCCCCACGCTCTCATTCTGACCAAACTTTTTGAGGTTGGGGACTGGAGGATACCAAAAAAGACACTTAGCATACATTATTTTCGTGAGGCATAAAAACCATGGCATACCAATAATAACCTAAAAGGAGACTAGAACTGACATCATCAAATCAAGTAGGATGGGGGGGAAGTATAGGGGGGACAGTAAAGAAACCAACATGATCATGAATGTGGAAATCAATATTTTCCACTCTCGCTTTCAAGTTGTGAAGGTGATCATTAGTGTGACGATGACTACGCCGGAGACTGTCCAGTTGAGCTAGTATTTCATTTTGACTATACTGAATATCGGTAAGGTATGCCACTCTCTCATTTCGGTCATCATACCTATGGTCCCTTAGGATGTCCAAATCAATTTGGATGTGTCACAACTACTCAGCAAGGGAGTTCAAAGAAGTCGGGGCCTCAATGTGGCCTGGAGAGTGAGATGGAGAAATGGCTTATGTGCCCTCTGTCTCCTGGATTGTCATATTAGTGGATGATGAACTATGTTCAAGCTCAGAACGACCAACCTGGGCATGTTGACCCCTCCCATGAAGAGGATGTCCTCGTTGGCAGGGCGTATCTCACTTATCACTGATTGACAACTAACTACAAGAGAAGGCCAAGAAGAGACTATCACGATACTTGTAGGAGACGATGTAAAACCAAATACCACAACACCATTTCCACCATGGAGAGGAACTTGAAAAATGACATAGGAAGTACTTGAATAAAACAAACCCAAGGCAACCCAAACCAGAGAACTAGACATGAAAAACCCTCCTCGCAACCTAAGGGAATTACGAGAGTAGAAAACACTGCCTTAGATGAGAGGAGAAACTTTTCTGACTTCAACCCAACATAAAGACTCAGACCACCTTCTTCCTCCAGTTTTTCAACAAGTTGTGGGAAGCTCGATTCCATTCTTTGAGTGATATTATGGCTTAAAACGATTGTTGTTTTCCCTCCCTTCGGAGGTGAAATCTCGCAGAAGAAGATTAATTTGGTAGGAAACTCATCAAACTGAAAAGTAAAAAACAAATACCAAGAATAATGATGAAGAGGGAAAAACAAATATACCAAGAATAAGTTTGAAGAGCCAAAAAAAATAGGAAACTGTAAAAATTATACCAAGAATAAGTTTGAAGAGCCAGAAAGAAACACAAGAAACTGTAATATGGAATGGATAATATTGGCTTACCATAGCCATCTCATGATGGAATTTGATGGGTTGATCCAAAGGAGCTTCATTGGTAGCGTAAACCATTTCTTCAATTCTAGTATTTGAACCTAAGCCTAGATATGGATGTTCTTTCCATCCAATTACTTCAACAACTGCATTGAAATTGTATGCACTTCTCAATGGAAATCCTCTAAACATAATGCCCTGTCTTGTTTTAGTTGAGTGTTGATCCACTCCTTGTTATGTTGGATGGCGGTGATCAAGGACCCAATTGAGGGGTTTTCATCTGTAGGAAGAAGAACCATTGGAAATAGGCTTCCATCTTCGAGAACCTGTTGTTGAGCAATGCTTCCTTGTTGCAAGAAGGTTAATTCCTTCATTGTTTTCTCTTGTTGTTGTTCAGAATGCCCGCTTGAATCTTAGTATAGCATTCCTTTGCAAATAGTGAGGTTAGTGTTATAGTTGCTTGCCTTGAGTAATCGGACAACTGTGGTTAACTTTTGTTATAAGTTAATTTTCTGGTGGTCAGTCATTCCTTTGCAAATAGTGACCTTAGTGTTATAGTTTCTTGCCCTAAGTAATCAGACAACCGTAGTTACCTTTTGTTACAAGTTAATTTTCTAGTGGTCAATCACAGAAGAAAAAAATTACAATGATCATTATTTTAGTCTCATTCACAGTCACATAAGAAAAAAATGGCAATGATCATTATTGTAGTCTCATTCACAGTCACATATAGAATAGACATTTGATTTGTCTTGTTTTTTTTTTTAAACAAGGAAAAAGCCAACCACTTTATATTGATATAATAAAGTGTTTACATCGTCTAAAATTAATTACAATATCAAATTCTATAATTATATTCTTATTCTACTAAAATAGTCCAAACACTAATTTAAATATAACTTACAATGGTTACCTTTTGTTACACGTTAATTTTCTCATGGTCAATTCACTGAAAAAAATAATGGCAATGATCATTTTTTCAGTCACACATATAGGATAGACATTTCTCTTTCACAGTAAACAAATATATAGGATATACATTTCTCTTGTCTTGGTTTTTTTTTCAAACAAGTGTTATGAAACCAGCTCACAAAAAGATAAAAAAGATAGATCAACGCCTTAGAATTCAGCCTCTTCGAGGGGGCAACCTCCTTTACATTACACAAATGAATGATTCCTTGATGATTCAAATGAAAAAACCTCCTTTCTATATATAGGAGTCTAAGGAGTCACAATATAACCCAACCGACCTAACAATAATAATATAAAGCCACAAAAATAACAATAGAGGGATTATATGAGGCACATTAATAACAATATGGGGACAATAGGGGCACAACAATATTAATAAGGGATACAACTACAATAGTAATGGGGTAATCACTAGTATTATAGGGACCTAACATGCCCCTCTCCTTCAAAAAAGTGTTGTCCTCAATGCTTGAGTAGTTATGGATGCTTCTGTATAAAATTTTCATCCTCCCATGTGGAATCTTCAGTGAATAAGTTCTTCCACATGATGAGATACTCCGAAATTGATCGATTTTGTAGCTGTCGAGTTCTTGTTTCTGTGACTGCTTCCGGTTCCAATATAATTTTTCCTTCCTCGTCAAGTTCTGGAAATATTGTTTGAACTAGGAGCTTGTCACCTATAACCTTCTTTAAACATGAAACATGGAAAACTAGGTGCACTCGAGAAGCTGCAGGAAGCTCCAATTTGTATGCCATAGTACCAATCTTTTGCAACACCTTGTACGGACCATAATACTTTGGTGACAATTTATTATCCTTCTTAGCTTGCTTGAGGGACATTTGTTTATATGGTTGTAGCCATAGGAATACCCAATCACCTACATCAAAACTTCTTTCGCTGCGATGTTGATCTACCTGTTGTTTCATTCTATTCTACGCCAACACGAGGTTATCCTTTAAGAGTAGGAGGACTTGTTGTTGATGCTCGATGTGATGTTCCACTGCTTGAACCTTAGAATTTTCTTTTAAATATGATGTGATGGATGGTGGCTGATATCCATAAAGTGCCATAAATGGGGTCATTTTTGTTGTTGTATGGAAGGACGTGTTATACAACTATTTAGCCAGAGGCAACCATTTGACCGATTGTCTCTGTTTATCAGATACAAAGCAACGAAGATATCCTTCCAAACATTTGTTTACTATCTCAGTTTGCCCATCAGATTGAGGATGATAAGATGAGCTATGAGCTAACTGAGTACCAAGACAAGAAAATAATTATGTCCAAAAATTTCCAGTGAAAATGGGATCTCTGTCACTTACAATAATCTTTGGGTTTCCATGTAGCTTTTGAATTGTTTCCATAAATGCAGTAGAAAATGTACTGGCTTTAAATGGATGTGATAATGCACAAAAGTGTGCATACTTGGTAAGTCTTTCAACTACCACCATGATGACACTCTTTCCCTCAGACTTGGGTAAACTTGTGATAAAATCCATTGAAACCTCCTCCCAACGTTGGCTTGGAATGGATAAAGGTTGTAATAGACCTGGGGTCTTAATTGTTTCAACTTTATTTTGTTGGCAAACCAAACATTTCGCCACAAACTTTTGAATATCCGATTTAAGGCCATCCCAAAAAAATTCCTTCTTAACGCTGTGGTAAGTTTTTAAAAATCCTGAGTGCCCTCCTAAGGGAGAAGTGTGCAATTCCATAAGAATCTTTTGCTTGAGTTAGGAATTCTTATAGAGGTATAAGCGATCTTTTTACCATAACGAATCATTTTGCCAGCTAAATGTATCAGATTTACTGGAATCTTGTTGTAACTTTCGAATAAGTGTCCACACTTCTTCATCATTCTTCCATTCCTCCCTTGCTTCATTTATCCAATCTCGCTGGATAATAGAAATGGCGCACAACAATGCTTCCACATCCTCATCCTTTCTTGAGAGTGCATCTGCCACCACATTTTGCTTCCCTTTTTTGTAGATGATTTCAAAGTCATAACCCAACATCTTTGTGACCCACTTTTGTTGCTCTTCAGAGGATAATCTTTGTTCTAAAAGGTATTTAAGGCTATCATGATCTGTTTTTACCTTGAAGTGTCTTCCCATTAGGCAAGGTCACCATTTCTTAAGTGCATGTAGTATTGCCAACATTTCCTTCTCATAAATAGCTTTGTGTAAAAACTTTCCCTTGATTGGATGACTTTCAAAAGCAATGGGTCTTTCATCTTGCATTAAAACAGCACCAATTCCATTTCCTGAAGCATCACATTCCACAATAAATGCTTTTGTGAAGTTCAGTGTAGCTAAGACCAGTGATTGGAACATTGCCTCTTTAAGATGTTCGAAGGCCTTTGTTGCTTCTGGAGTCCATGAAAATGCATCTTTATTCAATAATGTTGTTAGAGGTGCTGCTATTCTCCCATAATTCTTAACAAACTTGTGATAATACCCTGTCAACCCAAGAAATCCTCGCAAATGCCTTATGGATGTGGGGATTTTCCATTCCTTAATGGCTTTAATTTTGCTGGGGTATACCTTTTTTTTTCTTCTCGGAAAAAACTAATTCTATTAACTGAAAACCAAAATAAAATTACAAGGGGTTGAGGCCTCGGGCATCATCAACCGAGAGAGCCATCAATGCAGCAAAACCGTCCCTGGTAAGGGATAACTAGTTACAGTAAGCAAGAGAGCAGATATAGGAACCAGAAATTAACCAAAAGGACATGAGGATGAGGTGGTATAACCACCTAGCAATAAAACGAGACCAGAAAGAGAGACCGAGACACTGTCCAAAATCCCAAAATAGCTTTATGCTTCCGCCCACCAGGAAGAAGAACGAAACTGCCTGGCTATAGAGGTCGAACCAGAGCTGCAACCAAAACCGCCTGAACTTGACTAAACTAGTCATCAGAAAAAAATCGAGAAAGTCTGAACGGGCCCAGGTGGCCTCAAATTGCCACGTCCTCATTCGGAGGCTCCTCCACCACCAGGCACGCGTTACCGACCCACATTTCATCATTTCCGACCATGTTACCCGCATAATCGCCACCTGGATGCACCGACGGGGGGTGAGTGTCACTGGAATTACCTTCCCTTATCATCGAGACAAAGGCTCCTAGAGCCTGAGTGTCGCTGGGAGCACCGCCCTTGTCAAGCAGCTCACCATTTATTTTCTCCTGGCTTCCCTCCGCCAAAAAATGCTCATCGCTCTGGCTGCCTGCCTCTTTGAGACCACCCTGAGAAGGCTCAGATGTCAAGCACACCATAGTTTGAGGCGGAGCCTCTTCTTTAGAGAAGATAATAGTAATATTGGCCGAGATAACAGGCCCGTTAAGATTACTCTGAAACTTGAAGTGAATAGACTGAAACGCATTGTGCGGTATCGGCCTGCGGGCAGGGCTTAGAGGAGGCGAATTTACCGGAGAAGAGGGCAGAGGAGCAAGAGGCGGGGTGGTATCCACAGAACGAGCAACCTGCAAACACCCACGGCCACCTCGTCTCCCCCCATAGCGACTTCTCATCCGTTCGCGAACCATGATGAGGCAATGAAGGGAAAGCACAGCAATACCAGAAGCAGTGTCAAGAAAACAAACCAGCACCACAGGAAACCACTTCAAGCGCAAAAACCAGGACTGAGAATGAAAGGAGGGCAGCACAATTCTTACTTCAAGAGCCACTAAAAGCTTACCTCTGTTTGCAGAGACTGACCTGCCACAAAGATGCGCAGCCAGCCAAGGCCTGAGACAAGAAGGCGGGGTGCAAACAGTGGGAAGGATAGCCTAGATCGCCATGGTAATATCAGCCAGAGCCTCGCCTTGGACGGAGTGATCATTTATTACATAAATGAGGCTAAATCTTCCTCTCTTAAGATTATCCAACTTGAGCCAGATACGCTCATGGGTAGCCGCACTGGTCTGCATCTGGCAGTACCATGCTCTTCCTCCAGTCATTAAGATCATTAGATGTCATTTATTTCACCCGCATCTGGGTGGTCTCCTCCTTCCTGATTCATTTCATTCTTCACAAGGTTTTTGTAATCCAAGCTTTGGGACTCAGAGGCCAGTCTAGAAATTGATCCAACATGAAGGTCCAGCCCACATTCAACTCCAATGTTAGCAAGTAAGTCTGCAACTTTATTTCCTTCCTTGCGAATGTGCTTCAGAGTGACCGCCCTGTGAGAGGATAGCCAACATTCAATAAGTTCAAGCCTTTTCGCCATTCTCCAGCTATTACTCACTTTTCTTGAGGGAGTTCCTTGCAAGATTTTTGAGACCATGTTTATGATGATCTGAGAATCGCCCTCTATTATAAGCGGGAAGAATCCTTTACCTTGCGCAAGAATAAGCCCTTGCCAGAGACCTTCCAATTCCACAGAGTTATTGGTATCCCATCCCTTTGATCCTAAAAAGGATAAAAGAGGAGCACCCTTATGGTCTCTGAAAATCCCTCCAAAGCCTGAATTGCCTGGATTACCTTTCGAGGCCCCATCGAAGTTTAGCTGGTACATATGCATGGGGGGGGGTAACCATTTCTCAGGTGACTGACCCACCAGAGGCCTTGTTCCTTTGATAACCTATTCTTGATTCCATTGAAGGTTCTAATTAGCCCATATGGACTATTCTTGGGGGATAGTTGGAAGGTCCTCGTGGTACCAAGTTTTGAGAGAAATGGTTTCCTCGATATTTTGGCAAATTATTTTCCAGATATTCTCCAGTGGAGCAGAGTGATCCTTGAAGATTCCACTATTTCTTTCCTTCCATATGGCCCACATGAGAAAGCCTAGAATGAACTTCCATAAGAAATCTAAAATCTTGCTTTGATAAGGAGTCCGATCCCAGTTGCGCACGGTGGCAATGATGTCTCCATGAATTCTTCCTTCCTTTTGGCACCGGAAACTAACCTTTTCCCAGAGCTTGCATGCAATATGATAGGAATGCATGAGATGCTTTATGGATTCCTCCTCTTGTCTGCAGTTAGGGCATATTGAGGGCCCATGAAAGTTCCTCTTCCTAAGATTGTCCCACGTGAGAATCTTGTTATGACATAAGAGCCAGAGAAAGGTGGAGATTTTCGGCCAGATGGAGGGGTCCCAGACTTTGCTCCAGAGAGGATCTTTCACCATATATTCCTTGATAATGAGATTATAGGCCTCTCTCATAGTAAAGGTGCCTCTTTCTTCATATCCCCATCTAAGGATATCCTTTTCATCAGAGAGTTGTATTCTCCTTTTCATTAATTCTGTGTCTAGAGTTTGTTGAGCTTGTGACGTTCCCTGTCTGAAAATCTGATCCGCCTTGAGCCATTCCCTGTACTCTTGGGTCGATGAATTCTTCCAGAAGTTTTTTACCCTGTCATATGATTGCATGTCCTGTTCCGGAAGTTGCATATGAAAAATTTGGTCCTTTAATTTGCGCATCTGCTGCTAGGAATCTTCCCAAAACCTTGCAGTGTTGCCATTCTTCACTTCCCAAAAGTTGTGCTGCTGAATGAGACTTTTGTGTTGCTTGGCCGAGTTCCATATTAGAGACCCCATGCTAACTTCTGATATTCTTATTAGTTCCTCCGTTGGGAAATTGCTTGTATACTTAGCTGTCCACAGAGAAGCCCAAGGGGTGAGAGGCGTAGTCAGCCATTTCCACCAAATCCGGGCTCCCATGACTTCATTACTGTGAGAAGGATCCCTTAATCCAATACCGCCACCGCTCTTTGGAAGACATGCAGTATCCCATTTGACAAGAGCCCATTTGCGCTTGTGACCGATGCTGCCCCAAAGAAAATATCTTTGGAGAAGCTTGATTTCTTTGAGAACCCATTTGGGAGTTGCAAGGATGGAGAATAGGTATAGCGGCATAGCCTGAAGAACTGCTTTTATGAGGACTAGCCGACTCGCCATATTTAGAGATCTATGAGTCCAAGAGGAAAGACGAGCCTCCAGTTTTTCTAAGAGGACCTTCCATGAAGAATGCTTCAGGGTCGAGGTAGTCAGAGGAGCTCCTAAATATTTGGACAGAAGGTTAGCAATGGAGAATCCCAAAATGTGAGCTATAGCTGCCTGAGTGATAGCAGGGGTATGGAAAAAGAATATCTGAGATTTGGATTGATTGATAGATGCTCCTAAGGCCTCTGAGAAGTCCGACAGAAGGAATTTGAGTTGAGGAGCTTCCTGGACTGAAGGATGCCCAAAACGCATGTTGTCATCAACAAATTACTGGTGTGTGAAGGCTGAAGAGTTGTGGAAGGACAAGCCTCTGAGACATTGGGATTGCTAAGCTAGCTTAATGCTTCGGCCTAATCCTTCTGCCATAATGAAAAACAAGAATGGGGAGAGAGGGTCTCCCTGCCGAATTCCCCGAGAAGGATGAAAAGGAGAGGAGGGAATGCCAATGACTAGAACAGAAAAGAATGAGGAGTAGATGAGACTCATAACCCATCTTACCCAAGGGGGAGCAAAGCCGAAAGCAATTAGAACTTTTTAAATGTACATCCAGCTTAAGCTATCAAAAGCCTTTGAAAGATCTAATTTTAGGAGCATACCTGGCTTCTTGGATTGCTTCAGGGAATGAATTATTTCATGAGTTAGGATGATACCATCTGTAATCTACCTACCTTCACGTATCTAGACTGCTCAGGCGAGATGATGACACGAAGCAGCAATTTGAGTCTGGAGGCAATGATTTTGGAGACTATATTGTAGATTATGTTGCACAGAGCTATAGGCCTATATTTGTCGGGAGTGCTAAGATGATCCACCTTGGGTACTAGGGCGATGAATGTGGAATTCACTCTTGGAAACATCCATCTTAAGGATCGTGATTCCTCAACCACCTGCCAGACTACCATCTTGATCAAATCCCATAATTTGTGGAAAAGGTTGGAGGTGAATCTGTCCGGGCCTGGTGCTTTTCCTGCTTTCAACTGACAAACTGCCAATTCCACCTCCTGTAAGTCTACAGGCTTGAGAAGAAGTCGGTTATGCTCCTCTAAAATAATTTTAGGAATATTTCGAGTAATTTTTTCTATGGCCAATGATCTATCGACATTTGGCTCGCGATGCATTTGCTTGAAATAGTTTAGGAGTTCGCTTTCAATTTCTTTATGTGTTTCCACTTTGACTCCCTGCTCATTCTGAATGTGAGTTATGTTGTTATTCATTCTGCGTTGGATGGTGGTGCTATGAAATTTTTTTGTGTTTTTCTCTCCATCTTTAAGCCATCTTATTCTTGATTTTTGCCTCCATGGCGTTTCTTCCTACTTAGCCCTTTCTATGATTTGCGCCTCAAGAACTTCTTCCTGTTTTGATAGTTCATCCGAACAGCCTTCAACAATAATCCTCTGCTGCAAATGTTGCATTTCTAGCTCAAAGGCACTCTAAGCCTGGAAAATATTACCAAAAGAAGTGTGATTCCAACGTTTGATCTTGCTTTTAAGATGCTTTAGCTTCCACTGAAATTGAAACATCTTTGAACCTGTTGGAGGGGAGAAATTGTTCCATTCTAAGCTGATTAAGCTGTGGAAGTCTAGATGTGACATCCAGAAAGCCTCAAAATGGAACGGTCTGTGGATCAGGTTGCTAGGACGCGACCACTAAAGGGAGATGGGCCAGTGATCAGATCCCGAAAGAGGCAAGATGGAAGCTGCAAAGTCTCCACCAATATGAATAGCATTGTCTGAAAGTAAGAATCTGTCCAAACGAGAAGCGATCTGCTGCGACCCTGCTCTCCTGTTGCTCCATGTGAATAGAACATTATTGAAAGGTATGTCAATAAACCAGTTATTTTGAATGAAGTCTTTTAGGGGTTTCCCTTCCTGACTCCCTCTGCTTCCGCCTCCCCTTTTTTCTTCCAGCCTAGTAATCATGTTAAAATCGCCTCCAGAGATCCATAAAGGGTGTGGTCTGTCAAGGTTGATTGCAGAGAGAGATTGTTTAGGATTTCTGCTTTATGCATTGCCTCTTCGGGAAAATATACATTGGTTAAGAGCCCGTGTATATTTGTCCCAATGATGTGAAAAATTGCTTGGAGGAAGTTCTTATTTGCATGGATATTGTTGAGTCTGATAGCTCGGGAATCCCATATGATTGCAAGGCCTCCAGATGCCCCATCAACATCCACTGTAGTATTGAGACTCCCTGGCGATACTTTTGCTGCAATTCTTTCCAGAGAATTTGAATTTCATTTGGTTTCTTGCAAGAAAAGGATTTGAGGTTTTTCTCGCATTATCATGTTTTTAAGTATTCTTCCTTTCCCTGAGCCATTAAGCCCTCTAATGTTCCATGATATTAACTTCATTGGGAAGGATTATGATCAGAGTTGTAATACTTGGTTAGCTTGGAGTACTTGCCTGACTCCACTAGCATTTCTCCTATTATGATTGTTCGCTGGAGGTCTATTTTTATTCCACACTTTTTGATATCTTTGGTAATGAATCTTCCATCCCAGGGGCCACCAGTTTGAATATCGAAATTTTTTTGCCGTTGCGCCCGAGATAAGACCTCCTCCAGATTCTCAAGTTGTCGATCTGGAATTTTGTCAAAATTGTTTGTAGTGCATGCCTGCTCTAGGCCTGGGATGTCCAGTTCCCCAATATCTATAGCCTCTGTTTCCTCTTCCATGATCTGAGAATCATTTAACTCCTCATATGGTTCTTCTGCTATTCTGGAATTAGATTGTAAGTTTTCCACCTCCATTCCTTGAATATTCCATGCTGGGACCTTTTGCTTATCTGAGGAGGAGGCCCCTTTGAGCAAAGGATCTGCTTGAAGCACTTTAGAGTCTGCCTGCTTCGAATGTTTGTCCTTCATCATCTCCGTTTCTGAGGGAGTGGGAGTATCCGAGCTTGGGTCATTTTGGCGAGCTAATGCTTCAAAGTTGTTGCTTGTTGAAGGCTTGGAGGAACTGGCTTGAGGCATTTTGGAATTTGAAGCCTGTTTCTTGTGGGTTTTCCTGCGATTGGATACTTTGGTAAAGCCATCTACCTCAGTCGAATCAGGTCCAGATGCAGGAGAAGGTTTTTGAGTTAAAGGACAGTCCCTAAATAAGTGGCCTAGGGCATGACATCTTCGGCATCTAAATGGTACATGTTCATAATCAATCAGCTGAACCCATTCAATATAATCATGGAATACACTTACCGCATCCGAGAGTGCCTAGTTAAGGTGCATGTAGACACATATACGAGCAAAAGAGGTATATCTGTGGACTTTTGTTTCCTCTGCGAATTTTATAAATTCACCTAGAACATTTCCAATCTCTTGTAGGGAGTCTTCATCCCAATACTCCACTGGAAGTGAGTATAATCGGATCCAAACTGGAGCCCAACTAAGATCCTCCTTATCAAGGTTGAAGCGCTCTACCCATCCTCTGAGATATAGGCCGGTGGCATTAAAGAAGTAAGGCCCTCCATCCAGCACCCTATTCCGATCCTCCAGGCAGTTAAAAATGGCAGTGAAGAACCCTTTTGGCCTCAGCTGCAGGGTTATATGTCCCTTTGGGTTCCATTTCACTGCTATCCAACCCCACAGCACCTTCTCAGTCGGACAAAGACCTATGAACTTGGTTATCAAAGCATGGTCTCTCATGTACTGTATCTGCGCATTGTTTATGTGGCTTGGAAGTTCTACCTTCGGACACTCAGAGGCTACGGACTTGCATGTAGCTGAGCTGACCCTAGGTTTCTTTTCGTTATCCTGTTTTGCCTGTTGTGATTCTAGATCCGCTTTTTCCTCACTCTGATTTTCTGGCTTATCGCTTTCCTTATTCCTTTGCTGCCCTTCATCGTCTACTGGGGGAGGCGCTACGCCCTCCCCCTGAGGGGGGTCCATGGAGTTCTGAATGCTCTAGCTGGGAGTGAAAGGTTGTGATGCTATCAGTGTTTGCAGGTCTTTAGCTGTCTGTAGCAGCCTACCGTTGCAGAGATTACCAAAACCCTAGAAGCAGAGCCCCACCCAAGGCATTCCCCAAATCCACTAATATTTGATGGTGCAACACATTCGTTGGGGTCTACCTTAACGCCTTCATGAGATACAATATGACCTAGATATTCCACCTCTTGTACTCCAAAGAAGCATTTGGATATTTTTGCATATAATTGTTTCTCCTCCAATAGTTGTAGCACCCTGTCAACAAGTTCAACATGATCCTTCCAAGACTTGTTGTAGATTAGTATATCATCAAAAAATACTAAGACAAATTTTCTAAGGAAGGGTTTGAAAATGGAATTCATCAAACCTTGAAATGTAGAAGGTGCATTGGTAAAGCCAAAAGGCATGACCAAAAATTCATAATGACCCTCATGAGTTCTAAATGCTATTTTCGGAATGTCTTTAGTCTTCATTTTGATTTGATGATATCCCGAACGAAGATCCAACTTGGTGAAGTAAATTGATCCATGCAATTCATCCAGTAATTCATCAATGACAGGAATGCGAAACTTATCTTTAATAGAGAGCTTGTTGAGCTCCCTATGATTCGGACACATGCACCATGATCCATCCTTCTTGTGCACCAATACTACTGGAGCAAAAAAAGAACTTTGACTAGGTTGAATTATACCGGCCTCTAGCATTTCTACAACCATATGTTCAATTTCACTCTTTTGGGCATAGGGATATCTGTACGGCCTGATGTTTGGAGGAACACTTCCTGGAATCATATGAATAGCATGATCATGATCATGAATAGGTGGGAGACCTTTGGGAGTCTCAAATACCTTGGAATGATTGTCCAAAACTTTTTGGAGATCTGGAGAAATAGATTATTTCGATGTGGAAACATCTAGTGAACATAATTGTGTAATTACACCTCTGTGTTCCTTTTTTAGAAGCTTTGTCATACCGTTAGAGCTAATTATCTTTCCCCGTTGCCCTGCAATACCCCTTAATTCAACTTCCTTTCCTTCCACAGAAAATTTCATGAAAAGTTCTTGAAAATTAAAAGCTATTGTACCCAAGGATTGTAGCCATTGGGTTCCTAGTACAACATCAGCACCTCCCATTGGAATGGAAAGCATTGGGCTAGTCAATACATATTCTCCCATGGATAGCTTGATATTATGGCACTTTCCAGAGAAATTTATTGTTCCTCCATTTGCAACCATCACTTGACACTCTGGTGCTGGATATAGGAAGCAATTCAATTCTTTTGATACCTTACAATGAATAAAATTGTGTGTACTTCCTGAATCAATCAACACTATTACCTTTTTCTTCTTGATTTGTCCTTCTATCTTGATGGTTTGAGGAGTGGTAATTCCAACCAATGCATTACAAGATATGGTCGGATTCATTTCTTCTTTATCTAGGCTTTGTTCCTGGAGTATATCATCTTCTTTTGACCTTTCTTGCTCATTTTCTTCTTCCTCTTCACAATCTATGTAGAATAATTCCTTCTCAGCACACTTATGACCTTTAGTGTATTTGCTATCACAACTATAACAAAGCCCTTTTGCTCTTTTTTCTTCCAATTGTTGTGGTGTCAACCTTATAGGTTGTGGAAGACCAGGGGCAACAACACTTCCATCTTTATAGTTGTGAGTGGTATGCTTCTTGGTTGCCATAATTTTGCTTTCCATTTTTCTTGCTAACCTGAATGCCTTCTCTAATGAATCAGGTTCCCAAAGGCGAACATCATGTTGGATATTATCCTTTAAAGTCCCTATGAACACATCAATCCTATGCTCCTCTGGGATATTTTGTACCCTTATGTTCAATTTTTGGAACTCCTTAATGTGCTCCATTATTGAACCCTTTTGTTTGAGACTTATCAATTGGCTAAAAAAAGTGTTGCTTTTTGTATCCTCATAATGTGCTGTCAATTCTTCTGTAAAAATTGCCCAAGTGATAATTTGTTTACAAGAGCAAAGCCATCGATACCATAAAAACTGATTTGGTTCCAAATATAAAGTTGCAATACGTACCTTTTGTGTGTTTTGCACATTATTGAGATCGAAAATTGCTCCATCTGTAATATCCATGTTGCAGGATCCTTGCCATCAAACTTCCTCATATCAATTTTTGGAATATAGTGGGTCTTCAATCCAACATTAGAGTCTATGAAACCATGCTTAACATTTCTTTTGTTTGCATCATGAGTTTCCTTTACTACCCTTTCACCATTAGTAAGTATTTCTTGTAGAAAATTTGTCAAATCTGTCTTCAAATATGTCATGCCTGTCTTCAAATTTGTGTTCAAATCTATCTTCAAAGTGTCCATCTTAGCTTCCATGCCATTCATCTTAGCTTCCACGCCATTTATCTTAGCTTCTGTTAGCTTTTGTGAGAGTGACATTTGTTGTACTTGGTCTTGTAATTTTGATATATCATGTAGCATTTCTTCCTCTTCTTCATGAGTCATGCTAGAGCTTTCAGGTTGCTTACTAGGTGTTTGCATTTTCTTTCCTCGGGGCATCAGTTACAGATAATAATGCTCTACTATGCCCCTTGAATTCCTTCAAAATAATTTTTCAAACCAAGCTTAAGCAAGAATTAAAAAAAACTACACACCTTTTTTCACTTTGTAGGAGCTCGATATTGCTTCTGATGTATCTCTGTAATTTCGGATCATCCAGTTTTGAAATTGCAACCTGCAGTAGCCCTCTGTGTCCTCTCTCCAATGCCACCAGTATGATCCAAATTGGATTCTCCAAGGAATAGTTATGCCAAATCTTCCACAGTGACCTAATTATAGACTAGTTTAGTAGAACGAACTTGTATAACATGCCACGTGTCCCTGTTTCGACCTTTGGCTCTGAAAAATATACACAAGAAACTATAGTCCGTCCTCTTCTTGTACCTTCTTACGAAATTTCAATCCGACGCTTATAGAGAAAGTTATAACAATTTTCCCCAGGTCACCTGTTTCGAATGTAATTCAGGAGTCTGCAAAAAAACCAAATTCCTTAGATCATATCTTCGCAAATATAGCGTGAAAAGTTCTAAAATTTGAACCCGAGGTTCAGTGTGATTTTGTCTCAAATGGCTTTCTTATTTCACTTCTGAAACATCGCAGAAAAAAGTTATAGCGAAAATACCAAGATGACCTATTTGGAGTAGCGAAACCCTAGAATCCAAAAGCTCGAATACCAAATGTTATGAAACCAGCTCACAAAAAGATAGAAAAGATAGATCAATGCCTTAGAATTTAACCTCTTTGAGGGGGCAACCTCCTTTACATTACACAAATAAATGATTCCTTGATGATTCAAATGAAAAAACCTCCTTTCTATATATAAGAGTCTAAGGAGTCACAATATAACCCAGCCAACCTAACAATAATAATATAAAGCCACAAAAATAACAATAGAGGGATTCCATGGAGCACAACAATAACAATATGGGGACAATAGGGGCACAACAATATTAATAAGAGATACAACTACAATAGTAATAGGGTAATCACTAGTATTATGGGGACCTAACAACAAGACAAAAACCAACAGCTTTAGAAAAACTCCCCTCCATTTTGCACTTTCAGACTTAATGTTAGACGATTGAACAATAGTCAACCGTCAAATTAATAGTCAATTAATAGTTAATAATAGTTTCAGGTTAATAGTTAATAATAGTTAACAAAAAAATTAGAAGTTTAACTCATGAAAACTCATTTTAACCTTTTTGCCTTTTGTGTGTTCATATCGTAAGAGGGAGATAGCAAAAAATTATTTATTTCAAGATTTTATTTTAATTATTAATCATTATTAGGTAGAGAGTATGGTTCTAATCTCTATGATAAAGTAGGAGTAAATCTTTATAGTTAAAAATATTATTAGATGGTTATATTAATTTTTTAATAATAAAATAAGTTAAATAATGTTATAATTTAGTGTTTTATTCTACATTTTGTTTATCTTTTAATTACTGTTCATTTTGGGAAAGACTCTCCTAGGTGCTAACTTGCACCACTTTGCACTTTTAGATTTAATGTTAGACGATTGAACAATAGTCAACTGTCAGATTAGTAGTCAATTAATAGTTAATGATAGTTTCAGGTTAATAGTTAATAATAGTTAACAAAAAAGTTAGAAGTTTAATTCGTGGGAAACTCATTTTAGCCATTTGCCTTATGTATCTCTCATATCAAGAGAGGGAGATAGCAGAAATGCACTAGTCTTTTTGAAATGATGCCACTTTCTTAGAATCTCCCAAACCAGAATTGGGGGGTTAGTCAGTTTCCACTATCTATTTGCACTCTCGTTTTTCTTTTTCTTTGATAATGAGAAGACTTGTAACTGAACACTGTGGAAATGGAGGGAAGAAGTGGCCTGACTTCTTAAATACTTGTTGAGCCGAGAGGCTCATTCTACAATCTAGTATGAGAGACATGTGTAACTATGTCATGTCCTCAAAAAATAATAAAAATAATTTTCCCTAATGCCAACCTAAACAAAAAAAAACAAAAATTAAATAACCATATAAATAAACAATTAAAAATGGAGGAGAGACTCATTCTATAATCTAGTATTTCACTTTCATTCTGCTTGCATGAGTGGTTGTGATGCACGAGCATCTAACGTGGGTCAATCATTTACTAGACTAGTTAGTTTTAAAGTAGGATTTAATTAATTAATGTATATTTTTAATAGTTTTAAAAGAGAATGAAGATTATTGTAAATAGGAGAAGATTCGAGAGTACCATGGAAGGTTTGAGAGGATTATGGATTGGTTAGCTCTTATGTAGGGATAAGGATTTGGATGAGATATTTTAGGGATCAAGAGAGATATTGTTGGAGTTTGTTGAAGGATTTAAAACCCACTTGGGTTCTAATCCATTTGTATAAATTGAGGAGAGCCTAAGAAGCATGTAAGATGTAGAAGTGCATGAGTGGATGTGAGTGAATGAGAAGCCATGAATAGGCCATCATTTTTCCTGTAATTATTTTATTATAAATCATTTTCTGAGTTTTATATTAAACATGATTTGGTGTGATTTTGTGTTTGGTTTTATTGTTTTTTAATGAAGACCTATGGTTAGAGCCGCTGCACCATTTTTGGTATCAAAGCTTGACATTTGTGAGACTTGTGAGAACATTGCGTGGAGTAATGGTTGAGTAGTGATTTATGCAAAGATGCATGCGTAGAAGGGAAGAGCTTCCTATAGTGAAAACTTGTGGAAGAATTTGGATCCAGTTGTTGCAGTCAAAAGTTGAGTGCGCACTTCAATAAATTTTGAGGAGCGCATGAGAATTTGATAATAGGCCACGCTTGAAGGTCCTGTAAATGCCTATATGCTCATTTTAAAATGCCAACCAAACTCAAGTCTTATCAAAGTCATTTAAATCAAGCTCTGTGTCACTTGAAGTGTTACGTAGGGGAGCCTGTGGAGCTGAGTGTTGAAAGGAGGAGTTGTTTACTCTGATTGATGAGCCTTAAGACGTGTGAAGCTACTACCTAGCAAATGTGTTTTGAAACTGTGGAGTTGGATAACTGGATCGTTGTGAAATCCTAGAACTGAATGGTGTGTTATCGTTGAGTATCATGAAGTTGTTGATGCAATAGCTGCAAGTCATAGTGACTGTGGTGTTGTCCAATCACTGTCAGTGCGAAAATAACTTGTAATCAGGTATGCTAATCAAGAATCAAGAATGAAATAGTGCACAGATTTTGATTTGGGCTCGCAGCATATCACAGATCAACATGATAGTTATATCTTTGTGGAAATATAGAAACTACAACAGGAACAATGTCATTCTTCACCGAAGTTAATGAGTTAAGACCTGAACTGCGTTGAGGATCTGTCTGTGGAGAACTGCATTGAGACCTGAACTGCGTTGAAGATCTGGTTGTGGAGAACTACGAAGAATACTAGTGCGCCAAAGAACTTGGTAAGGTTTGTTGATTCTATGAATGGATGGAGCCTGAAGTATTGAAGCTTGTGTGCAGAGTTTGAAGCATTGTGGACCAGAGATTGAAGCTTGTGCGTGAACCTTGGCTTAACCTCTCGGCTGCAACAAAATGAGATGCCACTCGTCCACGTTGAGGCGGTCACATAATACAAATCTGAGTTGTTGCGTTCTTTATGCGGGTAAGTCGACATTGAAGCACGATTTCTGGAATAGCGTGATGAATATCTAGAGCATCGTTTCGGCGGCTTGCAGTTCTTTCAACATCGGGGGAAGGCATAAATTAGAGATGTATGAAGTGTTGTTTTAAAGATCCGTGGAAGTGTATAAGAGAGACTACGTGGGAGATTACTTGCGTTAGAAGTTCCTCGATGAATTGCTACATTTGCGTGGATAGCGATTGATCATTTAGTCAAGGGATAAGGCGTAAGAGTGTCGCAGTCTTGCTATGTTTGGACGGTTCGTTCAGGAGGTCGAGCTAGTTACGTCGGGTTGAATTTCTTGTAATGCGTAATGCTTGTAACAAACCAGCGTGGAATGAGAAGATCATGTGGAGGCGACATCAGGATTGATCGTGCGTGCGAAGTTCTGTCTCAAGCAAAAGAACTCACCACATTTTTTTCATCTTATAAGCTCTCCAAAACGCATTTCCATGAAAAAAAAATTTGGATCGAAAGCATGAATGGTAAATATTTTATCCATTAAGTTAGTGAATTATCAAAGTTAAAAGATATATGAATTAAATATATTATTTGATTTTAAAAGTTAAAAAAAAAAAAAAAAAAACCATTTTGTAAGTGAAATTGATTCAAAGTAAAATGAAATCATAAGACAATTTGTAAGTGGTGAGAAAATCACAAAATTGCATTGGTGAGTCCAAAAAGGGCATTTGTAATAAAGGCAACTTTTATGGAAGGTCATGAGTTGAGGTAATGGCCATTTTCATAAAAGACAAGGGAAGATTGATTGAGTGCTCAAATGAACAAAGATCCTGGTATAAATGAGAGATTCTTTCAATGTAAAATTCAAGTCAAGATCCATTGATGTAAAACTTAAGGTTAAATTAAGAGTCTGGATCAAAAAGTTAAGTCAAGTCAAGTCAAAAAGTTTGATTCTTTGAATGTAATGGGTGCATGATCGACGGAGCCCAACACCCAAGGTCTCGTCAAATTATTGTAAATTTGAAGAGTTACTTTAGTTGTTTGAAGAGGAGAAAGGTGTGCTCACGAGTAAGGTTCAAGTGAAAGGAACCATTGACCAAGTTAAGAGGAGTGAAATTGGTAAAGTGAAAGGAACCATTGACCAAGTTAAGAGGAGTGAAATTGGTAAAACTTTAGATTACAGTGAATAAGGTGAAGTTCGCGATAGAAAATGCAAATTCCATAAGAAGGCCATGATGATGCCATAGAAATTGGCATTAATAATGATAAGGAGATTGTTGAATTAAAGGTATGACTTGACATGTTGCTAGAGATATTACAAAGGCAGAGACATGGATGAATTATGAAAAAAAAAATCAAATGGCATAGATTGCAAGTGAAGTGGGAGCATAAATTGAATGTTCAACTAAAGGAAGAGTTACTCAGAGTAAATGAAGTTTTGGTATGTGAACCAGAACATGGCCCATTGCTTTTTGAAAGTAATGAAGATATAGAGGAGAAATCTACAGAAAATCTTTTGAATCATATGAAGGATTTAGAGCAGCACAAAGACTTGGTGGTTGAAGCATCAATTGAGAACGCAAGGTCTTACATTTTTAAAACTGACAATTTGTGTACGATTGCAGGTATTGTAGGAGATAGGCATCCTTTTGAAGATGTCTTCAGGATGGGTGAAGATCTTGAAGTAAAATATGATGAAGAAAACCTCTTAGATGAGGTAGGGCAGTTACTAAAAGACATTAATAAAGAAGAAGAACAAGACTATAAACAACATCATGATGAAGTACTTGTGAGGTGTCAAAGAGAAATTGAGTTGCCGGAGTATTTGCTAAAAGAACAGGAGTATGAGAGTGTGACTATAGTCATAAATGAGGGAGCATCTCAAGCTTTGATTGGGACAGAGATATGCTTTAGTTGCCAAGTTTTTGATGTACTGGCTAACAAAGAAGAAGAGGTGGATGAGTATGCAGTTAAAAAGATGACAAACAATTTACTTCTTGAAAGTAAAGATAATAAGCAGCAAATGGAAATTGCAAAGGAAGATGTTTCCAAAGACATTAAGGATGTATGAATGGTAGAAGAAGTTGAAAGTAGACAACAGATTAAAAATGAATGTGCAAAATTGCAACAGAGAAAGGATCTTAGGCAAGATCTAAGGCAAGTTGCAGAGACAAAATGATTCCATGAGAAAGCAGAAATTGATTCTGTGATTGAAGAACTATGGAAATTGATGATGAAACAGTGCAGATGGAGACAACTGATAGCAGAAGGGATGATCAATCAGAATTTGAAACTGATTGAAGAAAGGAAAATGAACTAGAAGATAGCAGACATGCAATAGCAACAAAGGTGCAGAGCATTTGGACAATTACAAATTAAGGTTTGGGATCCAGGAGGAGTTTTATCATCTATTAAAGATTAATGGTTGGGAGACCATGATTTTCTTTTACCTGGGGAGTCTGATGCAGGAGCATCTAACCTGGGTCAATCATTTACTAGAGGAGTTAGTTTGTAAAGTAGGATTTAATTAATTAATGTATATTTTTAATAGTTTTAAGAGAGAATGAAGATTATTGTAAATAGGAGAAGATTCAAGAGTATTGTGGAAGGTTTGAGAGGATTATGGATTGGTTAGCTCTTATGTAGGGATAAGGATTTGGATGAGAGATTTTATGGATCATGAGAGATATTGTTGGAGTTTGTTGAGGGATCTAGAACCTACTTGGGTTGTAATCCATTTGTATAAATTTAGGAGAGCCTAAGAGGCATGTAAGATGTAGAAGTGTGTGAGTGGGTGTGAGTGAATGAGAGGCCATGAATAGGCCACAACTATAATTATTTTATTAATGAATCATTTTCTGAGTTTTATATTAAACATGATTTGGAGTGATTTTGTGTTTATTTTTATTGAAGACATATGGTTAGAGTTGTTGCAGTAGGTTGCCATGTATTCTGCCTCTGTAGTTGAAAGTGCCACTACTGACTGTCTCTTACTCATCCAACTGACTGCACCTCCAAATAGGTTGAACACATACCCTTTTGTGGATCTTCTGTAATCCAGATCTCCAGCCCACTCTCCATCAACAAAGCCACGGATGTCCAAAACTCTATCCAATCCTAACCTTCCTTGGTAGCACAGACCATAATCACTAGTGCCATGAAAATACCTAAAAACCCACTTCAATGTTGTCCAATGCTCCTTCCCTAGTTTTGACATAAACCTGCTCAATACTCCCATTGCATATGTAATGTCTAGTCTAGTGCAAACCATTGCATACATCAGGCTACCAACTGCACTTCCATATGGAACATGTGACATGTCCTCTTCCTCTTCTTGTGTCTTGGGACACTGTTTGACATATAACTTTACACCTATAGGAATAGGAAACTTCATCGATTCACTATCCTGCATGTTAAACCTTTGCAGTATTGCCTTGATATACTTCCTCTCGTTTAACCTGATCTTCCTCTTTGCTTGATCTCATTTAATTTCCATGCCCAAAATATAGTTTGCAACACCAAGATATTTCATGTCGAATTTGGAGGACAATTGGGTCTTCAAATCTTGGATAATTTCTTTGTTATTTCCAATCAACAACATATCATCCACATACAAGACCAAATAAATAACGCGGTCACCAATTAATTTAAAATACACTCAGTGATCTTCTTTTCTTCTAGTGAAACCAAGTCCTCGTATAAATGTATCAAATTTCTGATACCACATCCTTGGTCACTGT
The DNA here is from genome assembly GCA_031772625.1 of Pinus tabuliformis. Classification (NCBI taxonomy): domain Eukaryota; kingdom Viridiplantae; phylum Streptophyta; class Pinopsida; order Pinales; family Pinaceae; genus Pinus; species Pinus tabuliformis. The sequence goes on along the minus strand of CM062805.1, from coordinate 178,647,805 downwards.
TTTAACCCATACAAAGACTTTTTTAACCTATATACAAGTTATTTCTTTCCCTTCAACACAAAGCCTTCAGGTTTCTTCATGTAGATCTCTTCTTCTAGATCCCTATGCAGAAATGTTGTCTTCTCATCCATCTGTTCTACCTTAAAATCAAAAGTAGAAGCAACAGATAAAAGTAATCTAATTGAAGCTACCTTGGAAACAAGAGAAAAAATCACCAAAATCAATATTGACACCTAGGAATAACCTTTTTCTACCAACCGAGCTTTGTATTTCTCCACCTTGCCTTCTGCATTCATCTTCTTCTTAAACACCCATTTGCTTCCAATGGGTTTCCTTCCAGCTGACAACTCCACCAGATCCCAAGCCTCATTTTTTTCCATAGATGACATTTCATCAACCATGGCCTCTTTCCAAAGTTTTCCATCCTTTGAATCTACTGCCTCCCTAAGAGTTCTAGGATCATCATCAGTAATGGATAAAGAACAATTTAAATAGAAAGGAGAGAGACTATATTTTTTTGGTTGCCTTCTTTCTCAAACTGATCTTCTCACAAATGAATTTTGTGGCTCTTCATCTTCTGATTCTCTTTTGTTGTAGAGTCGGATTCTTCCTCTTTTAGCTCAAACTCTATCTTCTTAGGTTCCTTTGGCAGGACTTCATGTTTAACAACATCTTTCACCTCTCTAAACACCACATTGTGGTTGTACACAACCTTCCCTATTTCTGGGTTCCAAAGCTTATAACCTTTTAAACCATCCTTATACCCAATAAAAATGAACCTTTCAGATTTACTATATTAATTGGTTATTTTCTCCTTTGGAACATGTACATATACATCATAGCCAAATACCCTCAGATATGAAAGAGAGGGTTTCTTACAAGTCCATACCTCTTGTGGAGTCTTATCCTCCAATGTTGATGAAGGTGATCTGTTGACCAAGTAACATGCAACCTCCACTACCTCTGCCTATAATTCTTGTCTTAACCCGAAACCACTGAGCATGATTCTTGCCTTTTCCATCAACGTCTTGTTCATTCTTTCTACAACTCCATTTTGCTGAGATGTGTATGGAGTAGTCTTCTGCTGTGATATACCACACTTCTTACAAAACTCTTCAAATTCATTCTTGTAGAATTATGCACTGTTATCTGTCCTCAACACCTTCATCTTCTTCTCTGTCTGGTTTTCCACCAGAGCCTTAAATACTTTAAACTTATCAAATGCCTTCAAATTCCTTCTTGAGGAAATATATCCATGTAATCCTTAATAATTCATCTATAAATGATACATAGTACACAAACTTACCCAGTGATGGAACCGACACAAGTCCAAAGACGTCATTGTGCACAAGCTCTAATATCCCTTTCGCCATCTTAGCAGTAGAGGGGAAACTCACCTAATTCTTCTTCCCATATACACATTCTTCATAGAAATCGAAATACAGAGAGAAATTAGACATACCTTCTACCATACCATTACCATGAATTATTTGAAGGCCCTTCTCTCCAATATGTCCAAGCCTTTAATGCCATAACATGGTCTTTTTTCTAGAGACCACTAGATTTTCTGCTCCACTTTCAGGAACCACAGAATTGTTGCACCCATCAATAGTAGTGCTACCTAGAAGCTTGTACAAAGTTCCAATCTGAACACCTCTCATCAATACCAGTGCTCCCAGAACCATCTTGCAGGTATCTTTCTCGAACACTGTTTTTACACATGCTTCATCCATCTTGCTTACAGAAATCAGATTTTTGGCCAATGCAGGAATATGCAAAATGTCCAGAAGTGTTATAATCCTTCTACCTTGCAACTTCAGCTTGAATTTTCCACATCCGACGATTCTAGCCTTCCTATCATCTCCTAAGAAGACATTGCCACCGTCATATTTCTCATACTTGCAGAACCACTCCCTATGGGGAGTGAAGTGAAAGATGCGCCTGAGTCAATCAGCCATGCCTCATGATCTACATGTGTATTTGAGGAAGAAGCCATGTACACATCCCCACCTTCATCTGAGGTGGCTTTCACCTCTATAGAAGGAGCATCATGAGATCCCTTTCCTTTCTTAGGAGCTTTAGATCTACAATCATTTTTGAAGTGCCCTTCCTTTCCGCATTTCCAGCACACCTTTACAGGTTTTCCTAGAGATTTAGATCTTCTACTCAAGGACTTATTTTTGTTTTTTTTCTAGGAATGTCCTCGTACAGAAAAGGTATCACCATTCTGGCCCTCCATATTTTCTATCTCATCTCCTCCGACAATAAGGATGAGAATATTTCATCAAACTACAAGGTAGTTGTATTGCTACCTATTGCAACACCAAGACTATCCAACGAATATGGTAGAGAAGATAGCAAACTGTTCACTTATCTTCATTTGAAATTTTAATATCAACAGATAACAACTGGCTTACCATAGTATGAAAGGCATTCAGATGTTGTGTGACCGAGTCTCCATCCTTCATCCTCAGGTTATACAATTTTTTTCGTATGAATAATTTTTCACCAGAGACTTATATTGGTACAAAGTCCCTAACTTGTCCTATAAAGCCTTTGCCGAAGCTTCCCCTGACACATTCAACAATATTAAATCTAAGATACACAACTGCATTGCGCTCTTTTCCTTCCCATCCAACTTCTTCCAGTCTTCATCAAACATTGTCATTGGTTTAGTACCCAGATCTACCACGATTCACTGATCTTTATCCGATCCTCCATCTTGAGTTTCTACAACTCAACAATCTGACCATTAAATTTCTTGATCTCTATCTTTCCAATGCTCACCATCTTCATTCACTGCAAGAATCGATCCCGTAGATCTCCCACTAAACATGGTCTGCCACAGGCCCAAGAAAAACCCCTCAGCAGTTAAGGCATCCCCTTGAAGCTGAAACAACTCTGATACCAAATGTAGGTTTTAACCCTGTACAGAAATTAACTACAAACAAACTCTTACTATATATATATATATATATATATATATATATATATATATATATATATATATATATATATATATATATATATATATATATATATATACTTTGACGAGAGCATAAAACATAAAATAGATAAACACATAGATTTTCCCCTGGATCCCAAAACCAAGGCTACCAGATTGATTTTTCATTATGTTCTTTTCAATGTTACAATAAATATATATACATGTTGAAGCATGCATAAACCCCAATCCACTAACCCTGGATTAGAACATAATTGTAGCTTCCTTGACCATATCTACAAAATATCATGGGCAGAAAACCATCATGCCCAAAACCATGTGCAAAATCCATCACAAAACCATAGGTAGATTCTCCCACTTAATATAGCGTGGGTCTAGTCGTGGAAAGAATATAACACACACACAACAAACACAGCTTATTTATGTGGTATAACCCCAATTTGGAAAACATCCATGAGAAGGTAATAGTGTATTTATTATCTTTAGAAATCTCTAATCTTACAAAGATCACCACCACAAATGCTTCACCACTTTACAATGATAGACATATATTTTCTTGTGTACCTTACAAGACTCCCTAACATCTATTATATACCAAGAGGTATTGAAAAATTACATTCCCATAATACATGTGGGATAATGTAGTTTTATCTATTTAATAATAACTTATAACAAGGTTATTTTACTCCAAGATAAATGTGAGATAACCTCTTTTATAGAAAAGTGGAGCTTCTTCCAACATAATCTAAACATTATCACCTTCCAAATTGACATATTCCTAACACCTACAAAGCATATATATGGGACTGGTGTCTCTTGTAGGTTGGTGTCTACAAATTTGAGAAATTGAGAGGATTGTTGTCTCCTTTATGTTGGTGCCTATAAAGAACCATAATTTAATGAAGTTTTGTGGTTTTCTCCCAAAAGGGTTTCCACATATATCTTGTGTTTCATGTTTTGCATTGTGGCATTTGAATGTGTGTGTGTGTGTGTGTGTGTGTATATATATATATATATATATATATATATATATATATTGATTCAACACCCCCACACCACCCCCCCCCGGCGCCCCCTCCCAAAGTATAATTGTGAATCCAACAATGATTCTTCCAATGTTTCCACTCTACAAGCATCGAGATACATGACAAATAATATAATGATCATATTTGAATCAATTTAATTGCATAAAAAACTAAAACATTAGCTAATATGGTTCACAAGCTCTCGTGCTATAACAATGATATTTACTCCATTACACAAGCTAATTTATAACGAAAGCACTACATTCTATGGAAGGAGATGATCACCCACACATGCATAAGACTCTCCAATTCATGCATAGATAGAGAAAACTACAAATTGACCACTATCATAAGTGATCTCCATACCTTCAATAATTCCATCTAAATGTCAAGAATAAGAAGGGAAGAACTAATTGGTTTGTGCAACACTTGGACCTCTAATCAACGTGCTAGCCATAATCCTCTACTACTATCGACATGAGACTTGGAAATGCGTCTAACTATATGGTAATGATCTTGAATTTTTTGATACATTCAAGGATTTGGTTCTAGGTAAACATGTTACTAAATTTCACCTTGAAGATGGATTAGAAGCATTATGAATGATTTATGTGGTGAAATGCATTGTTTAAGGAAAAATGCTATGGTTTTAGATCTTTATATGTAGTTTTGGGGTTCAAAATCCATGGAAAACTATGGATTCAACTTGTAATGCATGTTTTCTAGTTCACAACCCATGTATAAGTTCCATGAATGGAATTTCTGTCTAACAAAAGGAACATGGCCCAATTTCTAGAATTGGGTTTGGTAAGGATGCCTTTTCTAGCCTTGAGCCTTCTTTAAAGCTAAAACCCCATGCCTTAGTCCCTAATCAATATATTCAAGACCTGAATAGGGATTTTCATGTCCTTTTTGGGGATGATGATCTCACGGGACTCATTATATCCTTACAGTCTCACTATGTATACATAGAAACTAAGTAAAGACAATAGGGCATAATTAAGGATCTTTGATGCTCAATTAAAGACAAGTGTTGATGTATATAATTGTATGTAAACATATCACACATGCATTTCAAGAATTTCAAATTTGGCAATAGTTGTGTTTAGTTGTGTTTTATAGAGATGGATTTTGAGCATTACCACATTTTTATTTTGAAAACATGATAAATCTATGCACCAATTGATATCTTTGCTTCTCTTTTAGGTTCAATCTAATAAACCTTATGGTTACAATTCTAAAATCTAAACCACATATATTTTCCACTTTCTTAGTTAATATTTATTTTAATATTACTAAACATATTATATTTTCATAAAGCTTTAAATTTTGATAAATCTAAATATTTACTTCATGATATTTGATTATTTGAGACATTTTAAAGAATATGTTTAGTACATATATTTTGTTCTCGAAAGAAATTGGGCAAATAAGTAAATAGATGCTTTTCCACATTTATGAATGGCGTCAATAATAAATCCACTCGCATTAATTAATACAACTAACCAAATAAGATTTGAATTATACACATATTAGCATGAAACTAACCAACAAAATATCCTATTATAATATTATCAACAATTAATTAACTTACCCTTCGGGGCGATCATTATATCTCTGCCTAAATATTAAATCATTCAAATATGATTATACGTTTTAAAATCATAATTTTAAAAATTTATATATATATATATAAATATAAAACAAGCATTATATTTATAATAAATATTTAATTAACTAAGACTACGAGGATATGCTTAATGTGTAGAAATAAACTTATTAACTTGAAGCATGAAAAAGCTTTAAAAAATGACACCACTTTTGTTGTTAATTCAAAGAAGTAAATAAATATTAGAAATATACGAACTCATTCTAAAGAAGATGGTAAACTAAATCGAAACATGGTAAACTAAACCGAAACATTTTTATGTGAATGGATTAATTTATACAATTTTTAAAATAACTAAAATTAAAAAGATGAATATCATTTTATTTTAAACTATTCAAAATATTATATTTAATGTTCATTACATTTGTAATATTATTAATTAAACATTTATAATATTGTTAATAATGTATAAAGAATTTTTTGGAAGAAATCATATTGAAGATTTGGGTCGATCCGTTTCGAACCAACAAGTATGGTTCATCTTCGGGACAAGATTGAAGAAACAGATCCTATAAGAGGGTTAAATAGGAAGACAGGTCAACCTAATAGCTAGAAGAATACGACTATGTTTGACTATGGGAATGAGAAGGAACATATTTGTAATATTTAATAATAATAATAATATCTAATAAAATTCAATTCATATTTATTTATTTAATTATTTATTTATCTGGTAATATAAAAATACAAAAGATTCTTATTAAACACCTATTCATAAAATATAAATATTAAACTATGAATATATATTAATAACCTATCAATAAAAATTAATATGAAATTGTATATTAGGGTTTTATTATTATTATTATTATTATTTATTTAAATATATTTTTAAGTTTTTATTCAATTTTCAAACCTCATATTTATAATAACTAAATTTACATATAAATATAGTTAAACTATTTTAATTATAAGCATGTATATTCAATTATGTATATAAATTTATAATATTTAATTATAAAATAATTTAATAAATTAAAATAGTTTATTTTATTTATAAATTTCATAAACTAAAATTAATAAGTTGTCACTATAAATTATTTTTTATTTAAAAAATAATATTATTATACTGAGAGGCACTCAACAACCCAATATGATAGAGATGTTGAAATGCTATATAATGTAATGTCCTGTAAATAAAAATAAAATAAAATAAAAAATTAATGTAATGTAAGTTAAACATTTTAACTCCATAAAAATAAAATAAAATAAAAATAAAAGTAAAAATAATAAAATTAAAATAACTATGTAAAAATAAAATAATAATAAAAATAGAAATGACTTTGGTATTGAGAATCTATGGTATTAATGTGGAATATAAGAATTAAACCAGCTTAGATCCATCAAAACTTCAAATCTACCTAGCACATAGAGAGATCAAATCTCTTGAGATGCAAACCTCCTTTAGAGTTAAAAGAGATTGAGATATAAACCTCTTAAAAAGAAAAATTTGATTCTTCTAGAAGCTAGATCCAAAATTGAAAAAAAAAAAAAAATATTTAATATCAAATAAATAAAACTATTTATTATAAATTATACATTTTTAAATGAAATCACTATTTTTCATTATTTTAAATATGATTCTGAATACATAATCAAATTGAAAATCATAAAAGCCTCCCCGAAAAAAAAACTTAAAACTTAAATATACTATTATGATATCTTAACTTAATTTTAAATGAAATTTAAAAGTAAATAAAGAAACATTTAAAGTATGCTTAAAAATAATGTAACCCTCTAAATAAGAGATTGTAAATTTCAAATAATATCCTATCTAATATTTGCAGAAACAATAAAAGCCCGAGCTTAAAACTTTTTAGGACTAACTGGTCCATCCAGAGCTTTTAACATAATATTTGGCAACGATTGTTAAAGGACTATGAGAGGTCTATTGCAACTATTGCAGAATAAACCAGAAAAAAATCAATCGCAACTATTGCAGAAATAAACCATGAGTGGTCTATCTGGATATTTCCAGGAAGGGCAGGAAGAGATGAGCTGAGAGATTAATTACCACCCACAACAATAATGGAAACAATAGCACGGGAAATGCTGGGCAGTCGAGCCAATACTCACCCATTCTACTTGCAGAAGGCTGCGAGTACCCTTCTAGGTGGGATTGAAGGCCTTCTGGCATGCTGTACAAAGCGATTGTCCAGCGCCAGAACATCACCAACTTCCCAGGTGATGTCCACACACTCTTCTTCAGTTATTTGGATGTAGGGTTCAATTGCCTCTTCAGGAAAGAAGGAACCGTCTCCGAGCGTTAGGTTTGAATTTACTCCAACTGTTGTAGGGTTGAACCATGCTTTCCTCTGGTCTGTGTCTTATGGAAACAAGAGGTCCCATTTCGAAAAACATCGTGCCAGCGTCTGCCCAGGTTATTTTGGATACTGGAACACCTGACATAGCAAGCCTAGAAGCAACGACCACACCACATGATCATCAATTTCAGTTTATTTCAAATAAAAATAAAAATAAATGGTAATTGCACTTTAAATCTGGGCTGAATCCGAAGTAACAGAGATTTATAAAAATAATATAGATTCATCTTTTAACTTAAAAATGTGGGAAAACAAAATTTCTAAAAAAAAGTTGTATGTGGAAAAATTGCGATATTCAAAAATTCAAATTGAAGATGGGTGAAGTATTCACTTAAAATAATAGATATTATAGTTTTTCCACCCAGTTTAGCAGATAAATTGTTTCTTATCTTAATTTTAAAAACAAAAAGTAGAAAATATAGTTTTTCACTTTGTCCTGAAGGTATAACCAGCTATATTTTAGTATTTTTATTAGTCTATAATTTTTTAAGGTATTGTAATTTTTTGTTCTTTAAATCACATTTTTTTTAAAGGTTATTCAAATTCTGTGAACTACACAATGCAAACTTGTAATTTCAACTAATTCTGTCAAATTTTTGGTGAAAGATTCTAACAAATTGCTTAGAAATAACAAACTTGCAATTTCAACAAATCTCTATCAAATTTCAGATATATACTTCACACATGAAAATGAAGAATTCTCCATCAAAATTTCAGATATATACCTGAGAAATGAAAATGGATGTATATTACATATAGCTTTGTCATTTTATTCTTACTTCTCTTCTGCTTCTTGCTTGTTGTTGGTTTCGTAACGGGATTGCCATCTTTTAAAAAGGATTGAGAATTGTCTTCCTGAGGGATGCCGCCAGGATAGATCAACCCCACCTCCTCCAGTTTTTTTAACAAGTTGTGGGTATCTCTGTTCCATTCTTTGAGTGATCTCATGCCTTAAAACGATTGCTGTTTGCCCTCCCTCCGGAGGTGCAATCTCGCAGAAGAAGATTAATTTGGTAGGAAACTCATTATACTGAAAAGAAAAAAACAAATACCAAGAATAATGATGAACATGGCAAAACAAATATACCAAGAATAAGTTTGAAGAGCCAGAAACAACCACAGGAAACTGTAAAAATTATACCAAGAATAAGTTTAAAGAGCCAGAAAGAAACACAAGAAACTGAACTATGGAATGGATAAATATTGGCTTACCATAGCCATCTCATGATGGAATTTGATGGGCTTATCCAGAGGACCTTCATTTGCAGTGTAAACCCTTCCTTCAATTCTGGTCCTTGAACCTAATCCCAGATATGGATGTTCTTTCCATCCAAATGCTTCAACAACTGCATTGAAATCGGATGCACTTCTCAATGGAAATCCTCTAAACAGCAACGCCCCAGCCTGTTTTAGTTGACTCTCGATCTACTCCTTGTTATGTTGGATGGCGGTGATCAAGGACCCAATTGAGGGGTTTTCATCTGGAGGAAGAAGAACCATCGGAAAGAGGCTGCCATCTTCGAGAATCTGCTGTTGGGCAATTCTTCCTTGTTGCAAGAAGGCTAATTCCTTCATTGTTTTCTCTCGCTGCTGTTCAGAATGCTCGCTTGAATCTTAGTATAGCAGTCCTTTGCAAATAGTGAGGTTAGTGTTATAGTTGCTTGCCATAAGTAATCGGACAACCGTGGTTACCTTTTGTTATAAGTTAATTTTCTGGTGGTCAATTCACAGAAGAAAAAAAATGGCAATGATCATCGTTTTAGTCTCATTCACAGTCATACACAGGATTTTCGCTTGTCTTGTTTTTTTTTTTTTAATTTCCACATGATTTTCGCCTGTCTTGGTTTTTTATTTATTTCCAAACCAGACAAAAACCAACAACTTTATATTGATATAATAGAGTGCTTACATCTTCTAAAATTAATAAAAATACCAAATTGTATAATTATATCTTTATTTTGCTAAAACAATGCAAACACTAATCTAAATATAATATACCGTGGTTATCTTTTGTTACATGTTAATTTTCTATGGTAGTCAATTCAAGACAAAAACCAACAACTTTATATTGAAATAATAGTGTTTACATCGTCTAAAATTAATCAAAATATCAATTTGTATAATCATATTCATATTCTATTAAAACATTCCAAACACTGATCTAAATATAACATATAAATGTGATATCCCTTATTCCATAGAGTTTAGAGTTGCTAAGAGAAACACATTTTTGCAATTTTGAGTGTTGGAGGAAAATTTTGGCAATTTTGGACCTAGGAGATTTGAGGAGGAGTGTGTCACATGCTAAAAAAAGGGAGGTAATACGCTCCAAGATGGAAAAATCGAACTCCTAGTGGAATGTGGAGGCCACAAAAGGAGGCAATTCAAACCTCAAGGAAGGAGGATGAGTTAGTGGATTGTGGGGGCCACCAAGGGGAGACAAGGGAGTCATGACTATACAAGGTAGCAAGGAAACATTTCTCATCTTTCAACTATCATACTTCAGAGTTTCACCTCTCTTGGAGATATTCAATGCAAGGGTTGGAGCGTTGTTGAGCACAAGGGATTTCTAGCAAAATCCACACCAGTTTCGAAGAACTTCGAGTGTCTCCCTCGCTGGGAATTTGGGGAGTTCATTCCAAGGCTTCCACGAGGTATCATTTCTAGCATGTTGAACTAGTAGTGCACACTTCCTGGGCACAGAGGCAGTTCAAACTAACAGTTACTATGCCAACTTCAGTTATGTGGGTGAGCAGAAAATTGTAGGAGCAATTCCCATCTTGGTGCAAGGATTTTGGAGGAATTTTGTAGGGTCAATATTGCGCCATTCTTGAGGCCCAAGTTCATCTTTTCTAGCAATGCATTGGCCTCTCTGGACAAGCCTACACAGGTATAGGAGTGGGACAATTCAAAGGGAAAAAGGGCTGAAGGATCTAGCATTCTGGAAGGGGGATTGGTTTTGGTGGGTGGATTCTTCAGTAAACGGGTTGAGGATTGCTTCAGCAAAGAGTTTCTCTAGAAATACACATCAATGGTTAGCTGGGAAATTCACACCTTTGGTGGTCTCGAGGGGATGGAGAACCTGATAATGGACATGCTAGCATAGTTGGCTAGCGTGCATTTGCAGAACCAGGGGAGACAAGACAATCATGGGGAAGGTGGATCCCAAATTGATGAAGGGAGCCAAATCCATGCACGCACAAACCATAAGGATACCCCACCTCATAGGGGCTTCACTCAATGAAACTTTGACATATCACGTACGTTCATGGCATACTAAACAATACTCCTACTTTGACTACATATTGGAAAATTCCTCTAAAAGTTACATTATTTAACCCCCTACCAATACGAACCCAATACACCTTCCCAATTTAAAAAACCCTACTTTTAGTAAATATTGCACGTATCCATTTTTTCATTAATATTTTTTATACCCCTTTATATTTTTTAATTTACTTTGAGGTCCATTTTTTATATCATCCAATATAAAAGCCCTTTACCCACTAATATATGATCAATATATGATGTTATTTTTTCCCCAATGTATATCCCCCAATGTGAATGCACGTGGTATGGTATTAGTCCCCTAGTGAATCCCCCTTGCCCCACTATAATTGGTCCTTCCAACCATCCCATTATGCCCCAATTTTTACATGGACCCTCAAGAGAACTAGTCTCATTTGCACCTCTCATGAGGTCATTCGTAGAGGGGATTGAGGAGTATGATGTGTTGGGCCTGAGAATCAAGATGGCCATGTCTTTCAGGGAGTTTTTACACTTAAAGGAGAAGAATAGAACAAGAGTTGGGGCATCGTATAGGGTAGGCTGGCAGAAATAGGACATAGAGAGGAGAGTGGGAAAGACAACTCTTCCCAGATTTGATGGGTCAACCAAGAGTTCTGCAAGAGCATGGGTGCAAAAGTTGGACACTTATTTCTAGCTAAACCCCATTAGGGAGACAAATACAATTAAGTTCGTCACCTTGCACCTAGATGGAGACGCACAAGAGTAGTAGCATCATGGATTGATCACCCTAGGTCACACTACCATTACTTCCTATGTGGAGTTCACTCAAAGGCTTATGGAGCGATTTGACAGCTGGACCGAGAGTTTCACTTCAGGGAGTTGGCACAACCGAGGCAGACAAGCAACACAAAGGCATGTATTGCTGAGTTACATAGGTTGGTAATGATGGTCTCGGATATCTCAGTGGTGAGATTAGTTATGTTGTTTGTTGAGGGGCCATCAGACCTAATGCATGAGTGGGTGAGGGTGTATAAATCTGTGACTTTTCATGATGCTATTACCTGGGCTAGGGACATGCTAGACGAAATCCATAAGACCAGAGTACCTCCCAAACCTACCTTTCCTCATAAGGGTAAGGATACTATATCTCCTCAAAAGGAGTGGATAGGATGTGGGAAAATGGATGATGAGACTAGGAGGGACCTCTGGAGGAGGAAGCATTTCTTCACATGTCAAGAGTTGTGGGTTGCAAGCCACAAATGCACTAAGGGAAGCACCCATTAGATTGAGGTGTTTTTAGAAAATGAGCAAGATGAGGAGGCTAAGGATGAGGGCATCAAAGAGGAGGATGAGCCCCATGACACAGGAGGGGAGTAGAGTTACATAGGTGCCAAGGGAGGCATCATCACTTCACTTACAAGGATTATGAGGTACCTAATATTACAAATCAGAGGCACTATTCAAGGGTAGCGAGTGACTGTTTTCGTGGGCAGTGGGGCCACCCACAACTTCATAGATCCACAACTGGTAAAACAAAGGGGGTTACACACACAACCTTTTGAGGGTTTCCTAGTAATGATACTAGGGGATCTAACTATCAGTGCATCAAGCTAACCCCAAGATGACACTAACAATGGGAAACTACTTGGTCACTAATAACTTCTTTGTGATGAACGTACCAGACACTAATGTGGTGCTGAGCATTTAGTGGTTATTCTCTCTTGGGCATGTAACTATGGATGAAAAGGCCATAGAGATGGAGTTTATGGGGCCTAATGGGAAGAAAGTAGTGTTGAGGGGCATGTATTCCTACCCACCTCAGGTAGTGCCAACCAACAAGATGGAGGCAGTGGAGCTCAAGATTTCGAAGACAAGGACTCATGCATGGTAGCCTCATCTAGACATTTTAACATTCGTTCAAATATATTAGACAATCCAATTCATCCCTCAGATATAGGGTTTGGGCACACCATTGAGTTGGAGGAGGGGGTCCAGGCAATCATCACCACCCCCAATAAACATCCCAAGGCCTACTAGGATGAGCTAGAGAGGGATATTTAGGAGTTGTTGGCCTCGGTCCATATTAGGCCAAGTTCTAGTCCCTTCAGTTCTTTCGTGGTGCTGGTATAGAAGAAGGATAGGACTCTACATATGTGCATCGATTACAGTGCCCTCAATAAGAATACCTTGAAGAATAGGTATCCCAACCCACACATAAATGAGTTGATGGATGAGCTAAGAGGATCCAAGTACTTCTCCAAGATTGATTGATGCTTAGGGTACCACCAGATTTGGGTGAGGGAGCAACACATCTTGAAGACAACTTTATGGTGTCATTATGGGCATTTTGAGTTCATGGTTGTGCCTTTTGGGCTAACCAATGCATCGACTACTTTCTAGTCTTGCATGAACCATGTGTTCTGTAAGCAGTTGTGAATATATATGTTGGTGTTCTTCAATGATATATTGATATACAACCGGTCATGGGAGGAGAATTTGCAACACTTAGAGGAGGTGTTGGAATTTTTGGAGAGGTAGCAGTTCTACACCAAGATGGCCAACTGCGAGATTGACCTAACAGAGATGTTGTACTTGGGCAACGTGATTGGTGAGGATGGAGTGTGATTTCACGAGGAGAAGTTCTAGGCCATTCTGGATTGGCCTACTCTTAGGAGTGTGACAGATATGAGAGGATTCTTGGGTATATGGACATAATAATAGTTGTTCGTGAATGTGTTTTCACAGTTGGTATAATCCCTCACAGATCTCATGAAAAAGGGGGGATTTGAGTGGATAGATACAATGCAAGGGAATTTTGAGCACCTCAAGGTAGTGATGAGTTCCTGTCCTCTCTTAGCACTACCACATCTCACAACCCTTCATACTAGAGTGTGATGCATCAAGTGAGTGTTGAAAATAGCAACAAGAAATGCTAAATATAGAAGTGCTAGAAATAGCATTGCTATAAATAGCATTTTGGGATACATTCCAATTTTAGTTAGTCCCTGAACTAAAATTGAGAATTAAAATTCGAATTTTATCTTAGCAGATGTTTGAAAAATAATTAATTAATTCATCTTGAGTTAATTAGTTGGAGAAAATCAAACATCAAGTCTATGTGAAGACATGCAACAATTTTCCCTTTGATTGAGGAAGTTATCCCTTAATTAAAGTGATCAGGATGAGTTGTACTTTGAGTTATAATTAGTTAGCTCAATTAACTGAGTTAAGTCCAGTTAGATTAGTTCCAACAATTTGTAGAACTGATTGTGAGTTCAGTTAGTTAATGCATGCATGCATGTAACTACTGCACTTCAGATAACTGCATACTCTCTCATAAATAACTCATGCATGCTAGTTCAGTCAGAGACCCAGTTGAGATCAGATGATGGGATAGTGTACTATCAGTTGCAGGAATATTCCATTGAGGATATCTCTTGCATGTAGAAGGAATTCATTCCTTGGAGATTACAGTTACTTCTGAGTTTGGTGAGTTGTGTGAGAGGTCAATTCACACAGGTGGTAGCCAGAGGACCCAGGAGAAATTGCGCAAGGAAATAGGAGGCTTGGAGGACTAGAGAAAGGCATATGTTGTGCATATTCAATCTATGAGCAACATTTAGGGATTGTACTAAGAGCTGGATAGCTTGTGAGCTAAAGCTTTGTGTAATCCGAAGATATTTCCACTTGTATGATAATACAGAGATCAGGGTTTTTAGCTGAGGCTTTCCCCAGAGTATTCTTATGTGTTCATGTGTGATTGATTTCTCATTCTCTGTTATATGTGTTCTATTTGATCTTGCTCAAAATCGATTAAGCTTCCACAAGTTTGTTTGTAGAAGTAGATCAAGTATTTTGCTTTAGTATATTGCATTATCAGGTGCCTATAGTGGGAAATTCTACATGGTATCAGAGCAAAGGTGATCAAAACAAAGAACAATATACAAAGAAGGGAGAAGTTCAAAGTTTGAAGTTCTTGATTATAGAATTCGAATTCTTATCACATCTCAAATTTCACCAATGGCGTTCAATGGTTTGAGACTTGAGTATGCCCTTGATGGAAATTTGAATTATATAGCCTGGAAGGATTGCATGGAAGTCGTATCAGAGGACAACATTTTGAAGGACTTCATTGATCAAGAAGTCCCCAAGCTAGCAGCTGCTAATGCCCAAGAATTGGCAGAATGGAAGAAATGTGTGGCTAGAGCGAGGAGAATCCTTCTAGAGGGAGTTCGAGACCACATTGTCTTGAGTCTCCATGGGAAGGAGACACCATTTTCAATTTGGAAAACATTGAAAGATCTATATCAGAACAACAATGATCAAAGGAAGTTGGCGCTGAAAGACAAGCTTTGGAAAATCAAGTGTGAAAAGGGCGACACGATCTCTACATATCTGAACAAGATCACCACCTGCAAGGATGAGCTTGGAAGTGTAGGGATCACAACAACCAATGGTGACATGGTGAGTCTTGCTCTCCTCTGTCTTCCTAAGAGCTGGCATAGCTACCAAGACTCCATAAATGGAAGAGAGAAACTGCCAGATTGGGAACCACTTTGGTTGAATCTGATGCAGGAGGAGATAAGAAGAAGCACCAGAGATGGATCTTCATCAAAGCAATATGATGAAGAAAATCTAGCCTTAGCGAGTAAGGTGAGGAAAGGGAAGGGCAAGGTGTCCCATTCCAAATCGAGTTCTTCCCATGGTGGGAAGAAGATTGACAAATCGAAAGTGAGATGCTTTCAATGTCATAAGGTGCTCCATTATGCTACGAATTGTCCATAGAATAAATCTAATAAGGGATCCTCGAAGGGATCAGATGGTGAGGCACTGGCCTCACAGTTCGAATTGGATTTCACCCTCATTGTATGCATGGTTTCATCGATGGTGGTATGTGTTTGGTACCTGGACAGTGGAGCCTCATTCCACATGATCAGTGACAAGAATCTATTTAGTACCTTGGAGGAGAAGGACCTCCAAATGGGCATCTAGATGGGCGATGATGGAAAGTACTGTGTTTCAGGTGAAGGTATGGTTGTGTTTCAGAGGGAGCATGCAGCTCCTCTCACCCTGACTGATGTAAAGTATGTGCCTGGTCTGAAGAAGAATCGTGTGTTCGTCGCTATGTTGGAAGACAAAGGCTATGATGTAGTATTTAGTAAAGGAAAGGCATTCCTGACGCATATCGGCACTCAACAGACCAAGAGGATTGGGATTCGAGTAAAGAATCTCTACAAGCTAGACATAGATGACTGTGTTGCATTGAGTTCCAATGCAGAGTTAGTGCAGAGCCAAGATATTGGTGAGCTATGGCATAGAAGATTGGGCCACTTGCACCATGGGGCCTTGAAGATCATGCAACGGATTTTTACTGGACTTCCCAAGGGAAAACTAGTGCAAATCGATACATGCAAAGGTTGTACCTTGGGTAAGTATGGAAAATCTTCCTTTCAGGATCGAGACAGTAGAGTTGGAGCAATCCTGGAGCGAGTTCATATAGATGTGTGTGGACCATTCTCTACAGCCTCCACCACTAAACAAAGGTACTGTGTTATTTTTATTGATGATTTTTCTCATAGATGTTGGATCTAATTCATGTAGAAGAAGGATCTAACCTTCACAAGGTTTTGGGAGTTCAAAGCCTTGGCAGAGAAAGAATCTTGAAATAAAATAAGGGCCTTGCAAAGTGACAATGGTGGAGAGTATGTCTCCCAATAGTTTAAGGACTTCTGTGCGATAGAAGGAATTAAACGAGAGTTGATGGCACCCCATAACACACAACAGAATGGGGTGGCCGAAAGGAAGAACAAATCGATTGTGAGAGCAGCTTGGGCGATGCTACATTACCAAAGCCTACCACTTCATTTGTGGGCTGAGGCATGCAATACAACAGTATACTTGCAGAATAGAAGCCCACATCGTATACTGGGAATGAAGAAACCAATGGAGGCCTTTTCTGGGAAGAGACCAGATGTGAGTCACTTTAGGATCTTTCGATCATCGGCTTATTGCCATGTGACCAAAGATGCCTGGAAGAAGCTAGATCCAGCAGTTGAGTTGGGGATACTTTTGGGGTACATGGATACACCCCACAACTATCGGGTGTTCTTGCCTACCAGTCAGAGGATAGTGGTACACAAATATTTGAAGTTTAATGAGTAGAAAGCCATGCGAGTGTCCCTTGAGAGGGAGCTCAAGTTGCATGTAGAGGAGGAACTTTTGATTCCTAAGGAGGAGGAGCCTCAGACTGATGAAAATCAGCCACATGCAGAGGATCCAGGAGTGGAGACATCCACTCATGCATTGTCTTCCAGAGATGGGCAGAAATGCTCAAGGGAAGCTGATAGATTGATGCTAGATGTGAGAGCGAATGTGGGACAACCATCTTCTCAACGCAGAGAAAGGAGGTCACCCGAGCGGTACACTAGTTACATGGCCCTGGTTGGGAAGTGTGTAGAGACCAAACCATCTTCCTTCGAGGAAGCAGTGAAACAACCAGTCTGGGTTGATGCTATGGTGGAGGATTATAGCTCCATCATTCGAAACTATGTTTGGGATGCTATCCCAAGACCGGAGGACAAGTCAATGGTGAGTTCCCGATGGCTTTACAAGGTAAAGCAAGCAGCTGATGGCAGTGTGGAGAAACAAAAGGCAAGGATTGTTGCTCGCGGTGTTGGAAATAATACTGAGGGGGGGGTGAATCAGTATTATCAAATCAAACACTTTTTCATTTCCATACTCAAATTCATATATGCTACTTCAGTGCAGGGAACATGCGTGTACATGCAACTGTGTCTAATGCAACTAGCGTATATCCAGTAAACTTATGATTCAGTTAATCCATTAAATGTTGATCTTTAGTTAGTGCATCAGAACTTTTGTTAACCATATGAACAGTAAACAGGTGCAGTAAAACAGAACGGATCTTCACACACAAGAAGCACACATGAACATCATGATGTAAGGTGGAAACCCAATGTGGGTGAAAACCACCTGCTGCAAGTCGTCTCTATCTTCTTTTAATAAGAAACTTCTTTTTACAATATTTCTGTACTGGTGCAGTCTTATACCAGTACACAGGCTTCTACCTGCAAATGGCTACAACCTTCTCTCTTTCTCCTGATTCTCCTGGAAGGGAGCTACAACCCCCTTTAGCTCTTGTACTAGTCTATGCACTAGTGCGTAGGTGCTAGCCTACTGAATGCTCCAACCTTCACTCATTTTCCAGCTGCTACTGGAAGGGAGCTACCACCCCCTTAGCTCTTGCACTAGCTGATGTACTAGTATGTAGGTGCCAACCTACAGAAGGATACAACCTTCTCTTTCATCCTCCAGGTACCACGTTTCATAAATTTTCAGACTGGATACTCATGGAACACAACATCATAATCTGAAGGCCACGTTTCATCAATATCATTGAAGCACAAAATCAATCAACACTAGCATCATCAATCTCTAAATCACTGAAACCCAATCAACAAACTGTAATCACCAAAACATAGAGTAGAACACAAAACTCTGCAACACTATTTAGAATCAACTGTATCATCAGAAATCATGCATACGCTACTTGGAAGAGCCGAACCAGCGTGTATACGCAACTTCACCAAAGTGAACCAGCGTGTATGTCAACAATTACTTACTGATAACTTCGTTGCACTTCCTGACTTCAGACATACCCAGATCATTACATATACAAGGATAAAACATATGTTAGCAACCAGATATAGTCCATCAGATCAAATAAAGATAAGTCATTATGATCCTGATCCATTATAGATCTCATCCATCAACACTGAAGCTAAACACAATCAACCAAACTAAATATGCAGAATACTGACACCAGTAAACAGTCACCAGAACTCAGACTTTGCATCAACAACTAGAACCACCTGTAACTTCAAACATCATAGTTCATATCGTATACGCTACTTAGATGTATCTAACCTGCGTATGTACGCACTTTTATCAAATTCAACCAGCGTATACATTTGTAAATATTCACTCATGTTTTGCAGTTATTTCAATCTTAAGTTATACCTAGATCAGAACATTACATGCGTTAGTATACAGATCTAGAACAAGCATGATCAAACCATATAGAAATGATTCATTCTAAACCATTTGATCCTGATCTATCCTTAGATCTTGTTCTCCATCAACTGTTGAGATTCCTCCTTAGCTCAGATCAAGAAAAGCATCATGAACCCATAACCTGCATACTAGATCTCATACATCATCAAATATTCAAGACTTTCTGAATGCCTTTGCCTAATGATCTTCTTCTCCTTTTATAATCTTAGGCCTTACTCAATACCATGGTCTAAAACCATTTAGAACCAATACTAGGGACCCAATACCTGGGTTCATCACTTCGGACGCAATATGAAGGTCCAAAACCATAGGTCTAAATACCACAGACCCAAAAATAAACTTTCCCACATGTACGCGCTTTTCTATGCATGAAAGTCCGTGCATACACATACGCGACTTTTGATTAGCAATCCCGCGTGTATACGTGCCTTTGTATATAGTGAACCTACGTGTATAACCTGCTTGTATACACTACTTCATATATAGCGAACCTGCATATATACGCGACGTGGTATATAGTGAACCTGCGTGTGTACACGACTTGGTATATAGTGAACCTACGTATATACTTTTCTTTCTTCATTCTTTGTAGTCTGATCATCAATTCTTTGCTACTGACCTGCTACACTATGATCTATGATCTGTGTGATTTGTCATCAAGGACAACACTTGTATCATAATGCCAACAATCTCCCCCTTTGGACTTGATGGCAAAGCTAGCTTGCCATACTAAGAACTGTCAACTTAATGAGTTGTCATTGTACGTTACATCTGAACTGATTCCTTTGAGCTGCCCTGCATCCCATGTGTTCTGTCACATCTGATCTCTCTTCTGTAGATTCATCTAGTTATGTATAAGTGAGAAGTTCTGCTACAAGTGGGTTGCCATCAAGTACAACACATGCATCATAATGCCAACAATCTCCCCCTTTGGACTTAATGGCAACAACCATACCAAGTCACTCTCCCCCTTTGACATCAAGGGCAAAGGGTGAACCAAGTATTCTCTTCCTTGATATACATTCCGCTGTTTATACTCCCCTTGAGTACTTTCTGAAATCTCTGATTGAGCTCCCCCTTTGTATATGCCAAAGTGTACAAATCTGTTCATGCTCCCACTGAGTACATGCTGAAATCTCTGCTCTTCTGAAGTGTGTTGTTCATGCTCCCCCTGACTGTAAGCAATGTTTGCAAAAAGATGTTCTACAAGAAGAACATGACTCTATCATAAATGACCTTCCTATCACCAAAGATTCATACATACATCCATCTCCCAACCAAGTGGGGATATACCAATATCAATTGTTTATACATGACTGAAATATTACATCATCCTTCCCATGCATAGTGGGGGTACAAATTACAACATATGACCAAAAGGGATTCATTAAATGACTACAATAGATAGAGACAAAATATTACATCAAGAGTCTTGATATGACCTTTACATGACATTTATAATAGAGACCGAACATCTAAATAAGACCATGATAGTCATCAACAATTATCATACACAATGTATGATCTGTCAACATAAGCATCTGTCAACAACATCTAGACCAACAACCTGTATATGTCCATTAGTGTAGATAGCATCAATCCTGTGACAAGATATGTCTTTATATAGATATCAATTCATCCTTTTGATCTTGAGCATTATAAAATCATTCACATTATATCATATGCGAAAGACACCATAGCCATCTCATCAACATCAAGATCTGCATGATCTAATATCTCGTCCATTTATCATCACTCGGGGACATCCCTCATCTGTATCAATCAACATATGTAAGTATCAACCTGTCATCATATGGGTAAGAACTCATCATCATCATGTCTCCAACAATGCAACTTTGAATAATCATCCATGTATCTAGCATACTGTATATAGCACTAGGTATCTTGAGCTCAAGATCTTTTTTCAAGACTTCTTGATATCATCAACAACAACAATCCTCATCCATGTGATCACCAAGAACTATAGGAATCCTACATCATAACTGTATTGTATGATCTTTATGCAGCATATGAGTGACTCATCACCAAGTACTTTGTACTTCTCCTTATCCTTATGAAGATCACCATGTAAGCACCATATATGCATCATCAAATATTCAACCAAAAATCTGATCTAAACACCAACTATGTAACCCCAAGAATCATATGAGATGGACAACTCATAACCATATCATAGAAAGATATATCATTTAGCCATACAAGCATCATCCCCAAGGACTACTAACCATAATGCCAACAATGCATTATTAAAATTATATGCTACCCTTGAACATGTGCCATCTTGTTTACTATCAGATCTGATCATGCATATATCAGCAAGAAGTATCAAGACATCATCATCAACAAGTTAGGATCAAAACAATTCTAAACATCTTATAAGTATCAAGACATTTTCACACATCATTAGCAAATTATAACCATTATAAAATAGATCAAGTAATGGACTGAATCATATCAGACCCTTTTCCTGAGCCTGTCCCACTATTTTTCTCAAACTGACATATATGTGACTGTGCACTGTCTAACTTGCATATATACGCAACTTCTCTTTATGGAACTTGAGTATGAAATTGAGAACACTGAATTTTTACACTTTCAGCTTCCTCTGTACATTGTGCTGTGCCACATCTTTCTGAAAGTACTTCCTTCTTCTTCCATATCTTCAAGTGTGATGATGTTTTCACCTTTTGGTATGATGTCCATACTTTGTTCCTTCATTCCTTTGCTATATGTCCAAGCTTGTTACATGCATAACATCTTACATGTTTCATATTCCTTCTGTAGCAATCAACAACTTTGTGACCAAACATATTGCAAGAAAAACAATATCCCTTAAAGTACCTGGAACGTGATGATCTTTCTATGTGATGGTCTTGAACCATTCTACTTCTACATCTGGCTGCAACATGTCCAAGATTATGACATACATAACATTCAACATTATTCATCGGAGGAGTAATTTTTTTTTTTTGAAGAATTTCTTTCCTTGGTTGTTGATGGGATTGACCTCTCATCTCCTTGTTGAGTATTTCAGAATGTGCATTAGAGTTCCTTGTCTTATTTGTGAACTAGATTCACCTTCAACAGATTCATGAAAACCAAGACCAGTTTTGATAGCAGGAGACCTTTGACTACTAAGAATATCATCCAAGATCTTAGTAATATCTTGAAATCGTAAGAGCTTTTCCTTTTCTTCTAAGTTATCTTTTAGGATATTTACCTCAACCTGAATTTTCTCTTCCTTTTCACAATACTGCTTCTTCATGTTTTCTTCAACTTTTCTTTCTTCTTCCAACTAGTGTCTTAATTCAAGAACTTCGTTTTCTTGTTTTTCAAGAGCTTGGAGTAGTTCTTTATTCTGCTTATTTGATTCTTCAAGATATTCTTTTAGCGAGAGGATCGTAGCTTCAAGACTTTCATAGTAACTGGATCTTTCTCTTAGTTTCTTGATTGTTGTGCTCCTTTCATTTACTTCATTTCTTAATGATGTCACTTCATCTTGCAACTTTTGACATTTTTCCTTGAATAACTTCCTTACCTTGTTTCCTTCCTCTAGTTGAGCTTTTATTTTGGTAGATTCTTCTTTGAAGGCACATTCCCTTTTGTTCAATAGATCTTGTTGATCCCTAATTTTGTCTGTAAGCCTTTTAAATTATGCCTCTATTTGATATCTTTCTTGCTCACCCATAAGAGAAAATTCAGTTGTTTCACTATCACTTTCATCATCTTTAAATGGATGGATAAATGTATCACAAGAGGATAACAAATTCATACCTAATAGTTCTTTTGCTGGTTCATCTTCATTCTGAAGTGATTCTGAATCTGAAGTGCTTCTTCCACATATTCCTCAATCAATTCTCCCACTATCATAGCTCTTCTGAGATGTCTTCTTCTTCTTAGGCGCTTTCTTCTTAAGCTTCTTTCCAATTGATCTATGGATCTCCTTCAAGCAATCAAGCTTCTACCAAAGCACCTACTCTGATACCAATTGTTGGAAATAATACTGAGAGGGGGGGAGAATCAGTATTATCAAATCAAACACTTTTTCATTTCCATACTCAAATTCATATACGCTACTTCAGTGAAGGGAACATGCATGTACACGCAACTATGTCTAATGCAACTAGGGTATATCTAGTAAACTTATGATTCAATTAATACATTAAATGTTGATCTTTAGTTAGTGCATCAAAACTTTTATTAACCATAGGAACATTAAACCGGTGCAGTAAAACAGAACATGTCATCACACACAAGAAGCACACATGAACACCATGATGTAAGGTGGAACCCCAATGTGGGTGAAAACCACCTGCTACAAGTCGTCTCTATCTTCTTTTAATAAGAAACTTCTTTTTACAATATTTCTGTACTGGTGTAGTCTTATACCAATACATAGGGTTCTACCTGCAAAACGCTACAACCTTCTCTCTTTCTCCAGCTTCTCCTAGAAGGGAGCTACAACCCCCTTAGCTCTTGTACTAGCCGATGTACTAGTACGTAGGTTCCAGCCTACTGAATGCTCCAACCTTCCCTCGTTTTCCAGCTGCTACTGGAAGGGAGCTACCACCACCTTAGCTCTTGTACTAGCTGATATACTAGTATGTAGGTGCCAACCTACAGAAGGCTACAACCTTCTGTTTCATCCTCCAGGTACCACGTTTCACAAATTTTCAGACTGGATACTCATGGAACACAACATCATAATATGAAGGCCATGTTTCATCAATATCATTGAAGCACAAAATCAATCAACACTAGCATCATCGATCTCTGAATCACCCAATACTGAATCACTAAAACCCAGTCAACAAACTGCAATCACCAGAACACAGAGTAGAACATAGAACTCTGCAACAATATTCAGAATCAAATGTATCATCAGAAATCATGCATACGCTGCTTGGAAGAGCCGAACCAGCGTGTATACACAACTTCACCAAAGTGAACCAGCGTATATGTCAACAATTACTTACTGATAACTTCGTTGCACTTCCTGACTTTAGACATACCTAGATCATTACATATACAAGGATAATACATATGTTAGCAACCAGATCTAGTCCATCAGATCACATAAAGATAAGTCATTATGATCCTGATCCATTATAGATCTCATCCATCAACACTGAAGCTAAACACAATCAACCAAACTAAATATGCAGAATACTGATAGCAATAAATAGTCACCAGAACTCAGACTTTGCATCAACAACCAAAACCACCTGTAACTTCAAACAACATAGTTCATATTGTATACACTACTTAGATATATCTAACCTGCGTATGTAAGCAATTTTATCAAAGTCAACCAGCGTATACATCTATAAATATTCATACATGTTTTGCAGCTATTTCAATCTTAAGTTATACCTAGATAAGAACATTACATGCGTCAGTATACAGATCTAGAACAAGCATGATCAAACCATATAGAAATGATTCATTCTAAACCATTTGATCCTGGTCTATCCTTAGATCTTGTTCTCCATCAACTGCTGAGATTCCTCCTTAGCTCAGATCAAGCAAAGCATCATGAACCCATAACCTTCATACTAGATTTCATACATCATCAAATATTCAAGACTTTCTGAATGCCTTTGCCTAATGATCTTCTTCTCCTTTTATAGTCTTAGGCCTTAATACCATGGTCCAAAACCATTTAGAACCAATACTAGGGACCCAATACCTGGGTTCAACACTGCAGACACAATACCAAGGTCCAAAACCATAGGTCTAAATACCATGGACCCAAAAATAAGCTTTCTGACATGTATGGGCTTTTCCATGCATGAAAGTGCGTGCATACACATACGCGACTTTTGATCAGCAATCCTGCGTGCATACGTGCCTTTGTATATAGTGAAACTGCATGTATACACTACTTCGTATATAGCGAACCTGCATATATACACGACTTGGTATATAGTGAACCTGCGTGTGTACACGACTTGGTATATAGTGAACCTACGTATATACTTTTCTTTCTTCATTCTTTGTAGTATGATTGTCAATTCTTTGCTACTGACCTGCTACACTATGATCTGTCATATGTGTGAGTTGCCATCAAGGAAAACACTTGTATCATAATGCCAACACGTGGTTTCTCAAAGGTTGAGGGGATCGACTATGATGAAACTTTTGCTCCTGTAGCAAGGTACTCATCTATCAGATCGATGTTGGCACTATCAGCTCAGATGGGTTGGAAGATCCATCAGATGGATGTGAAGACTGCATTCCTCAATGGAAAGATTGAGGAAGAGGTGTACATAGAGCAGCCGGAAGGATTTGAGACCTTCGATTGTGAGTCACATGTGTGCCGAATCAAGAGAGCTTTGTACGGGCTGAAGAAAGCACCTCATGCTTGGTACACCAGGATCGATAGCTATTTCACCAGGTTGGGCTTCACAAAGAGTGAAGTAGATGTGAACCTTTACCACATCATGGTAGAAGGTAAGTCATTGATCATTGTTCTTTATGTTGATGATCTGATATTGATAGGTGATGATCAGTTGATCAAGTCTTGCAAGGAGAACATTGCAAGAGAGTTCGAGATGAAAGACATGGGTCTTATGCACTACTTTCTAGGCATGGAAGTTTGGCAGAAGGATGGGGAAGTGTTTGTGTCTCAAGGCAAGTATGCCAATGAGATACTCAGGTTATTCCACATGGATAAGTGCAAGCCCATGCAGACTCCTCTAGCAGGTAACTAGAGGAAGGAGGATACTACTTCAGGTGAGGTAGTAGCTGCTGCTGTTTATCGATAGCTTATGGGTTCATTGATGTATTTAGTGAACACATGACTAGATTTGTGCTTTGTAGTGAACCAACTGAGTCAAGCTATGGTTCAGACTACCAAGCTGTTTTGGAAGGTAGCGAAGCATGTGCTAAGATACCTCAGAGGCACATCTCAGTATGGATTATGGTACATACAGACAGAGGGAGTGAAGCTTCAGGGCTTCACAAATGCAGATTGGGCAGGGAGTCCTTCAGATCAGAAGAGCACTTCAAGAGGAATTTTCAACCTTGGTTCAGCTACAGTTTCTTGGTACAACAAGAAACAGAGGTCAGTTGCAGTTAGCTCAGTAGAGGCTGAATACATGGCTGCCAGTTAGGTAGCATGTGAGGCCATTTGGATGCGGGAAATTCTAGTTGGATTGTTTGGTCAGAGGATGGATCCAACTGTGATCTATTGTGATAATAAGATTTGTATCAAACTCTTTGAGAATCTAGTATTTCATGACAGGTCCAAGCACATCTATATCTAGTATCGTCATCTTCGAGACTGTCTGGTGAAAAGGATCATGTTGTTGATGTATGTTTCGGCCGAGGAGTAGGATGTAGATATTTTGACTGAGGCATTGTCAAAATGAAAATTCGAGTTCCACAGAGACAGGATTGGGGTGACAGAAAATCCCTTTCTTGTCGAGAGGGAGTGTTGAAAATAGCAACAAGAAACGCTAAATATAGAAGTGCTAAAAATAACATTGCTATAAATATGATTTCAGGATACATTCCAATTTTAGTTAGTCTCTGAATTAAAATTGAGAATTAAAATTCGAATTTGGCCTTAGCAACTGTTTGAAAAATAATTAATTAATTCATCTTGAGTTAATTAGTTGGAGAAAATCAAACACGAAGTTTATGTGAAGACATGCAATAGTTTTCCCTTTGATTGAGGAATTTATCCCTTAATTAAAGTGATAAGGATGAGTTGTACTTTGAGTTGTAATTAGTTAGCTCAGTTAATTGAGTTAAGTCCAGTTAGATTAGTTCCAACAATTTGTGGAACTGATTGTGAGTTCAGTTTGTTAATGCATGCATGCATGTAACTATTTCACTTCAGATAACTGAATATTCTCTCATAAATAACTCATGCATGTCAGTTCAGTCAGAGACCTAGTTGAGATCAGATGATGGGACAATGTACTATCAGTTGCAAGAATATTCCATTGAGAATATCTCTTGCATGCAGAAGGAATTAATTCCTTGGAGATTGCACAATTACTTCTAAGTTTGGTGAGTTGTGTGAGAGGTCAATTCACACAGGTGGCAGCCAGAGGACCCAGGAGAAACTACGCAAGGAAATAGGAGGTTTGGAGGATTGGAGGAAGGCATATGTTGTGTCTATTCAGTCTATGAGCAACCTTGAGGGATTTTACTAAGAGCTGGATAGCTAGTGAGCTAAAGATTTGTGTAATCCGGGGATATTTCCACTTGTATGATAATACAAAGATCGAGGTTTTTAGCTGAGGCTTTCCCCAGAGTATTCTTCTGTGTTCATGTGTGATTTTTTCTCATTTTCTGTTCTACAGTGAGGGCATTGGAGTAGTCTTGATACATGGTGGTCACCCTATTTCATATGAGAGACAGAAACTATGGGACTATTCAATATTGTTTTCCACATATGATAAAGAGATGTTAGTCATGATGCATGCATTTTCCAAGTTCAGACAATACCTAGTGGGGAACCGATTTAGGGTGAAGACTGATCACAATATTTTGCAGTTCTTCTTGGAGCAAAAGGATATCAATGATAAACAACATAAGTGGGTTAGCAAGATCCAAGCCTATAATTTGAGATAGAGTATGGCAAGGGGAAGTATAATGTGGTAGTTGATGCGCTTTTCAGGAGAACCCTAACACTTTCTCTTATGGATATCACACATGATTGGAGGAAAAATATTCTGGTAGAGTACTCCAAGAACTAGCAGGCGTGTAATATTTTGGATGGTACCTTTGGGGATGATAGGTACAAGGTTATGGGTCAGGTGATATATTACAAGAACTAGATTTGTTTGGTTCCATGGTCTCAGCTTCGGGAGAATATCCTAAGGGAAACACACGATTCACCTCTTGCAGGTCATCCCTATTTCCTGACGACTTACAAGGTTTTCAGGGAGCATTTCACATGGAGGGGCCTCAAGAGGGATTTCTTGACGCATGTACAAGAGTGAAACACTTGCTGGAGAAATAAGGTGGAGCATATACAGCAAACCAAGTTGCTTCAGCCTCTCCCTATTATAGAGAAAAAATGGGAGAGTATCTCCATGGATTTCATGACAGGTCTTCCAGTAGTGCAAGGGTGAGCTTGTATTTATGTGGTCATGGATTCATCGACAAAATTTTCCCATTTCTATTCCAATCCCACCTGGTATTCAGGTTCACAAGTGGCCAAACTATTCTTCAGGGAGGTTTTAAGGCTCCATGGTCTCCTTAAGACCATTGTCAGTGACAAAGACAACATATTAATGGGGGTATTTTCACAAGAGATTTTTATTTTTATGGGCACATAACTCACACCTCACATGATCTATCATCCATAGATAGACAGGAAGATGAAGGTAGTGAATAACAAGTGGCTGGAAGGCTACTTGAGAAACTACATGATAGCGAAAAAATGAGCATGGGTGAAGTGAATACACCTTGGGGAGTATTGCTACAACACCTCATATCATATGTCCATCAAGCCCCATGAGCTAGAGATTGGATCCAACAGATCCAAGAGATACTCAAAGCTCTTAAGGACACTTTAAAAACTACACAAAATCAACATGTCTATGTAGATCGTCATCGAGTTGAGAGGCAGTTTGAGGTTGGATACTTGTTTTATCTACACTTGCATCCATTAAAGCAATTGATTCACAAGAAGAAGGGAGTCAAGAAGCTAAATACTCATCTATATGGACCATACAGTGTTATAGACATTTTTGTGCCTCGCGACATGGAGCATGAAATGTCAATAATTACAGGGATCCTCAGTCCCTAAACATGTTGTTCTTACCCCTAAAATAACAAGGTCATCAAACAACAACACTTCCAATCAGTTCTCCACCTGAAAACACTTCAAAACAGGCGATTTTTGGATCATGTCAGCTGCTCCACTGAGCTTCTGCACTGGAATGCAACTGTTCCTCCTTGTACCTGCGCTGGAAGTCAAGATTAATGAAGGCTACCTGCGCTGGGCGAGATTGGCCAAGTGGCACAGTCATCCTGCAAGGTGTCAACTGCCCAGGAAGCTTCCAAACTGACACTTGGTTCATGAGATTCGCCCTGTGATGAGTAAGAGGTACTTGATCACCATGTGTAAGCAAGGATCTCCAAGTGGACTCAAGAACTGAAGATTAACTGAAGAGGGAGAGGACACAAGGCAGCTTCATGTCAGTCTCAAGCTGACTCATCCTCTCTTCTTCTCTCCTATATATAGAGCTCTTCTATGAGGTCTAAGGAGGCTGGAATTTCGTGTAAAGCAAGGAGGTGCTGTTGGTTTACAGTTAGAGCTATTGGGTGATTGTTTTACTAGAGGTGAAGAGGAGAGTTCTTGCTGCTGGGGAGGTGCTGCTGGATTGGAGCCATCAATGGTTGTAACCTTCTCAGGACCCTGTTACTTCTATCAATAAAGTTTTGCATGTTCTCCTATATACTTGTATTGCATTGATGTATTGTATTTACTTGTATATTTGATTCACTCTAATCCATGCATCAGTTATGAGTACATGTATCTTGTAGTTTCCTCTCTTGTTTTGTGCAGGATCTGTGTGTAGCTGGACCGGCAAAGAGAGCAGGGAGCTGGGAACAAGAGACAAAGAGAGAGGATAAGGATCGACTAAGCGAAAGACACCAGGTTGGTTAATCTTTTCTTCCTTCTCTCTGTACTTTCATAAAGGAAAATATCAAAGCTTTACTTTCAGTTGTTGCTAAAGACTGTCACCTTTAGAGTAGGGATAGGGTCATCCGCATCGGATACTTTTCCCCACAACAAACTGGCGACTCCACTGGGGAGCCTAGTATCTTGTTGGTGTTTGTAGTATTTTGCTATTCATTTCTTGAAGAAAAGAGTACCAAATCGAAAAGCTTTTGACTATATCAAAAGCGAAGTAGAGGGACTGCTACTCTTGCTCATTTGCTGAGCAAATTCAAGATTTAAAGAGCTAATCTACAAAAGACTCTTTACTCTTTGTGATAGATCTTCATCCTCTTGATCATTCCTTTGCCTGTACTTGACCTATAGCTTTTTATTTCATCAAAAACAGTGCATTTTTGAGCTTTTTATGACCCGGAAAACTTTGCAGACACAACTCTCGTGTGTCAGTGCAGGCTGTCCACAGGCAGTCTGCATTACAGCGCAGGTGCTCCCTTCGGGAACTACGCTGAGAGTCAAACTGACAGACCAGAGCCTGCGCTGGTCCAGTTAGCCTTTGTCTTGCTCAGTTTTCCTATTGTGTCTTGGCCCTGTTTTCACTGATTTTTTGTTGATTGCTTGCTGGTCATTGTACTTGCTGTAAACCGCTTCTCCTTGACATTATTCCGCCTCAGTTGTGTGATGAAACTATGAATGTTCTTTCAGTATTTCTTGTTTCAGTTACAGTTTCCCATTGTGAAAAACGAACCAGTATAGCTGTGGCCTCTTAGATCCTGAACTGTAAAAGTGTCTTTGTGATCTTAAGAGCTAGTTTTATTACTATTCATGGCTGTTTGAGTTTGTTTGTTTTTCATTTTATGGTTTGGATCTATACATTTCCTGTGTTTAAACAAGTTAATCATAAGGTGTCTTTTTGATTTTGGACAAGCTTGTTTATTTCTACTTGAAATTAGATTCAAAATTATACAACAGTTTCCTTTCTGTCTTACATCAACATTAAGGATAACGAAAAGAAATACATGCATTGTGCATTTTGCATTTGACTGTGTGCTTGACGATTTAGGAAAATGTGCATTTTAGTGTGTGTTCTATGATCTGTGGAAAAAGTTGTGTCTTTCTTTTCCCTCAGTAGATTAAGGTTTTCAAAGTTGAAAGATTGAAAAGATTTGCTTCTCATCTTAGATTGCATATAGGAAGTTGTATATATACATCTCGTGGCGACCCTGAAAGGCAAACTGTTAAGCAAGATCAACATTAAAATAAACTCAATTTACATAACAACGCTTTGTAACATAACGCAAACATCTAGAGGTCTAGGTAGAGACGTGTTCCGGCGTCGTTAAACATAGTGACTGTCGATCTCTACGAAGGTGGGTGATTCCTCTTGAGAGTCGGTGGCACTAACACGGACTTGTGCTCCCGCGTACCGTCGCGTATATTGGGAGACCCCTATAGGCTTTTATCCTTTATCCTTAGGAAACCGTGTCGGCCACCCTACTAATCGCGATGCAGTGAACAGAGCATTCACGAAGATCGACCACCCGTACCGTAAAACGTATTCTGTGGTTTCGCGAAAGGTTTGGCACACCCTCTGCCTAGATCTCCAGAGCAGTTTCTTTTGGCCTTTTTCAAACTCTATAACTGAAAAAGTCCAACCGAGCATTTGTCACTTCGGGCTCGTTAATACATCGAAGGCGACTAGAGTCATCTTTAGCTTTTTCTCGACTCTTAAAACATGAAAAAGCAAGTTTGTGTCTAAAAGCGTCGTTAATAAAATTTATTTTAAGCGGAACATAATCACCTGTTATTCCCACGTTGATCTTTCAGTTGAAAAGTATGGAGCCCGCCAACCAAGGAAGTAACCTTGGCGGAAGTCCAAATCCCTTCTCCTCTTGGGGAGATGTTGGTGCGCCTCATATGGCTACATTGTCACTTCCAGGATTGACAATCGGCCTCCCTGTATGGCTCTTTTCAACTAATGTAGTCCAGATCGCCACTAATCCTGAGCAGTCGAATCGACAGTCAGAACAATCTAGAACTACCCACCAGCCTTCCACTTCTTATGATACTTCCTCTGATCCTTCATCTTCGCAAGGTAGAGCTGGCAAAAGTCAGCCTCCCAAAGAGAAGAAGGAAAAGAAGAAGAGAGAAAAGAAGCAGAAGGAGCCTCTGGCGAAGGTGACTGGGGGCAAGCAGAAGAAAGCTGACAAAAACCCACACACTGCACCGACCGGGCCTAAATCGCCATGTGTCATTTGCAAAGGGATCCACTTCCATCGTGATTGTCCTTGTATTCCCCGGATACTAAGGGACTGGTCCCCAAGGTTGCACAATCCGGTAGCATCAACCTCTGGTTGTCATGTTGATTGCATTCCGTCAACTAGCGAGAGTGAAGGACGAAGAAGGGGACCAAGATCACCCTGTCTATTGTGTGAAGGCAATCATGCCATCCACAAATGTCCATTCTTAGATGAGGCAAAGAGAGTTTTGGAAGATCGCCCGGTTTCACCGTTGCAACTTCCTCCTGGATACCGAAAACTCGCGCCTAATCCCTCGATAGTTGAAAATCCAGTTGACCCGCTCAAATGGTCAGCTGAAGTGTCGGTCATTGAGAATGAACCTACTGAATCCAGACCAGACGAAAGTCTAAAGGTCGAAATGGCAGTTGACCCGGTTCTTCCTTCAGAGGTTCTATCGTCCAATGACCCCGTCATTGAAGACCCGTCTTCAAATGACACCGTCGCCGAAGAGGCATCTTCATGCGACACCCTCACTGAAGAGAATAAGGATGACACCATCCAGGTTCTTTTCATCAGCACCGACTCCGATGAGCGTCAGGGCAATGCGCCCATTCCTTTTTCGCAGGAAGGAACATCATCAGAGTCATATCCGGCCGTATATTCGGTCCCACCACCAAGCAACCTGGTTGTATCCTTTGATTGGAATCAACTAGGCAGACCCCGGTTACCAGCCAGTACACCATTCAGAATCATTGTCCAAATCTATAGAATGATTATGGCTGGTACTATCATTGATGAAGGGGCGTCTGTGAGTATCCTTTCCTCTGTTGCTTGGAAAGCACTGGGTTCCCCAGCGCTTTTACCTGAGTTGAGAAATCTCTCAGGTTTTGATAAAGGAACCAGTCGACCATTAGGAATCCTCCCCAATGTACCTGTTACATTGAAAGGGAAGACCGTTAATATGAACGTGTTGGTCATCCAAGGACCCTTGGATTATAACCTACTCCTTGGACGGGACTATATTTATTGCATGGGAGCGATAGTCTCCTCACTCTTTAGAGTAATGTGTTTTCCACACGAAGGAAGGGTGGTCAAGCTCGTAGACCAACTTTCATTTCCGGGATCTCGCATCGCAAATAGTCAAATACCATTCCTAAATGGTCTGTTCACTCAAGATTCGCCTCCACCCCCAGTCCTCCTTCCCGATGAGCGCGAGTGATTCGGAAAGAAAGACTAGGACCCAGGGGGCATGCACCCTGGTCTGCTTCGGGCAGAAGAAACCCCGGGTATAAGGAAGAATTTCCGCAGAAGAATATGACTAGTCCGTACCCCGTCCGTGGAAGGAAGTGGGGTTGTTCTGGAATAGTGTTCTTTTGTTAAAGTTATGTGTTTGGCACGAGTCATTCACCTTTGTCTAAAAAAGTGGGCAATGCCCAAGTAGGAATTCCCTTATCGCAACGAATAGTAACCATCTTTGAATTCAAGCCTCGCCCATTAAAACATATGTTTTGAAGGATAAGCAGGGGCAGCCTACAAAGTAGGAGACTATATTGTTGTGACAGAGGGTAACCATCTTTGGACAACCCAATGATAGACACCGTCGAAGAAAGAGATTGATTTGCGGCAGCAAATAGAACCCTCTTCGGATAATAAGAAAGAGACAAACCTCGTTGAGAAAGGGGCAGCCTCGAAATTGTACCCTATACCTGGGGGCATGCAAACTTTTGGAATGCAAGCAAGGGACGACTATTTATTTTTTAAATTTTTAGGTCCTCCCTTTAAACCTGTAGGTCTAACCCTTTAAACTCGTAGGATTAGCCGTTTCCGACCTTGCATGAAGAAAGCCTGTGGGGCAAAGGTGAAAATTTGCCAAAATTGGAGCATAGCTTCGTGAGATAAAGCTCCTTAAAAAATAGCTATCTCACAGGAGGCGTTCTTTTTATGACTGGTATATCGAGCAGTTTTAGCACATAGTTCATGCTCGTTAAAAAATAAACGCAAGATCCGAGCAGTTTTAACGCGGTCTTCATGCTCGTTAAAAAATAAATAAAAGCAGTGAGCAATGTTCCCTCCAGAGTTTAAGCTCATTTTTATCTAAAAAAAAGAACCTATCCCGGTAAATAACCTTTTGAGATCGTAAATTCATCAGCCATAAGAACCTTGATCGTGTTTTCATCCATCACCTCCACTGTTCATTTGGCCGATCATTCACTTCCATTTGTGTGTTTACCTCTTTTGAGAAACAGCTGCGAAGAGTGATTTCACCTAGCCATCCTCGTGACACTGCCGTGATTGGAAAATTCCAACCTGTACCTGGAATCTGCTGCTATCCCTGTTTATCACTCGTTCCTCAAAAGACGAGTCTTCTTTGAGCTCTTTTCACTGACTCGTAAAATATGAAAAGTTTGCCGAGTTTTGGCCTTCCAGCTTGTTAAATAACCGGAACGCTATCCCTCCTCTAAATTTTAATCTTTTTGGACTTGAGGGATTATTGCACAAAAGGATCGAGCGCTTGTCTTGTTCGGCTCGTTAAAAGTACCGAACAGCCATCCCTTCTGTATTGTTTTATACTTTTTCGGACTTAAGGGATTAGCTGACGAAAAAGGAATTTTGGAGTTAACTTTCTGTACCTTTTCAGACTCTCTAAAAATGAAAAGGACCGAGTTTTCCTTGTCGTTAGACTCGTTAAAATGATTAAATAGCGACAAACTTGTCTTTAGACGAGAACGAGTTTCCCTATCGCTAGGCTCGTTAAATCATAGCGATGGGCTTGCCCGAAGGGCAGGTTATAGAACAAGCATATGTTATCCTCCTCAAGCTTGACAAAAATAAAGAGGTACTGGTCAGAAATGACTGGGGAAAAATTGGGAGAACATCAAAGTTTAATGGTAGCAAGTCACTCTTGAACATGACACTTTTCCTCCGTACCACATCGGGTTGGGTTGTTTCATTCGCCGCTCTCATCGCCATGGTCCTCGCCAAACCATCCACATTTGGGGTAATGCTACCGATCCATCGCATCAGTGTCGTTATATGTTCAAGAGGGGTCATTCTGAAAGTGTCAACCGTGTCCCATCCACTGCCATACATTATCCTTCATCCATTCATGATCGCCACCCTGAATCATATGTCACAGTTTGTTTTCACCTCCACTAAAATCATTAGCTCCGTTCCGTGTCATTGATGTGGGATTCATTAAGGCCCTCCTTTGACGGATCGCTTCTTGTCGACTTCAGCTCATTATCCAAGAAGTTGATCTAGGAACACCCCCCCCAGTACTTTGAAGCTTGCATGCCTCAATGGCAAGTTTCTCACTTCCGGCGACAGGTATACATCAATGACCTTCGACCAGAAGATTTTGCGTGGCGTTCGACGCCAAGTCCTTTATTCACGCCACGTGAATTGTACTGCAGTACCTTGAGGGTCATCGTCATTATTGGTGATTCCTCTCGTGCTTGTTAACGGTTTTCATTATTGACCGGTAATCAAGCGATGTCTTTCCATGTTCGACTTCAGCGAAGTTCTCACATGGATCGACTTGTACTTAGAGTGAAGATCGAACGAGTTTGAAGACCCCGGATCTAGTTTCATCCATCCGGGCTGCGATATATATTCAGGAAATATAAAAGCATTTGCCATGTACATCTTTGCAGCAGATGATCATCCTATTCAAAGGATGATAATTTCAGCAGAAAATTATCAGTCTATCTTCAGACGATCGTCTGTCATATGTACCAAAATGTATTTATAAAAGCTGAGCATGGGAATGCCCGCCTCAGCTAGATCATGAAAATAGAATGAAAAAGAATGTATTGTATTGTATTGTATTACAGGGCTCCTCCTCAGCACTGGAACGAACTTCGGACCCTCTAGATAAAGCATTTCACCCGATAAACGGCCTCATACTTTAGGGGGCAACTGTTATAGACATTTTTGTGCCTCGCGACATGGAGGATGAAATGTCAATAATTACAGGGATCCTCAGTCCCTAAACATGTTGTTCTTACCCCTAAAAGAACAAGGTCATCAAACAACAGCACTTCCAATCAGTTCTCCACCTGAAAACACTTCAAAACAGGCGATTTTTGGATCATGTCAGCTGCTCCACTGAGCTTCTGCGCTGGAATGCAACTGTTCCTCCTTGTACCTGTGCTGGAAGTCAAGATTAATGAAGGCTACCTGCGCTGGGCGAGATTGGCCAAGTGGCACAGTCATCCTGCAAGGTGTCAACTGCCCAGGAAGCTTCCAAACTGACACTTGGTTCATGAGATTCGCCCTGTGATGAGTAAGAGGTACTTGATCACCATGTGTAAGCAAGGATCTCCAAGTGGACTCAAGAACTGAAGATTAACTGAAGAGGGAGAGGACACAAGGCAGCTTCATGTCAGTCTCAAGCTGACTCATCCTCTCTTCTTCTCTCCTATATATAGAGCTCTTCTATGAGGTCTAAGGAGGCTGGAATTTTGTGTAAAGCAAGGAGGTGCTGTTGGTTTACAGTTAGAGCTATTGGGTGATTGTTTTACTAGAGGTGAAGAGGAGAGTTCTTGCTGCTGGGGAGGTGCTGCTGGATTGGAGCCATCAATGGTTGTAACCTTCTCAGGACCCTGTTACTTCTATCAATAAAGTTTTGCATGTTCTCCTATATACTTGTATTGCATTGATGTATTGTATTTACTTGTATATTTGATTCACTCTAATCCATGCATCAGTTATGAGTACATGTATCTTGTAGTTTCCTCTCTTGTTTTGTGCAGGATCTGTGTGTAGCTGGACTGGCAAAGAGAGCAGGGAGCTGGGAACAAGAGACAAAGAGAGAGGATAAGGATCGACTAAGCGAAAGACACCAGGTTGGTTAATCTTTTCTTCCTTCTCTCTGTACTTTCATAAAGGAAAATATCAAAGCTTTACTTTCAGTTGTTGCTAAAGACTGTCACCTTTAGAGTAGGGATAGGGTCATCCGCATCGGATACTTTTCCCCACAACATACAGGCTGACTATGTGTGTGGGAGAGGTGGCATATGAGTTAAGACTTCCACCAGGGAGAAAGGTACATAAATTGTTGCATGTTTCATGCCTGAAAAGGATTTTGGGACAACGGGCATAATATTTTGTAGATTTGCCACCCTTGGATGAGGAAGGACATCTCGTACAGGGTTCCTGAAGCCATTTTGGAGGTGCAAGAGAGGAAGCTCAAGAACAAGGTCATCAGGGAGTTCCTTGTCAGAAGGAAGGACTTACTTGAGGAGGATGCTACATGGGAAGGAGAGCAGGTATTACAAAACCCAACATTACAGTTGTTGGAGGACATGCAAATTTTGGTGGGAAGGACTGTGATATCCCCTATTCCATAAAGTTGTCGAGTAAAGCACTTTTTTGCAATTTTTGGCATTGGAGGAAAACTTTGGCCATTTTGGACTTAAGAGATGTGGGGAGTGGGTCCCATGCTAAAAAAAAGGGAGGAAATACACTCCCAAAGGGAAAAATTGAACTCCTAGTGGAATGTGGCGGCGACAAAGGAGGCAACTCAAACCTCAAGGAAGGAGGGAAAATTTGTGGATTATGGGGGGCACCAAAGGGAGACAAGGGGACAATGACTATACAAGGTAGCAAGGATGCATTTCTCATCACATTTTGACTATCATACTTCATAATTTTACCTCTAGTGGATGTGTTCAATGCAAGGGTTGGAGTCAGTTGTTGAGTACAAGGGATTTCTAGTGAAATCCACACCAGTTTCGAAGAACTTCGAGTGTCTCCCTAGCTGGGAATTTGGAGAGTTCATTCCAAGGCTTCCACATGGCATCATTTGCAACATAGTCTTAGCTAATAGGAAAGTGCTTTGAATCAACTAAACATCCAGCTCGAAATTATTTGACAAAGATTGTGCCCATTTGAGTCATCAAGCCTTTTTTAAAAGGGCGTCAACACACCCATTCAATTCCTTGTAGATATGTGAAACGTTGATGGATCTGAAGGATTTGTAGAGTTGTCTGACCCTCTACTTCCAATGACCAAGTGTGGTTATGTCCAGAGAAAAACTCTCATTTATCCATTCCACCACTAGTTTGGAATCCCCAAAGACCTGTAAAGAGTCCAAACCTAAGAATTTAGCATATGATAAGACTCCCCATAAAGCTGATGGCTCAAATTTCACATCGGATCTGGACTGTTATGTTCCTATACCAATAGCAGTCATAATTTTTGAATGGCTGAGATTAAATCTGTAATATGTACATATCTTTGCTTTCTGCAAATGTTTTCCATATTCAAAAGATCAGAAAATTAAAAAATGTAAAGAGGGTATGTCCTAAAAGATAAATCAAAGGACAAAAAGAATAAGAGAAGGTCAAAAAAATGAAAGAATATGAACCCCAAAAACAAAAATACCATGAAAGTGTGCAAGTCCAAATGCCACTACTATTTAATTTTATGCATAATAATGATTGTGTGCAGCTTGTTATTCATGCCACAATCCATGGTAATCAAATAGTTTAATCTTGGTTACTCCATGATTTGAATTTCATGTTATAGATAGAGAATGAAAATCTAACCAAACTGTTTAACCTTGGTAGATAATTATATTAGGTAGAGTGAATAAAAGGAGCTCAACTGTTTAATCTGAGCCCTTGGATGTAATAAGGTTAGACTTAATTAGAATACCATTGTAAACTAAAAGAAAAAGGTTTTTATAAGGGTTGTTAGCTTAAGTACACCCTACTAAAGAGAAGTAAAAATGGAAGGATGAGTAGGTGGGTAAGTAGAAGAATGGTTGCAGAATTGTGATGATTGTTAGATAAAAGCATATTGATCACCTTCATCATCAAAGTTCCAAGTATGGATAATAATTGGGCATGTATCAAATCCACAAAGTCAAATTGATTAACCTCCCTCACTCATTACACTTTTCACTTAAATAATTTCCAAGAAAAGTCTTAAGTACCTAAAATCTTAAGTCAAAGGGGCTCAGAGCATTTCTCTAACTTCCGGAGGGACCGAACCCTCGGCCTAATGACTTATAGCCTTAAGTACAAAAAAATTTCCCTCATAAACATTTACCCCTCTTCACTCCCCCTCATTCCCCTCATAAAACCCCTTTTCCTAAGGTTTAAACTCTATTTTCCTAAGGGAAAGCAATTACTCCCATGTAAACCCTTTTTCCTTAAAAACCCTCAAAAATTACCTTTTTAGCCTAAGTTACAATGTGTCTATGAAAAGCAAATGAATTAGATACATTACACTTAGTGCTAAAACCCATTCTCTGTCATCTTCATATTAATTTCTAACACTTATATATTTATTAAATCCCAAAAAGAAATATAAACCCTTCCCCTATATATATCAATAAAACCCTTATATTAATACCTCGCCCCGAAAGTTTGAAATATAATATTTATGAATAAAACCTGACATAATTAATCAATCCATGGTTAATTACAAGTTAAACCATCTGCCAATGAAATCACCCCTGATGCCCTTAATCCACCATAATCCATGATTAATTAAACCCACCACTTTTAAACCTTTTCTGGCTCCCCCCACTACCATTCGTGCATCTTCACGAACCGACCACCGCCCGATCTCCCCCCGTCAAATATAATGATCCTCGTTGATTTCGCAAGGCCTCCGAAGACCAACCTTTACTCATCCGATATATGTGGTTTCCTGTTGGGCCCCAATGCTACGTGGCATTCGATGAATGGCATCGGGCGACCTCCCCCCAATACCACCAAGTGCCCAAAAGCTGTATGAAACAAACCACTTACCACCTGCCCGCTACGCGACAAACCGTCTACTGTTTATTTCGCGCCATATTTTAAAAGTTTGCCTGTTAAACTTCAAACCCCAAGAACCCAAGTTTTCTCGCCCTTCGCCCATTCTATTGTGTAAACTTATGAAACCCTTCTGCTCCACTTGAAGCCTCTGCTATCCAATTCAAGCATGGTTTACCTCCTGAAATCACTTTGGACTCACTCCATAGACCTATAAAGCTCGACAAATCCATTAATGACCCTCCTTGTCAACCCAATGTTTTCCTAATAGTTTATTTTATTTTACAGGCAATTAGAAGACCGCAACTTTGGATAAATAGTCTTAATACTAGTCATAAGACCTATTTACTCCAAGATTGTTATCAAATCTATTCAAACAGAGATGGAAAATAAAACATACATTTAAAATTCAAGCAGATGAAACATGAAATTAAATGATTTATTGTTGAAACAGACAATAAAAAACCTAAAACATACAGTGAAGGTAAAAGGAAACAGTAAAGAACAGTCAAAGTGTATCAGGGTTAAAGAGTATCAGATTGAAGACCAAGTCAAGTAAATCAGCTAGCATGAAGATAAACAACAAGGAAGACAGTTACAGAGCATACAGATTCATGTCAAAGTGAAGACAAATGAAAAAATAGAGCAGTAAAAGTAAACAGTAAAAGTAAACATGGAGGCAATGAGGGTTAAACAAAGATGAAAACACTTTCACCAGAAACATTGAAGTTTATCCAAAGTAAAAGTGAAAAACAGTTAAAAGAAATTTAAGGTTAAAAGATGAAATCAGAGTGGAAATGGTACATTCTTCAAACATTTCCTGTTTAAGTCATAGATTTTCAGAAACTATTGTGACCAATGAAAAATGTATTTTGAGATACTGGAGGTGGTTTTTATTCCTAATAGGGCTATCTACAAAAACCTATCTCAAATTTTACACAGGTATTACCAAAAGGGAGATAAGTGTGTATCTTCACAGCCTATTTTTTGGACTGTGTAAAGTCTTGTTTTTGACATCTTTTTGCAAAGAATATTGTGAACAAGTGGAGCTGAATTTCAGGAAACTAAGAAGGTTTATCTCAAAAACATACTTATCTACAATAACCTCTTTCACATTTTACATATATATCCTGGATTGAGATATACAAGCGTATCATTGGACCCTAAGTTTTCAGAATTTCTGGGGCGTAATGCACAAAGGAAGGAGGAAGTTAGTGACTTGGAAGCCTCATCATCACTTAAGAGTAGCTATCAAATTCAAATTTCTCTTCTTTGTCACCATAAATCCATATACATAATTCCAAATAGATTCATTATTTTTTAGTGTCCTTTATTTAAGTTCTATTAATGTAAAATAGTTTGAGATATTTGTAAAACCAATCTTGATATTTCTTCAAGATATTTCAGTTTAGAATTAGTATAAATACTTCTTCAATTGAAGTATTTTGTGTGGATTCAAAGACATTTCTGTAGACATTTCATATCAAGCTAAAGATCTATTGTAATCAAGATTGGATTGGCTTCCTGGATCATGGGATAAAGCTAAAGACATTTCACTGGATTCTTGTGCACATTTGGAACCAAATAAGTATTATCTCTTCATGTTTAATTATTGTTTTCTCGTCATGTTATAAGTATTCACATGTTTTCTCTATGAAATCTGAATCCTAAACAAGGAATGATATCTCAGAATTAGCTTTAATGCTCTCTGTCTTGACTGTTTACTTTCTCACTGTTTTCTACTAAACTATCTTAGTCTGGGAATTCTTAATTGGTCCCTTACATCCTTAGTTTCCCCCCCTTTGGTCCATAGTAAAGGATTCTTAGTTTCCCTTTGCTACTGATCATCCTTCTTTTCTTCATCTTAATCCTGGTTTAAGGATTCTCCATTTCCCTTTGCTACTGATCATCCTTCTTTTCTTCATCTTAATCCTGGTTTAAGGATTCTTCATTGCCCTTTTACCCTGGTTAGGACTACCTCATCCATTTGGACCTGCAAATTTGCTTCTTGCTATGCTAGCCTGCCCTATGAACTCCTCCTTTAGAAATTGATCTGATTCAGTTAAGCCACTCTTTGATTGAATCCATAGCCCAATGGTTTGAAGGCTTGCTCTGCCCATCTGTTCCCATAATTCCACGAACCCATCAAAATCAGACCTCTTGAGCACTAAGAACTAGCCTAAAATCACACCCAAAACAAAGTTAAAGTATAAAGAGAGAGCCCTCTCTGGACTTAGGTTGGCTAGAACCCGATTCTAAAAGATTAGGTTTGTCGTTACCTCGGAAATTTCTTTCTTTAACCTTGAGAAAATTCTGAGTGATAACATGAATCACACCCACAAAAAAGATTAAAAAAATGTTTTTGCTCCAAATATATCACTCTACCACAACCACATACATTAGAGCTAGCAGCCCCATCAAAGTATGTTGGGGGAACCACCGAAATAGGAGTATATAAAATTTTGAGCTTATGAGAACGTGTTTTGGGATCCAACTCCAAAAAAACCTTATTATCTTATCACTAATTCTCTTGATGATAGGTTCTTTGTCCTCAAATATTAAGCAGTTTCTTGTTCTCTAAATCCGTCAGGAAATGTAAATAGGGAGTGTTTCATACTCCAGATTAGTAAACATCTAGTCTTTCAAACAAATCTCCAAATTCTTCCCATTACAAGAGGAAAAAAAATTCAAGTCCTAAATAGCTTGCCAGAGAGCCAAAGCAAATGGGAACTGTAGAAAAATGTGATATGTTCTCCTCCTTCCTCTTGCATAATTCGTATCTACCCAAACCGCTAAAGCCTCTTTTATAGAGGTTATCCCATGTAAGTATTTTGTTTCTCAAACATATCTTCCGCTTCCATAGTTTCTCATACCAATAAACAAATATACAACTAACCAATGTCATAACAATATGTCTATACACATCTTTTAGAGTGATCCTACCCTCCTCTTTGCATCAATTCCAAAGAAGAGTATCTTCATCTTGGTTTAGACTAACTCCGACTCGTTGCAGATCTAGAATGTACCTATCCCATTGAGTTTCCATATTTCCAAAAAGTCCCAGTTTGCTAGTAGAAATCCAATACCTACATTGTAATTTGTCTCCTATTGCTTTAACTGGTTGATGTAGTAAATTCCTTTGTTATGTATATAATTGAGCAACTTGACTATATATATATATATATATATATGAAAAGGAATGTGATGATAATTTTTTATTAGAATATTATTTTAAATTGTTTTAAATGTATTTTTGAATGCATAGATAAATTCAAAACTCCTAAAAATTTATTTAGCAATTCAAATTTATAGTTTCAACAACTTTTTTGGAAGTTTAAACAAATTTAATGAAAAACAAAAGATAAAACTTTTAAATTACACTGTAAGGAAAAATTAATTTCACTATAAACATGAATATAATTTTTTATATTTTATAAAATTTTAAATAAAAATGAAAACTATACCATGCCAAAATCAGAGAATCAACATTGAGATCATGATGAAAAATGTACATGATAATAATATATGACATGAGTATTTAAAATATCTTATTAGTCCCCCTAACACGTACCTACTAGTAAACCTCTAGAGAAAGTTTATCCATGTCCTCCTCTTTGTAAATCGGGTCACAACTAGGAGGATTTGAACCTTCGATATCTTAGTTTCTTGAGGACTGGCATTAATTTGATCACCAATTGAGCCACCCCTTGAGACTAAAATATCTTATCTTAATATTATACTATAAAATTAAATATTATAATTTGGTAAATAATATATATTTATATTAGTATTGTTTAATGAATAGATATAATGGTATATTTACATATTATTACATATGTAGAGATTTTATATTTAATGGGATATATATTACTATCAATTATAGAATTATGGCGGAGGTAGGTGTTAGGAGTAGTTCTTCACCTCAAAGAAATAATTGAAGGGCACTATGTATGGCAACTAGGAGTTATTTCCAATAATTTAGCAGAGGTATATGCTCTTTCACAGGGCATTATCTTAGTTCGAGCACTCTACACATTTCATTCAAGCTGTTTTCTTGTTCAAGGGACTCATTTATCATCTTGAGACACATTCAATAGGGAAAAAATGCCAAATATCTCAGATTATATGTCATTCTTAGAAAAATCAAAACTTTGTTTAAAAAAATGAACTACAATATTGAGACCACATAACAACAAATCAACTAACTCCCAAGCCACTTTAACTACCTAAATAGGAAGAAATGAATTGTTTTTAATTAATGGGAAAATTGTCAACAAGA
Organism: Pinus tabuliformis; assembly: GCA_031772625.1. Classification (NCBI taxonomy): domain Eukaryota; kingdom Viridiplantae; phylum Streptophyta; class Pinopsida; order Pinales; family Pinaceae; genus Pinus; species Pinus tabuliformis. The sequence continues at coordinate 178,603,528 of CM062805.1, read as the reverse complement.
CAATTCCCTAATACTAAGGAGTCCAATCCTTTTATATCTGATAAATTTATTTATAAATGGATATTTTGAGTGCTTTCAAAATTGTAAATAATGAATAACAAGTTATTAGATTATCTACTTATGTAAAAAAATTTCTGTAAGTCGAAACTTTTCTATTAATTCGTAAGGATATTACATCATGATGGGCTCATCTACTAGCATGCTACGACCTCACTCCTACTGAATTTATCGGCCATCAAATAAAAATAGAAAAAAAACGAGATTAACTGAATAAAACTCAAAGACGACATGTCAATGGCCCAACAAACCCAAACTTAAGCAAAAAAAAATACATGTGATGCACTTCATTACATATCTACATTATTGGGAGCTTGAGCAACATTACCACCCTCACCAGGGTGATGAAAAGCATCATGAACATGGGATTCCACATGCGCCATGCATCCTTCAAAACTTTCTATCTGGTCTTGCAATCACTTCTAGTTGCAATGGCGAGAGTCTTAATGGTCTATAATGTGCCATTGATTATATTGTATTTCATTGAGGAAGCTAATGACTTCATTCCTATCATTTTGGAGATCTTGAGCCTGTTGGTCAGCTGCTTCTTGCACCAGACAAATTTGGGCTTCTATGTAGTTGAAAGGGGGGAGGTAAATATACTCTCTCAAGCAAGCCGCTAAGATGCTTCTCTAACTCTCCTTCATCAACTAGTGGGCCCCCTTGAGGGCGTTCTCTTTCGCACCATTGACCACCAACATGTGGTCAACCTCTTTGTCTTTGCATGGAGGGCCCTGACAAGAAACTTCTCAGGCACATAGAAAAGGACCCCCTTACTGCTCTATAGACAACACTTTCTCCCCACCCATGCACAAGCTTCGAAATGAGAGGTTATACAATCACCTCTCTCTATCTTAGATAAACAATATATAGCGTCCTAGTGGTCTCCAAAAAACCCACCGTAATGCCACACTGAGAAACAAACTCATGTAATAGTAACCAAAGACTAAAATTGGTTCTTGCCACTCTTCTGGGCTTGCAACATAAAACAAAGAGGTGGACTAGAAATGTAGCCCCCACACGAATTAGCATTCAAAATTGGTCAACCCCATACCTCTTGTGGTGTGGCCCGCTCTTTAAGTCATGGCTATGGGTAGCCACTACCAACGCCAACTACTAACACATTGTTGGGGAAAGTGAACCACGATATCCCCCAGAGGAGACACACTGTAGAAGGGAAGAACATACACACTAGGACCACTCACACCAAGAATATAATGCTAGTCCAAACAAGCTTAACCAACATTTAAAACATGCACCCAATGCATTCCTGTACCACATAATGTTTTAAGGGCTTCTGGGTGGGTCGAAGTCCCTTCTTTTGTAACGGGTTTGGGCAATAGTTTATTGTTTTTAGGAGAGCCATGGTATTTTGATATACCCGTTGATGTAATTAGTATATATAGGAGAAAAGAGGTAAGTCGAAGTCATGATTAATGATGATATGATACAAGCGTAAGGAAATATCTCTGTAATTTGTTTTGGGTCTAGAAGGAAAGGCTTTGCAACTAAGTACGTGGAGGCCTAAAGTCTGCAGCTGAGTGCGGAGAGGCCTAAAGTCTATATCTGAGTGCACAAACACCTACATCTGGGTGCATAGGTCAAGGATTTGTATGTTGTTCGAAGAATTAATATAAGAAGTACAATTTTGATGGCCATTACTTGTTTATGATTATTATGTATCTTTTTCTTTATGTTCAGTATTTTGGTTATATTTTACTTCCGCGAAGTATTGTTTATGGTTGTTAATGACATGGTTAAGTCAATAACCCAACTCTGCGAAGTAATCCATGTATGATAAGTATAAAAGAACATACAAATACCACATCACATCATCCCTCAAGATTGCAGAAACCTGGTTCTGCATCCACCCATAATCACTTCGGGTGAGACTGCAATCTGCTTGTAGATCATTGTCGAGAGGGCCAATGATTAAGGGTTTTGTTGGTGCACAGTAAAATATGAACCTGGGTCAGCTCAACCTAAGCCAACAATTTCCACACAAAAATTGCTACGAACCAAGTGAAGAAAAAAGTTACCTCCAACAATTCATCAGTGGCCAACCCAATATCTCCTCCACTACTTCTTACTATGATCTATTTTTGTATAATTGTTTTGTTGTGCTAATAACAATTACAGATTTATAAATATGTGCATGCTTATTACTCCTTGTGTTGAGGTTTCATTAGCTGTTTGTGCATACAATTAGGTAAAATTCCTTAAATTTTAAAAGACATTCATGAGAAAAATAGCTTTAGAAACAAATACTGAAAAGCAAGCATGTACAGTGCAGCAAACCATCAAAGAGACACATTAACGCAGTCTTTTGATGAAGGAGTTCACCCCTCCTAGGCTACATCTCATTGGTCCAACTTCCATGGCTTGGGCATCAGTTCAATGTGGCAAAAATGTTGTTTACAAATATCTATGGCTCCTGATACATGCACCAATTTGTCCAGAATGTCCAAATTAGCCAAAAATGCCTATTAGATCTCTGAAAATTGACTTTGGCTGATCTAGGCATGACCTCCATCCTTAGTGGCCCTGGGCTTCCCTCAACTTCTCTGTGGAAAAATCACCTGTAGAAGTCTTCTATTTCTCTACAAACTAGACCAATGAATTTAGAATGTCCAAATTAGCCAACAACACCTCTTTCTGAGCTCAATTTGGTGGAACATTGCTCAATATGTGCTTCATTAAATTCTTCCCTAGGAAACTCTGCTAAAACTGGAGAAGAGTCCAGTTAGCACCGCCAAAACTGGCCATTCTGCCAAATTTTGCACGCCTCCAAAACTGTCGCCAACATAATAATTCAGATTAATTAAAGTTAAGCATGATTAGTGGAACTAATCATGCTTAACCGTTTGGCGATGGCCTAAGGTTCTATAACACGATCGTATGGAGAGGCGGCTGACCCATAAGGTTAGCTCCCTTCACTCTCGTCATCTGCGTTTATTGTAAGCATAAGACAAAGTGCTAGGGCCTCCATTTAAATGTGCCCATCGGTGGTTGAACAGTAATGCATTGGAGTTGGGAGAGGGAGGTCACGGGTTCGACTCGCCCTCTGCGTGTCCCTTCATATGCTTTGCCCATATATACATTCAAACTTTGGATATTACCATATTACATTTAAAATGTGCCATTATATATTTCATCTTTGGTATAGTTCGGATTTATAGAGTTTGGAAACATGTCATATATATATATATATATATATATATATATATATATATATATATATATATATATATATATAATATAAAATATATCGTATATATATATATATTTCTAAAAAAATACAATTCACATAATATTCACCATGACCCAATAATTCCACTGTGGAGGACATTGGGAAATTTCACCTTCACACAACCAAACTGACGAATCCTAAAGTGACACTTGTCACAATCTCATTAGGTAAAAACTGAAGAAGATTCCCATCATGCTGATTGTATTGCCATGTCATCATCCTATCCTATTCTGCAATTTTTTTAGCTGTTTAGGAAAACAAACAACATGCCTTTTCTCCTTCATCCAGACTCGATTTTCAGTGAAACAAGTTGTGTTGTGATCATCTTGATGAGACGGACGCATTCGTACAAGTTTCGAGCCAATATGATAACTTTGATTTTTGAGCTAAATACTGAGCACCTGATCATTTCTCCCCACTAGAAGCCTTTTGGACCCCAAAACATAGTATTATCTGACAAGTAGATGAGGATACAACCCCCTCACCTTTCCAAACTCGATCCAATTGGCTTTTGACGAATTTGTTTCCTTGAGCTCCTCTTTGAGGAAATCAACATTCATTTGCCTTAATGACCCCGTTCTTATGTCACAGATGGCAGATGGCGTTTTGTTGAAATTGATTTCGAAATTATGTAGGAATGCATTCAGAATGTGAAATCCAAACATTCTCTCCTTGTTCAACAACTTGAAGCCTCTTTTTGTAAAACTGACACCAGCTTGCACTCTCGACTTGAAACCTGTGATTGAAATAAGACTTGTACCTGTCTTTGCCCTTTTCACGCTAAGCTTGCATTGTTTGTTGAACCATTTTTAGTTGTTCATAGAAACTTGTGGTTTTATCCATGTCTCCATCAAAATCAACATCCTTCTTACTAAGATGACGTAACAAAATATATTGCAAATGGATGACAAATTTCACTACTTGGTTTACATGACTCAAGCCCAATTGTACATCTTGAAAGTATGAAATTTCCTGAACATAACTTTCATGTAAAACATAATGATCCTTGAATACAACAATTACATAACCAATAGGCATAAAAGGAATAACAATGATCTTGCTACTTATATCCCTTTTGTACCTTCAAACTAAGTGAAATTTTTGACAAGTATCCATCCAATGAAAGTGCATGGATCACGACAACTTAATCTTTACACCATGGAAATCTTTTGAATGAAATAAGATGGTGAAGTTGCTTGCATAAACTTAAAACTCAAATGAACCTTTCAAGTTTGGAAGAGCATAAAAAATAATTGAACCGATCTTTTGATTTGAAGCAACACATGCATCTTGTTGTTCGTCTCCCCACTGGAAGACTTTTCACACACATGACAATGCATTCCAAGGAGCTTCGAAAGAAGAAATGTCAACAACAACTCTCCTCCAACATTGGGCTGCTCCCAACAAACCTCTTATCAAAATGATGATCTTGGGCATTGACCAATCAACAATGGCATCCAACTTGGAGAGGCTTGCCTTCATTTTACCTCTTCCAATATCATGGCCTAAATGCATCAAAGAAGTGAAACCCAACTTGTACTTTGACATCTTCAAAACATCAAACAATTTTCCTTCATAGATGACATGTGCATAAGAAAAATTTCTAAACATGTTTATGTCTTCCAAGTGGACAAGAAAGAACTCTTTTTTGCCATAATTCAAATATATGTATGTAATAGAAGTGCTACAAAGAATATACAACATTAAAAACCATACAAACCATTCTCTTTTGGTGTTATGTATATTCTTGCACTGACCTCTTTTTAGAACTTGAAAACTACTCATTTTGTCCTCTCCCTTGAAATTCTTACCATTCCTCTTTGGTACCATAACCATCGATGCACAACATGGTGTAAGGGATGATTGGATGAGTCCATTGTTCAACAAATTATTGCATTGCATTGGTGTCTCTACACTTTGCAATTTTGTCAACCCTTGCATGCTAACATCATAAGGAGAAACCTCTTGCTACAAAGATATTTCATGTGAAGTTTCTTTCACAACCTGAAATACTTCATCACTCTGATGAACTGAACCAAGAAATCAGAATTGAAACTTGCATTACATGCAACAACATTTTCATAAACAATATCATCATTTGGCTTGAACATGAGAAGTACCAAACTTTTACTTGAATTCACTAGTCTTTTTGCCCGCCCTGCATTAACAACTGATATGCTTAACTTTTTGTGATGGGCTCTCACTATATACTCCACACCATCCTTGAACAAGTGATACTTGTTTTCATGGCGGTAAAATATTGCTTTCTAGTCATACAAATATGGACTACCCAACACCACACCTGAAATATCAAGTGTTACCACATCTAAATCTACTTCATCAACAAAATTTGCAGTGATTGCAAACTTAAACAAACATTTTCTTGTAACTTGTAAACTGGTGTCTCTTGTTATCCATCCCAAAGGGTATGGTTTAAGGTGAGGTACAGTTTCAAGATTCAATATTTTGACTAAGTCTTCAGAGATTAGATTCACTTGTGACCCACTATCAAAGAGTGTGTCAATCTTGGTGTGTTTAGATATGACCCTAACATGAAATAACTCAATTCGTCTCTTTTCATCTAGAGTAGTAGTAGTAGTGTTACACTTTTGTGAACTAGTGCTTGCAATATCTTATTTTCCTTTCATTCCCATGACACTGATTTTGTTTTAATCACCTGATTCAGAACCTAAATCTTCTTGAGTCATAACAGTTGTTTTATATTTCCCTTTATTGTTGAACTTATTTGGTCTCATTTCTGGATGGAGTTTCCAGCGATGATCCTCATTATGTCCCTATTTTGAACATTGTTTACAGATAACTTTCTCCCCTTCTTTCTTCACACTTTCATTTTTCTTCCCTTTCCATTTTCCTCCTTTCTCTTTCTCGTTACCCTTAGGTGGCTTTTTATTACTACTATCTTCATAAGTGTTCTTTCCTCTAGATTCAAGATGTGTGGCTTGCACACATACTTCATGCAAATTAGTTGGATTAAGCATAATAATAGCGTGTTTAAGACAAGAATGTAAACCCCCAATATATTTCAGCAGTGTATCTTGGGAATTCAAATTCACTCCTAATAACAAAGTCATTTCCATAAACTCATGTGTATAATTTTGGACTGTTTGGCCTTTAAACTACCTAAAATTCTGCCAAATCATAATGAATTTTTGCGTATAGGCTAAAGGATAAAACTATTTTTTAATTGAAGAAACAAATTCAACCCAAGTGCTGGATATATTACCAGGGATTCTCATTTCCTCTTCAGTCTTTGCTTCCCACCAAACTAGTGCAGCTCCTTCTAGCCTCAATGAAACCAACTGGATCTTTATGTCGTCTTCTTGAAGGTTCTAAATTCTGCAGTATACGTCCAATTGTCGAATCCAGTTGTCAAACTTTTCTACATTCACCTCTACATTGTACATGGGAATTTCGAATTTTATGTCCAATTTAAGTAATGGAGTTTTTCCTTTTGAGGTTTTAGAATGAGTATGTGTAGTTTCAGTGGTGGTAGTGGAATATTATTTTGTGTGAAATGATGGAGATGATGAGGATGGTCGAGATGGAGGTGGATTTCCACCATTCCCTTTGGATTCCTTCTTCTCATCTTTGTTGTCCTCTGAGCTTCCTTCTCCATGTGGAGGGTTAGAACTCTCTCAAACCATTCTATTGTTCCTCTCTTTATAGAGGACTTTAACCATCTCAGTCAAAGTATAGAAAGCTTTCTTGAATTCTTCCTCTTTTGAAGAGGGACCTTCAGGTTATCTTTTTCCAAACATAATGGCTATGGATTTAGGCTCAAAAATTGGTACTGCTTGTACCTCTCCAATCTCAATTGAAGGCAAAACTTGAGGAGTTTCAAGCATAGCTAGAATTTGAACTTTGGGTGGTGGATATTGTGGCCTTGTGGTTCTCTTCTTCTAGGCATTACCTCAAGAGTTGCAACCAATAGCTTTCCTTCTCCTTTCTACAACTTTAACCTTGTAAGCATCACAATTTTGCAACCATTAAAACCCTAATTGCATAAACTGAAGAAATCCAATAATTCAACCTTTGCTCTAATACCAACGTGATATGTTTTTGTATGATTAATTTTGTTGTGCTAATAACAATTATATATTTATAAATATGTGCATGTTTATTTCTACTTGTTCTGAGGTTTCATTAGCTATTTGTGCATACAATCAGGTAAATTTGCTTAAGGTTTAAAAGATATTGATGGGAAAAATAGCTTCAGAAAAAAAATATTGAACATAAAGCATGTACAATTTAGCAAACCATCAAAGGGACACATTAACACAATGTTTTGATGAAGGAGTTCACCTCTCTTATGCTACATCTCATTTGTCTAGCTTCCATGGCTTAGGCCTCTGTATTAGCTCAATGCAGCAAAATTTTTGTTTACAAAGATATATGGCTCCTGATACCTACACCAATGTGCTCAGAATGTCCAAATCAGCGAAAAATTACTATTAGATCTCTGAAAACTGACTCTAGCTAATCTGGGAATGACCTCCTTCCCTGGTGACCCTAGGCTTCCCTGAACTTCCCTCTGGAAAAATCACATGTAGAATTCTTCTATTGCCTCTACAACCTGTACCAATGAGTTCAGAATTTCCAAATTAGCCAAGAACACCTCTTTTTGTGCTCAATTTGATAAAAAAAAATTCAAGGTATACTTCATTCATTTTTTCATTAGGAAACCCCGCTAAGAATGGAGAAGACTCCAATTAGTGCCGCCAAAACTGGAGAAGACTCCAGTTAGTGCCACCAAAACTAACCATTCTGCCAAATTTGGCATGCCTCCAAAACTACCGCCAACATAATAATTTGGATTAATTAAATTTAAGCATGATTAATGGCAATAATCACGCTTAACTGTTTGGCACTGGCCTAAGGTTTTATAGTGCGGTCATATGGAGAGGGGGTTGGCCCGTAGGGCTAGCTCCCTCTGCCCCTGTCATCTGCATTTATTGTAAGCATAAGACAAAGTGTTGGGGCCTCCGTTTAAATGTTTCCTCCAGTGGTTCAACGGTAACGCATTGGAGTTGGGAGGGGGAGGTCACGGGTTCGACTTCCCTCCACCCGTCCCTTCATATATTTTGCCCATATATACATTCAGACTTTGGACTTTACCACATTACATTTAAAATGTGCCATTATATATTTCACCTTTGATATAGTTCAAATTTATATAGTTTGGAAATATGTGATATATATATATATATATATATATATATATATATATATATATCAAATATAATATATGATATAAAATCATATAAAATAATATATATTTTATAATATATATTTATATATATTATATATTATAAAAGCATATATTATTTTATATGATTTTATATATATATATATATATTATGATATATATATATATATATATATATATATATATATATATATTTCTAAAAAAAAATACAATTCACATAATATTCACAATGAACCAATAATTCTACCTTGGAGGACATTGGGCAATTTCACCTTCAAACAACCAAACTAGTGAATCCTGAAGTGGCACTTGTCACAGCCTCATTAGGGAAAAAATGAAGAAGATTCCCATCATGCTGACTGTATTGTCAAGTCATCATTGTGTCATGTTCTGCAATTTTTTTAGTTATTTAGAAAAATGAACATCAGGCCTTTTTGCCTTCATCCAAACTCAGTTTTTAGTGAAATGAATTGTGTTACGATCATCTTGATGAGACAGATGCAGCTGTACAAGTTTCAAGCCAATCTAAGAACTTTTATTTTTGAGCTAAATACTAAGAACCTTATCACCCTACCAACTTTCAAAGTTCCTCACTAAGTTCTCATACACCACAAACCACTCTCATTAAGATATTTGAATCCTAGGTGCTGGTCAATCCCAGGTCCCAAATTTTCACCTAAAAAGCTAGAGAAGGCCACACTTCACCATCCTCACACAACTGAAATACAAATGAGGTCACACACCAACCAATGTACAAGATTGGATCTCCAGAGAGGCCACTTGTAAATCTGATGTAGATGGTTCCTTCTACAGAGCTAATTTTCATCTCTCGAAGCCTGAAAATACTCACCATTACCATTGGCGCAGGTATTAAAACCCATATACTCTCGAGAATGTTTAGCATCATGCATTGAGGCGCTGCTTTCCTAGCATGTTTCAATGATATTACTGCCACATGGAGGGGGATAATTACCCTTGTCTTGGGGATCTTCTATGTTCGTCACCCCAATGAGGAATCTACTTATGTAATTTATCTATATGCATTTGCCACTATTTTTATATAAACAAATTTCACCAACTTTTGTTTTATAAAAATTATAAATTGTATATTACTTATTTCATAATTTTAATTATTTTAAAAATAAATATATATTTTTAAAATAGAAGAGATAATTTGTATTCAAAATCTGGATTTCACAGCGAGAACCATTTTACATCACGGTAAAAAAACTTGCTTCAAACTTAGCATATGCTTCCATGTCTCATTATACCCTTGAAGCAAATTTCTTTCTCCTAGTAGCTTTATATACAATTAAGAAACACTAAAATAGACCATAGATCATAAATTACAATCCTAATAACAAAATACATCTACAAAGCATCAAGAAATATTATCCAAGATTGAGTTTCCCCTCGTCCTTTGCAATAGAATTGCCTCGATTTCTCTGTCCTACACCAAAGTCGCCAACTCCTCCCTCAATCTGAATTTTTGCTATAACCTCCTTCGGAAACCTTGCAATTATCTCTTTAACCTCATCAAACGTACTGTCACTAACTAGCTCTGAATTGGCAGTGAGGAGGTATGTCTCCATATTTACAATTTTTTGCTCCAAGGTCACCTCCACAGCCTCAAACTTTGCATTGATTCTCTCAACATTAGTAGCCCAATATTTTTCCAAAAATTCCACTTGTCGAGTAATGAGGTTGAGTCTCCCCATGATTAGCTTGAACAAGAATTCATCGACCCACTTCTAGTATGCTAGCTCCTCCTTAGAAGGGTCCCACTGTGATCTCCCGATACACTCATTTTGACACTCAACCAACTCTCACTATAATCACCACTGCACACCAAATCTTTAACTGTGGGCAACATTACTGGGGGTGTTGGTGACTTATATAATCCCCGCTCTCCTGTCACTCCAAACGTTGTTGCTCGTGTGATTAACCATTGGAGGTCCTCAAGCTGAAGTCCCATTAAATATACATTTTTCCTCAGAGATATGGAAAATCATGTCTGCAAGCAATTTGCAACATAATTCCTCCTCCCCATTAATTCTCTCTTTTGTGCATGAACCCATGAATTCTCTAAAATGATGGGATCCTCACATCCTCCCCACTCCACTTTGACATCCTCTTAAAACCATACACAGTGCTGCCAAGGAGGTCTGGGCAATCACCATGCGCCCTACCCATGCTCCACTTGTCCATCATGGAAAATTTTAGGGGCTAATGTTCGCCCAGTGGGCTAATTTTCCATGATTTTTCCAAAAAAAAGATTCGCCAATTTCCAATTTTATAAAAGACGATTCGCCCAAATTTTAGAATATAAAATTATTTTACCTTAAAAATCGCCAACATTATAGAGAGACTATATATAAAATAATTATAAATTTGATTAATTTTACAAATATATCAATAAACATTTATAATTTGCATATTAGGGATTAGTGAGATTCGCCAATGTTTTAAACTTCAAGAAAATTTTCCATCCTTAAAATTTTCCTTGTTGTCCATCTATATGAAGCCACACCTCCACGTCATTCCACTAGCATCAAGAGTCTTTCCTTGAGTTATTATTAGTCTGTCCTTCATTAAATCAAGGGATAGGGAGGTAGCTGTCGGTTCTCCCGTCCAACTCATATCTCCTGACTCCCAATATAACACCTCGATTTTCCATTTTATCAACAACTAAATTCAATCGACAGAGAACATGAAAAATGGAATGTTTCTCCAATTTTTCTAATTAGAGGTTTACTCGTTTAACGATGGGTGAGTTGTTGTCCATTTGAGAACATTCGTATGACCAACGTTGAGTCTCCCACTATGTTTATTGTCTTTATTCCTAGGGCTATAGTGAGATCCACACCTTTCCACAAGATGAAGAACTTCACCTTATTATTGGTGGTCACTCCCAATCCCCACACATATTTGGTCTCCAAATGTTCTTGAGGGGTATATAAGGCCCCTCCCACTCCTGCCTCCCCTATTTTAAAAATAAATATTGAAAAGCTATAAAAAAAAATTAAAATATAAACAAATAGTTGATTTTTTTCTTAAATGAAAAAATATTTTAGTTTTATAAAATTTTATATATTAAATTTATAAAATTATTTTATGTGCAAATTTAAAAAACACGGATAATCTAAAATTTAATTAATTAAAAAATAAAATAAAATTCATTCATTTATTTATTAACTTGCTTTTTTCAAAACGGTTAAATCTAGTGATTAACTTAATCTTTTTGAAATAGTTAATTCTATTTATTAATTTACTCATTTTTCATATTATTAAATTAATTTTAATATTTACCATCTTTATAATTCTATTTTATTATTTTAATAACTTTGATAATAAACTTTATAAAAAAAATTGGACGAAAAAATACAAGAGAAAAAAATCTTTAGGTTTAAAAGAGGAAAAGTTATCATCAAATTAACTATTAGGCAATGGATGCAAGGAATTTTTAGTTAAGTCTTGGAAGTTTATGAGTGGCAAGGTATAGGAAACAATGATGTGCCTCCTTTTCTCTCAATTATCCATAACATCTATTGAGGCTAAAAATTATCAAACATATACAAACATTATGTTTTTTCCAATATCTCTTTTCTAAGTAGCATTATTATCTTCATCAATTATTTGTATGTGTGTGGGTATGAGGTGGAGAGAGAAAGAGTATTTGGTGTAATAGTGGTAGTCGATCTTTCGAAGTTAACGCGTCTCTAAAAATTAATATTCTAAATTTCCCCGAGGTTTAGTTCAATTGGTCGGGTCCCCATCATTAAAACACCCTTGCTATTGAGAGGTCATGGGTTCAATTCTCTTGACACTCTCGGGGTCAAGATTTGTGGTTGAGTCAACAAGAAGTGATCTCTTCAAGTGGATCTACCTAGTACAAATATTCCTCACTTCTATCTATGTAATATCTATAATAATAAAGTTACAGATATGTACCCTAGATACCAATGAGTTCATCAAAAGTTATATATCCATATCCTAGAAATCAATGAATTCATCAATAATTACAAAGAAAATGCAAGGATTCCAATAAGGGTGGTAGGAACCCTAAAGAATAATGGAATTTTCATATTTTCATGCATAGGAATTTTGGTCAAGATTCAACACTTAATGTGAAGGGGATTTTCATCAAGTCACAAAAACTACAAGCTCCTAAAGCATATCGAATCTATGTAGTTGATTTACCCTAATGCATGTGGGATAATACTCAATTATAGTTCTTTAATATGGACAGGTATTGGGTTCCTTTATTCCCTCCCTTTTAGGGTTAATTTTCCCTAGCTTATGTTCTTTCAAGTTACCATTCAACATATGCTCTTTAGCATTGGTTTAACAGCAATTGATATCCTCTTTAGAACTCTTAAGTTGCATTTTCCTTACAGTTTTCTCCCTTTAACTCTGGCTTTGGCTTTGTGGCTATGGGCACCTCGTTGGCTACAATTTATTTAAGTTTAGAGTTACACCTCTATTTAGTGGGTTCTTTTCCGATCATTGTATGCACCACCCTTGAATTGGTATCATTTGTCCTTGTGTTAAATTTTAGGTATGTTCTATACTAGAGCAATTTATTTAAATTTTCACAGTTAGCAATCACATCAGCATTAAGATAAACTGCAGATAGAACATAAATATAAATCACAGAAGACAAGCCAAGACAAGAGGACACAAGATGTGGCACCAACCAGGGACAAACCCCACAATGTGGGGAAACCCTTGATCAATTCTTCTTTTATGTTCTTCAAAGTTCAGCAGAGAAAGTGAGAGAGATAGTACATTTACAATAGAAGTCAACATTTTGACTTTTGGTATCTACAGAGATCAGTTGAAGACATATTGCTTCAACTGATTCTCTAAGGTGACTTCGTCACCTATCATAGTTCTGCATCTCGTCCATTTTCTACACCTTACCGTGTAGCATCATCATGCTGCTCATGATCGCTATGTTGCCCATGATCTGATCTATCACATTGTCCATTCATCATGCTACCCATGATCTCATACATCATGTTGCCCATGCATCATGTAGCTCCTTGCTAATGTGCATCATCATGATTATCATGCTTCCCTTTCCATAAGACACTGAGATCTATATCTCAGGATTGTTGGGTGTAATATAGTCCCTTCGTCCAAGATTACACTATCCAATATGCTTAGAAAGATTGCTTTTTTCCTTTACCACGCTGTCACCAATAGCTTTGTATTACAGCAGCTCCACTTCCATGTTAGACTATAGTTATGACTGCAACTTCATGACCTACGTATTAGGCTACAGGTTAGCATATTAGGGCCTCTGTATAAGGCTCCTTGAAAATGTATTTACGACCTCCGTATAATGCATCTGGACAACATAATAAGGGCATTCAGGGTTGTTCCTTTTGACTGTGAGTTAGGGTATCATTAAGACCATAGCTAGGTCCTTAGATTGAATGTAGCTAGGTCTCAATGAACAATGTATTATATTGAACAGCGTATTGATTGTCTGGTTCCATATGCTTTCGCTGCGGCCTAGGTCTATCCCATTGACTACGTGAACAGGTCTACGTTTAGGTTGCTACAGGTAGCATATGAAGGCTTCTTGGACAGTGTATTAATGCCACCCTCGACCGTGTTTAGGGATGCTCCATTACTGCGGCCAGATCTCCTCTAACTATGGCTTCCATGCCTTGACTACGGTTCCTTTTTATGACATCGTATAACTGCATCTAGGGCATCACTTAACTGTTTCCATTGTTGTGCGTATAGTTGCTCCATTAATGGATTAGGGCATCGTACTGTAGCTAGGGCATCATACTCTTTTGTATCTCTCCTTCTCCAAAAACCCAAGACGTGGATAGGATATCACCTAAAGAGTGTGTCCTCTAATGACTCCAAATCCTCTCTTATTTATACTAAAAATGTAGAGGTTGAATAGACACGTCGGTTGGGCTTCTGAGCCTACATAAGATGTTGGTCAGCTTGATAATAAATCCATAATCAAAATAAAGTCATATCTCCATAAATACTTATCGAAATCGGATGATCTTTAGATCAATCCTACAGCTCTCAATGAGAGGGATCCAATAAAAATACCAGCTTCCATAAATAAGCTGACCCACATGGAGTTTGGCCCTAGTTGCAAATTTTAACACTCCCTCTCAACTAGGGAGAACTCCATCTGCTGATCCATATGTCCTGCTATACTATCTCTGCCATTAGTGCCCTACACTGTTCTATCCAGCTCTACTGGCTCTGCTCTACTCAGCTCTGCTGGCTCTGCTCTGCTCAGCTCTGCTGGCTCTGCTCTGCTCAGCTCTACTGGCTCTGTTCTGCTCAGCTCTGCTGGCTCTGCTCTGCTCATCTTTGCTGGCTCTGCCTACTTTGCTTAGCTCTATTGGCTCCGTTGGCTCTACTCTGCTTAGATTAGCTCTGTTAGCTCTTCTCTACTCTACTCAGCTCTGCTGACTTTGCTCTTCTCTCCTCTGCTTTGCTCAGCTCTGCTAGCTCTACTGGCTCTGCTCTGCTCAGCTCTATTGGCTCTATTGGCTCTGCTCTGATATACTCAGCTCTGCTGGCTCTGCTCTACTCTGCTCAACTCTGTTGGCTCTGCTCTACTCTACTCAACTCTGCTGGCTCTTCTCTGCTCTGCTCAACTTAGCTCTGCTAAACTATGAAGAAGAAGAATTGATCGAGAATGTCTCATACCTTTCTCCACTGACCCAAGTCAGTCTTAGAGTGTGTACCACTGGTCCCAGACCAGTCTCAACCAACCCAAAGTCAGCGTCATAGTGGGTACCACTTCTACCACTGGTCCCAGACCAGTCCTCCACTGACCTAAAGCCAGTCTCAGAGTATGTACCACTAGTCCCAGACCAGTCTCAACCAACCCAAAGTCAGTGTCATAGTGGGTACCACTCCTACCACTGGTCCCAGACCAGTCCTCCATTGACCCGAAGTCAGTCTCAGAGTATGTACCACTAGTCCCAGACTAGTCTCAACCGACCCGAAGTCAGCGTCATAGTAGGTACAACTCCTAGAACTAGTCCCAGACCAGTATCATAGATCCTAGATCAATGAAGGTCATCCTAGCATAGGGAGTACGATAGATACAACGAGGCATTCATCGGTACTACTATGGTCCCTATCCTCGTTTCCCTACTCATTGATCATATTAGAGGTACTTCCCATGAGTCCTAGACTGCATGGGTAGGATTCCTTGACAGGAGAACTTAATCAATCTTGTCCTCACAAGAGAACTAATCATCCTGCTACATAACAGCCATGGAGAACACATCATCTAGGCCTCACAGGAGAGCTAATCATCCTACTACATAATCATCATGGAGAACACATCATCTAGACCTCATAGGAGAACTAATCATCTTGCTACACAATCGTCATGGAGAACACATCATCTAGACCTCACAGGAGAACTAATAATTTTGCTACATAGGAGAGTGAATCATCCTGTCCCACAAGAGAGTGAGTCATCTTGTTCCACAAGAGAGTGAATCATCTTATTCACAGGAGAGCGAATCATCCTGTCCATAGGAGAGTGAATCATCTTGTTCATAGGAGAGCGAATCATCCTGTCCACAAGAGAGCGAATCATCTTGTCCACAGGAGAGTGAATCATCCTGTCCCACAAGAGAGCGAATCATCTTATTCACAGTGCACACCATCAGGGAGGGTGAGTCACCCTGTGGTCGTATGTTGCTCTAGTAAGAACCGTAAGCCCCCAGAGCTCCCAAAGCTCAATGTATGCAACATGTAGGACCCTTTTACAAGGGTCTCTCGATGACTCCAAGTCGTTCAGGAAAATCACAAAATTTGATCTTTCCCTTGGGGCTTAGACAAAGTGTAGCGACCTGTACATCATCTCATAGCGATGGAGCTGCCTTGATCCTTGACTTACCATATCCTAGATAAGGTAGTATCTGATGTCTATCTGTTGGAGTAATCATCTAATATGGGATTCCTCAATAATCGAATCCCACCTCTGGTTGTTACAGAGAATCACAGTGGTATTCATCATGTGTACACACAGCTCACTGAAGAGCTTCCCCAACCAGGCAACTCCATATGAGATCATACTCGTAGTTATGTATCCGGTCTCAGTGGTGCTTATAACAACCGACTTCTGCTTCCTGCTTATCCATGATGTCGAAGCAGAATCCAAAGAGAACCAGCACTAAGAAGTGCTCTAGTGTTCCTTCACATTTCCTACCCACTCAGCATTTGAATAATCATGCAATTGCATATTTCTGGTAGTGTATCTCAATTCATGAGATATTGTGCCCCGAAGATATCTCAGAAGATTCTTGGCACCAATCCAGTGAGGCTCAACCAAATATGAGCTCACCATGCTAACTGCAAAACATATGTCCAGACGAAAGTTCACCAAGAACATCAATGCGAATGAGCTTATGAAACTCAGAGGCATTTCCTAAATCTGGTCCGACATCACTACCATATAACTTCTAAAAGTTAATATCCTCGAGGTAGTCACAGGCTTGTAGTTTATCATTCCACATCCGGAATCCAAATCCCTCTTACTTCTACAAATGAGAGGGTTTGTACCTATCAGAAATAGGTCATCCTCATAAGGTGCTGGTATGAGAGGTATATCATCCACAACCTTCAGGTAATGGTTTGGATTGGTTTCACTCCTAGTGAATCTCAACTCCATTAGACAGCTATCAATCCTCTCATAGTACGCCCAGGTGTTATAGACATTTTTGGGCACTGTAACCCCAATCATATATATCCATAAACCAAGGGCTTCTATGTCCCTAAAAGTGTTGTTTCATGCCCTAAAGGAACAAGGTCAGCTGATTACATCATCTCCCAGAAGTTCTCCACAGAAAACTGGTCAAAACTGGACCATACAGGTTGCTCAGTGCTAAGGGTGCGATGCATACTGGAAATCCCTTCTGTAGGGTGCGATGGGCGAGAATGGACAAATGGCAGAGACAGTTTGCAAGGTGGATGATCATGGAATCTTCCAGAAACTTCTCATGTGACACTTGCCTCTCTGAATTCTCTCAGGGATGAGTAAGAGATCATCAATCTCCAAGTGGAATCAAGAACTATGAGAGAGAAGACACTAATCAAAATCCCAAAAGTTGAATCACCTCCCTACAATCATCTATATATGGACCACTCATCCCAGAGATCTAGAGGCTGGAATTTTGTATCTTGTAAGGAAGTGTTGTTGGTTTCCTGGTGGAATATCATAGTGTTGGGTGATCTAAGCTTTTCATGAGGTGAAGAAGGGCTTTCATGTTGGGAGGATGACACTGGGTCAGATCAATGGGTTGTAATCCTCTCTTCTAATGTTCACATCAATAAAGCTATTCAAGTTTTCCTCCACATTCTTGTATGTCTGATAGTATATGCATTTGTGTGGTCAATATATATCTGGTCCTATATTGCTCATGATTGTAGATCTCTGCACTTTGAAGGTATTATGTTGCTTTGACTTTACAAGTACTGTTTGAAGCGGAGTGGTCAAGGGAGAAGCGGCAAAGACCTGTCGGTGAGGAGAAGGAACAAGCAAGGAACCGAGCGAAAAATTGAGGTTGGTATTCTTTGATCCTCTCTTATCTACTTCTCATAAAGGAAAACAAAAGTAACTTTAATCTATTTGTTTCTAAGATAACTACCCATCTTAGTGGGACTAGCAGCTCTGCATAGACACTAGATTTCCCGATAACAAAATGGCGACTCCGCTGGGGAGCGAATAGATTGTTTGCTTGCCTATATTTGTTTGTTTTATAAACTTAAAGACGGAGCTTGAAGTCAAGCCAGCTAGCCTTCGAACTGCATTTGCTATGCAAGTGCAAAGTAGATCAATGCTGCTTCAGTCTATCTCCGAGCTTTTTTATAAACTGAACAATCGATTTGCAAACATCCTAATTGCCCTGGTGGTGGCTCTAGTAACCTCATTAGATCAGCCCATATGATTTCTATTTACTGACTATCATTAGCTTAGCCTAAATCCCTAAACTAAGCTGCAAACTATGACCAAAAACCAAGTTGAAGTCTCGTCCCTGGACCATCGCACTTTCTCCTCTTGGGAATCTCGATGCATCGCACCTCCCGTGTGCAGTAGGTGCACTGCATCGCACTTTCCCTATGTTGCAGGTGTGCTAATCAAATAAGACCTCTTCTGCTTCTAGATTTTGGTTTCTTTGTTCACTCTCTTCAGCTTTATTCAGGAGTTTTGTTGTCTATGATCAGTATACCACTATGGAAATTCCCTTCCTTTGCATGATTCCGCCTCCATAGTACAAATAATTGTGAATGTTTTTATGTATTGTGCGCCATTTACAGTTCTCTCTTACAAAAAAGTGTCGTAATCAAACTGTCGTATTTTGATTTGGAAGTGTTGCAAGTGTCGTTTTCAGTCAAAGAAAAGAATCCTATCATTCTTGATGGTCGATTATACAGCTACTCTTGTATTTGATTTGAATTAGTGGTTTTACAAGTGTCAAAAGTCGTTTTCAACTCAAAATCACAAAGTGTCATCATTATATTCCTTTTGTGTTTCGAAGAAAAATTGTTAGTACTATCGCTTTGAAAAGATAATTCAGATTTGTACTTAGCATTCTTCTTGTCATTCACACATTAAGAAGGCTAAAAACAAATACATGCATGTGCATTTGCATTTAGACTGCTTGTTGATTTAGGACAATGCATCTAGTGTGTGCTCTCTGCTCTATGTTGAAAGAATCTCATTTCTCTTTCCTTAGTAGCTAGGATTTTCATTGCAAGAAGAAGATCAAATGATTGTTTATTATCTTAGATTGCATTTTAGGAATTGTATATCTACATCATGCGATGAACCTGAAAGGAAAACTTCTTAAGAAAGATCAACTGTAAAATAAATTCAATGAACATAAAAATGCTTTGGAACCTAATGCACAACATCTAAAAGTCTAGGCTAGAGACGTATTCTGGTGTCGTAAAGCCTGGTAACTATCGCTTTCATTGTAGGTTGGGTGATTCCTCCTCTTTGAGATGACAAGTTCCAGTACGGACTTGTGCTCCCATGTACCGTCAAGTATATATTGGTAGACCACAATAGGCTATATCATTTATCCTTAGGAAGCAGTGTTTGACGCCCTATCGATCGTAACGCACTGAACACAGCATTCGAGAAGATTGACTACCGTACCGTAAAAAGTATTTTGTAGTTTTGCGATTGGTTTGGTAATCCCTCTGTCTATATTTCCAGAGTAGTCTCTTTCATTCCTTTTCAGACTCCTTAAAGGAAAAGTTCCATCTGAGCACTTGTCACTTCAGGCTCATTAAAAATCGAAGGTGACTAGAGTCATCTTTTGTTTTTTCTCGACTCTTAAAAATTGAAAAAGCAAGTTGTGTCAAAGCGTCTAAAATTTATTTTAATCGGAATAACATCACTACTCCCCTCGTTGGTATTAGGTTGGGAAAATGGAGTCCACCAACCAAGGATTTCCCCTTGGAGGAAATCCTGGTCCTTTCTCCTCTTGGGGAGATGTTGGTGCACCTCATATGGCCACGTTGTCACTTCCAGGATTGACGATTGGCCTGCCAATATGGCTCTTCTCAACCTCTGTCGTTTAGAATACCATGATTCCTAAACAATCAAGTCAGCAACTAGATGATACTAGAGTTACCCCCCAACCTTCTACTTCGTTTGTTTCTCCCTCTCCTCCTTCCTCTTCGCTTGATGAAGCTGGTAAAGCAAAAAATCAGGTAACTAAGAAGGAGAAGAAGGGGAAGGAGAAGAAGGAAAAGAAGAAGAAGGAGCCAAAGGAAAAAAGGGGTAACCATGCATCATCTAGCGAAAATCCACACATGGCACTGTCCAGACCTAAATCTCCATGTGTCATTTGCAAAGGGGACCACTATCATCGAGATTGCCCTTGTATCCCCTAGACCTTAAGGGACTGGTCTCCTCATTTTCACAATCCAGTGTCATCAACCTCTGATGATCATGTTGAAAGCACACCATCAACTAGTGAAAACGAGGTCTCTGGACAGAAAGGAAGATGTAAATTTCCTTGCAAACTGTGCAAAGGAAATCATGTCGTCCACCGTTGTCCCTTCCTAGACGAAGCTAAAAAAGTCTTGGATAACTGTCCCACTTCACCGTTGCGACTTCCTCCTGGATACAAGAAACTCTTGCAGAGTCCATCGCTAGTTGAAAATCTGACCGACATAACTTTGTGGTCGGTCAAAGCATCTACCATTGAAGATAAACCTGCTGAATCCATACAAGACAAAAGTCAAAAGGTTGAGGCAGCGGTCGACCCGGTCTTGTCTTCAAAAGGTCCATCTTCAGATGATACAATCACCAAAGAGAATGAGAACGACATCGTTCAAATTCTTTTCGTAAACACAGACTCCGATGAACATGGGGGAAATCTACCTGTTCCTTTACCGTAGGAAGGAAGTTCGTCAGAGTCATACCCGGCCGTTTATTTGGTCCCACCTTTGAGCAACCTAGTCATTCCCTTCAATTAGAATCTACTAGGCAGACCCCATTTACTGGCTAGTGTACCATTCTGAATCATTGTACAAGCTTACAAAATGGTCGTGGTTGGTACCATCATAGATGAAGGGGCTTCTGTGAGTATCCTTTCCTCAACTACTTGGAAAGCGCTTGGTTCGCCATCGGTTATGCCTAATATTAGAAATCTAACAAGCTTCGACAAAGGAACCAGTTGATTATTAGGGATCCTTCCAAGTTTGCCCATAACTTTGAGAGGGAAAACCATTTACATGAACGTAATGGTAGTCCAAGGACCTTTAGACTACAATGTACTCCTTGGGCGTGACTATATTTATTGCATGGGAGCCATTGTCTCGTCACTCTTTCGAGTAATGTGTTTTCCACATGAAGGCAGAGTGGTCCAAATTGTAGACCAGCTTTCGTTTAGTGGCTCACACATAGCTAATAGTAAAATACCATCCCTAAATGGTCTTTTCATGCAAGTTATGTCTCATCAATCCCTAGTCTGTCCACCTAAAAAACGCGAGTAATTCAGGGGGTCATGACTGAAACCCAGGGGGCATGCACCCTGGCCTGCTTCGGCAGGAAAACTCTAGGTATAGGGTAGGTTTCTGCGAAGGATATATGACTGGTCCAACACATGTCCGTATAGGAAGATGGGATTAGACTGGAATAAGATACCTCCGTTAGAAGGTAGGCCTTTCCCGATAGAACAAATGTTTTGTCTGCAAATTGAAGGGTAACTTGGAAAAGGTAGGCTTTTCCCGATAAAGAAAATGTTTTTTCTGCAAATTGAAGGGTAACCTCGAAACTCTACTTCACTATACCTAGGGGCATGCAAACCTTTTTACATGCAAGCAAAGGACAACCTTTTATTTTCTTAAGTTTGTAGATTCTCAACCCTTTAAACTCGTAGGATTGGTCGTCCCTAGCTTGCGTAAATAAAGGATCTGGAGCAAAGTTTCGAATGGTCCAAGCTCCCTAAAAATTGAACCTATCGATGAGACATCCTTATTATATGACTGGCACGAGCAGTTTTTATGTGAAGTTCAAGCTCGTTAAAAATTAAACCTAAGCAATGAGAAAACGTTCCCCCAGAGATTAAGCTCATTAAAAAATTAACCAACCTCTGGTAAATAACCATTGCGAATGCATTATCATAAACTTTTTGAGCCCTGGTCGTGTTCTTACTATCACCTCCACTCTGTTTTAGCCAATCATTCGCCTCCATTTGATTGTTTACCCTTTTGAGGAACAGCGGCGAAGAGTGATTCTATTAGCCATCCTTGTGACACTGCCATGATTGGAAAATTCCAAACCTTACCTGGAATCAGCTGCTACCTGAAAATATCACTCGTTCCTCAAGAAACGAGTCTCCTTTAAGCTCTTTTCGTCTGACTCGTAAAATATCAAAAGATTGCCGAGCAGTTGGCCTCTCCAGCTCGTTAAAGCTACCGGGAGTGCTATCCCTCCTCTAGATTTTAATCTTCTTGGACTTGAGGGATTATTACACAAAAAGATCGAGTGCTTGTCTTGTTCGGCTCATTAAAACTATCAAAAATTCATCCCTTTCGTATTATTTTATACTTTTTCGGACTTAAGGGATTATATGACGAAAAAGGATCACTAAAGTTTCCTTTCCGTCCCTTTTTAGACTCTCTAAAATTGAAATACGATCGAGTTGTCTTTGTCGTTAAACTCATTAAAACCAATAGCGACAAACTTGTCCATGCAGACAAGAACAATTTTCACTATCGCTAGGCTCATTAAAACATAGCGACGGGTTTTCCCGAAGGGAAAATTATAGAACAAGCATATGTTATCCTCCTCAAGCTTGATAAAAATAAAGAGGTATTGGTTAGCAATGACTGGGGAAAAATTGGGAAGAAAACTTGAAGAAACTTTATTGGTAGCGAGTCACTCTTGAACATGACACTTTCACTCCATCACCATGATTGAGTCGGGTTGGGTTATTCCGTTCACCGGTCATATTACCATTGGTCCACCATACCATCCATCTTTGGGGTTAACGCTACCAATCCATTTCAGTGTCGCTGATATGTTCAAGAGAAGTCGATCAGAGAATTCACCAACCCATCTTGTGTCTCATCCACTGCAATACCTTTATGCTTCATTCTTTCATGACTGCCACCCTGAACCCTGTATCATCAGATCGTTTTCACCTCCAAAAGTCATTTACTCCATTCCATGTCGTAGATGTGGGATTCATTAAGGCCCTCACGATGGGTCACTTCTTGTTGATATCAGCTCACTATCCAAGAAGTCGACCTAGGAACACCCCCTTCAATACTTTGAAGCTTGCATGCCTCAATGGCAAGTTTCTAACTTTCGGCGACAGGTTTACATCAATGGCTTTCGACTAAGAGATTTTGTGTGGTTTTTGATGCCAAGTCACATTTTCACACCATGTGAATTGTACTATCGTACCTTAAGGGTCATCATCATCATCGGTGATTCCTCTCGCACCTGTTAACAACTTACATCATTGTCTGGTAATCAGGTGATGTCTTTCCATGTTCGACTCTATAACATTTTTTCACATGGATCGACTTGTACTTCAGGCGAAGATTGGATGAGTTTGAAGACCCCGAATCTAGTTTCATCCATCCAGGTTGCGATATTCAAGAAAATAAAGACATCAAATGTACATCATTGCTGCACAGATGATCATCCAAATCAAAGGATGATGTCTCTATCAGAATCATCAGTCTTCCACACAGACGATTGTCTGTCCTATGTACATGAAAATTAATTTATAAAGCTAAGCATGGGAATGTCCGCCTCAGCTAGATCATGAAAATGTTATGAAAATAATATAGTATATTGTATCTTATTACAAGTCGCCTTCCAGTTCGAAAAACCTCGGATCCTCATGATAAAGAATTTCACCCGACATCAAAAGATTAACGACCTCATGCTTTAGGGGGCAACTGTTATAGACATTTTTGGGCACTGCAACCCCAATCATATATGTCCATAAACCAAGGGCTTCTGAGTCCCTAAAAGTGTTGTTTCATGCCCTAAAGGAACAAGGTCAGCTGATTACATCATTTCCCAGAAGTTCTCCACAGAAAACTGCTCAGAACTGGTCAAAACTGGACCATATAGGTTTCTCAGTGCTAAGGGTGCGATGCATCTCACCTACCTAGTGTAAAAGGTGTGATGCATACTGGAAAGCCCTTTTGTATGGTGAGATGGGCAAGAATGGACAAATGGAAGAGATAGTTTGCAAGGTGGATGATCATGGAATCTTCCAGAAACTTCTCCTGTGACACTTGCCTCTCTAAATTCGCCCAAGGATGAGTAAGAGATCATCAATCTCCAATTGGAATCAAGAACTATCAGAGAGAAGACACTAATCAAAATCCCAGAAGTTGACTCACCTCCCTGCAATCATCTATATATGAATCCCTCATCCCAGAGATCCAGAGGCTGTAATTTTGTATCTTGTAAGGAAGCGCTATTGGTTTCCTGGTGGAATATCATAGTGTTGGGTGATCTAAGCTTTTCATGAGGTGAAGAAGGGCTTTCATGTTGGGAGGATGACACTGGGTCAGATCAATGGGTCGTAATCCTCTCTTCTAATCTTCACATCAATAAATTTATTCAAGTTTTCCTCCACATTCTTGTATGTCTGAAAGTATATGCATTTGTGTGGTCAATATATATCTGGTCCTATATTGCTTATGATTGTAGATCTCTACACTTTGAAGGTATTATGCTGCTTTGACTTTACAGGTACTCTTTGAAGTGGAGTGGTCAAGGGAGAAGCAGAAAAGACCTGTCGGTGAGGAGAAGGAACAAGCAAGGAACCGAGCGAAAAATCGAGGTTGGTATTCTTTGATCCTCTCTTATCTACTTCTCATAAAGGAAAACGAAAGTAACTTTAATCCGTTTGTTTCTAAGATAGCTACCCGTCTTAGTGGGACTAGTAGCTCTGCATAGACACTAGATTTCCCGATAACACCAGGGTGTTTTGCTTCAAGCCATAGAGGGCTCTCTTCCACCTGCATACATGAGATTCCTGATCATCAATCTCAAACTCATGGGTTGTTCCAAACCTGTGGTCCTGCTACATGAGAGGAATGGTCCCCTTGTAAGATTTTCCTTCGGTACATCTCAAACATGTACCTTCATGCTCTTTTTGAATTCAGGCATCCTGGTCACCATCTGACTCACAGACCTCCGGTGCTGAGTCAATGGACATGGTCCCCAGTGGACTTGATGCAACCCTGAACTCTAAAACATCTTTGAAAAATCTATTTTCAAACATGCACCTTTCCATCGATGAGTGCCATGCTGAAAGCCTTGACTTCCACTTTTGAGATGGACACCAAGTTCTTCTTGTGATCAGGTACATAAAAGAGATTCCGTAAATGAATCGAGTTATCCCCATTCAGTTGAGGGATAAAATTCCCTGCATCCTTTCCAGGATAGGTGGCATCGGCTCCAAGTATAATCCCATGATTATCTATCCAATGAAGTGCCTGGGGTTCCTTGCTTTCTTTGAAGAGTCGACCATTTCTCCTTGATGAACTGTATTACTTATCTTCATCAAGAGAAGTGTCTCTGCCATTCAGAAACTCCTTCGCATAATGGTCAAACTTATTGTAACCAAGGCACCAGTCTTTCCTTCCACCCTTAGATCCGAACTTCCAAATGAAGTGTTTTTTATGTAGGACATCACAACCTTCTGCTGCACCATTCTGATGACACTCTCTACTTCAACTTCACCCTAGGAGAATTATGAGAAACCCATTGATCCTTTTGTTTTTCCCCAACTATCTTTAGTGATTTCTCTTTCACTCTTTCTTGGGCATTGTCTTCACCTTAGCTCTCATACCATGTTAAATTTTAGGTATGTTCTATGCTAGAGCAATTTATTTGAATTTTCACAGTTAGCAATCACATCAACATTAAGATAAACTGCAGATAGAACATAAATATAATTCAAAAAAGACAAGCCAAGACAAGAGGACACAAGATGTGGCGCCAGCCAGGGACAAACCCCACAATGTGGGGAAACCCTTGATCAGATCTTCTTTCATGTTCTTCAAATTTCAGCAGAGAAAGTGAGAGAGATGGTACATTTACAATAGAAGTCAACACTTTGACTTTTGATATCTATAGAGATCAGTTGAATACATATTGCTTCAACTGATTCTCTAAGGTGACTTCTTCACCTATCATAGTGCTGCATCTTGTCCATTTGTTGCACCTTACCGTGTAGCATCATCATGCTGCTCATGATCACTATGCTGCCCATGATCTGATCTATCATGTTGTCCATTCATCATGCTGCCCATGATCTCATACATCATGCTGCCCGTGCATCATGTAGCTCCTTGCTAATGTGCATCATCATGATTATCATGCTGCCCTTGCCATAAGACACTGAGATCTATATCTCAGGATTGCTGTGTGTAATATAGTCCCTTTGTCCAAGATTACATTGTCCAATATGCTTAGAAAGATTGCTTCTTTCCTTTACCACGTTGTCACCAACAACTTTGTATTACAGTGGCTCCACTTCCATGCTGGATTGCGATTATGACTGCAGCTTCATGACTTGCATATTAGGCTATAGGTCAGCGTATTAGGGCCTCTCTATAAGGCTCCTGGATAGTGTATTTAGGGCCTCCGTATAATTCATCTGGACAACGTAATAAGGGCATTTAGGGTTGTTCCTTTTGACTGCGAGTTAGGGTATCATTAAGACTGTAGCTAGGTCCTTAGATTGACTATGGCTAGGTCTCAATGAACAATGTATTATATTGAATAGCGTATTGATTGTGTGGTTCCATATGCTTTGACTGCAGCCTAGGTCTATCCCATTGACTACGTGAATGGGTCTACATTTAGGCTGCTACAGGTAGCATATGAAGGCTTCTTGGACAACGTATCAATGTCACCCTTGACCGCGCTTAGGGATGCTCCATTACTATGGCTAGATATCCTCTAATTGTGGCTCCATGCCTTGATTGTGGTTCCTTTTATGATAGTGTATAACTGCATCTAGGGCATCACTTAACTATTTCCATTATTGTGAATATAATTTCTCCATTAATGGATTAGGGTATCGTACTGTAGCTAGGGCATCATACTCTTTTGTATCTCTCCTTCTCCAAAAACCCAAGACGTGGAGAGGAGATCACCTAAAGAGTGTATCCTCTAATGACTCCAAATCCTCTCTTATTTATACTAAAAACATAGAGGTTGAATAGACACGTCGGTTGGGCTCCTGAGCCTACATAAGATGTTGGTCGGCCTGATAATAAATCCATAATCAAAATAAATTCATATCTCCATAAATGCTTATCGAAATTGGATGATCTTTAGATCAATCCTACCGCTTTCGACGAGAGGGATCCAATAAAAATATCAGGTGCCATAAATAAGCTAACCCACATGGAGTTTGGCCCTAGTTGCCAATTTTAACACCTTGTCTTCAAGATATAGCCTCTATCTCTAGAACAAAGGATAATTCTTGAACTAGATACATGGGGATATATGTTGCTAGGGAATGTATTGTATTTTGGGGCTTGGGTTTCTGTGTAGCTTTTAGATTCATTTTGGAGGATAGTATATGACCTAGTCTACTCATTCATAATTCAACCCCAAGATATCATAGAATTTATCTAAGGAAACAAAATCTCTATTTTCTCTCTTCTTCTTTTTTCCCAAGGAAAAATCGTAATCTTTCATTAGTTTGAAAAATTACATAGAGTAGATGCCATAGGCATGTGCATAACTACTGGTCGAAACCAATTCATAGTTGGACAAAAAATATTATGTGTCGAAGCCATAAACATAAGAGAGTTGTACATATTCACCACGCAAGGTGATTCAAAGTTTCATAAACAGGATAGGTTTTCATCATAAATATATACATATATAAAAAATTGTGCCATTATGTTCATCAAAAAATTTTAAATTTGTCAATATAATGTTGATGGTAAAAATGATATTGCTCTGCTCCATGTTGTTCTGTTATCATCCACAGTCCTCTCGGTTGTGACTTGGCCTCCTTGGATAGCTTGTCAACAGCCTTGTTATATTCCCTGTAAATGTGTTGGCAGATAATAGAGTTAAATTGTGCCTTATAAACCGTGATCTCATCCAGAATGTTTTTGAGGGAATGTGCATGACATGTATTTTTGTTGTTGAACCAGTTTATGATGATTTGTGAGTCCCCAAAGATTTGTATGTTATTGCATGAGTGTGCAAGTGAAAAATGCAGTAAATGCCTAAGGGTAATTAGTCCGCATAATTGTTTGTACCCTCCCCAATCCCATTTTTATTTTGTAATAGTTTTGGTCAGATAGGTATAGAAGAGATCCTCCCCCACATCCATGAGATTGGGATGCTCCATCAAAGTATGCCCATGGGGTAGTTCGATCAATAATTCTATGGGTGTGCAGGCATGCTATAGAGGGTTGTGTCTCTTCAAGTATTTCATGGTAAGCAGTGATAACCTTTGCAGTGATGAGATGCCATCAATTCGGAGAACCTTGGAAGATGATTTTGTTTCTAACTGTAGAAATTTTGAATAATATGACACATATTCACAGAGATTATCCTGAGTATACACTTATAAGCGGAACATTCATAATACATAACCTCCTCTACGTTGATCATCAATTTACACAAGCAGAAACATTCACAGGCATACATAGAAGCATCAATCACACATATCAACACAGTATTTTCCCGGGGAAATCATCTCGCTAAAAACCCCAACTATCTGTATATTATAGTGATTGAATCATGTAACAATACATAGTACAATACTCCTCACAAGTACTTAGTACTATCTCCACATGCTACACACAATACAGCTCAGATCTGATCTCCAAATCTCTCCCGCTGCTTGCCTGCCTCCACAGCTCAATACCTGCTCAAGAACTGATCAGAATGGCTTACCAAACTCGTATTTGACCTGCAAATAATCACTCACACTCTGTTGTACGTGAGCACAAGCTACAATTCTTGATATTGGCCAATTCATTGGCATACTCAATCCATCTGATTGTGCAAATCATCATGCACAGATATAGTCACAACTGATAGCAATTTGATCCTCTAACACCTGTCCCTGCTGAACTGAACATGCACTGACATGCAACTGAGTTAACTGATGTATCCTATAGTTTCATTATGAGTTAATAACTTGTGAATTAATTAATAACTAATTCACCCAACTCATCTCTAGTCTATTGATCAGTTAGACTAAATACAACTAGTTTAACAAGGCTAAACTGAACACAACTCCATCAACTGCACCTCCAGTCCACTAAACTCAACTCACTTGAGTTCTAACTGAAGTCCTGCATGAAAATATTAGTCATCCCATAGGTAACCATGTATTTCCTGCTGGGATCTGCATGCACCACATCTGTAGCTCATCCTGAAGTGCTCCAAGAGAACAAGATCAAGTTTATAGTCCAAATATTATTATGAGACAATAATATTTGACCTTTCTATTTTTGACAGCCAGTCTAAAAATAGACTTTGATCACTCACATTGTGATCACTCACACTGTGGTCACCCACACTTTGTTCACTCATACTGTGATCACCCACACTGTGATCATCCACACTGTGATCATCCACACTGTGATCAAAAATAGAACTTGCACCATAATTTGCCTGCGGACCCACTTAGTGAAGGCGACTCTTTTCACTAAGCTCCATCATCTTGTTGCATTCTCAACAAGCATTTCTTGTTGCACACTTTTCAACACTCCCTCTCAACAAGAAAGGCTTCCTCTCAAACCTGATCCTAAAACTCTGGAATGTTCTCCATGCAACACATCTGGCTGGTCCACCTGCTCTGTCATCAAAGTCTCTGACTGCTATTTCCTTTGTCGACTGAAAACTCTGCATCTCTATGCTCTTCAGTATCTGACTGCTCTAGCCTCTGTCACTTTCATCGCTGACTACATCTGTGCTGCTGCTGGTTCTATCTCTAAGCATTGCATCCGCATTGCACCTCCCAACTGACCACCCTGTTGGGCTAGAAACACCCTCTGATGTTGAAGCTCTACCTGCAGCTGACAAGTGCTCCCTCTCTGACATCTGCACTACTGCAACATCTCCATGCATCTCGCACCATTGCACACTTCTCTGTGCCACCTAGCACTGTGCAAAACACTTGTGCCTCTCGCATTGCTGCAGCCTGCTAGCTATGCGCTGTCCTGGGATTCCCTGCACTATCGCTCTCTCTACCACTCCATCCGCATCTGTCTCTACCCAATCAGTCAGTTCCTACTACTACACATCTGGGGCTCCCGTAGCAAGGTCTCATCCAAAAGGTTGGGTACCTCAAGGATCCTGCCCCTCCTTGGGACAATCAATCCACATCACCGCACCTCCTACCTAGAGGTATGGCTGCATGCGATCCCTCAGCCCACCTGGCTCGAAGTTTCCCCCTACTGGAGGTCTCTGCATGAGTAGATGTCTCTACTCGATCTCCTCTCAGATTCCCTTGTTGTGGCTGCTCCACAACCTCCTGAAGCTGCTGCACCAATCGTGGCTCCTCCACAATCGTCTGAGACTTCTTCTGGCTCTGCATGTTGAGAGGTAATATACGCTCTCTCTCAACCACCAAGTCTCCATTAGTTTCCTCACTACTCAAGGCTTTGCATGCATCTTGAACCTCAAGAGCATACAGGTTCTTAACTCGTGAACCCTCCTCATGACAACGAAAGCATCTCACCTTCGACTTGTCAACCTTCTTCCCATCACTGGAAGAACTAGATTTGGAAAGAGAAACCTTCTTCTTTCCCTTCTTCACCTTACTCGCTAAGGCACAGTTCTCCTCATCATGCATAGATGAATAACTGTCTCTGGTGCTCCATCTGATCTCCTCCTACACAAGATCTGACCAAAGTCTCTCTCATCCTGGCAGTTTCTCCCTTCCATTCACCGAGTCCTGGTAGCTATGCCAACTCTTAGGAAGGTCAAGGAGTGATAGACTCACCATCCTCATCCAACAGTCACCCCCACACTTCCCAGCTCATCCCGGCATTGGGTGAACTTCGTGAGATACTGGGGCATACTGTCTCCATTCTCACACTGAATGTTTCTGAGTTTAATCTCTTGCTTTGGAATTAAATTCAAATTCCACCAGCTCAAAACTCAACCGCTTCTGATCTAGAATTTGTGAGAACAAAGTATTTCTTGTACAGAGATCGACTGTACGGGAATTCACCGGATATCTCACCTTCCAAAAGAAGGATGAATCCAGAGGCTACCTAGCCCGATTACAGACTATGCCTGAAGAAATAAAATGTAAACACTTTCTGAATAATAGACCCGATGATCAATCCTCGCTTGATATCTTGTAAAAATCTCTTCTACAAATCAAGAAACTCTGATACCATGTAGAAACTATTTCTACAAATCATCTAGCTCTGATACCATGTAGAAATTTCGAATAATATGACACATATTCACAGAGATTATCATAATTATACACTTATAAGCGGAACATGCATAATACATAACCTCCTCTACGTTGATCATCAATTTACAGAAGCAGAAACATTCACAGGCATACATAGAAGCATCAATCACACATATCAACACAGTATTTTCCCGGGGAAAGCATCTCGCTAAAAACCCCAACTATCTGTATATTATAGTGATTGAATCATGTAACAATACATAGTACAATACTCCTCACAAGTACTCAGTACTATCTCCACATGTTACACACAATACAGCTCAGATCTGATCTCCAAATCTCCCCCGCTGCTTGCCTGCCTCCACAACTCAATACCTTCTCAAGAACTGATGAGAATGGCTTACCAAACTCGTATTCGACCTGCAAATAATCACTCACACTCTGTTGGACGTGAGCACAAGCTACAATTCTTGATATTGGCCAATTCATTGGCATACTCAATCCCTCTGATTGTGCAAATCATCATGCACAGCTATAGTCACAACTGATAGCAATCTGATCCTCTAACACCTGTCCTTGCTGAACTGAAAATGCACTGACATGCAACTGAGTTAACTGATGTATTCTATAGTTGCATTATGAGTTAATAACTTGTGAATTAATTAATAACTGATTCACCCAACTCATCTCTAGTCTATTGATAAGTTATACTAAATACAAGTAGTTTAACAAGGCTAAACTGAACACAACTCCATCAACTGCACCTCCAGTCCACTAAACTCAACTCACTTGAGTTCTAACTGAAGTCCTGCATGCAAATATTAGTCATCCCATAGGTAACCACGTATTTGCTTCTGGGATCTGCATGTACCACATATGTAGCTCATCCTGAAGTGCTCCAAGAGAATAAGATCAAGTTTATAGTCCAAATATTATTATGAGACAATAATATTTGACTTTTCTATTTTTTACTGCCAGTCTAAAAATAGACTTTGATCACTCACATTGTGATCACTCACACTGTGGTCACCCACACTGTGATCACTCATACTGTGATCACCCACACTGTGATCATCCACACTGTGATAAAAAATAGAACTTGCGCCATAATTTGCCTGCGGACCCACTTAGTGAAGGTGACTCTTTTCACTAAGCTCCATCATCTTGTTGCATTCTCAACAAGCATTTCTTGTTGCACACTTTTCAACACTCCCTCTCAACAAGAAAGGCTTCCTCTCAAACCCGATCCTGAAACTCTGGAATGTTCTCCATGCAACACATCTAGCTGGTCGACCTGCTCTGTCATCAAAGTCTCTGACTGTTATTGCCTCTGTCGACTGAAAACTCTGCATCTCTGTGCTCTTCAGTATTTGACTACTCTAGCCTCTGTCACTTTGATCTCTGACTGTATCAGTGCTGCTGCTGGTTCTATCTCTCAGCATTGCATCCGCATTGCACCTCCCAACTGACCACCCTGTTGGGCTAGAAACACCCTCTGATGCTGAAGCTCTACCTGCTGCTGACAAGTGCTCCCTCTCTGACATCTGCGCTACTCCAACATCTCCATGCATCTTGCACCATTGCACACTTCTCTGTGCCACCTAGCACTGTGCAAAACACTTGTGCCTCTTGCATTGCTGCAGCCTGCTAGCTATGCGCTGTCCTAGGATTCCCTGCACTATCGCTCTCTCTACCGCTCCATCCGCATCTGTCTCTACCCAATCAGTCAGTTCCTGCTACTACACATCTGGGGCTTCCGTAGCAAGGTCTCATCCAAGAGGTTGGGTACCTCAAGGATCTTGCCCCTCCTCCTTGGGACAATCAATCCACATCACCCCACCTCCTACCTAGAGGTATGGCTGCATGCGATCCCTCTGCCCACCTGGCTCGAAGTTTCCCCCTATTGGAGGTCTCTGCATGAGTAGATGTCTCTACTCGATCTCCTCTCAGCCTCCCTTGTTGTGGCTGCTCCACAACCTCCTGAAGCTGCTGCACCAATCGTGGCTCCTCCACAATCATCTGAGACTTCTTCTGGCTCTGCATGTTGAGAGGTAATATACGCTCTCTCTCAACCACCAAGTCTCCATCAGTTGCCTCGCTGCTCAAGGCTTTGCATGCATCTTGAACCTCAAGAGCATACAGGTTCTTAACTCGTGAACCCTCCTCATGACAATGAAAGCATCTCACCTTCGACTTGTCAACCTTCTTCCCATCACTAGAAGAACTAGATTCAGAAAGAGAAACCTTCTTCTTTCCCTTCTTCACCTTACTCGCTAAGGCGCAGTTCACCTCATCATGCATAGATGAATAACTGTCTCTGGTGCTCCATCTGATCTCCTCCTGCACAAGATCTGACCAAAGTCTCTCTCATCCTGGCAGTTTCTCCCTTCCATTCACCGAGTCATGGTAGCTATGCCAACTCTTAAGAAGGTCAAGGAGTGCTAGACTCACCATCCTCATCCGACAGTCACCCCCATACTTCCTAGCTCATCCCGGCATTGGGTGAACTTTGTGAGATACTGGGGCATAATGTCTCCATTCTCACACTGAATGTTTCTGAGTTTTATCTCTTGCTTTGGAATTAATTCGAATTCCACCAGCTCAAAACTCAACCGCTTCTGGTCTAGAATTCGTGAGAACAAAGTATTTCTTGTACAGAGATCGACTGTATGGGCATTCACCGGATATCTCACCTTCCAAAAGAAGGATGAATCCAGAGGCTACCTAGCCCGATTACAAACTCTGCCTGAAGAAATAAAATGTAAACACTTTCTAAATAATAGATCCGATGATCAATCCTCACTTGATATCCTGTAAAAATCTCTTCTACAAATCAAGCAACTCCGATACCATGTAGAAACTATTTCTACAAATCATCTAGCTCTGATACCATGTAGAAATTTTGAATAATATGACACATATTCACAGAGATTATCCTGATTATACACTTATAAGCGGAACATGCATAATACATAACCTCCTCTACGTTGATCATCAATTTACAGAAGCAAAAACATTCACAGGCATACATAGAAGCATCAATCACACATATCAACACAGTATTTTCCCGGGGAAAGCATCTCGCTAAAAACCCCAACTATCTATATATTATAGTGATTGAATCATGTAACAATACATAGTACAATAATCCTCACAAGTACTCAGTAGTATCTCCACATGCTACACACAATACAACTCAGATCTGATCTCCAAATCTCCCCCGCTGCTTGCCTGCCTCCACAGCTCAATACCTGCTCAAGAACTGATGAGAATGGCTTACCAAACTCGTATTTGACCTGCAAATAATCACTCACACTCTGTTGGACGTGAGCACAAGCTACAATTCTTGATATTGGCCAATTCATTGGCATACTCAATCCCTCTGATTGTGCAAATCATCATGCACAACTATAGTCACAATTGATAGCAATCTGATCCTCTAACACCTATCCCTGTTGAACTGAACATGAACTGACATGCAACTGAGTTAACTGATGTATTCTATAGTTGAATTATGAGTTAATAACTTGTGAATTAATTAATAACTAATTCACCCAACTCATCTCTAGTCTATTGATTAGTTAGACTAAATACAACTAGTTTAACAAGGCTAAACTGAACACAACTCCATCAACTGCACCTCCAATCCACTAAACTCAACTCACTTGAGTTCTAACTGAAGTCCTGCATGCAAATACTAGTCATCCCATAGGTAACCACGTATTTCCTTCTGGGATCTGCATGTACCACATTCGTAGCTCATCCTGAAGTGCTCCAAGAGAATAAGATCAAGTTTATAGTCCAAATATTATTATGAGACAATAATATTTGACTTTTCTATTTTTGACAGCCAGTCTAAAAATAGACTTTGATCACTCACACTGTGGTCACCCACACTATGATCACTCATACTGTGATCACCCACATTGTGATAATCCACACTGTGATCATCCACACTGTGATCAAAAATAGAACTTGCGCCATAATTTGCCTGCGGGCCCACTTAGTGAAGGCGACTCTTTTCACTAAGCTCCATCATCTTGTTGCATTCTCAACAAGCATTTCTTGTTGCGCACTTTTCAGCACTAACCAACCAGATCTTCCAGCATACGAGGAGGGGTATGCAATGGGTATTGTTGTCTATGTGTATTCTATTCCAATTTGTCCAAGCCTCAGTCATTGACAGACCATGCCAACTGCCCTGTTTTTGGAGGAGGTGAATAATTTGCTGCCAAAGTTGTACAGTGAGAGGGTAGGTTAAGAAAAGGTGCTCATTTGTCTCTACTACCTATGTATAAAGGACACACCTATGCGGCGAAAAATGTGATCTACGCATGAGGTTTTCACCCGTTGGTGTCTTGTTGCATGGTACATTACACATGAGAAGTTTAGCTCGAGGGGGGGCTTTAAATTTCCATATTTTTGATCACCAACCAAGGAGAGTTGGTGGTTGATGATCCCATATCAGGTGTTGATATCCTGATTTTGGAGAGTATTTCCCATTCTCTGCTTGGGACCAAATTAATTCGTCAGTTCCCTTAGTTATGTGGATATGTGTTTTATTTAGAGCATGTATGTATCCCGCCCAGATACGATGCTAGGGTTCAGGTATGCCCAGGTGCCGAGTAATGTACTAGACTTGTTCGAAAATGGAGTTGTTATCCCTATCTATGATCTGTCCAATCATTTTAATCTGCCTCTGATTTAAGAATAGAATAAGATCAGGAGGTAATTGATGCATATTGACCCCACCGGGCCATGGATCCAAACCTATGTGTGCCATATTGCCTTCTTTGATTTTCTAGGCAAGTCCCTCTCAGATGCTAGGCATGGTATGGAGAATGGATTTCCAAATGATTGATATCCCAGTTCGAGGCTAGGTTGGGTTACAAATCTAGTCCATGAGGTGTTGAGGCCAGATGTATTTATGATAAGTAACCTTGGTCTAGAGGTTTTGAGTAGTGAGTAAGGACCCTCCCATTTTAGCTGCAAGTGCATGTGCAAAGGCATAGAGGTCTTTTAATCCCCACTCACCACATTTTTTTGGTAGGGAAATTTGTTTCCATCTCACCCATGCACAGGGCTTGCCTTCTTTGTATCCATTCCAAAGGAATCGACAACAGATTTGTTGGATGTGAGCGAGTATCCCTCTAGGAATCCATGCCAAAGTCATCCAATACATAGGTGTGGCTTCCAAAACAGATTTTATGAGCACTAACTAGCATGCTCTTAAAAGGAAGCGATGGTTCCAATTTTTTAGCCTTTTCTCAACTTTTGTGACGAGCCAGATCCAATCTGCAATATGATAGCTGTGAGGTTTAAGCCTAAAGCCTAGGTATTTTAGCCCATCCTCCATAAGGTGTTGCTGGAAAGGAAAAATATGGGTTGAAAATCTGGCTTCCAAGGGAGAAGTGAAGGAGAGAGTGATGATAGACTTTGAGTGATTTGCTTCCATGCCAATAGATTTTGCAAAGAGTTTGAGGATGTCATGGAAGGTTGATGAGTCCCTCTTACTACCATTGAGGAAGATGAGTACATCATCGAAAAAGAGAAGGTGGGTGAGGTGGAAAAGAGCATTCAAATGTAGACCATGAAGTCGACCTTCCATTTTGGTTGCTGTGAGGAGCCTTCTCAGGATCTCCATAACAATAAGAAAGAGTAGAGGGGAAAGTGAGCATCCCTACCGGAGGCCTCTCTCGGCATGAAATAAATGCGAAGCAGAGCCATTTATGAGGACACTGAAGGTGGCAGAGGATATGCTGCACATGATCCAGTTGATAAATGGTGGAGGGAACCCAAGGTGGGTGAGGATCATTTTAATGTATAGCCAACTAACCTTGTCGAAAGCTTTGGCTAGATCGATCTTAAGAATGGAACCTTTGATCTTTTTATGATTGATAGAGTGAATGGATTCTTGTGCAGTGTCGATGGCTTTGTGAATTTGTCTGTTTTGTAGGAAGGCAAATTGTTCAGAGGATATATGACTGGATAGGATAGGATGAACCCGGTTTGCTATTGCCTTGGCTATGATTTTATACAAGCTCTTGTAGAGTGAGATAGGTCGAAAGTCATTGAAAGAAGTTGGGGAGTCAGATTTAGGGATTAGGGCAATGAATGTAGTGTTGATGGAATCATACATGCGCCTTGTTAATCTACATTCTTCCACCACCTTAAGTAGGTCAGTTCTGATAAGGTCATAGAAATCAAGGAAGAATTCTATGGGCCAACTATCTGAACTAGGGCTCTTGTATTTCTTGAAACATTTAAGTGTTCCTTCCAGTTCCCCTAGAGTGATTGGGGTATTTAGCTCTTCATAAGAATCCTCATTAACGAAACTAGGAAAGTGTCCAGTTGTTTGGACAATTTCAGGCAATGGAAGCCTCACAGGGACCCCTGAAGAGATTCTTGAAGTGTGTGGTCCCTAACTATGAGAGTTGACTGAAAGTAGATGCCATGCTTCCATCTTCTTGGGGCATATGCCAGATGGTGTTTGAAATTTTCCTTCCTTTAGCATAGTTTTGAAAGAACTTTGTGTTTTCATCCCCTTCTTGTAGCCATATTTCTCGACTTCGGAGGCGCCAAGTTTCTTCTCTTTCCTTTAGGATTTTGATCTTTTGGTTTTCTAGAGCAATTAGCTGATCCTTGGCTTCAGTAGATGTAAACCCTCTATTCTTCTCATCCAGAAGTGAGGCCAAGGAAAGTTCCACTATAATGAGGGTGTTCTCATCTCTCTTGGATTTTTCCTTTGCCCATTTAATAGAGAGAATTTTGAGAATTTTGAGGTTCCAAAAGAAACCTTCAACCCAAGTGTTGCTTCTTGATGGGGGATGGAGCCTCCAGATCTCATTTATCATTTGAATGTAGGATGGGTCATTTCACTAGATGGAGTTAAATATATAAGGTGCCCCTGGTTTTTTTTGTGGGCCCAAGATCTCCATGAATATGGGGGAATGATCCGAGATACCTCCAGATCCCACCCACTGTCTGTAGAAAGATATTTTTTGTATCAGAGAGTTCTTTATCATTAATCTATCCAGCCTTCCAGCTAATGCTGCTTCTCCTATGCACCGATTCCTCCAGGTGGGGAGGGGTTTGTTCATGGGAATGTCCATTAGATGGTGTTGTTCCAACAGTCTCTCCATTAATTCAGTGATCCTGTCAATTTGAGCATTGGTACCCTAGGATTCTCCATATCCAAAAAAGAAATTTAGGTCACCTCCAATGATAAGATTATCTGAGGCCATGATCGATAGGTTGAGTATCCTATTCCAGTAAGCCTCTCTATGGTGGCATGGTCCATAGATATTGACTATACGAAGGTCCACTCCCAGATCAAAGGCAAAGATATCCATACCCATGAAACTGTCCCCACCCCATGAGTTTCTCAAGTTTATGGTGCAGGGGTTGTATCCAATTCCCAAGCCTCTAGATCGTCTGATAACATCCAGGGATTAAAAAATCCAGCTAGGCTTTAGAGAGCCGAGAGTGCAAGAGATGAGGTCATCTTCTCCTAAGGTTTCTTGAAGGAGGATGATTTCTAAAGATTCGGAGTCGAGAAGTCTTTTTAGGGCTAGTTTTTTGGGCGAACTATCCATGCCCCTACAGTTGAAAGATAGGCACTTCATGGAGGCAGTTGAGCAGGGGTGTTTGATGCTCTAAGAATCTAGTCCAGTAATGATTGTCTGCCAGAGGTGACTTCCACCTCTTTTATCAAGATAGCTTTGGATATATGAGATTTCCGACCCCGGATGGGTTTTTGATTTGGAGAGGTGGGAATTAGGCCCAGGGCGAGGCCGGATCTGTTGCCCTAAGGAGTGACAAGTCAGGATCTATGGTTGTATGGATGAGGAGAGACAAGGGGGAGGGATGATGAGGTTTGGGGGGAAAGGGGGGAATAAGAGGGAAGGATGGGGGGGTGGTGGAGGAGGTAGGGGGTAAAGGGGTGAGAGGACATGGAATGGGGGTAAGAGTGTCTCCCAAATTTTGCATCATGCACATGCAATCCAGAGGTTGCAGATGAGGAAATAAAATCTGAGATAGGGAAAGAGGGAGTACCTGATGAACAAGTAGCTTCAGCAACAACCCGTGATCTAGTCATCAGCAAGGAGGGTGGATGAGGTCCACTGTGAGAATCCAGAGGAAAAGGTTGTGCCAATCTAGAAGTTGTTGTAGCAGTAGATGCAGGAGGTCCCAAGGTGGGTTCAGTGTGCAACCCTATGTCTTCCTTAGCTCCCGCGGAGGGTTCTTTTTCTTTTCGC
Organism: Pinus tabuliformis; assembly: GCA_031772625.1. NCBI lineage: Eukaryota > Viridiplantae > Streptophyta > Pinopsida > Pinales > Pinaceae > Pinus > Pinus tabuliformis. The sequence continues at coordinate 178,563,817 of CM062805.1, read as the reverse complement.
TCCAAAGGGCATTCCTTATATAAATGTCCAACTTTGTGACATATTTAACATCTGAAGGGGACTCCTTCATAATCCAATATTTGTATTCTAGTGAAATGCCTCCATTGCAGGACGATTTTTTCTTCAAGGCCTTCCCTCATGTCCAAGTGCACCAGAATGTGAGCTAGTGTTATGTTCTTTGATTGTATGTGGGTCTTGTCATAGTCCAGATAGGTATCCAGGGTATTCCTGATACAGAAGAAAACATCCTCAGACCAGTATTGCAGTGGGAGCCCCGATAGTCTCACCCATAGAGGTCTGGCCTCGATCTGCTCTCATTCAGGGTCGAAGAGTGAACTCCATCACTCCAGTAATTCTGGGGCCATTTCAATGTGCCAGTATCAAGATAATGCCATAGAGGTGTATTCTTCCAGAGAGAAATGCTAGGAAAACTAGCCTCGGGGTAGGATTTGTACCTTAGGGAGGTCTTTGAATATGCTTCCTCAAATTTCCTTTACCCAGCGGTTGAGTCGCTCTGCAGAGTAAGCTCAGCCTCTGACCCTACCCATTAGGACCTTCCTTGCTGTATTGACCACTTCTCCCATGGTGAGGCCATCATTAAACATGAGGGTGAAATCCTTCCCTGAAGCACTTACACACATAGATTTCCTTTTGTCAGTTCTAGGGGCAGTGGGATGATCCAAAAGAAGATCAACAGAGCCTAGATTCACGTGTTGTGGACCTTGAGAAGATGGATAAATTTTGATAGCTGGGGTTTCGAAACACCGAGAAGGTAGGCCAGAGTATGTGGTCTCTGCAGCGGTGGATGGGATATCGGAGTGGGGTGTTGCGTTGAGTCTCCACGGGGGGCAAGTCCATATGAGGAGAGAATGTGGGGAATTTTATGTTCCTATACCAATAGGAGTCATAATTTTTGAATAACTGAGGTCAAATCTGTAATATGTACATACCTTTTCTTTCTGCAAATTTTTTCCATATTCAAAAAAAAAAATGTAAAGAGGGTATGTCCTAAAAAAAAAATCAAAGGAAAAAAATAATAAAAAGGTAAAAAAGATGAAAAATGAACCCCAAAAACAAAAATACCATGAAAGTGTGCAAGACAAAATGCCACTACTATTTACTTTTCTGCATAATAATGATTGTGTGCAACTTGCTACTCATGCCACAATCCATGGTAATCAAACAATTTAATCTTGGTTATTCCATGTTTTGAATTTCATGCTTATAGATAGAGAATAAAATCTGACCAAACTGTTTAATCTTGGTAGATAATTAGATTAGGTAGAGTGAATAAAAGGAGCTCAACTATTTAATTCGAGCCCTTGGATGTAATAAGGTTAGATTTAGATATATTACTTTTGTAAAAGAAAAGAAAAAGTTTTGATAAAGGGTTTGCCAACTTAAGTGAACCCTAATAAAGAGAAGTAAAAATGGTAGGATGAGTAGGTGGGTAAGTAGAAGAATGGTTGTAGAATTGTGATGATTATTAGATAAAAGCATGTTGATCACCCTCATCATCAAAGTTCCAAGTATGGATAATAATTTGGCATGGATCAAATCGACAAAGTCAAATTGATTAACCTCCCTCACTCATTACACTTTTCACTTAACTAATTTCCAAGATAAGTCTTAAGTACCTAGAATCTTAAGTCAAAGGGGCTCAGAGCATTTCTCTAACTTCTGGAGGACCAGATCCTTGGCCTAATGACTTATAGACATTAAGTACAAAAAATACCCTCATAAACGTTTACCCCTCTTCACTCCCCCTCATTCCCCTCATAAAACCCCTTTTCCTAAGGTTTAAACTCTATTTTCCTAAGGGAAAGCAATTACTCCCATGTAAACCCTTTTTCCTAAAAAACCATCAAAAATTACATTTTTAGCCTAAGTTACAATGTGTTTATGAAAAGCAGATGAATTAGATACATTACACTTAGCGCTAAAACCCATTCTCTACCATCTTCATATTAATTTCTAACACTTATATATGCATTAAAATCCCAAAAAGAAATATAAACCCTTCCCATATATATATATATATATATATATATATATATATATCAATAAAACCCTTATATATAATACCCCACCCTAATACCCCACCCTGAAAGTTTGAAATATAAACCTTATGAATAAAATCCAACATAATTAATCAATCTGGGGTTAATTACAAGTCAAACCATCCGCTAATGAAATCACCCCCGATGCCCTTAATCCACCATAATCTGTGATTAATTAAAACCGACCGCTTTTAAACCCTTGTCGATCCCGCCCATTACCGTTCGTGCATCTTCATGAACCGACCACCACCCGATCTTCCCCCATCAAATCTAACGATCCTTGTTGATTTTGCAAGGCCTCCGAAGACCAACCTTTACCCTCCCGATATGGGTGGTTTCCTGTTGGGACCCAATGCTACGTGGTGCTCGATCAATGGCATCGGGCAGCCTCCCCCCAATACTGCCAAGCACCCAAAAGCTGTACGAAGCAAACCACTTATCACCCACCTGTTATGCGACAAACCATCTACTGTTCAGTTCAAACCATATTTTAAAAGTTTTCCCGTTAAAGATCAAACCCCAAGAACCTAGGTTTTCTTGCCCTTCGCCCATTCTACTATGTAAACTTATGAAACCCTTTTGCTCCACCTGAAGCCTCCGTTAACCAATTCAAGCATGGTTTACCTCCCGAAATCACTTTGGACTCACTCCATAGACCTACAAATCTCGATAAATCCATTAATGACCCTCCCTATCAACCCAACGTTTTCCTAATAGTTTGTTTTATTTTATAGGCGATTAGAAGACTGCAGCCTTGGATAAATAGTCTTAATACTAGTCATAAGAACTATTTACTCCGAGATTGTTATCAAATCTATCCAAATAGTGATAGGAAATAAAACATGCAGTCAAAAGACAAGCAGAGGAAACATGAAATTAAATGATTTACTATTGAAATAGACAGTAAAAAACCTAATATATATAGTGAAGGTAAAAGGACATAGTAAATGTTATAGACATTTTTGTGCCTTACAGCATTGAGAATGAAATGTCCATAATCTAAGGGATCCAAAGTCCCTAAACATGTTGTTCCTACCCCTAGAGGAACAAGGCTAACAAACCACAGCAATTCACAGAAGTTCTCCACCAGAAACTGCTCAAAAACAAGTCAATTCAGGATCATTTCAGTGGCTACAATAGCTGTTTGCGCTGAATGTCAAAGCCAACACTGGCTACCTGCGTTGAATGTCAATTGGAACACTAGCTACCTGCGCTGAACGAGAATGGACAAGTGGCAGGCTCATTTCTCAAGGTGTCAAAACCCAGGAAGCTTCCAAAATGACACTTGCCTCAGGGAATTCGACTGGTGATGAGTAAGAGGTTCCAAATCTCCAAGTCAAGGATAATTTTAGGGGCGAATGTTCGCCCTTTGGCGAAATTATGGGGTTTTAAATTTTTAGTGGGCAAATATTTTGTATCATAGTACATTTTTACAAATCACCTCAAATAGCCCACCTTATTCTAAGGGAGAGGGTAAAAAAGGTAAATTTAGCCCTTGAAATTAGGACTTACAACCTTCCATTCGCCCATTTTTCAGAATAGGTTTTATTTAAGTGAATCCATTCGCCCATTTTCAAGAATAGGTTTTATTTAAGTGAATCCTATGGGCCAAATACCATATTTATTAAAGAGGTATGGTAAATTAATAAAAATATAAATAAATGAGAGGTATGGTAAATAAATAAAACATTTTTTATATTTACTCCATAAGTCATCTTATATACATGTAAGGGTGTAAACAAATAAAAATATAAGTAAAGTGGAGGTATGGTAAATAAATAAAACGTCTTTTTATACTTACTCAAAAGGTATGGTAAATAAATAAAAATATAAATAAACTAGACGTATCGTAAATAAATAATACCTCTTTTATATTTAGTCCATAACCCTCGTTCTATTTATGAAGGCTCAAGAAAGAGGTTTTATTTAAGTGAATTCTATGGGCCAAATACCATATTTGTAAAAGAGGTATGGTAAATTAATAAAAATAGAAATAAACGAGAGTATGGTAAACAAATAAAACATTTTTTTATATTTACTCCATAAGTCACCTTATATTTACGAACACTCAAAAAATGGGTTATATTTAGGTGAAACCTATGGCCAAAATACTATGGGACAAATACCATGTACTAGATTGTTATTAATACCATGCAAAAAACCATTATTAACCACATGGTATTGACCCATGGTATTCACCTGGAATGTAGCCTATTTAAATGGGGGAATTAAACCAGCATGTAGCCTATGCTAAGATTCACTAGGACTTTACAAAGTTTTATTATTTAGTGAAAAACTCGCCAAGATCTTACAAGATTTTATAATTGAGTAAAATATTCGCCATGCCTAGTGAGAGATTCGCCAAAAAATTATATATACATATTATATTATTGATAAAATCGCCTTTCATTTTTCCTATATACCATGGAGATTCGCCCATTTATTATATTTATAAATTTAGGGGGGGTTCTTAAAATTTTCCCTGCTCCAAGTGGAAGCAAGAACCTCCAAGTGGACTCAAGACTGACAGAGGGAGAGGACACTAGTCAGATCTCAAGCTGACTCATCCTCTCTCCAAACATCTATATATGGATCTCTCCTCCATGAGATCTAGAGGCTGGAATTTTGTTATTGCAAAGAATTGATGTTGGTTTGAGACTGGAATCATTGGGTGCTTAATGCTTTGAAAGGGGTGAAGATAGGAATTCCATTTGTTGGGAAGGAGATGATGGATTGGAGCCCTCTGGGTTGTATCTCTTCCTGAACCTTGTTATTCATCAATAAAGCTATCTTGGTTTCTCCTATATGCTGATGTATTTTTGATGTATGAATGTATTAGCATGTTTAGTTTATTTCTAATCCTAAACTAGTTATGAATGTGAATATCTGTCTTTGTGTAATGTTCTTCTCTTGTCGCAAGTAGCTGTTCTCTTGTCGCAAGTAGCTGTTCTCTTGTGATCTTGCAGGAACCCGTTGAAGCTGGATAAGCAAGAAGGCAAGTAGCTGTGAACTCCCAAAGAGAAGAGAGATCGGATCGAGGGACAAACGGAAGACACCAGTAAGTCTATTGATCTCTCTTCTTTCACATTTTATAAAGGAAGAAACCAGAATAGCTGTACTCGTTTGTTGCTAAGGCACTGTCACACCTTAGGTGGATAGGATCGTCCTGCATATGCATTTTTCCCCACAACAAATTGGCGACTCCGCTGGGGAGATTTGTTTATTCATTTTATTTGTGTTTCTATCATTGTTTGTTTCATAGACTTGACAGCAACAATCGAACTGCATCTTTCCCAGATGCAAAGTAGACAGTTGCTGCTTTGATCCAATTACTGGACTTGTCTATGATATGAACAATGGACTCACAAATGATTTGATGATCCTTTGTGATAGATCTTAGTAGCCCTTCAAAGCATCCCTTTGATTACACCTTGCTTGTTGCTTTTATTTGGCCTAAAACAATGAATTAAATAGCAATCTGTGACCCAAAACCTGAGGGAAACGAGAGTTTCTCCTTCAGCACAGACCCAGTGAAGGGATTCTGCATTTCAACGCAGGTCCCGTGAAGGCTACCTACGCTGAATGTCAAAACCCCTGTGTTGAGGTTGCGCTGAACCAGTTTGTCCTTGTGCAGCTGGGGTTCTCTGCTCTGTTTTGCCTTGTTTTGATCTATGATTTTTGCAGCCTGTAACCAGCATAGGTACCAGTCTAATAACCCCTTTTCTCTGCTTAGATTCCTCCTCCTTTTGTACAAAAAGACTGTGAGTGTTTTTATGTGTTTGTGGCGTCACTTACAGTTTTCCTTTGCATGAGTGAAATAGTCATCCTGTAGCCCTTGATTCAGATCTGATTGATTGTGATCTTAGAAGAGAGTTCATTGGTTGTTTGCAGATTGATTATACATTTACTTTTGCTTATTGGTTTGAATTTGTCTCTTTTAAGTGTCAAAACAAGTCTTCATTTCGAAAATCGTTAAGTGTTGTAATCTCTTCTATCTTCTCTGATTTCGAAAAAGTAAACTTGTTTGTATTGATAATTTAAAAGCAAATTCAAAGTTGTACAAAAAGCTTTCTTTGTAGGCATCAATACTAAGAAAGCGGAAAACAAACACCTGCATTGTGCATTTGCATTTGATAGTTTGCATGTTGGATTTAGGAAAAGTGCATTAGAGTGTGCTGATTGCTCTTTGAGAAAAGATGGTGTCTTTCTTTTCCCTTAGTAGCTAGGATTTTCAAAGGTTAAAAGATATAAAGCTTGCTTATCATCTTTAGACTGCATTTAGGAATTTGTATCATACATCTCATGGTGAACCTTGAAAGGCAAACTTTAAAAAGATCAACCTAAAATAAATTGAATGAACTTAACAACGCTTTGCAACATAACGCACAACATAGAGGTCTAGGCTAGAGACGTGTTCCGGCGTCATTAAGCCTGGTGACTGTCGATCTCGTGGATGGTGGGTGATTCCTCCTGAGGGACGATAGCGCCAGTACGGATTGTGCTCCCACGTACCGTCGCGTATATATTGGGAGACCCCTATAGGCATAAAACCTTTATCCTTAGGAAGCCCTGTCGGCCGCCCTACTGATCGCAATGCACTGAACACAGCATTCAGGAAGATCGACCGCCCGTACCCTAAAAAGTATTCTGCGGTTTTGCGAAAAGTTTGGCACACCCTCTGCCTAGAACTCCAAAGCAGTTCCTTTTGGCCTTTTTCAGACTCTATAACGGAAAAAGTCCATCCGAGCATTTGTCACTTCGGGCTCGTTAAAACATCGAAGGAGACTAGAGTCATCTTTAGCTTTTCTCGACTCCTTCAAACTGAAAAAGCAAGTTGTGTCTAAAGCGTCGTTAAAATTTATTTTAAACGGAACAATCACCCTTTAATTCCTGCGTTGATCTTTAGGTTGAAAAAATGGAGCACACCAACCAAGGAATTCCCCTTGGTGGAAATCCTAGTCCCTTCTCCTCTTGGGGAGATGTTGGTGCGCCCCACATGGCCACATTGTCGCTTCCAGGACTGACATTTGGCCTGCCAGTCTGGCTCTTTTCAACCAATGTCGTTCAGAACACCACCATTCCTGAACAGTCGAGTCAACAGTTGGACTAGACCAGAGTTTCCAACCAGCCTTCTACCTCATCTAACTCTTCCTCTCCTCCTTCCTCTTCGCTTGACGGGACTGGTAAAACAAAAAACCAAGTTCGTAAGGAGAAGAAGGAAAAGAAGAAGAAAGAGAAGAAGAAGAAGGAGCCAAAGGCGACTAGGGGCAAACAAGTGTCGTCTGACAAAAATCCACACACAGCACTAACCAGGCCTAAATCGCCATGTGTCATATGCAAGGGAGACCATTTCCACAGAGATTGTCCCTGTATCCCTCGAATACTAAGGGACTGGTCTCCCCGCTTGCACAATTCGGTAGCATCAACCTCTGATAGCCATGTTGACTGCTCAGCGTCGACTAGTGAAAGTGAACTCCTAGGACAGAGAGGGAAATCTAGATTTCCCTGCAAACTGTGTGAAGGCAATCACGCCATCCACCGTTTTCCCTTCTTAGACGAGGCTAAAAGAGTTCTGGAAGATCGCCCGATTTTACGAGCGCAACTTCCTCCTGGATATCAAAAACTCCTGCCAAGTCCTTCACTAGTTGAGAACCCGGCTAGCTCGCCCAGGTGGTCAGCCGAAGCACCTATCATTGAAGATGAACCGTCTGGATCCATGCCTGACGAAAGTCAAAAGGTTGAGACGACAGTTGACCCGGTTTTGCCTTCAGAGGCTCTATCTTTGAATGATACCATCACAGAGGAGAATAAAGACGACACCGTCCAAATTCTCTTCATCAACACTGACTCTGATGAACAAGGGGGAAATGCCCCCATTCCTTTATCGCGGGAAGGAAGTTCGTCAGAGCGATATCCAGCCGTTTATTCGGTCCCACCACCAAGCAACCTGGTTGTATCCTTTGACTGGAACCAACTAGGCAGACCCCGGTTGCCAGCAAGCATACCATTCAGAATTATCGTTCAAATATACAGAATGGTAATGGTTGGCACTATCATTGATGAGGGGGCATCTGTGAGTATCCTTTCCTCTATTGCTTGGAAAGCGCTTGGTTCGCCAGCGCTTTTGCCTGAAATGAGAAATCTATCAGGCTTTGATAAAGGAACCAGTCGACCTTTAGGGATCCTCCCCAATGTGCCCATAACATTGAAAGGGAAGATCGTTCAAATGAACGTGATGGTCGTTCAAGGACCCTTGGATTATAACCTACTCCTTGGACGAGACTATATATATTTCATGAGAGCTATAGTCTCCTCACTCTTTAGAGTAATGTGTTTTCCGCATGAAGGAAGAATGGTCAAGCTCGTGGACCAACTTTCATTTCCCGGATCACGCATCGCAAATAGTCACATACCATCCCTAAATGGTCTATTCACGCGAGAAGTGTCTCAACCCACGGTCCGTCCTCCCGATGAGTGCGATTAATCCGGGAGGATATGACTGGAACCCAGGGGGCATGCATCCTGGTCTGCTTCGGCAAGAAAACTTTGGGTATAGAATAGGTTTCCGCAGGAGAATATGACTAGTCTGTACCCCGTCCGTCTAGGAAGAGGGTTATTCTAGAATAAGATTCTTTTGTCAAAGTTATGTGAGTTGGCGGGCTACGTCGCTCACCTTTTTCTATTTCGGTAGACATTGCCGAGGAAGTGTTTTGTTTGAAAGATTAACGAGACAATCTTTGGGTAACCTGAAAGAGGTAAAGTCTCTCTCTTTAAAACAATTGTTTTGAAGAAAGAGAAGTAGAGGTAACCTTGAAATTGTACTTTATACCTGGGGGCATGCAAACCTTTTGGAGTGCAAGCAAAGAGCGGTTATTTATCTATTTTTTTTGGGTTAGCCATTTCCTAACTTGCATAAAGAAAGGATGCGGAGCAAAGCTTAGTGAGATGAAGCTCCATAAAAAATAGAATCTTGATGAGACACTCTTATCATATGACTGGGTATTCGAGCAGTTTTAGCACAAAGTTCATGCTCATTAAAAAATAAAACGTAAGATCGAGCAAATGTTTCCACCCGTGTTTAAGCTCGTTAAAAAATGAACTATCCCGGTAAATAACCACAGTAAATGTAATATTATCAGCCATTAAAGCCTTGGTCGTGTTTGCACCGTCACCTCCACTTTTTATTTGGCCGATCGTTCACCTCCATATGATTGTTTACCCATTTTGAGGAACAGCTGCGAAGAGTGATTTCACCTAGCCATCCTTGTGACACTGCCGTGATTGGAAAATTCCAACCTGTACCTGGAATCAGCTGCTAACCCTGTTTATCACTCGTTCCTCAAAAGACGAGTCTTCTTTAAGCTCTTTTCAACTGACTCGTAAAATATGAAAAGATTTCTGAGTCCTTGGCCTTCCAGCTCGTTAAAGGGACAGGAAATGCTATCCCTCCTCTAGATTTTAATCTTTTTGGACCTGAGGGATTATTGCAAAAAAAGATCGAGCGCTTGTTTTGTTCAGCTCGTTAAAACTATCGAAAACTCATCCCTTCTGTATTGTTTTATACTTTTTCGGACTAAAGGGATTAGATGACGAAAAAGGAATTTTGGAGTTAACTTTATGTACCTTTTCAGACTCTCTAAAAATGAAAAGGACCGAGTTATCCTTGTCGTTAGACTCGTTAAAATCATTAAATAGCGACAAACTTGTCTTTAGGCGAGAACGAGTTTCACTATCGCTAGGCTTGTTAAAACATAGCGATGGGCTTGCCCGAAGGGCAGGTTATAGAACAAGCATATGTTATCCTCCTCAAGCTTGACAAAAATAAAGAGGTACTGGTCAGCAATGACTGGGGAAAAATTGGGAGAAACTAAAGAAAACTTTGATGGTAGCAAGTCGCTCTTGAACATGACACTTTTCCTCCGTACCACAATCGGGTTGGGTTGTTTCATTCACCGGTCACATCCATGGTGTCGCCATACCATCCATATTTGGGGTAATGCTACCAATCCATCGCATCAGTGTCGCCATATGTTCAAGAGAAGTCGTTCAAGAAAAAGTCAACTGTGTCCCATCCACTACCATACATTATCCTTCATCCTTTCATGACCGCCACCCTGAATCATATGTCACAGATCGTTTTCACCTCCATTAAAATCATTAGCTCCGTTCCGTGTCACTGATGTGGGATTCATTAAGGCCCTCCTGTGACGGATCGCTTCTTGTCGACATCAGCTCATTATCCAAGAAGTTGATCTAGGAACAACCCCTTCAGTACTTTGAAGCTTGCATGCCTCAATGGCAAGTTTCTCACTTCCGGCGACACGTATACATCAATGACCTTCGACCGAAAGATTTTGCATGGTGTTCGACGCCAAGTCCTTTATTCACACCACGTGAATTGTACTGCAGTACCTTGAGGGTCATTATCATTATCGGTGATTCCTCTCGCGCTTGTTAACGGTTTACATCATTGACCGGTAATCAAGCGATGTCTTTCCATGTTCGACTTCAGAACATTTCTCACATGGATCGACTTGTACTTAGAGTGAAGATAGAACGAGCTTGAAGACCCCGGATCTAGTTTCATCCATCCGGGCTACGATATGTATTCAGGAAAGATAAAGACATTGACATGTACATCATTGCAGCAGATAATCATTCTACTCAAAGAATGATAATTTCATCAAAATTATCAGTCTACCATCAGACGATTGTCTGTTCTATGTACAGAAAAATGGATTTATAAAGTTGAGCATGGGAATGCCCGCCTCAGCTAGATCATCAAAGCAGTATGAAAAATAATGTATTGTATTGTATCTTATTACAGGTCTCCTCCCAGCATTGGATGAACTTCGGATCCCCCTGATAAAGAATTTCGCCCGATAAACAGCCTCATACTTTAGGGGGCAACTGTTATAGACATTTTTGTGCCTTACAGCATTGAACATGAAATGTCCATAATCTAAGGGATCCAAAGTCCCTAAACATGTTGTTCCTACCCCTAGAGGAACAAGGCTAACAAACCACAACAATTCACAGAAGTTCTCCACCATAAACTGCTCAAAAACAAGTCAATTCAGGATCATTTCAGTGGCTACACTAGCTGTTTGCGCTGAATGTCAAAGCCAACACTGGCTACTTGCGTTGAATGTCAACTGGAACACTAGCTACCTGCGCTGAACAAGAATGGACAAGTGGTAGGCTCATTTCTCAAGGTGTCAAAACCCAGGAAGCTTCCAAAATGACACTTGCCTCAGGGAATTCGACTGGTGATGAGTAAGAGGTTCCAAATCTCCAAGTGGAAGCAAGAACCTCCAAGTGGACTCAAGAACTGACAGAGGGAGAGGACACTAGTTAGATCTCAAGCTGACTCATCCTCTCTCCAAACATCTATATATGGATCTCTCCTCCATGAGATCTAGAGGCTGGAATTTTGTTATTGCAAAGAATTGTTGTTGGTTTGAGACTGGAATCATTGGGTGCTTAATGCTTTGAAAGGGGTGAAGATAGGAATTCCATTTGATGGGAAGGAGATGTTGGATTGGAGCCCTCTGGGTTGTATCTCTTCCTGAACCTTGTTATTCATCAATAAAGCTATCTTGGTTTCTCCTATATGCTGATGTATTTTTGATGTATGAATGTATTAGCATGTTTAGTTTATTTCTAATCCTAAACTAGTTATGAATGTGAATATCTGTCTTTGTGTAATGTTCTTCTCTTGTCGCAAGTAGTTGTTCTCTTGTCGCAAGTAGCTTTTCTCTTGTGATCTTGCAGGAACCCGTTGAAGCTGGATAAGCAAGAAGGCAAGTAGCTGTGAACTCCCAAAGAGAAGAGAGACCGGATCGAGGGACCAACGGAAGACACCGGTAAGTCTATTGATCTCTCTTCTTTCACATTTTATAAAGGAAGAAACCAGAATAGTTGTACTCGTTTGTTGCTAAGGCACTGTCACACCTTAGGTGGATAGGATCGTCCTGCATAGGCATTTTTCCCCACAACAGTAAAGAACAGTCAAAGTGTATCAGGGTTAAAGAGTATTAGATTCAAGACCAAGTCAAGTAAATCAACTAGCATGAAGATAAACAATAGGGAAGATAGTTACAGAGCATACAGATTCATGTCAAAGTAAAGATAGATGGAAAAGCAGAGCGATAAAAGTAAACAATAAAAGTAAACAGTAAACGTAAACATGGAGGCAGTAAGGGTTAAACAGAGATGAAAAAACTTTCACCAGAAACAATGAAGTTTATCCAAAGTAAAATTGAAAAAGAATGCAAAGAAATTTAAGGTTGAAAGATGAAATCAGAGCAGAAATGGTACATTCTTCAGAAATTTCATGTTTAAGTCATAGTTTTGCAGAAACTATTGTGACCAATGAAAGATGTATTTGGAGAAACTGGAGGAGGTTTGTGTTCCTCAAAGGCTAATTTACAAAAAACCATCTCAATTTTTACACAGGTATTACCAAAAGTGAGATAAGTACATGTCTTCACAGCCTATTTTTCAGACTCTCTAAAGTCCTGTTTTTGACCTCTTTTTGCAGAGAATATTGTGAATAGATGGAGCTGAATTTTTGGAAACTGAGAGACATTTATCTCAAAAGCATACTTATCTACAATAACCTCTTTCCCTTTTTACATATCTATCTCAGGTTGAGATATACAAAGGTATCATTGGACCCTAATTTTGCAGAGTTGCTGGAGTAGAATGCACAAAGGAAGGAGGCAGTTAGTGACTTGGAAGCCTCATCATCACTTAAGAGTTGCTATCAAATTCGAGTTTCTCTTCTTTGTCACCATAAATCCATAAAAGTAGTGCCAAATAGATTCATTAGTTTTGAATGTCGTCTATTAAGTTCTATTAATGTAAAACAGTTTAAGATATTTGTAAAACCAATCTTGATAATTTTTCAAGATATTTCAGTTTAGAATTTGTATAAATAATTCTCATTTGAATTATTTGAGGTGGCTTCAAAGACATTTCTGTAGACATTTCTTATCAAGTTAAGGAGCTATTGTAATCAAGAATGGATTGGCTTGCTTGAGCATGGAATAAAGTTAAAGACATTTCACAGGATTCTTATGCACAATGGAAATCAAATAAGTATTATCTCTTCATGTTTATTACTGTTATCTCTTCATATTTATGAATATTCACATGTTTCTCTATTAAATCTGAATGGTAAAACAAGGAATGATATTTCAAAATTACCTTTAATACTCTCTGTCTTGACTGTTTACTTTCTCGTTTTCGACTAAACTATCTTAGTCTGGGAATTCTTAATTGCTCCCTTACATCCGTAGTCCCCCCCCCCTTGGTCCACAATAAAGGATTATTAGTTGCCCTTTGCTACTGATCATCCTTATTTTCTTCATCTTGATCCTGGTTTAAGGATTCTTCATTGCCCTTTTACCCTAGTTAGGACTGCCTCATCCATTTGAACCTGCATATTTGCTTTTTGTTGTGCTAGCCTGCCCTATGAACTCCTCCTTTAGTAAGTGTAGCAGTTAGTGTAGAAGCTAATCTGCTATCCAAGATAGCTAGGGTTAGAAATGAAAGGAGAGCGCCCCTGAAAGATGAAAATTCACCCTTTGATCAAAAAATGGATGCTTTAGGTAAAGGAATGGAAAGATTGATGGATAGAATAGAAGTCATTGAAAGGAAACCTCACTGAGATAACCAACAGGCACCTCCAGTGAGGAATACAAACTTTAGGAAGAACCGAACCAATATACTGGTAAAAATGGGCCTGATCAGAACATTAGACCTCCTTTCCAATAGAACTATGCTAAAACTTCCCATCAAGAAGACCCTAAGCTAGACACTCAAAGGGGTTAGATAACGAGGAAATGGTCTTTCTGACTCAGGATGACCAGGAATTACACATGCTTCAGCAGTTCCAAACCCAGATTGGATAATTATTCGACTACAAGAAAGGGTATGATTCTGCTATTTTTGAGGTGCATAAACAATACAATTTGAGGAGAAAAAAGAACACTAATGTTCTAGACAAAAACAAGAAAGCAGTACCTAATCAGCCTAAGAAAGTGAAAGTTGCTCTAGTTACAAAAAGTCTACAAATCCTTTCTAGATAAAATCAGAACCCTCCCAGTCCCACCATTGAAGATGTAACCAATGACAAACCTTCTAATGAGCAACCTTCCACTTCAGTTCCCCTCAGGGAAACAATGGAACGGTCTCCAGAAATTATATTAGAAAATCTAATTAAAAAGACTTCAAACACTGAAAAAGAAGAAAAAACTACTGCAAACCCTGTTGCTAAGATTTCAAATGTTCAAACAGACAAATCCCCTTTGTCTTTTAATTTGGGAGCAGAGGTGGCCAAACTTAAAATCTTGGTTCCTTTAACAGAACTGGTTGAACATGAAAGTTACAGATCTCAAATAAGTAAATCTTTAAACTTCATTGAGAATGAAGACTCTGTTAACTTATTTGATGATCAACCCGAGTTAATTTTTGGTCCTGATGTTAACGGAAAAACAATGGAAGGAGGGATACCACCCTTCTACATTAGCCTTAACATCCACAATATAATCCTACCTAATGCCATGCTAGACTTTGGAGCTTCACACAATCTTATGCCTAAATCTGTTATGGAGAAGCTAAACTTGGATATCACTAGACCTTATAAGGACCTATTTTCATTTTACTCAAACCAAGTTAAGTGCCTAGGACTTATAAAAGACTTGTGTGTTTCCCTAATGTAGTACCCTGCTAAGACCATTTTTATGGACATAGTTGTTGCTGATATACCAACTAAATATGGCATGCTGCTGTCTAGATCGTGGGGTGCCAAACTCCAGGGATCTCTACAACTTGACATGTCATATGTTACCATGTCAGTCTTTGGACATCCTAAAAATTTTTATAGAGAGACCCTGATGAAGTATGTAGTGAGTAGCTAGGAGAGACCTCAAAAATTTCCTATATATTCAGTGCATTCTGACATCAATTCTTTCATTCTTTATAATGCTGAAACAAATTGAGAAAATACTTCAGACAACATTATTTCAGAACCAAAAGAAATTACAGTAGCAGAAGACAATCAAAATAGATATTTTAGATAATAAAGATGACCTAGATACCTTATTCAAAGAAGATTTTGTACCCCCAGACAGTGAGAATTATGAACATGAAATTCTATGGCATCTTGAATTCGATGGGTCAGTCAACAAACTAGGTGCAGGGGCAGAAATAAGGATTTACAACTTATAAAATGATCATTCAGAGGGTCATTCCTACATATTAAACTTTAAATGTACGAACAACATGGCCGAGTACGAAGCACTTCTGTTAGGTCTCAAATTGGTCAAAAGGTTAGGAGCCATAAGGGTCTCTATGATGGGAGATTCTTAGTTGGTAATAGAACAAATTAACACTGTTTATATGACTAGGGATCCTAGGCTAGGATTTTATAGAGGAACAATTGTAGAAATACTAAATACTTTTTTAGAAACCAAGCTTGTTGTTATTCCAAGAAAACACAATACACAAGTTCATAGTTTAGCTATGTTTGCTAGTACATGCAAGTTTCCATTTCAACCTAACCATCAGTACACGACTGAGGTGAGGCACAGACCCGCTATTCCTGACAACTTAAAGAACTGGCAAGTGTTCAATAATGATCAACAAATTAACAATTTTCGAACTGTAGATGAAGAATTTGTAAATAACAACATAGACATAGACATAACATTAGATTTTGATTACAGTAATAAAATAGAAATTAACAAAGTAGAAGATGAAAGGATAGATAGATTCCATCCCACAAATTTTACAAAATCAGATATTCGAAACCTAAAACAAATTGAAATTGATGAAGCAATCGACGAAGAATCTAAGGTCATCAATCTTAAAGATAATTTTTTGTCCAAAGGATTAACTCCTTTAGAGGACTTGTTTGATTCGAACGATGTCCCTAAAAAGCCGAAAATGGAACCCTTAAAATAAGACATTAAGGAGTGTAACATAGGCTCTGAAGAAGATCCCAAAATGATAAAACTTTCAAAGTCTTTACCTCCCAATGAGAAATTGAAATACATAGAACTGTTAAAGGAATTACAATATGTTTTTGCTTGGAATTATGAGGACCTTAAGTCCTATGATACCAGCATAATACAACACATCATTCCCTTAAAAGAAAACCAGAAACCTTTTAGACGGAAGCTTAGAAGGAATAACCCCATTCTATTTCCTTCTATTGAAAAAGAGGTCAAAAGAATGTGCGAAGCTAAGATCATTGCACCAATTATATTCTTAGATTGGGTTTCTAATTTGGTACCTACAAGAAAGAAAATTGGTGAAATTAGACTGTGTTGATCTTAGGAATCTAAATAAAGTTTCACTCAAGGATAACTACCCTCTTCCTAACATGGATCACATATTACAGAGGGTAGTAGGTTCAACCAGAATCTCACTGCTAGATGGGTTTTCTGGTTATAACCAGATTTTAGTCCACCCAGATGATCAAGCAAAAACTGCATTCTCTACTCCACAGGGCACTTTCATGTACGTGAAAATGCCTTTTGGGTTAAAAAATGCAGGGGCCACCTTTCAAAGAGTAATGTACATAACCTTTGCTAAGGAAATCCATGACTTCCTGGTAATATACCTAGATGATATCACAATATTCTCTAAGTCAGATCAGCAACACCTGGATCATCTCAGGCAAGTCTTCACCAAGTGTAGGAAGTATGGAATTTCTCTAAATCCTAAAAAATCTTTATTTGGGTTGGAAGAGGGAAAATTACTAGGCCACATTATTTCCAAATATGGTATCCAGATCGACCCAACAAGAATTAAAGCCATTTTACAGATACCACATCCTAGGAACATCAGAGAACTACAAGCATTTTTAGGTAAAATAAACTTTTTGAGAAGATTTATTTCTAACTTAGATGAACTAATTAGATTATTAAACAACATGTTAAAGAAAGATTTGACTATTAAATGGACTCTAGAGGCTAAAAGGTCTTTTGAAGAAATCAAGCTAGGCTTAATACAGAAATCAATCCTAATCAGTCCAATGTTTGATAGGGATTTCATCATTTTTTCTTTCGCATCAAAACACACCATTGTTGTAGTCCTACTGCAGAAAAATGATCAAGGTTTTGAACAACCAATAGCCTTCTTTAGCAAAGCCCTGAGAGATGCACCTTTAAATTATAATATAATGGAAAATCAAGCTTTTTCTCTAATCAAAGCCATTAAAGATTTCAGAGTTTATATCCTACATTCTCATTTAATAACTTATTTTCCCAATGCTGTGGTCAAAGACATCCTAACACAAGATGGTCTGGATGGGAAAAGAGGGAAATGGATAGCTATTTTTTTAGAATATGACTTAGAAATTAAACCTAAAAAACTAATCAAAGGCCAAGGTTTAGCCAAGCTCATGGCTAAATCGAACTGTCAAGCCCTAGACATAAATTTCATTGTAGAATTGGATAACGAGGAAGAGATGGTGACTCCACAGATCAGCCAGGCCTTTACTGACTCACCATGGTATGCTAACATTATATACGTTCTACAAAATATTCAAGCTCCTCCAGAGTTATCTAGGACTAAAAGTAGGTTCTTAAAAATTAAATCTTTGAAGTTTTGCATAATTGTCAATGCTTGATTTTGGAAAAATCACGAAGGCATCCTTCTTAATTTTTTGTTAAAGGAAGACTCTAACAAAATATTATAGGAGTTTCATGCAAGTGACTGTGGGGGACATCTTTATTGGAAGACCACAACTGATAAGATCTTAAGAGCTAGTTTTTACTGGCCCACTCTATTTTCTGATGTAAAGAAATTTGTAACCTCATGTCACAAATGTTAGATTTTTGAAGGAAAAAGAAAACTATTACCATTACCTTTGAAACCAATATCTACTGAAGCACCATTTCAACAGTGGGGTCTTGACTTCATTGGTGAAATTCACCCCGCTTCCTCTGCCCAACATAGATGGATCTTGACTACCATAGATTATTTTACAAAGTGGATAGAAGCCATACCCTCAAGACAAGCTACTGATACTGTCATAATAGGTTTCCTTGAGGCCAACATTCTGTCTAGATTTGGTTGTCCAACCAAAATCATCACAGACAACGCAACAACTTTCAAATCAAAGAGGATGATTGATTTCTGCAATAAATATCATATAACCCTGGGTCACTCCACAGCCTACTATCCCCAAGGAAATGGACTAGCAGAGTCTTCGAACAAGAGCTTAGTGAATATCATAAGAAAATTGTTGGAAGAAGAAGCTAGTAAATGCCTTGTGGGTAGATAGGCTGACCACAAAAAAATCCATTGGTACCAGTCCTTATCAGCTAGTCTATGGAATGGAGGTTGTTTTCCCATCTTCCTTGGGAACACCAATGATGAAATTTCTCTAAGAAGCACAGGTTGAGCCAAATGATATTCAAAGGAGGATCAACTAGACAATTCACTTGCAACAGACAAGGGAAGAAGTGTATGTCAGATCCCAAGTTGTGCAGGAGAGAATAAAGAAAGCTTTTGACAAAAGGACCAAGGCAGAATATGTCTACCTAGGAGATAAATTTTTTAAATGGGGCTCAAGAAGGGAGGATAAAGGTAAACATGGGAAGTTTGACTTTCTACGGAAAGGCCCTTACATCATTTATGCTTTCAAGGGTAATAATGTTTTTTTCCTCAAAGAATTGGATGGTGCAGAAGTAGAACGAGGACAAGTTAATGGTCGAATGCTTAAGCACTATATAGATCCCAGTCACTGATTTCACTAATCACTTGTACGTATTTTATTCTTCAAAAATTTTAGTGTTGATTGAATGGTAATTTCAGAGTTGAAGCCCGAAGAGAAGGCACTAAGATTCAAAAGTTTCATTGTCATAAATATCAATAAAGTAGCAAAGAAAACAGGAAAAGTTGCAGAGTAAAATCATAGTAATTCAAAAGGCCATTGATATACTAGTTCTTGACATTTCACCAGGAAATGTCATCCCCAAGTGGAGCCACTGTTATGTTCCTATACCAATAGGAGTCATAATTTTTGAATAGCTGACGTAAAATCTGTAATATGTACATACCTTTGCTTTTTGCAAATGTTTTCCATATTCAAAAAAAATTAAAAAACAAAAATGTAAAGAGGGTATGTCCTAAAAGAAAAATCAAAGGACAAAAAGAATAAAAAAGTCAAAAAGAAAAAAAAAATGAACCCCAAAAAGAAAAATACCATAAAAGTGTGCAAGACAAAATGGCACTACTATTTACTTTTCTGCATAATAATGATTGTGTACTACTTGTTATTCATGCCACAATCCATGGTAATCAAACAGTTTAATCTTGGTTATTCCATGTTTTGAATTTCATGCTTATAGATAGAGAATAAAATCTGACCAAACTATTTAATCTTGGCAGATAATTAGATTAGGTAGAGTGAATAAAAGGACCTCAATTGTTTAATCCAAGCCCTTGGATGTAATAAGGTTAGACTTATATAGATTACATTTGTAAAAGAAAATAAAAAGTTTTGATAAAGGGTTTGCCAGCTTAAGTGCACCCTAATAAAGAGAAGTAAAAATGGTAGGATGAGTAGGTGGGTAAGTAGAAGAATGGTTGCAGAATTGTGATGATTGTTAGATAAAAGCATGTTGATCACCTTCATCATCAAAGTTCCAAGTATGGATAATAATTGGGCATGTATCAAATCCACAAAGTCAAATTGATTAACCTCCCTCACTCATTACACTTTTCACTTAACTAATTTCCAAGAAAAGTCTTAAGTACCTAAAATCTTAAGTCAAAGGGGCTCAGAGCATTTCTCTGACTTCTGGAGGGACCAAACCCTCGGCCTAATGACTTATAGACCTTAAGTACAAAAAATCCCCTCATAAACATTTACCCCTCTTCACTCCCCCTCATTCCCCTCATAAAACCCCTTTTCCTAAGGTTTAAACTCTATTTTCCTAAGGGAAAGAAATTACTCCCATGTAATCCTTTTTTTCCTAAAAACCCCTCAAAAATTACCTTTTTAGCCTAAATTACAATGTTATGAAAAGAAAATGAATTAGAGACATTACACTTAGCACTAAAACCCATTCCTCGCCATATTCATATTCATTTCTAACACTTATATATGTATTAAAATCCCAAAAAGAAATATAAACCCTTCCCAGATAGATATATATATATATATATATATATATATATATAGATATCAATAAAACCCTTATATTAATACCCTGCCTCGAAAGTTTGAAATATAAACTTTATGGATAAACCCCGACATAATTAATCAATCTGTGGTTAATTACAAGTCAAACCATCTGCCAATGAAATCACCCCCAATGCCCTTAATCCACCATAATCTATGATTAATTAAAACCTGCTGTTTTTAAACCCTTGCCGCCCCCCCCCCCCCCCCCCCCCCCCACTACCGTTCATGCATCTTCATGAACCAGCCACCGCCCAATCTTTCCCCATCAAATCTAACGATCCTCGTTGATTTTGAAAGGCCTTCAAAGTCCAACCTTTACCCACCTGATATGGGTGGTTTCCTATTGGGCCCTAATGCTACATGGCACCTAATGAATGGCATCAGGCAGCCTCCCCCCAGTACCGCCAAGCGCCCAAAAGTTGTGCAAAACAAACTGCTTACCACCCACCCGCGATGCGATAAACTGTCTACTGTTCAGTTCGTGCCATATTTTAAAAGTTTGCCCATTAAAGATCAAACCCCAAGAACCCAGGTTTTCTCGCCCTTCGGCCATTCTACTATGTAAACTTATGAAACCCTTCTGCTCCACCTGAAGCCTCTACTAACCAATTCAAGCATGGTTTACCTCCTGAAATCACTTTGGACTCACTCCATAGACCTACAAAGCTTGATAAATCCATTAATGATCCTACCTGTCAACCCAACGTTTTCCTAATAGTTTGTTTTATTTTTCATGCGATCAAAAGACCACAACCTTGGATAAATAGTCTTAATACTAGTCATAAGACCTGTTTACTCTGATATTGTTATCAAATCTATTCAAACAAAGATGGAAAATAAAACATACAGTTAAAAGACAAGCAGAGGAAACATGAAATTAAATGATTTACTGTTGAAATAGACAGTTAAAAACCTTAAATATACAGTGAAGGTAAAAGGACACAGTAAATAACAGTCAAAGTGTATCAGGTTTAAAGAGTATCAGATTGAAGACCAAGTCAAGTAAATCATCTAGCATGAAAATAAATAGCAAGGAAGACAGTTATAGAGCATACAAATTCATGTCAAAGTAAAGACAGATGAAAAGACAGAGCGGTAAAAGTAAACAGTAAAAGTAAACATGGAGGCAGTAGGGGTTAAATAGAGATGAAAACGCTTTCACCAGAAACAATGAATTTTATCCAAAGTAAAAGTGAAAAACAGTTAAAAGAAATTTAAGGTTAAAAGATGAAATTACAGCAGAAATGGTACATTCTTCAGAAATTTCCTGTTTAAGTCATAGTTTTGTGGAAACTATTTTGACCAATGAAAGATATATTTGGAGAAACTAAAGAAGTTTTGTGTTCCTAAAATGCTAATATACAAAAACCTATCTCACTTTTTACACAGGTATTACCAAAAGTGAGATCAGTACATGTCTTCACAGCTTATTTTTCAGACTGTGTAAAGTCCTGTTTTTGACATCTTTTTGCAGAGAATATTGTAAACAGTTGGAGATGAAGTTTTGGAAACTGAGAGATTTTTATCTCAAAAACATACTTATCTACAATAACCTCTTTCACTTTTTACATATCTATCTCAGGTTGAGATATACAAAGGTATCATTAGACCCTAATTTTGCAGAATTGTTGGAGTAGAATGCATAAAGGAAGGAGGCAGTTAGTGACTTGGAAGCCTCATCATCACTTAAGAGTTGCTATCAAATTCGACTTCCTCTTCTTTGTCACCATAAATCCATAAAATTAGTGCCAAATAGATTCATTAGTTTTGAGTGTCCTTTATTTAAGTTCTATTAATGTAAATACAGTTTGAGATATTTGTAATACCAATCGTGATATTTTTTCAAGATATTTCAATTTAGCATTTGTATAAATACTTCTTCATTTGAAGTATTTGAGGTGGATTCAAAGACATTTCTATAGACATTTCTTATCAATTTAAGGAGCTATTGTAATCAAAATTGGATTGGCTTGTTGGATCATGGAATAAAGTTAAAGACATTTCACAGGATTCTTGTGCACAAAGGAAATCAAATAAGTATTATCTCTTCATGTTTATGAATATTCACATGTTTATCTATTAAATTTGAATGGTAAAACAAGGAATGATATTTCAGAATTAACTTTAATGCTCTATGTCTTGACTGTTTACTTTCTCACTATTTTCTACTAAACTATCTTAGTCTGGGAATTCTTAATTGCTCCCTTACTTTTGTAGTTCCCCCCCATTTGGTCCATAGTAAAGGATTCTTAGTTGCCCTTTGCTACTGATCATCCTTCTTTTCTTCATCTTGATCCCGGTTTAAGGATTATTCATTTCCCTTTTACCCTAGTTAGAACTACCTCATCCATTTGAACTTGAAGATTTGCTTTTTTTTTGTGCTAGCCTACCCTGTGAACTCCTCCTTTAGTAATTGATCTGATCCAGTTAAGCCACTCTTTGATTGACTCCATAGCCCAATGGCATGAATACTTGTTTTGCCCATATGTTTTCTTAAGTCCACCACCCAATCAAAACCAAAACATCATGAGCACTAAGAACTAGCCTGAAAACCTACTCAAAACAAAGTTAAATTATAAAGAGAGATCTCTCTTTGGACTTAGATTGGCTAGAACCCGAGTATAAAAGATTAGGTTTTTGGTTACCTCAGTCTATTCCTTCTTTTTATAACTTATGGGAAAACCTCTGAGTGATAACAGGGAGCATGGATGTGATCGCCGGGAGGGGAGGATTCGAAAGGCGGGGAGGGGGTTGAGCATGTAGCCAAAAGATATAGGGTCACCGGCGAGAGAGGCGAGCAGTCCAGATCTGATGAGGTTATGGAGAGGTAGTCGAAATTGAGGCTAGAGGCGGATGTTCCAGGTAGGGTAACCATAGGCGGAGGGCCATTGCAAAAAGATGTGGAGGGGTTATGTTGAAAAATGTGCAACAAGAAATGCTAAATTTAAAAAGCGCTAAAAATAGATCTGCTAAAAATAACATGTCTAAAAATAACAGTTTGGCCAATGACCATTTTGGCCACCTTGGGTGAGAGGTGAAACTGCTAAAAATAACATCTTCTAAAAATAGCATTTCTGGGTCCCTTCTTATTTTTAACAGTCCTTGGTCTAACTATAGGAAATAAAAACGAATTTGGTCTTCCCAGCAGTTTAAAATATTAATTAATTAATATCCATGAGTTAATTAGTTATGGAAAACTAAACTTGAAGTCTTTGTGGGATCATGCAATTATTTTCTCTCTTGATTTAGGAATTTATCCCTTGATTAAAGAAGATAAGGTTCAGTTCTATATTGAGAGGATCAGTTGACTTAGTTTAACTTAGTCAAGTCTAGTTACATTAATTTAACAAGTTGTTAAATTAATGAGATATAGTTTGTTGATGCTTGTATGCATGTGACAACTATTATTTGCAGATAACTGTGTATTCACTCATGGATAACTGATGCATGTTAGTTCTGTCAGAGACCCAGTTGAGATCAGATGAGGGACAGTGTACTATCAGATGCTATGATATTTCTAGTAAGTATTCCTTGCATGACGAAGGAATGTATTTTCTTCTATGACTACGTAGTTGGACCTGAGGTGACAACAGGTATGATTAGGTCAATTTACTACCTATATATTGAGGCCTAGGTAGTCCATGATTTTTATCTTCTGATTACAGAGAGCAGGATAGCTATTGAGCTTATTCTTTTTGTATGTTGTTGAGAATCTCCACTTGATTGATAAAACAGTGTTGGCGTTTTATGTTGGTGCTTTCCCCAGTGATATATTCTGTGTTATGTGTGATTTATTCCTTCTTATCAGTTATATATGTTCATGCTTGATGTTGCTCATGGTTGATTAGCTTCTGCTAAGTTTATGGTAGATGTAGATCTAGTATTATGCTTTAGTGCATTGCATATATCAGCTGGATCTGCAGGTGAAATTTCTACATGATATCAGTGAGCTAGCTGATTTGTAGAGAAAATTCTACATGGTATCAGAGAACAGGTGATCAAGGAAGAACAATATACAAGAAGGAATTCGAAGTTTATTATTCGGGATATAGATCTCAAGTTCTTATCACATCTATTTCACTGATGGAATTCTATGGTTTGAGGCTTGAGTATGCCCTTGATGGCAATTCAAACTATATATCTTGGAAGGATCGCATGGAAGCAATATTGGAAGATGAAGACCTTAAGGACATCATTGATCAAGAAGTCCCTAAGCCTACTGATGCTACTCAACTGGCAGAATGGAAGAAGTGTGTGACTAGAGCTAGGAGAATTCTCTTGGAGGGAGTGCGAGATCACATTATCTCGAGCCTCCATGGGAAGGAGACTCCGTTTGCAATGTGGAAAACATTGAAAGATTTATATCAGAATAGTAGTGATCAGAGGAAGCTTGCACTAAAAGACAACCTTCGAAAGATAAAGTGTGCAAAGGAGGAGACGATCTCTATGTATCTGACCAAGCTCATCACATGGAGGGATGAGCTTGCAAGTGTATGGGTCGTGACAGTTGATGATGATATGGTGAGTCTAGCACTCCTTGGCCTTCCTAAGAACTATCATAGCTACTAGGACTCAGTTAATGGAAGGGATAAACTGCCAGATTGGGAAAGCCTATGGTCGGATTTGATGCAGGAGGAGATCAGACGGAGCACCAGAGATGGTTCTTCATCCATGGAGGATGAGGAGAACTGTGCCTTAGTGAGTAAGGCAAATAAGGGGAAGGAGAAGGTTTCTCTTTTTGAATCTAATTCTTCCAATGGTGGGAAGAAGGTTGACAAATCGAAAGTGTGATGCTTTCGTTGTCATGAGGTGGTCCATTATGCTGCAAATTGTCCACAGAGGAAATCCAAGAAGGGATCCGAGGAAGGATCTGAAGGTGAGGCACTTGCTTCATAGTTTGAGTTGGATTTCACACTCTTCGCATGCATGGTTTCATCCATGGTGGGAAGTGGTTGGTTTCTTGATAGTGGAGCTTCTTTCCACATGACCAGCGATAAGAGTTTGTTCGGTACTTTGGAGTAGAAAGATCTCTAGATACTCATAGTGATGGGTAATGATGAGAAGTATAGTGTCTCAGGTGTAGGCATGGTTATTTTTTAGAGGGAGCATGGAGTTCGCTTTACCTTGACTGATGTCAAGTATGTACCAGGACTGAAGAGAAACTTGGTGTCGATCATGATGCTAGAAGATAGAGGCTATGATGTAGTCTTCAGTAAGGGAAAGGTTTTCCTTAGACACATCATCACTAGACAGGTGAAGCAGATTGGTTCACTAGTCAAGAAATTGTATGCTCTTGAGGTTCAAGATGCATGCAAAGCCTTGAGTAGCAAGGAAATTGATGGAGACTTGGTGGTTGAGAGGGAGGGTATATTACCTCTCAACATGCAGTGCCAGAAGAAGTCTTAGATGATTGTGGAGGAGCCACGATTGGTGCAGCAACTTCAGGGGGTTGTGGAGTAGCCACAACAGGAGAAGCTGAGAGGAGATCGAGTAGAGACATCTACTCATGCAGAGACCTCCAGTAGGGGGGAATTTTGAGCCAAGTGGGCAGAGGGATCACATGCAGCCATACCTCCAGGTAGGAGGTGGGGTAATATAGAGTGATCGTCCCAAGGAGGAGGGGCCGGATCCTTGAGGTACCCAACCTATTAGATGAGACCTTGCTACGGGAGCCCCGATGTGGATTAGAAGGAACTGACTGATTGGGTAGAGACAGATGCAGATGGAGCAGCAGAGAGAGCTATAGTGTAGGGAATCCCAAGACAATGCAGAGCATGCAGGCTGCAACAATGCAAGAGGCACAAGTGTGTTGCACAGTGTAGGGTAGCACAGAGAAGGGTGCAACGGTGCGAGATGCTTGGAGATGTTGCAGTAGCGTAGAGGTCATAGAGGGAGCACTTGCCAGCAGCAAGTAGAGCTTCAGCATCATAGTGTGATTCTAGCCCAACAGAGAGGTCAGTTGGGAGTTTTTTTGTTCCGAGTGTTGCTGGAGCAACCACACTTGGTATATGTGTTGCATGCAAAACATTCCAGAGTTACAGGATCGGGTTCAAGAGGAAGCCTTTCTTATGGAGAGGGAGTGTTGAAAAATGTGCAACAAGAAATGCTAAATTGAGAAAGTGCTAAAAATAGATTTGCTAAAAATAGCATGTCTAAAAATAGCAGTTTGGCCAATGAGCATTTTGGCCACCTTGGGTGAGAGGTGAAACTGCTAAAAATATCATCTTCTAAAAATAGCATTTCTGGGTCCCTTCTTATTTTTAGCAGTCCCTGGTTTAACCAACAGTTTAAAATATTAATTAATTAATCTCCATGAGTTAATTAGTTATGGAAAATTAAACTTGAAGTCTTTGTGAGATCATGCAATTATTTTCTCTCTTGATTTAGGAATTTATCCCTTGATTAAAGAAGATAAGGTTCAGTTCTATATTGAGAGGATCAGTTGACTCAATTTAACTTAGTCAAGTCCAGTTAGATTAATTTAACAAGTTGTTAAATTAATGAGATATAGTTTGTTGATGCTTGCATGCATGTGACAACTATTATTTGCAGAGAACTGTGTATTCACTCATGGATAACTGATGCATGTCAGTTTTATCAGAGACCCAGTTGAGATTAGATGAGGGACAATGTACTATCAGATACTACGTAGTTGGACCTGAGGTGACAGCAGGTATGATTAGGCCAATTTACAGCCTATATATTGAGTCCTAGGTAGTCCATGATTTTCATCTTCTGATTATAGTGAGAGCAGGATATCTATTGAGCTGATTCTTTTTATATGTTGTTGAGGGTCTCCACTTGATTGATAATACAGTGTTGGGGTTTTATGCTTGTGCTTTCCCCAGTGATATATTATGTGTTATGTGTGATTGATTCCTTCTTATCAGTTATATGTGTTCATGCTTGATGTTGCTCATGGTTGATTAGCTTCTGCTAAGTTTATGGAAGATGTAGATCTAGTATTATGCTTTAGTACATTGCATATATCAGTTGGATTTGTAGGTGAAATTTCTACATGATATTAGTGAGCTAGCTGATTTGTAGAGAAAATTCTATAGGTTACGAGGGACAGTTTGGGCAGGCAGAGGGTTTGATCGGCTAAAAATTTGTTGGTTAGGGTTAGGGTCAGCTGAGTAGTCTACTTCATCTAGGTCCATAGTATCCATGCTGTAGTGGGAATAGGGTTTCTGTAACGGTCAAGAGGAGCAGTAGTCAAAGGGCTAAGGAAACAGCTGGCAGTCGGTGACAGCATACCCTAGAAACGACCAATCAACCTCTACTTTCTCTCTTATTTCCAAGATTAGGATTTATTTTTTATTTTTTATTTTTATTTTTATATTCCGTATGAGGAATATATCTGTTTCTGTTCTCAATGGACTCTCAATAATTAGAAAACAAGGTTCTAAGCCATTAGAAGGATATACTCATTATGAAATCAACATGTTACATGTGAGAACATAACCAAGGTGGGAAGAATAACAAAATTTCTCCCAACAACCCAAGCTATATCCAATTGAAAAAACTAAGGAATTTGAGTAGTAAGGCATGAAAAATTTACAAAATCATGAAAACACATTTTCACGTAAACAAACAATTAGTTATCTTAGAGACAAAGTGCAATCTTCTCAAGCAAATGGTGGAATCAATGAACAAATAATCTCCCTCAGTGGCATCTAACCATATAACTAGTGGAGTTCAATGCAAGGGAACGATGGTGACGAAAACAACACATATGATCAAAGCCATGGATATTGCAAAATAAGAGCTAGCGTGCAACAACAATGAACTTGGTAAATTAGCAAACCACCACTCTTTCCTCTAGTCTATTTTTTTTAAGAAACTAGTAATTTTAAGAGTCTTTTTCAAGATCTAGAGTAGTAGAAACTTTTTGAAAATTTGGCATAAGGCATCCAAAAAAATATGTGAATACTTCTTGTATAAACTTGTTAAATATGAGTCAAGTAATCATTAAATGTGTACTTGTAGTGCTATCAAGTTTACTACAACCATTTTAATCATACAAAATTTCCAATTCTTGTTGACAACAATAATAATAATGTCTTATTAAATAGATTAAATATACCTAAAGAACATAACATTCAATGACACTTCATTGAAATGGTTTTCTTATTGTTTTTTCCCACTAATTTTAGAAGATCATGTAGAAAGATTTTAGAAGAGGGATAATGGTCTTGGTGTGAAGTTGGTTTCTTCATCATCCTATGATAATCTAGTTACTGCATTTACCACAATAAGCTTAGTGTGAATCAGATCATCCAATGATCCCATCTTCATGTGGAAGAATGACATAAAAGCATTATTGGCCTATTTCTTAATTTTGACAATACCTTAGGTTAAAAAATGAATCATTACTCATATTTGAATTTTTGCAAACTTGATTCAAGTCAAGATTTACCTAATAAGATAATTCTAAAGTGAAAATAATTCTAAAGTGAAGCTATTCTCATTTGATCCTAAAATAAATTAGGAAAATAAAACATTTAATTATAAAATTGTCCAAAAACAAACTATTGTAAAAATATTGATCTAAAAGTTAAATTCTCTTAAATAAAAAATAAAAAATAATATATATAGATATAAATCACCCATTCCTAAAAATAATGTAATTAAATCCAAGTTTCAACCCCTCCACTTAAACTAGGTGATGTTAACCTAGATTTGGTGATGCCAAAAACACCCTGCTCATTGCCAATCACCGTATGGAAGTGTTGACCTAGTTTAAATGGTTCAAACTTTGATTTTGAAAGAGAAATCATTTCTTTAAACATATTAAAAAATTATGCATATAAACTATAATCCAAAAATTGAATTATGAAAATAAGAAAAAATTGAATTATGGAAATAAGAAGTTCAATTGCACAGTGGTTAAAAAGAAATCATGGTAGAGATAATTATCTAAAAGTTAAATACTATTAAATGAAAAGATAGAAAATATTAAAACTTTGAAAAATGAAAAAATATAAAATAAATAAAAAGTAATTCGTAAAAAATATTGTAATTAAATCCAACAACAAAATATAAAATAAATACAAAGTAATTCTTACAAAATAATATGATTAAATCCAACTCTATCGAAGGTCACAACCCCTCCACTTAAACTAAATGATGTTAAGATGGATTTGGTGATGCCAAAACACTACTCATTATATGGAGGTGTAAACATGGTATAAATTTGTCAACTTTCAGAGAAAAAAAAAATTGAACAGATTAAAATAAACTAGACAAGGAATAAAAAAGTTGTCAAATTTGATTTTGAAAGAGATATTTTTTAATAAACTAAAAAAAATATACATTTAGAAATTTGACAACTTTAGTTTTCTAATAAAATCAAAAGAAATTATACATTGAATTTAATGAAATATCTAATAATACAATATCATTCCCTAATGTATATGTCTAAAATATTTTATATATGATTACCATTAAAAATATTAATTATATATATATATATATAAAAGAGAAGTCCCTGATATAAAACTAAAGAGATTATAAATCTCGCAATGCTTCATGTCATAGGGAATCTATGCAATGATAGCAACCCAAAAATTAAAAATGTTATGATGTCAGAGGGTTTCTTGAGCAATATGCTTGTCAGTGCTCAGCTCAACTTAGGGAGCATTGGATTCAACACTGAAACTGAAAGGAAAAAATCGCATTACCTACGGGGAGATAATACTATTGGCCATGGTCATTGCTGATGGTTGGCTCCAATGTCAGATTCTGCTGGTCCTTAATCTCCCTTGAAGTGTCTACTGGTCCTTAATCTCCCTTGAAGTTTTATGCTATTTTGCAAATATTGTTTAATACTTTTTTTTGGTCGAATTATCAGTTGAAAATATTTCAATGTAAGAAAGAAATACAACTCCAGAGTTGGCATCTATTTTGTGTGTAGAAAAATATATCCATTGTCAAAAAAAGAAAGATGTTGTAAAGGTTATGGCTGATAAAGTAGTCATTATTAATATCAAACCCTTACCCGTTTCTTAAATAAAAATAGAAAAAACCAACAATGGAGGTTGACTTATCGCTGATATTCAAGGAAAACCACACTATTTGTAATTACATGTTGGTGGTTCATAAGGGGGCAGGCTTCCACTCCCATCCGAAGCCTCTTGGTCTTGGAATATTACCTTGTTTCCTTACGTCCAAGGAAGAGGACAAGCTCATTGGTGCAATTTTATATAATATTTCTTGTTTTAAATTTATAACTATTGGGATTAACAAATATTAGTTCAAGTAAAATATTATAATATAATTTTGTTAATTATGTTGATAAGTGTTTTTATTTTGGAATATAATTTTCAATTTTAATTTAATTATCAATAACTATTTAAAGGATGGTAGAAGTTTAGTCTCCCAATAATATTTTAGGATATTCTTAGCATTATACACAAATCAAAGGTTGAAATTTATCTTTAAAGGTATTATGCCATTTTTGTTGTTTGTGCAGAGAGGGGCACTATACAAGCCAATATGAAGGAGATATTATAGTGTATGTAAATGATCCTAGATCCATCTTAACTATCGATCTATCAAGATTCTCTTCTGTCACTTTAAAAGACATTTGTATCTCAAGAGATTTGATCTCTATTAGCACTTGGTAGATCCAGCTTTAAGATAGATTTAATTTGGTTTAATTATTAATTATAATTGTTTATTTATATGTATCAAATATTTTTCGGAAAAAGTAACATTGAATATTTTGGTCGACACGCTTCAAACCAACAAGTGTGGTTCATCTTTAGGATATGAAGAAGGTTAGATAGGGAGACATGTCAACCTAAAAGCTAGAAGGAAACAACTATGTGTTTTTTTTGTGTAATTCGATTCAATCAAAATGTTTACAAGACATTACATTACATTAAAATATCTCTACCATATTCAATCATCTAAAGAGCGCCTCTCGGAGTAATTAGTGTAAACATTTAAATTCCAACTTAATTAAAATAAAATAAAATAATAAATCAATTCAATTTATCACATTATAATTTGTTTCTTTTAATAAAATTAAAAATATTTTTTTCCAAAAAAAAATCATAATACACATATCACATTAAAATAAATTAAAATCATATTAAATCATATTAATAACAAAGATATTTCCAAACATATAATTAATAAACATATAAAAACTTAATCCATCCACTTTTTTTCTAATGCATAACTCAAGAAAATGTTTGCAAGTTGAAATATTTGATTCCATTTGGCTCTCTGTATATTCCAAATTAAGATGAATGTATGTTCATTTTGAGCCACATAATATATATGTGTGTGTGTGTGTGTGTGTGTGTGTGTGTGAAATTGAAATATTATATTTATGATTTACATTCTACACATTAAAATATTAATACATGCCCCAGTGGTATTTGGAATTAGAAAACAAATATCCATAGGACTCTTTCTATATATAAAAAATTATTTTTATTATAACTAATTTTTTAAAACACTCTTATTTATCTATTTTTCTGTTTATATGTAGAAATATGGTGATATAATTGCAACTACTCAAGAAATTTAATTTAAAATCAAGAGACACAATTCTACTCTACTGATCTGCGGAATTTAATTCTCAATTTAGAACAACATTTGCAAACATGTAGCTCCAAGGGTTATATCAATTGGTCAAGTTCCCATTGCTAAGCACCTTTCCAGTTGGGACGTGTTGTAGCGGCTACAACCACCCTCCAAAATTTTTCCTTAGCTTCATTTTGGAGCCTCCCTGCCAACCATCATCAACAACGTGTCTTGCACTGTCAAGTATATGAGCTTCAATGGTTTTCAAGCAGCATAACAACCTGTGCATGATAGCATTTTGCATTCGCCTCACATGATGCTTCCTCGGACTTGGTCCAGCTGATGGCTGAGAAGGTCCCTCAAGAAATTGTGTGATATTGGAGGGGAACCAGTCTTCCCTCTAGAAATTGCACAAATCTAACTGGAAACCTGTTGGGCTTATAAATTACGCAATCTTATCATTCAACCTTCCTAGTGAAAAATGTGCAATCTTGCCCAGCAGGACTTCTCAACCCAGAAATTGCACAATCCCTCTGGGCAGCCAGCCTAGCTCCCTCCCAGAAATGTGCAAATTTCTCTCTCAGGCAAGTAGGCTATTGCTTGTGCCATCGGGTTGACCGGTTCCACCGGGGACCGAGAAAACTTGACTTGCATGCATGGGCTTCTTTTTCCTGGAATAGAAAAAAGAAACATGCAAAAAAGCATCCCTAGATTTTAGGGAGCTATGTTTAGCAGCTGGAGGTTACATGCAAAGATCGTTTTAGAATCTTTCCTCCAAGTGTCGCTTTTTCCTAGATTTGCGACATGCGCATCATGAGCCTCAAACTTATTGTAGAAATTTTGAATAATTTAACACATATTCAATGGAGATTATCCTGATCATGTACTAATGCGGAAAACATACACAATACATAATCTCCTCTACGTTGATCAAGAATATAGCAGTATCAATAACAATAAAACATCAAGAGCATTCACACATTAACACAATATGTATCACGGGGAAAGCATCTCGCTAAAAACCCCACACTATCTGTATATTAATGATTGAGTCATGTAACATTACACAGCATAATACTTCTCACAAGTATCTCCACCTCTGTTACACACAATACAGCTCAGATCTGATCTCCAAATCTCTTCCACTGCTTGCCTGCCTCCACTGCTCAATACCTGCTCAAGAACTGATGAGAATGGCTTCCCAAACTCGATTTTCACCTGCAAAATAGTCACTCACTCTTTGTGGACGTGAGAAAAGGCTGAAATGCGGGCCAAATACGTGAGCAAACTCATTGGCATACTCAATCCTTTGATTGTGCAAGATCTGGTGAACAACTATAGTCACAACTGATAGCAATCTGATTCTCTACCACCTGTCCCTGTTGAACTGAACATGCACTGACATGCAACTGAGTTAACTGATGTATTATTTAGTTGTATTATGAGTTAATAATTAGTTTAACAACTCATCATTAGTCTATCTGCAGTTAGACTAACTACAACCAGTTTAACTCAGTTAAACTGAACACAACTCCATCAACTGTACCTCCAGTCCACTAAACTCAACTCACTTGAGTTCTAACTGAAGTCATGCATGCAACAACTCAACTGACTCATAAGAAAAACGAATTTCCTTCTGACAGCTGCATGTGCCACTTCCGTAGCTCAAACTGAAGTGCTCCAAGAGAATAAGATTAAGTTTATAGTCCAAATATTATTGTGAGATAATAATATTTGACTTTTTCTATTTTTGACTTTGATCACTCACACTGTGATCACTCACACTGTAATCACTCACACTGTGATCACTCACACTTTCATCAAAAATAGAAGTCCATCTATTTTTCCCAACTTGATCAATCATCCATAAACATAGACATGATCCATATGTCTAAAAATAGACATAGTCTAAAAATAGACTTGCGCCAAAAATAGCCTGCGGGCCCACTTAGTGAAGGCGACTCTTTTCACTAAGCTCCATCATCTTGTTGCAATCTCAACACTCCCTCTCGACAAGATATGGATTATCAGCAACCCCTATCCTGCCTCGGTGGTACTCGAATTTGCTCCTGGTGAGAGCCTTCGTCAGAATATCAGCATCCTGATCCTCCGTTGGAATGTACGAAAGTAACATGATCCTCCGCTGCACACAATCTCTGATATGATGGTACCTGATGTGCTTGGACCCGAAAAACCCGACCAAGATCATCCTCATCCACACAGATCTCTGCTTCCTGCTGTACCAAGAAACTACTGTCGATCCGATACTGAAGACCCCTCCTGATGTGCTCTTTCTGTCCGTTGGGCTCCCTACCCACTCTGCATCCTCCTGCCTGTACCAAGATCCATATCCCGATGTGCCTCTCAAGTGGCTCAATACATGCTTGCCCGCCTTCCAGAAGAGCTTGGTAGGCTTAACCATAGCTTGTGAAAGCTGGTTAACTGCATAGCATATATCAGGTCGTGTATTGACCAAATACATCAGCGACCCCACCAACTGTCGATAAACAATGGCATCCACTTCTTCTCCCGAAGTGGCATCCTCCTTCCTCCAACCTCCAGGAAAAGGAGTATCAACAGGCTTGCAGCCATGCATGTTGAACTTCTCCAGTATCTCCCGAGCATACTTGCCCTGAGAAACAAACAGTCCACCACTGCGCTGCCATATTTCCAATCCTAGGAAATAGTGAAGGAGGCCCAAGTCCTTCATCTCAAACTCTGTAGCAAGATCCTTCTTGCATGACAGTATC
Organism: Pinus tabuliformis; assembly: GCA_031772625.1. Lineage (NCBI taxonomy): Eukaryota > Viridiplantae > Streptophyta > Pinopsida > Pinales > Pinaceae > Pinus > Pinus tabuliformis. The sequence continues at coordinate 178,529,261 of CM062805.1, read as the reverse complement.
AACAGCTCATCACCCGTTAGAATCAAATCATCAACATACAGTACAATGATAAGCAACTTACCCTCCACCACAATCTGGTATAGGTTCGGATCCGCCTCGCTCTTGGAGAATCCAAGTCCTGTGAAATAGCTGTCTATCCATGTGTACCAAGCACGTGGTGCTTGCTTCAACCCATACAGCGCTCTCTTGAGCCTGCACACATGCGACTCGCTGCTGAAGACTTCAAAGCCTTCGGGTTGCTCAATGTACACCTCCTCCTCAATGACTCCGTTGAGGAACGCAGTCTTCACATCCATCTGATGAATGTGCCATCCCATATGCGCTGAGAGAGCAAGAATCGTCCGTATGGAAGAATACCTTGCGACAAGTGCAAAGGTCTCCTCATAATCGATCCCCTCAATCTGTGAAAAGCCTCGGGCAACAAATCTTGCCTTGTACTTCTCCACACTCCCGTCAGCTGCCTGCTTAACTTTGTAGATCCATCTCGAACCCACCACTGATTTCCCTTCCGATCTAGGAACAATCTCCCATGCACTGTTTCTGACAATAGAATCATACTCTTCCACCATGGCGTCTACCCATGCGGGATCCTCCACAGCTTCCTCGAAAGAGGATGGCTCAGTCACAACACACTTGCTCATAAGAGCCATGTATCCAGTGTACCGATCCGGTGACTGTCTCTGCCTGCGTTGGGCTGTAGGTGGTCCTACAACTTTCTCTGCATCTTGAGCCAGTCGCTCAGCTTCTGTCAAGCGCTTTCGCCCTCTGATGGTTGGCGCTGCATGAGTGGTCTCTTCCACTCCATGAACCTCGTCCTGTGGCTGATCCACGTCCTGAAGCTCATCCTTAGGAACTAATAGCTCCTCATCTGCATGCAAGTGTAGCTCCCTCTCAAGCGAACAATTCATGGCTTTCTCCTCCTGAAATTTTATATCCCGTCGCACAACAGTTTTACCACTGTCTGGCAAATACACACGATAGTTGTGGGGCGTATCATTGTACCCCACAAATATCCCAACCTCTCCAGTCGGCTCCAACTTCTTTCTGGCATCCTTCGTCACATGCATGTAAACGTTAGCACCAAAAATCCTCAAATGAGAAAGATCAGGCTTCTTACCAGAATAAGCCTCCTCGGGTGTACTCATGCCAAGTATCCTATGAGGACAACGGTTCTGCACATAAACTGTTGTATTGCATGCTTCCGCCCACAAGTGAAGTGGTAGGCCCTGATCATGCAACATTGCCCGTGCAGCACCCACAATCGTTCTGTTCTTCCGCTCAGCTACCCCGTTCTGCTGTGGGTTATGGGGAGCTATGAGCTCTCTACGAATCCCTTCTGCCTTGCAGAAATCCTTGAACTCGTCTGAGATGTATTCACCACCATTATCGCTCCTAAGAGCCTTCACCTTCTTCCCCGACTCCTTCTCGACCAGTGCTTTGAATTCACAGAACTTTGAATATGTCTCGCTCTTCTTCTGCATGAAGAAGATCCAGCACTTACGAGAGAAATCATCAACAAAAATCACATAATACCTGTGTTTTGCTATCGAAGCAACTGAGAAAGGTCCACACACGTCTGTGTGAATTCTCTCAAGGATCGTCGTGGCGCGACTATCCTTCTCGTGAAAGGTGGCTTTCACAAACTTCCCCAAAGTACACCCCTTGCACTGATCTGACTGCGCAAGTGTGCCTTTTGGAAGCCCTGTAGTGATCTGCTGCAGTATCTTCAAGGCTCCATGGTGAAGGTGACCCAATCTCCTGTGCCACAACTCGCCATCATCCCGGCTCACCAATCCTTCTGCCTTGCCTGCCATTGCTGCGCATCCATCTACATGCAACTGATAAAGGTTCCTCACTCGAACCCCTATCTTCCGGGTCTCACCAGTTGTCTTGCTGCGCAGGAAGGCCTTTCCCTTGCTGAAAACAACATCATACCCCTTGTCTTCTAACATCGCCACTGAGATGAGATTCTTCTTCAATCCTGGAACATGCATGACTTCCTTCAATACAAAGGGTTTACCAGACTCCCTCTCAAAGGAAATGGTACCGATACCGGTCGCACTGTATCTACCATCATCGCCCATCTCGATGTGCACTCCAAGATCTTTGTCCTCCAGATCAGAGAACAAATCTCTATCTCCCGTCATGTGAAAAGACGCACCACTGTCCAGGAACCACACTGATCCCATCACACTTGAAACCAAGCATGCGATCAATGAAAAATCAAGCTCAATCTGAGAAGCTAAAGCCTCTCCCCCTGCAGATCCAGCAGCTTGCTTGTTCTTCTTCTTCTGCGGACAATTAGTGGCATAGTGTCCATGCTGGTGACAGTGAAAACACTTCACTTTGGACATATCCTGCTTCTTGCCTTTCGCACCGGAATGAGAAGCTTTCTCGTTCTTCCCTTTCTTTGCTTTGGCAGCCAAAGCGCAATTCTCTTCATCAGATACCTTTGATGAAGATCCATTCTCACCTTTATTGTTACTGAGTTTATCCTTGAGCGCCAAGTCGCTCTTGCTTTGGAATAACACTTGCAATCCGTTGAAAGACATTTTCAACAACACTGCTGCAAATTCGAATTCCACCAGCAACCAACTCAACTGCTTCCGATCAACCCTCGCTTGATATCCTGTAAAAATCTCTTCTACAAATCAAGCTGCTCTGATACCATGTAGAAATTTTTTCTACAATTATCTAGCTCCGATACCATGTAGAAACTTTTTCTACAATTATCTAGCTCTGATACCATGTAGAAATTTTGAATAATTTAACACATATTCAATGGAGATTATCCTGATCATGTACTAATGCGGAAAACATACACAATACATAAGCTCCTCTACGTTGATCAAGAATATAGCAGTATCAATAACAATAAAACATCAAGAGCATTCACACATTAACACAGTATGTATCACGGGGAAAGCATCTCGCTAAAAACCCCACACTATCTGTATATTAATGATTGAGTCATGTAACATTACACATCATAATACTTCTCACAAGTATCTCCACCTCTGTTACACACAATACAGCTCAGATCTGATCTCCAAATCTCTTCCACTGCTTGCCTGCCTCCACTGCTCAATACCTGCTCAAGAACTGATGAGAATGGCTTCCCAAACTCGATTTTCACCTGCAAAATAGTCACTCACTCTTTGTGGACGTGAGAAAAGGCTGAAATGCGGGCCAAATACGTGAGCAAACTCATTGGCATACTCAATCCCTTGATTGTGCAAGATCTGGTGCACAACTATAGTCACAACTGATAGCAATCTGATTCTCTACCACCTGTCCCTGTTGAACTGAACATGCACTGACATGCAACTGAGTTAACTGATGTATTCTTTAGTTGTATTATGAGTTAATAATTAGTTTAACAACTCATCATTAGTCTATCTGCAGTTAGACTAACTACAACCAGTTTAACTCAGTTAAACTGAACACAACTCCATCAACTGTACCTCCAGTCCACTAAACTCAACTCACTTGAGTTCTAACTGAAGTCATGAATGCAACAACTCAACTGACTCATAAGAAAAACGAATTTCCTTCTGACAGCTGCATGTTCCACTTCCGTAGCTCAAGCTGAAGTGCTCCAAGAGAATAAGATTAAGTTTATAGTCCAAATATTATTGTGAGATAATAATATTTGACTTTTCTATTTTTGACTTTGATCACTCACACTGTGATCACTACCACTTTCATCAAAAATAGAAGTCCATCTATTTTTCCCAACTTGATCAATCATCCATAAACATAGACATGATCCATATGTCTAAAAATAGACTTGCGCCAAAAATAGCCTGCGGGCCCACTTAGTGAAGGCGACTCTTTTCACTAAGCTCCATCATCTTGTTGCAATCTCAACACTTATTTTTTGGATGCTTTAGAGCTCACTTATTCACATCGATCTTGGAGCTTTGACATCCCATAGCACATCCAGGAGTCTTCAACACATCCAGCTTAACTATTTCTGGGTAAATTCGCTTAACTTGTCTTTTGCAGCATTTCTATTGCTTTTTGTGTTTTGGCTTGTGTGAGTGTTTTCTGCTTGACTTTTGTGAATTATTTTTGTCATTTGCATGCATATTAGTTTGTACTATCACCGTTTCATTTTTCGTTAGCATCTCACTATTGTCACATTCATGACACTATTTTGCACGAACAGTCACCGATTTAGCGACTCACTTCACACACATGCATGTTGTATCATTTTTTGAATCTTGTGTTCACTGTTTTCATGCACAATCATTCACTCCTGCTTACACTTAGTATCATCATGCATTCACATTCACATTTTCTCTAAGTTTCCTGTTGGCAGGTCTGGGAAACCCTTGCTCGGACGCTGCCTCACTAAGACAACATTGCGCAATCTTGAGAGGGAAGGCTTTGCCTTCCTCTTAGAAAATTTGCATTTCTACCCAATGACTGTCCTCCAGTCTTACATTGCACAATTCTAAGAGCTAGTGACTACTGGCCTAGAAAATTGCGTAATGCAATCAATGGGCATGCGACCCCTGCGAGCTGAAATTACGCACTACGCAATCCCAATAGCCAGCAGGCTACTCTGGATTGTACAAAATGCAATTCCAGCAGTCAACCAGCCTCCTAATAGTTTGGACTGCCTTTTGCGTAGTTTCGACAGCCAATATCCCAGCATCTTAGGAAAAATTGTGCAATCCTTGCTAGTGAATCCCCCGATATGTTTCATGTCATTCCTTAAGTTTGCTTTGGTTTTAGATGATAGATTTCTTGCCATGCATGTCACCATGTCTCCAAGTATAGCAAGTGTTTGTCCGCCTCTTAGCAGTTCAGGATCAATGGACTCCAAGAGAGTAGGATCAAAGGACACTGACAAAAACACAACTCAAGTAACAGTTGAGCGAGTGTCTACAAGTTTTCCGATCTATGAAGACACAAAGCTAATTGTAGATAGGACATCAAGGTGAAATGGAAAGAGGTCAGTGATGCATTTGTAGGCACATTTGGGGTGACCTCGAAGACCACCAAGTCTACGTGAACATTCATAAGCCCAAATTGTACCAGATTGCATGAAGGTATCCCGTGTTCCCATGTGCAGACATGATACATTGGATCATCTCCGACACTGATCCTGAGACAATGAAATTAAGCAGTTTTAGCGGGACGGAGATTGCTACCTTCAGGGAACAGGATTATGAACAAATGTATCATATGTAGAAGCCCATGATCACCATGGAGACACCCTTCGGCATCCCTAGTAGCAATGCCAACTCCAGATATATCTTAAAGAACTGGGTGAAGGAGCTAGACAAATTCAGGATGACACCCAACCAAGTTTACAAGACGAAGATACTGCAGAAGGCGTATCAATACTTGGTCATCTTTTGCATGTTGCATGTATGGCCAAGAGAGCACGAAAACCTTCCCACAAAGTTGGGTGATCACGTTGGACCAACTGGCCAGTGAAGACAAAGCATGCAATTGGTCCGACATGTTGGCTCATAAGTTGAAGGAACATGTAACAAGAGCTCGAAAACTACCCAAAGGTTAGCAAGCTGAAATCTAAACATCTGCTTACATCTTGGATGCAATATGTGCCCGTCAGGAGTTACTAGGCTTGAAGTGGGCATGAACATCGGCGGAGACCTCTGTGAACACTTATTGTAAACTTTTGTCCGAATGCAGCTTCAGAGGAGTTATCACACAACTGTCAGATCATTTTTTCACCCTAGTGTACAAGATGATATTTGAACATGATCTACGTTGCATGTCGAAGGCAACAATGGAGGCAATGATCAATATAGAAAATTGGTATGCCTCACCATCTGACACCTTCATATGGATGTATAGTGTGGAGAAGCCTCTGCATGTTTTACCGAAGTTTTCCTTGGAGAAACTCGTCATGCAAGAAGTATCATACCACATCTCGGCAGGATTGTCAGCTAGGCTGCATCGGAAGAAGAAGGCACCTTGGCTTGCTCTTCCATTGTGGATCAGGTTATATGAGATACAAAATTTCAAGCATGTGGATGTCAAAGCAGAGGAGATCAAGAAATATCCTTTCAATGCGCAAAGCTACAACCTATATGACCTGCATTGTTTTGTAAAAGATCACTGTGTGAGAGTACAGTTTCAGTGGATCCACGGGGAATCTCATTGAGTGGAGGAAGACCCATGGAGATATTTTCACAGCTTCTCCAGGTCCAATGAACCAATCGGCATCATTGTGGAATGTTTAGCGAAGCAATGTGAAGTAGTAGTAGAAGAGGTAAACATTCCAGCGCGCGAAAGAGGAAAGAGGAATATTGTCGATAGTGTGGAGGCAGAACAAAACTACAAGTTCTAAGTAGAACCACTTGTGTAGAAAGAAGCTTTGGAAATAGAGGCGAAGAGGCAACAATGCAACAAGAGGAATGCACAAAGGCAGAGAGAAAATTGGATAATGGAGGAAACTGAGAAGTAGTTGCATGAGTTGAACGAGAAACTCTGGAAGGAACAGGAACTATGCTGACAGGAAACGGAAGCGCAACAAAAATAGGTAAAACAGGGGACACAACATGTATAGATAGTTGAAATTATGCCCTACAGGTAGTTGATTCATTCGAATAGCTGACATCAAGTAGACATGGTGAGCAGTCATAAGAGTAGGACTTGGCTCAAGTTATTGAACAAACACTTGAGCGGATGGATATGGACATGGAGCAATAGGAGTTAGAGCAAGACATCGACCTCATGCCTCACCACCAAGAGGTCAACCCACCAACTTCACTGGATCCAGAAGCAGAGAAAGTCCCAAGTGACCAAGGAGACACTGAAATCCTTGGAGAAAATCCAGAGGGAGAGATGCACAACATCTCATTCGATGAGTCCCAACATAGAGTTGTGAAATCTCAAAGAGTGTCAACTCCAGATGATCACACATATCCTACACAGTTTGAGGAGTGAGTGATTGTGTCTGACATGCGCAAACATCCAACAGCATTAGTTGATGCTACGAGAGCATATGCCGAAGCCACTATCTCGAGTGTTTGCTTATTGATAGCTAAGAATAAGCGAATCACAAGGAGTTATAGGGGGCCAAGGAGGGAGGAGAATTGGTTAGAGCATCTGCCTGAGCAAAGTTGAAGAATAAAATACTAGATGAAGTATTGTCCCTTGACACAGTCATGTGGGTGTTGTATTCCAAGTTTGGTACCGTGCATAATGCAGTTTTCCATCTCAATGGCTGGCAGCAGCGATGTATTAGGAGAGAACATATTTTGTCGAAAGTGCATGCTGTTGTTGATTACATGCAAACATGGATAATGAGATACAAGGAAGCCCTGTTACACTTGCCCAAGATGATGAAGCCTAGATTAGTTGAGTTGAAGGCACGCACTCAAAGTTAGATCCGAAACTATGAAGATCTCCCGTACTTCATCACTTGTTTGCAGGCTTCCCATGCACGAGTATTCAAGAGCATGGATGTTGTTTCACGTGCACATGTGATCCCATATTTTGGGACACTCACCCAGGAAAAGACAAAGGCACAAGTCCAACTAGAGCTTGACTCGTACTTTGACGAGTTGATGTGCATAGCCACCAGCCCAAACTTGGTGATCAATGAAAACACCATGCATCAGTATGCCAATGGTCCAGCCGTACTTAAGACAATGATGTGCATGTAATTAGACGAGTTAGATAGAGGAGCTCGAGCAGTGTACTTGGATGCTATGGAGGCAAGAGTTCATTTCCAGAAAGATGTCATCTTAGAGTACATGGATACCATCGCAAACTACCGAGCTTAGTATTAGTTCGCTACTATTGACCATCGTGAAGATGTCAAAGAGATGGTCTTCGCATAGTTGTCTGAGTCATAATGGTGTCTTGCATGGCTTGCTCAAGCCTATTTTGTCTCACATGAGTACATGCGCATATTGTAAGTAATTTCTTGTCAAGTGGAAGTTCAAGTGTCGATAGTTGGATGTAACAGTCATAGAGTAGATGAAGATTCATGAGGGTAGATGAATTGTCACAAAGGGGAATGTCAAGGGCCACCCCACCCTTTGCTATATATAGTCCCTCATGACTCATTGTAGAGGATTTTGGTCAGCTAAGCTTCCAATAGGAGTATCCTAGAGAGAGCTTGGAAAGTATTGTAATGAGCCTTGGCTTCTACACTATGCAGAGATAGTATATCTCTTTGGAGGAGTACAATAACTGTAACGTTCCACTATCAGAACTAGTGGTTGGTCATGGTTTTATTGTATGATTGGAACTTACACTTCTTAATATAACAGAGCCAACGCAGTTCATGCATATGTCGTATTGTATTTCAGCTATCTTGTTTACTCTAAATGATATATGTATATGTTTGCCTATGCATGAATGTGTAGCTATTGTCTGTATATGTATGTATGAATCTTACTAAAATGTGTTGTTGGTTTAACCATCACTTTGGATTGCTAGCTCAATTTTCTTCCATTTTGTGATGCATTTTTGCTTGTGTATTCCCTTCTTAACTCCGTGCTTTCACAGGTTTCCAAGGGGTGCACTCACCTCACCCTCCATGTGTTAGAACCACTCATGCACCTTCCTTGACTTGCTGCATATGTCATACCCTTGCTACCAACAGGGACATCTTACTTGCCTCTATGTGAAGGTGCAGTCAAGGCGATACCGTATGACCAGCTGTTGGGACTCCTACACCAAATGGTCTGAGGTCTAGTTGGGATTTCTTACCACGGAGATCCCCTGACATGTTGGCGGGTCCAACACTGTCAACATTTCTGGTGCTAGAAGGAGGGGGAGATGACAATATGTGTCCTCTCATCCTATTTTGAACCTTTGCACATCTACCATGGATTCTGTCAAACTCACCCCTCCATGATGTTTTTCGCATGCCGAACCTCTCAACATCACGAGGGAGTTTTTTGATCTATTGTCTGAATTCACATATGATGGTGAAGGCGAAGTGGCCTGACCTAGGTTCTTAGAAGACTTCCTTGCCATGCTTGACAAGGAAGATGGATGTTCTGATGAAGAATCCAACCTACTACTTGCATACACACTTTTCGAATCCCCACAATGGTGGTGCTATAGTTTGCCTATTGGAAGCATGCACTCACTCAATCAGTTCTGTGATCTCATTAAATCTACTTTCCATAATTTTGATCCATAGCCTCTTGACCAAAAACTCTTACAACAATGGAAGGCCCCACATGAATTTCCCATGGATTTTTGGCATCGCTTCCAAGTTTTGCAGTTTGAAGCTCCGAAAATCTAGATGAAATTTCCATATCTTTGGGATAGAGTCGAATATTGTCTTAACAAATTAGTCAATCCCAAGAAGAAGCTTGAGCCCAAGCCTTACTCAGCATACTTCAGTGATGGAGATGCGCAACCATAGATAGACACAGCCATTGTCACAAGTGACTATCTACCATCCCCTCACTAAATAGCTCCACCACTGCAGAGTGATGCGAGAGAACATGCACACACATCTATTCAACTGTGACATCCTCCCAACATCACTTTGCTTAATTTTTATGTAGATTTGGTTGTGAATCCATTGACTTTTCATATGAATTTTGTACCTCAACCTCTGTCTTCATACTCAGATGATCTTCTGGATGATAATTTCTTGTTTTCTTCCATTTCATACTTTACACTTGTTGTGAACGAGGATCAAGCCATCGACGGAGTCGGTGTTGCACAAACAACATGCATTGTATTCATGAAGAGTATGAATGGGAGCTTGAGCATCAATACTCAACGAAGGATAACCCCCTTCTATCCGAGCCTTCTCCATTCTTTCCTAACATATTTGGTGAACATGCCATCCATGATTTTGTATGTGTATCTCCATCTACAGATGCACCCATTGTTGATCATTCGTAGGACACACCGGATGTCACTCCATCATTCGACAACGGAGAGGATAGACTATTCATTAAAAATCCACTTGAATTTTCATCTGCCTTTTCCAAAAACACAAAAGGTGAATTTTTCTACTTCTAATCTACCCCTCTGTCTAATTCATCATATCATGAGGATGCCGATGAAATCATTGATTGTGCTGATAGTGGTTTTCGTGATCTATTTGATCCCATATTTGATCATGATGATTATTCTATTGCGGTTGATTTTTCAAAGCCAACTGTTTATGATGATCTATCTGTCGATGAAGTCGAAACACCCCAGACTATCGAGGCACTTCAACCCAAGTTGATGGTTATGTCAGGCCCTCGCTGTCCTGAGGTTGTTTTTAATTCCAATCAGGAAATTGTTGAAACACCCAAGGCTTCTCATCACTTCTTTGTGTGCATTGAAGATCAATCTCACACACAGATCATACTTCCTCCACATGAACTACACGATCCCATCGCTCATGCATTGGAGGAATCTTACATTTCAAGCACACGTGCATGATGCAAGTTGTCTTTGTTTCTTTCATTTGCTTTCATGTTACAATCAAGAGTATGCATATGCTTCACAGCTGCACATGATGTCGCACATCACCATGATGAGTCCACAAATTGTATGTCATGCACTTGCACTAACTCACGTTTTGTGGACACATTGAAACCTGGAGTGTGTTTGTCTTCATTGTTATATCTTTCATGTTTGCTGGTTTGCATGTCTATGATGTTCACAAACCATGCCTTCACCGACATGGGTCAACCAATGCGTCAGTGGCTACATTTGAAGTATCACTTCATGTGATCAGACCCATGCACCATTAGCTTAGAATTAAGAGTAGTGTTTGCTTTTGGTTATTTGCTTGCATGCTTGTTTTCTTACTTACCTTGCATATTTGTTTGTTTGCTCGCTTGTGTGCTTTCCACTTTTCTTTCGCATTTAATTCTGCTTCTACCTTGTTTTATGTTTGTTTTCTTATTTTGTGCTCGTAGTTTAGTTTCACATGAAACCATGTGTGACTCTGGAAACAAGCTAGGTAAAGTACAATAGGCCTTGTGCAACTATCACTACTTGGTTATCTGTCATCCTGCCTCTGTATGAAGAACTCTTTATCTTTAGTCCTTGATATGTCAATGGAAAATACATACTGTTCGAAGTGAACCCTCGTGAAAACACAATGCTTACACGCTAACTAGTTTCACCTAATCTAGTAGGTTGTTTTTGGGTTGACCCTTGGCAACTCAGTCAAGTAGAGTAAGGTGAGGGGGAAAACCTTAATAGGTACATCAGAGGTATATAATAAACTACTTCTCTAAAGGAACAACCTCTTCTGCTCTTAATAAGTCGAGATCCCTCTTCCACCTCTGAAATGAATAAGTGCTATGCACAATTATGAAAAAAAATGAAAAGTGAAAAATGAAAAAATGAAAAATGAATAAGGCGGAAGAAGAGAAAGGCTTCCTGCATAGAAAGGTGATGCAAGTAACTACATTGGGGTACTGACCAGGATCACTGGCAGCAGAGCCATGCTTGTGCTCGTGTGTGACTTCGCCGGGGTACTATCCAGGCCTGCTTGCAGTGGAGCAACACCATAGATGAAACTAAGACTCTGACGACTATACTTCTTGTGCACCAATACACCCCTCATCCCCAATCAAAACAACTGTGTTGTCTTGGCTTGGAATGTGTGTCGATCAACCAAGAGCTTGGTATATGCTACATCTCACAATCAAGCAAGTGTGGAAACCAAGATGAATAAAGAACTGAACAATACTTCCGGAGGTGTTAGACTTTCTTTTCATGAACATGGTGCATTCAGAGAGCTAGAGTTCTACCAGTGTGTCACCAAGTGTTGTAGCAACTACAAACAACCTCCAAAATTTTGCCTTAGCTTTTTTTTGGACCCTCCCTACTAACCATCCTTAGTAGCATGTCTTGCACTGTCAAGTACATGAGCTTCTGTGGTTTTGAAGTAGCATAACAACCTGTGCATGATAGCATGTTGCATTCCCATCATAGGTTGCTTCCTCGAACTTGGTCCAGCTACTAGCTGGGCAGCTCCCTCAAGAAATTGCACAATTCTGGAGGGGAACCAATCTACCCTCTAGAAATTGCGCAAATCTGACTGGCAGCCTACTAGGCTCAGAAATTGCGCAATCTTGACAGTCAACCTTCCTAGTGAAAACTACTCAATCTCACCCAACAGGACTTCTCAACCCAAAAATTATGCAATTATGGGCAGCATTCAGTTGCTCAGCCTAGAAATTGCGCAATCCCTTTGGCCAACGAGCCCATCTCCCTCCCAAGAATGTGTAAATTTCTCTCTCAAGAAAGCACGCTGTTGCATGTGCCATCGGGTTAACCAGTTCCACTCTGGACCGAGAAATCTTGACTTGCATGCATGGGCTACTTTTTCCCGAAATAGCAAAAAGTAACATGCAAAAAAGCATCCCTAGATTTGAGGGAGCTATTTTTAGTAGCTAGAGGTTACATGCAAAGATCATTTTAGAATCTTTCCTCCTAGTGTCGCTTTTTCCTAGATTTGTGGCATGTGCGTCATGAGCCTCAAACATATTTATTCGACACTTCAGAGCTCACTTATTACATCGATCTTGGAGATATGACATCCCACATCACATCAAGGAGTCTTCAACACATCCAACTCAACTATTTCCGGGCAAGTCCGCTTAACTTAACTTTTGTAGCATTTTTGTTGCTTTTTGTGTTTTAGCTTGTGTGAGTCCTATCTGCTTGACTTTTGTGAATGCTTGCTGTCATTTTCATGCATATTAGCTTGTACTAGCACCGTTTCATTTTTCGTTAGCATCTCACTATTGTTGCATGCATGACACTATTTTTCACGAATGGTCACCGATTCGTTGATTCACTTCACCACATGCATGTTGTTTCATTTTATGAATCTTGCATTCACTGTTTGCATGCATGATCATTCACTGCTTCTTAGACTCATCATCGCCATGCATTCACATTCACATTTGCTTTTAGTTTCCCGTCAGCGGGTCGAAGCAACCTTAGCCCAGACTCTGCCTCACCAAGACAACATTTCGCAATCTTGAGAGGGAACGCTCTTCCTTCTTTTCAGAAAATGCACATTTATACCCATTGAATATACTCTAGTCTTGCATTGTGCAATTCTGAGAGGCAGTGACTATTGGCCTAGAAAATTGCGCAATGCAGTCACTGGGCTTGAACCCCTGCCAGCTGAAATTGCGCATTGCACAATCCCAGGAGCCAATAGGCCAGTCTGGATTGCGCATTGCGCAATTCCAGTAATCAACCAGCCTTCCAACAATCCACATTGCCTTTTTCTCAGTTCCGGTAGCCAGTCTCCCGACCTCCCAGGAAAAATTGCACAATCCTTGCTAGTCAATCCCCAGGTATGTTGCATGTCATTCCTCAAGTTTTCTTTGGTTTCAACTAAAAAATTTCTTGCCATGCATTTCTCCATGTCTCCAGATCTAGCAGGTGTTTATCATCCTCTTAGCAGTTTAGGATCAATGGCCTTCAAGAGAGCAGGATCAAAGGACACTGACAGAAGCACAACTGGAGAAACAGTTGAGTGGGTGTCTACAAGTTTGCGAATCTATGAAGACACCAAGCAGATTGTAGACAAGGACATCAAACTGAAATGGCAAGAGGTCAATGATGCATTTGTAGGCACATTTGGGGAAGACCTAGAATACCACCAAGTCTATGTGAACATCCATAAGTCCGGCTTGTTCTAGATTGAATGCAGGTATCCCATTTTCCCATGCACGGACATGATACATTGGATCATCTCACACACAGATCTCGAGATGATGACTTTGAGTAGTGTTAGCGGGATGAAGATTGCTACCTTCAGGGCACATGATTATGAACATATGTATCATATTTCGAAGCCTGTGATCACCATGGAGACACCCTTTAACATATCCAGCAACAATTCCAATTCTAGAGATATGTTGAAGAACTGGGTGAAGGAGCTGGCCAAATTCAGGATGACACCCAAAATATGTTTACAAGACAAAGATATTGTGGAAGGCATATCAATACTTGGTCATCTTTTCATGTTGCCTGTATGACCGAGAGAGCTTGAAAACCTTCCCACAGAGTTGGGTGATCGCGTTGGACCAATTGGCTAGTGAAGGCAAAGCATACAACTGGTCTGACATGTTGGCTCACAGGTTGAAGGAATAGGTAACAAGAGCTCGACGACCGCCCAAAGGTCAGCAAGCTAAAATCTACATGTTCGCTTACATCTTGGATGCAGTCTATTCCTGTAAGGATTTCTCGGGCTTGAAGTGGGCATGGACATCGGTGGAGACCTTTGTGAACAATTATTGTAAAATGTTGTCAGAATGCAGCTTCAGACGAGTTATCACACAGCTGTCAAATCAGTTTGTCACCTCAGTGTACAAGATGATATTTGAACATGATCCACCTTGCATGTCGAAGGAAGCAATGGAGGCACTAATTGATATAGCATATTGGTATGCCTCACCGTCCAACACCTTCATACATATGTACCACGTGGAGAAGACTTCACATGTTTTATCAAAGTTTTCCTTTGACAATCTCGTCATGCAGGAAGTATCATATAACATCTTGGTAGGATTTTTAGCTAGGCTACATCGGAAGAAGAAGGCACCTTGGTTATCTCTTCCATTATGGATTGGGTTATACGAGATACAGAATTTGAAGCACATGGATGTCGAATCAGAGGAGATCAAGAAATATCCTTTCGATGCCCGAAGTTACAACCCATATGACCCTCATTGTTTTGTAAAAGATCACTACGTGAGAGTAAAATTTCAGTGGATCCATGGGGCATGTCATTGAGCGGAGGAAGACCCATGGAGATATTGTCACAGCTTCTCTAGGCCCAATGAACCAGTTGGCATCGCTATGGAATGGTTAGTGAAGCAGCATCCAGGAGAGCACTAGCAGTAAAGGTAAACATATCGAAGCACGACAAAGGCAAGAGGAAGATTGTCGACAATGTGGAGGTAGAACAAAGCTGCAAGTTCTGAGCAGACCCAGTTGTGCAGAAAGCAGCTTTGGCAATAGAGGTGAAGAGGCAACAACACAACAAGAGGAACACGTAAAGGAAGAGAGAAAAACAGAGAATGGAGGAAACTGAGAAGGAGTTGCATGAGTTGAATGAGAAACTCTGGAAGGAACAGGTTCTAAACAGATAGGAGAAGGAAGTGCAACAAGAACAGGTACAACAGGGGGTGCAACATGTACATACAGATGAAACTATGCACGTACAGGTAGTCAACTCATGCAAACAACTAGAAACAAGAAGACAGGGTGAGAAATCATAGGAGCAGGACTTCACTGAAGAGATTGAACAAGCACTTGAGGAGATGGATACGACATGGAGAAACAGGAGTTAGAGCAAGACATCGATCTCATGCCTCACCACCAAGAGGTCAATCGACCAGCTTCACCATATCTAGAAGAGGAGAAAGTCCCAAGCAACCAAGGAGACACTGAAATCCTTGGAGACAATCCAGAGGGAGAGACACACAACATCTCATTCAATGAGTCCCAACATAGAGTTGTGCAATCTCACAAAGTGTCAACTTCAAATGATCATACATCTCCTGTGTAATTTGAGGAGCTAGTATATCTCTTTGGAGGAGAAAGCGATAGTGAATATAACGTTCCGTTGTCGGAAAAGTGGTTGGTGATGGTTGTATTGTATGATTGGAACTTAAAGTTCTTAATATAACAAATCCAACATGTTTCATGCATATGTTGTATTGTATTTTGTCTATCTTGTTTACTTTAAATGATATATGTATATGTTTGCTTACACATGAATGTGTAGCTTTTTTATGTATATGTATGTATGAATCTTACTGAAATGTGTTGTTGGCTTAACCATCACTTTGGATTTCTAGCTCACTTTCCTTCCATGTTGTGATGCATCTTTGCTCATGTGTTCCCTTCTTAACTTCGTTCTTTCACAGGTTTCCAAGGTGTGCACTCACCTCACCCGCCGCGACATGTTAGAACCACTCATGCACCCTCCATGAATTGCTACATATGTCACACCCTTGCTACCAACAGGGACATCTTACTTGCCTCAATGTGAAACCATAGTCAAGGCGATACCGTACGACCCACCGTTGGGACTCCTACACCAAACAGTCTAAGGTCTAGTTGGGACTTCTTACCAGGGAGATCCTGTGACATGTTGGTGGGTCCAACACCGTCAACATGAAGCCACATGGTCAAATATTCTCGACACCCTTTGGGTTAGGCACTACTTTTTTTCCAATGGGTAGATCCCTTCGACTTTATTTGCTTGGATTTTTCCATGGATGTAACGACCACCCAGTGTCTATGAACCACCTAAAAAAATACATTTGCAAACATGCAATAAGAAAAACTGCACATGCAAAATATTTTTCTTAAGGAACCAACTGGGAAAAACTCCTCAAGCCTCTTGCATTAATTAGATGGATATAGAATGTATTACAATTACTTTCACGTACTGAGCACAACCTGCAAGTGAATAACCTATCTCTCTACTCAATGAGAATCTCTGACCTAGACATGGTTAATTTCTTCCTCTGATTGAGCCCCTATTTCCTTGTACAAATCCAACTCACAGAAAGATAGAAAGGATAGATCAACGCCTTATAATTCAACCTCTTCGAGGGGACAACCTCCTTTACATTACAAAAATGAACAATTCTTGGATGATTCAAATGACAAAACCTCCTTTCTATATATAGAAGTCTAAGCGGTCACAATATAACCAAGCCAACCTAACAATAATAATCTAAGGGCACAAAAATAACAATAGAGGGATTCTATGGGGCACAACAATATTAATAAGGGATACAACTACAACATTAATGGGGGCATCACTAGTATTATAGGGACCTAAAATGCCCCTCTCCGTCAAAAAAGTGTTGTTGTTATGAAACCAGCTCAAGAAAAGATAGAAAAGATAGATCAATGCCTTAGAATTCAGCCTCTTTGAGGGGGCAACCTCCTTTACATTACATAAATGAACAATTCTTGGATGATACAAATGAAAAGACCTCCTTTCTATATATAGGAGTCTAAGGGGTCATAACATAATCAGAGCCGACATAACAATAATAATGTAAGGGCACAATAATAACAATAGTGGGATTCTATGGGGCACAATAGTAACAATATGGGAACTACATGGGTACATCAATATAATAAGTGGCCATACTTCTTCGTCCTTCTTCCATTCATCCCTTGCTTTGTTTATCCAATCTGTTTGGATAATATAAATAGCACAAAACAATGCTTCCACATCCTCATCCTTGAAGAGTCTTCCCATTCGATAAGGTCGCCATTTTTTAAGTGCATGTAGTATTGCCAACATTTCCTTCTCATAAATAGCTTGCTTGAGATGTAGCAATAAAAATACCCAATCACCTACATCAAAACATTTTTCACTACGATGTTGATCTCCCTGTTGTTTCGTTTGATTTTGCACCGAAGTGGCGTTATCCTTTAAAAGTTGGAGAACTTGTTGTTGATGCTCGACGTGATCTTTCACTACTTGAACCTTTTTCTTCTTGATATGTCCTTCTATCTCTAGAGTTTGAGGAGTGGTAATTTCTTCCAATCCTTTACAAGATATGGTCAGATTCATTTCTTGATGCTTGATGTGATCTTTCACTTCTTGAACATTTTTCTTCTTGATATGTCCTTCTATCTTGATAGTTTGAGGAGTGGTAATTTCGAACAATGAATTACAAGATATGGTTGGATTCATTTCTTCTTTCTCTGGGGTGGGGTCCTGGCGTATATCTTCTTCTTTTGATGTTTCTTGATTCTTTTCTTCCTCCTCTTCATATTCTATGTAAAATAACTTCTTCTCAGCACACTTATGACCTTTAGTGCATTTGCTATCACAATTGTAACAAAACCCTTTTTCTCTTTTTTCTTCCAATTGTTGTGGTGTAACCCTTGTAGGTTGTGGAAGGCTAGGAGAAACAACAATTCCATCTTTATAGTTGTGAGGGGTACGCTTCCTGGTTTCCATAATTTTTCTTTCCACTATGTCACAAAGCCCTTTTACTCTTTCCAATTGTTGTGGTGTTGCTCTAAAGAAGGTGTTGCTCTTTGTATCCTCATAATGCGCTATCATTTCCTCCATGAAAATTGACCACGTAACAAGTTGTTTACGAGAACAAAGCCCTTTGTACCATAAAAATTGATCTGGTTCTAAATATCAAGATGCAATACATACCTTTTGTAACAGTTGTACACCATGTAGATCAAAATATTGCTCCATCTGAAGTATCCAATTTACCGGATCATTGCCATCAAACTTCCTCATCTTGCTTTTTCTTGATTTTAGGAGCTCGACCTTGAAATGACTGTAACTCTGTAGTTTTGGATCTTTAAGTTCTGAAATTGCGACCTATAGTAGCCCTCTGTGTCCTCTTTCCAATGCCACTAGTCTGATCCAAATTGGATTCTCTAAGGAAGAGCTATGCACAATCTCCCAAGATGACCTGATTATAGACCCTTCCAGAAGATCGAACTTGTATGAAGTGCCACGTGTCACTGTTTTGATCTTTGGATCTGAAAAATGCATACAAGAAACTACCATATGTCCTCTTTCTGTACCTTCTTACGAAATTTCAATCCGATCCTCAGAGAGAAAGTTATGACGGTTTTCCCCAGGTCACCTGTTTTGAATGTAATTCAAGAGTCTTCAAAAAGACCAACTTCCTCAGATCATCTCTCCGCAAATATCACGCGAAAAGCTCTGAAATTCGTACCCAAGGTTCAGCGCAATTTCTTCTCAAATGGGTTTTTTTGCAACTTCTGAAATGTCACAGAAAAAAAAAAGTTATAGCAAAAATTCCATGATGACCTGTTTGGAGCAGCGAAACCCTAGAATCCAAAGCTCTGATACCAAATGTTATGAAACCAGCTCAAGAAACGATAGATCAACGCCTTATAATTCAGCCTCTTCGAGGGGGAAACCTCCTTTACATTACATAAATGAACAATTCTTGGATGATACAAATGAAAATACCTCCTTTCTATATATAGGAGTCTAAGGGGTCATAACATAATCAGAGCCGACATAACAATAATAATGTAAGGGCACAATAATAACAATAGTGGGATTCTATGGGGCACAATAGTAACAATATGGGAACTACATGGGTACATCAATATAATAAGTGGGTTATACTAATAACAATAAGGGGTTACACTATTAGTATAGGGGCCTAACAGTTGTCCTCAACGCTTGAGTAGTTCTGGATGCTTCTGTATAAAATTCTCATCCTCCCATGTGGAATCTTTGGTGGATAAGTTCTTCTACTTGATGAGATACTATGAAATGGATTTTCGTAGTTGTCGAGTTCTTGTTTCTATGATTGCTTCCAGTTCCAATATCATATTTCCTTCCTTGTCAAGTTCTGGCAATATTGTTTGAACTGGGAGCTTGTCACCTATAACCTTCTTTAAACATGAAACATGGAAAACTGGGTGCACTCGAGAAGCTTTAGGAAGCTCCAATTTGTATGCCATAGTACCAATCTTTTGCAACACCTTGTACGGACCATAATACTTTGGTGACAATTTTTATCCTTCTTAGCTTGCTTGAGGGACATTTTTTTATATGGTTGTAGCTGTAGGAATACCCAATCACCTACATCAAAACTTCTTTCACTGCAATGTTGATCTACCTGTTGTTTCATTCTATTATGTGCCAACACGAGGTTATCCTTTAAGAGTTGGAGAACTTGTTGTTGATTCTTGATGTGATGTTCCATTGCTTGAACCTTACAATTTTCTCTTAAATATGATGTGATGGATGGTGGCTGATATCCATAAAGTGCCATAAATGGGGTCACTTTTGTTACAGTATGGAAGGAAGTGTTATACCACCATTCAACCAGAGGCAACCATTTGACCCATTGTGTCTATTTATTAGAGATAAAGCAACAAATATATCCTTCCAAACATTTGTTTACTATCTCTGTTTTCCCATCAGATTGAGGATGATAAGATGAGCTATGAGCTAACTGAGTACCAAGACAAGAAAATAATTTTTTCCAAAAATTTCCTATAAAATTGGATCTCTGTCACTTACAATAATTTTTGGGTTTCCATGTAGCTTTTGAATTATTTCCATAAATGCCATAGAAACTGTACTAGCTTTAAATGGATGTGATAATGCACAAAAGTGTGCATACTTGGTAAGTTTGTAACTACCACCATGATGACACTCTTTCCCTCAAACTTGGGTAAACCTGTGATAAAATCCATTGAAACCTCCTCCCAACGTTGGCTTGGAATTGATAAAGGTTGTAATAGAACTAGTGTCTTAATTGTTTCAGCTTTATTTTGTTGGCATACCAAACATTCCACCACAAACTTTTGAATATCTGATTTAAGGCCATCCCAAAAAAATTCCTTCTTAACCCTGTGGTAAGCTTTTAAAAATCCTGAGTGCCCTCCTAAGGGAGAAGCGTGCAATTCCAGAAGAATCTTTTGTTTGAGTTGGGAATTCTTACAGAGGTATAAGCGATCTTTGTACCATAACGAATCATTTTTCCAACTAAATGTATCAGATGTACTAGAATCTTGTTGTAACTTTCGAATAAGTTCCCACACTTCTTCATCATTCTTCCATTCCTCCCTTGCTTCGTTTATCCAATCTGGTTGGATAATAGAAATAGCGCACAACAATGCTTCCACGTCCTCATCCTTTCTTGAGAGTGCATCTGCCACAACATTTTGCTTCCCTTTTTTTATATGATTTCAAAGTCATAGCCCAACATCTTTGTGACCCATTTTTGTTGTTCTTCAAAGGATAATATTTGTTCTAAAAGGTATTTAAGGCTATCATGATCCATTTTTAACTTGAAGTGTCTTCCCATTAGGTAGGGTCACCATTTCTTAAGTGCATGTAGTATTGCCAACATTTCCTTCTCATAAATAACTTTGTGTAAATACTTTCCCTTGATTGGACAAATTTCGAAAGCAATGGGTTTTTCATCTTGCATTAAAACAACACCAATTCCATTTCCAAAAGCATCACATTCCACAATAAAGGTTTTTGTGAAGTCTGGTGTAGCTAAGACCACTGCTTGGCACATTGCCTCTTTAAGATCTTCGAAGGCCTTTGTTGCTTCTGGAGTCCATGAAAATGCATCTTTCTTCAACAATGTTGTTAGAGGTGTTGCTATCTTCCCATAATTCTTAACAAACTTGCGATAATACCCTATCAACCCGAGAAATCCTTGAAAATGCTTTATGGATGTGGGGATTTCCCATTCCTTAATGGCTTGAATTTTGCTAGGGTCTACCTTAGCTCCTTCATGAGATACAATATGACCCAGATATTCCACCTCTTGTACTCCAAAGAAACATTTGGATCCTTTTGCATATAATTGTTTCTCCTTCAATAGTTGTAGCACCCTGTCAACGTGTTCAACATGATCCTTCCCAAACTTGTTGTAGATTAGTATATCATCAAAAAAGACTAACACAAATTTTTTAAGGAAGGGTTTGAAAATGGAATTCATCAAACATTGAAATGTAGAGGGTGCATTGGTAAGGCCAAAAGGCATGACCAAAAACGCATAGAGACCCTCATGATTTCTAAATGTTGTTTTCAGAATATCTTGAGTCTTCATTCTGATTCGATGATATCCTGAACGAAGATCTAACTTGGTGAAGTAAATTGATTCATGCAATTCATCCAATAATTCATCAATGATAGGAATAGGAAACTTATCTTTAATAGTGAGCTTGTTAAGCTCCCTATAATCCGGACACATGCACCATGATCCATCCTTCTTGTGCACCAATACTACTGGAGCAGAGAAAGAACTTTGGCTAGGTTGAATTATACCAACCTCAAGCATTTCTGCAACCATACGTTCAATTTCACTCTTTTGGGTATAGGGATATCTGTACGCCCTAATGTTTGGAGGAACACTTCCTAGAATCAAATGAATAGCATGATCATGATCATGAATAGGTGGGAGACCTTTGGGAGTCTCAAATACCTTGGAATGATTGTCCAACACTTTTTAGAGATCTAGAGCAATAGATGAATTC
The DNA here is from genome assembly GCA_031772625.1 of Pinus tabuliformis. Lineage (NCBI taxonomy): Eukaryota > Viridiplantae > Streptophyta > Pinopsida > Pinales > Pinaceae > Pinus > Pinus tabuliformis. The sequence continues at coordinate 178,507,280 of CM062805.1, read as the reverse complement.
GATGTGGAAAAATCTAGCCAACATAATTGTGCAATTACACCTCGTTGTTCCTTTTTTAGAAGCTTTGTCATACTGCTAGAGCTTATTATATTTCTTGGTTTCCCTGCAATACCCCTTAATTCAACTTCATTTCCTTCTGCATAAAATTTCATGAAAATCTCTTGAATGTTAAAAGTTATTGTACACAAGGATTGTAGCCATTGGACTCCTAGTACAACATTAGCACCTCCCATTGGAATGGAAAGCATTGGGCTTTTCAATACATATTCTCCCATGGATAGCTTGATATTATGGCACTTTCCAGAGCAATTTATCATTCCTCCATTTGCAACCATCACTTGACATTCCGGTGCTAGATATAGGAAGAAATTCAATTCTTTTGCTATCTTACAATGAATAAAATTGTGGGTACTTCCTGAATTAATCAACACTATTACCTTTTTCCTCTTGATTTGTCCTTCTATATTGATGGTTTGAGGAGTGGTAATTCCTGCCAATGCATTACAAGATATGGTCGGATTCATTTCTTCTTTATCTAGGCTTTGTTCTTGGAGTATATCCTCTTCTTTTGACCTTTCTTGCTCCTTTTCTTCTTCCTCTTCACAATCTATGTAGAATAATTTCTTCTTAGCACACTTATGACCTCTAGTGTATTTGCTATCACAATTGTAACAAAGCCCTTTTTCTCTTTTTTCTTCCAATTGTTGTGGTGTCAACCTTATAGGTTGTGGAAGGCTAGGGGCAACAACGCTTCCATCTTTATAGTTGTGAGTGGTATACTTCCTGGTTGCCATAATTTTGCTTTCCATTTTCCTTGCTAACTTGAATGCCTTCTCTAATGAATCAGGTTCCCAAAGGTGAACATCATGTTGGATATTATCCTTTAAAGTCCCTATGAACACATCAATCCTATGCTCCTCTGGAATATTTCTACCCTTATGTTCAGTTGTTGGAACTCCTCAATGTTCTCCATTATTAAACCCTTTTGTTTGAGACTTATCAATTGGCTAAAAAAAGTGTTGCTTTTTGTATCCTCATAATGTGCTGTCAATTCTTCCGTAAAAAATCCCAAATGATAATTTGTTTATGAGAGCAAAGCCATTGATACCATATAAACTGATTTGGTTCCAAATATAAAGTTGCAATACATACTTTGTGTGTTTTGCACAGTATTGAGATCGAAAAATTGCTCCATCTGTAATATCCATGTTGTGGGATCCTTGCCATCAAACTTCCTCATATCGATTTTTGGAATATGGTGGGTCTTCGATCCAAAATTAGAGTCTATGGAATCATGATTAACATTTCTTTTGTTTTCATCATGAGTTTCCTTTACTACCCTTTCACCATTAGTGACCATTTCTTGTAGCAACTTATTCATATTTATCTCCAATTCTTCCATCTTATCATCCATGCCATCTATTTTAGCATCCATGCCATTCATCTTAGCTTCCATGCCATCCATCTTAGCTTCTACGTCTTTCTTTAAACAATCCACATTAGCTTCTACACCTTTCTTTAAACCGTCCATCTTAGCTTCTACAGATTTCTTCAAACCATCCATCTTAGATTCTGTTACTTTTTGTGCAAGTGACACTTGTTGCACTTGGTCTCGTAATTTTGATATATCATGTTGCATTTCTTCCTCTTCTTCATGAGTCACGCTAAATATTTTAGGTTGCTTACTAGGTGTTTGCATTTCTTTCCTCGGGGCATCAATTGCCGATAGTAATTCTTTACTATGCCCTTTGAATTCCTTCAAAATAATTTTTCAAACCAAGCTTATGCAAAAATTAAAAAAAAACTACACACTTTTTTTTCACTTTGTAGGAGCTTGATATTGAATCTAATGTATCTCTGTAATTTCGGATCATCCAGTTCTGAAATTGCAATCTGTAGTAGCCCTATGCGTCCTCTTTCCAATGGCATTAGTCTGATATAAATTGGATTCTACAAGGAGGAGTTATGCACAATCTCCCAAGATGACCTGATTATAGACCTTTCCAGAAGAGTGAACTTGTATGAAGTGCCACGTGTCACTGTTTCGACCTTTGGCTCTGAAAAATATATACAAGAAACTACAGTCCGTCCTCTTTCTGTACCTTCTTACAAAATTTCAATCTGATCCTCAGAGAGAAAGTTATGATGATTTTCCCCAGGTCACCTTTTTGGAATGTAATTCAGGAGTCTTCAAAAAGACCAACTTCCTCATATCATATTTCCCCAAATATAGTGCGAAAAGCTCTGAAATTTAGACCCAAGATTTAGTGCGATTTCGTCTCAAATGGGTTTTGTTTTTCGCTTCTAAAACGTCACAAAAAAAAGGGTTATAGCGAAAATGCCATGATGACCTATTTGGAGCAGCGAAACCCTAGAATCCAAAGCTCTGATTCCAAATGTTATGAAACCAGCTCACAGAAAGATAGAAAAGATAGATCAACACCTTAGAATTCAGTGTCTTCGAGGGTGAAACCTCCTTTACATTACATAAATGAAAAATTCTTGGATGATTCAAATGACAAAACCTCCTTTCTATATATAGGAGTCTAAGGGGTCACAATATAACCAAGCCAACCCAACAGTAATAATATAAGGGCACAAAAATAGTAATAGAGGGATTCTATGGGGCACAGTAATAACAATAGGGGCATAAAAATATTAATAAGGGATACAACTACAATATTAATGGGGGCTTCACTAGTATTATAGGGACCTAACACAAATCCTTAGGAATTAGCCCCTATTTTCTAGGAATTTTTCTCCAATTGATTGTGCAATTCCCAAGGATTGATCATCTGATCGCATGCAACCCTTATAAACTTAGACTAGTTTACAAATATTTGTTACACCACCTTGGAATCTCCACCACATCTGGGAAACTCAAATTCTCTGCATGCACTAGCTATTTTTAGTTGATTGATCAATTAGCTGGATGACCACTGAGTTAGATTGCTATACCATTGCACAACTAACCTTCCACTAGTTCTTTCAATAGTTAGAACCAATTTAACTGAATACAACTAGAAATAATTAAATTGGATTACTCAAATTTAGTAATCACACATGTTTAACTAAACTCCAAGCCCTCTAACTCGAATTTACTGAGCTAATTGAGTGACAAGAACCATGTCACCTCAGTTAACTACCTCCAAGTTGTCTGTTTATGTGGAAATTTGAATTTTCTCAATTTAACCAAGGAAAAGTCAAATTGAGACTTTCTTGCTACATTTTTCAAGATGATATATATATATATATATATATATATATATATATATATATATATATATATATATATATATCATTTGTGTTATTAATATTTAAAATGTTACATGTCAAGTCCATATTAGAAACTGAATGAATTACAAATTTCCTCCAAGAAAACTTACTAATGAAATAAAAATTTCCCCTCTAATGATTTACATTTTACACATTAAAATGTTAGTACATTCTCTAATCATGTTTCAAAGTAAAAAGCATATATCCATAGTACTCAACCTCTATCTGTAATCATTTTTGTCGTAAATATTTTTCAAATGTTACATTTTAGATGCGTGTGTTTCTATATATATGTAAAACTATTTTTGTTATGTGTGTGTGTGTGTGTGTGTGTGTGCGTGAACTCCATATTTATGGTATATATATATATATATATATATATATATATATATATATATATATATATATATATATATTTACAAATTTCCCCTATTTATATATATATAGATATTATGATTTACATTTTCCACATTAAAATGTTAATACATTCCCTAATCATATTTCAAAGTAAAAAGCATATATCCATAGGACTCAACCTCTATCTGTTATTATTTTTGTCATAAATATTTTTTAAATGTTACATGTTATATGTGTGTGTTGATATATATATTAGGACTCAACCTCTATCTGTAATTATTTTTGTCGTAAATATTTTTCAAATGTTACATTTTAGATGCGTGTGTTTCTATATATATGTAAAATTATTTTTGTTATATGTGTGTGTGTGTGTGAACTCCATATTTATGGTTAATAGTAATATATATATATATATATATATATATATATATATATATATATATATATATATATATATATATATATATATATATATATATATATATATATATATATATATAATTCTTTTTTTAACACAATCAGTTACTGATTTTCATTAAAAAAAGATGTGGGAGTGGACTCCCGTTACAAAGATTTTGGTGCCAACCAAGCTTTGAAGGGCAGATTTTTTATAAAGCCTTACAAACTGAAACAGAAAAACATTACATTTGCATTTCATAGGAAACTACTAAAGTTAGAAAAAACATAATTAGAAGTGTTGAAAGCCCCTAATTTTGATTTACTGAAGGCTCTTGCTTTGGCTTGATTCTACTGCTTTGATGCCCAAAATTATCTCCAAACTGATTGAGGAGTGTTGTGGGGAAAAATGCCTATTTAGGACGATCCTATCCACCTAAGGTGTGACAGCGCCTTAGCAACAAACGAATACAGCTATCATGATTTCTTCCTTTATGAAATATGAAAGAGAGGAGATCGGCAGACTTACCATTATCTTGCGGTTGTCCCTCGAACTAGATCCTCTTCTCTTTGTGTGTCCATAGCTACTTGCCTCCTTGCTCGATCAAGAGAACAGCTACTTGAATCCCACAAGATCACAAGAGAACAGCTACCTGTGACAAGAGAACAACTAATTGCAACAAGAGAAGAACACAATACAAAGGCAAATATACATATTCATAAATGATTCAGGATTAGAAGTAAATCAAATATACTAATGCAATTACACAAAATACACCAGCATATAGGAAAGAATCAAGATAGCTTTATTGAAAGTAACAGGGTTCAGGAAGAGATACAACCCATAGGGCTCCAACCCAGCATCTCCTTCCCAGCAGAATGGAATTCCTTCTTCAACTCCTTTCAAAGCACAACACACCCAATATTTCTAGCCATAAACCAACAGCAATTCTTTGCAAATACCAAATTCCAGCCCCCCTAGACCTCATGAGAGAGATCTATATATAGGAGTTTTGGAGAAAGGATGAGTCAGCTTGAGGCTGGTATGAAGCTGACTAGTGTCCTCTCCCACTTCAGTTCTTGAGTCCACTTGGAGGTTCTTGCTTCCACTTGGATATTTGGAACCTCTTACTCATCACCAGTCGAATTCCTTGATCCAAGTGTCATTTTGGAAGCTTCCTGGGCATTGACACCTTGAGGAATGACTCTGCCACATGTCCAAACTCGCCCAGCGCAGGTAACCTTCTTTGTAGTTGACATTCAACGCAGGTAGACAGTGGAGCAGTTGACATTCAGCGCAGATACTCAGTGGAGCAGTTGACATGATCTAGAATTGCCTTGTTTTTGAGTGTTTTCAGGTGGAGAACTTTTGTTAAGTGTTGTGGTTTGTTGGCCTTGTTCCTCTAGGGGTAGGAACAACATGTTTAGGGACTTTGGATCCCTTGATTATTGACATTTCATGCTCAGTGATGCAAGGCACAAAAATGTCTATAACAGTTGCCCCCTAAAGTATGAGGCCGTTTATCAGGTGAAATGCTTTATCCAGGAGGGTCCGAAGTTCATCCATCTGCTGGGAGGAGACCTGTAATAAAATACAATACAATACATTATGATTCATACTGCTTTAATGATCTAGCTGAGGCGGGCATTCCCATGCTCAGCTTTATAAATTCATTTGTGTACATAGAACAGACGATCGTCTGATGGTAGACTGATAATTTTGGTGAAATTATCATCCTTTGAATAGGATGATCATCTGCTGCAATGATGTACATGTCAAATGTCTTTATTTTTCCTGAATATATATCGCAGCCCAGATGGATGAAACTAGATCCGGGGTCTTCAAACTCGTTCGATCTTCACTCTAAGTACAAGTCGATCCATGTGAGAATTGCGCTGAAGTCGAACATGGAAAGACATCGCTTGATTACCGGTCAATGATGTAAACCGTTAACAAGCGCGAGAGGACTCACCGATAATGATAATGACCCTCAAGGTACTGCAGTAAAATTCACGTGGTGTGAATAAAGGACTTGGCGTCGAACACCACGCAAAATCTTCTGGTCGAAGGTCATTGATGTATACCTGTCGCCGGAAGTGAGAAACTTGCCATTGAGGCATGCAAGCTTCAAAGTACTGAAGGGGTTGTTCCTAGATCAACTCCTTGGATAATGAGATGATGTCGACAAGGAGCGATTTGTCAAAGGAGGGCCTTAATGAATCCCACATAAGTGACACGGAATGGAGCTAATGATTTTAATGGAGGTGAAAATAATCTGTGACATATGATTCAGGGTGGCGGTCATGAATGGATGAAGGATAATGTATGGTAGTGGATGGGACCCGGTTGACTCTTTCTGAACGACTTCTCTTGAACATATTGTTGGAGAGGTAAATCCCCTCTACGGATAGAGGCGATCCCTACTAGCCCAGCAAGGGTCTAGCAACAATCACACAATGCTGCTACGCATATTCCTAGTTACAATTAAACAAGAGGTAAAAAGCACCTACTTGGATTCCCGCGCTGTCGTTTGGCGAAGAGATGTTGCCTTCGCTCCCTCGCTTCAGCTGATCACAATCCTTCGCGATCCCCGCGAATGGACACCTGCACACACGAAGAGAAAGCAAACGCAAGCGTGAAATCTAGTAAAAGTAACCATACATCAGTCAGAAAAGATATAATTCACATTTACCCATTGCATAGACAAACGAGAATGGAACAATAATAGCAGTCATCTATTATTAATCAGAATAGAGAAGAGTACAACCAAATGTTCTGACGTCGGTAACCTTCTCAGGAGGGGCCAGTCAGCGTGTATCTCAAGCATTCACCTTTGATGATGGTTCTCCCAAGACAAACAACTCTCTCTCTCTCACACAAATGTCACAAACAACCTTCCCTAAGCAATCAATCACTTCCACACCTAGCACACCAAACCTATAGCAACAATCTGAGCACTACAAGCTCTGTACAATCCAAGCTATTCCAAGCTAAGTCTAACTATCAAAAACCAGCTGCTCATGGTAATGGTGAGAGTTTATATAGGAGAAGGAGTCTCCTAAAAGGGTGGAAGGATGAGCTTATCTTCAAGGGAAGTTGTTGGAAAGGGTCGAACAGACATGCCATAGAAGGGAGTCGACAGTCACAAAGTCAACAACCAAGCCTGGAGGGATCTGGAAGGCAGGTTGTTTGAACAAATTCGCCTAAACTGGATCAGCGCGGATTCTAGGAAAACTGCCGCGCTGTCGGCGCATATCAATAACTGAAGAAGTCATGCCAGTGCGGAAGAACACGGGAAAGGCGCGCTGTGGACCATCGCGGAAAAGTGATGTTCTTCCGCGCTGGCAGCGCACAGCATACACTGGAAGGCGCCTGTCATCGCGGTTATTTTAGGAACAGACGCGCTGATGAACAAAACTTTGGAAAAATGGGTTTTTAAGCCAGTTCAGGGATCAAGCACTTAGTGATTGTGAATTCTGGGCACAGCAGGGTGACTGACAGGAAGGCAGTGATAAATTACTGTGTAACAGATGCCCCCTAAAGCATGAAGACCGAGAGAGTGGGAGGGGTGAAATGCTTTACAACACACGCCGAACTGGAACACCACCAAGAAGTACCGAAAATCTCCGACAATCAAGTACACGCAGTCTGGGCATGGGCGCAGCCATCCAAAAGACATGCGAGATGGTCTGTGGTATGGACGCAGCCACCCAGTCAAAGAGACCAAAAACTGAGAAGGTATGGTCGCAGCCATCCATGAAGACTCAGGTATGGGCGCAGCCATCCATCAATGAGTCATGTAATGATTATCCACAAAATCGCAGCCTGGACCATAATGAGCAAGGATCCAGGGTCTTGCGCTCCATCTCGACCCGAACAGAGTACAAGTCCAAGCATGTGAATATATGAGTTGAAGTCGAACATGCATGAACATCGTCTGATTACCAGTCAATGATGAAAACTGTTAACAGACGCGAGAGGTACCACCAATAATGACAATGGCCCTCAAGGTACTATAGGTACAATCCGTGGCGTGTGAATCAATGAGTTGGTGTCGAACACCCACGGAATCATTCGATCGAAGGCCAATGATGTAAACCTTGCGTCGAACACGAAGAACCTGCCATTGAGGCATGCAGGCTCCAAGGCACCTGGAAGGAGTCTCTAAGTCACTTTCTCGGATAATGAGTTGGAGTCGACGAGAAAGGACCTTGATCGAAGGTGGGCCATGATGATTCCCACATCATCGACACGAGACAGAGGCATAATAGTTTGTGTGAGATAGCGAACGAGGTTGCATTGTGGCAGAGGACAACTTCTCTTGAACATATAACGGCACTGTAACGGGTTTGGCAGTACTTGACATCAAATGAGCAGCGGATAAGGTGGTGATGGCAATGAACAGATGAGAGGTCAAATAGGATATCCCAAACCCATGGAGGCTAGTGAAAACAAAATGAGATGAACCCACCCAGACACGAAACAACGGAGTGCCATGTTCAAGAGCGACGTACTGCCGAGACGACTGTAATCATAGTTCCATTTTCCCCACCTTTGCAGGCAGGTACCCCGATTATTTTTGGATGACAAGCTTGACGGGGATAACATATGCTTGATGTGCGTCATTTCGACGATATCTGATGTCATTGAGTGTTTAACGAGCCTGACAAAGGAAAAACTCGGCTTCTTTTCTTGTTTCGAGAGTCTGAAAAGAATGCGGAAAAGGAGACTCCAGGGGGGTCCTTTTTCGTACAGTTGTGTCTCTCGAGCCCGAAAAAGTATAAAACTATGCTCGAAAGAACCGCCCGGCCATTACAACCGAGGAGTACTTTTCATGAATAGTGTCTTTGACCTGAAAAAGTAAAAAAGCGGTCGAAAACACGTCGTTTTAGAGCCGATATCGAGCGCGAAACGACAAACACCCGGCAATCTTTTTTGGTCCAACGGTCGGAAAAAGAGCTTAAAAACGACCGCCTTTCATTCCTTTTAACGAGCTGAAAGGAAGCTCGGCTATCTTCTCTTGTTTAACGTCGGAAAAGAGCTTAGAGACGACACTTTTGGGGATCACATGAACGGTGGACCGTCATGACCAAGCTGCTGTACCTGCACCTGCACAAGGGCACTACCCGCATAAATCCATTCGATATGCGTAAAAAACATATTAAAACATGCATTTAACAAATTCAGGGCTAGAGTTATGGTTAAAAATGGTAAAAACCCAAAAATATGGTAATTTAGGAGTTTTTACTATAAATAGGGGGGAGTAATAAGTCATTTTTACCATTTTACTATTTTGGAACGTGAAGGACGTGGAGGAGCCAGAAAGTTGACGGAGCGATTTCTAGCCCGTACAGACACCGTTTTCCGATCCGCTTCTTCCAGGTAGGTTCTCGTTCCCTTGCCCTGCATTTTGGTTAATTTTAGTAGGATTTTAACGGTTGAATTTGCCCAATTGGGCAAATTCTTGGTGCATGGATGCGCCCTCGGTCAGCGCGGATATCCCCCACGGGGTCGCGCTGACCGAATTAGGACAAAACGTGGCCAACTTCGGGTCAGCGCGGAAAACCCGTGTTCTTCCGCGCTGACCTCGAAATTTTACAAAGGGCTGCCATGGCCAGCGCGGCTGTTTCTAAAACAGCCGCGCTGGCGCGGAAAAAATTTTGTTTTTGAAAATGAACGTGAATTTTTACATGCCAGCACTTCTAACTTGTTTTTTATGGCTTGTGCAGGACATCATGGCTTTCCAATGGCAGGAGAGAGTTCACGATGTGGAAGATATAGCCGCTTGGGGGGATGTGAATTGCTGCAATGCCATGCGGGCTTGCGGTTTCATGAAATTCTTTCTCACGCCGCGCCTGAGAGCTCAGCATGATCTTCTGGAGCTGCTGATTAGAGCATGGAACCCGGTGGATATGAAATTCACCATCCGTGGTCACGATATTGAGTTCGACCACATGGATATCTTTTTCTTGACTGGGTTGTCGCGCCGAGGTGCGAGGCCCATCTTGGAGGGGCAGCGACCTAGCGGCGGTACTTTGGATGACCTGATGGCTCGGGTTTGCCCGGGGGCAGCGAAAACGCGAAGTGGGAAGTGTTCGATCCCCACAGTGAGAGACATAGTGTTGCGCACCATCCTGTTCATGGTAACCCGGGCAGCGGGTAGCATGGCTAACCATGAGGCTTCCAAGACTCATCTCCTACTAGCTCTTGATTGCCTCGAGCCTACAGTGTTTGATTGGTGCACGGCAGTGTCCAACAACATGAAGAGGCAATTGAGTAACTGCCGTCGCGGGGAGACGAAGCAGTTCGGCTATGGATCGATCCTGGTCCCGCTCATTCTGGAGCGAGTGCCAGCCATGCGGCTGCAGTCGATGGCCGTGGATGCCCCCAGGGATCCTCGAGAGACGAGGGCCTCACGATGGGCTCGTATCATGCCACGTGGGGGTGGCGGCCGGCCACATAGCTGGGGAGCATTCTTCCGAGACTGGCTGGACCAGCAGGAGATCTTTGTGCAGGATTGGCCATATGCGGGCATGGATTTCCGCAATGACCCTGATTTGGCACTGCCCCCAGGTGAACAGTGGGATGATGCAGGTATGACACTTTTGACTTTTGAGTTTTGCAATGTTTTTTAATTTTTTATGTACATGTCCTAATAAATGTCTTGTTATGCAGATGTGGGGCCTACTAGACCGATTGGCCTGGCTGCCACGGCACGGAGAGAGGGCCAGGGAGCCGGAGCTTTGGCCTTAGCCCCTCCAGGGGTTAACGCGTCGGAGACTGTGGCTCGCAACCTTGAGGGGTTGCTGGAGGGGGTGCCTGACTACCAGGGGGTCGAGGAGGTCCCCTTAGAGCATCAGATTAACACAGTGGGGGTGGAACCCAGGGTGCACCGCCTTCTGAGGCGGGTGGCACGAGCAGCTGTGTACTACAGAGAGCATCATCCAGCTGACTAGTTGTCTAGGTTTTATTTCCACTGCTATTTTGAGACATATGACTCAGATGTATTGAGATTTTTGGACATGCACACCTATTTTTGAGCGCCTTAGTGCGCCATACGATATATATATATATATATACCGATTTTTGGATGGGTCACTGTTACATGTGATGATGTGTTCTTTATGTTATGCGTTTATTCAGTACAATTGTGATCTTATGTATGAATTTGCACAACACATGACCCATGGATTTTATATTTTTTAATGCAAGCTTAAAAGCACACACATGCAAACTATGCTTGAAATGTTTTACGTATGCTTATTCTTAGATGGATCTTTTACATATGATGATATGTTTTCTATGCTATGCGACTGTTCAACACACATGTGATCTGATGCATCTGTTTGCATAACAAACGACCCATCATGAAATATGGACATATTTTATTTTTATGAAAGCTTGAAAACACACATGATAATCACGCATGCAAACTATGCTTTGAACAATGGATTTTATTTTTGATGCAAGCTTAAAGGCACGTATATACATGCAAACTATGCTTGATGGGAAAGGGATGGGCATGCCCCCAGCATCGTGTCTCAATTCGAGGCACATGCCCCCCAAGCTTCAAATCATTGAAAATGGGTTGAAGGTTGACAAAATGGTTATTGCTCTCGAATTGCACGAGCTCATGTTTCATTGTTTTAACGAGGTTGACACAGGTAAAAGAACTATCCTCGGACCGCCGTGTTTCATTGTTTAACGAGGTTGACACAGGTAAAAGAACTATCCTCGGACCGCCTTTGTTTCATTTTTTAGCGAGCTTGACACAAGACAAGGAACTGTGCTCCATGCAGACTTCATCATAATGAACGGGAAGTGGAGGCCTCCAAGAAGGTGGCTCCGGAGGGGAGACCAACATCTTGGAAATCAGGACCTAATGCCCCCAGGACGCTATGCACGATGGTGTCATCACTTGGTACGGGCACGGGGTGGGTGGCCACGTAGTTGATTTGTGGCGAGGCCGATGCAACTTGTTGATGAAAACCAGGAGGGAAAGACGGATGTGCGGGAGGGGCTTGTGGACGAACGAATGATAATTGATCGAATGTCACGATGCTTCCATCGTGTGGAAAGTAGATCACACGGAAAAGTGAAGAAACAAGGGCTCCCATGGCATACACATAATCGCGACCAAGGAGAAGACTGAAGTCTAAAGAACCTTGGGTAACTGAGACGTCTATATAGACAGTCTTGCCTCCCAAAGTAATAGGAAACTTTGTAAGGATCCCTAATGGCTGACTCGTTCCTCCATCAAACGCGGTGAGATGCGGTGCGACAGGTACAAGCGATGGGGAACCCAAAGCTCGCCAAGTAGTAACGGGCATGAGACTAACCGATGCTCCTTCGTCTAACACAGTGCCGGGCAGCGCCTTATTGCAAGCATAGGCGGTGACCCAGAAAGGCACATGGGACGGAAGGGGAGGGGCAGTCAAACGACTCCAATCAAAGGAGATGACCAAACTACTTGGTGGGGGAACCATATGGTTGCCCCCCCGCTCGGAAAGAACCGAATCTAAATTCTCCGGAGAGGTTTCAGGAGAACCATTATCAAGCTCAGGAGAATCTGAGGAGACGAGAAGGACATGAGAACTTTGCTCTTCCGAAACAGAGTGGTTGAGAGGAGTTGAACTCGAATCAACACCCTTTCTAACCAATGGCGGGTCTGGAACAGGCTGGGAACAGCCAGGTTCGGGAAGAGGAGGCTGGACAAGAGAGGGATCTGAAGCAATCTCTTTGTCAACAGAGGTGCGATCGACAGCTGTAGAAAGACGTTGATAACCAGCGGGAAATGGATTCGGAGGAGTAGCAAGACTTTCCAACACAGCAGAGGCTTTATCCATGAGTGGACAAAGGTGAAGGAGATGTTTACCTTCACAAAGTCGACAGGGGATTCGAAGCTTCCCCTTCTCCTTACCATTCCCAACTGCCGAGGTAGCATCGCCATGATCACCAGTGGACGATGAAGGGCAGGCCGGGTCGTGGGACCAAACTTCTAATACCCTGGGAATGCCAGGACAGTCACGAAGCAGATGGTCCTCCTTGCATAGTCGACAAGGAAACTTGACCTTCCGTGTAGGGGCCGAAGGTGACCCGACTTCAGTTATACTGGAGTGGATAGCTGGACTTGAGGGGGGGACTGTGTGTGTAGGCTCTCCCTGAGGGGACTTCTTCTTCTTGGTCTTCCTCTTCTTCCTCTTAGCCACCTGGTTATGCGAATCGAGACTTTCACCAGGCGAAGTCGAAGATGAGGACGTAGAAGTAGGGGTCGAAGGGGAGAGGTCCACCTTAGGATCAACATGATGTTGTTCAGGTGGAGGGACTGATGGACTAACAGCCGATACGGTAGAGACCAAAGATGTTGAAAACAACCATACAGGCAACCCGACAATTAACCCTGGTAGGGACAACGTCGCCATATACGGAGCACCAACATTCCCAAGAGGAGGGAATTGTCCTGGATTCCCATCAGAAGGGGAACCTGGGTTAGTGAATCTCGGAAAAGTTGCCATAGCAAATGAAAACGAAACCTACTCAAGCTAACGTTCACAAGATCTAACTGGGTGATGTTATCGTGGCCAAATTAATTTTAAAACACAAGAACCAAACTTGACCTTTTCATGTTTCAGGAGTCGAGAAAAGGACGAAAAGATGACTCCAGTCTCCTTCGAATTTTTAATGAGCACGAAGTGACAAGACGCTCACAGGCACCTTTTCGTTTAGGGAGTCCGAAAAGGATCAAAAGTGACTGCTCTGGAACTCTAGGTAGAGGGTGTGCCAAACTCTTCGCAAAACCACAGAATACTTTTTAGGGTACGGGTGGTCAATCTTCGTGAATGCTGTGTTCACTGCATTGCGAATCGTAGGGCGGCCGACTCGGCTTCCTATGGATAAAGGATAAAAGCCTAGTGGGGTCTCCCTATATACGCGACGGTACGTGGGAGCGCAGTCCGTGTTAGACCACTATCGAGTCATAGGAGGAGGAATCACCCAACCTAATGTGAAACAACAGTGACTATGTTTTAAGACGCCGGAACACGTCTCTAACCTAGACCTCTAGATATTTGCGTTTAGTTCCAATGCGTTTTTAGATTCATTTGGTTCATTTTACAGTTGATCTTGAGATTAAGTTTCGATTTCAAGCTCTATCGTATGTTCGCTCACAATTACTTAGATGCAATCTATATGCAAAAGAATTCCGTTCTGTTCGATGAATTCTAGCTATGAGAGAGCAAAGAATTTTAAATCAAACCAAACGAACACAAACAAACAAGTAGCTAAATGCAACTAAAGCGAGGAAAGGAAACTTTTCTTTTGAAGATGCAAGCCAACGAAATGTTCTTTTCCTTTTCAAATTTTTTAAAGCAAGCCACTAGTTTGATTTATTTTCAACGACATAAAGCATCTAAAGGAATTTGGAGGAACCTGAACACCAAGCAAACTACTTAATGAGAGCACACAAAGTTCCCGAAACGCTCAACCAAAGTTTCGAAATCAAAAGAAACAAAGCAATGCACGAGCTATGTGATCTAAGCTCTGCAAAACAAGCAAGGATTGCAAACAAGGAGGAAGCGAAAAAGACCACTTGGAAACATAATCCAAAACACTCTAACAATCACTGAACAAATGCGAAAACAAGTCTAGAACCAGCTGGTCAATCAAGCAAACAGAGATCCTACGGTAGGCTTGACACACACACAGCCTCTAGATGTCCTAGGGCTAGAGTGCGAAATCAATAGAGAAAAGCAAACACCCGACGGACTAGAGTCACGACCAGTCAATTAGAGACTCAACACAATCCAGCAATTGCAAAAGTGAGGATGGAAACACGAACCAAGCAGCGAAAGCAAAAGAAGGGAAGGTATTTGCAAACTCAAAACTGAGCAAAACGAAACCCTATGAAGCTAAGCTCCGTAATCAAACAGTTCAAAGTTCAGACAGTGAAAAACAAGTCATTAGACAGGTGGAGAGAAGAAGGGAAAGTCACAGCAAGAGGTTTAGGAGGCCAATTTGGTCAAAAATGGATTTTTCAGGCTCAGCGCGGGTAGCCTTCAGCAACTCGGCGCTGACAGGGAGAGGCCTGTAGCAACTTTGCGACGTCAGCGCGGAAGGACAGGGATAAAGCGCGCTGTCTCAGAAAAACGAGGTCAGCGCGGAAATAAAACACACAGACGCGATGACGAAAACCACAAAGAAGCGGGGGCGCGATGTCAGCGCGGAAGGACACGAATAAAGCGCGTTGCCCTTGAAAACGAGGTCAGCGCGACTGTTAGACGTACAGGCGCGATGAAGAGAAAACCAAAGAACAGGGTCGCGATGTCAGCGCGACTGTTCGGAAATAAAACGCGCTGAGAGCAAAAAACAAGAAAAGCCAAAACAAAAACTTCCAAAACCACAGGCAGGAGCTTTTCAACAATAAAAATGTTTCCCAGAAACACCCAGAAAGTTCATAAGCAACAAAGACAATCCCAAAGACTCGGAAAGCGGTCAATCAAAGCCAAACACAAAAGTGGACTCGAGAGACAAAAAGGCTGATCCCCAGCGGAGTCGCCAAATTGTTGGAGAGGTAAATCCCCTCTACGGATAGAGGCGATCCCTACTAGCCCAGCAAGGGTCTAGCAACAATCACACAATGCTGCTACGCATATTCCTAGTTACAATTAAACAAGAGGTAAAAAGCACCTACTTGGATTCCCGCGCTGTCATTTGGTGAAGAGATGTTGCCTTCGCTCCCTCGCTTCAGCTGATCACAATCCTCCGCGATCCCCGCGAATGGACACCTGCACACACGAAGAGAAAGCAAACGCAAGCGTGAAATCTAGTAAAAGTAGCCATACATCAGTCAGAAAAGATATAATTCACATTTACCCATTGCATAGACAAACGAGAATGGAACAATAATAGCAGTCATCTATTATTAATCAGAATAGAGAAGAGTACAACCAAATGTTCTGACGTCGGTAACCTTCTCAGGAGGGGCCAATCAGCGTGTATCTCAAGCATTCACCTTTGAGGATGGTTCTCCCAAGACAAACAACTCTCTCTCTCTCACACAAATGTCACAAACAACCTTCCCTAAGCAATCAATCACTTCCACACCTAGCACACCAAACCTATAGCAGCAATCTGAGCACTACAAGCTCTGTACAATCCAAGCTATTCCAAGCTAAGTCTAACTATCAAAAACCAGCTGCTCATGGTAATGGTGAGAGTTTATATAGGAGAAGGAGTCTCCTAAAAGGGTGGAAGGATGAGCTTATCTTCAAGGGAAGTTGTTGGAAAGGGTCGAACAGACATGCCATAGAAGGGAGTCGACAGTCACAAAGTCAACAACCAAGCCTGGAGGGATCTGGAAGGCAGGTTGTTTGAACAAATTCGCCTAAACTGGATCAGCGCGGATTCTAGGAAAACTGTCGCGCTGTCGGCGCATATCAATAACTGAAGAAGTCATGCCAGCGCAGAAGAACACGAGAAAGGCGCGCTGTGGACCATCGCGGAAAAGTGATGTTCTTCCGCGCTGGCAGCGCACAGCATACACTGGAAGGCGCCTGTCATCGCGGTTATTTTAGGAACAGACGCGCTGATGAACAAAACTTTGGAAAAATGGGTTTTTAAGCCAGTTCAGGGATCAAGCACTTAGTGATTGTGAATTCTGGGCACAGCAGGGTGACTGACAGGAAGGCAGTGATAAATTACTGTGTAACACATATGGCGACACTGATGCGATGGATCGGTAGCATTACCCCAAATATGGATCGTATGGCGAGACCATGGTGATGTGACCGGTGAATGAAACAACCCAACCCGAATGTGATACGGAGGAAAAGTGTCATGTTCAAGAGCGACCTGCTACCATCAAAGTTTTTCTTGATTTTTCCCAATTTTTCCCCAGTCATTGCTGACCAGTACCTCTTTATTTTTGTCAAGCTTGAGGAGGATAACATATGCTTGTTCTATAACCTGCCCTTCGGGCAAGCCCATCGCTATGTTTTAACGAGCTTAGCAATAGTGAAACTCGTTCTCGTCTAAAGACAAGTTTGTCGCTATTTAATAATTTTAACGAGTCTAACGACAAGGATAACTCGGTCCTTTTCATTTTTAGAGAGTCTGAAAAGGTACATAAAGTTAACTGCAAAATTCCTTTTTCGTCATCTAATCCCTTAAGTCCGAAAAAGTATAAAACAATAAAAAAGGGATGAGTTTTCGATATCTTTAACGAGCCGAACAAAACAAGCGCTCGATCTTTTTGTGCAATAATCCCTCAGGTCCAAAAAGATTAAAATCTAGAGGAGGGATAGCTCTTCTGGTCCTTTAACGAGCTGGAAGGCCAAAACTCGACCATATTTTCATATTTTACGAGTCAGTTGAAAAGAGCTTAAAGAAGACTCGTCTTTTGAGGAACGAGTGATAAACAGGGATAGCAACTGATTCCAGGTACAGGTTGGAATTTTCCAATCACGGCAGTGTCACAAGGATGGCTAGGTGAAATCACTCTTCGCAGCTGTTCCTCAAAATGGGTAAACAATCATATGGAGGTGAACGATCGGCCAAATGAAAGTGGAGGTGGCAGGTGCAAACACGACCAAGGCTTTTATGGCTGATAAATTTACGATCACAGCGGTTATTTACCGGGATAGGTTCATTTTTTATTTAAAAATGAGCTTAAACTCTGGAGGAAACATTGCTCACTGCTTATATTTATTTTTTAACGAGCATGAAGACCGCGTTAAAACTGCTCGGATCTTGCGTTTATTTTTTAACGAGCATGAACTTTATGCTAAAACTACTCGATTATATAGTCAAATTTTGATTTTTACCATAAATAGCTTTTCTTTTTTCAAGGATAGTACTGCATTCTCAATTGCTGCAACAAACTTTGTTAGAAATGAATAATATTTGCATGAAAATGAGATTATAACCCTAATATTTCGCTTTGAACTACGTAAAAAGCCATTAAAAGGTGTTTTTACCTCTCATTTTACCATTTCATTTGAATTTGGTTTGTTGGAGCTCTGGAGGTGCCTCTTCCCCCTTGATTTTCACCAGCTGATTCCTGGAGATTCTGCGGACGATTTTCAGCGCCGTCTGGACCAGGTAGGAGCTAAATCCTAGCTCTTTCTTTTCATGGTTTCCTTTTTCAGTTTTGTGCCTGTTTTTCAGTCTTTCTGAGCCTCAAGGGTTTTACCAGGGCGCCCTATCATCAGCGCAGGTTGCCCATTTGAAACCTGCGTTGAATGTCAAGCTGCCTTAAGGAAGCCTGACCTTCAACGCAGGTAGGACACTCTTTGCCTGCGTTGGGCTCAGAAAACTGAGTTTTTAGCACATTTTTTGATGAATTTTTGCCAGTTTCTCATCAAATTCTGGATCTTACTCATTCTCTTGTTTGTTTTTCAGGAACCTTTGAGCAAAATGTCCCTTACATGGCGAGAACGAGAACATGAAGAAGAAGATATGATTGCTCTCCATGACCCTGTCACAGTGAACGCGCTGCGGAACTGTGGCCTGCTGAAGTTTTTCCGTATCTCTAGCATGAGAGCACAGATTACTTTGCTGCAGTATATGCTTGATGCTTGGGATCCCATTAACCATGTATTCCAGATTAGGGGAAAATCCATCCCCTTGACCATAGAGGACATTTACTTCTTGACTGGATTGTCAAGGCGAGGTGCCCCCATTTCTTTGTCAGGTTCGGCTCGGGGGACTGACTCCGTGAGAGATTATGTCCGCCAGTATTGCAGGGAAGGTTCTCAGCCGAGCAGAGACGGCAAGGTTGTTATCTGTGAGATTACTGACATGTCTCTCAGGTCCATTCTGTATACCATTGGTAGGATGGCCGGTAGTGCAGCTCTACATGTTGCCAACAGATCTTATGTGCAGCACGCCTTGGAGTGTCTCCAACCGAAAGTATTCAACTAGTGTGATGTAGTACTTGTTCAGATGAAAAGTCAGTTGACCAAGGTAAAGGACGGGAAGCTGAAGAACTTTGGATTTGGTTCTATTCTGACTGCCTTCGCCTTGGAGAAAATCCCACTGATGCAGCCTCAGTATATTGTACTCGACTTGCCTTCTCCGACCGAGCCACGCATGCAGAGGTGGGTCGATCACATGTCTAGGCATGCTGGTCAACCTCAGATTACTTTCACTGATGCCTTCTTCAGGTGGTTCGAGCGCCAGGATATGGTCTTTTCCAAGTATCCATATGTGGGTATGGATTTCCGAGGTGATCCGGATTTGGTGCTACCGGATGGCGAACAGTGGGCCGCTATTGGTAAACTCTTTGACCATATCAATGTTTACTGCTTTTATTCATAATGTTGTTGTGCTTTATTCTATCAAGACTTTTAATCATACACTTGGGTGCATGCAGATGTTGGTCTTGTTCTTCCAGCAGTTCATCCGAGACCGCCAGTCGCTGCCCCGGCAGTGGAGCCTGCTGGGAGAGTTATTCTTCGCGACCTTGACGATGCTGAGACCCTTACAGCTGTGCAGGAGTAGGTTGAGAGCCTTACTCTCGGTATTCCGGATGTACGGATCGATGAGTTACCTTTACAGTTGCAGCGGCATACTACTGGTGTGCCTAGACGATGGACTCGTCTCTTGCGCATGATTGCACAGGCCGTGACGTGCTATCATGAGCACCACTAGGCTAGGGTGCCCCCTAGCACTTTTGAGTTTTTGGGTCATATGACCGATTTTGTCTTGGTTACAGAACATTATGTATGAACGATAAACAGCTTATATATATTTTGATTTTCGAGTTTTATTCTGGTTGAGTTATATGATCCATATGTACAATCATTGATGATGTATCCCTTTTTACAAATGTCGCAAATGTCTATCTAACACATAATTTGCTAATGAGTTGGTTAATGTGTTTAAGTTTCTGGAAATATGCTGGTATTGAATTGAATCAAATTGTCTTTCCAAAATCTTAACCCTTAGGAACATGCGATAAATAGCTGGATTGCAAACGGAATATATACCATTGAGTTGTAGTATTACGAGCTGTGAGTCTAGCCTGACAATTAGTCGGCATATGGCACGTGTGATGGCATCAGAGAGTAGTTCTATCAACGCGCTATACTCAGCGATGTTATTCGTTGATTTCCCAATACACACACCTCTGAAACTTACTAACTCGCCGCTTGGATCAAAAATGGCCCAGGCTGCGGAGGATAGGTTCCGCGAACTACGACTCACTCCGTCTGCGTATCCAACACATGTCTCCAGAAGGTTCGACATCTGCAACAAATGAAAAAGGGATCACTCGACCAGAACAAATACTTTAGCGAAAACAAAATACAACAAAAGCATGCAAGTTACTATTTAAGCATAGTAACGCTTGAGGTACAACCCGTTGCGGGGCTGCGCCAGTGGAATTCCGTCATAATCCATTAACTCGTAGGCTCCTTTTGCTAACACCGTTTTAACAATATAGGGGCCCATCCATAAGGATTTGAATTTACCTGCTCCCAATTTATCGGATTCTTGGTCATAAAGCAAGACCAAATCACCTTCTGAGAAGACACGGGGTTTGACATTTTTGTCGAACTGCGCTTTGACCCGTTTCTTATGGGTCTCGTTAGCCAAAGCGGCGTCACGACGGGTTTCATCCAACTGGATTAATTCCAAGAAACGAGCCTCTTCTTCTGAAGTTCCGGGGAGGAGATCAATTATGAGTTTAAGCGACGAAATTTCGCACTGGATCGGCAAGTCTGCTTCCAGGCCATACACCAGTTGAAAAGGTGTGAACCCGGTTGCGTTCTTTACCGATGTTCGGTAAGCCCACAAGGCTGAGTACAAGATTAGGTGCCACCTTCTTTTGTGAACCCTGATCATCCTTTGCAACATACGCTTCAGGACCTTGTTGATTGCTTCAACTTGTCCGTTGTCTTGCGGATAATACGAGGTAGAGCTGTCGTGAGATAGCCCTAGCTTGGCAGCTAATTCGACCATCATGTGATTGCGAAAATGCGATCCATGATCTGTAACTATAGCCTGTGGTACGCCGAACCTGGCGACTACATGATTGAAAAAGAAAAGGGCAGTTGTTTCACCAGTGTTATCCAATGTAGGCATTGCCTCGGCCCATTTGGTAAAATAGTCAATAACGACTATAATATACCCATGCCCCCCGGTCGAGGTGGGGTTACATTGCATGAAATCGATGCCCCATTTGGCGAAAGGCCCAACAGCAACTATTGGCTGTAAAGGTGCGGGCGGTCTTCTGGTTTTGCTATCAAAAATTTGACAAGCATGGCAACTTCTGACTGCGATTATGCAATCTCTGAACATGGTTGGCCAGAAGTATCCTGCTCGTAAGATTTTTTGTGCTGTTGCATATCCAGATTGATGCCCCCCACACGCGCCTGAATGACACTCATTCAGGGCTTTTTCGGCCTCCTCATGGGTAAGGCACCTTCTCAGAACTGTATCGATACCACGACGGTAAAGCGTATCACCGATGATCATGTAGTCTTTTGCTTGGTATCGTATACGTTTCTGTTCCGAGTGAGAGGTGTTAGGCCTGAATTTTTGGGTATGGAGATAAACTATAATATCTCCATACCACTCATCGCTTGTAGATATCAGAAACAAACTTTCATCCACGATTGACTCTTCTGATGTTTCATCGTTGGACGACGATGGGAGATCACATAATAATTCTGCGAAAACTAGAGCTTTCTTTGATTTGGATTTTACAAATTCCAGATCAAACTCTTGAAGGATCGCTATCCATTTTGAATATTTGCCCCCCAGCAACTATCGTGACAGTATATAAGTCATGGGGTTGCAATCTGACAAAATGGTAGTTTTCCGAAAGAGGACATAATGTCGAAATCTTTGAATCGCTTGAACAGCTGCAAGCGCTAGTTTTTCAACATAAGAATATTTACTTTCTGTATCATTTAAGTTTTTACTTAAATAATATATAGGATGTTCAATTCCATCAACTTCTTGAACTAAAACCATTGCAATGGTCGTATCTGCTGCAGCCAGATACAGGTTAAAATCTCTTTGATAGTCCGGGGCGTACATTAATGATGTTTTTACTATACAATCTTTCAGAGCATCAAAGGAAGCTTGCACCACCTGGTCCCAGATGTAAGGTACATCCTTTTTCAAAAGACGAGTATAACCTTTAGCAAGTTCTGCGTAATTTGGAATGAACCTCCTCAGAAAGTTTGCTTTCCCTTGGAGTTTCTGAATCTGAAGCAAATTTGAAGGTGGGGGAAAATTAATGATTGCCTGAACCTTGCAAGGGTCGAGACGAATCCCATCCTTAGAGACTAGAAAGCCAAGTAAACGACCAGAACCGACACAAAACACACATTTGTGCAGATTGAGTCTTATCTTGTAGTGTCGGCAACGTAGAAATATCGCTCTTAAATGCTGCGGATGATCAGTCCGCTTTCGCGAATGAGCCAGAAGGTCGTCAAGATAAGGTTGAACAATGTTCTTGATGTCATGGAAGGCATAATTCGTTGCCCTTTGAAACGTCGCCCCTACGTTCTTTAAACCAAAGGGTAATTTTCGATAAGCGAATGTGCCCCACGGACAAATAAATGCAGTCTTTGACTGGTCCTGTGGGCGGATATTTATTTGATTATACCCTAAAAATCCATCCATAAATGAAAAGATTTCACATCCAGCGCATTCATCAATTATCTGGTCGATGAAGGGTGTAGGGTAGTTGTCCTTTGGACAAGCTTGGTTTACATCCCTATAATCGACACACACTCTAATCGTCCCTTGTTTCTTCATAACAGGGACAATATTCGATACCTAATCGGTTAGAGGAACCAGGTAGATGAATCCAGCATGGAGAAGTTTTTCAACTTCTGCCTTAATGGCAGCGGCTTTCTTGGGGTGCACCTGCCGAAGCCGTTGTCTTACTGGTTTGACATCAGGATACATTTTAATTTCATGTTCAATGATACTCGAGTCAATGCCTGGCATTTCATCATACGACCAAGCAAAGACATCTCTGAATTCGCGAAAAAGAGCGTTATATATTTCCAGTTCTGAAGGGGAACAACCTTTGCCGACATAAATATTCTCTACAACATTTGTTTTAGTCGAGATATTTATGGCTATAGTCTCTTCAATATTGGATAAGTTTCGCTCGGAATCCACCATATTTACAGTATTTGTTAGGAATTCAAAAACTAAAGGGTGATAAAGGTCACGTTGAGTATCTTCTTCATATTCCGGAAGAAGGGAACGATGGTGGTGATCATTCCATGGTGCCCCCTCAATCAACATTGATTGTAAGATTCCTTCGTCAGTCCCATGTACTTTCGACCAAGGATCTAATGGGGTACCATATTCTCTAGACCTATCTACCCAAACGCTTGACGAGCGTTGATTTGGGTTCGCCTCCCATGCTTGAAACATTGATTGCTACAATATTTCTAAAGGGCTTGGGGGCAAAACAATTGCATGATCCATGTCGACCTTGTCTTTTGCGACCTTCGTGGAAGATATCATGTTGCAGGTTGCTACAAATGGTATATTTCCTATGTAAATAGGAGGTGGTAGCGCGAAAGTTCCCATCAATGTGGGGTCTTTCAATAATCCTACTCCGATATCTTGAAGCGAATGGTTGCTCTCATGGATCATGGGAATGCTTCCTGTAACTTGTGAACCATTAGGGAAGAAGTTTTGTTGGTCGACGACCGTAATCCCTCCTTCAAACGGGAATGCGATCTTCCTAAAATAAGTCGACAGAACAGCTGCCATGGCATAAATCCATGGTCTACCTAGTAAGATGTTGTAGTCAAGATTTCCATCGATGACCTCAACATCAATTTCTACCGTTTTTCCTCCCAGTTCGACTTTCAAGTTGTTAAGGATACCGTACGGGGTATAAGTCCTTCCGTCGAAAGCTTTCAATGTTTTCTAAGATCGCGACAAGGTTGGAGATCCTAAATTTTTCCAGCAACTCATCGACATAATACATGTAGATGCTCCCTCATCAATAATTGTTTTGTGAACAGTTTTGTTGAGGGCTTTCACTTGAATAAGGAAATCTAGTTGAGCTGGTAACTGAGGATCGTATCCTTTGTGATCAAAGGATACAAGATTGGAATCCTTAGGATCAACCCCACCAATAGCCGATAACAAAGCCTACCTTTGGGATGGGCAATTTTGTAATACCTCAAGAGTCGACATAGCGGATGGCGATTGGGCCAAATCTTCCACTATGTTATAATGTTGCACCGCCCTGGCGCGAGGATTAAACGTCGACTTGTGTACTACTCCCTTTGGCGGTTTTATTGTTAATTCAGGAATGATGGGCGGTACAACTTCTGTCGAAGTTGTTGTCGAACTACTTGGTTGATCTTTACCTTTGTCATTCGACAGCTGAGGATTCCCGTAATCTTTGTTCCTTGTCGAAATCAAAGCATCATTCTGCTATTTTGAAACCAACAACATAAGCACTTGAGACGGGGAAGCATTTCCACTATCAACCATATTTTGACCTGGGTTGGGAAATGGATCAGTTAACACAGCTGAGGTTTGGGAACTTTTAAAGAACCTCTTCAACTCAGCTTTGAATGGACAATTCCTTGTGTAATGATCCTCATCATCACATATTTGACATGGATAATTTAGTTTCCCTTTCCCAGGAGGGTTTGAAGAATTTTTTCCAGGAGATGACTCACCCTGTTTCTTCTTCTTCCCTTTGTTTTGCTTCTTCTTGCTCCCTGGTTGATTGGTTTCTTTGCCTTTATCTGCTGATACGACATTTACTTCCGAAGCAAGAATTTCTTCTTTTGCATTTTGATCTGAATTCTTACGGGCTTTCTTAGACAAAGCCTTTATCGATTTCGCGTTTGCCGTGCCAATCACGCCATCACCGGCATGAGAGTCATTATTGGATTTTGGAGGAGGAGGAATTGAAAATTCTAGTCTAGGGGCGTCAGGTATTTTGTCGTAGAGCGTGCCGGACTGAGTATACACTAAGTCCAGATACTGTGCACGAGCGATAACTTGCTCCTCTATTACGACTCCCCCCTTTGCCACATCTTCCTTTATAGCAGGAAGTAACGACTTTATAAACCATTCAGCTAACAGCTGATCGGGAACATATGTTTTCACCATCCTACGACGACGACGCCACTCGTGTATATGATCAGATATATGAGTGGCAGTTGTCTGTTTGAAGTTGGTTAATATTTCTGTTCCCGTTTCATACCTTATCGGTAATTGAAAATGGGTTAAGAAAGTCGTGGCTAGGGAACTAAAATTGTCGAACGAGGCTCTAGGTAATTCAATATACCATTTAGCCGCTGGACCTGTCAATGTCCTCTGAAAAAGGCGAAGCATTATCGAATCGTCGTTTAGGGTGTTCGAAGAACACCACAGATGAAAAGTCATCACGTGATTCGATGGGTCTTCACCTGGATTTCCATTGAATTTAGGAATGTCAGATGGAAGCTTGTGAGGAATCGCTGGCCACCAAGGGGCATAAGCAATCGGATCGTTGGTTAACCGGTGTAAATCGGGTAACTTTAAAGTTGCCACGAATGGTAACTGTTGATTCAGGTTAGGCGAAGCATAACCAGGGTATGATGGAATCGCTTGAGCAGTGGGTCTTTGCATACTAGCATAATGTAATTGATGTTGGTATGACTTATACGGTTGGTGGACTTGACCACTGTAAAGCGGTTGGTTTTGACTGTTTTGGATATACGGTTGTCCATTGTTCGCAAAGATCTGCTGCTCAGAACCTTGGTACACTTGCTGGAATTGTGGTTGTTGGTATTGCACTAGCCATGGTTGTGAAGCCATGTTCTGTTGCGCTATGCTAACCGTCGAACCAAGGTGTGGGGTAATGGTACCCGTTTGGACCTGTGTCACCCCACCAGTTGGCGATTGTGGTTGTGACCCATGGTCAAGGGGCTGTTGCATTACAACCTGAGACATCTGAGGTTGACATGCGACAGGCATCGCTTGAACTTGTGACACTGTTACAATAGCCGGTGTGGTTGGGATGTTCGTCATAGGTACACACTGTTGCATAGAGTATACAACCCTTGGTTGTTGAGGTAGCATTGGTACCCAACCACTTGATGTAATTCCAGTATAACCTGAATACTGTTGAGAACTGCCGTATGGATATCCTCCCGGAGGAGGTAATGAAAGGGCATACTGCCCCCCATACAGTAGCAATCCGGAACTCAAAGGGATTGTTTGCCCTTGGGGACTGGATGTCCCAAATTGACCTCCATGAGGATCAATCTGTCGAGTCTCAATGTAAGAGTTGCCGGATATTATTCCGGATGAACAAACTGGAACAGACCACACTGTCGTCATAGTCCCTTGGTGGACTCCTTCTAGCGGTTGCGAGCTAGTCGGGACAGATGGTATGCCGGCAAACATTGTCGGAGTGACGGCAGGGACTTCTGCTGTCGCTGTGTCGTTTGACACAGTCCTAGATGTTGACGGTTGTTCAGACATTTTAAGTCTATCCAATAGATTGCCTAGCGATTCTACAGGAACCTCCACTTGTGGTGGATTAACTTCTGATGAAGGAAATAGAGTGACCCCGACTCCAAAATGGGTTGGAGTACTTGCTTGCGGATCCTCTGCAATTTCCTCTATCGCAATCAAACCCGGTGGAAGAGGAAGACCGTCAGGTCCGTAAAATATTTCTGATGCCGAAGAAGGGGTTGTTTCGACAGCGACAGTTGTTTGAGGAAAAAAACTCTCTGGACCGGTTACAGATGGAACTGGTTCAGTTATACAAGTATTTGCCCCCAGACTAGGATCAGTATTACTGTCCTTCTGTGGCTGTTGAACTTCTTCTATAGAGGCAGGGTTTCCAGAAATGTTTGGAGTAACCGGAATCTCAGATGTAGTTGGAACACTTGTTCTAACTTTTTAGGAGATTTTGAACCGGTTATACGATTTCGCTTTGTCCGTACTGTTTTCGATTCTGGAGACAAAGACGTTTGACTCGTAAGCCTCCGCGAACGACGGGGTTTCAATTGACTTTCTTCCACGATTGCGGATTACTCGATCAACCAAAATATAAAAGGGGATATTTGTGTTTCCGAACTGAATGAATTTTATTAGACGCTTTTAGACACAACTTGCTTTTTCAGTTTTAAAGAGTCGAGAAAAAGCTAAAGATGACTCTAGTCTCCTTCGATGTTTTAACGAGCCCGAAGTGACAAATGCTCGGATGGAATTTTTTTGTTATAGAGTCTAAAAAAGGCCAAAAGAAACTGCTCTGGAGATCTAGGCAGAGGGTGTGCCAAACTTTTCACAAAACCACAGAATACTTTTTACGGTACGGGTGGTCGATCTTCATGAATGCTGTGTTCACTGCATTGCGATCAGTAGGGCGGACGACACGGCTTCCTGAGGATAAAAGATATATGCCTATAGGGGTCTCCCAATATATACGCGACGGTACGTGGGAGCACAATCCGTATTAGCGCCACCGACTCTCAGGAGGAATCACCCACCTTCTTTGAGATCGACAGTCAGTATGTTTAACGACGCCGGAACACGTCTCTAGCCTAGACCTCTATGTTGTGCGTTATGTTACAAAGCATTGTTAGGTTCATTCAGTTTATTTTAGGTTGATCTTTTTAAAGTTTGCCTTTCAAGGTTCACCACGAGATGTATGATACAAATTCCTAAATGCAGTCTAAGATGATAAGCAAGCTTTACAATCTTTCAACTTTGAAAATCCTAGCTACTAAGGGAAAAGAGAGCGACTATCTTTTCTCAAAGAGCAATCAGCACACTCTAATGCACTTTCCCTAAATCCAACATGCAAACTTATCAAATGCAAAATGCACAATGCAGGTGTTTGTTTTCACTTTCTTAGTATAAATTCCTACAAAGAAAGCTTTTTGCACAATTTTGAATCTGCTTTTACAATAATCAAAATAAACAAGCTCACTTTCTTCGAAATCAACAAGGGTAGAAGAGATTACAATCACTTTGCGATTCTCGAAATAAAGACTTGTTTTGATACTTTGAAAAAAACAAATTCAAACCAATAAGCAAAAGTAAAACTATAATCAATCTGAACAAACAGCCAATGAACTCTCTTCTAAGATCACTCTCAATCAGATCTGAATCAAAGGCTACAGAAAGACTACTTTACTCATGCAAAGGAAGACTGTAAATGACGCCACAAACACATAAAAACATTCAAAATCTTTTTGTACAAAAATTGGGGCGGAATTCAGGCAAAGAAAAGGGTTATCAGACCAGCACCTATACTTGGTTAAAGGCTACAAAACAGAGATCAAAACAGGGCAAAAGAGGACAAAGAACCCCAGCTGCACAAGGCCACACTGGTTCAGCGCAGGTCCAACACTGTCAGTTTGACATTCAGCGTAGGTAGCCCCTTCGGGACCTGCGTTGAAATGCAGACTACCTTCACAGTGCCTGCGCTGAAGAGAGAAACTCTCGTTTCCCTTGGTTTTTGGGTCACAAAATACTCAAACATCAACTGTTTCAGGCCAAATCAGAAACACAAGCAAGGTATAAACAGAGGGATGCTTTGATAGGGTACTAAAGACTATCACAAGGATCAATCAAATCATTTGTGGATCTAGTTTAAATCATAGACAAGTCCAACATACTGGATCAAAGCAGCAACTTTTACTTTGCATCCGGGAAAGATGTAGTTCAATAGTAGCTATCAAGTCTATGAAGTAAACAAATGACGGAAACACAAATGAAATGAATAAACAAGTTCTTCCCCAGCGGAGTCGCCAATTTGTTGTGGGGAAAAATGCCTATTTAGGACGATCCTATCCACCTAAGGTGTGACAGCGCCTTAGCAACAAACGAATACAGCTATCATGATTTCTTCCTTTATGAAATATGAAAGAGAGGAGATCGGCAGACTTACCGTTATCTTCCAGTTGTCCCTCGAACTAGATCCTCTTCTCTTTGTGTGTCCACAGCTACTTGCCTCCTTGCTCGATCAAGAGAACAGCTACTTGAATCCCACAAGATCACAAGAGAACAGCTACCTGTGACAAGAGAACAACTACTTGCAACAAGAGAAGAACACAATACAAAGGCAAATATACATATTCATAAATGATTCAGGATTAGAATTAAATCAAATATACTAATGCAATTACACAAAATACACCAGCATATAGGAAAGAATCAAGATAGCTTTATTGAAAGTAACAGGGTTCAGGAAGAGATACAACCCATAGGGCTCCAACCCAGCATCTCCTTCCCAGCAGAATGGAATTCCTTCTTCAACTCCTTTCAAAGCACAACACACCCAATATTTCTAGCCACAAATCAACATCAATTCTTTGCAAATACCAAATTCCAGCCCCCCTAGACCTCATGAGAGAGATCTATATATAGGAGTTTTGGAGAAAGGATGAGTCAGCTTGAGGCTGGTATGAAGCTGACTAGTGTCCTCTCCCACTTCAGTTCTTGAGTCCACTTGGAGGTTCTTGCTTCCACTTGGAGATTTGGAACCTCTTACTCATCACCAGTCGAATTCCTTGATCCAAGTGTCATTTTGGAAGCTTCCTGGGCATTGACACCTTGAGGAATGACTCTGCCACATGTCCAAACTCGCCCAGCGCAGGTAACCTTCTTTGCAGTTGACATTCAACGCAGGTAGACAGTGGAGCAGTTGACATTCAGCGCAGATGCTCAGTGGAGCAGTTGACATGATCCAGAATTGCCTTGTTTTTGAGTGTTTTCAGGTGGAGAACTTTTGTTAAGTGTTGTGGTTTGCTGGCCTTGTTCCTCTAGGGGTAGGAACAACATGTTTAGGGACTTTGGATCCCTTGATTATTGACATTTCATGCTCAGTAATGCAAGGCACAAAAATGTCTATAACAAGGAGAATTCCTTTCAGATAGGCAATGGACTCCTCCAAGTGAGTGGAACAATTTTTTAGAGATTCAATTTTAGAATTTTGACTGGCAAGTTTGTTGAGGAGTAGAGAATTTTCATTCCTTACCTAGAACCAAATGTCTTTGATAGTCTCTCAGAGCTAATTGATCATGAATTTGTTTGCTATACAATAAACACACTTGTCATTCTTAGATTTTGATTCCAGTGTATCCATATTGACCGTGGTGTTGTAAATGACCTTTGATGTAGTGGACTGCCTTTGATTCTGGTGGTGGCCTTTGATGTTGCCTTTGTTGCAGTGGGTTGGCTGAAGAAATATGATGAGATGTAAAGGGAAGAGATTCTCAACAATGGAGGAGGAGAAACAGAAAGTGAGAAGGATGCTGAGAAAGATCAATAGGGAAGAATAACAAAAATGAAAAGAGGAGACTAACAGGGGTAGCGAAAAGGCATTGAAAGAGAGTGCTTGAACATGAAAAGAATAGAGAGACCGATAACAGTTAAAGCATGGGAAGATGGGCTAAGATAGAGGGAAGGAATAAAGCCACATGGACTTGGGCAAGGAGAGTCGAGAAGGAGACAAGGGGGCCAGTAATGCAGAAGCTGCAGAGAAGAGTGAGGGAATAAGTGAGGAAGAGAGAGGATAAATAGACGAGGAGGTGGAGAGGAAATAACATGATGGGAGGGGAGGGAGGGGAGTCAAGGGAATCAAAGGGGAGGGTGTTAGTATTTGAGAGTGAACATGACCAAAGAATAAGATCAAATAGGCTTTGAGGCGGATTATGGTTTAGAATTGATAATATAGGTGTAGATTTAGTGGCAAGCCAACCCAGATTATGAAAAGACACTAAGTGGATTGGCTAGAAGGTGGAAACGTTATGGTATTGGGAGGTGAAAAGAGTCATGTATAATGCAAACTTCTCAGGGAGGCCATGCAAAAACCTTGTTGGCTTGAATATCATCTTCTTTGTTATTCTCCCTTAGAATGTGCATGAAGGTGACCTATCCTTTATTGATTAGGTGGTGCCTAATCCTTTTTGTTATTTGATTCACTGTAACATTTTTTGGATTGGTCTTATTGACCATTGATTGAATAAGAATGGATGAGTTTCCAAACATGATCGGGTATAGAGTGTTTCTCTTTCTTAAGATTTTTTCACCTAAGAGGAGGTCGTAAGCCTCAGCCTTATTATTTTTATTTGTGCCCAATCCCCATTCGAAGGGAATGGGATTTTTCCTACCCTGTTCATATAAAACACCTCCTTCTCTTGATTTGCTAGGATTTGATGTAGATGCTCCATCAAATAATAGACACGGTCTTTTGAGGGAATTCATCCATAGGATGAAGTCCTCCTCTTTTAGTCTGATTTTCCACTTCATGCAGGTATCTTTCTTTTTTGGAGTGGATGGAAGATTGGGTATGTTGTTTGCATATGAGATCCAGACTCATTCCTCCTGCTCTATCTAATTAAAATCAATTGCTTTCGTACCTTTGGCTAATAGAAACTCATAAGTTAATCCCCATGATTTGGAGATAACTTTACCTATTTCACGAGTTTGGTTATTGAAGATATTATGATTCGTAGCAAGCCAGATTTTCTAACAATGAAGAGGGGATACTAGTCCAGTATATTTTGATGGTGTGTTTATTTTTGAGAGAGTACGAGTAATATTTCCCCCAAGAAAGATAGAACTCATTGAATGAGATTGAAAATTTCAGGTCTAGTTCCAAAGGACTTGCTAATAATGTCTAACACTCTTTGAAAATGAGCAGTCAAGGAAAATGTGTTGAATGCTCTCTTTGGCCTTTTGGCACATAGGACACCAAGAGGGTCCGGAAATTCCTTTTTGTTTCAATTGTCAATAATGAGAATTTTTCCTTTGGGAAGGGTCCATATAAATATTTTGACTTTTGGAAAGATTTCAACTTTCCGCATCGACTTCCAAGGGGTCCAATCTTGATTCCCTTGATGTTGTTGGAGTTTCATGAGTCCTGACTTCATTGTATAGTCAACTGCAGAAGGATCCCAGGTAAAAGAATCTTGGGAATCTTGGTGGATAGAGGCAACACCTTTAAGAGGTGAGGTCAATACTTCCCAATTCTCTTTGATATTGTGGGCGAGGTTGGGAGCATTCCAATTTTTCCATGTATTATCAACTTGATTCCATTGTGAAATAGACTAAAGTGAGGTGAGCCCTTTTGTACTCATCCATCTTCTTAACCATTTAATTTATGGAAGATCAGCTAAAGGTGGCTTTCCCAATAATCTGTCATTCCAAACATTGATCTCACAACCATTCCCTGACAGTCTTGAGATGTTTTCCTTGAGGAGAGGGAGGACCTTCTTTATTAGCTTCCGCACTTGAGTACAAGGCTTGAATAGAGTTATTTCTAAAAGGAGGGAGAAGCGAGAGTGATTTTTGGACTCTAAAACCTACTTCCACCAACAATAATCCCATGTAATGAACCTCTAGGAAATTTTAGGTCCAAAGGACAGATTCATTAGTCCCGACAATCTAATTGAAAGCCCTCAATTCTCATATGGAGAAGTTACTTGATCCTATTTTACTAGACTGAACTTTTTTGCTTTTGATTTTCCTCCTTGCCATAGGAAGATCCTTATGATTAGTTCTATTTGTTTTTGGATACTTTCTAGGGCTAATATTTCTACAAATTGATAAATAGGTAGAGTTGTCCGTAATGATTTGATTAGAGTTACTCTGCCTGCTAGGTTTAGCAAAATTATTCCCCAATTTTGGATCTTCTTTTTTTCATTTTCTTAATGAATTTGATCCACAATGTTGATTTTAGGTTTTCTTTGGATACAGGTAGGCGTAGATATAAGAAGTTACTCCATTGAATGTAAAGGGGAATCTCCAAAATTTATGCAATTCTTTGAAGAGCTTGGGATGGTGCATTCCATCCATAGATTCAACATTTTTTATTGTTGAGAAGACCTCCTGAGACCTACATAAAGCTATCTAGATTTTTTTTAACCTTTGAGCAACTATGAAATATTATCCTCCCATTAGGAGGGTATCATATACAAAAAATGAATGATTTATACTTTTGGTATTTGAAGTTATTATTAGACCAATTAAGGTTCGATCAATTTTTCAATTTTCAAGATGTCTACTGAATGAGTCTGCA
The DNA here is from genome assembly GCA_031772625.1 of Pinus tabuliformis. NCBI lineage: Eukaryota > Viridiplantae > Streptophyta > Pinopsida > Pinales > Pinaceae > Pinus > Pinus tabuliformis. The sequence continues at coordinate 178,474,227 of CM062805.1, read as the reverse complement.
ATAAGAATGTAGAGAAAGGGAGACAAAGGGAAACTTTGTCTTAGCCCTCAGGAGTTTTGAAAATACTCACTTGGTATTCCATTGATGAGGGGTGATATTCATGGACCAACAATACATGATTTTATGATTTCTATAAATTCCTCAGAGAAGCCAATTTTTTTAAGAAAAACTGCTAGAAAGGATAGATTAAGTCGATCAAAGGAATTTGCCATGTTGAGTTTTATGATGATGGCTTGCTCATTTTTTTCTAAACTTGAGTGCAACGCTTCTTGGACAATCATGAAATTGTCCATGATTTGTCTATTAGGCACAAAACTACCTTGGTTTTTAGAGATAAGGTTGGGGAGAAGAGGCTTTATATGCTTAGCAAGGATTTTGGTGATAATTTTATATGATGAGTTGCACAAAGAGATGGGGAAAAATCAACTGAAGGATGAATGGTTAGGTTCTTTTGGAATGAGGGCTAGGAATGTCAAGTTTGTTTACCACCTATCTTATTTTTCCTAAGGAAATTTCTAATCATTCTTATGAGGTCTTTTTTGATGATGACCCAATTGTGTCGATAGAAAGCAATTGAGAAACCATCTGGACTAGGACCCTTGTTAGGCTATAGGCTCCAAACAACATTTTGGATTTCGATTTCTTCAACCTCTTTCAAAAGGTCTAAGTTTAATTCTCGAGATATTGTTTTTGGGATGTGCTTGATGAAATTCTTGAATTCAAGTGTTTTTGGGTCAACTGTTAGAATATTTTTGAAATGGGTGAATGCTTCTTTTCTCAAATATTCTTTCCCTTTGATTTCATGGTCTCCCTCCCCATTTAGAGTGTCGATATTGTTTATTATTCTTATCACCCTTGTTGTGTTGTGGAAGACATTCATATTCTTGTCCCCTGCTTGAATCCATAGGCTCCTGGATTTAAGTCTCCATTCCTCTTCTTCCTTTCTATTATTCCTTTAGATTTCCCAAAATAATTCTTTCTCCTTAATATGGCTTTATTTTGTTTCTTCCGTGCATTATTTACTTTCCTGTAATGTATCCATTTCTTTTTGTAATTATTTTTTCTGATTATTTGATTCATTGTGGTTGGATTTGGCACAAACTTTTAAATATTTTTTTATTGCTTTTAATTTTGTTTCTCAGATGATGTTTGGGGATCCAGTAATTTCCTGTGACCAAGCTTTAGCTATTGTTTGTTTTAATGCTTCATTTTTGTTCCATGATGGGCAATAACGAAATGGGAGAGGTCCCAAATTTCGCAAGATCCCTAAGCTTATTACAACAAGTTTGTGGTCGGATGCAGAAGTATGAACAAATTTTTATATGACTGAACTGTTTTTGGCTATAATGTTGTTGTAAATTAAAATTCAATCCAACCTTTATTTTATGTTGCTTTGGCTTATTCTTTTGTTACTCCATGTATACTTCCCGTTATTCGGAGGAATATCCATAAGATTTTGGATTTCGATTATAATTTCCAACAAATCATGAGAAGGATCAATGTGGAAAGTGCCTCCAAATTTCTCTTCAACATTCATTACCAAATTTAGATCACCTGCTATAATTATGTTCTTGTAATGGTCTTGAAGTAAAAATGTCTTTGAGTGAATTCCAACATAACTCTTTCGCTCTGTAGTGATTTGGTGCATAGATATTGAAGAGGAAAATTTTCTCTTCATTTGTTTTATTTCTTAATTCTATTTTAATCCAATGTAGAACTTTATGTTGGTGCTGCAGTTCCCAAATGTCCTTTCTTCATATTTTGCAGATTCCTCCAGATGCCCTTGTTGCTTGGAGAGCTATTCCATCATAGTTCCGTATTTTTTGGATAATTTTCCCCATTTCTTGTTTGTTTATTCTGGTCTCCTGGATCATGAGTATGTTTGGATTCTCAGTTATTAGAATTTCTTTGACCGAATTGAATTTAGAGGAGTGTTCCAATCCTTTGCAATTCTAGGATACCAAGATCATTATTTATTTTGGGTTGAGGCAGAGATACCTTTCCCTCGAATAGAGCGGTGATTTTTTCCCTTGTTTCCCATACGTTTTTTTGAGGGGAATCCATCGATTGTTGTGTTCCCATTTCCATTTCCTTTACTGCCACTTTGTCTCTTACTTCCTTTTTGGTTCTTCTTCCTTGTCTTTTGTGAAGTTCAAAGGAGGAGAGGGAGTCTCTAGATTGATTTCTTGTAAATATTCTCTCAAAGAATTGGGGGGGATGGATGAGAGCAATGACTAGGGAGGAAGAGAGGGTGAAGGGAGGCAAGGAGGGAGGACCAAGGGGGGAGGAGGGGGGAGAGGAGGAGGGAATGAGGGGTTCATTTAGGGCTAAAGGAGGATCGAAGGAGGTGTTGAGGGGCCCAAAGGGATTGGGGTCATGGAGGGGAGGTTGGGAGATGGGTGAAAGAGAGGGGGATGGGTTCAGAGGAGCTGATTGGGATGGGGCTTGCTGAGAGGAACATTTGTTCGATGTATTTTTTTTTTTTTTTACTAGTTCCCATTTGGTTTCTTGGACTTCTACTTCATCAGTTTCTCACTTTTTTGGACATTTATTAGAAAACTTACTGTTCTCATGAAATACCTTGCATTTAAACAAGATTTGTTCATAGTCTAGTTACTGATTATTTATCCAACTATCGAATTTGATCTTTAGTACTTCCGGAAGGCCTTTTCCCATATCGACTTCCATGCAAATCCTTGCACAAGCGTGCATGTTCTCTTTTGATTCACTTTTGTCTATGTATTTTCCATATGCATTTCCTATTTCTTTTACTGATTCAACTCCCCAACAATGGAGAGGGAGGTGGGGGAGGTTAACCCAAACTAGAACAAAATTCAAAACATCCAACTCAGGGTCAAAGTCTGGTGTCCATCGATTTAAATAAAGTCCCCTTGTGCCCATTAAATATGGTATGTTCTTGAATATCATATCTCTTTCTTCTTTGGTTTTGAAATGGAATGTGAAATATCCTCTTCCACATGAGCGAATGAAGATTTTCCCATTGATTGAAGGTGACTAGTGCCGCTCGACCCACTTCTGCACTGATCTAGGAGAAGGTCAAAGGCTTGTAAATTGACCCACCAAGACACACTCTGAAAGAGAGAGGGAAACTCACCGAGGAAGAGGGGGGTAAAACGATTACCAGGGAAAAATTTATGGAAAATTATCTTGAAATTTAAAAATATTGGAGAATCTCACTAGTCCCTAATATGCAAACTATAAAATATTTATTGATATATTTGCAAAATTATTCAAATTTATAATGATTTTATGTATAGTGTTTATATAATGTTGGCCTTTTTAAGGTAAAATGATTTTATATTGTAAAATTTGGGCGAATCATTTTCAGAAAAAAATGAAAGTTGGCAAATATTTTTTTGGAAAAATCATGGAAAATTAGCCCACCTGCGAATACTAGCCCCTAAAATTTTCCATGACGATTACATGCCAACTAAACATAGAATTAATTACATATCATGTAATATTACTTATAATATTTTTACATGGCATTTTCCGAACTCCATTTTAAGTAAGGAAGGAATTACATATCTCTTTAATATTAAAAAGTGATTTTTCTCTTTACTTTCAATTAATTTATCTATGTATAAAGTGGATGTAAAATTAATGTGGAAATTGAAGTATTTTGTTTATGGTTAACATTGATTTTTTTGTTATTACTATTTTTTAAATTTGTTATTGTAATTATTATTTGATTATTTTTAAATTATTGTTACTAGACAGTGAAGCATCTTTTGGCACAATAATTTAAAATATTACCAAAGAAACCATCTCTCTCTCTCTCTCATATATATATATATATATATATATATATATATATATATATATATATATATATATATATATATATTGGTGTATTTGAATTTTGAATCTCATGTATATATGACTTCATAACAAGACAATTGCCAACTAAGCTACACCCCGTTGACATATATATAGATATATATATAATTTTTGACATGAATATTTAAAATGTTACATGTAAACTCCATATTAAAAAATGAATCAATTACAAATCTATCTAAAAAAACCTATTAATAGAATAAGAATTATCTCTCTCTTTATATTTAAAAAATCTGTATTAAACTTTTTTAACTATATTATATATATATATATATATATATATATATATATATATATATATATATATATATATATATATATATATATATATATATATATATATATATATATATATATAGGGTTGATGTAATAATCCTCAGTAGATTGTAAATATTTTAATTTAATTTTACTAAATGACTTCGCAGAGTGTAATAAACATGAATGTTTATTTTATTTTAAATTTTATTAATAAATTGGTTATGGCCAACCATGGAAATTACAGAGGGAAAATATACTAAATGGGAGTTTCACTTACTAGACAATTAGAAGATAGTTATTCCTCTCCTTAGAGATAAATCATCTCAGTTGGGAAAAAATGAGAGAAGAGGATGTGAAGGAAAAAACCTGAGGCTACCTTGATGACTTGGAGTTTGGTGGAGGAGACCGAAGAAAGGAAAATTGGAAATTGGTACCTTAGACAAGATGTTGTTGAGGGAGGTAGGGAACTGCCAAAAAGAAGATTTCTTGAGTTGGTTGGCTAGTGGAATTCCTAGTTATACCTATACGATATGTGAAATGCTAGGCTTGACCCGGTGTGGTTAGATAAGTGCTAGGTGGACCTGGTGCGGTCCTTGTCAAAAGATTGCTTTGGAAGTGAAACTAATTCGAGGGGAGTTATGGTAGTAAGTACTGTTCTCATTGGTTGGGTGGAGTAATCTTCTTCCATGTGATTTTCTTGGTAGCCTAGACTAAATTAACATATAAGTGCCACAAGCATGTTCTGTTTTGGTTCCCTTCCAATTGTATATTTTTTCTACAAATTCTATGGAATGGTTCTTTCATAAAGGGTAAAGGCATGTTATGATCTAATGTATACAATACTAATGGAATAAGTAATATTAGTCTATTATGATTTAATGTATACATACCTAATGTAACAATTAATGTTGGCTCATTATGATCTAATGTATACAGGACTAAGGGAAATCATAATACATACCTAATGTAACAATTAATGTTGGCTCATTATGATCTAATGTATACAGGACTAAGGGAATAGTTAGTATTAGTCCATGAAATAATTATTACTATGTGGTTAGTTAGATTAGTTTTCGAGCAAAGCTGGAAAAATACCAGCAACCTAGAAACAATTATGAACCCAAAGGAAGGGCTTGGAGAGGGAAGGCATGTCTGAAGTACAAGTTCGCACAGGTTACTTTAGATCAATTTAACACTATAAAAAAAAAAGAATTGTTATGGAGCTATGGTTGTTTGCAAAGGAAAAGCACAAGTAATTGTTGCATAAATATATATGAGATAGGAATGCAGGAAGGATTGACAAAAAGAACCATAAGCTGTATTAGGAAAAATTGTAACTAATAATATAATTTTCATTATAAGTTGCAGGAAAAGGGAATCCGTTTAAAACTTAAAAAACACTTCCAAATACCGGGAAATTAGTACAGTTACAAAAACCAAACTATTCAATAATTATAAATATTACTAAAAGTATAACCCAAGTGAACAGGGTTAATTTGATAAACCCATAGCTAAAAATAGAGTTCTCGAAGAGAATAATAAAAAGTAAACCATCAGTTCATTAAACTCAATTTTTCCAAAAATTACACAGTGAAAGTTGGTTCAGATATTTGAATGCGAGAGAGACTCAAATTCTATATATGTGAAATATAAATTAGGAAAATAATACATTTGTCTTTGCAATATTGACAACATTCTCCTGCAATAATAACCTAAGCCTATAAGGGTTTCCATTAACAAAAAAATTGTCAGTATTAATTAAACACTTAAGATCTACAAATTAGTCGTAAAACAAAATCACAAATTTCCTCAACTTCCCATGCCAAACCCTTGAGGAGAGTTCCCTAGGGATTGAGGTCCATGACTTTATTCACTGTCGAGGGTAAGGAAGTATCAGGGTTCCAGTGTTGGTGGCAAACCCTCATGAATTCAAACAAAACATGTAAATTAATGAGGGAAAGTATAGTGAGAACCTAGCCTGTAGAGGAAAACAACAAATTACCATAATTCAAAAATGCACCATCTCAATCAAACACTGGGAATGAGGGTAAAACCCTTCCTACGAGTAAACACAAATAATAAATAGAGTAATATTATAACCTGAATGTGGGTGGAAACCAAAAAGATAATAAAATACAAAGAATATAATCACGAGAGCTAAGACTAGTCATATATATGTGGACATGCAAGGAACCAAGTGATTTTGACGCCATAATGTAATAATCAACAACCATTACGAAGTAAAGGAAGAATATTAAAAAATAAATAAAAATTAAACCTCGGAACAATTTTGAGGTGAAATGAAAACTCTCAATACTTTTGTAGAATGAGAAATAGTGTGAATTCCTCTGCCCCATCGAATTTTATAGGATTAGTCTCGGTCTTCTAGCTCAGGGACTAGGAGCCTGAAAATAAATTTGCCATAAATTAGGAAGATACCATAATACCTTCGAATAAGCAATGTTATAATGAAAAATCAGAATGCTTACTTGCACCATCTTTGTGTCATAACCACAAAACTATATTAACAATATAACATAAATAAGGGTTTGAACGTAGGTTGTAGAGCCCAGCTGATAGGCTAGAGAATGAAAATGAGGGTTGCACAGTGTGATAGGAGGAGGAGCACAAGGAGGGGGTAGTCACCCCATAACCAATTCTCAAAATTCTTGGCTATCAAATTATAACCCTAATATGATGAACCATTGATCTGCTAACACCTAGATAACATTATAGATGGGTAACGCCTCCAAGGGGAGAGCAAGCCAGAGCATGTCAGCTAATGTTTCCCAAAGGTTCATCAAGCTAAGGGTTCAAGTGATATTGTATGCGCTAGCTAGGGTAAACCACATATAACTTTACAATAATTCCAAGAATTTTGAATTATGCGCACATATGTGTGTATGGTCATCCAATATACCAAGACATACCACAACACAAAACTACAAGGCCAAGCAAGATAATCGGTGATACATCAACACAGTGCCTCAATGTATAAGGACATGTGCTAATAATATGTAAATAAAATTAGCATACATGATATATTCAACATGATTAATGACTAATGACCTTAATGAATGGAATAAAATAAAATTTAATATTTAGAGAATATAAATTTTACAACCAAAACCATTGTATACAACAAATTCCTTAGGAGTGATGGTTGTATTCTCGGATTTGCGATGTTACAGTGGAGAGTTCAAATTTTCTTATTTATTATTCACAGTGTACACATTAAAATGTTAATGCATGCCCCAATCAAATTTGGAAGTAGAAAACATATATCCATAGGATTTTATGTTGTATATATATATATATATATATATATATATATATATATATATATATCTTTTGTTTTATATAATATATACATAATTGATATTTAAAATTTGTATTTATGATTCACATTATACAACTTTTAAAATGTTAATATATTTCGCCTTTGGAAGTACAAAACATATATTTACAGGTCTCTCTATATGTAAAATTATTTTTGTTATAAATATTTTTAAAATGTGTGTTTTATACATATATATGAATAATGATGTTACAAGTGAACTCCATATTTATAGCTATTAATATTTTTTTATTGTTATTAATATATGTTTATTTTAACTATTACATGCCAAATAAATATAGAAAGAATTACATATCATGTAATATCAGTTATAATATTTTTACATGGCATCTGCTAACTCCATATTAAGAAGCGAAGGAATTACATATCTCTTAAATATTAAAAAGTAATTTATTTTCCTTCAATTGATTTATCTCTATATAACGTTGATGTAAAATTATGTATTTAATTTACGACCGACATTGATTTTTTTTCTATTACATTTCTTTAATTTGTTTTTGTAAGTATTGTTTTATTATTTTTAAAGGTAATGATGATGATTATGATTAATGTCCACTAAGACCAATGTGGTCTATCAGACCTCAAGAAAAGAGAGTCTATTTGTCATTCTTCAAAATCTTGTTTTTGTGATTAAAGAACAAGAAAAGAAGAGTTCCAAGATCATTATAGTCGGGATGGCTTAATAAGTCAAGAATATCAGAGGTGTGGTTGGTGATAGGGAATTGAGAGTAGATGTGGGCAAGAGTTGGAAAGTCTAAGCGGAATTGCTTTTCATCTTCTCCTTTCTTAGCATCACAAATATGACAAATTCTATTGTCCCAAGGAATCTTAGGGGTAGACCACTTCTCAGTTTCACTTCGAAGCTCATGAGAGTTATTTCTAATCCTAGAGATGTTCATTTTCATCGTAGTGCTAGTCAACATAGATAGATAATTCTAGTTATCGAGGGTGCGGTTAATCACCTCCTTATAGTAACTTAACTTCCTTTTACCTTCTAGCTCCTTAGCATCCCACATCTTGTTCTTAAAACTTGAGGTAATAGTCCCTTGATACTATCCTTGCTTCCCAAGAAGATCTCCTCCTTAATCCCCCAAAGGTTGAGCCAAGACTGAGCATCCTGATGCCACCCGCGCTTAAGGTGATAGTGGGGGTTTTGACTCAAGCTAAAAGAAATTTTTGGGAGCCTATTGGATTCCATACTGTGAAGCTTCTTCTTATACATCAGATATCTAAACATGGCCACACTTTCAATGGGGGACATGCTAGCTTCGATCAAGAGGATATGATAGGGAGTATTTTCCTTGATCTTGAGGTTAGAGGTTATGAATTGCTTATGTATCATCTCAATCTTTCTCCACGACTCCCTAGATATATTGCACCCCCAAACTTCACATCCATATAAGATAACCAGGGTGACGAGAGTCTCAAAGAGGAACCTTTTTTTACTCCAAATGTAAATATCAACTCACTAACAATTGTTTTCAAGCTCATAGTAGGCATTCCAACCTCCATTAATTCTTTTCTTGATGCTAAAATTCTAGTTGAGATGATGAGGAAAGTCGATACCCAAATATTTATAAGAAGAAACCTGCTCAAGATAACTTTTATCATAGATGAATCTACCATGGGTGATCTTTTTGGATTTAATGATCATGACTTTAGTCTTGTCGGTATTAATCGTCATACTCATCTCCCTCATATTAGATTGTAGAGTGCCTCTAGGTGCAATAATTAAAAATAAAATTAGTGCAACCATATAAATTTAATGGTTGGTAAATGCCTATAAACATCAATCTATGATAAGCACCAAAACACTTACCACATGATACATGTCATATTGCCTAAATTTAAAAAATTCACAAGAATTAACTAAATTATTATTATTATTATTATTATTATTAGTATATGAATTAAATAAGAGGTCTACACTTTGATCCCTCTCTACGCTTGATAAATCCGGAGTTAAAATGGATCTATACTGGTTCTTATGTAATTTGAACAAGTCAAATTTTTTTGTTAAGATAACATATCAATAACATAACAGAACATTACAACATATTGGGGCTTGAGAGCACCTGTCGATGCAATTAAACAATATACTTAATCATTGATATTCACTACCCTTTACTATGGTAATTCTTAACTTGTAAATAGTTTTTGTTACAATACCACATGTGACTTGTTAATACCACATACTAATATGACGTGTTGATATGGCATTTTCTTTAATTAATTAATTTCAAATAAATATTGAATTTAAAAAACATAACAAACTTAAAGATAACTTTTATCCCTTGATATATGAATGCTACTGTGAATTTCCAACATATTCTATGGAGGCTAAATCCCTACCATCCACCTAACAATTAATAATAATTCAATTTAAATTTTAAAAGATCTAATTTGAAAAAGATATGCCCTATCAACATAGTGTGTGTGTGTGTGTGTGTGTGTGTGTGTGTGTGTGTGTGTGTGTTTTGTGAAATAAAATATTTTGATGATATAAATTAAAATAATGATTTATATTGGTAATTATTATAGTTCATAAATTCATATTTAAATTTAATTAATAAGCATCTAAAAATTCAATATTGACAATGTTTTTATTTATCTATCTAGTTTACATTAAAAAATTAAATTTAAAAATTACAGAACATATAAAAGAAAAATACCACATGTATATCTAATTATATGTATTATCAGAATTTTAAGAAAACTAAAAATAAGAATATTTTTATATATAGAGATGTGAATCACAATGGGTGTGTCCCAAGGCATGATCAACATACTAGAGACTGTTTGAGAAATGATGGAAGTGGGTAGTGATGGAGGCCAACTGGCCTCCTTAAATTTTTCATGCAGTAGAGAGATAAGTAGAACAGTGGGAGAAAAATGTCATATGTCAATCAATGAAGTGAATTCAAGGGATAATTTCCCAGCTTGCTGGCCTGTCACCTTGCATTCAATTCACTATGAGTCCCCTTGTCCAATGTGGAGGTTATCATTGAAGGAGTTGCACATTTCAAGGCTAGCTCTGACAATCATAGTGCTCAAATAGGAATGTTTCTGCTCTTTGTCGATTCTAGCATGGACTTTCAGAAGTGTAGGCAAAGTTTTAGAAACTTGTAGGGTTTTTAGGGTTGTTCCAAGTCTCTTGAGGAAGCAAGGAAATTTCATCCCTTTTTTATCATTCTCTTTGATCGACATCTCTAGTTTTGCATATGCTCAAGCAACAAGAAGCCTAGATAAATTCTTGAACCTGTAAGTAGAGGAAGTCTTTGTGGTTTTTTTCTTACTCATCTCATGTAGGATTTAAGAAGGAAGGTGGTTTTTCTCTCTTGCATTAGCATTAGAGATATTTTGAGGTAACAAATGGGCCTCCTAAGAGATAAATAAAACAGTATGAGTTATGGATTTTATTGGGAAGATATATTTGACATCTCCCCTTCTACACTACTTTCTATGTACACTCTAAATAATTCTGATTTAATCAGTTTTGAGAATTAGAAAGTTATGTTAGGATTTTATGGGAAAGGTATATTTAACAAGTCACCCTCTACAATAATTTTTATGTACACTCTAAATAATTGTGGTTGAGTTACTTTTGAGAATTAACAAATTATGAGTTAGGGATTTTTATGAGGAATGTATATTTGACAAGTCTCTTTCTATACTACTTTCTATGTACACTCTAAATAACTATGGTTGAGTCATTTTTGAGAATTGATTAAACAAAAGAATAATAGTAGAAATGATATTAATTAACCAAAAAACATATTTTAAATTCCCAAGAGATATTGTTCTTAATTATTTATATGTCTTGAACTTAGAGATGAAATTAAATAATAAATTATGTATTTTTATTAAAAAGTAACTTATATTACTTTTTTATTTAATACTTATTTAATTCAATTTGATAAGATATTCAATTTACTAATATTGTATTTTTTATTTGTTTTAAATCTATATTCTTTATATTATTTAAAATAAATTGTTATTACTATTTTTTTAATTTTATTGTAAGTATTATTTTTATTATTTTGACAAGATTCCCTTCATATTGGACTGTAGAGTACCTAAAGGTGCAATAATTAAAAAGAAAATTATCCCAACCATTTAAATTAAATGGTTGTTAAATGCCTATAAGCATCAATCTATGAAAAGCACCAAAACACTTACTGCACAATACATCTCACATTGCCCAAATTTAAAAAATTCATAAAAATTAACTAAATTATAAGTTTATTTTAAATTATTATTACTATTAATTATAGAATGAATTAATAGATGAATTATATAATAAGATGTTTGCACCTTGATGTAGGTTTTAACCACTTACAGAAATTACTTGCATACGAATTCTAAAACAGAAAATAAACAGTGGGAGAATAACACATAAAACACATATACATAGAGATTTTCCCCTGGATCCCAAAACCGGGACTACCAGCTTGATTTTTCATTATGTTCCTTTCAATGTATATATATATATATATATATATATATATATATATATATATATATACATGCTAAAGCATCCAATACCATGGACAGAAAACCATCGCGCCCAAAACCATGGGTGGAAACCATGCACAAAACCATAGATAGGTCCGCCCACCTAATATAGTGTCCCAAAAAAATTTCCCCTAGGCGTTGCCCTAGACCCCATAGAGGGGGGCTACCCGCCCCCCTCAAACCCCCTAGATAGGGGGGCTACCCCCCCCCCCATGCTATTGGCACAACGAAGGGGAGGCTCCACCCCCCTCTCTAACCCCCCAGTTAACTAGGGGAGCTAGTCATTGAAATAATATAACACAACCCAACATTCTCCCACTTGTTTTTTTATTTCCATAGGAGGCCATAGGAGAGCTTAGTCGTTTATCCAGCCTGTTGTGGGGAAAAGTATCCGACTCGGATGACCCTATCCCTACTCTAAAGGTGACAGTCTTTAGCAACAACTGAAAGTAAAGCTTTGATATTTTCCTTTATGAAAGTACAGAGAGAAGGAAGAAAAAATTAACCAACCTGGTGTCTTTCGCTTAGTCGATCTTTATCCTCTCTCTTTGTCTCTTGTTCCCAGCTCCTTGCTCTCTTTGCCGGTCCAGCTACACACAGATCCTGCACAAAACGAGAGAGGAAACTACAAGATACATGTACTCATAACTGATGCATGGATTAGAGTGAATCAAATATACAAGTAAATACAATACATCAATGCAATACAAGTATATAGGAGAACATGCAAAACTTTATTGATAGAAGTAACAGGGTTCTGAGAAGGTTACAACCATTGATGGCTCCAATCCAGCAGCACCTCCCAAGCAGCAAGAACTCTCCTCTTCACCTCTAGTAAAACAATCACCCAATAGCTCTAACTGTAAACCAACAGCACCTCCTTGCTTTACACAAAATTCCAGCCTCCTTAGACCTCATAGAAGAGCTCTATATATAGGAGAGAAGAAGAGAGGATGAGTCAGCTTGAGGCTGGCATAGAGCTGACTAGTGTCCTCTCCCTCTTCAGTTAATCTTCAGTTCTTGAGTCCACTTGGAGATCCTTGCTTACACATGGTGATCAAGTACCTCTTACTCATCACAGGGCGAATCTCATGAACCAAGTGTCAGTTTGGAAGCTTCCTGGGCAGTTGACACCTTGCAGAATGACTGTGCCACTTGGCCAATCTCGCCCAGCGCAGGTAGCCTTCATTAGATTTGACTTCCAGCGCAGGTACAAGGAGGAGCAGTTGCATTCCAGCGCAGATGCTCAGTGGAGCAGCTGACATGATCCAAAATTAGCCTGTTTTGAAGTGTTTTCAGGTGGAGAACTGATTGGAAGTGCTGTGGTTTGATGACCTTGTTCTTTTAGGGGTAAGAACAACATGTTTAGGGACTGAGGATCCCTGTAATTATTGACATTTCATGCTCCATGTCGCGAGGCACAAAAATGTCTATAACAGTTGCCCCCTAAAGTATGAGGCCGTTTATCGGGTGAAATGCTTTATCTAGAGGGTCCGAAGTTCATTCCAGTGCTGAGGAGGCGCCCTGTAATACAATACAATACAATACATTATTTTTCATTCTATTTTCATGATCTAGCTGAGGCGGGCATTCCCATGCTCAGCTTTTATAAATACATTTTGGTACATATGACAGACGATCGTCTGAAGGTAGACTGATAATTTTCTGCTGAAATTATCATCCTTTGAATAGGATGATCATCTGCTGCAATGATGTACATGGCAAATGCTTTTATATTTCCTGAATATATATCGCAGCCCGGATGGATGAAACTAGATCCGGGGTCTTCAAACTCGTTCGATCTTCACTCTAAGTACAAGTCGATCCATGTGAGAATTTCGCTGAAGTCGAACATGGAAAGACATCGCTTGATTACCGGTCAATAATGAAAACCGTTAACAAGCGCGAGAGGAATCACCAATAATGACGATGATCCTCAAGGTACTGCAGTACGATTCACGTGGCGTGAATAAAGGACTTGGCGTCGAACGCCACACAAAATCTTCTGGTCGAAGGTCATTGACGTATACCTGTCGCCGGAAGTGAGAAACTTGCCATTGAGTCATGCAAGCTTCAAAGTACTGATGGGGGTGTTCCTAGATCAACTTCTTGGATAATGAGCTGAAGTCGACAAGAAGCAATCCGTCAAAGGAGGGCCTTAATGAATCCCACATCAATGACACGGAACGGAGCTAATGATTTTAGTGGAGGTGAAAACAAACTGTGACATATGATTCAGGGTGGCGATCATGAATGGATGAAGGATAATGTATGGCAGTGGATGGGACACGGTTGACACTTTCAGAATGACCCCTCTTGAACATATAACGACACTGATGCGATGGATCGGTAGCATTACCCCAAATGTGGATGGTTTGGCGAGGACCATGGCGATGAGACCGGTGAATGAAACAACCCAACCCGATGTGGTACGGAGGAAAAGTGTCATGTTCAAGAGTGACTTGCTACCATTAAACTTTGATGTTCTCCCAATTTTTCCCCAGTCATTTCTGACCAGTACCTCTTTATTTTTGTCAAGCTTGAGGAGGATAACATATGCTTGTTCTATAACCTGCCCTTCGGGCAAGCCCATCGCTATGATTTAACGAGCCTAGCGATAGGGAAACTCGTTCTCGTCTAAAGACAAGTTTGTCACTATTTAATCATTTTAACGAGTCTAACGACAAGGAAAACTCGGTCCTTTTCATTTTTAGAGAGTCTGAAAAGGTACAGAAAGTTAACTCCATAATTCCTTTTTCGTCAGCTAATCCCTTAAGTCCGAAAAAGTATAAAACAATACAGAAGGGATGGATGTTCGGTACTTTTAACGAGCCGAACAAGACAAGCGCTCGATCCTTTTGCGCAATAATCCCTCAGGTCCAAAAAGATTAAAATTTAGAGGAGGGATAGCGTTCCGGTTATTTAACGAGCTGGAAGGCCAAAACTCGGCAAACTTTTCATATTTTACGAGTCAGTGAAAAGAGCTCAAAGAAGACTCGTCTTTTGAGGAACGAGTGATAAATAGGGATAGCAGCAGATTCCAGGTACAGGTTGGAATTTTCCAATCACGGCAGTGTCACGAGGATGGCTAGGTGAAATCACTCTTCGCAGCTGTTTCTCAAAAGAGGTAAACACACAAATGGAAGTGAATGATCGGCCAAATGAACAGTGGAGGTGATGGATGAAAACACGATCAATGTTCTTATGGCTGATGAATTTACAATCTCAAAAGGTTATTTACCGGGATAGGTTCATTTTTTCCATGAGCTTGAACTCTGGGGAAACTTTTGCTCACACTTTTCTATTTTTTAACGAGCATAAATTCAGTCATAAAACTGCTCGAATTTTGCGTTTATTTTTTAACGAGCATGAACTATATGCTAAAACTGCTCGATATACCAGTCATAATAAGAACGCCTCCTATGAGATAACTATTTTTTAAGGAGCTTTATCTCACAAAGCTATGCTCCAATTTTGGCAAATTTTACCTTTGCCCCACAGGCTTTCTTCATGCAAGGTCGGAAACGGCTAATCCTACGAGTTTAAAGGGTTAGACCTACAGGTTTAAAGGGAGGACCTAAAAATTTAAAAAAATAAATAGTCGTCCCTTGCTTGCATTCCAAAAGTTTGCATGCCCCCAGGTATAGGATAGAATTTCGAGGCTGCCCCTCCTCTCCCCTACCTCTGCTTTTCTTTGGGTGTTCACAGTTATTTGTCATCTTGCTAATCTAATGTTAACGATACTTGTCTTCTCGTTATTTTAAGGGGTCTTACGCAGTACTCAGGCTTCCCGTCGGCCCACTTTTAATAAACAGCTATTCGTGACAATAGAAGAACACTACTCAAAGACAAAACATTGGTATTATTGAGGGAGGCTTGCCTCTTTCTTATTATCCGAAGAGGGTTCTATTCGCTGCCGCAAATCAATCTCTTTCTTCGGCGGTGTCTATCATTGGGTTGTCCAAAGATGGTTACCCTCTGTCACAACAATATAGTCCCCTACTTTGTAGGCTGCCCCTGCTTATCCTTCAAAACATATGTTTTAATGGGCGAGGCTTGAATTCAAAGATGGTTACTATTCGTTGTGATAAGGGAATTCCTACTTGGGCATTGCCCACTTTTTTAGACAAAGGTGAATGACTCTTTTGCCAAACACATAACTTTAACAAAAGAACACTATTCCAGAACAACCCCACTTCCTTCCACGGACGGGGTACAGACTAGTCATATTCTTCTGCGGAAATTCTTCCTTATACCCGGGGTTTCTTCTGCCCGAAGCAGACCAGGGTGCATGCCCCCTGGGTCCTAGTCTTTCTTTCCGAATCACTCGCATTCATCGGGAAGGAGGACTGGGGGGGGAGGCGAATCTTGAGTGAACAGACCATTTAGGAATGGTATTTGACTATTTGCGATGCGAGATCCCGGAAACGAAAGTTGGTCTACGAGTTTGACCACCCTTCCTTCGTGTGGAAAACACATTACTCTAAAGAGTGAGGAGACTATCGCTCCCATGCAATAAATATAGTCACGTCCAAGGAGTAGGTTATAATCCAAGGGTCCCTGGACGACCAACACGTTCATATTAACGGTCTTCCCTTTCAATGTAACAGGTACATTGGGGAGGATTCCTAATGGTCGACTGGTTCCTTTATCAGAACCTGAGAGATTTCTCAACTCAGGTAAAAGCGCTGGGGAACCCAGTGCTTTCCAAGCAACAGAGGAAAGGATACTCACAGACGCCCCTTCATCAATGATAGTACCAGCCATAATCATTCTATAGATCTGGACAATGATTCTGAATGGTATATTGGCTGGTAACCGGGGTCTGCCTAGTTGATTCCAATCAAAGGATACAACCAGGTTGCTTGGTGGTGGGACCGAATATACGGCCGGATATGACTCTGATGATGTTCCTTCCTGCGATAAAGGAATGGGCGCATTGCCTTGACGCTCATCGGAGTCGGTGCTGATGAAAAGAACCTGGATGGTGTCATCCTTATTCTCTTCAGTGAGGGTGTCGCATGAAGATGACTCTTCGGCGACGGTGTCATTTGAAGACGGGTCTTCAATGACGGAGTCATTGGACGATAGAACCTCTGAAGGAAGAACCGGGCCAACTGCCGTTTCGACCATTAGACTTTCGTCTGGTCTGGATTCAGTAGGTTCATTCTCAATGACCGACACTTCAGCTGACCACTTGAGCTGGTCAACTGGATTTTCAACTATCGAGGGATTAGGCGCGAGTTTTCGGTATCCAGGAGGAAGTTGCAACGGTGAAACCGGGCGATCTTCCAAAACTCTCTTTGCCTCATCTAAGAATGGACATTTGTGGATGGCATGATTGCCTTCACACAATAGACAGGGTAATCTTGGTCCCCTTCTTCGTCCTTCACTCTCACTAGTTGACGGAATGCAATCAACATGACAATCAGAGGTTGATGCTACCGGATTGTGCAACCTTGGGGACCAGTCCCTTAGTATCCGGGGAATACAAGGACAATCACGATGGAAGTGGATCCCTTTGCAAATGACACATGGCGATTTAGGCCTGGTCGGTGCAGTGTGTGGGTTTTTGTCAGCTTTCTTCTGCTTGCCCCCAGTCGCCTTCGCCAGAGGCTCCTTCTGCTTCTTTTCTCTCTTCTTCTTTTCCTTCTTCTCCTTGGGAGGCTGACTTTTGCCAGCTCTACCTTGCGAAGATGAAGGATCAGAGGAAGTATCATAAGAAGTGGAAGGCTGGTGGGTAGTTCTAGATTGTTCTGACTGTTGATTCGACTGCTCAGGATTAGTGGCGATCTGGACTACATTAGTTGAAAAGAGCCATACAGTGAGGCCGATTGTCAATCCTGGAAGTGACAATGTAGCCATATGAGGCGCACCAACATCTCCCCAAGAGGAGAAAGGATTTGGACTTCCGCCAAGGTTACTTCCTTGGTTGGTGGGCTCCATACTTTTCAACTGAAAGATCAACGTGGGAATAACAGGTGATTATGTTCCGCTTAAAATAAATTTTATTAACGACGCTTTTAGACACAAACTTGCTTTTTCATGTTTTAAGAGTCGAGAAAAAAGCTAAAGATGACTCTAGTCGCCTTCGATGTATTAACGAGCCCGAAGTGACAAATGCTCGGTTGGACCTTTTCAGTTATAGAGTTTGAAAAGGGCCAAAAGAAACTGCTCTGGAGATCTAGGCAGAGGGTGTGCCAAACCTTTCGCGAAACCACAGAATACGTTTTACGGTACGGGTGGTCGATCTTCGTGAATGCTGTGTTCACTGCATCGCGATCAGTAGGGCGGCCGACACGGCTTCCTAAGGATAAAGGATAAATGCCTATAGGGGTCTCCCAATATACGCGACGGTACGCGGGAGCACAAGTCCGTATTAGTGCTATCGTCCCTCAGGAGGAATCACCCACCTTCGTAGAGATCGACAGTCACTACGTTTAACGACGTCGGAACACGTCTCTACCTAGACCTCTATTGTGAGCGTTATGTTACAATGCGTTTTTAGATTCATTCAATATATTTTAAGTTGATCTTGTTTATCAGTTTGTCTTTCAGGATCACCACGAGATGTATTGGTACAAATTCCTAAATGCAGCTAAAATGATAAGCAAGCTTTCACAATCTTTTTAGCCTTGAAAATCCTAACTACTGAGGGGAGAGAAAAACAATATCTTTCCACACAGAGCACAAAGCACAAACTAATGCACTTTCTCCTAGATCAGACACGCAAACTTATCAAAAATGCAAATGAAAGATGCATGTATTTCTTTTCTTTTCCTTTAATGTTGATGTAGACAAAAGGAAATTGTTGTATAATTTTCGAATTCAATTTGAAGCGTAAACAAACAAGTTTCATCTAAAATGAAAAGACACCTTACAGGTACTTGTTTCAACACTAAAAATATATGAATTCAAACCATAATATGAAAAACAAACAAACTCAAACAGCCATGAACAGTAATAAAACTAGCTCTTAAGATCACAAAGACACTTTTACAGTTCAGGATCTAAGAGGCCACAGCTATACTGGTTCGCTTTTCACAATGGGAAACTGTAACTGAAACAAGAAATACTGAAAGAACATTCACAGTTTCATTACACAACTGAGGCGGAATAATGTCAAGGAGAATGGTTTACAGCAAGTACAATGACCAGCAAGCAATCAGCAAAAAATCAGTGAAAACAGGGCTCAGACACAAAGGGAAACCTTAGCAAGACACTGGCTAACTGGACCAGCGCAGGCTCTGGTCTGTCAGTTTGATTCTCAGCGCAGTTCCCGAAGGGAGTACCTGCGCTGAAATGCAGACTGCCTGTGGACAGCCTGCACTGAGACACGAGAGTTGCGTTTACAAGGAATTCTGGGTCACAAAAAGCTCAAAAATGCACTGTTTTTGCTGAAATAAAAAGCTATAGGTCAAGTACAGGCTAAGGGATGATCAAGAGGATGAAAAGCTATCACAAAGAGTAAAGAGTCTTTTGTAGATAAGCTCTTCAAATCTTGAATTTGCTCAGCAAATGAGCAAGAGTAGCAGTCCCTCTACTTCGCTTTTGATATAGTCAAAAGCTTTTCGATTTGGTACTCTTTTCTTCAAGAAATGAATAGCAAAATACTACAAACACCAACAAGATACTAGGCTCCCCAGTGGAGTCGCCAGTTTGTTGTGGGGAAAAGTATCCGACTCGGATGACCCTATCCCTACTCTAAAGGTGACAGTCTTTAGCAACAACTGAAAGTAAAGCTTTGATATTTTCCTTTATGAAAGTACAGAGAGAAGGAAGAAAAAATTAACCAACCTGGTGTCTTTCGCTTAGTCGATCTTTATCCTCTCTCTTTGTCTCTTGTTCCCAGCTCCTTGCTCTCTTTGCCGGTCCAGCTACACACAGATCCTGCACAAAACGAGAGAGGAAACTACAAGATACATGTACTCATAACTGATGCATGGATTAGAGTGAATCAAATATACAAGTAAATACAATACATCAATGCAATACAAGTATATAGGAGAACATGCAAAACTTTATTGATAGAAGTAACAGGGTTCTGAGAAGGTTACAACCATTGATGGCTCCAATCCAGCAGCACCTCCCAAGCAGCAAGAACTCTCCTCTTCACCTCTAGTAAAACAATCACCCAATAGCTCTAACTGTAAACCAACAGCACCTCCTTGCTTTACACAAAATTCCAGCCTCCTTAGACCTCATAGAAGAGCTCTATATATAGGAGAGAAGAAGAGAGGATGAGTCAGCTTGAGGCTGGCATAGAGCTGACTAGTGTCCTCTCCCTCTTCAGTTAATCTTCAGTTCTTGAGTCCACTTGGAGATCCTTGCTTACACATGGTGATCAAGTACCTCTTACTCATCACAGGGCGAATCTCATGAACCAAGTGTCAGTTTGGAAGCTTCCTGGGCAGTTGACACCTTGCAGAATGACTGTGCCACTTGGCCAATCTCGCCCAGCGCAGGTAGCCTTCATTAGATTTGACTTCCAGCGCAGGTACAAGGAGGAGCAGTTGCATTCCAGCGCAGATGCTCAGTGGAGCAGCTGACATGATCCAAAATTAGCCTGTTTTGAAGTGTTTTCAGGTGGAGAACTGATTGGAAGTGTTGTGGTTTGATGACCTTGTTCTTTTAGGGGTAAGAACAACATGTTTAGGGACTGAGGATCCCTGTAATTATTGACATTTCATGCTCCATGTCGCGAGGCACAAAAATGTCTATAACACAGCCCTGCAATGCCCATTGTTTCGCTACACCAAGAGAGCTTCTCAGAGCTCACAAATTTTGTCAATGCATCTATAGTATTCTTCAAAGTGTCCACCTTTACCAGCAACATCGTTTTGTCTTCTATCGTATCCCTCACAAAGTGATACTGAACATCAATGTGCTTTGTCTTTGAATGATAAGTAGTGTTCTTTGCCAAGAAAATTTCACTTTCACTATCACAGTCTATCCTTATAACTCCTTGTACTAACCCCATACTTGAACATGATCTCTACAACTAAACTACTTCCTTGCTTGCGTGAGTGGTTGTCATGTATTCTGCCTCTGTAGTTGATAGTGCCACTACAGATTGTTTCCTACTCATCCAACTGACTGCACCTCCAAATAAGTTAAACACATACCCACTTGTAGATCTTCTCTGATCTAGATCTCCAGCCTAGTTTGCATCAACAAAGCCATGAATATCCAATAGTGTGTCCAATCCTGGTCTTCCTTGGTAGCACAAACCATAATCACTACTACAATGCAAATACCTAAAAACCCACTTGAATGTTGTCCATTGCTCCTTCCCTGGTTTTAACATAAACCTGCTCAATACTCCAACTGCATGTGTAATGCCTTGTCTAGTACAAACCATTGCATACATCAGGCTATCGACTGCACTTGCATATGGAACACGGGACATGTCCTCTTCCTCTTATTTTGTCATGGGACATTGTTCAATAGATAAATTCACACCTATAGGAATAGGAACCTTTACCGGTTTACTATCCTGCATATTAAACCTCTGTAGTATTGTATCAACATACTTCCTCTGGTTTAACCAGAGCTTCCTCTTTGCCCGATCTCTTTCAAATTTCCATGCCCAAAATATAGTTTGCAACACCAAGATCTTTCATGTCAAATTTGGAGGACAATCGGGTCTTCAAATCCCAGATAATTTCTTTGTCATTTCCAACCAACAACATATCATCCACATACAACACCAAATAAATAACACGGTCACCAAATAATTTAAAATACACACAGTGATTTTCTTTTCTTCTGGTGAAGCCAAGTCCCCGTATAAATGTATCAAATTTCTGATACCACATCCTTGGTGACTGTTTTAGCCCATACAGGGACTTCTTTAACTTGCATACCAGTTTTTTCTTACCCTTCACCACAAAGCCTCATGTTGCTTCATGTAGATCTCCTCTTCCAAGTCCCCGTGAAGAAATGTTGTCTTCACATCTATCTGTTCTACCTCAAAATCAAAAGTAGCAGCAACAGATAACACTCATCTAATAGAGGCTACCTTGGAAACAAGAGAAAAAATATCACCAAAATCAATTCCCGACACCTAAGAATAACCTTTCGCTACCAACATTGGTATTTCTCCACCTTTCCTTCTACATTTGTCTTCTTCTTGAACACCCATTTTCTGCCAATGGGTTTCCATCCAACCGGCAACTCTAGTAGATCCCATGCCTCATTTTTGTGCAAATATGCCATTTCATCAACCATGGCCTCTTTCCACAGTTTTCCATACTCTTAATCTACTACTTCCTTCAAAGTTCTGGGATCATCATTAGTAATAGATAAAGACAAATTTGAACAGAAAGCAAATGGACTATACCTTTCTGATTGCCTTCTTTCTTGAACTGATCTTCTCACACCTAGAGTTTGTGGCACTTCATCTTCTGATTCCTCTTCTGCTGTAGAGTTTGATTCTTCCTCCTTTAGCTCAAACTCTATCATGTCATGTTCCTTTAGTTGGACTTCATGTTTAATAACATCTTTAACCTCTCTAAACACCACATCTCGACTGTACACAACCTTCCTTGTTACTGGGTTCCAAATCTTATAACCCTTTAAACCATCCTTATACCCAATAAAGATGCACTTTTCAGATTTACTATCCAACTTTGTTCTTTTCTCCTTTGGAACATGTACATATGCATCACATCCAAATACCCTCAAATGTGAAAGAGAGGGTTTCTTACCAGTCCATACCTCTTGTGGAGTCTTATCCTCCAGCGGTGATGAAGGTGATCTGTTGAGCAAGTAACATGTTGTCTCCACTGCCTCCACCGAGAATTCTTGTCCTAACTCGGCACCACTGAGCCTGCTTCTTGCCCATTCCATCAATGTCTTGTTCATTCTTTCTGCAACTCCATTTTTCCTAGGTGTGTATGGAGTAGTCTTCTGTCGTGCTATACCACACTTCTTACAGAATTCTTCAAATTCCTTGCTACAAAAATCTCCACAGTTATCTATCCTCAACACCTTTATCTTTTTCTCTATCTGGTTTTCTACCAGAGAATTAAATTCTTTAAGCCTATCAAAGACTTCATATTTATTCTTAAGGAAATATATCCATATATTCCTTCAAAAGTCATCTATAAATGAATTAGACAGACTTACCCAGTGATGGAACCTTCACAGGTCCAAACACATCACTATGCACAAGCTCTAATATCTGTTTCGCCCTCTTACCACCAGAGGGGAAACTCACTCGATTCTTTTTCCCATATACACATTTTTCAAATAAATCAAAATACAAAGAGATATTATTCATAATTTCTACCATACCTTTACCATGAAGTATTTGAAGGACCTTCTCTCCAATATGTCCAAGCCTTTGATGCCACACCATGGTCTTTTCTCCAGAAACCACTAGATTTTGTGCTCCACTTTTAGGAACCACAGAACTATTGCACCCATCAATAACAGTGCTACCTTGCAGCTTGTATAGAGTTCCAATCTGAACTCCCTGCATCAATACTAGTGCTCCCCAAACCATCTTGTAGGTATCTTTCTCGAACACTTGTTTTACACCTACATCATCCATCTTGCTTACAGAAATCAGATTTCTAGCCAATGCATGAATATGAAAAACACCCGAAAGTTTTCTAACCCTTTCACCTTGCAACTTCAACTTTACTTTTCTGCGACCAACGATTCTAGCCTTCCTGTCATCCCCCAAGAAGACATCACCACCATCATATTTCTCATACTCGCAGAACCACTCTCTATGGGGAGTGAAGTGAAAGGATGCACCTGAGCCAATCAACCATGCCTCATGATCTACATGTGTACTTGAAGAAGCCAAGTACACATCCCCACCTTCATCTGAGGTGGTTTTCACCTCTACAGAAGGAGCATCATCAGATCCCTTTCCTTTTTCAGGAGCTTTATATTTACAGTCCCTTTTGTAGTGCCTTTCCTTTTCACATTTCCAGCACACCACCTTTATAGGTTTTCCTGGAGATTTAGATCTCCCTCTAGATTTAGATCTCCCACTCGATGACTTATTTTTGTTTCTGTTCTAGCACCTTCCTTGTATAGATAAGGCATCACCATTTTGGCTCTCCATATTTTTCCGTCTCATCTCCTCCGTCAACGAGGATGAGACTATTTCATCAAACTGCAAGGCAGTTGCATTGCTACCTATTGCAATAACTAGACTATCTCATGAATCTGGTAGAGAACACAAAAAACTAATGCACTTATACTCATCTGAAATTTTAATATCAACAGACAATAACTGACTTAGCACGGTATTAAATGCGTTCAAATTCTTTGTCACTGAGTCTCCATCTTTCATCCTCAGGTTATACAACTTTTTTCGTAGGAACAATTTATTCACCAAAGACTTAGATTGATACAAAGTCCCTAACTTGTACCACAAAGCCTTCATCGTAGCTTCCCCTGATACGGTTAGAAATACTGAATCTGAGACACACAATCGTATTGTGCTCTTTTCCTTCCGATCCAACTTCAATTCTTCATAAGATACTCCCATTGGTTGAGTACCTGGATCTACTACGATCCACTGATCTTTATCCATCAACAAATCATCCATCTTGAGTTTCCACAACTCAAAACTTTGACCATTAAATTCCTCAATCTCTATCTTTCCACTGCTTACCATCTTCTTTCACCACTAGAATCGATCCCCTAGATCTCCCCTTGAACTGTAGAAAATCTATCATAGTTTAACCCGATATTGTAATATAAATCAAAGAAGAATACTATAACCTACTTCTATTATCAATTTGTAGAAGCTTAAAGGTAGAGCTAAACAATATAACTAGAAGAAGAAGAATCAATGGCACAATACAAATGAAAATACTTTGGGGAAAGTCTCAGATAAAAACCCCACAGTATTGTATTATCATATATGGTGGAAATACATAGGAATTATACAAAGCCTTAGCTCTCACAACTAGCCAGCTCTCAGTACAATCCTCACAGATCTCATAGCTAATCTTGGCTTCTCTCCAGCCTTCCTCTCTACCCTCCAAGCTCCTATTTCCTTGTGTTGTTCCTTGTGGATGATTAGCCTATTACCAAGAGGAAAAACAAGCCTTCAAAATTGCGCAATCCTCAAGGATGAATCCTTGACTACATACATGAGTTTTCTCCATGAGAAAAAACATGCAACTGATAGTACACTATCCTTGAAAATTTATCTCAACTGAGTCTTTCTTAGAATAGACATGCATGAGTTCATGATGAGGGAATCTTCAGTTAACTAGAGTAGCACTAGTTGAGTGCATTAATGCATCAACTAACTGTTAACTCACTATTAGTTCCTCAAACAATTTGTAACTAATTTAACTGGGCTTAACTCAGTAAACTAAGTTAGCTAATTACAACTAAAATATAATTCAATCTTATCTCCTTAATTTAAGGGATAACTCTTGCATGAATTCATAAAGACTTCTAACTTGAATTTCTCTAACTAATTAATTTAAAATTAATTAATTAATTATTTCCAAGTAGTTGTTAAGAATAAATTCGATTTTAATTCACAATTTAATTCAAGGACAAATTAAATTGGAATATTCTTGTTTCCATATTTCAACACTCCCTCTCAATAAGAAAGGGATTATCTGCCACCCCGATCTTGTCTCTATGGAACTCAAATTTACACTTTGACAATGCCTTTGTCAAAATGTCAGCATCTTGCTCCTCTATCAAAATATACTGCAGCAACATGATACTCCTCGCTACAGAGTCTATAAGATGATGATACTGGATGTCAATGTGCTTGGACCTATCATGAAATACTGGATTCTGAGAGAGTTTGATACAACTCTAATTATCATAATAGATCACAGTTGGATCCATCCTCTGATCAAACAAACCAACTAGGATTTTCCACATCCAAATGGCCTCACATGCTGCCTGACTTGCAGCCATGTATTCTACCTCTATTTTCCAGCTGTACCAATAAACTACCACTGACCCAAGGTTGAAAATTCATCCTAATGTTCCCTTCTGATCTAATGGACTCCCTGCCCAACCTGCATCAATGAAGCCCTATAGCTTCACTCCCTCTATCCATCTGTACCATAATCCATACTGAGATGTGCCTCTAAGGTATCTCAATACATGATTTACCACCTTCCAAAACATCTTGGTAGGCTAAACCATTGCTTGACTCATTTGGTTCACCGCATAGCACAAATATGGTCGTGTGTTCATTAAGTACTCAGTGAACCCAAAAGTTTCATGTACACAGTAGCCTCTACCACTTCTCTTGAAGTAGAAACCTCCTTCCTCCAGTTACCTACTAGAGGAGTATGCATGGGCTTGCACTTCTCCATGTGGAATCTCCTGAGTATCCTGGTTGCATACTTGCCCTGAGACACAAAAAACTCCCCATCCTTCTACCACACTTCCATGCCAAGGAAGCAATGCATGAGACACATGTCTTTCATCTCGAATTATCTTGCAAGACACGATCAAATGATCATCACCAGTCAATATGAGATCATCAACACAAAGTACGATGATCAACAACTTACCTTTCACTAAGATGTAGTACAGGTTCGCATCCGCTTCACTCTTTGTGAAGCCCAACCCGGTGAAGTAGTTGTTTATCCTGGTGTACCAAGCACAAGGTGTTTGCTTTATTTTTTACAACGCTCTCTTGAGTTGATCCGAATCGTATCCATAAATGACTGCCATATAACTGTGACTAAAATAGGTCGAACAACTCCTTGAAGAACCCAAAACAGCAATCGAAAACACCCTGAACCAGTGGCCATCGTAGCCGGCGTGGAACAACGAGGACCTCATTCAAAGCACACTGACTGAGGCCCATGGAGACTGTGCAGGAGGTTAAAATAGCCCTTGGGAGCCCCAGAATGGGAAAAGGAGCTAGTTTTCGATGCGCATTAGCGCTAACACACATCACTGGGCAAACAGGGCCGAAATAGTAGGGCTTAAGCACTCGGTCACATCGGGGAGCCAGAGGACCGCGAGCGAAAAAGGAAAAAGTGCCAATGTACGATGGTGGGACCCATGGCCTGGAAACCCGTGGTTTGATCAGGACTCCCTTGAACAGTAAGAGGTTTTGGAGAAAGCGAAGCGATCACAATCAGCGATCGACGCATGGCAGCGGAGGAGAGAGAAAAATTGTCGCGATTGTGCGTTATCGATCGAGCAAGTCAACCGTGCTTGACGTGCGAATGACGTTGGATCTGGAGGAGCCCAGATCTGACGATTGAGATTTTTCCTGATAGACAGAGCGGAATTGACAGGGGATAAAGCCGTGATTTAAGAGGATTTGGAATCCATTAACCGCCACGGTGGAGAAAGCAACGAATCGACAAGAAGGCTGGCACAGTTCCGATGGAGACACGTGGCTACTTCTTGAGCGTTATGCTGATGCCGCATAGGGAATTCCAAGCACACAGGCAACAGGAAAATCAACGCAGGAAGAAGAGGAAATGGACAGGCCGAGGATCGAATGACTAAAGCCATGAACGGAGGCAGTTGGATTGGAGATCAGAAGGGAAATTCATATCGAAGAGTCCAAGTGACCAAGAGAGACAGTGAGCAGTGAACCCTGAGAGGAGGACTAAGCACAGAGAGCAGTAAAGCCAAGCAGAGGAGACAGAGGGCCGAGCTGATCACAGGCAGCATCGAGCACCAGAGAGCTTGAAGAATCAAGCCTTCCCATAGAGGAATCTGTCCGGATTGAGCATCATAGTTGGCTCTTTCCACTGTAGACCGAGGGTCATAGAGCAGGTAGGAAGAATAAGAGTCTGTGTACTCCAAGTAGCTTGGGGAATCCAAGAACCACCCTGCCAAGCAAAATATGCTTCAGGAGAACTCATATTGAGTCCCTATATTGTAATTTCTCTACTTAAAGACATAATAAAACAAGGCCCCCACTTAAGCTGGACCGAAGACGTAGCTCTGGAGAATAGGGTGAACTCCTTATTAAAAATTGCTTGTGTCTTTGTGTCTGCTTACTGCATTTCTCTGCTGTCTTTCCATTCAAAATGTCTATGTATTGGCAATCTGATCGATCCGTTGTTTCAATAACACAGAACACACACACACCAGCACATGAGTCTGTAATACCTTATGTTAAATAAATCTTTATTGAGGTCACTCATAGTGTGATTATCAGATCAAGTGGTATCAAAGCTCTAGGCTGTAAGGTTAGACAAGCTTGTGTTGGTTTAGCTGTGAATGATCACTAGATCAAAGCTCAAATTAGGAGAAGGAGAATTGGTGGAAACTAACCCTGAAATTGGGAGAGTCTATTCTCGAAAGACAATGTCAGAAGAAGGTTCTGTAGGGCCAGACCCTCAATTACTAGAAAGTTTCCTAGCTATAAAGTCCATGGTGGAAAAAATGTATAGGGACTTTAGAAAGCATAGGGGTGAGGATTCAACAGGCTAAGCAAGATAAAGAAGAAGATGAACCTCATTCCCATGACCACTCCAAAGGGAAGGGAAAAGAAGAAAGCTTCCCTACACCTCCTAGTAGCCCTGTGCATAATAAGAAAGCATATTTGATTAAGTTAGATGTTAAATTTGATTTTCCTATATATGATGGAGAGTTGAATGCTGAAAAGTTGGACAACTGGATAAGACAAATTGATGTGTATTGCAGGGTGCAGAACATAGACTCAGACAAGAGTAAGATTCAACTGGCAAGCCTATGCCTAGGAGGCACTGCCTTGGTTTGGTGGGAAGGCAGAACCCAAGCTGATGTGAAGAAGCATGGTAAGACCACCTCTGTCTGGAGTGACTTTGTTTCTTCCATCAGAAAGTAGTTCTATCCATTGACCTACATGCAACAAGCCATGATGAGTTGGAAAACTCTTCGGCAGTTGAAAGGGAAAAGTGTACAAGGGTATACTCAAGAGTTCCAAAAGAGAGCATTGATGTTAGTTATTTCATTAGACTCACCAGAAACTCTTTTGAAGTACATTGGGCGTCTACACAGCGACATGAGGCACACTATCCTCATGTTTAATCCCACTAGTATAGATGAGGTATCTGTACAAGCTACTCATCTAGAAGCAAGAGGAAAGAGTGGAAATCCAAAAGTTGGGGGACCATCCCAACCCACTGTAAGCAAAAGCAAGGAGAAAAGAAAGTAGAAATGGAAATCAAGGAAGGCCAACACTGCACAAAAAGGCAAAGCGCATGCACTCACTGTAAAAAGGAGAGGCATGATGATGAGCACTGTCGGATTCTGCATCCAGAGCTGAGACCTAAGAAGTCCGAGGGCAAGAAGAAGACGACTGCTGCAGTTATTCAGAAAGATTTGGGGTCAGACTCAGGAGATGAAACAATCATAGCAGCCACAGGTATAAAGGTAAAATTCTGAAGCATCTACTAGTAATTCTACTCAATCTGTTATTGATGAAGAACATGAGAGAAAAAGGCGTGAGCTTTTCCATATTCGAGTTGTCTCCAAATATCAAAAGATTGATACTTTGTTTGATAGCGGCTCACAAGTAAATCTGATTTCTGAAGCAATTGTAAATAAATTGGGATTAGCAACTACACCTCATAAGAAGCCATACCCATTAATATGGTTGAATGACAAAGCACAACTACAAGTGACTAGATAGTGCAAACTCAAGTTTTCTTTTGGGTCAGCATTTGTAGATGAGGTTGAGTTAGAAGTAATTCCTTTGGATATATGTGGAATTGTTTTAGGAAGTCCTTACTTGTATGATAGAAAGGCTATTTTCTATAGAGCTGAGAACAAGTATCTACTTGTTAAAGATGGAATCGAATACTTTATAAGAGCTCATAAGCTCAAGAATAATTATACTCTCATAAACTCAGGACAGATGAAAAGAATGATAAATTCATGCAAACAGTTCTTACTAATGGTTGTGAAAGAAAATAAAACTGATAAAACTGATGTATTTGAGGGTTATAATTCTGATCAGCAAGCTGATATAGAAAAGATTGTTTCAGAGTATGATGTCTTGTTTCAAGAACCTCAAGGTCTGCCACCCAAAAAGGAAATAGTACATGATATTATTTTGCAGCGAGATGTTCCTTTTCCTAACATTGGGATGTACAGGTTATCTTCTTTAGAGAATGCTGAAATCAAGCAGCAGGTGCAGGAGTTGCTTGAGAAAGGGTTCATCATGCCTAACACATCATGATGTGGGTCACCAATCGTTTTGGTGAGAAAGGAAGATGGCTTGTGGAGAATGTGCATTCATTATCGAGCACTAAATAAAATAACGATAAAAAATCGTTATCCCCTTCCTCGCATAGATGATCTTTTAGATCAATTAAAGGAAGTTGTTTATTTAACCAAGCTGGATTTGCACAGTGGATACCATTAGGTCAGAGTTGCAGAGAAAGATGCATGGAAGACTGCTTTCAAAACAAAACAGGGATTGTATGAATGGTTGGTTATGCCTTTTGGCTTAACCAATGCCCTTGCTACTTTCATGAGATTAATGAATGATGTACTCAGACCTTTTCTTGATGATTTTGTTATTGTGTATCTGGATGACATTCTGATTTTTAGTAAAACATGGGAAGAACATTTAAAGCATGTTAAGCAGACATTAGATGTTTTGAAAAGAGAAAAACTTTATGTTAAACTCTCAAAATGTGAATTTGGAAAAACCTCTCTAAATTATTTGGGTCATATATTAGGGGGAGGTGAATTGAAAATAGATCCCTCTAAAGTGGCAGTCATTGTAAATTGGCCTAAACCCAAGTCTGCTACAGAAGTGAGAAGCTTCTTAGGAGCAGCACAGTATTGGAGAAATTTCATTTCAAACTTTTCCTCAATTGCAGCTCCCTTAAATGCTTTGATAGGATTGAATAAGGTGTTTCAGTGGGGAGGAAAACAGTGGAAAGCCTTCGACACCTTGAAAGACAAAATTAGTACAGCACTTGTACTAGCACTACCAGATCTACAAAGACCATTGGAGATACAAACTAATGCCAGTGACTATGCCATGGGACCAGTGTTGACACAGCACAGTAAACCCATATGTTATCATTCTGAAACTTTTAATCCTGCAGTAGTTAACTATCCTACCTATGATAAAGAATTGTATGCATTAGTTTAGAGTGTGAAAAAGTGGAAACATTATTTAATGGGCAAATAAACAGTAATACATATTGATCATCAGCCACTTCAATATTTACACTCCCAAACTAAGTTGCAACAATCAAGACATTAAAGATGGATGGGTTTTCTACAACAGTTTCATTTAGTCATCAAATATAAAAAGGGCATACATAACAAGGTTGCAGACATGTTATCTAGACCCATTCTAAATGCATCTACCATCCTTAAGCATAATTTTGTACTACATAAAAGCTACATAGAACAGTATGCTTAGGACGTGGACTTTAAAGATGTATATGAAACTTTGAGTCAAGGCAAGAGAGTAGAAGAATTGGACTATCATGTGAAGGACTGACTCTTATATCATTGTGGGAAACTCTGCATTCCACAAAATGAGAGAGCAAAGATAATTATGGAAGCACACACTTCTCTGATATCAGGTCACTTTGGGATAAGTAAAACAGTTGCACAGCTACAAAGGTTCTGTTATTGGCCAAAAATGAATGAGTCAGTTTCTAGATATGTAAAGGGGTGTGCTATGTGTGCTAAAAGAAAGCCCTACAATAGAAAACTAGGCTTGTACACTCTTGCCAGTTCCCTCTCACCATTGGGAGAGAATTTCCATGGATTTTGTTGAGGACTGCCCAAATCTAGGAAAGGTCATGATTATCTATATGTTATTGTGGATAGGTTCAGCAAAATGTGTATTTTGATACCCTGTGTTATGCTCCTATGCCAATAGGTGTCATATTTCATGATTGACTGATAAAATGCCAAATATGTTCATCCTTTCCATGCTGCAAAGGTTCCATATTTTGAAAAAAAAAAAAAAAAAATTAAAAAATGAAAAGAGGGTATGCCCTAAAAGAAAGATCAAAGGGAAAAAAGAATGACATGGTCAAAAAGAAAGCAAATGAACCCAAAATCAAGAAGACCAAGAAAGTGTGCTAGTCCAAAATGCCACTACTATTCTATTTTTGCAAAGAACTTCATTGTGTGCAATTAGTTGACTTTTGTCACATTTGACAGATGGCCAAACAACTTAATCTTGGCCAGTTCATGTTTTAAATTTCTTGTTTTAGACATAGAGAGAAAAATCTTTCCAAACAGTTCAAGCTTGGCAGATAAGTAGTTAGGTAGAGAAGCAAAGGTGCTCAACAGCTAAATTTGAGCCCCTAGAAGAAATAAGGGCAAACTTAGATAGGATGGTAGTTAAAAGAAAAGAAAAGAGTAAGGGTTTGCCAGTTCAAATGCACCCAAGGAGAAAGGAAGAAAAAATGTTAGGTATAATAGGCTGGGTAGGTAGTTTTGGTGTTGTAGAAGCAAGCTTATGAGTAATGTTGTCTTTCAAAGGTGATCCATCTCATGGATATCATAAGTATCATGGCAAGGTGTGGCTACAAATCAGGTGATGCATGTCTAACTTCCCTCCATACTTCTCCCAAAATCACTCACTGACCTCCCCACAAGGATGTTGGGATCTTCTTAATACTCCTAGTTCACTTCATTTCATGAAAAAGATTGAGTGAAACTCTGTTTTTACTTAGGACAAAAGAAGCCACATTTCTTGTGTAAAATTCTTACTTTCCCTATATCCTAAGATCATCACTTAGCACTTCCCATTTCATGAATCACATTAATTACATTTTAAATTTATTATTTAACTCCCTATAGCAATTTCCCCTTTCCCGTATGTTATTAATATATAAAAAAACCCCAAAATGTTTAATATATCCCGCCCCGGTTTAGCTATAAACCATATTATTTTGGGAATTAAAGGTTTAACAGAAACCTTTTAATAACCCATTACAGCGCCATTTAAAAAGTTTTATCAACATCCGGTTGATTAAATAATTTAACCCAAGGCCCCCGAACCAATCATACCCGCCCACAGCAAAAAATATTATTTAATTGCGTCGGGCCCACGCTGTTTGAACCCCGCGCCATAGCCCTCCGCCAACTCCTTTCACCGCCAACCGTTGGATCTGGCCCTTCCCATCCAACGGCCCAGATCCATATCGTGGCACCCTTCCATAGCAAGCTTTAGCGCCCGGGGAACAGTGGTATTCCCACCATACCAAGGGACGCGTGGCACCCTCCCACATTGCTCGCTACCCCTCCTCCAATACCACCCTAGCCAATAAAGAGGTGTGGGCCCAAAACCGCTTACCGCCCCCGCTGCCTCCCCGCTGACATCATCGACACCTCATCCGTGACGTCATCACCACGTCATCCACTTACATCACCTCCTCGTCAGCGCCACATGACCCCGCTACACGACAAAATACTCCATCATGCTGACGTTATCCGACCAAAACGTGCCAAAAGCCCGCCAAAGTCAATTTTTTGTTAAAAAGGACGTGAAAACATCATTTTCACTCATTTTCACTTGCTTTTTCTACGCGACTATTACATGTGGTTTACGTCCAAAGCAGCGCTCGACAATACAGTCCGCCACCCAGCCAAACAGAGTCCACAATCCGGTCTTCCAGCTCATCCCGCAACCTGCAATCCGCACAGTGCACTGTTAAAGACAGGTATTTACCTCAATTTTCTTTCCAAACCCTGTGAATTTCAGTTTTCTCTGCATGTTTTCCAAAGGACCCAAATTCGAGTTCAATTCACCGTACTGCCTTCCATTATACGCACTAGAACCACTGTTATTTTTCCCATTTGCCTGCAAAAGCCCCACCCCTAGTTCAAAAGCACAAAAAACCGAAAATGGAGGCTCTGGTGGCCCTGAACATTTCTCCCCTTAATGCGCCTCACAAAGAGTTAGAGTGGTTGCCCTTGGCCGATAGGGATTTTCAAATACAAGACCTAACTAGTTACAAAAACCACCTCCAAGCATACTGTGAAATTAGGAACAGTCACCTACGTAAAACTGATCTCTATGGGATATGGGAATCCAATCTGCCTAGGTACTACCTCCCCTCAGTAAATGTATTCCCAAATGTAATCCGCCTGTGCTGTGCCAATTATGAACCTGTCAAAAGAGCAGTTATGACTCCATCTGGAACTATCCGCTTTCATATAACTCCTGAGTCCATAAATGAAATGCTACACTGATCCGGATTTAAACAGGAACGCAACAAATTACAGAGATAACCATATACACAAAGATGCAGCGGAAATAATACTTCATTTCATTAATGGAAAATACTGAAATATGCTTACAAACAGAAATGTCAATAAACTAGCTAGGGCAATGGTAGCTTATCTCTGAGAAGAGATGTGATGGCTACATGCCTCTGAACTGTGTTACAATGAGGCTCGAAGGCCTATTTATTGTTGAGAAACAATGGACAACCCTTAACATTCCAAAACCTAACCCTAGGAGATGAAACGCCATACTGTGGGCCCCGTATGGGTAAATTGGTACATCAACTTCCCGGGGTCGTAACTTTGGCATACGATCTCCGTTTGACGCGTACAATAGCTCGTTAGAAAGATCTATCCGAGCACTACCACTTTGGGAAGGGCAACATCGGTCCATGGACCCATGTTGCCCCCAGATTTCCCAAAAAACGTCGTTTAGGGCCTCAAAACGGCTAAAAATAGTAAGTTGTGCTACAATTAAGGAAACTGAAAATGCTGAGAAAGACAATGGTGGGGGTCCAGGTGGACTTGGCAGGTGGCCACCAATATCCACCTGGATCATTCCTCCCCCCTTAGGAAGCAATGGTCCCCATTGCGTTGAGCTCCTCCATGAGATGAGGAAACTTCTGCTGAACTTGTTCCCTGGTGAGCCACTTGCCCTGCTGAAGGAGTTGGTCCGCTTTGACAACTCGATACAGTTGGATATTCTGTTGGCGAGTGTTCTTGATCTATGTGTCCATGATCCGATCAGTTGCAGCTTGTTCCATGCAATCTGGATTTAATTCTGTGGGTTTGAGTTGTTCTGCAATGTCGGATGTGTCTAGCAATGGTGGAAAGTATGGCCGAAGGCGGTTCACATTAAATACTGGGTGCAGGCCAAGGAATGGGGGAATGCTGAGCTCAAATGCATTGTCTCCCATTGTCTCTCAATTTCCGATAGGCTCCAGTAAGGCGTTCCTTTTGCAAATGCAACCAGACTTTGTCGCCCACCTGAAACTTGTGTGGCACCCGATGTTGATCATGTCGCTGCTTGTACTTGGAATTTGATTTCTCCAGAATGTCATGGACCTGCTGGCGAATATGTTGGATTTGCTCCATGAAGCTGGTGGCCTTATCTGTTTCGGACTGGACATGAGCTGAATTCATGTGAGTAGCTGCAAGTGGCATGGCCACATCAATGGGGCATAGTGGCTGGAATCCCAAACCCACCTGAAAAGGGCTATGGCCAGTGGAGTTGTGAAGAGCTCGGTTGTAGCTGTGCTGAACGTAGGGGAGGCTCTCGTCCCATGTGCATGGATGCTTTGAGTTATACATGCGCAGAATGTGCACAATCATCCTATTGACAACCTCCGTCTGGCCATCAGTTTGAGGATGGAAGGCTGTGGACTTCGTGAGTTTGGTGTCCAGCATTGACTAGAGACTGGACCAAAAGGTGCTGAGAAACCGACTGTCCCGATCTGAGATGATAGACTGTGGGATCCCAAAGTGCACCCACGCTCGTTCAAAGAAGAGTTTAGCAGTGGCTTCTGCTGTGATATTCTTCTTGCAGGCCATCATAATGGCCATCTTTGAGAACCTGTCGACGACCACAAAAACACAGTCATTTCCATGCTTAGTGGAAGGAAGGCCTGACATGTAATCCATGGAGATGGATTCCCAAGGTCGACTAGGGGTAGGCAACGGGGTATAGAGGCCTTGCTTCTTAATGGTCGGTTTGGCAATGGCACAGGCAGTACATGATCGGATGTACTTCCCAACATCCTGTCGAAGATTCGGCCAATAGAAATAGTTTTGCAGTACTGCCACTGTTTTCTCGACCCCGAAATGCCCAGCAGCCCGACTGTAGTGTGCTTCCCAAATCATCTTCGCACGCTCGCTTGAAGGAACATAGAGGTGACCGAGCTGGCATAATAGGGCATCCTGGAGGTGAAAATCTGCAACCTGCCGACCCTCTAAGAGTGTCTGGTATGTGTGGCCGAATTCTGGGTCGCTTTTGTAGAGAAGTGACCAATCAGAAGTCTCGTGCCCGCAAGAGTTGAGCACGGTGGTTAGCGCCATGATCGGTGGTCGACTGAGGCAATCTGCAACATTATTGGTGCTGCCCTTTTTATACTTGATATTCAAGTGAAACTGTTGCAGGTATGTTGACCACTTCTGATGGCGATCATTCTGCAATTTCCATTGGGTCTGTATGAACTGCAGAGGTCGGTGGTCTATGTGGATGACCGTTTCCTTCCCCAAAATGTAATGCTTCCATTGTCGGCAGGCCTGTACAATGGAATACATCTCTTTATCATAAGTGGGGTACTTCCGAACTGTGTCTGAAAGTGTTTCACTGTGATATGCCACTGGATGTCCATGTTGAGTAAGGACTGCCCCAATAGCATAGTCAGAGGCATCTGTCTCGACCTCAAATGGTTGTTGTAAATCTGGTAACGCGAGCACTGGTGCTGTGCAGAGGCGATCCTTCAACTCCCTGAATGACTTCTGTTGAGATTCAGACCAAAAGAATTTTTCTTTCGCCCCGCCCTTGGTGACTTGACTCAAGGGCCAAGAAATATGAGAAAATCCCAACACAAACCTGCGGTAGAAGTTGGCAAGACCTAGAAAGCTGTGGAGCTCTGTTAGAGTGGTTGGAGAGGGCCAATCCCGAATGACTTGGACCTTGGCTGGATCGACATGCACCCCCTGTTCATCAATGATGTATCCCAGATACTGAACCTCGGTCATGCCAAAAGTGCATTTCTCCAAATTGGCACATAGCTTATGTTGCCGCAGTGTTTGGAGAACCTGTCGGATGTGGTGGAGGTGCTCTTCCCAACTCTGGCTGAAGATCAGAATGTCATCCAAGTATACTACTACAAAGGAGTTGGTGAATGGCCGCAAGATGTCATCCATTAGCCTCATAAAGGTTGCAGGAGCATTCGTCAATCCGAAAGGCATGACCAACCATTCGAAGAGGCCCTCCTTGGATTTGAAGGTAGTCTTCCACACATCTGAGGGTTCAATTGGTACCTGGTGATATCCTGACTTCAGATCGATCTTGCTGAAATATTTCGCCCCCTTTAGTTGTTCTAGGAGGTCATCAATCCGCCGGATCGGGTACCTATTACGGACAGTGATCTTGTTCAGCGCCCGATAGTCAATACAGAGTCTCCACGTCCCATCCTTCTTCTGTACCAACACTATCGGGCTCCCACAGGGCGAAGAACTCGGACGGATGTGACCTTTCTGCAGGAGCTCCTGAATCTGTCTCTTGATTTCATTGTTCTCCAGAATGGAGCGCCGATAAATTGGTCCATTGGGTAGCGGCGCACCTGGGGTCAGATCGATGGAGTGCTTGACTTGACAGTGCAGAGGAACCCCTGCCGGGGAGGTGAAGATGTCTTCGTACTCCTCCACAATCTTGTCCATCTGTAGCTGCCGTGCAGAGGAACCCCGTTTGGAGGCCGCGGCCACTGTCTTCTTCTTCCCTTGAGGGCGTATCATCAGGAAAACAAATTTCCTGGTTTTGGAAATGATCTTACTGCATTGTTTTCCAGTAATCAAAGAGATGGCGGCAGGTGGTGCTACCTCTGGTATCCTGAACAACTTATTTCCCAATGTAATAATAACAGCACGAGGCCTTGATTCATACACAGCATGTCGCTTCCACAAGTATGGTTGTCCTAGTAATACATCACAAACTTCAAGGGGAGCAATGTCACACAATACCTCATCCGTGAAGGGCTTGATGTTGTATGGAAGGCGACACTGCTGGCTCACGCGAAGATCTCGCCCTTGGTGAAGCCACCCAATGGTGTATGGTTGTGGATGTGCTGTGGTCGGTAAGCCCAACCGCTTCACGACCTCTGCCGAAATGAGGTTCTTTTGACTCCCGCTATCAACAATGAACTGTATCGGGGAGCCCTTTACCCACATCTGGGAGTGGAAGAGACGCTCCTCCTCCTCTGGATCTTCGGGTTCATTTTTCTGGATCTTTGCGGTAGCAACAGTGGCGCTGGGATCCGCATCAATGATCTGCTTCCCTTTTTCATACCCCTTATCGGGTTCTGACTCAGAGTCGGAACACACATCTAATTCTGAAACCTTTAGCTCAGCCACCAGTGACTGCTTGGCCCGACACTCACTTGTGTTGTGAGTGGAGCTCTTATGGAACTCGCACCATTTTCCAGTGTCCTTTCTCGGCTTCGCGGCGTTGCTCTTTGCTTGCAGCTTCGGCTGGTTGTATTGGGCTGTCCCGCCTTGGCTTTGTCCTTTGTTCTGTGGTTTAGGGGCACCTTTCCCCTGCTTTGGATTCGCAGATCCAAAGTCTCGCTTCTTTTGTTTAAACTTCTGCTCGACCTTGACAGCATACCGGTATGCTGCGCCGAGCGAGGGGATGTTTAAGAACTGTATTTCTTCCTGGATGTACTTGTGCAGGCAGCCACGGTATTTGAGTATCAAATGTTGCTCCGAATCCTTGATACCCAACTTTGTGCGAAGGGTATGGAAAAGATTGGTGAACTCTGGCACGTCTTGGTCCCTTCCCTGCCGCAGCGTGGTCCACTTTATGTATTCATCCTCATAGCTTCCGACAGGGTAGTACTGCTCCTTGATGGCATCCCGGAACGAATCCCAGGTGGGTGCGGCTGAAAATAGTGAGCCAGTACTTTCATCCTTCTGCTCGCATTAGGTTTCCCACCAGTCCTTGACGTGGGGGGCTGCTTTGAGAAGAGCAAAAACAATCTTTTCCCGACTCGAAAATTCATGAACAGAAAAATAACCCTCTAGCAGATTTAACCATTTATCTACGGCATCGGCGTCTATCTGACCCTCGAATATGGGGATTTCAAAATTAACTTGTACCTTAAAGGGTGTGGCATTTCCAGAGGAGCTACTGGAAGCCGATGCGCCGCTTCTGGGTAGCCGCTGAAGGATCTGCGCAAAGCTGTCCATCATCGCGTTCCGTTGTCGCTCGAGCGCTTCTTCGAGCAAGATTTTGATGGGATCTCCTGCCCCCTCGTCTTTCTTCTCGTCCGCCATGGGAGGCCGTCGGGATTTGTGAGGCTGGTCTTGCAAGGGTTCAACCAGTTCAAGCCCTAACTCCTTATATCCCGACCTTGTTGGGGACATGCAAAGAAAAACAGAGAAAAAGCAGACCGCTCTGATACCACTGATCCGGATTTAAACAGGAACGCAACAAATTACAGAGATAACCATATACACAAAGATGTAGCGGAAATAATACTTCATTTCATTAATGGAAAATACTGAAATATGCTTACAAACAGAAATGGCAATAAACTAGCTAGGGCGATGGTAGCTTATCTCTGAGAAGAGATGTGATGGCTACATGCCTCTGAACTGTGTTACAATGAGGCTCGAAGGCCTATTTATTGTTGAGAAACAATGGACAACCCTTAACATTCCAAAACCTAACCCTAGGAGATGAAACGCCAAACTGTGGGCCCCGTTTGGGTAAATTGGTACATCAACTTCCCGGGGTCGTAACTTTGGCATACGATCTCCGTTTGACGCGTACAATAGCTCATTAGAAAGATCTATCCGAGCACTACCACTTTGGGAAGGGCAACATCGGTCCATGGACCCATGTTGCCCCCAGATTTCCCAAAAAACGTCGTTTAGGGCCTCAAAACTGCTCCGGAAGTTCAGGACCCGAAAAACTGCTAAAAATAGTAAGTTGTGCTACAATTAAGGAAACTGAAAATGCTGAGAAAGACAATGGTGGGGGTCCAGGTGGACTTGGCAGGTGGCCACCAATATCCACCTGGATCATACACTTCAAACCTACTCAGTCTCTAGCTCGTCTTTCTATGGGATTCTTACTTGAGCAGGGCTCTAAACTGACCAATGCAGCGATAACCCGTGTTGTTCAAACATTTGTGAGACCATATTGCCAGCCCAAAGAGCCACCTCCCTTTCACCATGTCTGGTTCAATGAAGCTGGAAGATTCATTATTGATATGATATCCTATGTCCTGGTATTTAAGACAAGTGAATATGTTGATGAGACCATCTTAGCTTTGTTGTCCATGTTTACTCCAAGACAGCCTCCTGCTGTCAAATATGATTATGTTACTTTCATTGCCAACAAGATCCATGACCAACTCTTGAATCTAGACATAGGAGTCTTCAAGTACACATCATATATATATCATCTATTCCTGTATTTCCAAATAGATAGTTTTCAGTTTCCCATTAGAAAATTGGATTCTAAAGGAGAAAGGAGGCCTATGATATTTTGGACCTTAGTCTTCCATGAAGTCCATAACTCTCCTTACACTTACTGTGAATTCATTGATTTTTTTATACATCCGGTCTCCTCTCTACTGATGAGAACTCCTCCTCCTAGACTTTTTGGTGGTATGCAGAAAATTTTACAGCTCTCCAAAAGCTACAAAATAGGTGACTGGTACTTCTACCAGAATCACACTGAGATCAGGATATATGGCTATGAGCTGTGCCCCTTTAAACTGCCCAAATATGTGCCTATGAGATTGTTTGCTCTAGAATATTTTAGGAAATTTATCAACTCAGTTTTGACTCATTTCTACGGTGCAAAGAAAAAGGCTCAGCTGAAATTAAGAAACTAGTTAGGCCCTTTTTATCATTAACAAAAAGGAAGCATGGCAAGATGCTGACAAGATATTGGGTGAACAACTCAAATTAAAGAGGAGCTTTTGGTGGGTACCCTATGACCAAAATGGCTTTATCACTAAAAGAAAAGTAAAAAATAGGCTATCAACCTATAAACATTGTAGGATCCCTGAAATAGAGAAATTTTCTAATCAAAATGAGTCGGTAGAGGGCACATTGATTGAATAACTCACTGAGGAAGAAAAGATGGAACAAGCTATGAAAAATCTTGAAAAGACCCTTGACCTGGACTCTTTTGGACAGGTGTCTTTCAAACTGCCTCAGCAAAACAGAGTGGGTACATCATCTGTTGGAACTTCAACCTGCCCAAGAAATCACTACACCAGCTACAGGGACATCTAAGGGCAAAGAAGTGCTGGATACAAAGCAGCACATAATGACAGATCAGCCAGCAGCATCCAAGGAACAGGGCCAAGGGAAAATTCCTCCTGTCCAGACCAAAGCACCAGAGATACTAGCATTACAGACTCCTCTAAATGAGGAAAGGGGCAAGAAAAGGGACAGAGAAGAGACCACACCTATAAGTGGACCAGCAGAGAAACCAGGGGCAAAAAGGAAAAGAATAAATCCTCTACCTGAAGAGGAAATTATTGAGGAAACCATAGAAAGTCCAAGAGGTGAGAGGGCAACCAGCCCACAGACATCCCCAGTGGTAGAAACATCCACCAGCTCTCATAGGCAGGACCTAGAAAGGCAGCATAGTGTGGAAGTTTCATCCACAAGACCATCAAGCAAGCAGGCCTCAGATGTCAAAAGAACATTCACAGAGATTAAGGCTAGAAATGATCCATTGAGGCTGCAACTTTATGACCAATTTCTCAAGATGACCCCCGCCAACCAGCAAAGGCTAATGTCTGCATATGACATTAAAGAAGGAAAAATGATCTTGAGCCACTTTAAGCCTAAAGTGCAGCAACCACAGTCAGCAGCTGACTACATTAGAACAAATCTAGAGGTCCTTGCCAAAGACATTCATCCTATGGACCAGATTGAGCTGCATAAGCAAACTGGAGAGATGGTCTACTCTACATTGGCAGATAAGGCAATGCTGGCTCACAAATTGCAGAATTCATTGAACAACACATCTACCCAACTAGATTTGGAAAAGGCATCTTCTTTAGCCAAAGACAATAGAATAAAGTCCTTGGAGGATATTATCATTGAGCTGGGACATGATCCTAAGGATGCCAAAGGAATAAAAGCATTAATGAAGAAGAAGGAGGAGGACATTGCTGCCCTTAGGAAACAACTGAAGCTGCCTACTACTATGCATCCACAAACTTCAGAGATTGTGCAGAAAAAAGTAGAGGAGGACATGATGGACTTGCTGATGAGAATGAATCAAAGATTAAGCGAGACAGAGCAGGAATTGGAGAAAGCATTACAAGAAAAGCAGGGAGTGTCGACCTCCCAGCCACCTGAAGTAACTCCAGCAGTTACAACTGCCCCTCCCATAGTTACAATAGTAGTGCCTCCCACTGGCCCAGCATCAGCAGCAGGTACTTCAGCAACAACAACAACAGCAGGCAGCAGCACTACCATGACCACTGAGGAGTTAATAAAATCCATGGAGGAGCTAAAACTCCAAGTATCAAAATTAAAAGAGGCCAAAGAGAAATTGGAAAAATTAGAAGTGAGCTATGACAAATCTAAAATGACTATGGCAGAAAAGACAAGATAGGTGAAAGCATTAGAGAACAGGGTAAAAGCATTGGAAAAGGACCTCTCTTTAGATAAGCCTCTAGGAGAAATCAAAGGCATTTTGTGGGCTAACATCAATCAATCCATCTGTAATATATGGAGATCTATTCAAATTATATATGAGCAGATTGACTTAATAGCACTAGCCCAGGTGGAAATTCAAAAGGCCAGAAATTTATTGGGGCATATGCCCGAACAGGCCAACAGGTTAATAAATTTTTTGAACACTAAGACCAGTGAAGAACTAGCAGCACTGGACATCAGAGATAGGACAGGCACCATTCTAACAATCAAAAGAGTTCTGACCATGAGAACCCTGATGCAGAATTTGGAAAGGAAGAGCCAGGATATGCAAGTGGAGATAGACTCTTTTATAGAGAGATTTGCAGTTTTACATG
Source organism: Pinus tabuliformis (assembly GCA_031772625.1). Classification (NCBI taxonomy): domain Eukaryota; kingdom Viridiplantae; phylum Streptophyta; class Pinopsida; order Pinales; family Pinaceae; genus Pinus; species Pinus tabuliformis. The sequence goes on along the minus strand of CM062805.1, from coordinate 178,431,303 downwards.
AAAGGGGCTTGCCAAGTCTGGTGGGAAGAAATGAACACCTGTTGAGACAAGCTGAGTACATGTACAGGTTGAATCAACATGCTACTGATCAAGTAAATGCATCATCAAGTACTTCAGCAGAGAAAGCCCTTCCATCTGGCCAAACTCTCTACAACAACTTAGAAAATCTTTTCTATATTGAGCATGAAGTGAAACATCTCTTTACAGTCCAGCCTAACTTCTACAGGTACACAGACGCTGATGAGACTTTGAGAAAGCTACAAAGACATCAGTTACCAGAAGAGAAGTGGTGGCAAAGCATGTTGGAAATCCTATAGGCACGTTTCAACTTTTGTTTTACCCAGGATACAACAGATACCATAAAGCAGAGGGAGGAAATGGATAAGAGTCATGCGGGGCAGCAATCTATCAAATCAAAAATAAATACGCCCGAGGAAGCTAGGCCAGCAGCACGGAATATCAGCGGAAACAGCCACCGGCCGACTCACCGAGCTTACAGTCAACACATCTCACCAACTGAGCAGCCAGCACAACAGCATTTACTTCTGCATTTATTTCTCCCTGTTTTCAAGATCATTTACTTCTCCTGTAAAGTAGGTAGAATGAGTTATTACTAGATATTATCTCTTTGAGATATTTTGTAAACATTTTTGTACAAATACCTCCCCAAGCGAAGTATTAGGGGTTGGTGATACATTTCTTAGACTGCGCTGTAACTCTGAAAAACTTCTAAATACAAAAGCGATTGGAATCCATTGTCGTTGGACTCTCTGGATGTGGAATTAATAGAAGAGGACTATGTTACAGAATTCCTTAATCATTTTTTGGATCAATAAGTCTCTCTTACTTGTGTTTTCAATTTCTGTGTTTACTATATCGTATATGTTTCATGATCTGAATAATAGGGAAAAAGAATAGCTCAGAATTTGTTTGCAAGCACTCTGAGTTCAATCTCTATTATTATTGATGTTTTCTTCAGAATTAGCATACGCAAGAATTCTTAACTTCTCATGTTTCCCTTGGTTCTTACATCTTGAATATTAGCCAAGGAATTCTTAACTGCTCCCTGGCAATATTCATCCACTTTCCCTCTGTCAACATGATGAAGGATTCTTAGTTGCCCTTCACCCACTAACTCCATTCCATCTGATTCCAGCTTATAAATTGTTCCATGATTGATTACCTTTCTCTGTAGTACCACCCTCTGTTAAAGAAACCATATCCAGCAGTTCATCCTCATATACTCCATTAGCCCAACGGACTGAACTTCTCAGATTTACACCCCTGTTCTATTGAAGATCACCATCCAAAAATCAAACAAGCCCTTGTACTTCATAACTAGCCTAATATACCTCAAAATAAAGCTAAATCATAAAGAGAGAGCCCTCTCTCGATGCAGATTGGCTAGAACCTGCATCTAAAAGATTGGTATGTGGTTACCTCGGTCGTATTCCCTTTTCTACAACTTTTGGGGAATAACCTGAGTGATAACGCCCTGTAGCAAACATATTACAGCTAAAAAAACTGCAAGATTATTCTTTGAACATGTATGGGTTCATTTTGGATTACCCACTTCTATTGTATCTGATCGAGACACCCAATTTGTGGGGAAGTTTTGGTCCAGTCTGTGGGAACTAATGGACGCCAAATTAAAGAAAAGCACAGCTTTTCACCCACAAACAGATGGCCAGACAGAAGTAGTAAACAGGACAGTGATCCAGTTACTGAGAGGATATTGCAGCAAACATCCTAAGCTTTGGGATGAGCACCTGTGCTATGTGTAGCATGCTTACAATAGAGCCAAACACTCTTCTACACAGAGATCTCCTTTTGAGACCTGCTTTGGTTTCATACGAAGGTCTCCCTTGGATTTTGTCTTTGGTAAAGATACCATGGTTGATGGACACAGTGATGTGGACAAAGCAACCAAGTTCATTGAACAGATCCAGGAGATCCACCAGGCAGTACAGGAACAACTGGAAAAGAGCCAGGCCAAGTACAAGGCTAGGCATGATAAGCATCAGATGGAACATAGTTTTCAAGTTGGAGACCAAGTCTGGCTGTATATCAGCAAGGACAGGATGCAAGGTGAAGGTAAGAAGCTAAAACCTATCAGGTATGGACCCTTCAGGATACTTGAGAACATTGGTGAAAATGCCTTTCACCTTGATCTGCCAACTTACATGCACATCTACTCAGTCATGAACGCGGATTGCTTGAGATTTTTTGAACCTTCAATGATTGAGGACCCTGAAGAGCAGAGTCAATTGCCTTTTGTTGATGATCTACTACCAGAATATCTTAATGAGCTACAGGAAGATACAGTGCTGGACAGAAAGGTAAAGACGACACGTAGTGGACAGGTGGAATACCTCAGAATTGGGCTTAAAGATTCGAAGCCGAGCAATGAGAAGTGGATTGAGATTGGACAAGTGAGACAGCAATTTCCTCACTTATTCGATGCTTAAAAGAAAACCAACTTTTGGTGGTCCAAAAGCTTTTCAGTTGGGAGGCCATGATCCGAATAGGATCCATATACGACTGTCATAGAACTGTGACTAAAACAGGTCGAACAAATGCTTGAATAATCCAAAACAGTAATTGAAAACACCCTAAACCAGTGGCCATGGCAGCCGGCATGGAACGACGAGGACCTCGGTCAAAGCACGATGACCGAGGCCCATGGAGACTGCGCAGGAGGTCAAAATAGCCCCTGGGAGCCCCAAAATGGGAAAAGGAGCTGGTCTGGGCAAACAGGGCAGAAATGGTAGGGCTTAAGCACTTGGTCACATCGGGGAGCCAGAGGACCGCGAGCAAAAAAAGGAAAAAGCGCCAATGTACAATGGTGGGACCCACAGCCTGGAAACCAGCGGTTTGATCGGGACGCCCTTGAACGGTAAGAGGTTTTTGAGAAAGCGGAGCGATCACAATCAGCGATCGACGCGTGGCAGTAGAGGAGAGAGAAAAACCGCCGCGATCACGCGTTATCGGTCGAGCAAGTCAACTGTGCTCAACGTGCGAATGACGTTGTATCTGGAGGAGCCCAGATCGCACGGCTGAGATTGCGCCTGATAGACATAGCGGAATTGACAGGGGATAAAGCCGCGATTTAAGAGGATTTGGAATCTGTTGACTGCCATGGTGGAGAAAGCAACGAATCGACAAGCGGGTTGGCGCAGTTCTGATGGAGACACGTGGCTACTTCCTGAGTGTTATGTTGATGTCGAACAGGGAATTCCAAGCACACATGCGACAGGTGAATCGACGTAGGAAGAAGAGGAAATGGACAGGCCGAGGATCGAATGACTAAAGCCATGAATGGAGGCAGTCGGGTTGGAGATCAGAAGGGAGATTCAGATCGAAGAGTCCAAGTGACCAAGAGAGATAGTGAACAGTGAACCCTAAGAGGAGGATTGAGCACAGAGAGCAGTAAAGCGAAGCAGAGGAGACATGTCATGCGGAAAGAGTCGTTAGTGCGGACACAACCGACCTCCCTAGAAGCAAAAGCTTTCTAGTGACAAACAAGACAAATAAATCCTACCTTTCTCTAAACATGCATTACAAATACAAGTAATCAAGGGATCTTTAACATACCTTTAGTCCAATGCTTTGTAGTAGTCCAGCCTCGCCGATCCGGATGAGCTCCTCCTTCTCTTCGAAACCTGCATTCACTAACAAGCCAAAAGATTAAATAGCACCTGATAAACTCACAAAACAATACATATCCATCATACAGACCAAGGAGTATATGAAACAAACCATGAATAACAATCTGTTGAGAAAAATAAGTTCATTTGCATTAAAAGGTAACAAAAGGAACCATTACAACCTGAGCCTTGGTGTTGTGCAAGTCCCTCCTAAGGTCCAGCAAGAGTTTTCCTTTACTTTGATCAGCTCACCCACTCTCAAATAAGGCTAGGAAAGGATGGGAATCTCTCCTCTCAAGCTTTACAAGGGAGTCCTAATTCCAGCAGCATCTACCCTTAGGAATGTTCAGCTTTCAACCTCCATCCCTTCGGCCCAATGCCTATATTTATAGTGCTCTAGAGGAAGTTATTCAGGTCCACCATCAATGGGATAAGCCCCTCTTTGGATGGGATAGCTCCCCTCTTGATGGGATAAGTTCCTCTTTGGTAGGGATACATGAACCATCTGGAGGTGCTTCATACACGTCAAACAAGCTTCTAGAATGCTCTAGAAATGACCACAAGTAACTTTTTTGGAGTGAAACTTGCGCCTTTTGACCTTTACAGGAGTACACACCCATTTCTTTACAGACAGAGCATACAAGTACGCAGGTATTGTGAACTTGGGGTGCATACACGCAGGTAAGGCTAAGAGAAACTGTGTACCCAGAGATATATAGATTTTTAATGACTTTCTCTCTTTCTTGGAGTTTGACATGGAGAGCAGAGGTATGAGGCTTGCCAAGGAGGATAGTATGACAGTTGATGGAGCCATACTAACTGCAAATAGTCATGGTGACAAATTTTAGTGTAACAAGACAGAAGGCTTAAAGAATCAAGCCTTCCCATAGAGGAATCTGTCTGGATTGAGCATCACAATTGGCTCTTTCCACTGTAGACCGAGGGTCATAGAGTGGGTAGGAAGAATAAGAGTCTGTGTACTCCAAGTGGCTTGGGAAATCCAAGAACCACCCTGCCAAGCAAAATATGCTTCAGGAGAACTCATATTGAGTCCCTGTATTGTAATTTCTCTACTCAAATACATAATAAAACAAGGCCCCCACTGAAGCTGGACCGGAGACGTAGCCATGGAGAATAGAGTGAACTCCTTATTAAAAATTGTCTGTGTCTTTGTGTCTACTTACTACATTTCTTTGTTGTCTTTCCATTTAAAATGTCTGTGTATTGGCAATCTGATCGATCCATTGTTTCAATAACACAGAACGCACACACACCAACACATGAGTTTGTAATACCTTCTATTAAATAAATCTTTACTGAGGTCACTCATAGGGTTATTATCAGATCATGAATCGGCACACATGTGACTCACGATCAAAGGTCTCAAAACCTTCTGGTTGCTCTATGTACAACTCTTCCTCAATCCGGCCATTAAGGAATGCAGTCTTCACATCCATCTGATGGACCTTCCAACCCATATATGCTGATAGTGCCAACATAGATCTGATAGATGAGTACCTTGCAACAAGAGCAAAAGTCTCATCATAGTCAATCCCCTCGACCTGTGAAAAGCCACAGGCAACAAATGTTGCCTTATTCTTCTCCACACTAGCATTAGCAGCTTGCTTTACCTTGTAAAGCCTAAGGTAACTCACAACTGGTTTGTTCTTCCGTCTCAAAACCATGTCCCAAACATTGTTACGAACTATGGAGTCATACTCCTCCACTTTAGCATCAACCCAAATTGGTTGCTGCACTGCTTCCGCAAAGGAAGATGGCTCAGTCTCAACACATTCCCCAGCAAGGGCCATGTATCCAGTGTACCTCTTAGGTGACCTCCTCTGTCTCCACTAAGAATATGGTGCTCCCACATTCTCTCTCGTATCCCCCAACAATCTATCAGTTTCTCTTGTGCGCTTCTGTCCATCTCTGGAAGACTCTGCTTGAGTGGATGTCTCCACTCCTGGAACCTCTAGACGTGGCTACTCCACATGAGTCTGAGGATCCTCCTCCTTAGGAACCAACTATTCCTCCACAACCTATAGTTGGAGCTCCCTCTCAAGGGAAACTTGCATGGCCTTCTGCTCATCAAACTTGAGATCTCTGGGAACCACTGTCCTTTGACTGGTAGGCAAGTACACCCGATAGTTATGAGGTGTATCAGCGTACCCCACAAATATCCCCAACTCTGTTGTCTGCTCAAGATTCTTCCATGCATCCTTTGTCAAATGGAAATATATCGATGAGCCAAATATCCTAAAGTGACCCACATTTGGTCTCTTACTGGAGAAAGCTTCCTCTGGTGTCTTCATCCCAAGTATGTGATGTGGGCTTCTATTCTGCGAATAGACCGCTGTGTTGCATGCCTTAGCCCACAAGTGAAATGGTAGGCCTTGGTCATGTAGCATTTCCTGTGCTGCCCCTATAATAGTTCTGTTCTTCCTCTCGGCCACCCCATTCTATTGTGGGTTATGAGGTGCCATCAACTCTCTTTAATTCCTTCCGCTACACAGAAGTCCTTAAACTCTTGAAAGACATATTCTCCATTGTTGTCGCTTCTCAAGGCCTTGATCTTCTTCCCTAACTCTTTCTTGACCAAAGCTTTGAACTCACAAAACTTTGTGAAAGTTTGGTCCTTCTTCTACATGAATAAATCCAGCATTTACGAGAATAGTCATCAATGAAAATCACATAATACCTTTGCTTCGTTGTGGATTTCGTCGAGAATGGTCCACACAAATTAGTATGAACTCTCTCTAAGATAGCCTCTACTCGACTGTCTCGATCATGAAAGGAAGACTTGGTGTACTTTCCCAAGGTACAACCTTTGCATGTGTCAACTTTCTCAAGTTTACCTTTGGGGAGTCCTGTAGATATCTACTACATTATCTTCAAAGCCTCGTGATGCAAATGGCCCAACTGCCTGTGCCACAACTCGCCAATGTCTTGGCTTTGCACTAGTTATGCTTTCGTACTCAATGCTAAATAATCATCTACCTTTAGTTTATAGAGATTCTTCACTTGAATCCCTATCCTCTTGGTCTAACCCATGGCTATGTGTCTTAGGAACACCTTTCCTTTGCTGAAGACAACATCGTAGCCTTTGTCCTCCAACATCGCGACCGATACCATGTTCTTCTTCAGTCCAGGCACATACATCACATCAGTCAAGGTGAGAGGAGCTCCATCCTCCCTCTGAAAAGTAACCGTGCCCACTCCTAAAACATTATACCTCCCATTGTCACCCATCTCTATGCGCATCTTGAGGCCTTTGTCCTCCAAGGCACTGAATAAATTTTTATCACCGGTCATGTGGAATGAGGCTCCATTTTCAAGATACCAGACACAACCAATCATCGATGATGCCATGCATGCGTGAGGGTAAATTCCATTTCAAACTGAGAGGCTAATGCCTCACCTTCCGATCCTTCCGAGGATCCCTTCTTGGACTTCTTCGATGGGCAATTATTCATAATGTCCCATCTTGTGACAATTAAAGCATCTTACTTTAGACATGTCACCCTTCTTCCCTCCATGAGAAGAATTTGATTTGAAATGGGAAGCCTCCCCCTTCCCTTTCCTTGCCTTACTTGCTAAGGCCAAATTTTATTCATCATCATTATTGGATGAAGAACCATCTCATGTGCTCCTCCTGATCTCCTCCTACATAAGATCCGACCACAGTCGTCCTAATCTGACAGTTTCTCCCTTCCATTCATAGTGTCCTGGTAGCTATTCCAACTCTTTGGAAGGCCAAGGAGAGCGAGGCTCACCATATCATCATCGGCAGTAGTTATTCCCTGCCAAGCTCATCTCTACAGGTGGTGAACTTGTTTAGATATGTCGAAATAGTATCACCCTTCTCCATCTTGATTCTTCGAAGCTTATCCTTGAGCACCAATTTCCTCCGGTTGCTACTGTTCTGGTAGAGGTCCTTCAATGTATTCCACATTGAAAATGGAGTATCCTTCCCATGGAGACTCAAGAAAATATGGTCTCGAACTCCCTCAAGGATGATCCGTCTCGCCTTCGCCACACACTTCTTCCACTCAGCCAACTCTTGTGCATTAGTTAAAGTTGGCTTTGGGATTTCTTTATCAATGAATTCCTTCAAGCCATTGTCTTCTAATATAGCCTCCATTCTATCTTTCCATGCTATGTAATTCGAGCTACCTTCCAAGGCATACTCAAGTCTCAAGCCATAGAACGCCATTGGCCAACCTTGAAGTATGATATGAAATCGATTTTCACATGCAACCCCAAACTTCAAACGTCGAATTCTCTTCTCAGTATATTATTCACAGCTCTGATACCATCTAGAAAATTTGTGATAGGTTAACCCGATAATGCAATATAAATTAAAGCCGAATACTATAACCTACTTCTATTATCAATTTGCAGAAGCTTAAAGATTAAGCTGAAAAATATAACCAAAAGAAGAAGAATCACTAGCACAATACACATGAAAATACTTTGGGAAAAGTCTCGGATAAAAACCCCACACTATTGTATTATCATACATGGTGGAAATACATAGGAATTATACAAAGCCTTAGCTTTCATAACTAGCCAACTCTTAGTACAATCCTCACAGAACCTCATAGGAAATCTTGGCTTCTCTCTAGCCTTCCTCTTTTCCCTCCAAGCTCCTATTTCCTTACGCTATTCCGATTAACCTATTACCAAGAGGAAAAAACAAGCCTTGAAAACTGCGCAATCCTCAAGGATGAATCCTTGACTACATGCATGAGTTTTCTCCATGAGAAAACACATGCAACTGATAGTACAATGTCCTTGAACATTTATCTCAACTAGGTCTTTCTCATAATAGAAATGCATGAGTTTTTGATGAGGGAATCTTCAGTTAACTAGAGTAGCATTAGTTGAGTGCATTAATGCATCAACTGACTGTTAACTCACTATAAGTTCCGCAAACAGTTTGGAACTAATTTAACTGGACTTAACTCAGTAAACTAAGTTAACTAATTACAACTCAAATATAACTCAATCTTATCTCCTTAATTTAAGGGATAACTCTTGCATGACTTTAGAAAGACTTCTAACTTGAATTTCTCCAACTAATTAATTTAAAATAAATTAATTAATTATTTCCAAGTAGCTGTTAAGACTAAATTTGATTTTAATTCACAATTTAATTCAAGGACAAATTAAATTGGAATATTCTTGTTTCCATATTTCAACATGAACAGGGTCTACCACAGGCCTAAGTGAAACCCCTCAGCAACAAAGCCATCCCCTTGAAGCTAAAACAACTCTGATACCAAATGTAGGTTTTAACCCCATACATAAATTACTCGCATATGAATTCTAAAACAGAAAATAAACAGAGGCGAGAGCATAACACATAAAACACATATACACAGAGACTTTCCCCTGGATCCAAAAACCGGGACTTCCAGCTTGATTTTTCATTATGTTCCTTTCAATGTTACAATACATATATATACATGTTGAAGCATCCAATACCATGGATTGAAAACCATTACGCCCAAAACCATGTGTGAAAACCATGAAAAAAACCATAGGTAGGTCTGCCCACCTAATATAGGGTCCCAAAAAATTTTCTCTGGGGCGCTTCCCCAAACCCCATAGAGGGGCGCTACCCACCCCCCTCAAACCCCCTGTGACCGTCCCGATGTGCAATCGGTGCAACGAAGGGGGGGCTCCACCCCCCCCTCTAACCCCCCAATTAACTAGGGAGCTTGTCGTGGAAAGAATATAACACAACCCAACACTTGAGGAATTTGATCCCTCTCGTTGCTTGATAGATTTGTAGTTAACATGGATCTACGTTGACCAGTTCATATGTAACTTGACCGAGTCAAAATGTTTAGATAACATAACATAACAATAACATAATAGGACATTACAACATCTCTTCTATATTGGGCTTGGGAGCACCTCTCAACACAATTAAACAATATTCTTAATCATAGAGATTCACCCCCACTTTAAGATGGTAATTGTTAACTTGTAAATAACTTTTGTTACAATACCATGGCTTATCAATACCACATACTAATATGATGTGTTGATATATGACATTGTCTTTAATTAATTAACTAACTTGGAGATAACTCTTATGATCTATGAATACTACTATGAATATTCTAGCATATTCCATTGAGGTTAAATCTCTACCATCCATCTAATAATTATTGATAATTAAATTAGAATTCTAAAAGGCATATTTTAAACTAGACATGCCCTATCGACATAAATTTCTAAATATATAAACATAAAATATATATTATAGTCTTAAACTAAAATGATTTGATCATATAAATCAAAATAATGATTTATATTAGTAACTATTATATTTCATAAATTCATATTTAAATTTAATTAATAAGAATAGAAGAATTCAATATTGACAATATTCTTTTATTGATTTATATTACATTAAAAAATTAAATTTAAAATAAAACATATCAAAGAAAAATGCCACACATATATTTAATTATATGTATTATCAAAGTTTTAAGAAAAATAAAAATAAGAATATTTTTATATATAGAGATGTGAATCCTGATGGGGGTGTCCTAAGGCATGCTCCATACACTGGAGACTACTTGAGATACGACATAATGGATAGTGATGGAGGCTAGTTGGCCTCCTTAAATTATTCATGTAGTAGAGAGGTAAGTAGAACAGTTGGATAAAACTCATGTCTGGCAATCAACGAAGTGGATTCAAGGGATAATTTATCAACTTGTTGACCCGTCAATTTACATTCAATTTACCATCGATCCCCTATGTAATATGGAGGTTTTCATTGAAAAAGCTGCACATTTTAAGGCTACCTTCAACAATTTTAGTGCTCAAACAAGAATGTTTCTTCTCTTTGTGGATCTTGGCATGGTATGTTAGAAGTGTAGGTGAAGTCTTAGAAACTTGTAGGATTTTCAGGCTTACTCTAGGTCTCTTGTGAAAGCAAGGTCGTTTCCTCCTTTTTTTTCATTCTCTTTTGTTAAAATTTTTGCTTTAGCATGTGCTCAACCAACAAGAAGCCTGGATAAATTCTTGATCCTATAAGTAGTGGAAGTCCTTATGGTTTTTCTCTTTCTCCTCTCATGCAGGCTTTAATAAGGCAGGGTTTTTTTCTTTCTTGCATCAACATCAGAGAGATTTTGAGGTAAAAAATAGGCCTCCTAAGAGATATAATTATGAGTCATGGATTTTATGGGGAAGGTATATTTGACATGTCACCTTCTACAGTACTTTCTACGTACACTCGTAATAATTGTGGTTGAGTTACTTTTGAGAATTAAAAAATTATGAGTTAGGGATTTTATAGGGAAGGTATATTTGAGAAGCCATCTTCTACACTACTTTTTATGTACACTCTAAATAACTATGGTTGAGTTACTTTTGAAAATTGACTAGAAAAAATAATAATAATAGAACTTCATTGATGAACCCAAAAATCTATTTTAAATTCACAAGAGACATTTTCCTTAAGCATTTATATATCTTGAACATAGAGGTAAAATTAAATAATAAAATATGTATTTTTATTCAAAAATAATTTATATTAATTTTTTTTAGTGCTTATTTAATTTAATTTGATAAGACATTTTATTTACTAATATTTCACTCGTTATTTAATTTAAAACTATATTCTTTATATTATTTAAATATTTTTTTGTTAGTACTATTTTTTTAATTTGTTATTTTAAGTATTATTTTATTATTTTAAAGGTAATGTTACGTGACAACATCTCCCTTATATTGGAATTTAGAGTGCCTCTAAACACAATAATTAAAAATAAAACTAGCCCAACCATTTAAAGTAAATGACTGGTAAATGCCTATAATCATAAATCTATGATAAGCACCAAAACACTTATCACATGATACATCTCACATTGCCCAAATTTTAGAAAAAAATCATAAAAATGAACTATATTATAAATTTATTTTAAATTATTACTACTATTAATTATAAAATGAATTAATATATGAATTAAATAAGAGGTTTTCACCTTTTAGGATTTGATCCCTCTCAATGCTTGATAGATTTAAGATGGATCTACGTTAGTTCTTATGTAATTTGACCAAGTCAAAATGTTTAGATAACATAACATAATAATAACATAAGAAGACATTACAACATATCTTCCATATTGGGCTAGAGAGCACCTTTGGCGCAATTAAACAATATTATTAATGATATAGGCTCACTCCCACTTTGCCTTGATAGTTCTTAACTTGTAAATAGTTTTTGTTACAATACCACGACTTATCAATACCACATACTAATATGAAATGTGTTGATATGACATTTTCTTTAACTAATTAATTTGAAATAACTATTGAATTAAAAGAAGAAAACTAACTTGAAAATAATTCTTAGCCCATCATCTATAAATACTACTATGAATATTCCAGCATATTCCATGGAGGTTAAATCTCTACAATCTACCTAATATATATATATATATATATATATATATATATATATATATATCTAGATTAAAATAATGATTTATATTAGTAACTATTATATGTCATAAAGTTATATTTAAATTTGACTAATATGCTTACAAAAATTCAATTTGGACAACACATTTTTCTATGTTATTTGTCTATCTATATTACATTAAAAAATTAAATTTAAAAATTACAAAACATATCAAAGAAAAATGCCACATATTTATGTAATTATATGTATTATCAAAGTTTTACGAAAAATATAAATAAGAATATTTTTATATATAGAGATGTGAACCCTGATGGGGGTGCCTCAAGGCATGCTCCAAACATTGGAGACTACTTGATAAATGATGGAAGTCGGTTGTGATGGAGGCCACCTAGCCCCCTTAAATTCTTCATATGGTAGAGAGATAAGTAGAACAATTGGAGAAAAATCTTATCTGCCAATGAATGAATTGGATTCAGGGGATATTTACCTAGCTTGTTGGCCTGTCACCTCGCATTGAATTCACCATGATTCCCTCATGCAATATAGAGGTTTTCATTGAAGGATATGCACATTTCAAGGCTAGCTCTGACAATTATAGTGCTCAAACAGAAACGTTTCCACTCTTTGTGGATTTTGGCATAGTCCATCAGAAGTGTAGGTGGCGTTTTAGAAACTTTGGATTTTAAGGCTTGTTTTGGGTCTCTTGTTGAAGCAAGGCCATTTCCTCCATTTTTTTCTTTCTCTTTGGTCAACATTTATGCTTTTTCATGTGCTCATGCAACAAGAAGCCTAGATAGATTCTTACTCTTGTAAGTAGTGGAAGTCTTCATGGTTTGTTTCTTGCTCTTCTCATGTAGGCTTTAATAAGGCAAGGTGGTTTTTCTCTCCTAAATCAACATTAAAGAGGTTTTGAGGTAAAAAATGGGCCTCCTAAGAGATATAACAAAATATTATGAGTTAGGGAATTTTGTGGGGAAGTTATATTTGACATGTCACCTTCCACACAATTTTCTATTACACTCTAAATAATTGTGGTTGAGTTACTTTTGAGATTTGAAAATTTATGAGTTAGGAATTTTATGGGGAAGGTGTATTTGAAAAGTTACATTCTACAATAATTTCTATGTATATTCAAAATAATTATGGTTGAGTTATGTTTGAGAATAAAAAAATTATGAGTTGGGGATTTTATTGGGAATATTTACACTACTCTTTATGTACACTCTAAATAACTATAGTCGAGTTACTTTCGAAATTGAGTATAAAAAATGATAATAAAAAAACTACATTGATGAGCCCAAAAATTTGTTTTAAATTCCCAAAATATATTGTTCTTCAGTATTTATGTCTTGAACTTAAATTATGAAATTAAACAAGTGCTACATAGTAGCTTCTCCCTGCCCCTTTTAAAATAGTAGTGAAACTATTTGATCATTATTGTGATATATTAAAAGAATTAACAATTATGCTTTGAAATGCAGTTGTAAAATGTATCTTTGGGTAGGATTTGTTTCAATTTGTTTAAGAATATTACAAATTATCATTTAATATACATCTTAATTTAAAAAAGTAAGAAATAATATAATGTGTTATTTATAAATAGTTACTTATAATATATAGTTTGTTTTTGGCGATTTTTGAAATATTAAATGTTATAACTATATTAAGTAAATATAGAATGGTAAACATATTTAGTGATGATAAATATATAAATTTAAAAATATAAAAACGTTAATATTTATTTTTATTTTTTTTTTATAGTGATTACAAAATTAACTTACAAAATTATTAAACATTTTTCATTTTAATTAATATAAAAATTATTTGGCCACCTTTGAATAAAGAAATGTATCAATTACTTACTAATGAGATATCTCACTCAATTATGGAATGCAATAAAAACATAAACAAAATCTGATGTGACCCATGTACTCTTGGATTTTTAATTAATATAAAAAATATTTTGCCACATTTGAATAAAGAAATGTATCAATTACTTAATTATGAAATGTCTCACTCAATTATGGAATGCAATAAAAACAAAAACAAAAACTGATGTGACCCATGTACTCTTGGATTTTTAATTAATATAAAAATTATTTTTCCACCTTTGAATAAAGAAATGTATCAATTACTTAATTATGAGATGTTTCACTCAATTATAGAATGCAATAAAATTAAAACAAAATACGATATGACCCATGTACTCTTGACTCGCTATTTCAGGCATTGAGAAATAACATGTTCAAATTGACAACCAATTCCATGAGAGATAAATGCCAATACAATAAATTATAAAAAATAGAAAAATATTTTTATAAGTTGCACTTTGTTAAATTGAAAAATATTTCTCTTGTTTGATTAAATTAATAGATAACCAACAAATACCCAATGCATAATCCATGCCTAGGGGCAGGGATAATAATAAAATATGTATTTTTATTCAAAAGCTATTTATATTAATTTTTTATTTAGTACTTGTTTCATTCAATTTGACAAGACATTTTATTTACTAATATTGTACTTGTTATTTGCTCTAAAGCTATATTATTTAAAGATTCTATATTTTATTATTACTATTTTTTAAATTGTTATTGTAAGTATTATTTTATGATTTTAAAGGTAATCTTGTGTGGCAACAACTCTCTCATATTGGTCTATAGAGTGCTTATAGGTGCAATAAAAAAATAAAAAAAAATACTAGTGCAACCATATAAATTAAATGGTTGGTAAATGCCTATTAACATCAATATATGATAAAAACCAAAACAATTACCACACAATACATTTCACATTGCCTAAATTTAAAAAAATCATAGAAATTAACTAAATTATACATTTATTTTAAATTATTATTATTTTTAATTATAAAATTAATTAATATATCAATTAAACAAGAGATTTACACCTTGAGGTATTTGATCCCTCTCAGTGCTTGATAGATCTAGAGTTAAGATGGATCTGTGTCGGTTCTTATGTAATTTGATCGAGTCAAAATGTTTAGATAACATAACATAACAATAGGGCATTACAACATCTCTTCCATATTAGGCTGGAGAGTGACTCTCCACACAATTAAACAATATTCTTAATCATAGAGATTCACCTCCACTTTACCATGGTAATTCTTAACTTGTAAATATATTTTGTTACAATACTATGACTTATCAATACCACATGCTAATATGACATAGTTTGATATGAGATTTTCTTTAATTTCTTAATTTCAAAATAATATTGAATTAAGATAGCTTAATTAACTTGGAAATAACTCGTAGTCCTTGTTGTATGAATACTACTATGAATATTCCAGCATATTCATGGAGGTTAAATCTTGTCCATCCTCTTAATAATTACTAATAATTAAATTAAAATTCTAAAAAGCCTATTTTGAAATAGACATGCCCTATCAAAATAATTATTTATATATGTGTGTGTGTGTGTGTTTTGATCATATAAATTAAAATAATGATTTATATTAGTAACTATTATATTTCATAAATTCATATATAAATTTAATTAATAAGCATGTAAAAATTCAATATTGACAATATTTATTTTATCTATTGTTGGGCATGGAATCCCCCAATACATGTTTTGGGACTTAAAGCCCCAAATTTTGACCAACTACATTGTAAAGGTTCCGTGATTTGTAGGCGCGGAGCGTGAAGTCATAATGAAGTCACAGGGTTGTCCGCCCTTGTTTTTGTAATGAAATGTTGGTTTGATATACCTACCCATGGTCCGTGGACCATGGGATTGTATAAATAGAGTGAGGCTCTAAGTGTAGAAGATAGCATAGAATAGAAGAAAGAATAGAAGCATTATGAGTCTAAGAGATTGAGTCGAAGTGTAAAGTGTGTCTTTGGGTTGTAGAGTAGGAGAAGGCTTTGCAGCTGAGTGTATAGAGGCCTAGTAGTCCACAGCTGAGTGCACAGACCCCTGCAACTAAGTGCGCAGGGTAAATCGAGTCTATAACCATTGAAAGAATTAATAAAGAGAAGTTTACCATAATTTTGTGTATCTTTTCTTGTTTAATGTGTTATTGGGTATAAATTGCAAGTGTACTATTTATTTGTTCTACGAACTTATATGTGTGTGTATAAATAAATATAACACAATGCTTGTATTTACGCGAAGGTAACTAACTGGTGAGGGAAGATAGGTAAGTCCTCAGGTGCAACTTAGGGAAATAGTGTAGTGCATTTCTCCAGCAGCGCGGAAGGCCCACAACCCCTAGTTAGGGTTGCACGAAGGCAAGTATATCAGAGTGCGAAGGACAAGGAAGTGTGTGAAACAACCTGTGCGTAGGGACAAGAAGTTGGACCGAATCAAACCCTCAGACATCTCAAGGGTGCAGAAACCTAGTTCTAGCACCCCCCCCATACTACTTCGGGTGAGACCTCAGTCTGCGCTTTGCGGACTGTTGCCGAAAGGGCTAGTAGGACAGGGATTTTTTTGTCTAATTAACTCCAAACCTGGGTCAGGCCCCAACAAGCCAACATCTATCTATATTACATAAAAAAAAAAAAAAAAAATTAATTAATTAAAACTATACATATCAAAGAAAAATGCCACATATACATGTAATTATATGTATTATCAGAGTTTTAAGAAACTAAAAATAAGGATATTTTTATATATAGAGATGTGAACCCCGATGGGGTCTCCCAAGGCATGTTCCACACACTAGAGACTACTTGAGAAATGATGTAATTGGGTAGTGATGGAGGTAATATGGCCTCCTTAAATTCTTTATGTGGTAGAAGGATAAGTAGAATAGTTGGAGAAAACTCTCATCCATCAATCAACGAAGTGAATTCAAGGTATACTTGCTGACTTGTTGGCCCATCACCTTGCATTCAATTCACCATGAGTCCCCTGCGCAATATTGAGGGTTTGATTGAAGGATATACATATTTCAAGGCTAGCTCCAACCATTATGGTGCTCAGACATGAATGTTTCAACTCTTTTGGGATTCTAGCATGGTCTGTCAAAAGTGTAGGCGAAGTTTTATAAACTTGTAGGATTTTGAGGCTTTTTCTTGGTCTCTTACAGAAGCAAGGCCATTTCCTTTTTTTTTCATTCTATTTGGTCAATATATTCATTTTTGCATTTGCTTGAGCAACAAAAACCCTAGACAGATTCTTGGTCTTATAAGTAGTGGAAGTCTGCGTGGTTTTTTTCTTGATCCTCTCATGTAACCTTTAATAAGGTAGGGTGGTTTTTCTCTCTTGCATCATCATTAGAAATATTTTGATGTAAAAAATGGGTCTCCTAAGGGATGTAATAAAAATCATGAGTTAGGATTTTATGTAGAAAGTATATTCGACATGTCACATTCTACACTACTTTCTACGTACACTCTAAATAGAATGGAAAAATTATGAGTTAGGGATTTAATGGGAAAGGTATATTTGACAAGTCACTTTTTATACTACTTTCTATACACACTATAAATAAATTTGATTGAGTTACTTTTGAGAATTGATTGGAAAAACAATAATAATAAAAAACTACAATGATGAGCCTAAAAATTTATTTTAAATTCCTACGAGATATTGCCCTTAAGCATTTATACCTCTTGATATGAAATTAAATAATAAAATATGTATTTTATTCGAAAGTAATTTATGTTAATTTTTTATTTAGTACTTATTTCATGCAATTTGATAAGATATTATATTTACTAACATTGTACTTGTTTATAAATAATGAGTTCATACAGGTGAAAAAAAATTTAGATGGTGGAGGAATAACCTGTTAAAGAGTTTTAATAACACAACGTTTCGGACTACCAAGTGAGTCCATCCTTAGGGGATATGTCAATAGATTAAGAAGATATTAATGATATATCCGGAGCTAATCTTGCAAGTATATATATGGAATATGAAGAGGATTAATATAAGATATCTAGTTGGCCATAATTTAAATAGTGTAATAATAAATTAATAAACTAGAATTTTAAAACATTAGGTATTTAGTTTATTAATTCATTATAATACATTGTTTAAATATGACTTTTTAGAGTTAATTAGTTATGAATTATTATCTTATTTGATTTATGAGAGCTTTATTACATTATTTATTTTTAAATTTATGGATTATTTGTAAGATTATAATTACTGAAATTTATTAGAATGTAATTTTTTATTTTTTATTTTTTTAATATCAGTATATTGGATTAATATAATTATAAATAATTATTAGAGATTTAGTTAAAAGTGAGTATTGTTTTTTTAGATTTAATCTATTGAATTTAATTTATTTAATTATTTTTATTTATTTTTATTTTTTAATTTTGTAGAAACTATTATAATCAAAGAAATTTTTTTATTTTATAAGTGTTGAGACGAAAATTCTATATTTAATAGGATTTTATAATAGGATGTTAGATTAAATTCAGATATTAATTTAGAGTTGTATTCTTTATATATTTTCTTTTTTTGTTATTACTATTTTTTTTAATTTGTTATTGTAAGCATTATTTTATTATTTTTAAAGGTAATGTTATGTGACATCATCTCCCTCATATTGGACTGTAGAGCGCCTCTAGGTGCATTAATTAAAAATAAAACCAACAAAACTATATAACTTAAATGACTGGTAAATGCTTATAATCCTCAATCTATGATAAGCACCAAAACACTTACTGTGTGATACATCACATTGCCCAAATTAAAAAAGTTCATAAAAATTAACTAAATTATAAGTTTATTTTAAATTATTGTTATTATGAATTATAAAATAAATTAATATATGAGTTAAATAAGAGGTTTTCACTTCGAGGGATTTGGTCTCTCTCAGCTCTTAATAGATCCAGAGTTAAGATTAACCTACTTTGGTTCCTTATGTAATATGACTGAGCAAAAATATTTAGATAACATAACATAACAATAACATACAAAAAATTACAACATCTCTTCCATATTGGGCTAGACAGCACCTCTCGTTACAATTAAACAATATTATTAATTATAGAGATTCACCCCCACTTTATCATGGTAATTCTTAACAAGTAAATAACTTTTGTTACAATTGTTGGGTGTAGAGGCTGATTATCTTCTTGATTGTTCAGATACTTTTGTTTTAGTCGTATTGGATCCTTGTTCCTAACAGAGCGGCAATGCTTCCTATTTAATTGATGTCAGGGGGGTCCAGGGGGGAGATGACGAATTTTATCAACCCCCCTCTGGCAGGGGTTTAGGGGAAGCAACCCCGAAGCTAAAAATAGATGAAAAGCTTCCTTGTAAAATATTGTAATTTCTTAGTCAATCCCGACTACTCATTACGCATATGATCTTACAGTAGAAGTTATGTTAATTTAGTGTTTTTTCCTTAGAAGGCAACCCTCGGTTTATATGAGGGAATTGTATTGCGACAGTGTATGAGGGAAGATTAACTGTATCAGAAAGATATGAACCTAACATTGAGTGAAAAAAAAAAAAGATTCGACGAGTATGATGGACATGAAATGGGATATTGTCGATAGAAAGACACTAGGAACAATACAGTTATGTCTGGAAGCATTGGTGGCATTCATCATTTCAAAAGAAATGACGACAAAATGTTTAATGAATACATTGGGAAAAATATATGAAAAACCCTCAACATCAAATAAGGTTTTTCTTATGAAACATCTATTTAATATGAAGATGTCAAAAGGGGAATCTGTTACTAATCATTTAAATGAATTTAACACGATTACCAGTCAGTTAAGTTTTGTAGGGGTAAATTTTGATGGTGAAGTTAGGGTTATAGAGGCTAGTAAAGAAATGATTTGGTTACAAAGGTTTATGGATGAGTTCGTTGGGAAAAATACTTGGGATGGCAGGTTGAATCAATATTTTCAAATCATTAAAATTTTCGTTTTCATATCCAGATTTTTATACACGACTTTATTGAAGGAAACTCATGTATGTGCACGACTATTATTCAAACAACTAGCGTACATCCAGTAAACTTACTTTTTCAATAAATTCATCTTCTGTTTATCTTAATCTAGTGTGTTAGTACTTCATTAAACATTAAATAGATAATAATCATGTGTAGTAAGAACAAAATAAGCCATCACACATAAGCAACACACATGAACACCAGGATTTAAAGTGGAAACCCAATGTGGGAAAAATTCACCACTATTGTTGTCTCTTTCCTCTTTTAATATAAAGAAAAACTTCTTACAATCTTGTACTGACACAATCTCATACTAGCACACAGGCACCCACCTACAGAAAGCTACAAATTTTGATCTTTCTCTGGAATCCACTGTAAGGGAGCACCAACCCCCTGATCTCATTTACCGACACCCGCCAGAAGGGAGCTCCAACCCCCTAATCTAGTTTACAAGCTACCATTGGAAGGAAGATTCAAGTCCCTCATTAAAGGCTCCAACCTTCAATACCTTCAAGGACCACATTTCATGAATTTTCATACTAGATTCACCTGCTACAACACATCACAACTTGTAGGCCACGTTTCATGAAATTTTCAAACTGGACCAACTTCCAACATTTAAGGCCAAAACCAATCATAAAAAATGAATCTTATCACTGTAACTCAATCATCAATCTCTGACCCAACTGAATCAATCAATCACTGAAACCCAATCACTGAATCAACTGAATCAACCAAAACTCAACCAATCAACTGAAACCCAAACTTAAACAACTAGAACAGTTAGATCACTGTAACCAGAATACCAATCAACATATTGCACATCACATAAACCAAATTTTGTTACTGGAAACCCTGATCAATAATATATCAAAATATATACACTACTTTATAGTAGCAAACCCGTGTGTGTACACTCTTTCCCTGAATCATACCCGCGTATAGATCTTAAATCATTGATTTCTTAAAATTGAGCCACTGTCATTCTGAAATAAATTCTAAATCATACTTAGATCTACTGCATCATTATGAAGCAACCACAAAACCTTCATTGAACTTCAAACACAAACAACATGCATCATCATCATTCTTTAATCAATCAATCCTTAATAAAAACATAATTATTTAAGCCCTTATCATCAAGAAGACTTCATTGACAGAGAACAAAAAGGTAGTAAGGTTGAATAAACTGATCAAACATCCTTCTCATCAAAACCTTAATTTATTTATGTGATTTCCTTAAAGCATATCTGCATGTATATGAGATTTTCAGGAAACAAACCTGCATGTACACGACTTACAAGTATCACACCCGCATGTGTACATGCCTTGCAGGTTATAAAATCTGTGTACATATCTACAATTTTAGAATCAAACCTTCGCTACAACATAGAACTTCAGATATACCAAAATCTCAAAAAACACAAATCAAATCACCTCATAATCAAGATTGCCGTCTCAGATCTATTGGATCTATAATCAAATTCCCAAGTGCATACTTAGGTTTAGATCAAGAAAAAACATCAACAGACCATTACATGAATATTTTTTTCAGATGTAACTATTCATAATATATTCATCACTTGCACACTTTTTGCCACTTTGATCTTCATCTTCTTATATAGCTTAGCCCTTATCCAATACCACATGTCAAAACCATACTCCAGCTGATGGTTTTCTTAGACCGGATCAAAACATTCGTTACTGGGCTCAATACCATAAGGAAATACCATGGTAAGTACCCTTAGTATTAAAATACCATGGTGCAGAAACTGCACACACATTTACTTCTTCATACTCGTGCGTGTACGCGGCTTTGCTTAACATAACCCACATATACTTCTTGAAATACGAACTTTGTCATTCCTTTGCCTCTGAACTGCTATGCCTTTGATCAAATTCTCTATCACATGTAGACACATCCTATTTGTTGGGAACCATGATTTCCATTAGACCAAAACCCATAGGCGTTAGTTAACAATTGCATCACTAGATATAAGGATCCACGAGAGGCAGTTAGTCCATGTCGTGAAACACATAGGGAGCATTGGTTAATCCAATTCCCAACAATCTCCCCCCCAAAGCGATCCAGGTGTGTATCAAACTCGTGACCTACACTCTGATACCACTTGTTGGGAATCAAGATTATCATTAGACCAAAACCCACAAGTGTTAGTAAATGACCGCATCGCCAGAGATAAGGATCCACGAGAGGAAATTAGTCCATGTCATGAAACATAGGGAGCATTGGTTTATCCAATGCCCAACAATATTTACATCTTCATCAAGTGGGTTACAATCAAAGGAAAACTCATTAGGTAGGTTTCCATCAAGGACAACACATAATTCATAATGCCAAAGATCTCCCCCTTTGGACTTGATGGCAACTACTTTGGTGTTTGGTCACCACAACCTATAAAACAAATCAAGCCAAGCACCAAGTTTTTCAAACACCAAGTTACTCTTCCCCTTTGACATCAAGGGCAAAGGGATGACCAATGCTTAATGAAGGCTTCCGTAAATCTAAACTTTTGAGTATGAACAACGACCATGTTCCCCCTGAGAACATGCTGAAATTTCTGAAGGATGTATAATGATGCACATGACTCTATGACTCATATGACTTGTCCTATCACTAATGACTCAAACTTACATCAATCACCCAATCACAGTGGGTTTACATATTTGAAATCATTATTACATCAACTTCCCAAGCACAGTGGGGTTACAAATCACATCACATGTCCAAAAGGACTTGACCACAATAGTCCATACATGAATGAATTTGACAATGAGTACATCATGGGTATTTACATGACCTTTACATCAAATGATAGATATGCAATTTATAACCAAGATAAAAAATACCATGATAGTCATTAGTAAATATCATACACCACATATGATCCACATCATAAGCATCTGTCAGCAGCACCAAGAACACCAACCTGTACATTTCCATCATCAATTCACAAGATAAGACATTGTACTTTTAATATCATCAACCTGTGACCAAGTGTGTAGTATAGATATCTGTTATCAACTCATCCCTCTTTACGCCATGAAGGCCAACTTGATATTTTCCCTTAGTAGAAAAAAACCTTAATCCATGTTCATCAAAGAATATATTTTCATGCATCAACTAAGCATATGCCATGTATCCAAGAATTAATAACCATATATTCATAAAACCATTCGCATCATATCATGTACATGTGTAAGAACCATAACCATCATCAATGACAACAACATCATCCTTTATCAGACCAACACCACTTCATTTTAGCAACATAAACAACATCACTTATTGCTAAGTATCATTATGTATCGAGCAAACATAATGCCAACAATGTAATATTAGAAGCATAGTGAATGCTCCCCCTGAACTTGTGCCAACGGTTCACTATCATATCTGATCATATCATCTCATATATCAATAAGAATTGTCATTAAATTATCTTTATCAACCAGTCATCCATCAAGGTATCAACAACTTATAAAGGCCAAAAGAACTTCTAAATATCAACAAAAGACTGCAACCATCAACCATCTAAACAAGAAAGCCAAACAACAATTTACTGAAGCATATCAAACCCTTTTCTTAAGTCTATCCCACTATTTCTTCATCATACCAAGATATACGTGATTGTTCAGTTCAAAACTCGTGTATACACATGACTTTTTTTTATAGGATCCGCGTACAAAAAGTGAAATATTGAAATTTCACATATTCAGCTCCCCTTGAGTTTGTTATGTTTGTACCTATTTACTGTTACTATAATAGATCCGCTATGAGTAGTATAAGTAGCATGAAAATAAAAAACAACCATGGGAGTCATCATCAAGACATAACATGTATTACTCCCCCTGAGATTACACATCACTAATTTGGAGGACCTGATAATCATCTTTTGTTTTCTTGAGGTCAAGTACCTCTCACCACTTTTTCAGTCACTATTATAAGTAATCATTTAAGAATAATGGATAGCAATATGAACCATATTCTTTTACTCTAAGTCTAAATCTTTCTTATATCTATGACAATTTCGTTCTTCAAACACATATAATTTGTTTGGATTTCTATATCCTGTTGCTATGACTTTTCCAGTTACTTTATTCATAGCCTTACATTTGGTTGATGTAAACACAATTTTATTTCCTTTATCTACCATTTGACTTACACTTAGCATATTCTTCTTTAGCCCTTGAACTAATAAAGCATCAACTGCTCCTCTAGTTTTATGAATTATGGCTTTACCTTGTCCTAGAACTTTTGTTGAAACATTAGTTCCACGAATAACATTACCATGTTGTTTTTTCCTGAGAACTCCATTTTACTCTTATCTCCAGGCATGTGATGAGAACATCCACTATCTATGTACCATTCATCTTCATCTTCAAATGAGAAAAGAGAAACACCACACCTTATTTGTTCTTCTTTTTCCTTCTTATTATGAGAAAAGTTGGTGGATCCATATTTTTTAGGTCTTCTGACATTAATGTTCTTATCTAGTTGCTTACCATGTTGTTTGTGGCCATAGACTTGTTCCTGCATTCTTTTTCTACATTCCCAAAATTGTTACAAGCATAACATCTTATATGTTTCATATTCCTTCTATTGCAATCATTGACTCTGTGACCAAACATATTGAAAGAAAAACAATATCCCTTAAAGTACTTGTAAGTTGATGATCTTTCTTTGAGACATTTATTAGCTTGAAATATTCTACTTCTACAATTGGCTGCAACATGTCCACAATTATGACTTGTAGAACATTCAACATTATTGATCAGAGGAGAAAATCGATTAACACTTCTATGGTTAGGTGTAAATGATTTCCTTTGAAGATTTTCTTTCCTTGGTTGTTGATTGGGTTGACTTCTTATCTCTTTGTTGAGCATTTCAGATTTTGCATTAGAATTTGTTGCTTCAGCTCGTGAACTAGATTCTCCTTCAACAGTTTCATGAAAACCAAGACCGGATTTGATGGCAGAAGATCTTTGACTTCTAAGAATACTATCCAAAATATTAGTACTATATTGAAATCGCAAATGTTTATCTTTTTCTTCTAATTTACCTTTTAGGATTTTTACCTCAACCTGATATTACTTTTCCTTTTCTAGATACTGCTTTTTCATAATTTCTTCAACCTCTCTTCCTTCCTCTATTTGTTGTTTTAATTTGAGAATCTCTTCTTTCAACCCATTTTCTTGTTTTTCAAATGCTTGAAGTAGTTATTCATTTCGCTTATCTGATTTTTCAAGATTTTCTCTTAGAGAGATGATCTAAGCTTCAAGACCTTCACTATATTGGTTAGATACCATACAAGCATGATCCTTGTTATCATAAGCCTACAACTTATCCTTAAGATTAACAATATTTTTCAAAGCAAGATTAATTTTTCTTCTAAGATCAAAAATTTCTTCTCACCTGTCTTCTTTTGAACCAACAACTCAATTTGTCATTTTGGACACATTGCTAGATATAGGATTACCTAGGACTTCTTCATGTATTGCTTGTAGCTTATCCCACACTTTATTTGTAGTAGTATAATCTATAAGCTTATTCAATATTGAAACAGATATGCTACAAAAGATGTTACGCAAATCCTTATTGTTTTTTTCACTTCCTTGTCTGATGGAGGAAACTTGGTGTAACCATTACACACTAGATGTCAGACATCAAGATTTATTATATTATACTTCATCTTTCATTTCCATTGTTGATAACTATGTTTGCTTAACATAGGCACATCTGAATTTTCCATTGATTCTAACTTGCCTTGATCTTCTGCCTCCAGAGGCATCATTTTTGAATTTGTTTTTCCTTTAGAGTGCTTACTTTCACTTTTACCCATAAGTGCGAGCTCAGTAGTTTCATTATCATTATTTCATAGAAAAATAAATTGATCACATTTTGAACAAAAACCCATACTTGATGATGCTTCGTCTTCTTCATTCTTAATCAATAGAAAGCGGGTTTCTCCTAAACTTGAATATTTGCTAACATATGTAACTGTCACTGCATCTGATATATTCCTGTCAAAGTTTCAATAAAAGTACCCTTTTCTTCTGGGCCATGAAACTCATTATTACTTTTATATTCAAATGCCATAAGTAAGTGACAATCTTGATTAGACTCATCTTCTTCACCATTTGAAAAACCATCACTGTCTTAATGTGTATAAAAACTTCTCTTGTTTTCAAACCTTTTCTTATTTATTTTTGTAGCTTCTTTTCCTTTCTCTTGATTTTCTCTATAGGGGCACTTAGCAGTGTAATGACCAACTGTACCGCAGGAAAAAAATTTGAAAGGAAGCTTACCTCTGAATATTCCTTTACCCACTTGGATTTTCTGTACGAAGTTTGCCTCTTCTTCTTTTGATACATAGCCTATTTTTTCCTTTTCTTTTCCTTTTACAGTAGCTTTGAAGGCTTCTTCTCTCATGTATGAAGGACCACCTTTCCTCATCTGAAATGCTATCAATATTCCATGGAGTTGATCAAGTGTGAGACTTTTCACATCCTGCATTTCTTCAATAGCAGATACTTTGGAGTCAAACTTCAGAGTTAGAGATCTCAAAAATTTTCAACAATAGTAACATCCTTTATTTCTTCACCAACAATTCTCATGGAATTAACAATTTCATCTACTCTAAGAAAAATGTTGCAATGCTTTCATCATCATGCATTTTCAATGTCTCATACTATATTCTGAATGTTTGAAGTTTAACACTTTTTACCTTGGTGTCGCCCTCATAAATTTGGATAACCTTATCCCACATTCCCTTTGATGTGTTTAGCTGCATTACCTTCACAAAATCAGACTCAGCTAGACTTCCCAAGATGGCATTTACATCATTTTCATTGGTTTCATACTATTTCTTTCCTGTAGTATCTAAAGGAATAGACATTGGATATTGATATCCACTTTCAATGATTTCCGATACATCAGCTCCTAGTGCCTACAAGTACGCTCTCATCCTAAATTTCCAAAAGACAAAGTTAGTTCCATTAAACATAGGAGGTCTGAGAGAAAATACTCCTTCTTGACTACTCATCATGACAAATCTCCTTCAAGCGATCAAGCTTCTACCAAAGGACCTTCTCTAATACCAATTGTTGGGTAAAATATTAAGATGGGGCCAGGGGGGGCGGGCAAATCGGTATTTTCAAACTTTTCAATTTCATATCCATATTTGTGTCTGAAACTTTATTGAAGTCGACCTGTGTATGTACGCAACTATTATTCAGACAACTAGCGTACATCCAGTAAACTTACTTTTTCAATTAATTCATCGTTTATCTTAAGCTATTGTGTTAGTACTTCATTAAATATTAAAAGATAGTAATCATGTGCAGTAATAACAAAATAAACCATCACACACATGAACACCAAGATTTAAGGTGGAAACCCAATGTGGGAAAAAACCATCGTTGTTATCATCTTTGTCTTCTTTTAATATAAAGGAAAAATCCTTACAATCTTGTACTGGCGCAGACTCATACCAACACGCATGCACCCACCTGTAGAAGGCTACAACCTTCACTCATTCTCCAACACCCACTGGAAGGGAGCACCAATCCCTTGTTATTGTTTATTGGCACCCATTGGAAGGGAACTCCAACCTGCTAATCTGATTTACCAGCTACCAATGGAAGGAAGTTTCAACTCCCTCATTGAAGGCTACAACCTTCCACACCTTCGGGGATCACGTTCATGAATTTTCATATTGGATCCACCTAGTAAAACACATCACAAATTGTAGGCCATGTTTCATCAAATTTTCAGACTAGACACACTTCCAACATTTAAGGCCAAAAGCAATCATCAAAACTTAATCTTATCACTATAACTCAATCATCAATGTCTGACCTAATTGAATCAATCAATCACTGAAACCTAATCATTGAATCACCTAAATCAACAAAAATTCAACCAATCAACTAAAACCCAAACATAAACAACTAGAATAGTCAAATCACTATAACTGGAATACAAATAAACATATTGCACATCACAAAAACCTAATTTTGTTACTGCAAACCTTGATCAATCATTTATCAAAATGTGTACACTACTTTACAGTAGAAAAACCACGTGTGTATGCACTTTCCAAGAAGCATACCCATGTACAAATCTTAAATCACTAGTTTCTGAAAACTGAACCACCATCATTCTGAAATAAATATTGAATCATACTCAGATCTACTGCATAATTCTAAAACAACCACAGAACCTTCACTAAACTTCAATCACAAACAACAAGTATCATCATCATTCTTTAATCAATCAATCCTTAATCAAAACATCACTGTTTAAGCCCATATCATCAAGAAGACTTCATTGATAGACAACAGAAAGACAATAAGACTGAATAAACTAATAAGACATCCTTCTCATCAAAACCTTACTTTATGTATGTGCTTTCCTTAAAGCATATCTGTGTGTATACACGCTTTTCACGAAAAATACCATGTGTATTGTTAGTTTGTTTGGCCTTGAACCAGTTTTGATCCTTTACTGCACACCAACAAATCCCTAAATCACTGGCCCTTTCGGTACCGACCTGCAAGCAGATTGCAATCTCACCCGAAGTAACTGTGGGAGGTTGCAGAACCATGTTTCTATAGCCTTTACGATACTCTTATGTGGCATTTTTAACTCTATTTTTACTTAATACCTTATTATTTGCTTCACGGCGCTGGATTCTTCTACTTAACCATGTCATAAACAAATTTAAATAATAATGTCTAGAAGTAAATTATAACCAAAATATTGAACATAAAGCAAAGATACATAAAAATCATACACAAGATATGGCCATCAAAATTGTACTTCCTATATTAATGATTTGGAATAACATACAATTCTTTGACCTCCACACCCAGTTGCAGGTGTTCGCACTCAGCTGCAGACTTTAGGCCTATGCGCACTCAGTTGCGGAGCCTTTTCCCTCAAAATACAAAATGCAAAGGTAATTCCTTATGCTCACATCATATGATCTTCTATTATGTTATATCTCTGAATTACATCTTTTCTCTTTATATACTGTTGGACACCAAATCCTCTATGGGTTGGTGTGGAATGTGAATAGTCATTAGAGTCTAAGAGACCACTTGGTATATGAAGACCAAGGGTCACAAGGAATTGCATTTATATGCAAATAATATTAATATAATGAAACTCACATTTATCCTACTCGTTGTCTTCTCCATATGTGTTTAACATGGTATCAGAGCGCAGGCCAAGCCTGGGAACTTTCAAATCCTATCAGATCTACCATTATGGCCAGAATTTGCTTTTCTAATTGATTATTTTATGAGGGCTCGTTTATATTCCTCACTAGCTATAACAAAAACTATTTATGCTTATCGCTTCCTCTGACCAACTACGAGTTGTTGCATTGACTAGAGGTGTTGTGGTGAATTGAAGTCTTGGCACCACTATGACTACGTTGTTGACTGTGTTTGGTGCCTTCCTATGGTTGGGGCATTTACATGCATCCAATTATGTGTGTAGAGGTGTTGTGGATTGAAACTAGATGTATTATGCACGCCATTTTCTATGTTATGTCATCCCTACAAACCATTACATTGTCCATAATACATTGAATGCTATGCCTTCCTTGTAACACTATTCACTTGTCAATATATCTTGTTGACTCCAATACATTTAATGATACCCCATTAAAATAAATTTTGACCCACTTCATTGTGTTGATACCACAATTAACACATTTTTCCCATACTGCTGGTTTATAACGCATTCCTATACCACTGCTCTATCAAGGTATTACATTACCACTGGTGCCATCCGATTATATATCTCTGCCATACAAGCTTTTCCTCCGGTCCATACATACATTGAATTCTCCATTACGTTGAACATTGTCCCCTCAGTATAAACTCCTCCTCCCTTCGTATACTACCCTTCGTATGTCACGGTTATACCACTCTTCGTGGCATCAAAACACGCTCCCATAACAGTAGTATACCGCCACACTCATGCTCCCATAACATATTCTTCCAATTAGCATACGTTGAATTCTATCCTCTCCAATACATATGTTATTATACCATACATTGTCAGCGCATCTTCCCATTACATGTTTTTAACTTCGCTCTACACACCATTGGTATCCACCCTCCTAGTCTGGTTACTCCAATCGCTCCAATACAACTAAACATTCTCCCACCGGTCGAATCCATACAATGCTCAACTCCATATGATGTCATCCCTCCATACCATGGTTATGCACTCTCCCATACATTGCACTCTTTCTCTTTGGTCTTTGCCTGGTGCTGTGCTACTCATGGGATTTCACTTTCTACGGGAAAGAAGCAGATGACGGAGAGCATTTCACTTTCACTGGGAGAGAAGTAGGGAATATATGTGGTGTGGGTAATCACAGAGTTGTACACCATTATGATCTACCTCACTGGAATGTGTGATGGGTGCTTAGATGACTCTGATTGATAGAGTAAAAAGGAGAAAGCATTTTCCTGATCATACGAGGACAACATCCATAGGGGTGATCGTAGTGAGTGACTAGAACCCTTGGACAATCCTTGGATACATCAAAAGGGTGAAATATCATTTGGGTTCTCCACCAAATCCTTTACCAAGGGAGTGTCGAGGCTTGAGTGTTCTGGAGTGGTTGCCTTCATCTACGAGAGGTTTAGCGGATCTGTGAATGGAAATCCAATTAAATGGATAAAGAAATTGGATTATGAGCTGTTGGATATTTAGATCCAGTGTAGTTTGAGAGCAATTTTCTCATCTTTTTCTCCAGAAGGTAAGAGGAATCCATCATATTTGTCAATGTCACACGGTTTTTTTTTTAGCATCTGAAGGTTGGTATTTTGAAGTAGTACTCAGTGGACATAACTACTATCTTTTATAGTTTCCCTCGCCGATTGTTGGTTTTCAGAGGTTGATTTGATGTATTGCATGCAATGTTGTTAAAAGCACTTGAGAGGAATTTGTTTGTGGTTTTTGGTTGATATGAATAGATATGTTATGAGGTTTTGAGTATTGGACTGAGTTGATGCTCGAATTTATATACTCATTGTATATATATCAATGCAACACTGCTATAAGAAGTTGAGAGAGATCTGCCTGATTTTGGGTATTGCAAAGAAGCAATGATATAAGGGATATGTATTTCCTCTGTTAGTTTGTATCTCTTTAATATTCAATCTCATTGGGTGCAATCTTTGTCTCCCTCATCAAAGCATTAAAGATGCATTTAATTAATAATTCAACATAGATAAAGGAATTGATGGTCAAACGTATAGAGATGGAGCATATCTTGTTGGAAATTAGTGTTATCACCAAAAAATTGATCATCTAGCCATAACATACTATATGGATTGAAGTACACCATGTAGGGCCAATTTTACCATAGTAAAATTTCTTTCACTCTAAGAAATTACTTAATAAACCACATTTGTTAAATTATTTATGGTTAAACACATGAAGAATAATTAAATAAATTATTATTTATTTAATTATCTTCTAGGAATAATTAATTAAACCATTGTTTAACTAATATTCCTTGTCATATTTGACCCAGTTATGAGAAATAAATAGATAAATCATTAATTATCTTATTTTTCTCTATGAATAATTAATTAATCACTAATTAGATATTATTTATTGTCAAGATGGACTAAATCCCCTTAGAATACTTAAATAAATCATTATTTGTTTATCATTCCATAACCATATTCTTGAGATCATAAATAAATCATTTATTTATTTATTATTTCTAAATAAAAGTATTTAACCAATTTAATTACCTTTTCCCTCCAACCAAATATAATAAAATATTCCAAATGGTTAATTCTATAATTTAGTAAATAATATTTTATTATTTCCCATTATTCGGGGATAACTTAATATTTTTCTATAAATTGGAGGGTTTTACATTCATTCTCCACTTTTGACAATTTTCATTATTGCATCCACTGTTGCATCTTTGATTATTGCCATTTTCGCACACCATTTGCTTTTCCATTTGAGTTCTCATTGAGCTCAAACATCTTGTTTGCTGGGTTTTACACATTATAGAGGAGAGAGACTCTACAAAGGCTGAAGACGTTGAGGATAGCCAAGAACCCATCCCATAGAGGGGGACTAGTAACATTATTTGTTTCCTTCACATGTGTCATCTCATAAAATATATTCTTTATATATGTGGTTTCCATTGGATTATTGGAGTTACTTGTGCTTATTTTCTTATTCCATTTTTTTGTTTAACTATTTATCTTTCATAGATCAAGGCTTTCGCAAGTTTTGTTTCTATCATTTGTTGTAGATCCAACTGCTTAACAGTCATTTTTACTGTTATGGATGTTTTTCATCCACATTCTAAAGTGGTTTCTTTTCGTACGCCTTCAATAAGAACTCTACATTACAAATGACAACTCCACTGTGTTTTTAATTGTGATTCAGAAACCTGGGTGAAGTTCAGTTTTCAGCTTAAGGTTTTTCTTTTTTCAATCTCTTAATGTTTTTTACTAGCATTCTAACCATAGATCAATCAAGTTTCTAACTTCCACAAGTTTTCTAGTTATTTATGTAGGTCACAGGAACCAGTCATGGCAGAGAGGGCAATTTTTTCCACAACTTGCCGCCCGAGAATTGAGGAGCAAAAATCAAACTTCTCTGCCCTAAACCTATGATCTGGAGGTCTAGAACACACTTTTTTGCCCAAAAAGTGCGATATCCCCTGAATTAGGTCATTACCTGTGATTTTAGGGTTTACGAGAATTTTTATGATCTTTTTCTAGGTTTTTCCGAGAGCAGTCTGTTGGGTTGGTTAACCAATGTCTTTGCCCACTTAGGCCTTGATCTACTATGTTTCACTCGTTGAAGTGGAATTTAGCTCCTTAGGGATTCTAGTATGCTTCCACCTTTATAACAGGAGTTTAGCTGAGTAAGAAGTCTGATTTTTTGCAGAGCTTTCAGCCATATTTTCCAAATCTATACCTTCCATTTTTAGATCTTCAAAGATAGGTTGTTTCCATCCAAAGTCCCCCCTTGAACCCTGTTTGGTCATTTTCCTTAGGGTGCCACTGTTTTCCCTAGGTTTCAAACCCATCTCCCTATCTTTTGCAGCAATTTTCCTCACTATTTTTTTGTTGTTGTTGCACAACTTTCCAACAGCATTGTGTCATTTGATCCCAATCATACCGACACTTATACCCCTTGACCATTTTTGTGTGTTTTCATTTGATTTCACCACCAACCAACACAGTGTTTTCAAACCCAGTTTGGGTGGGGTTTAGATAGTTAATTTACTTTTAGTTCATTTATAGTATTTCAATAATCTTTTTCTTTTTTCAAAAAAATCTAGGCTTAATTAATAAACACACTTGCACACACAACCACACCTTAATCGAAAATCGCTTGGTTTACACCACCAAGCAAAGACTTAACTTAATTCATTTATCTCCCCAATAGAGACAAAGACATTTTTTTTATCTCCCTTCACCATTTCCATGTCACTTGTGTCTTGTATCCATTGTGCCACCAAGGCATTTGTCACTGAGACTTTTAGGTCTTCATCCTCAGTTTTCTCTTGGGCGTATTACTTCTCCATGTAGGGTTCAAGTTATTCATCCCCAGAGTCCCCATATCGAATATTCTTTTGGTTCATCTGATTCCAAGCCTCCTTTACCACATATTGTCACCATGTTAGTACCCACTGGAGATGTGGGAAACCAACCTAGTGGTGGCTCTGATTCTGTCCCGGTAGTCACATCTAATGGAACCATTATATGAACCATTCTAGCAACCCCTTTTCTACCTTTCATGGTTGGGTTAAGTCTCCCAGATTTTAACCAATTGATTAATCACCTTATACACCACGATGCTGGTTGGCGAGCTATGATGATTAAGCTTCCCTCAGACATTCCCAAGTTTGAGGGTAATTCTAGAGAGGACTCCACTAATCACATCCACTCCTTCCATATGTAGTGTTCATCTAGCTCCATCACTGATAACTCCATTCATCTTCAGTTGTTCCAACGCACACTCATTGAAGATGTTGCGAAGTGGTACATTCGCCAGCCCTCTTCTTCTTGTTCCACTTTTGTTAAGTGTTACTTTCATAGTTTCAGATACCTCTCCAACATGACACTGATATGGAGCTCTTGACCACATTTCATCAGTCCTATGCCACTGGTCTTTCCGATCATGTTCAGGAATGGCATAAAAGGAGGAGCATGTGTCGTGCTCCTTCCTTCGAAGACCATGCCTACCTCGATTGCTTTCTTAGGAATCTTTTAGCACCCATTGCCAAAGATGTCACATCTCACTTTCCTTAGATAGAGGAAGAATCTCTCTAGACCTCTTTGAGATATGACTTGATTTATGCTCAATCTAGTTATGTTTATACCATTATACTAGACCTCCCTCATCCTGGTGGTGCCAATGCACCAAGGGCATCTCACGTTGCCGATAGTATCATTGGAGCAATTTAACATCCTTTGCCATATACTCAATAGAGTTATGGCTATCCACAGGGGGGCACCCGTTCCTCCGACACTTATTCCCCTCCTTTCAGCAACATGTATTCAGGACAAAGCACATCTTATGCATTCACCCAACCACATCATCAGATATCAGGGCCAGCTAGTGCTCAACCTATATACCAAATCGTTTCCCCTTCAACATCTTACACCTATGCACCTCCGATCGCTCCAACCCCCTAGGCATTAGCACAATAGCCTCCCATGCATCCTCAACCCCAACAGCCACCGCCCCCGCAGGGTCAAGTGTATGCACAGTAGAGTGTGACCAATCCCAAAAATTTGAAGAAAAAGAATAAGGGAAGAGTATCAAGGGTAACCATGGTAATCATCCTAATCAACCCCAAGGGAACCAACTTAACACCAACAACTAGCCCAAGAAGAACAAGGTTGTTCATACGAACAAACCTTATGCATGTTGTGGTGTACATGGCCATTATACTCATGAATGTCCCATCTTACCTCATATGTGCCAAATTTTGGAAGCCCACGTAGCTTCTAAAGGTCAACCAGCCATGGGTTGTGTTATATTTTTTCCACGACTAGCCCACGTGGTTAACCGGGGGATTAGAAGGGGGGCGGAGCCCCCCCTTTGTTGTGTCGATTGCATAGTGAGGGGAGCCATAAGGGGCTTGAGGGGTGCAGGTAACCCCAATTTATGGGATCCGGGGCAGTGCCCTGAAAAATTTTGGTTTTGGACCCTATGTTAGGTTGGACAGACCTACCTATGGTTTTGTGCATGATTTTCGCACATGGTTTTGGATGCAATGCTTTTCAGTCCATGGTTTTGGACACGACGGTTTTAGTTCCATGGTATTGGATGCTTCGGCATCTATAAATATGTATTATAACATTGAAAGGAACATAATGAAAAAACAAGCTGGTAGTCCCGGTTTTGGGATCCAGGGGAAAATCTCTGTGTATATGTGTTTTATGTGTTATTCTCTCGCATTGTTTATTTTCTGTGTTTTAGAATTCGAATGCAGGTAATTTCTGTACGGGGTTAAAACCTACATTTGGTATCAAAGTTGTTTTGGATTCAAGGGAACACCTTTGTTGCTGAGGGGTTTCGCTCGGGCCTATGGTAGACCCTGTTCAGTGGGAGATCTGTGAGATCGATGCTAGTGGTGAAAGAAGATGGCGAGCAGTGGAAAGATAGAGATCAAGAAATTTAATGGTCAGAGTTTTAAGTTGTGGAAACTCAAGATGGAGGATCTGTTGGTGGATAAAGATCAGTGGATCGCAATAGATCCAGGTACTAAACCAACAGGAGTGTCCAATAAAGAATGGAAGAAGTTGGATCGAAAGGCAAAGAGCACAATATGATTATGTGTCTCAAATTCAGTATTGTTGAATGTATCAGGGGAAGCTATGGCAAAGGCTTTGTGGGACAAGTTAGGGACTTTGTACCAATCTATGTCTCTGGTGAATAAACTGTTCCTACAAAAAAGGTTGTATATCCTAAGGATGAAAGATGGAGACTCGGTGACAGAGCATTTGAATGCGTTTAATACTGTGGTAAGTCAGTTATCGTCTGTTGATATAAAAATTTCAAATGAAGATAATTGCATTAGTTTTTTTTGTTCTCTACTAGATTCGTGGGATAGTCTGGTTATTGCAATAGGTAGCAATGCAACTGCGTTGCAGTTTGATGAAATAGTCTCATCTTTGCTGACGGAGGAGATGAGATGGAAAAATATGGAGAGCCAGAATGGTGATGCCTTGTCTTTACGAGGACGGTCCCAAAATAGAAACAAAAATAAGTCATCGAGTGGGAGATGTAAATCTAGAGGGAGATCTAAATCTCCAAGAAAACCTATAAAGGTGGTGTGCTGGAAATGCGGAAAGGAAGGGCACTACAAAAGGGACTGTAAATGTAAAGCTCCTAGCAAAGGAACGGGATCTAATGATGCTCCTTCTGCAGAGGCAAAAACCACCTCAGATGAAGGTGGGGATGTGTACTTAGCTTCTTCAAGTACACATGTAGATCATGAGGCATGGTTGATTGACTCAGGTGCATCCTTTCACTTCACTCCCCATAGAGAGTGGTTCTACGAGTATGAGAAATATGATGGTGGTGATGTCTTCTTAGGGGATGATAGGAAGGCTAGAATCGTTGGTCGCAGAAAAGTAAAGTTGAAGTTGCAAGGTGGAAGTGTTAGAACACTTTCGGGTGTTCTACATATTCCTGCATTGGCCAGAAATCTGATTTTTATAAGCAAGCTAGATGACGTAGGTGTAAAAATAGTGTTTGAGAAGGATACCTACAAGATGGTTCAGGGAGCACTGGTATTGATGTGGGGAGTTCATATTGGAACTTTGTACAAGCTGCAAGGTAGCACTATTGTTGATGGGTGCAACGGTTCTGTGGTTCCTGAAAGTGGAGCAAAAAATCTAGTGGTCTCTAGAGAGAAGACCATGCTGTCGCATCAAAGGCTTGGACATATTAGAGAGAAAAGCCTTCAAATACTTCATGGTAAAGGTATGGTAAAAAGTATGAGTAATACCTGTCTGGATTTTGATTTTTGTGAAAATTGTGTATATGGGAAGGAGAATTGGGTGAGTTTCCCCTCTGATAGTAAGAGGGCGAAATAGATATTAGAGCTTGTTCACAGTGATGTGTTTGGACTTATGAAGGTTCCATCACTGGGTAAGTCTGTGTACTATGTATCATTTATAGATGACTTCTCAAGGAATATATGGATATATTTCCTTGAGAATAAATATGAAGTCATTGACAGGTTTAAAGAATTTAAGGCTCTGGTGGAAAACTCTACAGAGAAGAAGATAAAGGTGTGAGGATAGATAACGGTGGAGAATTTTGCAGTAAGGAATTTGAAGAATTATGTAAGAAGTGTGGTCTAGCATGGCAGAAGAATACTCCATATACACCTTAGCAAAATGGAGTTGCAGAAAGAATGAACAAGATGTTGATGGAAAGGGCAAGAAGCATGCTCAGTGGTGCCAAGTTAGGACAGGAATTCTAGGCAGAGGCAGTGGAGACAACATGTTACCTGGTCAACGGATCACCTTCATCAGTGTTGGAGGATAAGACTCCACAAGAGGTATGAACTGGTAATAAACCCTCTCTTTCACATCTGAGGGTATTTGAATGTGATGCATATGTACATGTTCCAAAGGAGAAACAAACCAAGTTGGATAATAAATCTGAAAAGTGCATCTTTATTGGGTATAAGGATGGTTTAAAGGGTTATAAGCTTTGGAACCCAGTAACAAGGAAGGTTGTGTACGGACGAGATGTGGTGTTCAGAGAGGTGAAATATGTTATTAAACATGAAGTACTGTTGAGATTGCAACAAGATGATGGAGCTTAGTGAAAAGAGTCGCCTTCACTAAGTGGGCCCGCAGGCTATTTTTGGCGCAAGTCTATTTTTAGACATATGGATCATGTCTATGTTTATCGATGATTGATCAAGTTGGGAAAAAATAGATGGACTTCTATTTTTGATGAAAGTGTGAGTGATCACAGTGTGAGTGATCAAAGTCTATTTTTAGACTGGCTGTCAAAAATAGAAAAGTCAAATATTATTATCTCACAATAATATTTAGACTATAAACTTAATCTTATTCTCTTGGAGC
This sequence comes from Pinus tabuliformis, assembly GCA_031772625.1. Taxonomy (NCBI): domain Eukaryota; kingdom Viridiplantae; phylum Streptophyta; class Pinopsida; order Pinales; family Pinaceae; genus Pinus; species Pinus tabuliformis. Next base: position 178,393,172 of record CM062805.1, on the reverse strand, counting down.
ACTTCAGTTTGAGCTATAGAAGTGGCACATGCAGCTGTCAGAAGGAAATACGCTTTTCTTATGAGTCAGTTGAGTTGTTGCATGCATGACTTCAGTTAGAACTCAATCAGTTGAGTTTGGTGGAGTTGATTGTGGAGTTGATGGAGTTGTGTTCAGTTTAGCTTTGTTAAACTGGTTGTATTTAGTCTAACTGGCAAATAGACTAGATATGAGTTGAGTGAATTAGTTATTAATTAATTCACAAGTTATTAACTCATAATACAACTAATGAATACATCAGTTAACTCAGTTGCATGTCAGTGCATGTTCAGTTCAACAGGGACAGGTGGTAGAGAATCAGATTGCTATCAGTTGTGACTATAGTTGTGCATCAGATCTTGCACAATCAAGGGATTGAGTATACCAATGAGTTTGCTCACGTATTTGGCCCACATTTTAGCCTTTTCTCACGTCCAAAAAGAGTGAGTGACTATTTTGCAGGTGAAAACGAGTTTGGGAAGCTATTCTCATCAGTTCTTGAGCAGGTATTGAGCAGTGGAGGCAGGCAAGCAGTGGAAGAGATTTGGAGATCAGATCTGAGCTGTATTGTGTGTAACAGAGGTGGAGATACTTGTGAGAAGTATTATGCTGTGTAATGTTACATGACTCAATCATTAATATACAGATAGTTGGGGTTTTTAGCGCGATGCTTTCCCCGGGATACATACTGTGTTAATGTGTGAATGCTCTTGATGTTTTATTGTTATTGATGCTGCTATATTGTTGATCAATGTAGAGGAGCTTATGTATTGTGTATGTTTTCCGCAATAGTACATGATCAGGATAATCTCCACTGAATATGTGTTAAATTATTCAAAATTTCTACAAGTACAACCAAAGGAACTTGAGAAGATAGAGTTTGAGCTAAAGGAGGAAGAATCAGACTCTATAGCGTGTTAGAGTCGGTGTTGTCATCCCTCCGTCAGAGATCAAATCCTCTTGTTCCATTAGGCGCATAGATCATCTGACAGCAGTGGCATTCCTCCAAGTTCCCTCATGTTATTTACCTACTAGCACATATTCGCTCATTAAAAACCTATATAGTCTCCTTTTTATCCAGAAATTGCAAAGATTGTCTTTAACGGTCAGTTAGGTCTAGGGTTTCATTAGGGTTTCGTCCAAAAATGTGTTAAATTGTCCAATAATTTCCAGCAGGCTATGAGGAAGTTTCAACATCAAAAAATTGCATCGCCAAATGTTCGAAAATGTGTTTTTCCTCAAAACTTTGTTTTGAGGAAAAAACAGAGTATTTAGCTTTAATTGTGAAAAATCATGAAATTTTTGTTATTCTCATCGTAAATTCATTCATCTGCATCTTGGTTTCTTTCCTTAGCTCAAAAGCTCTGACACCTGCGAAAAACAAGCAAGCTCAAGTCACTAAATTCATCACAAAGTGAAAAAAGCAGTGAAAAGTTTCAAAAACAGAGTTTAAAGATAAAGTCAAATCCAAAACATTACAAAAGTGGGTTTCATGAGCCAAAATTTCAAAAGCTCTTTGTTTATAAGCTATTCCTTCATATGATAAGCTCATTTGCAAAAGAGAAGAAAGATAGAGCAAAGTTGGTGAGCAAGTGAGAACTTGGGCGAAAATCTCTGTAAAAATACCTGCGCGGCGCACTGGGCAGGAGGCACGACGCATACAGCCGACACGGCGCACTGGGCCTTAGAACTCAGTGCATTTTAACAGGGGTGTGGCGCATTTGTGGGACGCAGCGCACTGGGCAGGAGGTGCGGCGCATACAGCCAGGAAGCCCGGAAAACCTCCAAACTTGCTCCAATCACTCGAAATCACGTGGAACGGTCTTGATACAAGTAGGTAGACTCTTCAAATATATATTCCATCTAAGTTTGATGATGGTTGGATGGTATGTTTTTATGGTGCTTGTGAAAAGCAATCAAACCCTACTATTTTAAAAAATCTTGCTACCTAGGGTTTGAAAACATATTTTGCTACCAAGTTCATCATCCCTCCATTACTCCCCTATCCCATTTATCCCTGAATTTCATTGTTCTCTAAATTCCCCTACCCCCCTAAGTTCATTAAATCCCTATCCCAAAATCCCTTTCCCAAATGTCCATATGTAAACCCCAAACCCTAATCCTATACAAGAACTCCCATAATATCCCATATTTCCCTAACTAAGTCTATCCCAACAGTCCAAAATTTCCCATTAGTTTTCCCCTCTCCTAACAATTCCTTGTTTCACTGTTTTCCCTTGGTAGCAAAGGTCAAACAATCATCAAAGGCAGTCCACCACAGTTTGACACATCAACTCTTATTTCTTCAAGGAAATTTGTCTACCAGTAGTTATGGCATCAGATCCTTCATATGATTATGAAGAAGAGACCCAAAGTGACTCACCCACGGAGGGGTATGCACCCAGGAGGCCTCATAGAGGTGGTAGACATATCAGAGAAGAACCTACCACTCTTACTGAGTTGCAAGCCTACCCTCTTGCCCTCTTTTGTTTCCAGCATCAGTCATGCTATGAATTTTGTGAGAAGGTTGCTCATATTCAATTTCATCGTGAGTTGGCCCGCTTATTTGTGTTGCATTTGCATGGTGATCAAGCCACTCTTGCTGGTTTTACTTTCACATTAACACCAAAAACCATTTCATTGGAAATCGGCATACCAAACATTGGAGAACCATGGAATAAGAGACAGAAAATTGACCAGCAACACTATGAACCATACATCAAACCTGGTTTTCTGAGGCAGCTTAAGAGAGTGTTTCCTTTTCGATTTCTCAAGGATGAGTATGCTCCTTTGATGAAACTCATCATGAAGTATTTCACTTGTGAGGGCCAGTTCTCCCGCTTGTATGCTTATCACATCAAGCTGCTGATGCATTTCACTCGGGTACGAATGATGAACATTCCTTATTTAATATGTCGGAACATAGAGAAGATGACCACTCTTGTGCAGCACAAGACCCTTCAGCAGCAGTTCAATAGTCTTTAATCATTTTGCTCTCATAAAAATTGTGGTAGTTCACTAGCTTGGTTTATAGGGAGTCACATCGGATGACTTCATCTCTCATGAGTTTTTTAGAGCTTTATAGGGACCTTCAGAGGTTGGGCATGAGATAGGTGGACCTTCTTATCAGCAGTGCCATGAGACCGCTAGTATGCCGGTGTTCATCTCTTATCAGAGAGGCACTAGAGGTTGTTTGCAGTAGCGAAGGGAGTGTTATCTCCACCCGAGGTGGAAGGGGCCTCGCTTCCTCCATCAGCACAGCAGGTTCAGGACCGAGGCAAGAGGCCTCTATAGGAGGAAGGATCAGGTGAGTGAGAGACTGATTTCATCCTCATTGAGGGTGATGATACTGACATGGGCCCACAAAGTGCAAACCTTAGACAGATCATCAAGGAGCAACAGGAAGACATTGATGCCTTGTCCACCAACTTGGATAGAGCCCAGTGGACTATACAGTATTTGGAGCAGAGGAACAAGAAGCTTAAGGATCAGCAAGTGGTGATGGAGTTAAAGAACATTCGGCAAAACCGCCAAAGTTCCCAAAGGAGGAGGGTGGAGTTCACTTCCTTGGAGCAAGAGATCAATGCCGACAGAGAGTCACGGCTCAAAAGAGTCAATATCCACTTGGAGAGGAAGCTGGAGAAGGCAATAAATGAGAAGAATATGCTTAGAAACTTGTCATATCATTACTTGTCCTGAAACTTGGTGTGCCAAGCGAGAATTAGGAATTTGAAAGCAAAGCTAAAGAGAGCATCAATGAGGCAAAAAGAGGATGAAGGACTTCAAATCTTGGCTGAGGCTTCCTTGGCCCATCACAGCACTTGATAGAGAAGACTCAGCCCAAATTTCAAGAAATTTGGAGCAGTTTTTTGCATTTTTGTAAATTTTTGGCACAAAAACAGAGTTTTCCTCCCTATGCGTCGTGCCACGTGGCGCTCGCTTTTTCTAGAGGGCTCCAAATCACAAAATATTTTCATTTCTGGATTTTTCATGAAAATTTATGCTTTCCTACCTATGGCCAAGAAGTTTGGGCAGGTTTTGAGCCCTCAAAAGGTCAAAAAACACTCAAAAAAATGACCTCACTACCCTTATTTTGACACACAGGAAGCAGTGTTGGGAGAATGGAATTTTGGAGGGGCAAATGGAAGCCAAATTGAAAAATTCCACTTGGGTTGGAAAGTAGACATGTAGAAATTTCTAGCCAGTACACCTAGAGCTCATTTGGACATATGGAAGGCCTCCAAAAGTGGGTCCAAACAGGCGCTACACATAGAGAATCAGGGGCAGCGCATAGAGGAAAAATTGCCAGTTTGACTAATTTTTGCTTTGTTTTTCGCCCAACTTCACCAGGTTTGACTTTTTCACTTTCCTAATGGAAAATTTATGATGTAATTTGATGAAAATTGATGGATTGTGATGTAAATATGTTTTATTTTCACTTTTAGAGGTAGATTCATTAGTTTAGAGGTTGTTTGAAACTGAATGAATCAGTTCCCTTGTTCTTAGAGGCATGTTGTTATCTTGCCTAGTTTCTAGTTATCAGTTTAGAATCAGTTGGATCAACTCCTAGACTCATGAGCTCGACCCCTAGAGGCAAAGATGAGTTATGTTTGTCTATATTATGTTATTTTTCAGTCATTAGCATGGTTGAACTCTTGAGAAAGCATTGAGCTTCATTGTACACTCATATTTTCATTTTGGCTAAGGAATTGAGACCAAGATTTGCAACACGCTTTGGGATTCATATGGAAATTTGTATTGGTACAGTGCTTCTCTCTATAATTGTGAATTTTGTTATGTATGCCATCATATATCTTATTTCTTCTGAACTAAGCAAACAAGAGTGTAAGTAGAATTCATTGAAAGTGTAATGCTCTACTTGAGGTTTGCTTTAGTTGTTTGATGTTTTCAGCTGTCTGAGGATTCATGATTTCCCTTGCCCTCTTCAACACCTCACCTATCTTTTCCCTCAATCTCATTAAAATTTAAGTGCCAAAATGATTGCCTACCTTGCCCCATCGAGATCTCTGCAGAATTGAACCTCAATCCCCGCACCGCAAAATCTGCCTTTCCCTTGATTCCAATAAAACCCCCAAAAACTCAAATCAAATCCTTGTATTTCATATCTAGCCTAAAATTAGTTTTATTTCAGTCATCTCAAGCCCATTGATTATCTTTTGCTAAGATTGACCCGAAGAGAGCCCTCTCCTATCCTCGTAGGGCTAGCTATGAGGCTGGGCGTGGTTTGATGTTGGCCGTGGATCCTACCTTTTCAGCCTAAGGTAAATCTAGGCACTAACACAGCTAAGGAGGAATCAGAAGATGAAGAGCCAAAAACTCCAGGTGTGAGAAGATCAGTTCAAGAAAGAAGGCAGCCAAAAGGGTATAGTCCATCTACTTTCTGTTCAAATTTTGCTTTATCTATTACTGATGATGATCCCAGAACTGTGAAGGAAGCAATAGATTTAGAGGATGGAAAACTCTAGAAAAAGGCCATGGTTGATGAAATGGCATCTTTGCACAAGAATGAGGCTTGGGATCTGGTGGATTTGCTGGCTAGAAGGAGACCCATTGGAAGCAAATGAGTGTTCAAGAAGAAGGCAAATGCAGAAGGAAAGGTAGACAAATACAAAGCTCGGTTGGTAGCAAAAGGTTATTCCTAGGTGCTGGGAATTTATTTTTGTGATATCTTTTCTCCTGTTGCCAAGCTAACTTCTATTAGATTACTTTTATCTGTTGTTGCTGCTTTTGATTTTGAGGTAGAACAAATGGATGTGAAGATAACATTTCTTCACGGGAATCTGGAAGAGGATATCTACATGAAGCAACCTGAAGGCTTTTCGGTGAAGGTTAAGAAAGAACTAGTATGCAAGTTAAAGAAGTCTCTGTATGGGTTAAAACAGTCACTAAGGATGTGGTATCAGAAATTTCATACATTTATACGGGGACTTGGCTTCACCAGAAGCAAAGCAGATCACTGTGTGTATTTTAAATTAATTGGTGACCGTGTTATTTATTTGGTCTTGTATGTGGATGATATGTTGCTGGTTGGAAATGATAAAGAAATTATCCAGGATTTGAAGACCCATTTGTCCTCCAAATTCAACATGAAATATCTTGGTGTTGCAAACTATATTTTGGGCATGGAAATTAAAAGAGATCGAACAAAGAGGAAGCTCTGGTTAAACCAGAGGAGGTATGTCGAGACAATATTGCAGAGGTTTAATATGCAGGATAGTAAACCGGTGAAAGTTCCTATTCCTGTAGGTGTAAATTTATCTACTGAACAGTGTCCCAAGACACAAGAAGAGGAAAAGGACATGTCCTGTGTTCCATATGCAAGTGTAGTCGGTAGCCTGATGTATGTGATGGTTTGTACTAGACCAAACATTGCACATGTAGTGGGAGTATTGAGCAAGTTTATGTCAAAACCAGGGAAGGAGCACTAGACAGTAGTGAAGCAAGTTTTTAGGTATTTGCATGGCACTAGTGATTATGGTTTGTGCTACCAAGGAAGGTCGGGATTGGATAGAGTGTTGGATATTCGTGGCTTTGTTGATGCAGACTGGGTTAGAGATCTGGATCAGGGAAGATCTACAAGTGGGTATGTGTTTAACCTATTTGGAGGTGCAGCCAGTTGGATGAGTAAGAAACAATCTGTAGTGGCACTATCAACTACAAAGGCAGAATACATGGCAACCACTCATGCAAGCAAGGAAGCAGTTTGGTTGCAGAGATTGTGTTCAAATATGGGGTTAGTACAGGGAGCTATAAGGAGAGACTGTGACAGCCAAAGTGCAAATTTCTTGGCAAATAACCTTGAATATCATTCAAAGACAAAGCACATTGATGTTCAGTATCACTTTGTGAGGGATATGATAGAAGACAAAAAAGTGTTGCTGGTAAAGGTGGACACTTTGAAGAATACTACAGATGCATTGACAAAATATGTGAGCTCTGAGAAGTTCTCTTGGTGTAGAGAAAAAATGGGCATTGCAGGGCTGGATAAATGACTAAGCTCTCTTATGGCCCCTTGTGGAAAGAAAACAACAAGTGGGATAATGTTGGGTTGTGTTATATTCTTTCCACGACTAGTCCACGTAGTTAACTGGGGGATTAGAAGGGGGGCGGAGCCCGCCCTTCATTATACCGATTGCTTAGTGAGGGGAGCCATAGGGGGTTTGAGGGGTGCAGGTAACCCCACTTTATGGGGTCCAGGGTAGCACCCTGGAAAATTTTGGTTTTGGACCCTATGTTAGGTTGGGCAGACCTACCTATGGTTTTGTGCATGATTTTTGCACATGGTTTCAGATGCAATGGTTTTCGGTCCATGGTTTTGGACGCAATGGTTTTCGGTCCATGGTATTGGATGCTTCTGCATGTATAAATATGTATTGTAGCATTGAAAGGAACATAATGAAAAATCAAGCTAGCATTCCTGGTTTTGGGATCCAAGGGAAAATCTTTGTGTATATGTGTTTTATGTGTTATGCTTTCGCATTGTTTATTTTCTATGTTTTAGAATTTGTATGCGTGTAATTTCTGTCTGGGGTTAAAACCTACAAAGTGTATGCACAATAGAGTGTGACCAATCCAAAAAATTTGAAGAAAAAAAATAAGGGGAAGGGTATCAAGGGTAACCATGGTAATCATCCTATTCAACCCCAAGGGAACCAACTTAACACCAACAACCAGCCCAAGCAAAACAAGGTTGTTCATAGGAAAAAACCTTGTGTATGTTGTGGTGTACATGGCCATTATACTCATAAATTTCCCATCTTACCTCATATGCGCCAAATGTGGGAAGCACAAGTAGCTTCTAGAGTTCAACCACTCATGCATCAACCGCCTCAGAATCTTATGCCATCTCAACTAGTCATGCTTACAAATCCTCTCCCTCAGTAAGGATTTGTTGTTGCTCAACCTCAGCAAGGTCAAGTATCCCACCCTCCCAAACCTTCTGGTCCCGGTGACTACCAGATCCTCATGATGAACTATGACGAGGTCAATACCTCCAATGTCAACTTGCAAACTCAGTCGTGTCAATATGACAAGCCATCGACATCGTCCACAACTGAGACCAAAACCAAAGAATCTACTAAGCCTCTTACAACACCAAATGGTCTGTTATAGATCCCTCATCCTAAAGTTGATTCAATTCCCAAGATCCCTGTGGAGTACTAAAGAAGGTATTTTTTGTTGATTATTTTGGCAACTTTTCATTCAAACTCACAAACCAATTGCATCATGAACTAGTTAGATGATAAGGAATTGTAATAACATCTGTAAGATTAATGTGCCAAATGAAAATACTGACAATTGTCATTTTCTTATGCAGGAAGAAGTAAAAACGAAAGACTCTCATTCCAAAGGAAAGGACAAGGCCAGGTTAACCGTTGTTCCTTTGACGGGGCACCACATGTAAACAAGGCAAACCAAATCAAAACATATCAGCCCAAGAAAGGAAATGGAGATATCGACTCAGCGTAAGAAAGTAAAGAGATAACTGAGAGCCAACGGTTCGGAAAATCCCTCAGGATCCTTTGATTTTGAGGGATCGTTTCTTTAACTATTTTTGCACCTAGACATCTCCGCCTTCGCCATTATAAAAAGGGGTAACATTGTTAGCCTGGGGATGGTCAGTTATGTTTTTATGTAATTTCTCTTAAAGTTGAGACTTTGATCATTGAATCTCGCTCAGAAGTGATCCACTGTAATTTTGTCTTACGCATTAATACAAACTTGGTTGCTATTTCATCTTTAATTCTGGAATAACTTCAAGCGGTGTACCCCTAGAGGCTAAGAGCTCGGCCCTGGAGGAACACTTGCTCCTGTAGTATTACTTTTGGTTTATGCGTGGTGTGCTCATCAGTTTCATTCGGTAATCTGATATGCTCTGTTATTTTATATCACAGCACGGTTACATCTGATTTTTTAAGTGATATCGTTTTCTGAGACATAAACATTATAACTCTGCAATGCATTGTTGTTTCCTTAAGTACTGGTATAACTGGCTTTTACAGGATACCGTTGTTGTTCAATTATAGAATGTCTATGTTGTAACACTTGACTGTTGGTATTACTCAATTCATCTTAGAGATTATATTCCCTTGTGATGGTTGAATCTATGGACGTTGATGTTCCATTCTGAAATACAGTCATATTCTTTATAACTAAGATTGATAGTTGGATTACCAAGATCATATTACTATTAAGGTGTGCCGTATGAATGTATGTATGGCTTTCAAGTGTTGTTCTATAGTCCATTGTTAATCATTGTTGTTCTATTTTTGTGTGTTGTCTGATTCATCCTTAAAAGTAGAGGATTGCCATTTGATTTCTGTAGGACATGATTGTTGCATTTGATCTTGTAGACTAAGGTGTTGTTTCTTATCAAACTTAATTGTTGTTACAATTCCATAGTTGTTGTTCCATTTCTTATTTGCTATTCCATTTTCTGTTATTCGCATTATTATTGTTTTGGTGTGAAGAACACTCTGAGACTGTAGTGGGCAGTGACATTTATTGTCCGGCTCCCAGATCAAGGACCTGTTCCCTAATTTCCTTTGGTTACATCAATTTACAAAGGGTTGAGATACTGCTACTGAACCCTTGACTGATAAATTGCTTAGTTTTCTGAATGTATAGTTTAGCCTTTAAAAGTAGTTTGTTGTAAACAAGCATCCGTTTACTCTTGTATTTTTTAGCACTATAATACTAGCATTACTCTGGAAAATGATAGCCTCAGACTGAGACACTCTTTGAAATAACAAAACGTTCCTAGATTGACTTACTAATGTGAGGTAATTAGAGGTGAAAGAGACCCTTTTTATAGCTCGACATTTTGGCGCCGTCGGGGAAAGAGTGTAGCCATTTGTCTCTTTTCAGAGTAGTGTAAGATCCTGCTAGGGAAGAATTGGGTTTTAAAAATGGAAGGTAAGAACCTACGTGTGGAGCATGTAACATCCCTGCTCCTCTGCTCGCTTTCCTTCAGATTTGTCTTTGTTTTGTTTGGGTAGAATCTAGCAGTTGATTTGTGTGTGCATGACTAAGTAGAAAAAGCCAGAAAAGAATTCCAAACCCCCACCCAAGCCAGAAAAATATAAGCGGTCGGTGACCCTTGGCCGATCAACCTTTATAGATGAAATTTTTAAGAAAGTAGAATCTCAACCTTTAATAGGACCCAGAAAAGTTATTTCCAGACAACCTACTAGTTCCCTTCAGGCCACGGGATCACCATCTGTAGCCTTTGCTGAAGTGCATAGTCAAACTGAAGAGCAAGATTTTCAAGAAATTGAAAATTCTACTCCAGAACTATTGTAAGAAGGGAATTTCTGCAATATTTGTGAAGGAAGAGGAGAGACAGGGGAAATTGTGGAACCAAGGTCTCCTCTTAGGACAACTCAGCCATTGAACATCCCAGATAATGAAAGTGCTGCAAAAATCATTTTTGAAGAAACTCAATCTCCTCAGACATTAGGCACTCTCATTATCCCAGATAAATGAAGTGTTATTAAAACCATTCCTGTTAAAGCCATTCCCTCTCAACCTCGGAATACCCTCCTAGATATCCCAGAATTTTATTGGCATATATTTGACCAAATGGCCCAAAACCAGCCTGTTGATGCCTCGAAAATCGCTGCAACAACATCGGGGATAACCACCCGGTCCGGACCTTAGTACAGCTCCCTTTCCGTTTGGAATAGTGACTCCGACTGGGGATAATGGGACCAGTTTCCCAAAAGTGGATAAACGGGATGAATGTATGATTTATAAACTAAGCTAGCGGTAAGCGAATAACTAAACTATTAACAAGAATACAAGAACTATAACCTATCCCGGGAATCTATTGATCTTTAAAGTGCGGCGTTTAATGGTCTGTGTCTAAAGACAGGCATATAGATGACTCCATCGATCAGACATAGATATTAATTCATTTAAGATTACTGTGCCTAAATAGTTAAGCCCAGCGATTACTGCGATATTACCACACTCATCATTTATATTATCGACATATACATGATTAAAAGGAAAGCATATCATAAAACATCCAATAGTGGTATGAATGTAGATCTGTTGTTACAACGCATGCATATAATCAACAATAGCAAAGATAATCAAATAACAATTCACATAACAGGAATGAATTCAGACATAGATAGAAATACCATATGAGTTGCTTTGACACTCCCGATATCAATCGCTACTTGTAATTCTTTCTTCAACACAGAAACATTCTCAACAAAGACAATAGTGCACAATTGCATAAAAAGCCTCCTTGTTGAATTAAGAACAACTGGTCCAGTTTCATAAAAGAATATTGACTGAAGCACAATAGTGCAAACTTCAGTCTTTAAGTCTGGTACAAAACTTTACGACCCTTTCCAAAACAATGAAAGGGTCTATAAATACTAAATTAATCTAAATATCTATTAAACTGAAATGCAACTAAATATGTATCAATAAATTTTGATCCTATTTTTCTCAGCGATCTGGCAATCGGCGGCATGATTCATCAGGTAGCCTGCTTGCCTTTAAATCTGAGCTGACTTATCGCAAGCATTGGCTCTACTTCAGGAGGTTTGTTGAGGCGCGAACTGAGCTGGGCGGCATAGGTGGCATCCTGAATATCGGGAATTATATACCTGATCGCATCTGTTAGGCACTTAAGGGCGGCTCTCTGTGTATGCGGCTTTACCAGAAATAACCAATATGCTTCCATAGTTAAACTATTAATCCCAGCGATTAATCTCCCCTTTTCCTCTAAATCAGGATAGCATGATTGCTCCAATGTGTTTGTTGTTGTCATCTTTCCTGGTGTACACTAGGAAATCATATTTGATAAGTAGAGAGTGTTGTTGACTAGTTCAACCAAATTGCTGGAAGTTGATTTACATCTTGAAGCTGCCCTTTCTGCTTTCATCATCTGAGAGTGCCATTCTGTGAAAAGTATATCTTTATGTGTTTCTGAAATCTTGGGAAAATTTGCTTCTCTCCCTTGATCAGAATCTTGCCAGTCAAGAAACGCAGTTATGATCTCTTCGGCTTGATCTAATTCATTTCTGGCTTTTTCTACCTGCTGATTTATGGATGTCGTTAATTCACAAAGTGGCTCTGCCTGAGCGATTTGTTGACACAGAAGCCTAATTTGAGATATTAATGCAGTGTTTATTTGTAATGCTTCTACTCTGAATTCACCCACTTGTTGAGCGCCCTTTATCTTTTCGAGCTGCGATGACAATTGAGCGATTTTCTCATCCTTTGTTTTCATCATTTGCTCATTCGCTGCTCTTAGTTGTGCCAATGCCTCTGATAATTCCTTCTGTTTCTGGATCGCGCTTTGGTCGACCCTTTGCTTTTCTGCCTACAATTGTTGAGTTAGTTGACTGTTCATTTGTTGTTGTGTCAACAATTGTTGCTCTGCCTGTTCTGCCTTCTGCTTTGTCTCAGCCAACTCTGCCTGTAATGCAAAAATTTCTTGATCCTTAGTTTTCAGTAGAAGACTTACCTCCGATGCCTTATCGATTGTCGCTACCGAATAGGCTCCCGCATACTGCGACAGTTTTGTCAGGTCATCGGAGGGGTTGAATTCCTCCTTCCAAACCACGCTGCCCGTTACAGTTTGTTATGGAAAGAGGGGAGGTTGATCAATCTTCCTCCTTTTCCTTTGTCTTTTTACCACTTCTTTATGCCTCGGGCTGTAGAAAACATCTAGGGGAGGAATATCTTCTACCTGGAGAATGATTTGGTCGGAGGGGTCTTTTGGTATTACCTCAACATCCTTGGAAATGGGTGGGCCGCTGGTTCCACTTAGAACCTGAGGTGAAGTGATGTCCTGTGTATCGTTTGTCTTGGAAGTGTCTGTATCCTTGGAACATTCCAACCCACTGATGATAGAGTCAAATTGCTTCCACTCCTGAAGCAATTTAGGGTCAATATGAGTATCTATATTGACATCAATGGTGGTTCATTTTTCCTTTTCAGCTTGGGACTCCTTCCGCACTTTTTCCTGCTCTCTCTTCTGTTGTTCCTCTTGTTCTTTCTTTTGCCTTTCCTCTTGCTCTTTCTTTTGTTGTTCCTCTTTCTCTTTCCTCTGTTTCTACTCGTGTGCTCTCTTCTGCCTTTCTTCTTTTTCTTTTCTCTAGCTTTCCTCCTGTTCCTTCTTATGATCCTTTGTTACAACCAGAGGTTCCTTTGACTGTTGCCGAACAGGCTCGCTTGATGATGTCGCCGGGGTTGTTGCTAGTAAATCTAGAGGCAGAGTTTACAACCTCTGTTCTCTAAGCTTATTAAACTCAGTCGGGCCTTCATCATTATATTTCATTCGATCGAATTCTTTAGCCTGACCTATTGATTCGGCTGAAATGAATAGGTCGTCAAACATATCTTCTTTGTGCTCAAATTTTGTCAATTTGGCCTGTTCTAGTGCATTGTAGGCAACTTTCTTTGGATCATATGGCCTATTTGGGATAGTCGCCAGAGTTAAGGATTGAATCTTTGTGGCTTCCTTTTTTGCATGTTTGATATCATGCAGAGTATAGAAACCACACCTCAAGGGAAAAGAGGGCCATCCCCTCTTCTTTTCTTTCTTGAGAGTCTGTGTAACACTCTCAGCCGTAATCTGATAAGCGATTTCTCTTGCTAGCAGTTTATCTAGTATATACAAAGGGAGAACATGTGGGTTGGCTTGGCTGCCGAAAACTCTTATGTAGGTAAATCTCTCCTCTCCAAACCAACTCGCTACCGCTGTTATATCAAACGAAGCTTGATAGGAAATCTTGGGAATGGGTTTATCAAAAATAGAATAATGAATAGGCACCATAAAGCCATTGCAGATTTGGTACAGATGGTGCTTGTAAGAGGAATTCCATAATTTCTGATGGTATATGTGGATAGCCGTGGGATCTTATGGCGTCCACCTCCAGCCGAGCACGGGAAATTCAGAATTGAAACATAATGTATCTAAGATATATGCACTGTAATAGAATGGGGGGATTTTCCTTTCAGAGATGACAGTCTGATTTCTAAAATCACGCACAGCTTGTGCTAATTTGTCAGAAAGGATGGTGGCCCAATCCATGATTATACTGTTGCATGCTGCTTCCATTAGAGGAACCATTTCTATGGTAAAATTAGCAGAGTCATGCAATCCCCATAATCTACACATCATTATTCCAGCATAGCAATAAGGAGAAGCCAGAGAATCAACCGAGTACTTACCGGAAGATTCATGTTTGTGCTTGGCCGGATTTTGTCTCCAATCCCAGATGGGTTCGGATTCAACTTCATTTTCATTTGCGAATTTCTACAGGAACGCCTTATTATATATCTTCTCTAGCTCGGGCAAATGATACATTTGCCTTAGATCATCCGCCCTGAACGATCCGAAGATTCTTCCGTCTCTAGTGCTGAAAGTTCTATCCAAGATTGGGATTTCTTGAATCGCCCACCGCACTACGTCTGTGTATGGGAGAATTTTCTCCCTGGCCGCTATTCTGTGAAGGAAAGAGTCGGCTAAATCCTTGAGATTACATTCAGACATCCGAGTAGGATCCACAGTAGCTTCAACTATTGTCCTTGTTGGTTCTTTGGCTTCAATCAGGTTATAGGTCCCTTGCCAAGTAACTCTGACGAGACCTGTACATGTAGTATCAGATATCAAGCCCTTCTTTTTGTCCACGAGAGCTTGTCCTGTAGCTGGTGTAGCGGAAGCGCCTGTGGTCTTCTTGGATTTCTTCCCCATCTTGCTTGAGCTTTCTCCTTTGGATGAATTCTGCACAGAGGCGCAAATATACGTAACACAGAGAAATAGCGATGAAAACTTGCAAGTGATGAGAAATATTGAGAAATGCGTAATAATGTATTAGCTTTAAAAATGGGCGCAGACACAATCCATGGGAGGATCTTACAATTACATTAAATGGCCGTTTAAGACCTTCCACCCCTTAAATGCTCATTATACCATTATTCGGCCGAATGGCCCGTTTAAGCATGTTGTGGACGTTTTGGCGGTTGAGCGTAGGTGAATGATTTCTTAAAAGATCAAGCTTTAAATATGAATGAATCATAATATCCCTCCATTTAACGACTTTTTTGAAATCCGCGCTATATCGTAATCGGGCGTCGGGAACACTTAAATCCTTGCATTGACAATTTTGAAATCCTGATCGCCGATAGCGAAATTGCATCGCATCGGGGTGAATGGGCATCATAATGTGCATAAATAGCGTATCGCCGATTGCTGATTGCGATATCACATCACATCGGGGGTATGACCTGAGTGCCTTATTATTGTGCATGGGATACTGCTGATTGTCGATCGCCGATTGTGCATCGCGTCGGGGCTAATGGCATGGGGTGCTTTAAAATGTGCATGGAGTATTGCCAATAGCCGATAGAGATATCGCATCGGCGGAGACCAATGTGCCACTTATTTGTGTTTTCTATGCCATTGCGATATGCGATCTTGCAATCGCTTTATCGCAATGATAAAAGATTGTTTTATTTGATCACAAATGGGTTTTTAAAAGGTTTTATATAATGTCTTCATTTGGTTTGCGAACCTTTTTCAAATAATGAAGTATTGATACCAACTAACTTCTAAAGGGACCCATTTCATATATTGATTTAGTAAATAAATAATATGAAATGGGGGGTTGTTGTAGGGCACAACACAGCCAAACACCCAAACCTCTACATTGCAATACCCCATTGTCATTACTGCAGCAAATGCACCTATGAAAGCAATTCCTCCTCAGCATATCCCTACATTCCATGGTCTTACATCAGAGGATCTGGATGCATTCCTATTTGAGTTTGATGTGCTATACAGGGGTTATGATTACACCACCGACCCCCAGAAACTGAAATTATTCCCATCTACATTAAAAGGGGTTGCTTTGAGATGGTTCATGGGACTAGGTGGCAGAGTTATAAATAACTGGGATCAAACGAAAGAATCTTTTCTAAAAAAGTGTCAAGACTATTGCAAGTCTAGAGAACTAAAAGACGAAATATTCTAGATGGTAGCTAGACCAAATGAAACATTAGAGGAGTATGTGGAACGTTTTTAGTATAATCTTCAAAGATCTCCTTATGCATCACTACCTTTACCTGATAATGTGTTAAAAACAGCATTAATTAGGGGTATGAAGGAACAATGGATTGAAACATTAAACATTATGGGAAAAGGAGATATTTATCAGGAAAATTTTGCTGACATTATTTATTTATGTATCAGGAGCTCGAGAGGTAGCACAAGACTAAAACCGGCAGAACATGTTCGGTCTGTAAGAGATAATCAAATTTCGGCAGAAGGAGTAACGTGTGCAGAAATTGGAAATTTATTGGAAAATTTTAAAAATGATATACTAGGGACGCTAACTACACAACTTGATATTATGTAGGCCAAACAAAAGCAGGTGGAGGCAAAACAGAATTTGGAAATCTTCTGTCCAAGAAACATAGCCATAAGGAGTGTCCACTTGATGCAGTCCAAATTTGCGCCATTTGCACAAAAGACCACCTTATGGAAAGTTGTCCCTCACTTCCCGGATTAAAAGCAGTATACAAGGAAGCAGAAGAAGAGCCAGAATCGGTGTATCTACTCAATCATCACCGTCAGTGGCAACTGTGATAGTCTGGTATGTTTTTGGACCCAACTTTTTCTTTTCAGTCTCCACAATATAATGCTCAACAATATAATATGTGGAAAAATCAACCTCAACCCCCCTTTCCGAATTGGTCACCACAGTCATTTCCTTCATCAACCTTGTGGTCGAATCAAGCAATCCAACCCAATTGGCCGAATTTTCCCTATGCCCCACCATATTGGCAAAGTAATGCATACCTAGCATAATGGACCCCTCCTACTTCAGAAAGTCCAGCCTAGCAGACAAACTAGCAAAGACCGATGCATCAGCCAGTAGGAACCATTCCGCTCCCTCAACCTACACTGCCAGCCTTACAACAAAACCCCCAGTCTAACCTGAGACCACAACTCCCAGCCCAACCCAACCCTAACCCAAATAACAGACCGGTCCAATCTATCCAAATAGTAGAAACACCAGAAATAGGAGTCGATCTGAGGGAGTGTAATGATCTTCAGCTAAGATCTGGGCGTATTATTGAAACTGAGGGAGACAAGACAGTTCGTTGAAAATTCATTATCTATAGAACAACCGTCACAAGAAGAGGATGTGAACAAACAACGAACTCACAATCAAGTAACCACATCCTCTCCCCCATTCCCAGAACGATTAATCATACCTCGACCTACACAATATCCTGATTTTGACATTCTGGGATAATTTAAAAAATTGTACATAAAAATTCCATTCCTCCAAGCCATTCAAGACATCCCGATATATGCAAAGACTATCAAAGAATTGTGTGTAAAGAAACCAAGGAGGAATATAATAAACAATCTAAGAGTCCAAGTAGTTGGCACTCTATCTGACTTATTATTAGGAAAAGAAATACCTATTAAATACGAAGACCCAAGAAATCCAATAGTAACCGTACAAATTTATGGTCAAACCTTCCCCAATTCCTTAGTTGATCTAGGAGCTGCAATCAATATGTTAATAACTACTACTTGCCAAAAGCTAGGCATTACATCTGTAGAACCCACTTCTACTTTACTAGAACTGGTTAACCGATCTGTGGTTAGGCCAGAAGGCACACTACATGATGTCATGGTATCTGTTGACTCCTGGGAATATCCGACTGATTTTCGATAATAAATCCCAAAAACCGACTTGATGGACATCCATTGATTTTAGGTAGACCTTGGCTTGCAACTTCTGATGCTTATATTGGCTTCTGACAAGGCAATATGACCATAACCAGAGGAGCAAATATCAAGAACTTAGCTTTATATCGTCCAGTGCAGCCAAGTGTCACAATAATGAAAACTAATAGGCACCATGTATCATACCTTACTGATAACATCAGATCTCCATTAACTATACAAGAGGCACTTGATTTCAAAGACCAAATGGTAGACGATGCCATTAATAATTTTATTAGTCAAACTGAACTCAGATCCTGCACACAATGTCACATGATAGAGGCAGCATTCGATAACGAATTAGAAGAAGATCCTCTTAAAGAAACACATGACCAAACAATACCTATTACCTCTATTGCAAATAGTAAAATTGTGGAAATTGAACCGGGAAAGACCTTAAACATTAATACCAACCTCACCTCCGAACAAGAAAGAAAGCTCATCCAATTATTGAAGAGATATAAAGAAGAATTTGCATGGGACTACCCTGATATGAAAGGAATTGATCCCAAATTATGTACACACCACATTTACATAGAAAAAGATGCGAGACCTATTCACCAACCCCAAAGGAGACTTAATCCTCATCTAAAAGATATGGTAAAAGCTGAACTTCAAAAACTTTTAAATGTCAATTTCATCTATCCCATCTCTGATAGTAAATGGGTCTCTCCACTTGTGGTGGTACCAAAAAATAATGGGAAATGGAGAATTTGTGTGGACTACAGAGAGCTAAATAAAGCAACATAAAAATACCACTTCCCTCTCCCATTCATCGATCAAGTATTAGACACTTTGGTAGGAAAGAAATTATTTTCCTTCCTAGATGGCTTCAATGGATATAATCAGATCCAGATTGCCCCTGAAGACGAAGACAAAACCACTTTTACTTGTCCTTGGGGAAAATTTGCCTACAGATTTCTACCTTTTGGCTTATGCAATGCTCCTGCCACATTCCAAAGGGCTATCCTCAGCATTTTTGCAGACTTAATAAATGAAGGACTTGAAGTATATATGGATGAATTTACACCATATGGAGACGATTTCGATCCAGCATTGGACACACTGGAAAAAGTCCTACAACGCTGCATTGCTACCAGGCTTTGTTTAAGCCATGAAAAATGTTATATGATGATGACTGAAGGACTTATTCTAGGACATTATATTTCAGCAGCTGGTATTCAGGTAGACCCAGCCAAAATCCAAATAATTTTTCTTATTCCTACTCCTACCACTCAAACAGAGGTACGCAGTTTTCTTGGATTTTCTGGTTATTATAGAAGGTTTATAGAACATTTTTCATATATTGTTGCACCTCTGTATGCACTAACAGGTAATGTTGATTTTCTTTGGACAGAAAAATGTGAACATGCTTTCCAGGATCTGAAGAAGCTTGTGTCCACAGCCCCAGTCCTTCGAAGACCAAACTGGGATTTTCCATTCCAAATATCACTAGATGCCTCAGATACAGCCATTGGAGTAGTCCTTGGGCAGGAAGAGGATAAAAAACCATATGCAATTTATTATATTAGAAAAAATTTATCCCCTGTTGAATTGAATTACAATGTTATTGAAAAAGAATTTCTAGCTGTAATACATGTTGTCAATAAGTTCAGACATTATATTACTGGATATCTTGTTATCTTGTATACAGATCATTCTGCCATAAAATATTTAGCAAACAAGCCTATCACAAATGGCAGAATAACTAGATGGCTGAGATTATTGTAGGAATTTGACATTACAATCAAGGATTGACCTGGAAAATAGAATCCTATAGCCGATTTTCTTTCACGAATTCCAAAGCCAAACGATGCAGCTGCAGTTGAAGATCAATTTCCAGATGAGCATTTGTTTGATGTTGCTGTTGAAACGCCCTGGTATGCTGATGTTACTAATTACCTAGGATTAGGTAAACTACCGAAACATCTAACCCCCAATGAGCGGAAACAGATTGTTCAATGGAGTGCTCGATTTTCTTGGATTAGAGGCTACATGTTCCACACAGGGGCAGATATGCATATCAGGAGATGCGTTCAAAAGGATGAAATATTTGACATTTTAAGAGCCTGCCATGACGGACCATGTGGCAGACATTTCACCGATTGCAGAACTGGACATAAGGTGCTGCAAACAGGGTATTATTGGCCTACAATTTTCAAAGATGCAAAGAAATTTGTCCAAACTTGTGATAGTTTCCAGAGAGAAGGACACCCTAGTCAGTCCGATGAGATGCCCCTGAACCCATACCTAGTCATTGAACCATTCGAGCGATGGGCCCTTGATTTCGTTGGACCAATTAACCCACATTCAAACTAGAAAACATATATTTTGGTGGCAACAGAATATGTCACCAAATGGGTTGAAGCAGAGGCATTGCCGAGAGCTACAGAGGATTCTGTCATACAGTTCCTGTTCCATATAATTTTGTGTTATGGCCTTCCAAGAAATATAATT
The DNA here is from genome assembly GCA_031772625.1 of Pinus tabuliformis. Classification (NCBI taxonomy): domain Eukaryota; kingdom Viridiplantae; phylum Streptophyta; class Pinopsida; order Pinales; family Pinaceae; genus Pinus; species Pinus tabuliformis. Next base: position 178,372,906 of record CM062805.1, on the reverse strand, counting down.
AAAAACGGTGGACCACAGTTTGTTGGGAACAAAATAGCTGCAACACTCAAAAATTATCATGTCCAGCATAAAATCACTTCTCCATACCACCCACAGGAAAATGGTTAGGTAGAAAGTAGCAATAAAATAATAGAAGCAATCCTAACAAAAACCATTACGTCACATAGACGAGATTGGGCTACAAGACTACCAGAAGCCTTGTGGGCTTACAGAACAACATGGAGAAGTACCATCGGCTACTCACCTTATCAATTAGTGTTTGGAAAGCAACCCATCTTTCCCATAGAATTCGAAATCCAAACATTGCGAATAGCACAGGAAGTTGGCTTAGATCTAACCGAGGCACAGATTAATCGATTACAGCAGATCAATGAGCTAGATGGAATCAGGCTCTATGCACTTCAAAACACTGCATTGATCCAACAGCAGCGAGCTAAATGGAATGTTGCTCTCATTAACAATAAAGTCTTCCATGAAGGAGACTGGGCACTTTTGTACGAATCCAGGTTTCAAGACTTTCCCGGGAAACTTCAAACTCATTGGTTGGGACCATACGAAATCCAGAAGGTACATGACAATGGTACTCTTACTCTAATCACCATTGATGGTTCTAGATATGCCTTCAAGGAAAATGGCCACTGAGTTCGACTTTATCGCAAACCACTCACTCGGGAGTCCTTCTGCCAGCAGCTACGCGAGGACTCTAATATGGAAATTTTGGGGAGGGAGAGAAGTCTTCTTCACCTGTGATTCATTAAGTGATTTATCTCTTTTTAAACTTTGTACATAATTTCTTTGTTTGGTTGAATCATTTTTGTACATATTTTTGGTATCAACACTTTGCTAATACTTTTCAGAGCAGCAGCAATTTTATTATTTTTTTGCTATTCCTTTTTCAAAGGGACAACATTTTCGTTCTATTGTTCCTTTTTCAAAGGAACAACACCTTTTGGATCAGCCGTCCATTTTGCTTTAACCTTTCTATTCTCATTTTTTTACCTTGTGCTTTTGTTGTTCCTTTTCCAAAGGAACAGCACTTTCGATTTTTTGTTGTTCCTTTTCCAAAGGAACGGCATTTGTGTTTTCTATTGTTCCTTTTCCAAAGGAACAGAATTTTTGATTTTTTGTTGTTCCTTTTCCAAAGGAATGCAATTTGTGTTTTCTACTGTTCCTTTTCCAGCGGAACAACCCTTTAAATTATTGTTGTTCCTTTTCCAAAGGAACGACATTTGTGTTTTCTGCTGTTCCTTTTCCAAAGGAACAGCATTTTTTATTTTTTTGCTGTTCCTTTTCCAAAGGAACGACATTTGTACTTTTTGTTGTTCCTTTTCCAAAGGAACGGCATTCGTGTTTTCTGTTGTTCCTTTTCCAAAGGAACAACATTTTCAATTTTTGTTGTTCCTTTTCCAAAGGAATGGCATTTGTGTTTTCTGTTGTTCCTTTTCCAAAGGAACAACATTTTTTATCTTTGTTGTTCCTTTTTCAAAAGGAACACCACTTGAATTCTTTTTCTCTTCCTTTTTGAAATAACAACATCCTCGTATACCTTTTACTTATACTTTCTCCCCTTGTTGTTCTAAATTAAGGATGCCTACTGTTCCTGTTCTTTCAAGTCTTGTGGAACACAGCTATGCACTTATGCAATGGATACAAAATGACAACATACTAAAATCAGTAAATTATAAAATCGCTATTTTTATAAGAAATTTCTCTGAATTGGTAAGATGACAGAGGGAAGGACACACTTACCCATTTTATTTTGTTGTCATTGTTCCACTAATTCTTCTTTGATTGGTTACCTTTATCATGTTGGTTCCTTTTAAATTTTCACAAATTCTCTTGATTATTATTTAGGAATAAGAACAAAGGGTTTACATGTTCCTATTGAGATGTTAAGACTTCTTACACCATTCCTACTCTTAAGGAGTGCTGAACCACCCTTTGTGTATAAATGGGAAGGTACTTTATGAGAAAAAAAGAGAGGAGCGAAAAAATGATGTTTTAATGACTTGTTTATATAAGTTGTCAAATGAAGGATAGGGGGTCTCATTAAGAGCCAGCCTACCATGATCATGAGGAAGAAAGTGAAGTGGCATTCCCACTATGGCCATCACACCAGGGATATGGTCCAAAAGGTATATCAAATTAAGAACCCTTGGAACAGTAGGTCTCATCACGAGCCGGCCTACCCACCTTTCGCTCCTTCGTCGCGAATGGCATTATGGCTAACTAGTCACCAAGCCAACATAATGGCCTATATTTTGACATCGCACAACATTTCCTAAGCATACACAAAGGATCATGGTTCCATGGGTGAAATAAGCAACTCTGCCAAGGTTATGGACACCTATCGGCAGCAGACTCTGTTAATGGTATTGAAGTCATATTACTTACACCAATAGGTAATTATTAACACCCTTATATTTCTTATACCTTAGTAATAAATCACATAAGAAGAATGTATATTATTTTCCGAACCATAAAACGCATGTAAATCTATTATCACCAATCATGACAGAAAAGTTGACAATGACCGCATGAGACTCTATATGCACGGCAGTTGTCCTATCTTCCCAACCTCGCATCATATCACAGCAGTCTCTCACTTATTAAGCGATCCGACCTTGCACCTCGATTTTGGTAACCTGCTGCTTTTGTAAACATGGCATGTTGCTATACGATGTTCCTTTATGACTCTGTTCTAGGGCAGATCGGCACGCCACTCCTTTATTTGACGGCCGGGATGGCCTATCACATTGCGAGGGGGGAGGTTAACCTCATCATTCGCTGGATTACGTGTCAGACCACTATTTGGGAAATTGCATACTTGGGAATAGCACGACTCAACGGTACACTTTTTTTTTTTCATGGCTTGTTGTTCCTAAGCCATTTCCATAGTATGCTCTGCGGCACTAGTAAAGTCCTTTAGATTTTGAGCAAGTCTTGCGTCTGTTAGTTTCTCTGTGTTTTAACAACGTGAAAAGCTTGTTGTTCCATTGTTAATTCTGATATTTTACATGGAAATCAAAAACATGGGAGGAAGATCGATTCGGAGAGAACCACAGGTGTTGACAGTCTCTGATGCTGCACGGGAAATCCTGGCAAGAGAAAGTTGGTTAACTTATCTCAATCACTTACAGGAATCCAATGAGACTGTAGCAATAGAATTCTTGCAGAACTTGCAAGAAGATCACTCCACAGTAAGGGGGAGACATATAGCAGTCACCGATGAAATAATCACAGAAGTCTCAGGACTTCCAGCTGTTGGACCTGTATGGACGTTAAAGAAGGAGAGATTGCAAAAGATCATAGAAACCTTCCAGGAGGAAGGCCAGAACCTGACAACTAGAGGAAAGGGGGTTCTACTAGCAGCATTAGGAGAGCAGTGGGTGGAATTGGTGAAGACAGGAAAGACGTGGTAAGACCACAACACCTTAAACTTTTAGCCATGTTAAAGCAAAAATGCTCTGTAAAATTACCTGCATTTTTTAATTCATTACTTCATGATGTTGCACGGAGCATGAAAAAGGCACAGCATGTAGAATCAGTCGTTAGTCACCATGGGTTGATACAGTTAATAGTTAGCCATAGCCTTACCCAGCAACAGAGCAGCTGGGAAGAGCTGATTTCCATGATAGATGGGGGATTGACCACAGCATCCCCAAAACGTAAACATGCCACCAGTACACCTGAGCATCCAGAAAAGCGAAGGAAATCGGTCCGATTAGCATGGATTAAAGGGAGTTTGGGAAATTCCCAAGGAGATACCAGCCAACCAGTAGAGATAGACGATACAGGGGATGAACAACCCCCACAATTAGAAGGGGAAGAAAATGAGAAAGGAATGCAAGGAATGAGGAAGGAGAAATGGAGGAAGAAACTGAGCAACCTGAGCAGGAGGAGGAAACAGAACAGCATGAAGGCAGCACATTGCAGAATCCATTGAGAGAAGATGAATTGGCCAATATGGGAAAATATGGCCAACCTCTCAGCCCACCAGACCTCCAGGTTTAAGAGGAACCAAAAGAACACTATGCTCAGGATAGAAATGCACCTGAAGAAGTACATGACAAGGAGGTAGAAAAGGAGAGTCAACCTATTCATGATGAAAATATGACAGGAGATGTAGAACTAGAACAATCAGTTCCTAGCTAGACTACACCAGAAGAAATTCCGGAAGAAGGGGAGGCAGAAAAAGAAGTCACCCAAGAAATAACAGAACCAGCTAGGGTTATTGCCCCTGAGCAACCAGAGCAGAGCAACGAAGAAGCACCCCAAGGAGAAAATCAGGGAATTGATCCAGACAATAGTCCAGGCCACTGTAAACAAATTGTTGTTCCTTCTAAGGAAATTGAGGAAATTAAGAGATTATGGAAAGAACAGCAAAGACTACTGAATGTGATAGTTCAACTTCGATAGTAGATCAGGATTTTGAAAACAAGGAAAAGGGTAAAAAGGACTTCGGGAGGGAAACATGCAACCACTCCAGCAAAACCCCTCAAGACAAAGGTTCGGAGGACCAGAGTCCATCCTGTTGTTCAAAACCCTATCGAAAAGCGGTCTACTGTTCCAAATGTTGTTGAGGAGCAGCCTGTTGTTCAAAATCAAAAGGAACAGCATTTGACTATTACCCGTAATGTATTGGCCTATGACAAAGAAGTACAGACAGAGGCACAGTCCCCTGAAGGAATGTGAGCCATGAAAAAATGCAATAGGAAGATTCAAGTAAACCTCCCGGTCTCCACTACCATGTGGGATAGTGATCCGAGGACACTAACCCTACGAGAGGGTTTGACGCAAGCTCAGCAAGCAGCAGAAAAACTCATAGAACAAACAGTCCCTCGAGAAAGGTATGAAGAACTATAACAACAGTTAAGGAACGTCAATTTATCTGAAAGCCAGGCCTTTGAAGGGTGGCGAAGGGAAGAAGAAAAAGTCGCGAAGGTAACTCGTAGGTTAGATATAATTATCAAGCAGATGGACACCTTATGTTCTTTGTACAATGACATCCTAGAATGTAGAGCCCCTGCTAAGAATTATCCCTTGTTTTTAATGGAACGATATTTGCAATTGAAAATAAAGTTTGTTAAAGCAGGCACCCCTATACAAATTAATACCATCACTGATTTTACAAACTGCTATAAGCACTACGGGGTAAAGGTTCAAAGATTACTGTGTGAATTCTATTTGCATAACCTTGTGTTAGACAAGGAGACTGAGCAGAACCCCGGCTCTTTTGTTGGGGATATTCAATTATAGGCATTTATTTCATTTGGGGTTAATCAAATTAAATGTCTTAAAGCCTATAATGCTTTCCAAAGACAAGAAAACGGATTAGACTTGTAGGTAAGAGCTGAGCCTAGGGATCCAGTACAGTTGTGGAGGGAACATAGGAACCTCATGAGGACTCCAGGTGTAATTGAAGCATTAGGACCCATTCATACAACAAGCAATTAGCAGGGAATAGAATACTTTCTCACTATTAAAGACCTTGCCATTGATGCGGCTAAATTTCGATACCAGATCTCTAATCCGAATATCTAACTCAGGGAACCATTTAATTATGAAAATTTTAAGTTAGCTGCCAACCACTTGCACCTCTATGGTGAAATAATTCTGAGGGCAGGGCCATCCTAGTTAGGATATAGGTTCCGGAGTCCAATTATTTGGCACCCTGCACCTGGATACCAAGCCTGAGGGTCAGACAGGCCATTTTTTTGAACACCTAGTTATGCATCATGGCTGTAGAACTCAACATGAGATCCCATCTCCAGCCTACTCTCTCACTACCTTACATGTCAACTACAATGTTTTCATGAGGGCATGAAAAAGGTAAAGCAGGGGGGTGTGTGGAGTACTAAAGAAGGTATGTTTTTGGTGATTATTTTGGCATCTTTTCATTCAAACTTACAAACCGATTGCATCATGAACTAGGTAGATGATAAGGAATTGTAATAACATCTGTAAGATTAATGTGCAAAATGAAAATATTGACAATTGTCATTTTCTCATGCAGGAAGAAGGAAAAATGAAAGATTGTCGTTCCAAAGGAAAGGACAAGGCCAGGTTAACTGTTTTTCCTTTGACGGGGCACCACATGCAAACAAGGCAAACCAGATCAAAACGTATCAGCCCAGGAAAGGAAATGGAGATATCGGCTCGGCGAAAGAAAGTAAAGAGATAACTGAGAGCCAACGGTTCAGCGAATCCCTCAGGATCCTTTGATCTTGAGGGATTGTTGCTTTAACTATTTTTGCACCTAGACATCTCCGCCTTCGCCATTATAAAAAGGGGCAGCATTGTTAGCCCGGGGATGGTAAGTTATGTTTTTATGTAATTTCTCTTAAAGTTGAGACTTTGATCATCAACTCTCGCTAAGAATTGATCCACTATAATTCTGTCTTACGCATTAATACAAACTTGGTTGCTATTTCATCTTTGATTCTGGAATAACTTCAAGCGGTGTACCCCTGGAGGCTAAGGGCCCGGCCCTGGAGGAACACTTGCTCCTGTACTATTACTTTTGGTTTATGCGTGGTGTGTTCATCAGTTTCATTCAGTAATCTGATATGCTCTGTTATTTTATATCACAGCACAGTTACATCTGATATGTTAAGTGATATCGTTTTCTGAGACATAAACATTATAACTCTGCAACGCATTGTTGTTTCCTTAAGTACTAATATAACTAGCTTTTACAGGATACCGTTGTTGTTCAATTATAGAATGTCTGTGTTGTAACACTTGACTGGTGGTATTACTCAATTCATCTTAGAGATTATATTTCCTTGCGATGGTTGAATCTATGGACGTTGTTGTTCCATTCTGAAATACAGTCATATTCTGTTGCATCTGTGGTTTTCTTAAAGATGTGCTTCCCCCTTGAAGGGAAGATCGTCACTATTGATCATTGACATATTACAAGTCATCATCCTTAACCTCCCCTGAGTCCATTATCTCATCAATGTCTGACAAGCAGTCTTCCACCCCAGAGTCTACAAAGATTCCACCTTGTTGGATGCTTACCCTAGTCCTCCCCCTCCCATCTCTGAGCCTAACTCTTTGAGTTTTTATATGTTACAAGCGTCACGAGCTGCTCAAAAGTAGTCAGGTACCTCTGGTCAACAACTAGCTCCTCAGCACCCTATTATTACCATCTCAGCCAAGCCATCCGGATCCATCGCTCCAGAACCTCCTTTTGTGGGTGCCTCCCCTTTGTTCCCACCAGGAACTCTTCCTCGAGGTCTTAACCATCTAGGAACTGTTCCACTGGGACATTACCTTGAAATACAAATAGCTTTCTTGTTTCCACCTCCTAGAATCTTTTTTGTCCCTATCATGGCTTCGTTGAGCCTCCCTAATATGACTTCAGGGATCCCAGTATGGTACATTGATCCCCCAACAAGCACTCTAAATAGTCAGCTCAGGCCATATCATGCTTTAACCCCAGTTCAACCAGTCCCTAGACCCCTATCGCTACTCCAGTTCCACTGCAACCTCAACAGGAGCCCACTCATGTTCAAGGATAATTTTAGGGGCGAATGTTCGCCCTTTGGCGAAATTAAGGAGTTTTAAATTTTTAGTGGGTGAATATTTTGTATCATAGTACATTTTTACAAATCACCTCAAATAGCCCGCCTTATTTTAAGGGAGAGGGTAAAAAAGGTAAATTTAGCCCTTGAAATTAGGACTTACAACCTTCCATTCGCCCATTTTCAAGAATAGGTTTTATTTAAGTGAATCCTATGGGCCAAATACCATATTTATGAAAGAGGTATGGTAAATTAATAAAAATATAAATAAATGAGAGGTATGGTAAATAAATAAAACATTTTTTATATTTACTCCATATACATGTAACGGTGTAAACAAATAAAAATATAAGTAAAATGGAGGTATGGTAAATAAATAAAACGTCTTTTTATACTTACTCAAACGGTATGGTAAATAAATAAAAATATAAATAAACTAGACATATCGTAAATAAATAAAACCTCTTTTTATATTTAGTCCATAACCCTCGTTCTATTTATGAAGGCTCAAGAAAGAGGTTTTATTTAAGTGAATCCTATGGGCCAAATACCATATTTGTAAAAGAGGTATGGTAAATTAATAAAAATATAAATAAACGAGAGGTATGGTAAACAAATAAAACATTTTTTTATATTTACTCCATAAGTCACCTTATATTTACGAACACTCAAAAAATGGGTTATATTTAGGTGAAACCTATGCCAAAATACTATGGGACAAATACCATGGACTAGATTGTTATTAATACCATGCAAAAAACCATTATTAACCCTAATATTAGAATTAATAAAAATAAAAATGGCACATGGTATTGACCCATGGTATTCACCAAAATGGCACATGGTATTGAGACCCATGGTATTCACCAAAATGGCACATGGTATTGACCCATGGTATTCACCTGGAATGTAGCCTATTTAAATGGGGGAATTAAACCAGCATGTAGCCTATGCTAAGATTCACTAGGACTTTACAAAGTTTTATTATTTAGTGAAAGACTCGCCAAGATCTTACAAGATTTTATAATTGAGTAAAATATTCGCCATGCCTGGTGAGAGATTCGCCAAAAAATTATATATACATATTATATTATTGATAAAATCGCCTTCCATTTTTCCTATATACCATGGAGATTCACCCATTTATTATATTTATAAATTTAGGGGGGGGGTTCTTAAAATTTTCCCTGCTCATGTTGCAAAAGCATCTAGACAGGGGGGTAAATTCAAGAAGAAGGAACCTAAGGACAAACCTCCCCAAGCACCTCCAGCTCCTAAGCCTCCAAAGTTAACACCTCCATGTGTTTTGTGTGATGTCATTAGGCATGCAACCAATAACTGTCATGAACTTCCTTATCTCAAACCTTTGGTTCATGAAACATTTCCTGAGTCTAATATCCCTGAGGTCCAACTTACCTTATCGGATTCAGCCAAGAGATTTAAAATGTTGCAAACAAATCACCCTTGTGCCTTGTGTGATAATTATGGTCATTATTCCTATTGTTTCCATAGTCTCGACGAATTTTGTGATTGAATCCATGTGCTTCGCAACTTCGAGGCCGCACGTAGTGGATCATATACTCCTCTACATGTGGATTCTAGTACCACTAGTACACCAGAACAGGGGGACTCTTGTCCCACCATCATGATCCCTCCCCCCGATGTCGAGATGATGGACACCATGGTCCATATCCTTTATCTTTCGTCATCCTTGAGATCTTCACAGGAAAATCACTCTGAGATTCCCGTGCATGCTTCTATCGAACCTCCCTCATCGAAAACTTGAGTCTCAACATTGGTAGATCTTCCATCTACTAGCTTTTCATCTACAATTTCATATGATGCGTATGTGAGCCTTCTTTCTCAAGATGATGCACCAGGTAGTTCCGCCACATCATGCAATCAAGCTTTGTCCCGTCCCCCCATCTTCCATTCTAATGAGGACATCATGGAAGCCATGACTACCCCTGATTATCCTTGGGATGATATGCACCATCTTGCATACTTCCTTCCATATTTGTGAACCCAAAAGTTTCCACCCATTCTACTATATGTCATACCACCTTTACCACATAGTCCCCATGTTTGAATTAATGGGTGAGGATTATTCTAGAACTCCTCTAGTAGTTCATTTTGATTTTCCACTTCCCTTAATTCTTCACCAGGAACCATCGTTCCAAGAAGCATTAATGCCATCTTTGGACAAGTAAGGCCACTTGCCTGAAAGTCGCACATTGTGATTCTGATGGTCGATTTGTCCGCTATGATCTCCACAAGATTTATGGCCTTCTCCTCCTCTCCAATTCATCACAAATAACTTATCAGGTTTTCCTCTTTTTCCTACAAGTCGAAGCACAGTTCTAGGCCCAAAAAGTTCGATCTAGTCGAGAAGATGGTCAGGGGTCTCCCAGCGAGCTATGAGGCACCAAAATCAGAAAATAAACCACTCAAACTAAAGAGAGAGTAAGACCACCTACCTGGAAGTCACAGATCCAGATTCTGATGGTCGATTTGTCTGCTATGATCTCCACAAGATTTAGGGACTTTTCCTCCTCTCCAAATTCACCACATATCACTTAGAAAATGATTCAAATTGGAGGGAAAACGTCATGTTATAGAAAAACCCATAGTTTTTATGTTGCCCATTACAACCAAACTGTAGCTCAGTTTGACGAACCATCAGCACCATTGGAAATCTCTCATCAAGTACTATAATGGTTATAAATTAGTTTTTTTATGATTTGACACTTCACCTAGAAGCCATTTTTCCAAGAAGGGTCACATCGTCGCCTCTTAAAATCTAATTTCTTCATATGCGATGCTTATACCTTCGGGACCACCTCCTGTTAGTGCTTGTCATCTCACGTGTCAATTTTCGTTATGAGTAACCATCATTTTCTCATGTCTTCATGGTCCCCATCGGGCCTATTCTGTGTGGTAGCGTCATCGAGTCACCCTTGTTCAGATCATTCGCGGTGAGTCACCTTTGCATCCATGGAGTCTATTTTTCATCCCATTGTATCATGTCACATTATTCGATCCATATTTTCATACCCTTCATCCCATGTTTCCCATTTTGGCCTTCATTCATACTGTCCCCCATCCCCTCCGGAGTTGAGTTATTCGCTGCCAAGTCAACCATGCAGTTTATGCTCTTAAAAGGGAAGTCGTATGTTTGTCCCTTAGCCCCATTTTGCCCATTTTCCATGGTGTTGGTCCATCAGTCACATTACTATTTTAAATTGTCCCTTAGTTGAGAATCCTCATTGCCTCACCTATGGCGGGCCCTATTCTGTCGACATCAGCACATCTATTCCAGAAGAATGATCTAGAGGACGATGTATCTTGGTTCCCTCTTCCATTCTTGTTTGGTGCCTCAGATCAGGCAAAGGGACCATCATTTCCTTCTGACTTGGTCATGTCATGCTTGTGATTCATACACTTGATGGTCCAGTGATGCAACAAATCGTACCTACTACGAGTGAATCCCGGGTGTGTATGAGATGTTTCAAACCTCATGAGAGGGTGGCCCTTAAGGTAGCCCCCCACATGCCCAGATGACTTCCTATTATGCTACAAACTCAGATGAAGTTCCATATATTTGACGGGCACGATTCCTTCCACTTGCAGTGCTCATAGCATGCACGTCTCCTTTAGATGATCCATTCAGTTTTGCAGAGCCCTTTCCTATTTAGCAGAGCTTCTTTGGTTGTTATACCCTCCCTCCCACCCATTTTTTTAGGGAAGGGCCATTATGTCTCATGTACTTAGATGTTATTCTATTTAGTCCTGGCTCATGTTTTTCCAGGAGAATTATGTATATGGGATACAATTGTATTATTTTATAGCTCATTTATGCTAGCATGTCATGTACCATTCAACATGTACTTTAGTGCTCAATTTCATTTTTCTGGGCACGTTATCATTTTTTTGTACTGAGTTATCTCAGCAGGTATAGGTATGCCTCCCCCGCCTCACTGAGATCGGGTACCACAACATAAAAGGAGACTTCCATCAGGTAGTTAGTCTTGCCCCCTCCGTCACTATCCTCTTTCAATTCAACTCCATTGGTCTCTCTCTCTCTCTCTCTCTCTCTCTCGCTAACTCCCCTTTGGTGTCTAGTGATTCTGTCCTTACAATGTACTTTGACCATACGTTTTTCTCCTAACACTTGTACATTGGGGGTAAAACTGTTATCACCAAAAATTGATCATCTAGCCATAACTTACTAGATGGATCGAAGTACACCATGTAGGTCTAATTTTACCATAGTAAAACTGCTTTCACTATAAGAAATTACTTAATAAACCAAATTTGTTAAGTTATTTCTGGTTAAACCCATGAAGAATACTTAAATAAATCATTATTTATATAATTATCTTCTAGGAATAATTAATTAAACCATTGTTTAAGTAATATTCCTTGTCATATTTGACCCAATCATGAGAAATAATTAGATAAATCATTATTTCTCTTATTTTTCTCTAGGAATAATTAATTAGTCATTATTTAGTTATTATTCCTTGTCAAGTTTGACAAAACCCTCTAGGAATACTTAAAAAAATAATTATTTGTGTATTATTCCTTAACCACATTCCTTGAGATGTTAAATAAATCATTTATTTATTTATTATTTATAAATAAAAGTATTTAACATATTTAAATACTTTTTCCCTCCAACCAAATATAATAAAATATTCCAAACGGTTAATTCTAGAATTTGGTTAATAATATTTTATTATTTTCCATTATTTGAGAATAACCTAATATATTGCTATAAATTGGAGGGTTTTAGATCCATTCTTCATTGTTGATCATTTTCATTGTTGCAGCTCTGATTATTATCATTGTCGCACACCATTTTCTTTTCCATTTGAGTTCGTATTGAGCTCAAACATTTTGTTTGCTGGTTTTTACACATTATAAAGGAGAGAGACTCTACAAAAGATGAAGACATTGAGGATAGCCAAGAACCCATCCCATAGAGGGGAATTGGTAACATTATGTGTTCCCTTCACGAGTGTCATCTAATAAAATATAATCATTATATATCTCGTTTCCATTGGCATAAATAGTTGGTTCTACTCATATACAGATTCATATACAAAAGCCTATTGTACAATCATTAATAATCCTCTAGAAAGAAGTATTTGGTGTGGACAACAAAGTTCGAAGTGGATCTAACATTGTCCATGGGATTTTGATTACAAATAAATTGACATTTCAACTACATTGTTGCAATTTTATCATTGGTCAATGGTCGTATTATATGCGTGAGAGTTGGTTTCCAAAATACTCTCCAAGGCATGGTCGTCTCCAAACAAAATCCACAAACTCTCAATATGCATAAAATTATAAAGTGAGCCAACAAACCAACATACACATAAGATGGATTTTTGGAAAACTGCTTCAGAGATGTGCCCTAAAAAAAATGGTTTTTGAGGGCCAAATCACCTTCCACTAGGACTGTTGAGTCTTTATTCTTTACACAATGACAATATTTGATGATGCATTAAATTTATTGAACACCTTAATACTTTACACTATTGATGGTAAGATGTTATAGCAGCTATAACCACCCTCCAAAATTTTGGCCTACACCAATTTCAGAGCCTCCCTTGAAGAGATTCACTTGATGACTGTACACACTCAGGTTCACTCCGTGAGCTCGTGTGAGTCTTTACATCTGCCTTCCTTGTTCATTGCATTCAAGTCTTTGCATGCTGATGTCTAAGTCATGCTTGTGACCATGTTCTCATTATGCTCAAAGTGTTCGCTTTGTATGTGTTTTTTTGTGTTCGCCATGAAAGCATCTGTCGTACTCACACACAGAGTTACATTCATTGTCACGCAAGTGCCATCTCAATCAATGAACGATCAAGAACAAGTTTTGTGCTTGTCACTTGCACCATCGGTCAATCATGTTGAACATGTGTGTCTGAATGGTTTGGTCATCAAGTCATGCAAGTGTGTGTTCATATGATCACCTATGCATCTTTCGACTAATCACACACTTAGTCATTTTTGCTAAAGCTCTGACAACCAAACTACCCATTGCAACCAGACCATTACCCTACTTTCGACTCGATTGACTGTCAATTAGAACAGCGCAAAAGCACCAAACTGGTCTTTTCAAGATGCACTGCCCACAAGCAATTCAATCAACTCTCATGCTAGCCACCGAATAGTCAGACCCAACAGTCACCCCGAGAATGATTCCCTCAAAAATTGCACAGGGGGACATTGACCTTACCCACTCAACTAACTGAGGGAATTGTGCAGATAGGCCAGACAAACAGCAAGTTCCCGTCCTTGTCACCTTTAGAAAATTGCGCAGTTTTCCCAGTCAGTCATCCGAATGGTCAACCGATTGCAAATCTAAGAAATTGCACAGTTTTCATGAGCATGCCTTCCACTATCTAGCAACCTGCTCAACTCATAAATTGCACAGAGACAATGAGCAGACCAGCTTCCTAGCTTCAGTGCAATTTCCCCACCAGCAGCTCCTAGCAGTAGATTGCCAAGTCCCTCTACGAATTGTACAGTTTCTACTACCAGTGACTAAGAAGCCAACTGCTAGTTCCCTCTAGGAATTACACATTTTTAGTTGTCAGTGACCTACCAGCCAACTGGTATTTCCCTCTAGGAATTGCACAGTTCTAGCTATCAGTCCCCCGGGAAGTTCCCCCAGAAAACTATGCAATCCTTGCCTGCTGACCCATCATGTAGCCTGACACATTCCACTGGAAAATTACGTAAATCTGGCTGTCCAACCCCTGTTTCCTATTCATTCTGGAAAATGTGCAAAGCATGCCTATCTTTCCCTCCTGCAACCCAAATTGTCCCTCCCAAAATTTGTGCAATTTTCCTCCCAACCAAACCAGACCTTGCAGACAGTCACTGTCAACTCAGACTGTATGTCTCCATCTCTTAGTGTCTCTTGCACAATTTCCATCAGTAGTTGCCCGAAGCCATCATCCCGCAGCACAACCTTGCTGCCTCTACTGGTCACCTAAATCCGAATGATCATGTGTCATGGTAGACTAGGAGGTTTTGGATTTGATGTCGTCTCGTCACGAGTGACTCCAGGTATAGGTACACCAACCAACATGGCAAGAGGACAAATGGGATGAACGAAGGGAGCACATGTATAAGAACAAGTTCACCAACAAATGACCGAATGAGGCATATGAAGCAAACAAACGTGACGAACATGCACCTTCGTGAAAATATGAGCCTGTCAAACCTTCCAACATGCAAGCAAGGAACAACATCCTAAAGATTCATCAAGCGAACCAAGCACCATCAAAGACTCTGCGGACTTCGCCATGCAGAGGTGAAGCTATGATACACGATGAAGACATCCATCACCTAGTATCACTGTAGCTCGACATGCACTCCAACAGCAGCACGAATGTACCATCATTATCATGTCAAGTCATGTTAAGTCAATTCATGAGTCATGTCGCTCACATCTCCACTATGGGCTTGTTGTCAATCAATGTGATGTAATGTGGAAGTTCAAGAGACCCACTTGTCGAACATAGAATCATGTAAGTCAGAAAGTCATAAAAGTTGAATGGTCATGAGGGTAGTTGAACAGCCACAAGGGTCATTTTCACCCTTGGCTATAAATACCCCCTCATTTGTACATGAAAGGAATTTTCACCGCAACTCCTCCCACATAGCCAAGAGAGTCTATAATTTTTTCTTTGAGTAAGTAGTGGCTCCAATTCCCTGCTAATGGGGTTAGTGATGTATGGTGTAACAATTTGTCTTGGAACTTTTGCTTAATTCAGAAGCATGTTAACGGGCCATCACGTTTTCACAAATGTATTGTATATGTTGTAAGACTGATCTTTAAAACTTGTAACACATGTTTCTTTAACCTGTGTTCTACATCTGAACTATTTAATTTGTTGTAATGCATAATCTATTAATGGAAATGTGTTGTATATGTTTTTAATGTTGTCCCATCCGTGTCGACTGCTCTATCGGACATTAGATAGACTTTTCACATGAACCTTGTTGTAACAACCGTCGCACTCATTCGGACTGATCCATGAGCGTTGTACATGTTACCTTACCTTGTATGTTGTGACTGCCACATTTGAGTGGACTACTCCGCCGGAAGCTGTGTATGTCCTTTTGTGTTGTGCGCTCCTAGCCGAGTTGGGACTTATCCCTTTGAACCTGGAACTCACCTTCACTCTCTTCCCCTCATAGTGAAAGAACCATTGACACAAGTACACTTTCACAAGGCACACAAACCTCACTTTCCGAAGACAAAGTAGACCAGTCTCCTGTGACGACAAGCAATATTTGAGGCAAATCCTTAAGACAATCCCAATCGGGCCATCATACCGGATGGGAGTTCCACACCAAACAATGTGAGGTCTAGTTGGGACTTCATACCAAAGTGATACGCTGAATGTTGGTGGGTCCAAAACTGTCAACATTTTTGGCGTTAGAAGGATGGCAGCCAGTTGCACATGGCTAAAATTCCCCTCACACTCACTCATCAACCATTTGGTCAAGGAGGTAACTTGCACTCCCTCTCACACAACTCTGTAGTTGGTTACTCCTCAACTCCTAGAATTGAACACGAAATTTCATATCAACACCTTCGCTCCATCTGTCCCATCAACCAACAATCCGCGAAAGTGGTCGAACTGAACCCAGGCGTACAACATCTTCCACACACATCTAAGAAGCCAAAATCCACTCCCAAAGGAGTTGTTGTATCATCGGTGGAAGTGGAAGTCCTTACCACTCTTGAAGGTTTGTAAGAAGCTATTGAAGATGGAGAGGAACCTCCAATAATCCTTGAAGATGAACAAGGAACTCTTGTGATTTTGGAATCGAACTCCATTATAGGAGGTAGAGGGGAAGGCAGCGAAGGAGGTGGAGGTGAAGACGAACTGACAGACTCAAATCTGGAACCATCAGATTCCAAAGTAGAGGAAGAAGATGAAGAGAACAAAGAAGACGAAGAGATGGATGACCTAAATCTTTAATGGATGACTCAAGGACCATTGGCTCTCCCGACTGTTTTGCACAAGATGTTAAAGTGAGCAGAGAGAATGAACATCAAGTTTAACCCTAACATCATGGTGAAGGAAAAAGACCACTTAGACAACTTATACCTATAGCTGAAGACCCCTGAGGTAGTTATGACGACGTAGCATGTAGATTGTTTCCATGTACCTTGGATGACCATGCAACTGCTTGGTATCACAACCTTCCACCCAAGTCCATATAGAACCGGGGTTCTTTCAAACGTATGTTCCTTGAAAATTTTGATGATGACAAGACCCCAACCATGCTGCTCAAAGAATTGGGAAGCCTCAAGATGGAGGGAAAAAATAAAGTGAAAGACTTCAATTAGAGGTTTATGCATATTTTGAACAGGTTTGTAGCAGACACCAAACATCATGAATCCATCACTATTGACTATTACACATCTGCACTGCTAACAACCATTGCGTAGTTCATTAAGCAAGTTGCGAAGCCAAGACTTTTAGAAATCTGCAAAGAGGCTATTGTTGTTGAAAAGGAATTGTGCGCCATTGGAGTCATCAAGGATGACGAATCAACAAAAGACTCCAAGGATGCAAGCAGAAATCCCCAAGCAATGGAGAGAAAGGGTACAGACAAGGAAACAACTGATATTGAGACCCTCACTCGCCTTGTCAAGAACCTGACCACCGAAATGTCTGAACTCAAGCAATGGAAGACTGATACCTTCACGAGTAGTCATCAGCCTAGACAAAGACAGGCAAGAAGTTTATCAACCATCTCATCAAGCAACATCTGGTTTGGTTCCAAATTTGCGCAGAAGCCTGTGTTCCAACTCAAGCAGTGCGTTGATCCTAATTTTTGCTCCTTCCACGAAGAGTTTCATCCCAAGAACTCTTGCTCATATTGGAAGTTAGTCGTTACGTTTTTCTACAATCATACACTCAATGTAGATGGCAACATACAAGAGCAGCTGGAAGACACTAATGATAATGAAGAGGTTGCACCTGATGAAGCACCAAGTTATGGGCATGGTGAATGCATATCAATTCTCGCAAGTAATCTTGAAGACGAACACCAAGAAGCAACCCCAAAAACAAAATGATCGTTACAAACAAAGAAGTAAAGGGGCTCCCCCTACACTTGGGGAGATGCAAGAAAAGTGAGAAAACTGATAAAGAAGGCTGATCCACCGACTACCTCCAAGCAACTAACACAAAGCAATTCTAGGAAGACATCGATGGATAAGAATACGTCTGTGAGCAACAAGTTGCAAAATACTCTAACGGGCAGCACAAACATTCGTTCCACCCTGGACACCTCGGTGAGTCTACCACCTTTGGATTACAACATAGTAGATGACATGAAGAAAACTTGAGTGAACATCAGTTTTTTTGACTTAGCTAAAGTCCAAAGTCAGTGAGATATCCTGTTATGTGAATTAGGACAAACAGAAACAAACAGTGCGGCCTCTACCAGCAAGGAAGCAAGCACACCTCCTGGATCACTTTTAATTGTGCTCAATACACTTTGGATGGAAGAAGCAAACTCAGGTTCCCCCCCATTCCTAATTTCATTTAAGTTTTTCAACCACAATGTCCAAAACTGCCTGGTTGATTCTAGCATGGCAGCCAACATCATGCCACTCTCCATTGCTAAGAAGATCAATGCACGACATAGTGAAACATCTGCAAGAATCATCCAACTTGATAGAACATCAGTACCATCGATTGGTAAATTATGAGATGTGATCATCTGACTATACCATGACAGTCGAGTCCACCAATGCATCAACATAGTTGTTTTGGACATACTAAAAGCATATGGCTTGCTACTCAGCAGAGACTAGTGCAGCAAGCTAGATGGATATTTTGCTACAGATTGGTCTCACATGTGGCTTTCATACAAGAGCATATGAAACCAAATCCAAGTGTTATTGGAGAGGTATATGAAACACAATGTCACTCCCCTTAATGGTGAGAATGAGCCATTGACCCTCACAGAACTCATGTTTGGCAATTGCCTCCTAGAAAAGACATTGGAGTGTTATCCTGCACGGCCTACTCCAAACTCATCAGACAAGTAGTTAGGACTCCTTCCTCGCCCAACTGATGATAATGAAACTTGTACAATTTGTTTTTCTGATAGTAGCAGTAGTAGCAACAATGGTAGTAGAAACAGTACTAATGCACCAAATGGTCCATGTACAGACAAGATGTGGGCCATGAGCCTTGACAACTCAGGAACACATGATAGCTCATTTTGAAGTTTGAAACCAAAAACAATGATAATGAATATGAATCATTCATGCTAAACACTACGAATGAACAAAGCAACCTAAGAATCTATCATGATCCGAAGATGGCAAATCTCGGTACAAGTTACACATTGCAGCAACGACCAATCATTGACCGCTTGATCGAGCAATATTGAGATGGGTCTGCATGAGTAGATGATGACCTGAGTACCCACTGCATGTGAGAAATCCAACATGAGATTCTAGGTAAAGGAGGATACAATCCATTGCAGCAAAGAACAAGTAACACATACATGTTGTTTGTACTCCTTTCACTGAAAAGATTGACTAACATTTTAAGTGTTTGGATTACTTGCAAAGTTCATCATCATACTTGGTTTTTTAATTTAAATCATGTACGTAAGAAATCTAGGAATATCCTCTTATGCATTGACTTTAGAAACTTGAACCCTTCCTGAAATAAAAACAACTACCCCTTGCCATCATCTGATCCCATGTTTCACATAGTACCTGAAACAGTGGTGTTGTGTTCACTTGAAGGTCTTCTAGAATGCCGCCAGGTTCTAGTAGTGGAGCCCAGTGGACCGACATGGTCCACGAGAAACTTGGCTCACACATGTATCATTTGCAATCACTTGATGGGAGGATTCATAATCTTGTTGTCAATGACCAAGCCCTCAAACATTAGTTTCAGTAAGTCGGGCCGCGCCCGTGCCATGTACATAGTCTGCCTACTACTTATTGTTTTCATTTGGTTTGTTTTTCTTATTATCTTTGCTTTCACTTTGTTTGATTATGCTTACTATTTTTGTTCACGTTAACTTTGTTTGCTTGATATATTACTATTTTTTTTTTCTGGAAACAAGTGTTTCCAACTACTACGTTTTGGCTTTTGAATAGAGTATGTGGCTAAAATTTGAAGTGACTTATGACACTACAGCACTTGGCTAGTCTTGTCTCTGTTTTCTCTATGCTTGGTTACAACCTTTGGTCGATGGAGTCCTCATGGAAAATATGAAAAATATGTAATGGAATCTTTGGTACAACCATGAACCTATGTCCACACTGGGAAGCCCCATGCCTGTACTAAACCTTCTGCTCTGTGTGTTTAAGCTCATCCAACTAGTAGAAATGAAGAAGGGGAAAAATCTAAACGAGCTAACCTATGTGAGAGGTCTTACATGATTCTCTGAAGGAACAACCTCTCCTTCTCTCAATAAGTCAGGATCCCTCTTCCACCCCAAAAATAAATAAGCGCCTATGCACAGTCCTCTTAAAAAAAAAAAAAAAAAAAACAAACAAACAAAGGCGAAAGAAGAGAAAGGCTTCTTGCGTAGAGAGCTGAAGCATGCAACTCCACCAAGGTATTGACTAGGCTCGTTGGCAGTGGAGAAATGTGTGTGTTCCTCTGTGACTCTGTTTGGGTGTTTTCCATGCTTGCTAGTAGCATAGCAACACCACCGATGAAAAATTACTCTAAAAATTTTCAAGTTGCGAGCTAAAACACCCTTCTCGGATTCGAAACACTGGGATCTGCGCTGAACTTTTGTTTGTGTTTGACTGAGTTGGAAAAGGGTGGACCATGTATGTCCATGGGGTAAGTGGGAAACTAAAGTAACCTTCACAATGATTCAATACTCCTCGAAAGACCAACGCCCTATGATAGAAATGAAACGAAATAGAGAAACTGGAGTTCTACTAGTGTGTCGCCAAGTGTTGTAGCGGCTCCAACCTCCCTCCAAAATTTGGGCATGCAACAATTTCAGAGCCTCCCTTGAAGAGATTCACTTGATGACTACACACACTTGGGTTCACTCCGTGAGCTTGTGTGAGTCTTTACATCCACCTTGCTTGTTCATTGCATTCAAGTCTCTGCATGTTGATGTCTAAGTCATGCTTGTGACCTGTTCTGGTTATGCTCAAAGTCTTCGCTTCGCATGTGTTTGTTGTGTTTGCCATGAAAGCATATGTCACACTCACACACGGAGTCACATTCATTGTCGTGCACATTGTCTCGATCAATGAACAATTTCATATTAGGGATTAGTGAATCGCCAATGTTTTAAACAAGACTCACGAGTGTCACATTTGTCACTTGCACCGTCGGGCAGTCATGTTGAACATGTGTGTCTAGATGGTTTGATCATTTTGTCATCAATTCATGTGAGTGTGTGTTCGTATGATCACCTATGCATCTTTTGACTAATCACACATTTAGTCATTTTTGTTGAAATTCTAACGACTAGACTCCACATTGAGAACCAAACCATTACCCTACTTTTGACTCGATTGATTGTTAACTAGAACAACACAAAAGCACCAAGTCGGTCTTTTCAAGTTGCGGTGACCGCAAGCAATTCAATCTACTCTCATGCTAGCCACTAGATAGTTAGACCCAACAGTCACCCCGGGACGGACTCCCCTCAAAAATTGCATAGAGGTCATTGAACTTACCCGCTCAACTAACTGAGGAAATTGCACAGAAAAGTCAGACAGACACCAAGTACCCGTCCTTGTCTCCTTCAGAAAATTGCGCAGTTTTCCCAATCAGTCATCCAGACGGTCGACTAGCTGCTCATCCAAGAAATTGTGCAGTTTTCATGAGCAAGCCTTCTGTTTTCCAGCAGTCCACTCAGCTCAGAAATTGTGCAGAGACAATCAGCAGGCTGACTTCCTAGCTTCAGTGCAATTTCCCCACCAGCATCTCCTAGCAGCAGACTCCCACTTCCCTCTAGGAATTGCGCAGTTTCTACTAGCAATGATTGAGAAGCCAACTGCCAATTCCCTCTGGGAATTGTGTATTTTTAGCTGCCATTGACCTAACATCCAACTGGAAATTCCCTCCAAGAATTGTGTAGTTCTGGCTACCAATATCTCAGGAAGTTGCCCCAGAAAACTGCACAATCCCTGCCTATTGACCCATCATGAAACCCGACCCGTTCCTCTAGAAAATTGCGTAAATTTGGTTGTCCATCCCGCACTAACTATTCGTTTCAGAGAATGCATAGAGCATGCCTCTCCTTGCCCTCCTGTAGCACAGACTGTCCCTCACAAAATTTGCACAATTTTGCCTCATAGCCGAACCAAACCTTGCAGACAGTCAATGTCGACTCAGATTGTCAATCTCCATATCTCAATGAATCTTGTGTAGTTTTCATCAGCAGTTTCCCAGAGCCATCATCCTGCATCATAGCCTTGTTGCCTCTCCCAGTCACCTGCATCTGAATAATCATGTGTCATGGTCGACTAGGAGGTTTTGGATTTGATGTCATCTCATCATGAGTGACTACAGGTACAGGTACACCAATCAACATGGAAAAATGACGAACGAGATGAACGAAGGGAGCACATGTAGAAGGACATATTCATGAACGGACGAATGAACAAAGCATGTGAAGTGGACGAATGTGACGAACATGCACCTTCGCAAAAATATGAGCCTGTCAAACCTTCTAGCATGCAAGCAAGGAACAACATGTTAAAGCTTCATCAAGTGAACCAAGAACCATCAAAGACTCCGTGCACTTCACCATGCGGAGGTGAAGGTATGATACACCATGAAGACATCCATCATCTAGCAGCATTGTAGCTCGACATGCACTCTAGCAATAGCATGAATGTACCAACATTGTCATGTCAAGTCATGTTGAGGCAAGTCATGAGTCATGTTGCCCACATCTCCACTATGGGCTTGTTTTCAATCAATGTGATGTAATGTGGAAGTCCAAGAGACCCACTTGTTGAACATAGAGTCATGTAAGTCAAAAATTCATGGAAGTCAAACAGTCATGAGGGTAGTCGAACAACCACAAGGGTCAGTTTCACCCTTGGCTATAAATACCCCCTCATTTGTAGATGAAAGGAATTTTCACCTCAATGCCTCCCACATAGCCAAGAGAGTCTGTAATATTTTCTTTGAGGAGTAAGTCGTGGCTCCAATGCCCCACTAACGAGGTTAGTGATGTATGGTGTAATGATGTGTCTTGGAACTTTCGCTTAATTTAGAAGCCTGTTAAGAGGCCAATGCGTTTTCACACATGTATTGTATCTATTGTAAGACTGATATTTAACACTTTTTAATGCATGTTTCTTTAACCAGTTTTATACATATGAATTGTTTCATTTGTTGTAATGCATAATCTATTAATGAAAATGTGTTGTATATGTTGTTAACATTGTCCCATCCGTGTCGACTACTCGGCCAGACATCTGACAAACCTTTCACATGAGCCTTGTTGTAACAACCATCGCACTCGTTCAGACTAATCTGTGAGTTCTGTACGTGTAATCATCAATTGTATGTTGTGACTGCTGCATCCAAGTGTACTGCTCCACTAGAAGATGTGTATGTCCTTTTGGGTTGTGTGTTCCTAGCCGAGTTGGGACTGATCCCTTTCAACCTGGAACTCACCTTCACTCTCTTCCCCTCACATTGAAAGAACCATTGACAAAAGTACAGTTACAGTCACTAGGCACGTGAACCTCACTTCCCGAAGACAAAGCAGACCACTCTCCTGTGTTGACAAGCAAGAGTTGAGGCAAATCCTTAAGACAATGGCAATCAGGCCATCATACCAGATGGGACTCCCACACCAAACAGTGTGAGGTCTAGTTGGGACTTCATACCAGGGTGATCCCTTGAATGTTGTCGGGTCTAGCACCATCAACATAAGGTAAGCATAAACAAAGACTTTCTCTATGACATTCAGACTTGCCTGCGTAATGCACAGGAAAATATTGATTTTTTGCAACTAGAATATTAGTTCTAGCAAGATGATCTTCAACAGATTTGTCATTCTTAACTATTTTATGGTCATATATATCCTTTTTTCAAGGCTAAAACAAACACCCATCAACAACCAACAAGTGATGAAATCAATAAAGTTAAAGTTGATTCACATTTTGTCCCTAGTGCAAGAGAAGATTTGCATGAAAAAGAAAAAAATTAGCCTGCACTTTCCAAGCCAATCATCAAACCTTGGGAAGAGCTTGCAAAAAGCATGAAAAAAATAGGCCTTGTATATTACAAGGAGGTTTCTCTTCACACTCCAGACTACTTCAAGCACATTCAATTTCAAAGTGGTGAGTTTCTTCATGATGGTGTTTCTTCACCTATTTCACAACCCGCTTCTCCATAATAACAGATTATCAAATGCCAACAATGTGACAGAGTTGGCCATGTGAAAGATCATTGTTTTGATCTTCACCCATGCAATAATTGTGGTTAGCATACTCATTCTTCAAACATATGCTTCAAAAACAAGCCTCCTGTAAGAACAAAGATTTATCTCGTATGGATTGCTTCTTGGCAATGGGCTTCAACAATCAAGAAGATATTTCAGTCATATGTCAAAATCTCTTCTAAAATATTAAAAGGTCTTGCAATTGAGTTTTCTCCATCTTCTCACCTTGTATCTCGTAGGGGGGAAGTGATGGTCATATACAAGCTTAAAAGCCACATCAAGTGACACTGAGCCACAACCTTCCATTATACCACATTCAAAGTTGTAGCCAGATACATAGATGCCCTTGAGCATGCTTATCAGTTGGTGGTCAACCTTAAACCATCCATGCAGAGTGAGACCTCCCTTTTCAAGATCAGCTTCTCCCTCTTCAAAGATTTGGGGACACTTCCTCTAGCAAAAGACTTTAGCTTATTGCCAGTTTTGGAAGAGATCCAGGAATTGCATTAAGCATTCCAGAGTTGGTGGTCATCCTTAAGCCATCGCAGGTTGAGGTTCTCCCTTTTTATGTAGGTTGTATACCTCCCTTCTTCCAGGTTGAAGGTCTCCCTCGTCAAAGTATACCTCATCTTCTTGCTAGACTTGGAAGAGTTTCGGGAACTACACTAAGAATTCCAGTGTTGGTGGTAATCCTTAAACCACCCCCTCATACCAACATTTTAGAGAGCACATTCAGCCTAGTGCTGCCAACCATATTTTTACACATTTTGTATTAAAACTCTCTTCTTGGACTTATACATACCTCTTCAGATTAAGGAGGGGGAATGTTGGACACCTAATCCTCTATGGGTTGGTGTGGAATGTGAACAGTCACCAGAGTCCAAGAGACCAATTGGTATATGAAGACCAAGGGTCACAAGGATTTGTATTTATATGTGAAAATTGTTAATAGAATGCAACTCACATTTATCATACTCTTGTTGTTTTCTCCATATGTGTTTAGCATATACTAATTACATCAAAAACACCATGGTCCATATACCATGGTTCTCCTAAAAACAAGAAAGTATTTCCCAAAACCCATTACAAAAAATAAGGGGCTTTGACCCACCCCGAAGCCCCTAAAACACCACATGGTATATAGCTCTATGGTACCACATATTCTTCTCCCCAAAAGACAGAGTTTTAACCAAAAATTTTGGACCAAGTTGGGATGTGCCCAACAGGCCCCCAACAATCACATGTGACTCATCCCGAGTCACTCAACTTCTTTACCTCAAATCTTCTCTGCAATGTTTTTTTAAGTGACATTGTACTACTATAGTATTTCCGCTGCCTGCTTTTATTCTCTGTGCACTTCTTCCAGTAGTGCCTTTGTCACTGGTCCAATAGTTTTCTGCAACACTGATTCTTCATTTTTTCAAAGCTCTTGGAGCTTCCCATCTACTTCCTCTGATAGCTGGAGAGCCTCATCCTGCCATGGTTGAATTCTCTCCATTAAAATTTGTTCTTCCATTCTAAGTTCTTCTATATTCTTCTGAAGTGCCTTGGCTTCACTGATTCTGGAGAGCTTCTACGAGACTAGTAGGGTCTTCGCAATTGCTTGCATTTCATCTAGCTACTTCTACTTCTACTGGATGTCATATTCTATATCTTTTACATTTGGATATTCCTGTAGTGAAGTCCAAATCTGCACTGTCTCGTCCAATACTTTCCCACATTCTTCCACTATCTTGGAGATGCCTTTCATTGTAGTCTTTAGGTCAATCTTGCTCTGCTCACTCACTTCTAGGGGAGTGATTGGCTGCAACTTCATTTTCAGCTCACTGATCTTGATTTTATATTCAAACTTCATATCCATGATCTTTTTCTTTGATTCCTTGACTACAAAGATGAGGTTCGTGACTTATCTTTTATAGATTCCTTCTCATGGACCTCTATGTCTAGGACTTCCTTGCAAGTTGCTTCGACCACTTCTTTCAACCTTTGCGGCTGTAGTTCTTCCTAAACCTTATCCTTGATGGCCTGGTCTAGTTGTTTCTTCATTGCAACACGCTCTTACTCTATGTGGATATTTAACTCTATTGTGTGTTGTTCTCACTCCTTTAACTCATGTATGATGCCTTGGTGTAGTTCATGTAATACTGTAATGGGTAGCATTGCCATGTTCATATTGACATGATCCAAAACTTTTTCCTGCTACTTTACTTCTCTGAACTCGAACTGGAGAGCTCTAGTAGGTATTTGCATTATCCTCGTCCAAAATTTTGTCTCCATTGGTCTTTGTGGGTGAAGTACTTGGCCTATCTACACTATTGGTATGGATGTTTGTGCCAAAATATTTAGCTCTGCAATACTCTGCTCAACACAACTCATGAGTGCATCATAGAGATCATCTATTATGTTCCAGGACTCCACTGTAACTTCTTGGATTTTGTCCTTGATTTCATCTATCCCCCCCTTAGTAAGGACCAATGACTCTGTGCCCTTGGACTTATTTTCTTTCTGCTTCTTTATAATCTTTGTGAACTTTCACTCTACATCTTCCTCTTTCCTTTTTCTATCTCTGTTGTCTCTTTAGGATCCTCTTCATCGTGCTCATGCTCCTATTCTGGCTCATGTTCATCCCTGTCTTTATATTTTCCACTTGATCCACATGATGTGAAATTTCCTCCTTTGCCTCATTGTCTCCTGCATCCTTCTCCTTTGCAGTCATCCATTTTGTTGGCCACTATTGCATTAATGTCATAGATCATCTTCGATGACCAAGTATGGCAAAGGGTGCCATGTCTTCATTTCATCCTTTCAAGCCTGCATCTAAATCCTGTGAAAGTTCGCTTTGAACTTCGCAATAGAATTATACTGCTGGTACAAACTTGGTGATAATCTCGGGTATTGATTTACCACCATGAGTAAATCCATGTGATACAAAACAAAGAATATCATGTTCTCCTAAGATTGTGATGCCTTCTTGGTATACCAGAGTGAGGCATACTACGCAAATTCACATACATTTGCTTCTATAGGAGGAAATTGTGTATCCTTCGGCTCTTTCCATGCCAATAATGTTATGTTTAATATGAGCCATGCATAGTGAAAGGTCTTACCCTCATCCCGAGCTTCACAACAATCTTCTAATAATTCTCTGCATATGTATCCAACCCAGTTGTACTGGACCCTGTTGTTGCACTACACAGCTAAGGCCACAACTATTGTGGGGGCTTCATTGACTCTGCATTTTCGCATAATATTCCCATCTAAGATATGCATGGTGAAGCGTGCTCCTTGGTCACTGATGGAATTTATATCATAGCCTCACATCTTCTTGACTTAGCTAAACTTGTCCTTCATGTTATGCGCTATTGTTCTGTCCTGATCTTTACCCACGAAATCTTTAGCAGGTTCTCTTCCTTTGTATGACAACCTAGTAATTTTCCATATTAGAATCTCATCAATGGGGATCCTTTTTCCCAACGAGAGGCATCCATCATGCACCAGCATGCGAAATTGTTTGACATGGGCTGTATTTGGTGTACTTATACCAAAGTGCGGCATGTTTATCATGTTCAATAGTCCTAATCACTCCAAAACTTTCACCCACTAATGTGGTTCTAATCTTATTACTTCGCTTTCCAAGTAATGAACCTACTTCAGGTATCTGCTTGGTGCAAATTGGGGGTATTTGTTGTGATCATTGAAGTCATAATCATTGAACTTCGACTGTGGGATATTTTTTATTAGTTCTCCCTCAAATGGTATGTTTTCTGCTAGGAGTGGTGTAGAGGTCCCATACTCTACTTGTTTGTTATCTTTGACTGTTTTGGTTTTGGGTTTTCTTGGTGGAAAATATGGCGACATCAGAGATTTAATCATTGTACTCTCATTCTCCATCTGATGTTCTACTTCCTCTTTGTTGTCTCTTACAGGTTGGGCTTCTGTTTATGGCTCAACTAGTTGCTTTGGCTTCTTATCTTGCTTCTTCTTGAATCTCTGCTCCAAAGTCATCTTCTTCCTTGGCGATCTTCATTGTGAGATGGGAAATGCTACTGGTATACCAGATGGTGTTGTTCCTTCCATAACCTATTCTATAACTTTATCTTTGAATAATGAAATGAGCTCTTCAATGTTCATACATTAGAGAAACTGCAATTTCTCAAGACTTAGTGATTTTTGAGCTCTCAGAAAACAAAGTGCCAAAATCTTGGCAGGACACGACCTTTTATAGTGATCCCTATCTTCTAACCTCCTCATTATACTAGATCTTGCTCAGATTTTGTTTATTAACTACATATCTATCCTTAGATCCTTGCCAACCTGTCTCCATAAATGCAATTTTCCACTCCTCCAATGGCCAGGTTTTGCTTTAAAGGTCATATTTCCGATGAACTTTGACACACCTTTCATTATGGTGAACTTACAAACCTCGACATACTCCTAACTTTCAAGACGTAACCTTCCCACATCGAAGCTCTTTTCTACAGTGTAGTTTATAGTCCATTGCCCAATTTCAACTACAGGTGGCACTCGACTCTCCTCTTTTCTTTTCATAGTGAAGCTACCATGGCAGGGTTTCCCCTATACAGTTTTAACCTTCTACCATTCACCTTCCTTGGTATCAATTCTCCATTCAACTTCATGAACTGAATTGTGCCTCCTTCCATGATATTCTTGATGATATAGAGGCCCAACCAACACTTATTAAACTTTCTCAAGAACTTCCCAAACTCATTGTCATACAAAAGGATAAGATTTACTTTCTGTAATGTCTTCTATTTGATATGTCAGTCATTCCAAGATTTTTGTCTCGCTTTCTGCACCTACTGATGAAATCTTACTATAAATCTGTCTTCCTATAATGCAAGCAACTATGCCATTATTTCCTTCATTATGTCAGGGCCATCCATGTCCATAAATGTTGCAATCCTTAAGCTAGGCACAATATACTCCATGGGCATCACAACTTGTTTCCCATAAACCAACCTGAAGGGTGTTTGACCTATCAGTTTTTTCATGTGGTTCTATAAGCCCATAACATTGCTAAGAATCTCATATCCTTGTTATCTATGTTCACATTGTATACGCTGGTCACTGCATTCTCCAAAATATTTTTAAAAGTTTCGACTGTTCCATTTTCCTGAGGGTGATAGGGAGTTCTCCTCTGATGATACACCTGGAATTCTTCAGTCAATGCCTCAATGGTCCTATTCAGGAAATGTGATTCTTGATCACTCATCAAAACCTTTGGACACCCAAATCTAGAAAAAATATTTTCAAATATGAAATTCGCAGCAGTTTCTGTGCTACAATCATTTATTGCTTGTGCCTCAACCCACCTTGTCAAATAATCAGTTGCAGTGATTATATACCTCGCGCCGGTTTTCTTTCTAGGTGGGTTTATAGGTCCAACGAAATCAATGGCCCATTTGTTGAAGGCCTGCAATGTCACCTGTGGTACTAATGACATTTCAACCATCCTTGATGGCTTCCTATTTCTCTGACATACACCACATACTTAACAATACTCCTTTGCATCCTTGTGTAGTGTAGGCCACTTTAATCCTACTCCGAAGACTTTCTACGTAGTAGTCTTCCCTGCATAATCTCCACCAGCTACGCCTCCGTGAGATTCTACCAATATAGTTTGTCTTTCATGTTTAGGGACATACCTGCGTAGTGTTTCTTTTGGGCCCGCCTTATACAAATGTCCTGTAATCAACGAAAAATCAGTTGCCTTTACGATCAACTCCTTCTGTCACATAGTGTACTCTGTAGTGACCCTTCCTGTAGAAAAAAATTGAATAATGTCTGCGAAGTGAGCATCTGCAATCTTGATTGCAAACAACTACGCGTCAGTAACACTATCTTCAATGCTCATTGATTCTTCCCCTATTTCCAACCTTGATAGATTATCAGGCCCAGCA
The DNA here is from genome assembly GCA_031772625.1 of Pinus tabuliformis. Lineage (NCBI taxonomy): Eukaryota > Viridiplantae > Streptophyta > Pinopsida > Pinales > Pinaceae > Pinus > Pinus tabuliformis. The sequence goes on along the minus strand of CM062805.1, from coordinate 178,342,995 downwards.
TTCAACCTTCCTGGTTTAACAACCACTTCAAAATCATATTCCTGAAACAACAACAAGCATCTACAAATTTTCCCTCCTAGGATAGGCTTATTGACCAGACAATTCAATGCAAAATGATCTGTGAACATCTTAAAATGTGATCCCAACAAATAATATCTGAATTTCTGTAATGCATATATCATAGCCAAGCCTTATCTTTCTGTGGTAGTGTAGTTCTTCTATGCTTTAGACATCGTCCTTCTTGCAAAAGCTATAGGGTGATCTATTTCTCCTGCACCAAGTTATGCCAATAATATTCCCAAAGTGATGCAAGATGCATCTACATGAACATGAAACTCCTTATTCCAGCCCAGGAAAACCAAGATAGGCACAGTTACCATATTTTCTTTCAATATATGAATACTTTTCTAGCATTGTTCATTCCATTGGAAGGTCACATCTTTCTTCAATAGTTTCTCCATCAGCTTAGTTATCTACACATATCCCTTAATGAATTTTCTATAATATCCAGTGTGTCCCAAAGTAGTGCGCAACTGTCTCACTATTTTTGGTGGAGGTAAGTTCACAATGACAACTATCTTCATGAGGTCCACCATCAAACCCTACTTGCACACAACATGCCCCAATAGTATGCCAAAAGGCACAAAAAATATACATTTATTTAAGTTCAATGAGATTTGGTGCTGCCTACATATGTCCAACATAAGCCTTAAGCTTGCAACATGTTTTTTCAACAGTCCAAAGACTGTCCAATCATCAAAGTATACCTCCAAGAATTTTTGTATGTACTCCTTGAATGTTGCAACAACAACTCTTGAAAATATAGCAAGAGTGTTCTTCAACCCAAAAGGCATAATTGTATACTGATATGAGCCCCACTCCATTCCAAATGTGGTCTTATGCCTATCCTCTGGCGAAATCTCGGTCTGATGATAGCCAGAAAATCCATCTATAAATGAATAGGCCTCCTATCCTCCTACATTATCCAACACCTCATCTATAAATGTGTAGGGAAGGGATCATGCACACATGCATCATTAATTCTCTTAGATCCACACAAATCCTGATTTATCCTTTAGTCTTGTTTTCCTGGACCACTATAGGACTCACCCACTATGATTCTTCCACAGGTTCAATGATCCCTGTTGTTATCATTTTATCTAACTTTTCTTTCACCTTTTCCTTATATTTTGGGTTCAATCTGTAGGTTCTTTTCTTGAGAGGCTTCGCATCAAGTTTAAGGGGAATCCTCATGACTCATAGATCCCCTAATATGCCCTTCATTTCTAAAATTTTTGTAGGCAATAGCACCTGGTATTCTTGTAGCAAATTTGTATCTTTACTAACTGTATCTTCATTCCAACAGTCTCAAATTGTTGCGAACTTTGGTTCCTCTTCTAATATTATATTCACCTTCTCAGGTTTTACCAGCTTCACTATATCTGAGTTAAGGGAAAAGTTCCCCTAGGGTCTTGGGTTGATACCCTAGCAGACTGAAAGTTGTCTATACAAAGAAACACACATTCCATACAGCCATAATGCTAATATAACCAAATTCTACGATAAGGGGCGTACCTGAGGTCCTACGTTTGAGAAGGTATTTCCAGGGTCCAAACCCTTCTTGGAGCTCCTTTTGCTCCTTTGACCTGGAAAACAACCAATTCAAGAAAGTACAGTTGTATATGGACTAAACATTATAAAGAAACCATCTTCATATTATAAATAAAGGTAGTTAGTTATGCAATTAAACAACCATTCACATATGAATTCTAACATGAATATCATCAACATGAAGAAGATTTATATCAGGAACAAAGACAAGTGCTTCTTTTATTATAGACAAATAAAGTAAAGAAAGGAATAATTTCACTTGAGTCCTTTCGCAGTCTCCAAGTGGAATCGTCCTCTAGATTCGTCAAGTCTCAAGCCTTTAACAAACTCCTTCCATGACTTACTCCATGATATCACAAGTAGTAAATGGACATCATCACACAAGGAAACAAGGGTTTCTTGTAAAAATGGGGGAAGTGCAGGAGGCACAAGGATCTTCAGACCTGGTCAAGGAAATCTCAGCATAATAACCTTTCTCTCTCTTCTCTCTTCCCTTAGGCCTTCCCATTGAAGCCTTTTTATACTTCTCCCAAAGTAGTTTTTTAGTTTGGAATTCGTTGGGAATAGTTGGGCCACGGGCACTAACAGGTGATCAACAGGTAAAACCCGCGATCTCTGCCCGAAATTAAGGAGATTTAATTTTTTTTAAGTGTTTTAAGACATATACGCGGGTTGGGTATACACAAACCCACGTATACACGCGTTTAGCTCAAGGCAATGTCGTGTATAGGGAATAAAACACTGTTTTTTAGATTTTGGACCAGGTCTGGAAGGAGGGGTTGCCCTAGGCCATGCGTGCAACGTCACAAACCCCAAGAGTGAGATTTGGAGCTATAACAGATGCCCCCTAATATATGAGGTCAGAAGGGGTACATGATGGCCGAAATGTATTAAGCAAGTACATGGAAAGGAAATCTATTCAAAAACCGAGAAGGACTTCACCAGAGTTCAGCCTGCCAAGCCAGAAAAGGAGATCAGAAAGAAACATTGTCTAAGGTGGGCATACCCATGCTCAAAAAAAGTAAAGCATGTCCGCATATCAAGTAAAAGCGGATCCACTAAGTATAAAAGTATAAAGAACTGGAAAAACATAACAGATCATCTGATCATGATCGAACAAGTACATGTTTGAATATCACATATAAGAATGTCAATGATGCTGAAGGATGAACTGGATCGCTGATATCGAAAACTGATCACAAACGATACCAACTGAACATGATGGAATAGGATGGTACTATACTGCAAACTCAGGTGCCAGCATATAGAATGTCACCATGACTGACTGCAACATATAAGGTGGAATGGTATCAACTAGCAGCAACAGGAGCAACTGTCAAGTGAACCAATGAATGTTGATACAACCTGAGGTCTTCGCCGACTACCGTGGTACATTTCTACACCATGGGAATAAATGATCTGAAGTAGACCATGTGAGAAATCGTTTGATTACCGGTCATTGATGTATACCGTTAACAAATGCAAGACTACTCGCCGATAATGATAATGAGTGTCAAGGTACCTAGTACAATCTAACAAGTGTGAATAGATGAGCTGGAGTCGAACACCTGTAAGAATCTATTGATCAGGAGACAATGATGGCTTCCCACTGTCGATATTGAAGGATCTGCCACTAATGACTGCAAACCCAAGTTACTACCAAATGGACTCTAGATCTTTGCCCCAGAGCAATGAGTCGGGGTCGATAGGGAAAGATCTGCTAGAAGGAAGGCATTAAGGCATCCTTCATCAATCTAGCGCGAGTGTAACCCGTAGGCCAATAATGTGGAAGGAATCAGATGAAAGAGATGTAGTAACCCAACCGAAGTACGTTTCCGGCGTACACAAGATGTGGCTAGCGCATGACAAAAACCATCTGAACCAACCAATAATGGAAGCTGACACAGAGGCGAGGTATTCACCAATAGGGTCAAATGGAAACCAAGGTACTGCATGAATCCCAATGTGTGATAATGTAAGTTGATGTCGAACACAAGGGAAACCACTCAGTCAAAGACCCATGATACTGATCGATGCTGAGCACAAGGTGACCTATAAATAATGAAAATAGGGCCAGGGTGCAGCTCTAGGCCTGTCCTCAGAGCAAGATGTCGTCGTCGATAAGGACAAGACCCGCCAACAAGAATTCAATGGAGACCTTCTCAAACCGGCATGAGTAAAGGACCAATATAACTGATGTGATGATAAACATGATACTGACAACCAGGGATGGCCAACTGAAAAATGAGTCAAGAGACACCGCAGAGAGGCCGACTCAGGCTAACTTCCCTTGAAAAAAAGCACAACTCAATGTGACTATATGGCAGCATATGATGACTCTGTATAAGTTTGTCATGCAGGAGGCATGAACGAACCCTCCATATGATTGGAAGAGATAACCAATCAGGGGAGAACTGACTCAATAACAAGGTTAAGGCGTACCTAAGTCAAACTAAATCCCGCCCAAATGGAGGAGGCTTTGCTTTGAGTGCTTTGTTCAAGGGTGACACGACTGACTCTAGTTGCCAACAATAAATGGAAATATTGTCCCGTTCCCGCTCTTTTTTTGGAATATATAATTTTTTTGTCTTTTTCTGTTAAGCTTGAAAAAGAATAAAAGAATGCTATGGTACGGTGGAAAGAACGAGTGTCGGTGAAACAGATGATCTAGTTCCTGGGAATGGAACGTTCCTATGCTCAATGCAGGGAGGTGAAAACTGGTCAATGACACTCAAAGGTGTGTTCCTTCCATGGGTCAAGGTGTGTCAAGTTGCAGAGGTCAAAGATATGCAAGTTTGATTTTGCAGTCATCATGGTCAAAAGTTGGCTTAAACACGAGTCCAAGTGAAGCCGACTCAAGGCCAAAAGGTGCAAACAGTCAAAATGCAATGCAGTGGTACAACTCAACACAAAGGAGCCTCTAGGGTATAAGGCCAGAATGAAACGAAGAAGCAAAGAGGAATGAGGCTTCATCGCATAAGTCATGGTGGGACTAAAGAGGACTCCCGAGCCTACTCAGATCAGAGCAGCATGGGCAACAAATGTCAGTGAGGTGCTAACTACGATGCCCATGTACAGGATGGCTTCTACCATCGTGTCATGATTTAAAGAATCGGCGAGTGAAGATGGCTTACGAACCATAACACGATGGGATCGACCCTATGGTAGATGTATCGACAAATGGAGGCTAGTATGAATAATGCAACGGAAAAATGGCTTCCCTAACCTATATGGTAGTGAGAAAACGATACCTGCCATAATGGGTCAGCAGTCATGGGACCGTCTCGAAACTGTCGAAAAAACATCCAAAATGTCCTGAAAATCAAACCATTCTCGACATTCCAAGCTCCCAAGTTAAAAGTCACATGAGGCCAAACAAAATAAAATTTTGAAAAAAAATTGCATTTTCAAAACCTATAAAAGAGTTTTTGGACTCACCATTTTCACCATTTGAGTTTGAGAGCAAAGAAGTGCAGCAAAAGGAGCAAACTTTCCATACGCCAAATTCAACCGTTCAGATTCTTCCAAAATCCCCAGGTAACTCTTATACCTGTCTTGCAATTGATTGTGACTAGTTTTAGAATTTTTAATTTATGCTTTATCGTTGAATTTTTTGCCAAAAATTTCACCGCGGTGTATACGCAGGTTGGTAATATGAAACCCGCGTACACGCAGTCCCTATACACGACTGTGTGCAAAGGGACCCGCATATACGCCACGAACATTTTAAACAAAAAACTAACAGTTGAAAATCATTTTTTCTTCAAGATGTCGGTCACTTGGCAAGAAAGAGAGCATACGGCAGTGGATGATGAGGTCATGAACGATCTTGATGCTTTGGATGCCCTACGGGGATGTGGTTTGCTTAAATTCTTCAAACTGCCGAATATGAAAGCAAACACACATTTGCTTGAGATGCTCATCGATTACTAGAATATCGAGGAGGATGCCTTTATGATTGACCAGATGCCACTCAGGATAGAAGTGGAAGATATCTATTTCATCACGGGCCTTTCCTGAAGGGGAGAGGTAGTACATTCCCGGGGCAGGACACGGAGCAGTCTCTTGATCGAGGACTACGTATAGACATATTGCCCGAGACATCCAAAAAAGGTTGGAAGTCAAATTTCCATCACACATGTGGCAAGTTTACCACTGAGGATAATCCTGTTCACCATAGCTCGAGTGAACGGATTAGCTTCTCTGCACCAGGCATCATGGCTAACCATGAGCGTGGAAGTTAACTGTCTCACCACTGTATTTGACTGGTGTACTCCTCTTCTGGCTGGCATGAAGAGCCAGCTCATTTCTATCAAGAGGGGGTAGACCAAAAACTTTGGATATGGGACTATTCTGTGTTCTTTCTTTTTTGAGAGGGTCCCAGCACTCCGCCCTAGGGTAGCAGTTTCCATCAGCACCCCATGAGATCCACACATGGGCAGGTGGGTCGACCTGATGAAACGTCTAGGGGGTGGGGACGTCCCATGGACTGCATTTGACGATGACTTCTTTACCTGGTGGGATCAGCAGATCATCACCATAGATGACTACCCTTATGCTGGGTTGGATTTCCAAGGAGATCCTGATCTATCGTTACCACCAACCGCAGCATGGGGCGACATTGGTAAGTATTTTTGGTTTTATGATTTTTTTTGGATTTTTCAAATATAATAATGAATTTTGAAAAATATTTTTGATGGGATTCAAATGACTAATATGATGATCATGTTCCAGATATTGGGTCGGTACGACCAGATGGGTTCCCGCGGCATGGACAGCGCGGCCGAGGAGCCGAAGAGGCGGTTGCTGATACAGAACAACTTCTACATACAGTTCAGCAACACTTGGTGAGACTAACTCACCGAGTACTGATGGCTGCCATAGAGGACCTTCTTGAGGATATGCAGCGTCATGTGGTTGGCATGCCACGTGACTGGGTTCGCACTTTTCGGCATGTGGCCAATGCAGTAGTTGCCTACTTAGCCGCTCATCCTGAGCTGGGGCATTAGATATACCGGACATGATTATGGGCATTTGAGTCCCAATTTTGTATATTTTTTGGACAGACTTATGTACACTCGAGATGTTTTATGATATATATATATATATATATACAGTTCAACTTTTTGATGCTTGATTTTATTGTGATGAATGATTGATATGCCAGTCTAATGCTTGATTAGCGATAGAATCTGCTAACCAATTATGAGATCTTGGAATGTGCAAATAATTAATATAAGTAAATGATCTTTGCAACAACCTCACCCTTAAATACTGGTGATATAAACATGGATCCCTTACCCGATAAATGTTGTTCAATTGTGACACTATCAATTGTGAATCAAGATAAGCTACCAACGAGTCGATTCCATAAGAAATTGCCTCGGATAGTAAATTAATGACGGCAGTATACTCAGCCATGTGTTTGAAGTGGGACCAATGCATACGCCCCTTGATACCATCAATTGACCAGTTGGATAGTAGAGTACCCAAGCTGCGGAAGTGAGATTCCGAGTGTGCCGACTAGCACCATCGGCGAACCCAAAATAGACCAAGCCATCCATTAACACTTGCCGCAGCAGACCAAAAAGTGTTGATATCAAAAAACTCTCGATGAGATGTACAAATATACATAATGTACAAAGAAGCCATTGCGTAAATCCTACTTAAGCAAAGTACTTCTTTAGGTAGAGCCCGTTTCAAGGCTCCGCCAACTTGTTTCCCTCAAAATCGACTAACTCATACGACCCTTTCTCTAAAACTCATTTAATAATGAAGGGAGCGTACCACATAGGCTTAAACTTGCCTACCCCCAAGGTGTCTTTATCTTGGTCATAGACCAAGACAAGGTCACCTTCATAAAATACTCGAGGATGGACAGCTTTATCATACTGCGTTTTAACCCTTTTCTTATGAGCCTCATTCATTTTGGCGGCATCTCGACGCTGCTCATCGAGATGTTCCAAGTGAAGGAGGTGCTCTTCGAGACTCAGTCTCTGGAAGGAGCTCAACAGCTAACTTAAGATATGGAATTTCACATTCAATAGGGAAGTTAGATTCCATCCCATAAACTAACTGAAAAGGTGTAAAACCAGTAGCAGTCTTCATAGAGGTCTGGTATGCCCAAAGAGCTGGATACAACATAGGATGTCAATTGGACCAATTTTTGTCGATTGTTCATTACAAGATCGTTTTAAGAGTTTTGTTAACTACCTCAACCTGTCCATTGGCCTGAGGATAATAAGGAGACGAATTCTCCTGCCGGAAACCCAATTTGAGAGCCAATTTAGACATCAGTTGATTCTGGAAATGACTGCCATGATCAGTGACAATCTCTCTTGGGATACCGAATCTTGAGATAATTTGATTAAAAAGGAACAATGTTGCCGTGTCACTATCGTTTTTATAAGTGGGAATGGCCTCGACCCACTTCGTAAAGTAGTCTACACCCACGATAATGTACCTGTGATTCGCCGCTAAAGGTGGATTACAAGTTGTAAAATAGATACCCCACTTAGTAAAGGGACCGACAGTGAAAATGGGAAAAAGAGGAGCTGGATGTGCATGCATCTTCCGAGTATAGATTTGACAGGGGTGACAACATTTGACTGCTTCAACACAGTCTTTAAAGAGTGAAGGCCAAAAATACCTGGCACGCAAGATGCGCTGGGCTGTAGCAAGCCCTGATAGATGACCACCACAAGCTCAACTGTGGCAGTCATTTAGCACTGACTCTGCTTCCTCTAAGGTTAAACAACACCGAAGGATTGAATCAACCCCTCGATGATATAATGTATCACCAATCATAACATAATTTTTGGCTAGGTGACGTAATTTCCGACGTTCATCCTTAGAGAAAGTAGAGGGAAACTTCGAAGTCTAGAGATAGACAATGATATCTCCATACCAAGGGTCGAGTGAAGAGATGAGGAATAAATTTTCGTCGGGAAAACTTTCCTCATAAATAGTATCCTCTCCACAAGGCAGCTCTAAAATTAGCTCGGGGAAAACCATGGATTTCTTAGACTTGGCAGACAAGAACTCGAGATCAAATTCTTGCAAAATGACTATCCATCGATTATATTTTCCCCCAATCACTCACCTACTGAGGACATATTGAAATGGATTGACCGCCGCTAAGAAAAAAATTTTGCGTAGCAGGATATAATGACAGAGCCGTTGGACAGCATGAACAGCTGCCAAAGCCAACTTCTCAACTGGAGAATAGAGAAGTTCAAGACCTATTAAGCCTCGGCTCAAATAATAAATCACATGCTCTGTGAGAGCATCGTCTTCCTAAACGAGAACCATACCAATGGTTGATTCTGCTGCAGCGAGATATAAAAGGAAGTCCCTACCATAATCTGATGGACTCAAAAGCGGGGCAGAGACTAATGTCTTTTTCAAAGCATCAAACGACCGCTGCGCAAAGTCTTCCCACACGAATGGAACTCCTTTGCATAGCAAATGCATAAACCCTTTAGTGATCTCGGCATAATTTTCTATAAACCGTCTGAGGAAATTAGCCTTCCCTCAAAGACTTTGAAGTTGTCGAACTAAGGACGGGGGAGGCAACTGAACTATTGCCTCAACCTTGAAGGGATCAACCCGAATCCCTTCATTTGACACAATGAACCCTAACAACTGACCGAACGTAACTGTGAAAACGCACTTGTTTGGATTCAACCGGATTTTATAAAAACGACATCGCTCAAAAACCATTCGAAGATGACTAGGGTGATCAGTTCTCTTTCGAGAACGAGCAACGAGATCATCCAAGTACGCTTCGATGATATGTTTAATGTCATGGAAAGCATATGACATGGCACGCTGGAAAGTGGCTCCAGCATTTTTAAGACCAAAAGGCAACTTTCTGTATGCAAAGGTACCCCAGGGACATATAAAGGTTGTCTTATGTTGATCTTCAGGATGGATAGAAATTTGATTATAACTGGAAAAACCATCCATGAAGGAAAAAATCTCATTACTCGCACACTCATCGATAATCTGATCAATGAATGGCGTGGGGTAATTATCTTTTGGACAAGCCTTGTTTAGGTCCCTAAATCCGATGCATACTCGGATTGTTCCTTGCTTTTTATCCACAGGGACTGGATTAGAAACCCAATCAGTAAGGGGAACAGGGTATATAAAACCCGCCTTGAGCAGCTTCTCAACTTCAGCTTTAATTGCTGCTGCTTTCCTAGGATTAACCGGTTGAAGCCTTTGACAGACCGGTTTGGTGTTTTCATACGTCTTGATCTCATGTTGAATTATAGAAGGATCAATGCCAGGCATTTCTTCATAAGACCAAGCAAATACATCTCGAAATTCCTTGAAAAGGTCGGTGTAAATTTGAATTTCTTCAGGGGAACATTCGATTCTGATGAATAGATTCTTGATCACGTTAGGGTCCCTAGAGATGTTTATAGATATCGTTTTTAAATCACCGACATATTACCTTCGGAACGAAAGTGTGCTGGAGCCAAAGGATTTGATATCGTACAAACATCACTAGTAAAGAGGTCGGAGAATCTAGATTCTACTTCCTGCAATGGAGGAAGAAAGTATGAACGATGGTGTAAGTCTTCCCAAGGTTGATCTATACCCATCATTGCTTCGAGGATTGCTTCTTCAAAAGGTAAAACGGAATCTAGGCAGTCCAAGGCATAGGTAGAATCAAGGCTCCAGGCCGGGGCCACATCACCATCTAACTCCTCTTCGGAAAAAGGAGTAGAGTGGTCGTCTGTAGAGTTAGCGATAGACTGATATCTAAGCTCAGCTGCAGACATAGGGAATGCCATTCCATTTACTTATCCTTCATCTAATGTGGTCGTAGGTGAAGGCAAGGTCCAAGGGTCTGAAAAATAATGAGTTCAGAAGAACTCTTCTCAAGGAGACTCCTTAGATGATGAAACGACATTGATTCTAGTGATAGGAGGGGGAAAATCAAAGGTACCCATCAATGAGGAATACATCCCAACTCCTAGATTCTCAGTAGGCGAGTGAGGGTTATCCACTAAAGGAATAGTAGAGTCAGAAGTTTCTTGAGGATTGACTGGACAATAATCCAATTGATCAACCTTAACGATTTTCCCTTCATGAGGAAAGAAAATGACACGAAACAGAGTAGAAACAATGGTGTCCATTACGTATACCCAGTTCCTTCCTAAGAGGAGATTGTAGTCTAGGTTAGCATCAATGACTTCTACTTCAATATTAACGACCTTCCCCCCAACACATATAGGAAAGTCCAAGATAATCCCATGCAGCTTATGAGAATGACCATCAACTGCAGTTAGGATGGTAGGTGAAGGAACAGCCGAAGGCGATCCAATAGCCTTCCAGCATGACATCGACATGATGCACATGGAAGTTCCTTCATCAATAACGGTACGAAAAATGTTAATTTTCTGGTATGTATACTTTATTTGAAAATCCATATGATGAGGGAGTTGCTTTTTCACATTTAACATGTCGAAAGTGAGAACTAAAGAGTTAGTTGGATCAACTGCCCCAATCGTGGAAAGTAAAGCACTTCGTTGAGCCTGACACGACTGGAGAACCTCTAAAGCAGACATGGCACACAGACTCTGAGCCAGATCCTCAAAAATGGAGTAGTTCTAGGCGGCCCTAGCATTAGGATTAATAGTCGCGCATTTAGCGAAACCTTTCGGTATCCGTAGTATAGTCTCGACAGGGAGTCTCTCAATATGAAGGTCGGTATTTCCAGGAGCAGTTTTATCCTTGGAGGTTTCAGCTTCACCATAATCCTGTGACCGAGTAGCCACATGGACGTTAGAACTCATCATGAAAACATTTGATGGTTTTTCCCCTTCCTGGCTGCCCCCTGCGGAGGTTCCAAGGTTTGAACTCGCGCTAGCAAGAAGTTGTTGCCCTTGGGGAAAAGGGTTGGTTAACACAGCCTGAGAACTAGAAGTCCATTGCTGCCCTAACAAGTGTTGAGCGTCTTCAATCTTGGGGCAGAGGTGAGTTAAATGGTCTCCACCGCACAACTTGCATGGAAACTTGACTTTCTTTCTAGACTCATTTCTACCACCACCAGCATTATTGCCGGATTTATTTGCGTCAGCCTTCCCATCCTGGTTCTTTTTCTTACCTCGTCCTATCTTTTTCCCATTTGAATTTTGATTTCCTTTAGGGTTATCAGATTGGACGGCATTAATCAAAGAGGGTTGGGAAGCCAGAGGGTTAGACGATGTGACTTGGTTGTTAGGAGCAGTTTGCAAAGACAATTGCTGCAATTGGCTCAACAAGTTCACCGCATTTGTGTCTACCGACCCAACGATACCATCTACATGGGGACCTGGCTTCGACTTGGCTATATCAACCTTAGACCCAGGAGCATCTAGCAAGTATTTTTGTAGGATCCCGGACTGAGAGTAGATCAATTCTAATTGTTGGGTCCTAAAAATGGCTTGCTCCTCAGAATAGACTCCGGACATGGAGACATCCTTAGAGATCTCAAGTTGTAAAGATTTCAAAAACCATTCGAGACAGTACTCCGGAGGGATTTCAACTTTAATGAGCCTCTTTCTCCGTCTCCATTCTTGAATATGGTCAGAAATGTGAGTTGCCTTATCCTGGCGAAAAGTGGCCAGAAGTTCAGTTCCGGCATCATAACAGACAGGAAACTGGAAATGATTTAAGAAAATATTAGCTAAGTCAGCGAAAGATGTAAAGCTGCACCCTGGAAACTCTATATACCATTTGGCCACATTACCAGTCAAGGTGTGTTGAAAAAGTCTCAACCTAATCGATTCATCAATAAGGGAGTTCGATGAGCACCACAAATGGAATGTGGTTACATGGTTTCCTGGGTCTTCACCGCTCTTCCCTTCGAATTTTGGAATGTCCAAAGGGAGTTTGGTTGGGACTGGAGGCCAGGTCGGATTGTATTTGATTGGATTGTTTGTTAATTTAGTGAGATCTGGCAAGTTCAAAGTTGCCAGAAACAGAAGCCTAGGAGGACTTTGGGGATTCCACCCAGACTGGGAGGAGCTCCCAAAGTTCTGAAAATAGTGGCCTAGATTTTGGAAGGCACCAGGCTGCCCGAAGTAACCAGCAGAACCAACTAAACCAAAAGGCAAGCCTTGTGATCCAGCAAAATTCGGAGTTTGACCAACTCCGGCTGCAAAGCCTCCATAACCAGTAAAGTTTCATCCTAAAGGATTATAAGGAGTTGATAACCCCTGATATGGATTCCAAGCAGAAGCTAAGGGAGGAATATTTGAAACGAACTAACTGTGGAGTACGGCCTATTCCCTTGTTGGCCGAAAAACGGATTCCCAGTTCCCATGCCATTAACCGTAGGGTTATTCCAACCTTGGAAAGGATTTTTTCTTTGTCCTGTAGAAGAAAAAGGCATAGATCCTACTGTCAGGTTGGAATGTGGTATATGACCACTTCCAAAAGGAAAACCCTAGAATGAAGCCGATCCACCCATCATGGATGTGGCGGCACTAAACGGAACTGACGGAATACCCTGTGAATGGGTGCCAAATGGGAAGAATCCAGAACTAAAAGCATTGGTTTGGGAATTTCCACTCATGGAAGGAATGGAGGTAGACCCAAATAAAGATGTGCTAGCAAAAGACCCAAACAAAGAAGCAAAGGAGATGGAAATCGTTCCTCCCCCTTGTACTGATGTTGGAGTCTGCATAGTTGTAGCACTTGTAGTAGAAGCCATGCTTCTAGTAGTGGTCATCGATGGTAAGTGCGTAATGTGACCTGGACTTGACGGTCTATGCATCGGAGTCCCTACGTATTGTAATACTTTCGGATGGCTAGATGGTAGGGGAGAATTCGGAATCGCTAACGACTCTGAGAGTTTTTCTACCTCTATGTTATTCTCTGTTTGAAAGAGAACTCGAGAAAGAACTGGAGTGTTCCTTTCTTGTTCTGCGGAAGTGCCAAGACTTACTTGAACACTAATTCCCCCGATAGGAGGATCAATCCCCGATGCATCAGCTTCCATGGGACAAAACCCACCAGCAGTATTACCTTTGCGCCTTCTAGGAGAAGGCTCTAAACTTGGTGGTGAAAGACCATGAAGTCTTCGAGACCGTCTAGGTGATCGGTCAACCAATTTGAATTTTTTGTTAAGATATAACTAAAGACTCAAAAAATTGAAAGCTAGGCCAACTATAAAGTCCCTAAAAGATATCAGCCAGTCAAACAACTTCCAAGTATTTCCGCTCCGGATGATTAGGACCAGACACCAAAATACAAGAAAGTGAATTAAGGGGCCTTCCGAATATAGTTTGGGATAATGATAGCCCAGTCCTATCAGCGAAGGTAACAGAGGAAGTTACGTTGACCTCCTAACAACAGCCTACGTCGGTGCAAGGCCCCAAGCTTCGCAAGGGTGCCCTCCAGTAGTACCGTTGAGAGTGATGCAACGTCGACCTCAAGTGCCACGGGATTCCCCTCCGCAGCCACCTCTGTAGATCCCTAGGAGTAGCAACTATGGATACCAACTCGTTGCAGAAGCCAGGTGGAACAGTCGTGAGGTAAGATCGGACAAGTAGGAGAGGGGTATCTCTCTTCCCTGTCTTCAAAAACCCTCGTGCTTAACTCCCAGATCCGGAGCTTTCCTGGTCTTCCTAACGCTATTGGATTTTCACTCACTATTCAGACTCCTATGTTTTATAGTTTAAATGGCCTTGAAGAGTTATCTCTCCACTCGCCTAATCCAAGGCCCTAAAATATCCTAAAACTTGTTGGTGTGTCTAACTTAACAATTATAAAAAGTTCTAGTATATTTTAATTAGCACTTGTTTTTAAATGGGTTGTTCTTTAAGTCAAGGGATAAGTGGAAGTGAAACTAGTGGTGTTTTGATGCAAAAGAAATTAATAAAAACCAAACTATATGAAAATGCACTTGTTTTCGTTTTTCAATGAAAAGAAATTTCTACAGGGTTCAGAGGAACTTCAAGAAAAACATCAAATTTTCTATTCTTCTCTTTTACTCACGCTTCACACTCACAAAAGTTAACAAAGCTATGGATGCCTAAAAAGATGTGCAAATCTATCCTAATGCAATAAGTACATGCTGATGCAAGACTTAAGACTACTCTAAATCAAGAAATGAAAGTTACTTGTTTATCAATTCTTATTTTGCCACTTAAAATGCTTAGATGGAATATGAGATGCTACCATTCATTTCGTCTAAACACTAAAAACAAGTTTCAAGACAAACAAAAATGCACTTTCATTCACTAAAAGGAAACCAAATCAAAACAAAGTTCAAGAAAGCAAAACCAAGTTTTTCAAAAAGTTTTCTTCAAAAGCAAAAACAAAAATGTCTTTTCAAAAATGCTCTCAACAAGACTGAAACTTTATGATTGAAGAATAGGCAACAAACAATTTTGCAAGTTGACAGCACACTCAACAAAAAGAAATGTGTTTAAAGATGCTCTTAACAATCAAAAGCAGCAATGAAAGCTTTGGCAACAAAGACCAAAAGATCAAAAAGACAAATTTCAAGAAAGTGTCAATCAACAACTTTCATGAAACAAAAAAGTGGATGGTCACAAAAAGCAGTTTTGTCAAGCAAACAAAAAGTCACCAAAAACAAGATTTAACACAAAGATTGAGATCAATCTTCCTTCCCTAATGAATCAGAGCAGCCAAGATTCCCAGCAAGAAACCTTGCGTGCTTAAGCAAGAAACGATGACGCTTGCAAAAACAAAAACAAGACTAACACTTCTCACAATCAGAGAGAATTTGAAATCAAATACTTGCTGTAAAAATAACAACTGACACTAGAATGTAACTGTTCAGGACTGAATCAAACTAGCAGACAGACCTTCAGAGACAAAAAGATTTAAAAAATCTTGAAAATTGCAAGATATACGTGACTTTACTGATGTACAGATTGCGTGTATATGAGATTGTGCCTAAGGAAACCTGCATATACGCGGGTTCACTTAAGGAAACATGCGTATATACACCTCTGAGAAAAACAACATATATAAAATATTTCAAGAAAAAATAAAAAACAGTCTAAAGAAACTGACCAAACTTACAATTCAAATTCCTACAGGAACAGACTACACAGCAACAGCAAGCACACAGATAGCTGAGCCCTGATTGGCTTGAACACACCCAAACTAGGAACAACAACGGTGTTGTCCCCAGTGGAGTCACCAATTCTGTTAATGGAGAAGTTCCCCTAGGGTCTTGGGCTGATACCCTAGCAAACTGAAAGTTGTCTATACAGAGAAACACACATTCCATACAACCATAATGCTAATATAAGAAAATTCTACGATAAGGGGCGTACCTGAGGTCCTACGTTTAAGAAGGCCCTTCCAGGGTCCAAACCCTTCTTGTAGTTCCTTTTTCTCCTTTGACCTAGAAAACAACCAATTCAAGAAAGTACAGCAGTATATGGACTAAACATTATAAATAAACCATCTTCATATTATAAAGAAATGTAGTTAGTTATGCAATTAAACAACCATTCACATATGAATTCTAACATGAATATCATAAACATGAAGAATATTTATATCAGGAACAAAGACAAGTGCTTCTTTTATTATAGACAAATAAAGTACAGAAAGGAATAATTTCACCTGAGTCATCCTTTCGCAGGCTCCAAGAAGAACCGTCCTCCAGATTCATCCAGTCTCAAGCCTTTAACAAACTCCTTCCATGACTTACTCCATGATATCACAAGTAGTAAATGGACATCATCACACAAGGAAACAAGGGTTTCCTGTAAAAATGGGGGAAGTGCAGGAGGCATAAGGATCTTCAGACCTGGTCAGGGAAATCTCAGCATAATAACCTTTCTCTCTCTTCTCTCTTCCCTTAGGCCTTCCCATTGAAGCCTTTTTATACTTCTCCCAAAGTAGTTTTTTAGTTGGGAATTCGTTGGGAATAGTTGGGCCACAGGCACTAACAGGTGATCAGCAGGTAAAACCTGTGATCTCCGCCCGAAATTAAGGAGATTTAATCTTTTTTAAGTGTTTTAAGACATATACGCAGGTTGGGTTTACACAAAACCGCGTATACACGCGTTTAGCTCAGGGCAATGTCGCGTATAGGGAGTAAAACACTGTTTTTTAGATTTTAGACCAGGTCTAGAAGGAGGGGTTGCCCTAGGCCATGGGTACAGCATCACAAACCCCAAGAGTGAGATTTGGAGCTATAACAATCTCGTATTTTTGGGTCATGTCCAAGAAATTTGCAGTGTCCTTCGGATTTGTCTATGTCAATATTGCGCAGATCTTCATCTTCTTTTGCAATAATGTTAGAGCATTCTAGTGAATGTTCTAGCTGCGAAGTCCAATCTGGTTGTTGCCATGTCAGCGAAGTCGCATTCCCAATTTTTTTTTTCTGACTATCTAAAGAGCCGAGTCTATGCGTGGGAAATCATCTTCAAAAAATAATGTTAACATAAACCCTTCAACCAAATCTGCCCAATTTACAGTACCATGGCGCAGTTCTGTTTCTAGGTACCAGTTCATAGAAATTGTCTCTAATGCTTGGATAAACCCGTGTACCCATTATTGTTGTGGAATCTATTTCCATGCTGTAGTGCATTGGTGAATATGCTCCCTAGGGTCAACTTTACCATCATTCTTCACCTCTATTTCTGTATCTATTGACCCAAACCTAATCAACATTAATCTTCGACACTTCTTCTAATCTGCTATATTTCTTTTATGTTCACCCCACCATCTAGCAGGAGTATATCTCAAGGCTACATCCAAAGATAAAAACCTTTTCTATTATGGTATTTGTCTTTCATAATCATCAAGGAAAGTGTTTACATTCCCAAACCATCATAGTAAATAAAATTACATACCTCAGAAGTTATACAACGAAGTGATTTAGTGATCCTTGCACATGCCCTGTAGACACTTCGTGTAGCCTATTCTGCCAATTTTACAATTCTTCTTCTGAATATGAGGTACAAGAATTTTCATGTTCCCAACTCAAATTTCCATTTGCAGTGGGGTTAATCCATTCCTATTCTTTGGCTATTAATTTATAGATATTATCTATATCAGCTGCGCAATACTCATCTTTGGCAGGCTCTGTATATATTTCCCCTTCTGATGGGTACAATGGAACAATGACCTCATGTTCTCCTTTTCAAATACCATTTTCCTTTTCTTTAAATTGATTATAACCAGATTATCAAATTCCCAATCCATTCCAAGAAATGTTGGATAGGGGTTGTTGTCATCTACAATTTCTATCACTTCAAAGCCTACAATAGTACGATCTCCTTCAATGTCTACTACCACACTGGATAGTCTTCCTAGGGGTAAGATATTCTCCTGGTTGGCCATTCTCAACTGAATTGGTGACCATGGTAGCTTCCACTTACCCATCAATTCCCATGTTTTCTTTGGTACAACATTGGCATTAGATCCTAAATCCAGAATAACCTGAACTATGTCATATTCTCCAATCTGAGTGAGTCTCATTTCTTTTCTAGTCCTTCTCTTATGTCGATTTAAATTGTTAACTACACATAACTTACTTCGTGGTACTTATTTAGAAGCACAAGAATATATCAACTCCTACAACCCTTCTACAAATTTCTAGATTCTTAACAACTTCATGCAAGTTTGTAGGAAAGACTTTAAGATACTTGGATCCATATGTTGTGTCACAATTGATATTATGTCGCAATTATTCTTCTGTTTTGGCTGCACGCTAGAGGTTGAAGCTCCAACATATATAAATCTTCACCTCGCCTCCATGAACACTTCTTTTTCCTTCTGAACATCAAAGGCAGGAGCTTTCTCCATAGTATTTCTTACCCATGTGGCTTCAATTTCCTTCGTTCTATCTGCTTTGTCATTTCCAGTCGTAGCTCCACTCCTTGTTACAATATTAATGCGAGGTTCATTGGTCCTCGGTTCCATAGTCATCATCTGAATGTTTTGTGTCAGGGGTTGATTTCTATTTTCTTTCATTTTTTTCATAAGTATCGAAAAATATTCAATTACATTATCAAATGATTTGCAATACTTACATGTCGTAGTAGGATTCTGATAGTATCTTACGAAGTGACCTGCATGGCCATAGTTGTAATAGATAATATGTCCACGACCTCAACTAGCTTTGCCACCTTGACCTCGTCCTTGATAGCCACCTCAACCACTACACTGTCCACTTCCTTCATGTCCTTACTCATAAGCTTTCATTCTATATGTGTCAGCACCGCGATCCATCATCAATTCATAAGCTCAACAATTATTTTCATCATGTCCCACTGAATTATAAAACTTGCAAAATAAATTCTTTGGAGTCTACAAATATTTCTGCAAGAAATAACAATGTTCAGAGTGATGTTCATCTTAAGTTTTGCATATCTTGCACCATAAGATGGATCCGACATTCAAAGGATTAGGTGCTCCACTAGCCATGTAATTTCTGAAGAGAGGGCATTGCTCTTTAGAATGGCCTTTTGATTTACCCTTTGTACACCACACTTCTTCTCTTACTTCCTTAATTTTCTTCATATCTTGTATCTGTAGAGTCAAATTTTCAAGCTAACTTTGGATCTGCTGCATACCTATCTTGGTATCCCCTATTGGCAAAGATTCTAATTTCATTGCAATCTCCAGAGCTTCAGTCTGAGTTTCTGCCTTCTGTTGCATCAAGGGAAATATGATGTGTGGTAGTAGCAAAACTATGAACCATTCCTTATGCTGTTGCGAAGCTATTTCAAAGCTCACCTGATTCAGTAATATCTTGAATCTTTGATCAAATTTCCAAAGAGACTCTGTAGGCCTCTGTTTGTTTTATTTTAACTCTGTGATAGAATGTGACTCAGATTTTGGCTTATTAAAGTATTTTACCAACATGGTTTTAATGTGTGCAAATGATTTGATCTGATTGCTCGAATACTTGATGTACCATGTCAATGCTCTATCTCGGAATGTCATGACAAGCTGCACTTTCTTCAAATTTTCATCATGGACATGCTCCGCCATCCATACTACTTGGCATAAGAACCAAAATTGCTCTAGATCCTCTGAGCCGGTTCCTTCAAACATAGGAAAGTGAATATTATCGACCATGTTCCTTCTTGGAGGGGGAGGGGGAGGGGGAGGGGAACGATGGGTAGGGGGAGTAGGGGGATGAGGATAGCCAAAATTTCCCAGACTATTGCTAGATTCTGGCTTAGGCAAACTTTCAGGTTGAAAGGGTGAATACTGTAGAGTTACTTTAAGTTTTTCAGGGGGATTTTCTTCACTTTCAGATTCACTCAGCAAAGGGTTATAGTCAGTCTCTATAAAACTCTTCAAATATTCACCATGATATCTCTTTTTAGTGTCTATTCTATATATTTTTCCACTCTACGTTGTTCCAATTTCTTCTTCAAATGTTCTTCCAAACATAACTAATCTACTAATCTGATTGCATTCGTAGAACTCCTTTTTCACATAAAATCATCTTAATCCAGAGTTTTAAAGATATCAAGTACTTACCTCACAGTCCTTTGAAAAAATTTCATTCAGCTTTGTTGTAGGACACAATCAAGTATACCACGATCTCAGTAATAAATCCTCCCAAGATGCTACCGTCCAGAAGTCAACAACTCTTTAAATTCTATTATTAGTGTTCTTGAGTCATTATATCAATTCAGGGGTCCACTCCATAGGTTTGTCTCCTTTAAAACATTTTTTTCTCTCAATCAACATTGAAATCCACTCATATAGCTCCACATGAAATGAATCGAAGGAAGTCTCATACTAATACTCAAGAATATACTTATGTAACCAAATTTTAGATGACAACCGAGGGTTTCTATTTTCTTGTTTTGAAATTCTTGTTCCTTCTGTTCTACCCAATCTTGAATTTATTTCTTCGACTAAAGCCACATAAATATATCCCTCAAACAGATCACAGTACCAGCAACATAACCATTTGTTGGTTTGTTTCGGCTTGACCTAGATTCGATCCTTTATTATGCACCAACAAATCCCTAAATCATTGGCCCTTTCGGCAGCGACTTGCAAGTAGATCGCAGTCTCACTCAAAGTGACTATGGGAGGTTTCAGAACCAGGTTTTTGCACCCTTGAGGGATATTGCGATGTGGTGGTTTTAACTCTATTTTTACTTACTACCTTATTATTTACTTAGCAGTGCTAGATTCATCTACTTAACCATGTCATAAACAACTTTAAACAATATGATGCAGAAGTAAATTATAACCAAAATATTGAATAGAAAGAAAAGATACATAACAATCGTACACAAGATATGGCCATCAAAATTGTACTTCCTATATTTATGCTTTGGAACAATGTACAATTCTTCGACCTACGGACCCAGCTGGAGGTGTCTGCACATTCAGCTGCAGACTTTAGTCCTTCACGCACTCAACTGCGAAGCCTTTTCCCTCAAAATACGGAATGCATAGGTAATTCCTTATGCTCGCATCATATGATCTTCTATTATGTTATATCTTTGACTTACATCTTTTCTCTTTATATACTAATTACATCAAAAATGCAATGGTCCATATACCATGGTTCACCTCAAAAAAATAAACTATTGCCCAAACCCCATTGCAAAAAAGAAGGGGCTTCGACCTACTTCGAAGCCCCTAAAACACTGCACAATATATAGCTCTGCGGTACCGCGCACTCCGCTCCCAAAAATGCATAGCTTTAACCAAAAATTTAGGACCAATTCAAGCTATGCCCAACATGTACGTAGCTTACGAGTATCACACCCGTGTGTGTACATGCCTTGCATGCTATAAAAACATGTGTACAAATATGTAATTTTAGAATTAAACCTTCACTGCAACACATAACTTTAGACATACCAAGATCTCGACATACACATAAAAATCATTTGTTAAGACATTATCAATGCATATCAAATCACCTCATAATCAAGATTTTTATCTCATATCTATTGTATTTTGATCCAAACTTAAATAGGAATGCAACAACTCACAGATATACTCATAAACACAAATATGCAACAGAAAAACACTTCATTTCATTAATAGAAAAATATTGAACGATGCTTACAAACATAATGGAAATAAGATAGCTCGAGTGATGGTAGCTTATCTCTTAGAAGAGATGTTGCGGCTACATGCGTTAGAACTATGTTACAATGAGGCTCAAGGGCCTTTTTATTATTGAACAATAAGAGAAAACCCTAAACAACCAAAACCCTAACCCGAGGAGATGTAACACCAAGAGTTTATGGACCCCATTGGAGTTAGTTGGGCAGCCAACTTCCCAAGGTCGTAACTTGGTCATATTATCTCTGTTTAATGCGTATGATACCTCTTTAGAAAGATCTCTCTGAGGACTACAACTACTGATGTGTTCACCTACAGAAACTAGGATGATTATTTTGCCAAAACAAATGTCGTTTAGGGCCTCAAAATGGCTCCGGAATTTTAGGACCCGAAAAACTGCCAAAAATAGTAAGCTTGTGCTACAATTAAGGAAACTAAAAAATTGAAAGAAACAATGGTGAGGGTCCAAGTGGAACAGGTAGGTGGCCACCAATATCCACCTAGATTAGTCCTCCCCCTTTAGGAAACAATGGTCCCCATTGCATTGAGTTCCTCCATGAGATGAGGAAGCTTCTGCTAAACTTGGTCGCTGGTGAGCCATTTGCCTTGGTGAAGGATTTGGAATTCTTTGACAACTTGATATAGCCATATCCTCTATTGCCAAGTGCTCTTGATTTGTGTCTCCATGATCTAATCAGTTGTGGCCTGTTCCATGTAGTCCAAGTTGAGCTATGTTGGTGTGAGATGTTCTGCAATGTCAGATGTGTCCAACAATGGTGGAAAGTATGGCTGAAGGTGATCTACATTGAATTCTGGGTGCAGACCAAGGAACGGTGGGATGCTTAGCTCGAAGGCATTGTCCGCAATGGGCTTGGTGATGGTGTATGGCCCATATCAGAATGGGCGAAGCTTGCGGTGGGGTCTAGCAAGGCGCTCCTTCTACAAATGTAGCCAAACTTTGTTGACTCGATGCTCATAATGGCATTGCTTGTACTTAGCATTGGATATGTCCAATACATCATGGACATGTTGGTAGATGTTTTGAATGTTCTCAATAAAGATATTTACCTTGTCGGATTCAAATTGGACATGAGCTGAATTTGCCTGAGTTGCTGAAAATGGTATGGCCACATCAATGAGTCATAGTGGCTGGAATCCCAAGCGCACCTGAAAAGGGTTGTGGCTAGTCGAGCTATGGAGGTCCCGGTTGTAGCTATGCTGGAAAAAGGGGAGGATTTCATCCCATGTGCATGGATGCTTTGAGTTTTACATGCACAAAATGTGTATGATCATCCTGTTGACAACCTCTGTTTGGCCATCAGTTTGTGGATGGAAAGTCATGGGCTTAGTGAGTTTTGTATCCAGCATCGACCAGAGACTTGACCAAAATGCACTCAGGAATATGTTGTCTCGATATAAGATAATGGACTTTGGGATCCCAAACTGTACCCATACTCGCTCAAAGAAGATCTTAGTAGTTTCCTCTGCTGTGATACTCTTCTTGCAGGCTGCCATGATGGCCATCTTAGAGAATTTGTCGACGACCATGAAAACACACTCATTGCCATGCTTAGTAGAAGGAAGGCCCAACATATAATCCATGGAGATAGATTCCCAAGGTTGACTAGGAGTAGGTAGAGGAGTATACAGATCTTACTTCTTGATGGTTATTTTGGAAATGGCATAGGCGATGCAAGATCTAATGTACTTCCCAACATCCTCACGAAGTTTTGAACAATAAAAATACTTTTGCAATACCGCCATGGTTTTCTCTACTCCAAAATGTCCAGCGACTTGACTGTAGTGTGCCTCCCAAATCATCTTGGCACGCTCACTTGAATTAACACATATGTGTCCCAAGTGGCATAATAGTGCATCCTAGAGGTGAAAATTTGGAACTTTCTTCCCTTCCAGGAGTGTCTGGTATATGCTGCTGAATTTTGGATCATTCTTGTAAAGATGCAGACACCCCAATGTCTCCTGCCCATAGGAGTCGAGCACAGTGATTAGCACCATGATTGGTGGTCTGCTGATGCAATCAACAACATTATTGGTGTTGCCTTTCTTATACTTAATGTTCAAATGGAACTATTTTAGATACATCTCTGACGAACTTCCTTCCTGCAGTAAAGGAATGGGTAGATTGCCCCCATTTTCATTGGAGTCTGTGTTTATGAAAAGAATTTGAATGGTGTCGTTCTCATTCTCTTTGGTGACTGTATCATCTGAAGGTAAATCCTCTGAAGACAAGATGGGGTCGACTGCCGTCTTGACCTGTTGACTTTGGTCCGATGTGGACTCAGAGGGTTTATCTTCAATGATAGGTGCTTCGACCGACAACAAAGGTACGTCAATCGGATTTTCAACTAGCAATGGACTTGGCAAGAGTTCCTTGTATCCAGGAGGGAGTCGTTGTGGTGATGCAAGACAGTTATCCAAGACTCTTTTAGCTTCGTCCAGGAAGGGACAATGGTGGAGGGCATGATCGCCTTCACACAGTCTGCAAGGAAATTTAGATTTTCCTTTCTACCCGATGACTTCGTTTTCACTAGTTGAAGGTGTACTCTCAACATGATCATCAGAGGTTGACGACACCAGATTGTGCAAGCAGGGAGACCAGTCCCTTAAGATCCGTGAGATGCAATGACAATCTCGATGATAATGGTCCCCTTTGTAGATGACAAATGGAGATTTAGGTTTGGACGGTGCAGTGTGTGTATTTTCGCTAGACGATGTACGGTTGCCCCTTTTTATCGTTGGCTCCTTCTTCTTCTTCTCCTTCCCTTTATTCTTCTTCTTAGTTACTTGGTTTTTATTTTTACTATCTTCACCAAGCGAAGAGGAAGAAAGAGAGGGAGAAACAAACGAAGTAGAAGGTTGGGGGCTAACTCTAGTATTATCTAGTTGCTGATTTGATTACTCAGGAATCACGGTGCTTTGAACGACAGAGGTCGAGAAAATCCATATCGGCAGGCCAATTGTCAGTCCTGGAAGGGACAATGTGGCCATATGAGATGCACCAACATCTCCATAAGAGCAGAAAGGACTAGGATTTCCTCCAAGGGGAAATCCTTGGTTGGTGGACTCCATTTTCTCAACCTAAGATCAATGAGGGAACAGTGACATTATTCCGATTAAAATAAATTTTAGACGCTTTGACACAACTTGCTTTTTCAATTTTTAAGAGTCGAGAAAAAGCTAAAGATGACTCTAGTCGCCTTCGATTTTTAATAAGCCTGAAGTGACAAGTGCTCAGATGGACCTTTTCCTTTAAGGAGTCTAAAAAGGAGCGAAAGAGACTACTCTGGAAATCTAGACAAAGGGATTACCAAACCGATCGCAAAACTACAGAATATTTTTTACGGTACGGCAGTCAATCTTCCTGAATGCTGTGTTCAGTGCATTGCGATCGATAGGGCGACAGACACAGCTTCCTAAGGATAAAAGATATAGCCTATTGTGGTCTCCCAATATATACTTGATGGTACGTAGGAGCACAAGTCCATACTGGAACTTGTCGTCTCAAAGAGGAGGAATCACCCAACCTACGATGAACGCGACAGTTACCAGGCTTTACGACGCCGGAATACATCTCTAGCCTAGACTTCTAGATGTTGTGCGTTAGTGTTCATTGAATTTATTTTACAGTTGATCTTTCTTAAGAAGTTTTCCTTTAAGGTTCACCGCGTGATGTAGATATACAACTCCTAAATATGCAATCTAAGATGATAAACAGTAGTTTACTCTTCTTTTTGCAATCAAAATCCTAGCTACTAAGGAAAGGGAAAAGAAATACTTTCAACATAGAGCAGAGAGCACACACTAGATGCACTATCCTAAATCAAAATCAACAAGCAGTCTAAATGCAAATGCACATGCATGTATTTTTTTCTGCTTTCTTAATGTGTGAATGACAAAAAGAATGCTAAGTACAAATATGGATTATATCTTCTTTCAAAGAGACAGTACCAACGATTTTCTTTTCAAAAAACGAAAGGGAGACAAGATGACAGTTTGCAATTTTCAATTGAAAACTACTTTCGACACTTGAAATACTATTAATTTAGATCAAATACAAGAGTAACAGTGTAATAGACTATCAAAAAGAGAAGGATTCTTTTCCTTGACTGAAAACGACACTTGCGACACTTTCAAATCAAAAGACGACAGTTCGATTAAGCTACCATTTTGTAAAGGAGAACTGTAAATGACGAAAAATACATAAAAACATTCACAATTATTTGTACAAATGAGGTTGGATGATGCAAAGGAAGGGGGTTTCAACAGTATTTTACTGATCACAGACAACAAAACTCCTGAATAAAGCTGAAGACAATGAAGAAAAAACCAAAATCTGGAGGCAGAAACAGTCTTATCTGATCATCGCACCTGTAACACAGGGAAATAGGGATGCATCTCACCTACTGCACACGGGAGGTGCGATGCATCCAGATTTCCAAGAGGAGAAGGTGCAATGGCCCAGGGACGAGACTTTAACTTGGTTTTTGGTCACAGTTTGTAGCTTAGTTCAGGGATCTAGGCCTACCCAATGATAGTTAGTAAATACAAAGTATAGGGGCTGATCTAATGAGGTTACTTGAGCTACCTCTAGGGCAGTTAGGATGTTTTCAAGTCAATTGTTCAGTTCATAAAAAAACCTGGAGATTGACTGAAGCAGCGTTGATCTACTTTGCACTTGCATAGAAAATGCAGTTCGAAGGCTAGCTGGCTTAACTTCACACTCCGTCTGTGGTTTATGAATCAAACAAATAGAGACAAGCAATCAAACTAATCACTCCCCAGCAGAGTCACCATTTTGTTACCAGGAAATCTAGTGTCTATTCAGAACTGCTAGTCCCACTAAGACGGGTAGCTATCTTAGAAACAAACAAACTAAAGTCACTTGTGTTTTCCTTTACGAGAGATAGATGAGAAAGAAGCAGAGAGTACCAACCTCATTCTTTCGCTTGGCTCCTTGCTTGTTTCCTTTCCCTTTCAATAGAGTCTCACCACCACTTCCTTACTTGTCCCACTTCAAAGAGCACCTGTAGAATCACAGCAGCATGATACCATCAAAGCATAGAGATCTATCACTATAAACAATATAGGATCATATATATATTGACCATACAAACGCATATATCAACACAATATTCAGAGATACACAAGAATATGGAGGAAAACTCAAATAGCTTTATTGATAAAAGTAGTAGAAGAGAGGATTACAACCACTTGGTCTGACCCAACACCATCCTCCCAGCTTGAAAGCCCTCTTCACCTCATACAAAGCAAGATCCCCCAACAATGTCTTCAAAGAGAAACCAACAGCACTTCTTTGCAAATTACCAAATTCCAACCTTTGGATCTCTGGGATGAGGGATCCATATATAGATATGTGCAAGGGGGTGAGTCAGCTTCTAGGATTTTGATTAGTGTCATCTCTCTAATATTTCTTGGTTCCACTTGGAGATTTCATGATCTCTTACTCATCCTTGGGCAAATTCAGGGAGGCAAGTGTCAAATGAGCAGCTTCTAGAAGATTCTCAGGGTCTCCACCTAACAAACTGCTTGTGCCATTTGTCTGCTCTCACTCATCGCACCCTACAGAAGGGCTTTCCAGTATGCATCGCACTTTTTGCATGTGGCGGGTGAGATGCATCGCACCCTTAGCACTGGGCAGTCTGTATGGTCCTGCTTTGACCAGTTCTGAGTAGTTTTTCATGGAGAACTTCTGGGAGATGATGTAATCAGCTAACCTTACTCCTTTAGGGTATGAAACAACACTTTTAGGGACTTAGAAGCCCTTGGTTTATGCACATATGTGATTGGGGTTGCAGTGCCCAAATATGTCTATAACAGAGTGCGGAACTAGAGTTTTAAAGACTTTTGAGAGCTTTTCTCTTATTTTCAAACTTGATATGAGGAACTAATGCTTAAACTTGCAGAGGAGGAAAGTATGAGTGGTAATGAACTCACACAGATAGAAAAATGTCAAGGTGACAATTTTCAGTGCAACAAATAGCCCCCTAAAGTGTCAAGTTTGTAATACATGAAGATAGAGTCTGCCATTTATGAAGAGTGATGTACTTTATCATTTCAAGGATCATCTTGTGGACACCCAGTCAGAACCTGTAAAAACATTCAATGCAAACTATATATATATATATATATATATATATAGACATATCATCGCTAAGGTAGGCATTCCCATACTCAGATCAAAACTGACTAAACTATTCTGATATAGGAATGATTTTGCTATACATCAAGAGTATAGACATGTGTAGACATAGTATGGACTCAGCCATCTATTTATGAATAGTCCACTGTATAATGAATATCATAATTCCTCGCATCCTGGACGGTAGAAACTAGATCCAGGGTCTTGATTTCCACTTACCGAACTAGTACGATTCTATCCATGTGAATGAATGTGTTGAAGTAGAACATGGTAGAAACAACTTGATTACCAGTCAATGATGTGAACTGTTAACAAGTGTGAGAGAAACCACCAGTAATGTCAATGGCTCTCAAAGTACCCAGTACAATTCATGAAATGTGAATAAATGAGCTGAAGTCGAACATGTCATAGAATCGTTCGATCGAAGGTCAATGATGTAACCTATCATCAAAGGCGATAAAACTGCCATTAGGGCATGCAGTTTTCAAGGTACTGACGATTTCTAAATCAACTTCCTAGATGATGAGCTGAAGTCAATAGAAAGCGATCCGTCGTAGGCAAGCCCACAACACAAAATCATAGATCAAGTTTTGAAGAAATATATTGGCAAGGACTGACTCAGGGATGGTCAAAATGGATGACAAATATCGGGCAAATGAATGGTTTGTTTGAATTGTTCTCTTGAACACATAACGACACTGCATATGGTTTGGAGACAATTGACCCAAACCTAATACCTAGAAACCGACTGAAGACTTTCAATGTGGTTTGATTAACTGTTAGGCAAAGGATTTTCCCAACCCAGGTGAACAAAAAGTGTCGTGTTCAAGAGTGGTTGACGGTTTTTCTAAAAACAAAGTGTAACAAACATGTTCATTTTTCTCTCTTTTCCCCCACCATTTCTGGCAAGTACCTCTTTATTTTTGACAAGCTTGAGGAGGATAACATTTGCTTGTCTATAAGCTCATCCTTCGGATGAGTCCAACTTAGTTTAAAATTCGAACCCTAAGGAGCGGTTCATTCCTATTTAAGATTGAACAGGTCCTTTACTGTTAAATTTTAACGAATCCAATATAGGAAAAACTCGGTGTTTTTCAATTTTAGGGAGTCAGAAGAAAAACTTAAGAAATCTCCATGGGGGTACTTTTTCGTAAAATAATCCCTTAGGTCCGAAAAAGGATAAAACAATACAAAAGGGATGATATTTCCAATACTTTAATGAGCTAGAAACGACAAGCGCTCGACAATCTTTTCATATTTAACGAGTCTGAAAAGGGTTTAAAGAGGACTCTATTGACTGTAATTAGTCAACATATACCTTTTTCATAAATAGTCCATTTCAGTCCGTAAAAGGGGTAAACTTATACTGAAGGGATGATTATTCATTTATTTTAACGAGTTTGAACAATCAAGTGCTTGGCAATCTTTTCAATTTTCGAGAGTCTGAAAAGAGCTTAAAGAGGACTCCAATGTTTCACTTTTTCATAAATTTCAGAAAGAGTATGAAAAAGTGATAAAAGTATGCTCTTTGTTGAAAAATGATCAATTTCCCCGAAAAATCCAATATTCTGCACAAAAACTCAAAACATTACACATACCTGTTTAAGATAAATAAAAATGATTTAAAAATTTACCTTTTTAAAGTGAAAAATAAATAAATTAAAAATTCATTTATTCGAAAAAACTTATAAAAACGGCATTTCTAACTTCATTTTTACCATTTGAGTTCACAGTGAGAAGTGAGAGCTTTTGGGTAAAAAAGTTCCTGTGAAGATTTTGGAAAATCCGTCCGTCGGAATTGAAAACCGTCAGCTCCAGGTAATCCACATCCTCCTTAAATTGCATTTCATCTATTTACATTTCGTTTTTAAGCTTTAAATTTGTTTTTTAAAGGAAAAATAGGTTTGAAAAATCGCTCACGGGGTCTACAGGTGCAACACGTGGCCCCTATGGACACCGACTTTTTTCTATAAAGAAAAACGTCGTGGGCCCACACCTATTGCTCACAACCCATGCGGAACTACGCATTGTTTGTAAGCAATGGGTGCAGACCCCGGGCAACGAGTTTTAGAATTTAAATTTCTCCATTTTTGCCCAAAAATTTTCGAACTAGTTTGTTTTAATATGTCTTTTTATGCATTGTAGGACCTTCAAAATGCTTATTTGGCGAGAACGCGAGCACGAGGATGTTGATTTTGCCGCAATAAATCATATGCCCACATTGCAGGCATTGAGAGCATGCGAATTGTATAAGTTCTGGGGCATACAGGGCATGAGGTCCCAAGTAGACCTCTTGCAATCGTTGGTAGACAGATGGAACACACAGGACCAGTGTTTCACGATTGGTGGCCACCGGCTCGAAATCGAGATGGAGGACATATACTTTTTGACTATTTTATCCAAGAGGGGTGAACAACTATCTTTTTTCAGGACTAGGGCATGTGGCCAGTCTATCGCTAGTCTCTGATTGGAGTTTTGCGATGATCAAGCAGACCCCAAGGATAAACAGATTGATATCAAAACTATCAGTCATCCTGAGCTTAAATTTATTTCATTCACTATTACCATACTATGCGGGAGTGCAACATTGCATGTGGCTACTAGATCCTAGATACATATGGCTATAGACTATTTTCGAGGCACCATATTCAACTGGTGCGAGGCTGTGTTGGCAAATGTAAAAGGCCAACTAACCAGAACAAAGAATGGAAGCTGAAGAAATTTGGATATGGATTTATCATTGTCAGCTTTTCTCTAGAGAGGATCCCCATGTTAGCCCCACAGCATATTCCTGTTGATGCTGGTCTTCCTCGAGATCCTAGGACGGTTCATTGGGTTGCTCTGATGGCTCGTCACCCTGAGGAGGGCACAGAGGTTGTTCGATTTCCGCCTGAATTATTTCGCTAGTTGAACAACCAACTTTTTGTGATTCGAGATTTTCCATACGCCGGGATGGATTACCGCGACGATCCAGACATGATTCTTCCACCAGGAGAGCAATGGGATGATTCAGGTAAAAATCATTTTCAACACTTTCTAAGTTTTAATTTTTTCTTTATATATTTTAAATCATCCAAAACTGAAAATCAAAAGTTTAAATGCAGATGTGGGTCCACGACGACCAGTTTCTCTCCAGCCTTACGAGAGGAGACAACCAGCTACAGCAGCACCAGCCCCACAGGACCAATCAGCAGAGATCCTAACCGACTTGGAGCATCATCTAGAGCGCTTGACACTAGATATTCCAGAGACTGATATAGATGATATTCCACTTAGGTTACAGAGATATGTGATTGGGGTCCCAGGACCTTTTAGGAGGTTCCTATGTAGGGTGGCCTGAGCAGTGGTTTCTTATCGTGATCATCGCCAGGGATAGGATGATCGATTTTGTAGACTCACGACATTTTTGTCTTTTTGTATTATCATTTTTGCCGATCATAAGGTGTTTTTCAACCTATGATCGAAGATGATGTATATTTTGAAACACACTTCTATGCTATGATATATCATTATTACCGGCTATCTGTTATAGACATTTTTGTGCCTTACAGCATTGAGCATGAAATGTCCATAATCTAAGGGATCCAAAGTCCCTAAACATGTTGTTCCTACCCCTAGAGGAACAAGGCTAACAAACCACAGCAATTCACAGAAGTTCTCCACCAGAAACTGCTCAAAAACAAGTCAATTCAGGATCAATTCAATGGCTCCACTAGCTGTCTGCGCTGAATGTCAAAGCCAACATTGGCTACCTGCACTGCAACACAGGTAGAAGCACTACCAGGGTGCGTTGAGCAAGAATTGCCAAATGGCAAGTTCATTCCAAGAGGTGTCAAGACCCAGGAAGCTTCCAAAATCTTCCTCAATGACACTTGCCTCAGTGAATTCGACTGGTGATGAGTAAGAGGTTCCTAATCTCCAAGTGGAAGCAAGAACCTCCAAGTGGAATCAAGAACTGACAGAGGGAGAGGACACTAGTCAGATCTCAAGCTGACTCATCCTCTCTCCAAACATCTATATATAGATATCTCCTCCATGAGATCTAGAGGCTGGAATTTTGTTATTGCAAAGAATTGTTGTTGGTTTGAGATTGGAATCATTGGGTGTTTAATGCTTTGAAGGGGGTGAAGATAGGAATTCCGTTTGCTGGGAAGGAGATGCTGGATTGGAGCCCTCTGGGTTGTATCTCTTCCTGAACCTTGTTATTCATCAATAAAGCTATCTTGGTTTCTCCTATATACTGATGTATCTTTGATGTATGATTGCATTAGTATGTTTATTTTATTTCTAATCCTGAACTAGTTATGAATATGAATCCATGTCTTGTGTAGTGTTCTCTTCTTGTGATCTTGCAGAAACCTCTTGAAGCTGAGCGAGCGAGAAGGCAAGTAGCTGGGAACGCTCAAAGAGAAGGGAAACTGGATCGAGGGACAAACGGAAGACACCGGTTAGTCCATCCATCCCTCTTCATTCTTAATTCATAAAGGAAGAATACTAGAATAGCTGTCTCTGTTTGTTGCTAAGGCACTGTCACACCTTAGGTGGATAGGATCGTCCTGCATAGGCATTTTTCCCCACAACACTATCCCGTGTAACATGTTATCGAATGTTATTAAATTTATTGTTTTGATTATTTCAAATGTCTATTTATCATACTAGAAGAAACTGCATCTACTAAAGTATTTAAATGTCTTGGAATATGTTGATATTCAATGTAATCAAATTCACGTTCCAAGAGACGAACTCTCAAAAATAAACTTAATAACACTGGATTTCTAATGGCATAAACCTTGTTAAGCTATAATACAACGAGTTCAGAATCCAACCTAATAATCAAACTTTGAATCCCAAATCAGATGGATTCATATAATAACTCAATCACTGCACTATACTTTGCAATATTATTCGTTGTTTGACCGAGGCTTACCCCATGCATAGACACTAACTCATCAGAGGGTGAATAGATAACCCAAGCTGTGGAAGAAATGTTCCGTGTACTACAACAAGCACCATCAGCAAAACCAACGTATGTTTGAAGAGACATCGACATCTGCAATATCAAGAGTAAAATCAGGATAAGCAGGAATAATGATAAGATCACTCTATAAACTAGGCACACTTTTCTAATCTAAAACACACCAACTGTAAAGAAACTAATCTAACAAAAATCTCCACACAAAATTTAAGCATAATATCTCTTTAGATAAAGTCCATTTCTGGGTTTACCTAAAGAGACACCATCAAAATCTATCAATTCATAAGCCCCTTTTTCCAGCTTTCGCTTAACAATGTAAAGACCATGCCACATAGGTACAAATTTTCCAGCCCCTAGCTTATTGTTCGCTTGATCATATAGTAAAACTAGGTTTACTTCTGAAAAATTATGACGTGTAACATTTCGATCATACTGAGCTTTTATTCGTTTCGCATGAGTCTTGTTTGCTATTGCAGCAATGCGTCGATTCTCATCTAGCTGAGCTAAGTACAAAAAATGTTTCTCTTCTTCAGAAGTATCTGGGAGTAATTCTATGGCTAATTGTAATGACAGAATTTCGCATTCAATAGGTAACACTGCTTCCAAACCATAGACCAGTTGAAAAGGAGTGAAACTAGTCATGTTTTCACTGAGGTCCGATACGCCCAAAGTGCTGAAAATAGCATGGTATGCCAATTTGACTTATGAATACCAATGATTCGTTTGATCATAGTGACTAAAAATTTATTGATAGCTTCAACCAGACCATTAGCATGTGGGTAATACGAAGTAGAACTATCATGGCGTAGGCCAAGTTGATTTGTCAGTTCAGCCATCATGATGTTTCGAAAGTGACTTCCATGATCAGTAATAATAGCTTGAGGAACACCGAACCTAGAAATTATATGATTGAATACGAAAGTTGCAACAGTCTTGTCGTCTACCGAAAATGTAGGCATTGCCTCGGCCCACTTAGTAAAATAATCTACCACTAGGATAATATACGCATGCCCCCCAGCCGAGTGAAGGTTACATGTAATAAAGTCAATACCCCACTTTGCGAAAGGACCGACATCAATTATAGGGTGAAGAGGAGCGGGTGGAGCATGCATTTAACGATCAAAGATTTGACAATTGTGGCATTTCCAGACTATATAGATACAATCTTTGAATAAGGATGGCCAGAAATAACCAGCGCGCAATGTCTTTTGGGCTATGGCATACCTAGACATATGACCGCCACATGCTCCAGAGTGACAATGATTCAGAACCTTTTCAACTTCTTCATGAGTTAGACAACGTCGGAAAACAGAATCCGCTCCACGATGATAAAGTGTATCACCAAGAATATTGTATTGTTGGGATTGGAAACGTATTTTCCGTCGCTGAGATCGTGAAATTTCAAGCCTGAAAAGATTAGGTTTGGAGATAAACAATAATATCTCCATACCAAGGATCAAGAGTACTGATAAGAAATAAGGATTCATCCGCAATGGGCTCTTACGCCACAGTTTCAGTATCAGTACGCGGGAAATCACACATCAGTTCGGCAAAAACCAAAGATTTCTTTGCCTTGTATTTTTCAAATTCCTGTAGGATAACTATCCATTTGGAATACTTGCCCCCTATTAATTGCTTATTCAAGATATACATCATAGGGTTACAGTCAGAAATTATTGTGGTTTTGCGTAATAAGATGTAGTGACAAAATCTTTGGATAGCTTGGACAGTTGCCAAGGCCAATTTCTCCACATGCAAATAGTTAAGCTCAGTCGGATGCAGAGTTTGACTAAGATAGTAAATCACATGTTCATTGTTGAATTTATCTTCCTAAACTAAAACCATCCCAATTGTGGAATGAGAAGAAGCGAGGTACAAAAAGTAATCCTGGTTGTAATTGGTAGGATGCAATAACGGTGCATGGGTCAACGCGTGTTTGAGTGCATCAAAAGATCGATCAGCGATCTCATCCCAAAAGAATGGAACATTCTGTTTAACAACCTGGTAAAACCCTTAGTTATCTCGGCGTAGTTAGGAATGAAATGACGTAAAAAAATTATTTCCCTTGAAAACTTTGGAGTTGGCGAAGAGTCGAAGGAGGAGGTAGATTGATGATAGCTTCAACCTTCGAGGGGTCGACATGAATGCCTGCCTTTGATATGACAAATCCTAGTAAGCAACCCGTTTCTACACAGAATACACATTTGTGTGGATTCAACTTAATTCGATAATGCTTACATCTCATAAAGATAGCTCGTAAATGAGTGAGATGATCAGCTCTACGCAATGAATGGGCAGGTAAATCATCGAAATAAGGCTGCACAATGTGCTTGATGTCATGAAATGCATAAGACATAGCCCTTTGAAAAGTTGCTCCAGTGTTCTTCAATTTAAAGGGTGATTTGCAATAAGCAAATGTCCCCCATGGGCAAACAAACGTTGTTTTAGCTTGATCAGTAGGGAGTATGTTGATTTGATTGTAACCGGAAAAACCATCCATAAACGAGAACATTTCACTGCCAGCATAATCATCAATAATTTGATCGATATATGGGGTTGGATAATTGTCTTTAGGACAAGCTCGATTAATATCCCTATAATCGATACATACTCTTATCATTCCTTGTTTTTTGTTGACAGGAACAATATTCGATACCCAATCGGTTAAAGGAATTGGATAAATGAAACCTGCGCGAAGTAATTTATCAACTTCGACTTTGATAGCAGCAGCATTTCGCAGATGTATTTGACGTAAGCGTTGTCGAACAGGTTTAGCATCCAGGTAAGTCTTAATTTCATGGACAATAATTTATGGGTCGATTCCTGGCATCTCTTCATATGACCAGGCAAAAACTTCACAGAATTCTTGAAATAGGGCTTTATAAGTTTGGATTTCATCGTCCGTACAGGAAGCACCTATATGAATGTTTTCAATAATTCCCGGCTTAATTGAAATGTCAATAGGAACCGTTCGAGAGATATTTTCCAAATTTAACTCAGAATCATAATGTTGCAATGGATTCTGTGGTTCTTTGACATAGTCAGTAGTAAAAATAGAGGAAAAATCATTTTCAAAATGATCAAGCTCAGGTAAAAACGAAGATCGGTGATGAAGATCTTCCCATGGTAAATCATCAACAGACAAAAGTTCACGAATCTTCTCATCAGTATGAACAAGATCATGAAATGTTGTTGTAGCGGAGGTTGATATCAAAAGTGATTCCCCTTGGATCACATTCATTGGATCATTTTCAGTTGAATAGGAATCAGAAAATGACTATACATCTTGATATGCAATTTCAAAGGGACTCAAAGGCATCGCACCACCAAATGAATCCACCTTAGAATCGGAAGGTACGATCCAAGGATCATCAAAAGTAACAGTATTCAATGAAATCATATGAATAGTTGCAATAGAAGGTGATACGTTAGGAGGAGAGAAGGAAAAAGTTCCAAATAAACTAGAATCTTTAATCAAACCTACGCCAACATCCTTGTAAGGGATAGTTATTTTACCAATGTGTTGAATACTATATATAGAGGCTGGGTCGGATGCGAAATAAGTCAGCTGGTCTATCATAACGATCTTTTCATTATGAGGAAACTTAATAAGCCAAAAAACCGATGAAACAATAGCAGTCATAACATAAGACAAACTGCGACCCAGGAGAAGGTTGTAATCTAGAGGGGCATCAACCACTTCCACATCTAGATTTAGGTTTTGCCTTCGACCCCTATAGATAAATCCTGCAAAATTCCAAAAGGATGGAACCCTCGGCCATCAAAAGCCTTAGAATTTTTGGAGACTAATTGAGTGTGGGAGAACCAAGTGATTTCCAACACTGGATCAACATAATACACGTAGAAGCCCCTTCATCAATCACAATCCGAAAGCAAGGTCTGTTTTTTACTAAAACTGGAATCTGGAAAACCATTTGATGAGGTAGGTGGGGTGTACTATTCTCTAAATCGAATATTATTAGGTTTGAATCCTGAATATCGACAGCTCCTATAGCAAAAAATAGTAATTTACATTGTGTTAGGCATGATTGTAGCACTTCCAAAGCCGACATTGCTGAAGGGGAAATAGCTAAGTCTTCAACAAAGTTGTTATTTTGAGCAACTCTCACATGTGGATTGAAAGCTGATTTCCGAAGTACACCTTTAGCAGGCGGTTTGATTACTAAGTCAGGGTTGGGTTTCTCGATCTGTAGTGGATCGAAACCACGAGGAGGTGTAGTTGATGTGTTTGAATTAGAAGATTCTGTTTCTTTACCACCAACAGGATTTTTACTACCATAATCTTGTGATCGCATTGCAATCCTGACATGAGACATCATCATAATG
Source organism: Pinus tabuliformis (assembly GCA_031772625.1). Classification (NCBI taxonomy): domain Eukaryota; kingdom Viridiplantae; phylum Streptophyta; class Pinopsida; order Pinales; family Pinaceae; genus Pinus; species Pinus tabuliformis. The sequence continues at coordinate 178,305,838 of CM062805.1, read as the reverse complement.
GGTTCTTCTAAGGCATTCGAGGAAGAACCTATCATCTTACTATCTTAAGTAGGAAAAGGATCCTTCAAGACAACAGGCATTTGAGAACCTTTAACGAATTTGGAAACCTCGGCTTGATGTGGGCAGTCTTTAGTAAAATGATCCTTGTCGCAAATGAAACAAGGATAGCGAGTTTTCCATTTTTCGTCAGTAGATTCATTTTTATCCATTTTATCTTTTGAATTTGGTTTGTTTTTCTTCTTCCCCTTCTTTTTACTACCAAATTTTGATTTGGTCGTAGATGATTCTACGACATGGATGCCCGCAGAAATTTCAGCGGAAGAATCTCCTGTCGGGGAATCAGGTAAAGTTATTATAGGAGAATAATTTTTTGAAGATTTCTTCTTACTTTTAGTACTAATTGAACCAATCATACCATCAGCGGCATGAAACCCTGAAGGAGTTGCAGTTATTTGACCGTGTTTTAGAAGATCAGGATTTTTTCATGTAAAGTACCTGACTGCGTATAGATGAGGTCAAGGTATTGAGCCTGAGCAATGACTTGCTCTTCAGTGACAACTCCTCCCTTAGCTACATCTTCAGTGATTTTGGGTAACAATGATTTAATGAACCATTCCGCTAAAATTTGATCCGGAATGAAAACTTTCACTAAACGCCTTCTACGTCGCCATTCATGAATATGATCAGAAATATATGTGGACGTGGATTGTTTCAGTGAAGTTAACAGTTTCGTGCCATTGTCGTATCTGACAGGCAACTGAAAATGAGTTAAGAAAGCAGTGGCTAACTGATTGAAATTATTAAAAGAGGCTCGTGGTAACTCAATGTACCATTTGGTGGCAAGACCAATAAGAGTTTGTTGAAAAAGACGCAATCGAATTGAATCATCAATGATTGAATTAGATGCACACCAGAGGTGATAAGTCATAACGTGATTTGACGGATCCTCTCCTGACTTACCCTTGAATTTCGGGATATCACTAGGAAACTTACTAGGCATTGGCAGCCAATACGGAAGACAGTAAATCGGATCGTTCGTAAGGCACGAAAAATCAGGTAAATCCAAAGTTGCAATAAATGGTAACTGACGATTAGGGTAACGAAAACCCTGAGTAATGAGACCAGTTCCAGGAGGAGGATATCCAGGATAACCTGGAATCAGATTTTCATTAGGAATGTTATAACCTCCTGGAAAACTAGGATTAATCGAACCAAACTGGGGTTGTTGAGGCTGTTGATAAGTATAGCCAGGATAGGGTTGATACTGATAAACTGGGTTTTGCACAGTAGGATTGAATTGATACTGTCCTTGGTACGGTTGATATGTGAATTATGGTTGATTTGTGGCAATTGTAGCAATTGTACTTGTACCAGCTTGTCCTGCAGGCATCTGGACCGAAGTCTGAACTGTAGGTCCTGACTGTGGCACAGAGACTTGAGGAATTTACACTGATGCAGGGATAGTAGAAACGAGATCTACAGATACTCCAGAAATAGGTGTTGTAGGTTGAACAGAAGCTGCAGTAGTTTGAGGCGGAGTACTAGGTGAGCTAGGTCCAGGCTGCTGAACTAGAACAGGTGCAGGGATTTGAACAGTAAGTTGGACAGTTTGCTAGGTTGGACCAGAAACCAAAGGTTGTCCAGGTTGATTAGATAACTGCACGTTAGGTTGAAAATTCTGTTGAGTTTGAGACAGATTCCACACCATGTTCATTTCGGAGTATGGACCCATAAAAGGTTGTGCATATGGAGGACCATAACCTGGTTGAACGTAGGGCTAATAATTAAGCGGTACATTTCCAGCTCCTTGTAAAAATTATTGACCAAAAGGCAGTTGGAAAACTTGAATTGGGTACTAACCTTGAGGTTGATAACCCTGAGGCACGTACTAAATCTGGGGTTAACCTTAGGGTATGTACTGAGGCTAGGGTTGACCTTGGGGTATGTACTAACTCTAGGGTTGACCTTGGGGTATGTACGATCCTAAAGGTTGAAAACCTTGAGTTAGACCTCCAGGCAGTAACTGACTACCTTGAGGTTTCCCCCCAGGCGGTAACTAACTACCTTGGGGTTGCCTGCCAGGCGGTAACTGACTACCTTGAGGTTGCCCCCTAGGCGGTAACTAACTACCTTGAGGTTGAGGATTTGGAATACTACCAGACATCATAAGGATTTGCTCTGTGTTCAACATTTGAGTTCCATTAATACCATATGATAACTCTCATTCAGTCGGTCAAGGAGTTGCTCCTGAAAAAGTACCAGAGAGTGGCTGGTACCCCGAAGGAATAGAAGGACTGCCAGATAAAAATGTTTCCGGTGATTGGGAAAACATAGATGATTGTCTTGACATGATCGATGAAGGATAATAACCTCTTGGTGTAGGATGAAAAGGAATTTGAGGTGGTGAAAAACTAAGACCCGGGTTTTGTAAAAAAATTGTCAATGATAAATACCAAACGTCACCCCTAAAAGGACTGTAGAATATTGATTCATGCTCCCTAAGATTTAAAATCTGTTGGTTTTCGGGAAGAGTTACTTCTTCGTCTGGACTAACAAGTTCTTCAATAGAAATGAGGCTAGAAGGAAGATTTTAAGTAATGATATTTCTTATCCTAGGTGAACCAGGATCACTAGAAGTTGGAGAAGCAAATCCTGAAGTTGGAGTAACAGCAGGTTCAGTGTCAGGCTCAGAAATTTCAAGTTCTTTAGCTAATTCACTGGAAGGATAAATACTACCAGTAACTTCAGAAAATGAAATTGGCTCTTGAATATGCTATATTGTTTGTATTTGATAATCAGGATGAACAATTAAAGATGACTCTCCGACTTCTGGTGATCCAACTGTACTGTCACTAGGTGATACAAGAGCTTGTAGCCCTTCAAGTTGGCTTGGTGTATACTCAGGAGGTTTCCCCTGAAGTCTACAAGATTGTCTCAGTAATTCGGCCACGATTAAATATTAATTATGTTGAGAATGCAACAAGATGATGGAGCTTAGTGGAAAGGAGTCGCCTTCACTAAGTGGGCCCGCGGGCAAATTATGGCGCAAAGACTATTTTTAGACTATGTCTATTTTTAGACATATGGATCATTTCTATGAGCTGCAGAATGTTGTTTATGGATGATTGATCATGTTGGGAAAAATAGATGGACTTCTATTTTTGGATCACAGCAGGAGTGATCAGAGTCTATTTTTAGACTACTAGTCAAAAATAGAAAAGTCAAATATTATTGTCTCATAATAATATTTAGACTATAAACTTTATCTTATTCTCTTGGAGCACTTGAGTTTGAGCTACAGATGTGGCACAAGTAGCTGTCAGAAGGAAATACGCTTTCTTTGTGGGTCAGTTGAGTTGTTGCATGCAGGACTTCAGTTAGAACTCAAGCAATTGAGTTTGGTGGAGTTGATTGTGGAGTTGATGGAGTTGTGTTCAGTTTGACTTGGTTAAACTAGTTGTAATTAGTCTAACTGCAAATAGACTAATGATGAGTTGTTAAACTAATTATTAACTCATAAAGCAACTAAATAATACATCAGTTAACTCAGTTGCATGTCAGTGAATGTACAGTTCAACAGGGACAGGTGTTAGAGATTGAGATTGCTATCAGTTGTGACTATAGTTGTGCATGAGGATTTGTACAAGCAATGTATTGAGTATGCCAATGAGTATTGCATTGATTTTCCTAGTAGAATAGCCTCTGATCATGTGATTTCCAGTGTGAGTGATTCTCAGCAGGTTTATGTAATAGAGGCAAGCAAAGCAATGGAGCAGATTTGAACTTGTGACTTGTTTGGGTCTGAGCTGGTTTGTGTGTAACAGGTGGAGATAGTGCTGGATACTTGAGAGGAGTATTGTACTATGTAATGTTACATGTTCTCAATCATTAATATATAGATAGTGTGGGGTTTTTAGCTGTAAGCTTTCCCCGGGTTACATACTGTGTTAATGTGTGCATGCTATTGATGTTTCATTGTTTTTGATACTACTAAATTGATGATCAACATAGAGGAGCTTATGTATTGTGCATGTATTCCACAATAGTTCATGATCAAGATAATCTATGTTGAATATGTGTTTATTATTCAAAATTTCTACATGGTATCAGAGCAGTTGATCATTAGATCTACTATTCAAGAAGTGTTTACATTCTATTTCTTTAGGCAGAGTCTGTAATCGGGCCAGGTAGCCTCTGGATTCATCCTTCCTTTGGAAGGTGAGATATCCGGTGAATGCCCATACAGTCAATCTCTGTACGAGAAATACTTTGTTCTCACGAATCTTAGATCCGAGGCGGTTGAGTTTGGAGCTGGTGGAATTCGAATTTGCAGCAGTTTTTTATTGGTGTCAACGTTGCAATGTCTTTCAACGGATTGCGATTGGAGTATGCTGTTGAGGGCAGCTCAAACTATATTGCATGGAAGGATAGGATGGAGGAAGTATTGGATGATAACGGGCTGAAGGAGTTCATAGAGGCTAAGGTCCCAAAACCTACTGATGTTGCCACAGCTGAGGCTTGGCAAAAGAAGACAGCAAAGTGTCGAAGGATTCTATTGGAGGGCGTGAAGGATCACATTGTGTCCAGCCTGCATGGAAGGACTTCTCCATACTTGATGTGGAAGGCTTTAACAGATCTATTACAAAGCAAGAGTGATCAGAGGAAGATGGTGCTCAAAGATAAACTCAGAAACATCAAATGCGAGAAGGGTGACAGTATGCCCAAGTATCTCACGAAGTTCACTCAGTGTCGAGATGAGCTGGGAAGTGTGGGGTTACTGTTGATGATGAGGACTTGGTGAGCTTGGATCTCTTTGGTCTTCCAAAGAGTTGGCATTCCTATCAGGACTTTGTCAATGTTCGGGAGAAATTGCCAGGATGGAAGAGACTGAGGTCAGATCTTGTGCAGGAGGAGATCAGGCGGAGTACCAGGGACGGATCTTCATCAAAGGGAACTGATGAAGAAAATTGCGCTTTGGTTGCCAAAGCAAAGAAGGGGAAGAGCAAGAAAGCTTCTCAGTCTGGTGCGAAAGGCAAGAAGCAGGACATGTCCAAGGTGAAGTGTTTTCACTGTCACCAGCACAGACACTATTCCACTAATTGTCCGCAGAAGAAGAAGAACAAGCAAGCTGCTGGATCTGCAGCAGGGGAGGCTCTAGCCTCGCAATTTGAGCTTGATTTTTCATTGATCGCATGCTTGGTTTCAAGTGTGATGGGATCGGTGTGGTTCTTGGACAGTGGTGTGTATTTTCACATGACGGGAGATCGAGATTTGTTTTCTGATCTGGAGGACAAAGATCTTGGAGTGCACATTGAGATGGGCGATGATGGTAGATACAGTGCGACCGGTATCAGTACCATTTCCTTTGAGAGGGAGTCTGGTAAACCCTTCATATTGAAGGAAGTGATGCATGTTCCAGGATTGAAGAAGAATCTTATCTCTGTGGTGATGTTAGAAGACAAGGGGTATGATGTTGTTTTCAGCGAGGGAAAGGCTTTCCTGCATAGCAAGAAAACTGGAGAAACCCGAAAGATAGGGGTTCGAGTGAGGAACCTTTATCAGTTGCATGTAGATGGATGCACAGCAATGGCATGCAAGGCAGAAGGATTTGTGACCTGGGATGATGGCGAGTTTTGGCACATGAGATTGGGTCACCTTCACCATGGAGCCTTGAAGATACTGCAGCAGATCACTACAGGGTTTCCTAAAGGCACTCTTGCGCAGTCAGATCAGTGCAAGGGGTGTACTTTGGGAAAGTTTGTGAAAGCCACCTTTCACGAGAAGGATAGTCGCGCCACGACGATCCTTGAGAGAATTCACACAGACGTTTGTGGACCTTTCTTATTGCTTCGACAGCAAAACACAGGTATTATGTGATTTTTGTTGATGATTTCTCTCGTAAGTGCTGGATCTTCTTCATGTAGAAGAAGAGTGAGACATATTCAAAGTTCTGTGAATTCAAAGCACTGGTCAAGAAGGAGTTGGGGAAGAAGGTGAAGGCTCTTAGGAGCTATAATGGTGGTGAATACATCTCTGACGAGTTCAAGGATTTCTGCAAGGCAGAAGGGATTCGAAGAGAGCTCATAGCTCCCCATAACCCACAGCAGAACGAGGTTGCTGAGCGAAAGAACAGAACGATCGTGGGTGTTGCACGGGCAATGTTGCATGATCAGGGCCTACCCCTTCACTTGTGGGCAGAAGCATGCAATACAGCAGTTTATGTGCAGAACCGTTGTCCTCAAAGGATACTTGGCATGAGTACACCCGAGGAGGCTTATTCTGGTAACAAGCCTGATCTTTCTCATTTGAGGATTTTTGGTGCTAACATTTACATGCATGTGACGAAGGATGCCAAGAAGAATTTGGAGCCAACCGTAGAGGTTGGGATATTTGTGGGGTACACTGATACACCCCACAACTATCGTGTGTATTTTCCAAACAGTGGTAAAATTGTTGTGCGACGGGATATAAAATTTGAGCAGGAGAAAGCCATGAAGTGTTTGCTTGAGAGGCAGCTACACTTGCATGCAGATGAGGAGCTATTAGTTCCTAAAGATGAGCTTCAAGATGTGGATCAGCCACAGGACGAGGTTCATGGAGTGGAAGAGACCACTCATGCAGCGCCAACCATCAGAGGGTGAAAGCGCTTGACAGAAGCTGAGCGACTGGCTCAAAATGCAGAGAAAGTTGTAGGACCACCCACAGCCCAACGCAGGTAGGGACAGTCACCTGATCTGTACACTAGATACATGGCTCTAATGAGCAATTGTGTTGTGACTGAGCCATCCTCTTTCGAGGAAGTTGTGGAGGATCCCGCATGGGTAGACGCCATGGTGGAAGAGTATGATTCTATTGCCAGAAACAGTGCATGGGAGATTGTTCCTAGACCAGAAGGGAAATCAATGGTGGGTTCGAGATGGATCTACAAAGTTAAGCAGGCAGCTGACGGGAGTGTGGAGAAGTACAAGGCAAGATTTGTCTCCCGAGGCTTTTCACAGATAGAGGGGATCGATTATGAGGAGACCTTTGCACCTATCACAAGGTATTCTTCCATACGGATGATTCTTGTTCTCTCAGCGTAGATGGGATGGCACATTCATCAGATGGATGTGAAGACTGCGTTCCTCAATGGAATCATTGAGGAGGAGGAGTACATTGAGCAGCCCGAAGGCTTTGAGGTCTTTAGCAGCGAGTCGCATGTGTGCAGGCTCAAGAGAGCGTTGTATGGGTTGAAGCAAGCACCACGTGCTTGGTACACACGGATAGACAGCTATTTCACCGGACTTGGATTCTCCAAGAGTGAGGCGGATCCTAACCTCAGATTGTGGTGGAGGGTAAGTTTCTTATCATTGTACTTTATGTAGATGATTTGATTCTAACGGGTGATGAGTTGTTGATACTTTCATGCAAGGATGATCTTGCTAAGGAGTTTGAGATGAAGGACTTGGGCCTCCTTCATTATTTCCTGGGATTGGAAATTTGGCAGCACAGTGGTGGACTGTTTGTTTCTCAGGGTAAGTATGCTCGGGAGATACTAGAGAAGTTCAACATGCATGGCTGCAAGCCAATTGATACTCCTCTTCCTGGAGGTTGGAGGAAGGAGGATTCCACTTCAGCAGAAGAAGTGGATGCCACTATTTATCGACAGTTGGTGGGGTCGCTTATGTATCTGGTCAATACACGACCCGATATATGCTATGCAGTTAACCAGCTTTCACAAGCTATGGTTAAGCCTACCAAAATCTTCTGAAAGGCGGGCAAGCATGTAATGCATTATTTGAGAGGCACATCGGGATATGGATTGTGGTACAGACAGGAGGATGAGGTGAAGCTATGTGGCTTCACGGATGCAGATTGGGCAGGGAGCCCAACGGATAGAAAGAGAACATCAGGAGGGGTCTTCAGTATCGGGTCGACAACAGTTTCTTGGTACAGCAGGAAGTAGAGATCTGTGGCACTCAGTTCAGTAGAGGCCGAGTATATGGCAGCAAGTTTGGCTGCATGCGAGGCTATATGGATGAGAAAGATTTTGGTCGGTTTGTTTGGTTCTCACTTGGATCCTACTGTGATTTACTGTGATAACCAGAGTTGCATTAAACTCTCGGCTAATCCTGTATTTCATGATAGATCTAAGCATATTGACATCAGGTACCATCATATCATAGATTGTGTGCAGCAGAGAATCATGTTACTTTCATACATTCCAACGGAGGATCAGGATGCTGATATCTTGACGAAGGCACTCACCAGGAGAAAATTCGAATATCACCGAGGCAGGATAGGGGTTGGAGAATCTGTGTGGACTACCGAGAACTGAACAAAGCTACCAAGAAAGACCATTTCCCTCTACCTTTCATAGATCAAGTGTTGGATGGACTGGCAGGAAAGAAGTTCTTCTCTTTCCTGGATGGGTTTAGCGGGTACAACCAAATCCAAATCAGCCCGGAAGACCAAGATAAGACCACCTTCACTTGTCCTTGGGGCACCTTTGCCTACCGAGTCCTTCCCTTTGGGCTATGCAATGCTCCTGCTACCTTCCAGAGAGCTGTCTTAAGCATCTTCTCGGAGCTGGTCCATGATGCAGTGGAAATCTATATGGATGATTTTACTCCTTATGGGGCCAACTTCCAGGAAGCATTGTCCAATCTGGGAAAAGTCCTAACTAAATGCATTGAGATGAACTTGTCCCTTAGTCCTGAAAAATGTGAATTCCTAATGACTGAAGGGACCGTGCTAGGCCATACCATTTCTTGCCAAGGGTTACAGGTGGATCCTAACAAAATTGCTCTCATCAAGAAGGTTCCACCTCCTCAAAAGGTAAGGGATGTTTGGAGTTTCTTGGGATTAGCAGGATATTACCGGAGATTCATTAAAGACTTCAGCAAGCTAGCCTCGCCATTGTTTGGCCTGTTGGCAAAGGATGTGGAGTTTAAATGGACTGACGATTGTCAGAGGGCTTTAAATGAATTGAAGGACAAGTTGGTGTCAGCCCCAATCCTGAGAGGTCCAAACTGGGCCCTACCTTTCCACATCCACACTGATGCCTCGAACAAAGCCATAGGTGCAGCTTTAGGACAAGTTGAGCAAAACCTTCCATATGCCATTTACTTTGTTAGCAAAAACTTGTCCAAAGCTGAGCTGAATTACACTGTAACCGAGAAAGAATTCTTGGTTGTGGTCCATGCACTGAACAAGTTCCGACATTATATCACTGGCTATCAAACCTTTGTACATACAGACCATGCTGCAATTAGATATTTAATGAATAAACCAGATGTGAATGCTCGTATTATTAGATGGTTACTTTTATTGCAGCAGTTTGATTTGACCATTGTTGACAAACCAGGTAGAGAAAATGTTGTTGCTGACTTTTTATCTAGATTGGATTTGTCTGCAAATGAGGATGGAACGGTGGATGACCAGATGCCCGATGAACATCTGTTTGCTATTTCAGTACTCTCTCCATGGTTTTCTGATATAGCAAACTACCTTGTTTCAGCACAGTTCCCTCCGCACCTATCTTCCAGAGAGAAGAGCAGAATCATCAGAAAAAGTGCCTCATTTACTTGGATCGGGGGCAATCTGTTCAAGCTTGGCCCCGATCAGATCTTGAGGCGTTGTGTAAGGGAGGAGGAAGTCTTTGATATCCTCCTCACCTGTCATGATGGGCCTTGTGGAGGACATTTTGCAGCAAAGAGAACTGCCTTCAAGATCCTGCAGGCAGGCTACTATTGGCCCACACTTCATCAAGATGTCAGAAGATATGTCAGCCAGTGTGACCAATGCCAAATAATGGGGAAACCGACCCAAAGGGATGATATGCCTCTCCAACCTCAGGTGACTCTTGAGCCATTTGAGAAGTGGGGTATGGACTTTGTGGGCCCAATCAACCCTCCTTCAAGGCAAAGGTCTTACATCATTGTGTGCACTGACTACCTGACAAAGTGGGCAGAGACCAAAGCAATCAAAGCAGCAACAGAAGAAAAGGTGGCCGAGTTCCTAAGAGAAAACATCTTCTATAAGTTTGGCTATCCAAGAGAGCTGGTCACCGATCAAGGGAGCCATTTCACCTCCAACCTGGTTGAAGATCTACTAGCTCATCACAAGATCAAGCATAGGACTTCCACCCCCTATCACCCTCAAGCAAATGGGCAGGTGGAAGTCACCAATAGAGCATTAGAAGGGATCTTGACTAAAGTGGTGAGCAGCAGCAGGAAGGACTGGGCAGATCGCCTGGTTGAAGCCACATGGGCTTACAACACCACTTGGAAGACCACCACCGGCTTCACACCTTATGAGCTGGTCTATGGGAAGAAAGCTTTGCTGTCCATTGAGTTTGAATACAACACTTTGAGGATGGCAGCTCAGCTGGACCTAGATCTCAGCCATGCACAACAAGAAAGGTTATTGCAGCTGAGTGGACTGGATGAGCACCGAAAGCAGGCCCTCCTTCACTCAAAAGTGGTTCAACTTCAGAGAAAGGTGTGGCATGACCAACATCTCCATGACAAGCAATTTCAGCCGGGAGATTGGGCTTTGTTGTATGACTCCAGATACAAAGATTTCAAGGGGAAGCTGAGAACCAGATGGCTAGGGCCATATTCAGTGGAAAAATGTCATGACAATGGATCTGTTCTTATTCGGACCATTGATGAGGAATCCATCCCCATGCTTGTCAATGGGCATCGATTGAAGATCTACAGGAAGCCTCCCTCAAGACAAGAGTTCATCAAAACTATGGAGAAGACAGTGTTGGTCATAGAGAAGGGTTCTGCCTCTGCTTTGGGCATACCCTAAAGAATCTAAAAAAAAGAATAATAATAATAATAAAGATCCTTGGGTGAAAACCTTTCTGAGGTGCCCAAGGCATGTGGTAGGGGTAAAAACCTCATTGAGGCGCCCCTATTGTCTTTTCAAAAAAAAAAAAGAGATTGGAAAAAGATCCTTGAGTGAAAACCTCTTTGAGGCGCTTAAGGCAGATGACAAGGGTGAAAACCTCAATGAAGCGCCCCTGTTATCTTTCAAAAAAAAAAAAAAAAGAGAAAAAAAAAAAAAAAAACAAAAAAAAAAAAAAAAAAAAAAAAACAAGGTCAGCGGATTCATTATGTAAAATTTCATGCAGGTGTTCTATGGAGGAGAGGAAGCCTCTCAACTCAAAGCCAAGGGTCCTCATCATGCAGTCAGGACACCTCACCAGCACCTCCCCCAGGAATACTCATTTTCTCCAAGGTATGTGCAATTTTATTACAGCTTGAGTCTTCTACAGGAAGATGCAGAGTTTCTACAGGAAGATGCAGATTTTCTACAGGAAGGTGCAGACTCTCTACAGGAACACAACCTTTCTACAGGAAGCTCTGTATTTCTACAGGAAACTTCCTGTAGAAGCTCAGAACGGGCCAGAATTCATTCCATGAGGAGATCTAACGGCTAAGGATCGGTTTGGACGCATGCAAGCCACTGTTGTCACCCTTGCACATTGTTGTTATCTTGTTCCACCATCCTTGTCGACATGCAACAAAGTTACCTGCACCAGCAAAGCAGATCGATGAGTCTCGAGAAAAAGAAAATTGTAAATGAAAAAAACGCTAGAGATCTCACACCATGTGCATCTCAGTCATCCAGAAGCTCCGGGAGCATGATCGTGAGGCCATCCATCATCGTGCAGCATGCACCCAAGGAGGAAGAACTTTTCCAAGACATCCCGCGGGAGTCCTGTAACAGTTAAGCCTGCTAGAGTGGATACCATTCATAGCGCAGGCCATATGCAATGAAACATGGGCGCATGCAACTAAAGCATCCCATCCATCATCGGCAGCTTGTGAGCATGGACCTCCGGGCCTGTGTAAGTTCGCCAGCAGCAGGTAAATCGACTCATCAGTGTCCAAAGAACCGAAACATCGTGTGCAGCCGCGCAGGTAAGTGTCTCGACCCTTCCTTCCATCAGATTGCATGAATGTTACTTTGATTGATTGCTAAGTGTAAAGGTGAATGGGTTGAGCGGCCGTATGGCCATTTGGCCGGCCACGTCGGCCAGTTAATGGTCTAGTTGGATGTGTGGGTGGCGGCCATGACAAAAAGAATGGGCAGCACGCACATGAGAGCAATCCAGTCGGAAAAAAAAAAAAAAAAAAAAAAACGAGTTTAACAGAAGAGGCGGTGGCAGATCTGTGGGAATTGATGCGACAGCAGGTGAACGCGCAGTTGAATGATGGGATGACGTCACCCAACGGTCCGGCGGGGACAGCTCACCCCCGCGCCACGGATTCCGCCAATTCAAAATCTAATCGGCTAGATTGCACTCATGCATTTATCAACCACCGGTTTGAACTCGAGCGGCTATCCTGATCTTTCTGCAGTTCGATACGTCGATCCTTTGGCTATCAGAACGATTGTGAAGCACACCCAAGGCGCAGACCGACTGCAGTCCTTCCCGAAAATCGCGCGCTGCATTCTACATGAACGTTGTCATTCTACAGGAACGCTGTCATCCTACAGGAACGCAGTTTCTACAGGAAAGCGGGTGCCTCACGTAAAAAGGTGGCAAATTAAAAAGGTAACCCTGAACTCTTCATGCAACTGGTTATTAAAGGTGGCAGAATTGTCGTCCACAGTCTGGTCAAAGAAAACCGGTGAAATTGTTGTCTGTTGTGCCTATACTGTCATTCTACAGGATGTCGAGTAATTAAATTGTGTTAAGTTCCTCAGGGATAAGTTTTGCGGATTATGTGCATGACATTCTACGCTCTGTCTCAGTAAACCAAATTTCTTCCACAATCACCACCTCTGGTTAAGGAAAATGTTTTATCATGCCGGGTGGGTTTATTAGACGAGAACCCACTGATTCAACCAAGTTAAGGGAAAACCAGGAGGTGGTGGAGCTCTTCACACGGGTTCAATGGATATCTTTTTGTGACAAATTGCAGGGTTACGACGATGAAGTGGCAGAAGAATTTTTGCAGGCTCTGAAGCCGAAATCCAAGACACTGGCCACAGTGAACTTCAGGGGTCTAAGCCTCAAGCTCACCCCGCAATATATCAGTCGAATTACTGGACTTCCGATGGGTTTGCCATGGGATAAGGAAGAAAGGAAGTTGAGCCAGCAGGCCAAGAAATAATTCTTTCCACCTGAGGAGGAATTCTCGGAGGACAAAAATGGGGTGCGAAGAACCAGCTTGCTGCCACCATGGAATGAAGTTAGCCTGCAAATCATGAAGTATATAACCTGTGAAGGTCGTTTTAGCATCATGTACGCGTATCACTTTCGGTTGCTCACTGAATTGAGGCACCGGATTGATCTTCCTGTAGAAGAGAAACTGAGCATTCCTTATTTCCTGCTACAGTCCCTAATTGAGTGTGCCACAAAGTTAAAAGAAGGCATACCAGATCAAGTAGCCCACCATGGGTTGATCAAACTTCTTGTGGAGGATGTGCTTCATTCATATAAGGTTCCCCTCTCATGGGAATCATTCTGGAATTTGACAAGATATGGAGACATAAGAATGCTGACTGAAGAAACGGGTTCCTCCAGCAGTGAGGAAAAAAAAGCAGTGGCCGAGGGAAAGAAAGAAAAAGGCCAGAAGACCCCGACCACAGTGCAGAAGAAAGAACAAAAGAAGAAGCATGAGAAAAAGGATGACAAAGAAAAAGGTGACACACCCATCTTGTCAGCAAGGGACAAGAGGTTGAAGAGCAGAACGGACAAAGCTGAGGTGGTCCACATCAGCCCAAGTACCTCATCAGCACCTGCAACCAAACCAAAAAGCAAAACCCATGCAGCGAAGCAAGCCAAGGTGGTGACACCCGTGTCTACAGGAAAGCAGAAACAAGCTTCTACAGGAAGCCCGAAAACAGAGAAAGGGTCTTCTACAGGAAGCCCGAAAATTACCAAAACAGGGGCTTCTACAGGAAGCCCTGAAAAGGTGAAACCCAAGGAAAATAAGGTGGACATTCTGGCAAGGGAGGCAGCAGTTGTATTAGCTGGCCTCAGCACGCCACCTAAGCCAAAAGAAAAGAGGAAGAGGGAGACCCCTCTATACTTTAAAGCTCGAAGAAGTGTTAGGATAAAGACGGGCAAGCCACAGCCTCCGTCCAGCAGCCCGATTGTCATCGAAGATACCCCTGCTTCTCCCAAGGAAAAGTCCCCCTCAAGGATAATAGTCACCTACGAGAAGGGGAGTCCAAAGAAAAATACGTGGCAAGAAAGGTTAGATCTGTTGACTGAAAAAACTCGGCTACAGGAAGCTGAAAATGTTCTACAGGACACTCTGGCCCGGCTACAGGAAACGGAGAAGAGGGAAGGAGAAGGACCCTCATCACCACCAAGGGAGGGTGAGGTAGAGCCACCTAAAGAGGCAGAAGAAGTACATATACCAGAGCCCAGCCCTCAGCCTAGTCTGAGTTCATACTATACCTTTTTAGAGGCGGGCAAAATCATACCGCAGAAATTTACGGTACCCCTATTTTTTGCATTGGAGGAAGAAAGAGTCCGTACCCACACATGGATGCAGATCGCCAAGTCAAAGGGTGTGGCGGACATAGGCCCTTTACAAGAGCAACTCAAGGAGGTCAGAGTGAATTCACCATGGCTAAACATGTGGCTAATTGCCAACGTGTGCTTCTACAGGAAGAAAACCAGAAGCTGAGATTGCAGCTACAGGAACTAAGGGCAGGGGCAGGTACATCCTCCAAAGACACCACAGAAGAACAACAAGGCAAAAAGGAGCTGACCACCGGTCTTGAAGAACCAATGACACTTCTACAGGAAGCAGAACAGTAGGCACAAATTGAAGTGCAAGCTCTAAAAGAACAGCTGCATCAAAAGGAAGCACAATTGGCCTGCATGGCCAACTGGGCCATGGAGGCAATACAGTGCAGACAACCTGCAAAATCCTATGGATTGTACTTAAAAGATCAATGGCTGCAGTTCCAAATAAATACCTTGGCACAAAGAGGTATTTCTCAGATCCAAAACCCACAACAATTTTCTAAATTGTGCAGTACTAGTTCATCAGAAGACAAAGCCAAATTAGCAGAGTTCTACCTCCACAATTTGGCTTTGCCTAATGAAGTCTCCTGGGATCCCAATATTGCCTTGGGTGATATGCAATTGATGGTGTTCGCTTCATGGTTGAACCATGAGGATCAAAGAGCAGCTGAAGAAAAATCGGTCATGAACCGAGAATTGAGCGAGCCACTGTTCATTCGAGCAGAACCAGAGGATCCGGTTGCACTCATCTCAGCCCACCAACAGTTGTCTACTGATCCCACAGCTTCCTTGAGAATTATGGACCAACAGGCCCAAGCCATAGCTCATTTTGAAGACATGGAAAGATTGTTAGGAGAAAGTGCTGCCCAAGCATGTACATGCAGATGGAATACCTTGGCACACAGTTTGAAAATCCGAGAGTACCATACCCCAATTCGGATGAGGGAAGCTTTGGCAAGGGTAGACCTTTACAAGAAATCCATGCAAAGCCTCCAGGCCAGCTGGATTGGCCTTAAACTCAGCCCACCATTACTGCTAGGGTTGACTGAAGGCAATACAGAGGAGGATGACAGTGAACAATGGGAAGAGGTGAACAGGAAAGCAGGGTTTCATATCAGCAAGGAGGACACTACCACAGAGGCTTGGGATGTAAGGGAAGCAGTAAAAGCAATGAAGGATGAAGATTTGGATTAAGTTGCTCAAGGATGAGCAAATATTTTAGCTGGGGGGTGATGATGAGCCCCAATTTTTGGTACAATTTGGGCTCATATTGGCCTACTTACCTTGCTCAACCATTCATCTTTTATCACTTATGCATTCATTTCTTAGTATATTCATGTTGTTTGTAGGAAGAAGGGCAGGCATTGTATCTATGTGGCTAATACATGATGATTTTAGGTTTTTGGCATTAAAGAGAGCAAAAGACCACGCAAATGGAGACAAGGAGACAGCAAAGGTGACATTGCGGGTTCATAGGGAGGTTGTCCACAGTCTTGATGACCTTCCTCGTGATTTTCACCTTAACTCCGAGCTCCAACAGCTCTCCCCACCGAGCTTAAAGGCAGCCAACACGTTCTACAGGATCAGCAGTTTGACTTTCAGTTGGACAGCCAAGCTCCACGAATGGAGGAAGCCAGCTTGATCTTCATTGTGTATAAATATGAAGGCCGTAGCCTTTGTTAGGAGCTTTTTGAACTTTTGGGACTGATATTGTAATTTCTGAGCACAGCTCGGTGTTTGTTTTTGTAAGCTAGTTTTGGCATGACATTAGACTTTTGATTATGAATAAAGGCAAGCAGATTTGGATCTAATTCTGAGCTTTTAAGGGAGCTATAGCTCTCAGGTTAGGGCCCAACCTGAGAGCAATAGATGTCCTCTTCTTGTAGTGTTAATTGCCTTTCTTTCCAGCACTTTGTTTCCTTGTTTGATATGCATTTCAAGAACACAGTCTGCTGATTTGATTTCTTTAATGAGATTGAGTAGGATTAGCTTATGGTTAAATCACTTTCAGTTGCTTAGATTAGAATAGGAGGTTTGTAATTCACTGGAGCTCCAAGAAAAGGTTGTTAGTGCCTTCACTGCCATCTCTGTTTAGGGATTGGGGTGCAGTCTATACCAACCACCAAAAAACACAGTATTTTTCCACTTTTATGCAAGCTGCAACACAGTCGTTTTAATCGTGGATCCTTCCATGCATTTTGCTCTTGAGCCATACTTCTTAATTACAATTCCATGCACGACTTTTCTTCATGATTTACATTGCTGTTCATTGGTTTAATAGCACAGGTAGCACAGGTTAATGGATGCTCGTTTTTGGTGCAAGTCATAAGAAATTTGTTTTATTTACACTGCTCAAGATCATTCCACTTCCTTCTTCTTCTTCCTAACCTCGCCTCAAGCCACCTACTCGACCTCTGTTCAGCTCGTTCACCTTCCAACTCTTCCATTGCCCACGTAGCTCCATCTTTTTGACCTTTCGTTGCTGCCATCCTTCTATTCACCAACCAACTCTGTGCACTCTCTCTCCATCTTATTTCTCTGCCCCTGAGCCATCACAAGCTCCATCTCCACCTTACCTATCCACCCATACCGCTCCATCACTTCACCATCACCCAAAACTCCCATGGTAGAACATCCTGTAGAAGGTAGCAGACTTCCTGTAGAATTCCTTAGTTTCCTGTAGGATCCCCTGCAGACATCCTGTAGAAGCCTGCAAACTTGGTTGCCGAGCACCTGAACGTTGTAGACTTCTATGGACTGATGCTAGGGATCCTCTGGGACCTCTCCTAGCCCTCCTGACCTTTCCCAAGCTTTCTCTCCCTTCGCACCATCTCTGCACAGCCAAACCCTAATAAGAAACAAAACCGTAATCACTCCAACCACTTAAGAAAAAATACAAAAACAATGTTCTTTTTCATGGAAGTAGTTTGAGTTCATGCATTTCACATCACTAGAAGTAATGGCATCATTTTTAGACATTTGCACTCTCACTATTGCATCATAGAGGTCAAACTAGTCAGATTAGGGTTTACTAGGGTTTCATGTTTTGGTTGGATTTCAGTTCATTTTTGCAAAATAGATTAATTTCCTTGAGATAGCCTTCGTCCATCATTTAGAAAGCTTCTTCTGAGAGCATATAGAAGTTGGCTTGAGCCCTAGCGGACTTGTGCCAGCTGACCAAGTGACAGCTGCGACAAGAGCTAGTACTTGTGCATACAGCACCGTCGCTTCCAAGTTTATACGAACTACCGGGTTGATAAAATTAGAGATAGGAAGCCCCAGGAGTTGTAGAATTATTGCTACAATACTGGAGCCCACCATCTTTTTCGCGTCGTTGCCGGGGAAGCGTCAGAGTGTTAGTAATTGTTGCTTTTCTTCTATTTTCTTACTCTTGCCTTCTGCTAAGTAGTTTATTTCATTTCCATTCTGAAAAAGTAGCATAGACATTTCCTGCTTTCATAGATTAGCATTTCCTGCTTTCATAGATTAGCATTTCCTGCTTTCATAGACTAGC
The DNA here is from genome assembly GCA_031772625.1 of Pinus tabuliformis. Lineage (NCBI taxonomy): Eukaryota > Viridiplantae > Streptophyta > Pinopsida > Pinales > Pinaceae > Pinus > Pinus tabuliformis. The sequence continues at coordinate 178,287,839 of CM062805.1, read as the reverse complement.
ATTTCATTTCTGCAAGCGTAGACTAGTGTTTCAATTCTGCAAGCGTAGATTAGTGTTTCAATTCTGCAAGCGTAGACTAGCATTTCCATTCCTGCAATTTCATTTGAGCAAAGTAGATTAGTTCTTTCCTGCTTTCAGTATTATTCTGCATCTTTATAGTTAGTTGTAGATCAATCTGTTTCAGTTTTGCAGGTACCAGAGAAAAAAAAAACAAAAGCAATCAAAAGAAAACAAAAGAAAGTCCTTTCCATTTCATGCCTCGTAGAAACTGAGATAAATCAGGCAAATTCCTACCCAACACCCCCACCACATCACTGAGTCAACCTTCTCTCTTCTTTGGTGACAGTGACCCAGAAGAACCTATAGGTGAACATCCCGAGATATACGAAGATCCTATAGTAGAAGAAGAGTTAGAGACCACTCCATCTGAAGCTATGGCTGACAATAGAAGAGAAGATGAGAGAATAGAAGGTGCCTTCCCCATCTGAGAGACCAATGGAGAGATGAAAATGAAGAACATTAGCCCCTCCGCCTTACCTCACTTCCATGGACTGACTACTGAAGATCCTGATACCTTCCTGTTTGATTTTGTTGTCCTTTGTAGAACCTATGACTATACTGAAGATGAGCAAAAGCTGAAACTCTTCCCTTCAACTCTTAAGGATGCAGCATTACGCTGGTTCATGGGCTTACCTAGGAATAGTATCACAACTTGGGCTCAAATGCAGCAAGCTTTCAATACCAAGTACAGGGATTATTGTAGGTCTAAGGAAACCAAGGGATAAATCTTTCGGATGACCATGGGAAATGATGAGTCCTTAGAGGATTATGAGGAGAGGTTCCAACTTAGCTATAAGCGGGCCAGGTGCACACTCGACCCTGAATCCCTCAAGTTGGTCCTGCTCCGAGGAGTCCCTGAAGACCTCTTAGATACCCTTCACATGTTAGCTGGGGGGACATTTACCAACTGCCTTATGAGGACATCAAGGTTGTGTTTAGAAACCACTCCAGGGCAGCATGAAAATGAGGTAGAGGAAACCTCCTCTCAACTAGTGTCCCTTTCTCCAAACATGAGCTTGCAAATCAATTAGAAGATCTTAAGAGTGAGGTGAGACAGACCATTGCCATGTAGCTGGACACATTCAGGATCCAGCAGAAGAAAGAGGAAGCTGAGAGAGCCTTGGCTGTCTTCTGCCCTAGGTGCACAAGGAGACACCCTAAGAACGAATGCCCATTGCATTCGGATGAAGTATGTTTCGTTTGTGAGGAGGACCATCCCACAAATCAGTGTCCAACCTTACCTGGGTTTAAAGCCATGTACCAAGGGACAGAAGCTCCCACCGAACCTCTCTATTACCTCAACCAAAGGAGGCCACAAGGATCTAGACCTTATCAGCAGGGAATGCAAGGGGCACCTCAAGCTTATTACAGCCCCAACCAATCGACTCCTATGCCTTCCTGGGGTCCCCCTGCTCATCCTTCCTGGTCCATGCCTCCTCCATGGTCTTATCCACCTCAGTACCCTACTCAACCTACTTCTCATTCATATCATTCACATGCCCAACCACAGCCTCAGTGGAATGCACCTCAGTCGGGGTGGATGCCCCAGTACAATACTCCTCCCGCCATTTTTCCTCCACCACCAGTTCAACCTCAGCCATTACCTCCTGCTCCTCCAAGGCAACCTCAAATGCCTGCTCAACCGAACCCAAACCCCAACAATAGACAGGCCCAGCAGGTATACACTAGGGAAACCTCATGCCCTACCTATGCTGTGGAGATCCAGGAAATCAATCTTCGATCTGGAAAGACTCTATCAGATCGCCAACCTCCTCCCCCAAAGGATGAGGAAGATAAACAGGAAAGTGAACCAAAGGCTATTCCACCCTTTCCTGAGAGACTGACAGCCACCACACAACCCAACCCAGAGGAGGATGAGCTTCTGGGTGAGCTCAAGCAGTTGTGTGTAAAAATACCACTTCTCCAAGCCATCAAGGATGTGCCAATATACAACAAACTGGTTAAGGAAAAGTGTTTCAAACACCCAGGCAGGCGGAAGAAAGATGCTTCAACCATCAATGTCATAGGACAACTGTCTGACCTTATGTTAGGACAAGTCATCTGCCCAAAGTACCTAGATCCTGGAAGTCCTGTAGTAGATGTCCACATCAATGGCACCATCATACCTCACACCTTGATTGATCTGGGGGCTGCCATTAATGTGATGACCAGGGATACCATGCTCAAACTCAATCTCCAGGGTTCCTTGAGGAAGACCTCGACAGTACTGCAATTAGCAGATCGCTCCACTGTGACTCCCGAAGGGATTGTGGAGGATGTCTTGGTCTCTATCGACTCTTGGGAATACCCTGCAGATTTCTTGGTTCTGCACACCAAGGCAAAGCTTACTGGATATCCTCTCATTTTGGGAAGGCCTTGGTTAGCCACTGCAGATGCTTACATAAGTTGCCGTGCAGGAAATATGACCATCAAAAATGGTCCTATGTCCAAACAGCTAGTCCTATACCCTCCTGCCCAACCCTCCTTAGAGCATGACTTACCACTCTGGTTAGAGGAAGGAGAGGAAGACGAGGTGTACTCGGCACCTCTGTGCACCTTAGATACCACTAGAAGAGACCCCCCAACCGAGGATGACTTGATCGAGACCTTGATCCAGAATCCACCTTCCAGTACACTATCCTTAGAGAAATTGGTGGAGGATGCCCAAGCTAGCACCTTAGTGGATCTTTGTACAACCAACCCTGTCACTCCCAGAGTCAAGAATGTGGAATTCGGCCATGAGAGAATGTTAAATATCAACTCCTCCCTATCTCCTTCCCAGGAAAAGGAGCTGTGTAGCTTGTTGGCCAGTCACCTAGATGCTTTTGCTTGGAGCTATAAGGAGATGAAAGGAGTCCATCCTTCGGTCTGTACCCATCACATCTACATCAAAGAGAATTGTAAGCCGGTTAGGCAACCCCGGAGGAGAATGAATCCAGCCCTTAAGGACATTGTCAAGGAAGAATTGCAAAAACTGTTGGATGCCGGATTCATCTACCCCATCTCAGATAGTGAATTTGTGTCCCCTCTCGTGTGGGTTCCCAAGAAAAATGGGAAATGGAGAATCTGTGGACTACCGAGAACTGAACAAAGCTACCAAGAAAGACCATTTCCCTCTACCTTTCATAGATCAAGTGTTGGATGGACTGGCAGGAAAGAAGTTCTTCTCTTTCCTGGATGGGTTTAGCGGGTACAACCAAATCCAAATCAGCCCGGAAGACCAAGATAAGACCACCTTCACTTGTCCTTGGGGCACCTTTGCCTACCGAGTCCTTCCCTTTGGGTTATGCAATGCTCCTGCTACCTTCCAGAGAGTTGTCTTAAGCATCTTCTCGGAGCTGGTCCATGATGCAATGGAAATCTATATGGATGACTTTACTCCTTATGGGGCCAACTTCCAGGAATCATTGTCCAATCTGGGAAAAGTCCTAACTAAATGCATTGAGATGAACTTGTCCCTTAGTCCTGAAAAATGTGAATTCCTAATGACTGAAGGGACCGTGCTAGGCCATACCATTTCTTGACAAGGGTTACAGGTGGATCCTAACAAAATTGCTCTCATCAAGAAGGTTCCACCTCCTCAAAAGCTAAGGGATGTTCGGAGTTTCTTGGGATTAGCAGGATATTACCGGAGATTCATTAAAGACTTCAGCAAGCTAGCCTCGCCATTGTTTGGCCTGTTGGCAAAGGATGTGGAGTTTAAATGGACTGACGATTGTCAGAGGACTTTAAATGAATTGAAGGACAAGTTGGTGTCAGCCCCAATCCTGAGAGGTCCAAACTGGGCCCTACCTTTCCACATCCACATTGATGCTTCAAACAAAGCCATAGGTGCAGCTTTAGGACAAGTTGAGCAAAAACTTCCATATGCCATTTACTTTGTTAGCAAAAACTTCTCAAAGCTGAGCTGAATTACACTGTAACCGAGAAAGAATTCTTGGCTGTGGTCCATGCACTGAACAAGTTCCGACATTATATCACTAGCTATAAAACCTTTGTACATACAGACCATGCTGCAATTAGATATTTAATGAATAAACTAGATGTGAATGCCCGTATTATTAGATGGTTACTTTTATTGCAGCAGTTTGATTTGACCATTGTTGACAAACCAGGTAGAGAAAATGTTGTTGCTGACTTTTTATCTAGATTGGATTTGTCTACAAATGAGGATGGAACGGTGGATGACCAGATGCCCGATGAACATCTGTTTGCTATTTCAGTACTCTCTCCATGGTTTTCTGATATAGCAAACTACCTTGTTTCAGCACAGTTCCCTCCGCACCTATCTTCCAGAGAGAAGAGCAGAATCATCAGAAAAAGTGCCTCATTTACTTGGATCGGGGGCAATCTGTTCAAGCTTGGCCCCGATCAGATCTTGAGGCGTTGTGTAAGGGAGGAGGAAGTCTTTGATATCCTCCTCACCTGTCATGATGGGCCTTGTGGAGGACATTTTGCAGCAAAGAGAACTGCCTTCAAGATCCTGCAGGCAGGCTACTATTGGCCCACACTTCATCAAGATGTCAGAAGATATGTCAGCCAGTGTGACCAATGCCAAAGAATGGGGAAACCGACCCAAAGGGATGAGATGCCTCTCCAACCTCAGGTGACTCTTGAGCCATTTGAGAAGTGGGGTATGGACTTTGTGGGCCCAATCAACCCTCCTTCGAGGCAAAGGTCTTACATCATTGTGTGCACTGACTACCTGACAAAGTGGGCAGAGACCAAAGCAATCAAAGCAGCAACAGAAGAAAAGGTGGCCGAGTTCCTAAGAGAAAACATCTTCTATAAGTTTGGCTATCCAAGAGAGCTGGTCACCGATCAAGGGAGCCAGTTCACCTCCAACCTGGTTGAAGATCTACTAGCTCATCACAAGATCAAGCATAGGACTTCCACCCCCTATCACCCTCAAGCAAATGGGCAGGTGGAAGTCACCAATAGAGCATTAGAAGGGATCTTGACTAAAGTGGTGAGCAGCAGCAGGAAGGACTAGGCAGATCATCTGGTTGAAGCCACATGGGCTTACAACACCACTTGGAAGACCACCACCGGCTTCACACCTTATGAGCTGGTCTATGGGAAGAAAGCTTTGTTGTCCATTGAGTTTGAATACAACACTTTGAGGATGGCAGCACAGCTGGACCTAGATCTCAGCCATGCACAACAAGAAAGGTTATTGCAGCTGAATGGACTGGATGAGCACCGAATGCAGGCCCTCCTTCACTCAGAAGTGGTTCAACTTCAGAGAAAGGTGTGGCATGACCAACATCTCCATGACAAGCAATTTCAGCCGGGAGATTGGGCTTTGTTGTATGACTCCAGATACAAAGATTTCAAGGGGAAGCTGAGAACCAGATGGCTAGGGCCATATTCAGTGGAAAAATTTCATGACAATGGATCTGTTCTTATTCAGACCATTGATGAGGAAGCCATCCCCATGCTTGTCAATGGGCATCGATTGAAGATCTACAGGAAGCCTCCCTCAAGACAAGAGTTCATCAAAACTATGGAGAAGGCAGTGTTGGTCATAGAGAAGGGTTCTGCCTCTGCTTTGGGCATACCCTGAAGAATCTAAAAAAATAAAAATAAATAAATAATAAAGATCCTTGGGTGAAAACTTTTCTGAGGCGCCCAAGGCAGGTGGTAGGGGTGAAAACCTCATTGAGGCGCCCCTATTGTCTTTTCAAAAAAAAAAAAAAAAAGAGATTGGAAAAAGATCCTTGAGTGAAAACCTCTTTGAGGCGCTTAAGGCATATGGCAAGGGTGAAAACCTCAATGAGGCGCCCCTGTTATCTTTCAAAAAAAAAAAAAAAAAAAAGAAAAAAAAAAAAACAAAACAAAACAAAACAAAAAAAAAAACAAGGTCAGCAGATTCATTATGTAAAATTGCATGCAGGTGTTCTATGGAGGAGAGGAAGCCTCTCAACTCAAAGCCAAGGGTCCTCATCATGCAGTCAGGACACCTCACCAGCACCTCCCCCAGGAATACTCATTTTCTCCAAGGTATGTGCAATTTTATTACAGCTTGAGTCTTCTACAGGAAGACGCAGATTTTCTACAGGAAGATGCAGAGTTTCTACAGGAAGATGCAGATTTTCTACAGGAAGGTGCAGACTCTCTACAGGAACGCAACCTTTCTACAGGAAGCTCTGTATTTCTACAGGAAACTTCCTGTAGAAGCTCAGAACGGGCCAGAATTCATTTCATGAGGAGATCTAACGGCTAAGGATCGGTTTGGACGCATGCAAGCCACTGTTGTCACCCTTGCACATTGTTGTTATCTTGTTCCACCATCCTTGTCGACATGCAACAAAGTTACCTGCACCAGCAAAGCAGATCGATGAGTCTCGAGAAAAAGCAAATTGTAAATGAAAAAAATGCTAGAGATCTCACACCATGTGCATCCCAGTCATCCAGAAGCTCCGGGAGCGTGATCGTGAGGCCATCCATCATCGTGCAGCATGCACCCAAGGAGGAAGAACTGTTCCAAGACATCCCGCGGGAGTCCTGTAACAGTTAAGCCTACTAGAGTGGATACCATTCACAGCGCAGGCCATATGCAATGAAACGTGGGCGCATGCAACTAAAGCATCCCATCCATCATCGGCAGCTTGTGAGCATGGACCTCCGGGCCTGTGTAAGTTCGCCAGCAGCAGGTAAATCGACTCATCAGTGTCCAAAGAACCGAAACATCGTGTGCAGCCGCGCAAGTAAGTGTCTCGACCCTTCCTTCCATCAGATTGCATGAATGTTACTTTGATTGATTGCTAAGTGTAAAGGTGAATGGGTTGAGTGGCCGTATGGCCATTTGGCCGGCCACGTCGGCCAGTTAATGGTCTAGTTGGATGTGTGGGTGGCGGCCATGAAAAAAAGAATGGGCAGCACGCACGTGAGAGCAATCCCGTCAGAAAAAAAAAAAAAAAAAAAAACGAGTTTAACAGAAGAGGCGGTGGCAGATCTGTGGGAATTGATGCGGCAGCAGGTGAACGCGCAGTTGAATGATGGGATGACGTCACCCAACGGTCCGGTGGGGACAGCTCACCCCCACGCCACGGATTCCGCCAATTCAAAATCTAATCGACTAGATTGCACTCATGCATTTATCAACCATCAGTTTGAACTCGAGCGGCTATCCTGATCTTTCTGCAGTTCGATACGCCGAGGCTTTGGCTATCAGAACGATTGTGAAGCACACCCAAGGCGCAGACCGACTGCAGTTCTTCCCGAAAATCACGCGCTGCATTCTACAGGAACGCTGTCATTCTACAGGAACGCTGTCATCCTACAGGAACGCAGTTTCTACAGGAAAGCGGGTGCCTCACGTAAAAAGGTGGCAAATTAAAAAGGTAACCCTGAACTCTTCATGCAACTGGTTATTAAAGGTGGCAGAATTGTCGTCCACAGTCTGGTCAAAGAAAATCGGTGAAATTGTTGTCTGTTGTGCCTATACTGTCATTCTACAGGATGTAGAGTAATTAAACTGTGTTAAGTTCCTCGGGGATAAGTTTTGCGGATTATGTGCATGACATTCTACGCTCTGTCTCAGTAAACCAAATTTCTTCCACAATCACCACCTCTGGTTAAGGAAACTGTTTTATCATGCCGGGTGGGTTTATTAGACGAGAACCCACTGATTCAACCAAGTTAAGGGAAAACCAGGAGGTGGTGGAGCTCTTCACACGAGTTCAATGGATATCTTTTTGTGACAAATTGCAGGGTTACGACGATGAAGTGGCAGAAGAATTTTTGCAGGCTCTGAAGCCGAAATCCAAGACACTGGCCACAGTGAACTTCAGGGGTCTAAGCCTCAAGCTCACCCCGTAATATATCAGTCGAATTACTGGACTTCTGATGGGTTTGCCATGGGATAAGGAAGAAAGGAAGTTGAGCCAGCAGGCCAAGAAAGAATTCTTTCCACCTGAGGAGGAATTCTCGGAGGACAAAAAGGGGGTGCGAAGAACCAGCTTGCTGCCACCATGGAATGAAGTTAGCCTGCAAATCATGAAGTATATAACCTGTGAAGGCCGTTTTAGCATCGTGTACGCGTATCACTTTCGGTTGCTCACTGAATTGAGGCACCGGATTGATCTTCCTGTAGAAGAGAAACTGAGCATTCCTTATTTCCTGCTACAGTCCCCAATTGAGTGTGCCACAAAGTTAAAAGAAGGCATACCAGATCAGGTAGCCCACCATGGGTTGATCAACTTCTTGTGGAGGATGCGCTTCATTCATATAAGGTTCCCCTCTCATTGGAATCATTCTGGAATTTGACAAGAGATGGAGACATAAGAATGCTGATTGAAGAAACGGGTTCCTCCAGCAGTGAGGAAAAAGAAGCAGTGGCCGAGGGAAAGAAAGAAAAAGGCCAGAAGACCCCGACCACAGTGCAGAAGAAAGAACAAAAGAAGAAGCATGAGAAAAAGGATGACAAAGAAAAAGGTGACACACCCATCTTTTCAGCAAGGGAAAAGAGGTTGAAGAGCAGAATGGACAAAGCTGAGGTGGTCCACATCAACCCAAGTACCTCATCAGCACCTGCAACCAAACCAAAAAGCAAAACCCATGCAGTGAAGCAAGCCAAGGTGGTGACACCCATGTCTACAGGAAAGCAGAAACAGGCTTCTACAGGAAGCCCAAAAACAGAGAAAGGGTCTTCTACAGGAAGCCCGAAAATTACCGAAACAGGGGATTCTACAGGAAGCCCTGAAAAGGTGAAACCCAAGGAAAAGAAGGTGGACATTCTGGCAAGGGAGGCAGCAGCTGTATTAGCTGGCCTCAGCACGCCACCTAAGCCAAAATAAAAGAGGAAGAGGGAGACCCCTCTATACTTTAAAGCTCGAAGAAGTGTTAGGATAAAGACGGGCAAGCCACAACCTCCGTCCAGCAGCCCGATTGTCATCGAAGATACCCCTGCTTCTCCCAAGGAAAAGTCCCCTCAAGGATAACAGTCACCTACGAGAAGGGGAGTCCAAAGAAAAATACGTGGCAAGAAAGGTTAGATCTGTTGACTGAAAAAACTCGGCTACAGGAAGCTGAAAATGTTCTACAGGACACTCTGGCCCGGCTACAGGAAACGGAGAAGAGGGAAGGAGAAGGACCCTCATCACCACCAAGGGAGGGTGAGGTAGAGCCACCTAAAGAGGCAGAAGAAGTACATATACCAGAGCCCAGCCCTCAGCCTAGTCTGAGTTCATACTATACCTTTTTAGAGGCGGGCAAAATCATACTGCAGAAATTTACGGTACCCTTATTTTTTGCATTGGAGGAAGAAAGAGTCCGTACCCACACATGGATGCAGATCACCAAGTCAAAGGGTGTGGCGGACATAGGCCCTTTACAAGAGCAACTCAAGGAGGTCAGGAGTGAATTCACCATGGCTAAACATGTGGCTAATTGCCAACGTTTGCTTCTACAGGAAGAAAACCAGAAGCTGAGATTGCAGCTACAGGAACTAAGGGCAGGGGCAGGTACATCCTCCAGAGACACCACAGAAGAACAACAAGGCAAAAAGGAGCTGACCACTGGTCTTGAACAGCCAATGACACTTCTACAGGAAGCATAACAGCAGGCACAAATTGAAGTGCAAGCTCTAAAAGAACAGCTGCATCAAAAGGAAGCACAATTGGCCTGCATGGCCAGCTGGGCCATGGAGGCAATACAGTGAAAACAACCTGCAAAATCCTATGGATTGTACTTAAAAGATCAATGGCTACAGTTCCAAATAAATACCTTGGCACAAAGAGGTATTTCTCAGATCCAAAACCCACAACAATTTTCTGAATTGTGCAGTACTAGTTCGTCAGAAGACAAAGCCAAATTAGCAGAGTTCTACCTCCACAATTTGGCTTTGCCTAATGAAGTCTCCTGGGATCCCAATATTGCCTTGGGTGATATGCAATTGATGGCGTTCGCTTCATGGTTGAACCATGAGGATCAAAGAGCAGCTGAAGCAAAACCGGTCATGAACCGAGAATTGAGCGAGCCACTGTTCATTCGAGCAGAACCAGAGGATCCGGTTGCACTCATCTCAGACCACGAACAGTTGTCTACTGATCCCACAGCTTCCTTGAGATTTATGGACCAACAAGCCCAAGCCATAGCTCATTTTGAAGACATGGAAAGATTGTTAGGAGAAAGTGTTGCCCAAGCATGTACACGCAGATGGAATACCTTGGCACACAGTTTGAAAATCCGAGAGTACCATACCCCAATTCGGATGAGGGAAGCTTTGGCAAGGGTAGACCTTTACAAGAAATCCATGAAAAGCCTCCAGGCCAGCTGGATTGGCCTTAAACTCAGCCCACCACTACTGCTAGGGTTGACTAAAGGCAATACAGAGGAGGATGACAGTGAACAATGGGAAGAGGTGAACAGGAAAGCAGGGTTTCATATCAGCAAGGAGGACACTACCACAGAGGCTTGGGATGTAAGGGAAGCAGTAAAAGCAATGAAGGATGAAGATTTGGATTAAGTTGCTCAAGGATGAGCAAATATTTTAGCTGGGGGGTGATGATGAGCCCCAATTTTTGGTACAATTTGGGCTCATATTGGCCTACTTACCTTGCTCAACCATTCATCTTTTATCACTTATGCATTCATTTCTTAGTATATTCATGTTGTTTGTAGGAAGAAGGGCAGGCATTGTATCTATGTGGCTAATACATGATGATTTTAGGTTTTTGGCATTAAAGAGAGCAAAAGACCACGCAAATGGAGACAAGGAGACAGCAAAGGTGACATTGCGGGTTCATAGGGAGGTTGTCCACAGTCTTGATGACCTTCCTCGTGATTTTCACCTTAACTCCGAGCTCCAACAGCTCTCCCCACCGAGCTTAAAGGCAGCCAACACGTTCTACAGGATCAGCAGTTTTACAGCAGTTTGACTTTTAGTTGGACAGCCAAGCTCCACGAATGGAGGAAGCCAGCTTGATCTTCATTGTGTATAAATATGAAGGCCGTAGCCTTTGTTAGGAGCTTTTTGAACTTTTGGGACTGATATTGTAATTTCTGAGCACAGCTCGGTGTTTGTTTTTGTAAGCCAGTTTTGGCATGACATTAGACTTTTGATTATGAATAAAGGCAAGCAGATTTGGATCTAATTCTGAGCTTTTAAGGGAGCTATAGCTCTCAGGTTAGGGCCCAACCTGAGAGAAATAGATCTCCTCTTCTTGTAGTGTTAATTGCCTTTCTTTCCAGCACTTTGTTTCCTTGTTTGATATGCATTTCAAGAACACAGTCTGCTGATTTGATTTCTTTAATGAGATTGAGTAGGATTAGCTTATGGTTAAATCACTTTCAGTTGCTTAGATTAGAATAGGAGGTTTGAAATTCACTGGAGCTCCAAGAAAAGGTTGTTAGTGCCTTCACTGCCATCTCTGTTTAGGGATTGGGGTGCAGTCTATACCAACCACCAAAAAATGCAGTCTTTTTCCACTTTTATGCAAGCTAGAACATAGTCGTTTTAATCGTGGATCCTTCCATGCATTTTTCTCTTGAGCCATACTTCTTCATTACAATTCCATGCACGACTTTTCTTCATGATTTACATTGTTGTTCATTGGTTTAATAGCACAGGTAGCACAGGTTAATGGATGCTCGTTTTTGGTGCAAGACATAAGCAATTTGTTTTATTTACACTGCTCAAGATCATTCCACTTCCTTCTTCTTCTTCCTAACCTCGCCTCAAGCCACCTACTCGACCTCTGTTCAGCTCGTTCACCTTCCAACTCTTCCATTTCCCACGTAGCTCCATCTTTTTGACCTTTCGTTGCTGCCATCCTTCTATTCACCAACCAACTCTGTGCACTCTCTCTCCATCATATTTCTCTGCCCCTGAGCCATCACAAGCTCCATCTCCACCTTACCTATCCACCCATACTACTCCATCACTTCACCATCACCCAAAACTCCCACGGTAGAACATCCTGTAGAAGGTAGCAGACTTCCTGTAGAATTCCTTAGTTTCCTGTAGGATCCTGTTGTGGGGAAAAGTATCCGACTCGGAATGTCCCTATCCCTACTCTAAGGGTGATAGTTCCTTAGCAACAACTGAAAGTAAAGCTTTGATATTTTCCTTTATGAAAGTACAGAGAAGGAAGAAAAGATTGACCAACCGATATCCTTCGCTTTTGTCGATCTTGTCTTCTCTCTTCGTCCCTTGCTTCCAGCTCCTTGTTCTCTTGCCCGCCCAGCTACACAAAGATCCTGCACAAACAAGAGAGGGAAACTACAAGAAACATGTACTCATAACTGATGCATGGATTAGAGTGAATCAGATATACAAGTAAATACAATACATCAATACAATACAAGTATATAGGAGAACATTCAAAACTTTATTGATAGAAGTAAAAGGTTCTGAGAAGGTTACAACCATCAATGGCTCCAATCCAGTAGCACCTCCCCAGCAGCAAGAAATCTCCTCTTCACCTCTATAAAAGCAATCACCCAATAGCTCTAACTGTAAACCAACAGCACTTCCTTGCTTTGCACAAAATTCTAGCCCCCTTAGACCTCATAGAAGAGCTCTATATATAGGAGATTTGGAGAAAGGATGAGTCAGCTTGAGACTGACCTAAAGCTGCCTTGTGTCCTCTCCCTCTTCAGTTAAACTTCAGTTCTTGAGTCCACTTGGAGAATCTTGCTTCCACTTGGAGATCAAGACCTTCTTACTCATCACAGGGCGAATCCTTTGAACCAAGTGTCAGTTTGGAAGCTTCCTGGGCAGTTGACACCTTGCAGAATGACTGTGCCACTTGGCCAATCTCGCCCAGCGCAGGTAGCCTTCATTGGAGTTGACTTTCAGCGCAGGTACAAGGAGGAGCAGTTGACATTCAGCGCAGTTGCTCAGTGGAGCAGCTGACATGATCCAAAAATAGCCTGTTTTTGAGTGTTTTCAGGTGGAGAACTAATGGGAAGTGCTGTGGTGTGTTGACCTTGTTCTTCTAGGGGTAAGAACAACATGTTTAGGGACTGAGGATCCCTGTAATTATTGACATTTCATGCTCCATGCTGCGAGGCACAAAAATGTCTATAACAGTTGCCCCCTAAAGTATGAGGCCGTTTATCGGGTGAAATGCTTTATCTAGAGGGTCCGAAGTTCATTCCAGTGCTGAGGAGGCGCCCTGTAATACAATACAATACAACACATTATTTTTCATTTTGTTTTCATGATCTAGCTGAGGCGGGCATTCCCATGCTCAGCTTTATAAATACATTTTGGTACATAGAACAGACGATCGTCTGATGGTAGACTGATAATTCTCTGCTGAAATTATCATCCTTTGAATAGGATGATCATCTGCTGCAATGATGTACATGACAAATGCTTTTATATTTCCTGAATATATATCGCAGCCCGGATGGATGAAACTAGATCCGGGGTCTTCAAACTCGTTCGATCTTCACTCTAAGTACAAGTCGATCCATGTGAGAATTGCGCTGAAGTCGAACATGGAAAGACATCGCTTGATTACCGGTCAATGATGAAAACCGTTAACAAGCGCGAGAGGAATCACCGATAATGATAATGACCCTCAAGGTACTGCAGTACAATTCACGTGGCGTGAATAAAGGACTTGGCGTCGAACGCCACGCAAAATCTTCTGGTCGAAGGTCATTGATGTATACCTGTCGCCGGAAGTGAGAAACTTGCCATTGAGGCATGCAAGCTTCAAAGTACTGATGGGGGTGTTCCTAGATCAACTTCTTGGATAATGAGCTGAAGTCGACAAGAAGCGATCCGTCAAAGGAGGGCCTTAATGAATCCCACATCAATGACACGGAACGGAGCTAATGATTTTAGAGGAGGTGAAAACAAACTGTGACATATGATTCAGGGTGGCGATCATGAATGGATGAAGGATAATGTATGGCAGTGGATGGGACATGGTTGACACTTTCAGAATGACCTCTCTTGAACATATAACGACACTGATGCGATGGATCGGTAGCATTACCCCAAATGTGGATGGTTTGGCGAAGACCATGGTGATGAGACCGGTGAATGAAACAACCCAACCCGATGTGGAACGGAGGAAAAGTGTCATGTTCAAGAGTGACTTGCTACCATTAAACTTTGATGTTCTCCCAATTTTTCCCCAGTCATTTCTGACCAGTACCTCTTTATTTTTATCAAGCTTGAGGAGGATAACATATGCTTGTTCTATAACCTGCCCTTCGGGCAAGCCCATCGCTATGATTTAATGAGTTTAGCGATAGGGAAACTCGTTCTCGTCTAAAGACAAGTTTGTCGCTATTTAATCATTTTAACGAGTCTAACGACAAGGAAAACTCGGTCCTTTTCATTTTTAGAGAGTCTGAAAAGGTACAGAAAGTTAACTCCATAATTCCTTTTTCGTCATCTAATCCCTTAAGTCCGAAAAAGTATAAAACAATACGGAAGGGATGGGTGTTCGGTACTTTTAACGAGCCGAACAAGACAAGCGCTCGATCTTTTTGTGCAATAATCCCTCCGGTCCAAAAAGATTAAAATTTAGAGGAGGGATAGCTCTTCCGGTCCTTTAACGAGCTGGAAGGCCAAAACTCGGCAAACTTTTCATATTTTACGAGTCAGTGAAAAGAGCTCAAAGAAGACTCGTCTTTTGAGGAACGAGTGATAAACAGGGATAGCAACTGATTCCAGGTACAGGTTGGAATTTTCCAATCACGGTAGTGTCACAAGGATGGCTAGGTGAAATCACTCTTCGCAGATGTTCCTCAAAATGGGTAAACACACATATGGGGGTGAACGACCGGCCAAATGACAGTGGAGGTGATGGATGAAAACACGACCAAGGCTTTTAAGGCTGATGCAATAGTTATTTACCGGGATAGGTTCATTTTTAATGAGCTTGAACTCTGGTGGAAACTTTTGCTCACACTTTTCTATTTTTTAACGAGCATAAATTCTGCGGTAAAACTGCTCGATTCATGGTCAAATTTGATTTTTTACTTTTACTAGCTTTTCTTTTTTCAAATGTAGTACTTCACCTTCAATTGCTGCAACAAACTTTGTTAGAAATGGACAATATTCGCATGAAAATGAGATTATAACCCTAATATTTAACTTTAAACTGTGTAAAAGTCATAAGAAGGTGTTTTTACCTCTCATTTACCATTTCATTTGCATTTTGCTTGTTGGAGCTCTGGAGGTGCCTCTTCTTCCTTGATTTTCACCAGCTGATTCCGGGAGATTCTGTGGACGATTTTCGGCGCCGTTTGGACCAGGTAGGAGCTAAACCTTAGCCCTTCACTTTCATGGTTTCCTTTTTCAATTTTATGCACATTTTTCAGGGTTTCTGAGCCTCAGGGGTTTCATTAAGGCGCCCTGGCATCAGCGCAGGTTCTCCTTTCGAAACCTGCGCTGTATGTCAGGTTGTCTTAAGGCAGACTACGCCTCAGCGCAAGGGAGAGACTCTCTGCCTGCGCTGGGCCTAGAAAAACTGATCCTGCATGTGATTTTTGATGATTTTTCGCCAGTTTATCATCAAAATTGGGAACTTACTCCTTCTCTTGTTTGCTTGCAAGGAACTTTGAACAAAATGTCCCTTACATGGCGAGAACGAGAACATGAAGCAGAGGACATGGTTGCACTCCATGACCCGGTCACGGTGAACGCGCTTCGGAACTGTGGCCTACTGAAGTTCTTCCGTATCTCTAGCATGAGAGCACAGATTTCTTTACTGCAGTATATGCTTGATGCTTGGGATCCTGTTAACCAAGTATTCCAGATTAGGGGAAAAACCATCCCCTTGACCATAGAAGACATGTACTTCTTGACTGGGTTGTCAAGGCGGGGTGCCCCCATTTCCTTGTCAGGTACGGCTCGAGGGACTAATTCCACCAGAGACTATATTCGTCAGTATTGCCGGGAAGGTTCACAGCCGAGCAAAGACGGCAAGATCAATATCCGTGACATCACTGACAGGTCTCTTAGGTCCATTCTGTTTACCATTGGTAGGATGGCCGGTAGCGCAGCTTTACATGTCGCCAACAGATCTTACATGCAGCACGCCTTGGAGTGTCTCCAACCGAAAGTGTTTAACTGGTGTGATGCAGTACTTGTTCAGATGAAAAGTCAATTGACTAAGGTAAAGGACGGGAGGCTGAAGAACTTTGGATTTGGTTCTATTCTGACTGCCTTTGCCTTGGAGAAAATCCCATTGATGCAGCCTCAGTACATCATACTTGACTTGCCTTCTCCGACCGAGCCACGCATGCAGAGGTGGGTTGACCACATGTCCCGACATGCTGGTCAACCTCAGATTACTTTCACTGAGGCCTTCTTTAGGTGGTTCGAGCGCCAGGAGATGGCGTTTTCTGAGTATCCATATGTGGGTATGGACTACCGAGGTGATCCGGACTTGGTGCTACCGGATGGCGAGCAATGGGGTGCTATTGGTAAAATCTCTGACCATATCACTGTTTATTGTTTTTACTCATGATGTTACTGTGCAAAACTGATCAAACTCTTGGGTGCATGCAGATGTTGGTCCTGTTCGTCCAGCAGCCCGTCCACGATCGCCAGCTGCTGCCCCAGCAGCAGAGCCTGCTAGGAGAGTCGTTATTCGCGACCTTGGTGATACTGAGATACTTGCAGCTGTGCAGGAGCAGGTTGAGAGCCTTACTCGTGGTCTTCTGGATGTACAGATTGACGAGTTACCTTTACAGTTGCAGCGGCACACTATTGGCGTGCCTAGACGATGGACTCGTCTCTTGCGCATGATTGCACAGACCGTGACGTACTATCATGAGCACCACTAGGCTAGGGTGCCCCCTAGCATCTTTTTGAGTTCTAGGTCATACGACCAATTTTGTTTTGATTACAGCACATCATGTATAAACTATAAACAGCTTTATATATTTTGATTTTCGGGGTTTATTTTGGTTTATTTGCGATCCACTTGCATAGCACCGATGCATCTCTTTTTATATATGTCGTAAATGTCTATCTAACACATAGTTTGCTAATGAATCTGTTAATGTGTTCAAGTTTCTGGAAATATGTTGGTATTGAATTGAATCAAACTCTCTTTCCAAAATCTTAACCCTTAGAAACATTCGATAGATAGCTGGATTGCGGACTGAATATATACCGGTGAGTTGTAGTATCACAAGCTGTGAGTCTAGCCTAACAATTAGTCGGCGTATACCATGAGCGATGGTATCAGAGAGGAGTTCAATCAACGCGCTATACTTAGCGATGTTGTTCGTTGACTGCCCAATACACACACCTCTGAAACTCACTAACTCGCCGCTTGGATCAAAAATGGCCCAGGCTGCGGAGGACAAATTCCGCGTACTACGACTCGCTCCGTCGGCATATCCTACATATGTCTCAGAAAGATTCGACATCTGCAACAAACGAGAAGGGTGGATTACTAAACCGAAACAAACACTTTAGCGAAAACAAAATACAACAAAAGCACTCAGGTTACTATTCAGGCATAGTAACGCTTGAGGTACAACCCGTTGCGGGGTTGCGCCAGTGGTATCCCGTCATAATCCATTAACTCGTAGGCTCCTTTTGCTAACACCCTTTTAACAATATAGGGACCCATCCATAAGGACTTAAATTTTCCTGCTCCTAACTTGTCGGATTCTTGGTCGTAAAGCAAAACCAAGTCACCCTCAGAGAAGATACGGGGTTTGACATTCTTGTCGAACTGTGCCTTGACTCGTTTCTTATGGGCTTCGTTCGCCAAAGCGGCGTCACGACGGTTTTCATCCAATTGGATCAATTCCAAGAAACGAGCCTCTTCTCCTGAGGTTCCGGGGAGGAGGTCAATTGCGAGTTTAAGAGACGAAATTTCGCACTGGATCGGTAAGACTGCCTCCAGGCCATACACCAATTGGAATGGTGTGAACCCAGTGGCGTTCTTTACCGAGGTTCGGTAAGCCCACAATGCTGAGTACAGAAGTAGGTGCCATCTTCTTTTGTGAACCCCGATCATCCTTTGCAACATACGCTTCAGGACCTTGTTGATTGCCTCAACTTGTCCGTTGGCTTGTGGATAATATGGGGTAGAGCTGTCGTGCGATAGCCCTAGTTTGGCAGCTAACTCAACCATCATGTGATTGCGAAAATGCGATCCATGATCTGTCACTATAGCCTGCGGAACGCCGAACCTGGCGACTACATGATTAAAAAAAAAAAGGGCAGCTGTTTCACCAGTGTTATCCAATGTAGGCATCGCCTCGGCCCATTTGGTAAAATAGTCAACAGCGACTATAATATACCCATGCCCCCCGGTCGAGGTGGGGTTACATTGCATGAAATCGATGCCCCACTTGGCGAAAGGCCCAACAGCAACTATAGGCTGCAAAGGTGCGGGCGGTCTCCTGGTTTTGCTATCAAAGATCTGACACGCATGGCAACTTCTGACAGCTATTATGCAATCTTTAAACATAGTTGGCCAGAAATATCCTGCTCGTAAGATTCTTTGTGCTGTTGCATATCCAGATTGATGCCCCCCGCACGCACCTGAATGACAATCATTCAGGGCTTTCTCGGCCTCCTCATGGGTAAGGCACCTCCTCAGAACCGTATCGACACCTCGACGGTAAAGTGTATCACCGACGATCATGTAGTCTTTAGATTGGTATCGTATACGCTTCTGTTCCGAGTGTGAGGTATTAGGCCTAAATTTTTGGGTTTGGAGATAAACAATGATGTCTCCATACCACTCATCGCTTACTGATATCAGAAACAAATTTTCATCCACGATTGACTCTTCTGATGTTTCATCGTTGGACGACGATGGGAGATCGCATAATAATTCCGCGAAAACTAGAGCTTTCTTCGATTTGGATTTTACAAAATCCAAATCAAACTCTTGAAGGATCGCTATCCATTTTGAATATTTGCCCCCAAGCAACTGTCGCGACAGTATATACGTCATGGGGTTGCAATCTGACAGAATGGTAGTTTTCCTAAAGAGGACATAATGTCGAAACCTTTGAATCGCTTGAACAGCAGCAAGCGCTAGTTTTTCAACATAGGAATATTTACTTTCTGTGTCATTTAAGTTTTTACTTAAATAATAAATAGGATGTTCGATTCCATCGACTTCTTGCACTAAGACCATCGCAATGGTCGTATCTGCTGCAGCTAGATACAGGTTAAAATCTTTTTGATAGTCCGGGGCGTACATTAATGACGCTCTTATTAGAGAATCTTTCAGAGCGTCAAAGGAAGCTTGCGCAACCTGGTCCCAGACAAAAGGTACATCTTTTTTCAAAAGACGAGTATAACCTTTGGCAAGTTCTGCGTAATTTGGAATGAACCTCCTCAGAAAGTTTGCTTTCCCTTGGAGTTTCTGAATCTGAAGCAAATTTGAAGGTGGAGGCAAATTAATGATTGCCTGAACCTTACAGGGGTCGAGACGAATCCCATCCTTAGAGACTACAAAGCCAAGTAAACGACCAGAACCGACGCAAAACACACACTTGTGCGGATTGAGTCTTATCTTGTAGTGTCGGCAACGTAGAAATATTGCTCTCAAATGCCGCGGATGATCAGTCCGCTTCTGCGAATGAGCCGGAAGATCGTCGAGGTAAGGTTGAACGATGTTCTTGATGTCATGGAAGGCATAATTCATTGCCCTCTGAAACGTCGCCCCTGCGTTCTTTAAACCAAAGGGTAATTTTCGATAAGCGAATGTGCCCCACGGACAAATAAATGCAGTCTTAGACTGGTCCTGTGGGTGGATATTTATTTGATTATAACCGGAAAATCCATCCATAAAGGAAAAGATTTCACATCCGGCGCATTCATCAATTATCTGGTCGATGAAGGGTGTAGGGTAGTTGTCCTTTGGACAAGCTTGGTTTACATCCCTATAGTCGACGCACACTCTTATCGTCCCTTGTTTTTTCATAACAGGGACAATATTCGATACCCAATCGGTTAGAGGAACCGGGTAGATGAATCCAGCATGGAGGAGTTTTTCAACTTCTGCCTTAATGGCAGCGGCTTTCTTGGGGTGCACCTGCCGAAGCCGTTGTCTTACTGGTTTGACATCAGGATACATTTTAATCTCATGTTCAACTATGCTCGAGTCAATGCCTGGCATTTCATCATATGACCATGCAAAGACATCTCTAAATTCGTGAAAGAGAGCACCATATATTTCCAGTTCTGAAGGGGAACAGCTTTTGCCGACATGAATATTCTCTACAACATCAGGTTTTGTCGAGATGTTTATGGCTATGGTCTCTTCAATATTGGATAGGTTTCGCTCTGAATCCACCGTATTTACAGTATTTGTTAGGAATTCAAACACTGAAGGGTGATATAGGTCGTGTTGAGTTTCTTCTTCACACTCTGGAAGAAGGGAACGATGGTGGTGATCATTCCATGGTGCCCCCTCAATCATCATTGATTGTAAGATTCCTTCGTCAGTCCCATGAACTTTTGACCATGGATCTAATGGGGTACCATATTCTCCAGACCTATCTACCCAAACGCTTGACGAGCGTTGATTTGGGCTCGCCTCCCATGCCTGAAACATTGATTGCTACAATATTTCTATAGGGCTAGGTGGCAAAACCACTTGATAATCCATGACGACTTTGTCTCCTGCGACCTTCGAAGAAGATACCATGTTGCATGTTGCTACAAACGGGATATCCCCTACATGGAAAGGAGGTGGCAACGCGAAAGTTCCCATCATTGTGGGATCTTTTAGCAAGCCTACTCCGATATCTTGTACTGAATGGTCGCTCCCATGGATCATGGGAATGCTTCCAGTAACTTGTGAACCATTAGGGAGGAAATTCTGTTGGTCGAAAATCGTAATCCCTCCTTCAAACGGGAATGCGATCTTCCTAAAATATGTCGACACTACAGCTGCCATGGCATATATCCATGGTCTTCCCAGTAGGATGTTATAGTCAAGATTGCCATCAATGACTTCAACATCAATTTCCACTGTTTTTCCTCCTAGTTCAACCTTAAAGTTATTTAGGATACCGTACGGAGTGTACGTCCTACCGTCAAATGCTTTCAATGTCGTCGAAGATCGCGACAAGGTTGGAGATCCAAGAGTTTTCCAGCAACTCATCGACATGATACATGTCGATGCTCCCTCATCAATAATCGTTCTATGAACAGTTTTGTTGAGTGCTTTCACTTGAATAAGGAAAGCTAGTTGCGCTGGTAACTGAGGATCATATCCTCTGTGATCAAAGGATACAAGATTGGAATCTTTAGGATCCACTCCACCAATTGCTGATAAAAATGCCTGTCTTTGGGATGGACAATTTTGCAGTACCTCAAGAGTCGACATAGCAGATGGCGATTGGGCCAAATCTTCCACTATGTTATAATGCTGCGCCGCTCTGGCGCGAGGATTAAATGTCGACTTGTGTACTACTCCCTTAGGTGGCTTTATTATTAATTCATGCGTGAGGGGGGGTGCAACTTCTGCCGAAGTTGTTGTCGAACTACTGGGTTGATCTTTCCCTTTGTCGTTCAACACCGGCGGATTTCCGTAATCTTTATTCCTGGTCGAGATCAAAGCATCATTTTGCTTAGAAACCGACAACATAAGCACTTGAGACGGTGAAGCATTTCCACTATCAACCATATTTTGACCTGGGGTGGGAAATGGATCAGTCAACACTGCTGAAGTTTGGGAACTTTTAAAGAACCTCTTTAACTCAGCTTTGAACGGACAGTCCTTTGTCAAATGATCCTCATCGCATATATGACATGGATAAATTTGTTTCCTTTGCCCAGGAGGGTTTGAAGAAGTTTTTTGAGGGGATGACTCACCCTGTTTCTTCTTCTTCCCTTTGTTTTGTTTCTTCTTGCTTCCTAGTTGATTGGAGTTTTTGCCTTTATCCGTAGATACAGCATTTACCTCCGAAGCAAGAATCTCTTGATTTGCTTTTTGATTCGAAGTCTTACGGGCTTTCTTATTTGAATCCCTTATCGACTTAGCGTTTGCAGTTCTAATCACGCCATCACCGGCATGAGAGTCACTATTTGATCCGGGAGGAGGAGGGATTGAAAATTCCGGTCTGGGGGCGTCAGGTATCTTATCATAGAGCGTGCCCGACTGAGTATATACTAAGTCCAAATATTGAGCACGAGCAATAACCTGCTCCTCTGTTACGACGCCTCCCTTGGCCACATCTTCTGTTATAGCAGGAAGAAGCGACTTTATAAACCACTCAGCTAATAGTTGATCTGGAACATAGGTCTTTACCATTCTGCGACGACGACGCCACTCATGTATATGATCTGATATATGTGTGGGTGTTGTCTGCTTGAAATTGGTCAAGATCTCTGTTCCAGTTTCGTACCTTATAGGTAACTGAAAGTGTGTTAAGAAAGTCGTGGCTAGGGAACTAAAGTTGTCGAAAGAGGCTCTAGGTAATTCAATATACCATTTAGCCGCCGGACCAGTCAATGTCCTCTGGAAAAGGCGAAGTCTTATCGAATCATCATTCAAGGTATTCGACGAACACCACAGATGGAATGTCATCACATGATTCGACGGATCTTCGCCAGGATTTCCATTGAATTTAGGAATGTCCGAAGGAAGTTTGTGAGGAATCGCTGGCCACCAATGGGCATAGGCGATTGGATCGTTCGTCAATCGATGTAAATCTGGTAATTCTAGAGTCGCCACGAATGGCAACTGTTGATTCAGGTTTGGCGAGGCGTACCCAGGATACGATGGAATCGCCTGAGCAGTAGGCCTTTGCATACCAGCATAATGTAACTGATGTTGATATGACTGATACGGCTGGTGGGCTTGGCCACTGTAAAGTGGTTGATTTAACCTGTTCTGAATATAGGGTTGCCCACTATTCGCAAAGATCTGTTGCTCAGATCCCTGGTACACCTGTTGAAACTGAGGTTGTTGGTATTGCATCATCCATGGTTGTGAAGCCATGTTTTGTTGTGCGACACTAACTGACGGACCAAGATGCGGGGTTATGGTTCCCGTTTGTATCTGTGTCGTCCCGGCAGTTGGCGATTGTGGTTGTGTTGCAGGGTCAATGGGCCGTTGCATTACAACCTGGGGTTGACATACAACAGGCATCGATTGAACTTGCGACACGGTTACAATTGCTGGCGTCGTCGGGATACTAGACATAGGTACACACTGTTGCATGGAATATACAACTCTCGGTTGTTGGGGTAACATAGGCACCCAACCACTCGTCGTTACTTCAGTCAAACCTGAATGTTGTTGAAAACTGCCGTATGGGTATCCCCCCGGAAGGGGAATTGAAAGGGCATATTGCCCCCCATATGGTAACAATCCGGAGCTCAAGGGTATAGATTTCCTTTGAGGACTGGATGGCCCAAACTGATTCCCAAAGGGATCAATTTGTCTAGTTTCAACATAAGAATTACCGGGTATTATACCGGAAGAACAAACTGGAACAGACCAAGTTGTCGTAATAGTCCCTGGGTGGACTCCTTCTAGCTGATGAGAGCTAGTCGGGACAGCTGGTATGCCGGCAAACATCGTTGGATTGACAGCAGGAGCTTCCGTTGTCGCTGTGTCATTTGGCACAGTCCTAGATGTCGACGGTTGCTCAGACATTTTAAGTCTATCCAATAAACTGCCTAACGATTCTACAGGAACTTCCTGTGGCGATGGACAAACTTCTGATGCAGAAGGAAAAAGAGTGGTGCCTACTCCAAAATGAGTTGGAGTATTTGCTTGTTGGTCCTCTACGATTTCCTCTATTGCAATCAGACCAGGAGGAAGAGGAAGACCGTCAGGTCCGTAAAAGATTTCTGGTGCCGAAGAAGGGGTTGCTTCGACAGCGACAGTTGTTTGAGCAACAAGACTCTGTGGACCGGTTCCAGATGGAACTGGTTCAGTTATGCAAGTACTTGTCTTCAGACTAGGATCAGTACAACTGTCCCTCTGTTGCTGTTGAACTTCTTCAATAGAGGCAGGGATTCCAGAAATATCAGGAGTGACCAGAATCTCAGATGTTGTCGGAACTGTTGTTCTAACTTTAATGGGAGATTTTGACCCGGTCAAGCGAGTTCGCTTTGTCCGTACTACTCTCGATTCCGGAGACAAAGACGGTTGACTCGCGAGTCTCCTCGAACGACGGAGTTTTAATTGACTTTCCTCCACGGTTGTGGATTACTTGATCAACTAAAATATAAAAAGGGGAATTATGTTTCCGTATTGAATGAATTTTATTAGACGCTTTTAGACACAACTTTGCTTTTTCATGTTTTAAGAGTCGAGAAAAAGCTAAAGATGACTCTAGTCGCCTTCGATGTATTAACGAGCCCGAAGTGACAAATGCTCGGTTGGACCTTTTCAGTTATAGAGTTTGAAAAGGGCCAAAAGAAACTGCTCTGGAGATCTAGGCAGAGGGTGTGCCAAACCTTTCGCGAAACCACAGAATACGTTTTACGGTACGGGTGGTCGATCTTCGTGAATGCTGTGTTCACTGCATCGCGATCAGTAGGGCGGCCGACACGGCTTCCTAAGGATAAAGGATAAATGCCTATAGGGGTCTCCCAATATACGCGACGGTACGCGGGAGCACAAGTCCGTATTAGTGTTATCGTCCCTCAGGAGGAATCACCCACCTTCGTAGAGATCGACAATCACTACGTTTAACGACGCCGGAACACGTCTCTACCTAGACCTCTATTGTGAGCGTTATGTTACAAAGCGTTTTTAGATTCATTCAATATATTTTAAGTTGATCTTGTTTAGCAGTTTGTCTTTCAGGATCACCACGAGATGTATTGGTACAAATTCCTAAATGCAGCTAAAATGATAAGCAAGCTTTACAATCTTTTTAGCTTTGAAAATCCTAACTACTGAGGGGAGAGAAAAACATTATCTTTCCACACAGAGCACAAAGCACAAACTAATGCACTTTCTCCTAGATCAATCACGCAAACTTATCAAAATGCAAATGCAAGATGCGTGTATTTCTTTTCTTTTCCTTTAATGTTGATGTAAACAAAAGGAAACTGTCGTATAATTTTCGAATTCAATTTGAAGCGTAAACAAACAAGTTTTGTCTAAAATCAAAAGATGCCTTACAGGTACTTGTTTCGACACTAAAAATGTATGAATTCAAACCATAAAATGAAAAACAAACAAACTCAAACAGCCATGAACAGTAATAAAACTAGCTCTTAAGATCACAAAGACACTTTTACAGTTCAGGATCTAAGAGGCCACCGCTATACTGGTTTGCTTTTCACAATGGGAAACTGTAACTGAAGCAAGAAATACTGAAAGAACAATCACAGTTTCATCACACAACTGAGGCGGAATAATGTCAAGGAAAGTTGGTTTACAGCAAGTACAAATGACAAGCAATCAGCAGCAAAACAACAGTGAAAACAGGGCTAAGACACAGTGGGAAACCTCAGGAAGACATAGCCTAACTGGATCAGCGCAGGCTCTGGTCTGTCAAATTGACTCTCAGCGCAGTTCCCGAAGGGAGTACCTGCGCTGAAATGCAGACTGCCTGTGGACAGCCTGCACTGAGACACGAGAGTTGCGTTTACAAGGATTTCCGGGTCATAAAAAGCTCAAAAATTCACTGTTTTTGCTGAAATAAAAAGCTATAGGTCAAGTACAAGCTAAGGGATGATCAAGAGGATGAAAAGCTATCACAAAGAGCACAAGAGTCTTTTGTAGATCAGCTCTTCAAATCATGAATCTGCTCAGAAAATGAGCAAGAGTAGCAGCCCCTCTACTTCGCTTTTGATATAGTCAAAAGCTTTTCGATTTGGTACTCTTTTGTTCAGGAAATGAATAGCAAAGATACTACAAACACAAATCAAACGGATACGCTCCCCAGCGGAGTCGCCAGTTTGTTGTGGGGAAAAGTATCCGACTCGGAATGACCCTATCCCTACTCTAAGGGTGATAGTTCCTTAGCAACAACTGAAAGTAAAGCTTTGATATTTTCCTTTATGAAAGTACAGAGAAGGAAGAAAAGATTGACCAACCGATATCCTTCGCTTTTGTCGATCTTGTCTTCTCTCTTCGTCCCTTGCTTCCAGCTCCTTGTTCTCTTGCCGGCCCAGCTACACAAAGATCCTGCACAAACAAGAGAGGGAAACTACAAGAAACATGTACTCATAACTGATGCATGGATTAGAGTGAATCAGATATACAAGTAAATACAATACATCAATGCAATACAAGTATATAGGAGAACATTCAAAACTTTATTGATAGAAGTAAAAGGTTCTGAGAAGGTTACAACCATCAATGGCTCCAATCCAGCAGCACCTCCCCAGCAGCAAGAAATCTCCTCTTCACCTCTATAAAAGCAATCACCCAATAGCTCTAACTGTAAACCAACAGCACTTCCTTGCTTTGCACAAAATTCCAGCCCCCTTAGACCTCATAGAAGAGCTCTATATATAGGAGATTTGGAGAAAGGATGAGTCAGCTTGAGACTGACCTAAAGCTGCCTTGTGTCCTCTCCCTCTTCAGTTAAACTTCAGTTCTTGAGTCCACTTGGAGAATCTTGCTTCCACTTGGAGATCAAGACCTTCTTACTCATCACAGGGCGAATCCTTTGAACCAAGTGTCAGTTTGGAAGCTTCCTGGGCAGTTGACACCTTGCAGAATGACTGTGCCACTTGGCCAATCTCGCCCAGCGCAGGTAGCCTTCATTGGAGTTGACTTTCAGCGCAGGTACAAGGAGGAGCAGTTGACATTCAGCGCAGTTGCTCAGTGGAGCAGCTGACATGATCCAAAAATAGCCTGTTTTTGAGTGTTTTCAGGTGGAGAACTGATGGGAAGTGCTGTGGTTTGCTGACCTTGTTCTTCTAGGGGTAAGAACAACATGTTTAGGGACTGAGGATCCCTGTAATTATTGACATTTCATGCTCCATGCTGCGAGGCACAAAAATGTCTATAACAGATCCCCTGCAGACATCCTGTAGAAGCCTGCAAACTTGGTTGCCGAGCACTTGAACGTTGTAGACTTCTGTGGATTGATGCTAGGGACCCTCTGGGACCTCTCCTAGCCCTCCTAAACTTTCCCAAGCTTTCTCTCCCTTCGCACCACCTCTGCACAGCCAAACCCTAATAAGAAACAAAACCGTAATCACTCCAACCACTTAAGAAAAAATACAAAAACAATGTTATTTTTCATGGAAGTAGTTTGAGTTCATGCATTTCACATCACTAGAAGTAATGGCATCATTTTTAGACATTTGCACTCTCACTATTGCATCATAGAGGTCAAACTAGTCAGATTATGGTTTACTAGGGTTTCATGTTTTGGTTGGCTTTCAGTTCATTTTTGCAAAATAGATTAATTTCCTTGAGATAGCCTTCATCCATCATTTAGAAAGCTTCTTCTGAGAGCATATAGAAGTTGGCTTGATCCCTAGCGGACTTGTGCCAGCTGACCAAGTGACAGTTGCGACAAGAGCTAGTACTTGTGCATACAGCACCGTCGCTTCCAAGTTTGTACGAACTACCGGGTTGATAAAATTAGAGATAGGAAGCCCCAGGAGTTGTAGCATTATTGCTACAATACTGGAGCCCACCAGTGATCACAGTAGGAGTGATCATAGCAGGAGTGATCAGAGTCTATTTTTAGACTGCTAGTCAAAAATAGAAAAGTCAAATATTATTGTCTCATAATAATATTTAGACTATAAACTTTATCTTATTCTCTTTGAGCACTTCAGTTTGAGCTACAGATCTGGAACATGCAGCTTTCAGAAGGAAATACGCTTTCTTTGTGGGTCCGTTGAGTTGTTGCATGCAGGACTTCAGTTAGAACTCAAGCAGTTGAGTTTGGTGGAGTTGATTGTGGAGTTGATGGAGTTGTGTTCAATTTGACTTGGTTAAACTAGTTGTAATTAGTCTAACTGCAAATAGACTAATGATGAGTTGTTAAACTAATTATTAACTCATAAAGCAACTAAAGAATACATCAGTTAACTCAGTTGCATGTCAGTTCATGTTAAGTTCAACAAGGACAGGTGTTAGAGGTTGAGATTATTATCAGTTGTGACTATAGTTGTGCATGAGGATTTGCACAAGAAATGTATTGAGTATGCCAATGAGTATTGCATTGATTTTCCCAGTAGAATAGCCTCTGCTCACGTGATTTCCAATGTGAGTGATTCTCAGCAGGTTTATGCAATAGAGGCAGGCAAAGCAGTGGAGCAGATTTGAACTTGTGACTTGTTTGGGTCTGAGCGGGTTTGTGTGTAACAGGTGGAGATAGTGCTGGATACTTGAGAGGAGTATTGTACTATGTAATGTTACATGTTCTCAATCATTAATATACAGATAGTGTGGGGTTTTCAGCTGTAAGCTTTCCCCGGTTACATACTGTGTTAATGTGTGCATGCTATTGATGTTTCATTGTTTTTGATGCTGCTAAATTGATGATCAACGTAGAGGAGCTTATGTGTTGTGCATGTATTCCGCAATAGTGCATGATCAGGATAATCTCTGTTGAATATGTGTTTATTATTCAAAATTTCTGCAAATTAATCACACGCAAAAAAAGAAAATTTCAATAAAAACACCTAAAGTCTCTAAAGAAAAAAACAGTTGAATCACACGCCTAAAAAATCTAAGAGTTCAAACCACACACAAATAGTAACTTCCCGTACTAAAAACACTAGTTGGTAACGAAATCTAACTTAGTATAAGTTTAATACAGAAAGGGCAGTTGGAACAGTTACCCTGACAACCTGCTTAATGAAAAAGACTGGCACAAGTTTCTACACATAACCATCTCAAGTGAAGAGAACCCCCCAGAGAGAAGAAGTGAGCCTAGTCAATGTCTGCTCCAGGTACAGTGAGATCCTTCCTTCACCATCACCTTAGGAAATAATCTTAAGTTTATGGACACTGAGGTTACCAACAGCAAAAAATACAACTGTGGGAACAGTCTAAGATCCGATCTACGCGCAAGGGCAGAGTAGCAAAGCTCAATCCCCTTGAAGGCTCCTCGACATAGTCAATCCGAGGTTTTCCAAAAAGTGACCCCAGGCTCCTCGAAAATGGTTAATCTGAGGTTTACCGTTTATAATACGCGCAAATCTTCTATCTTTCCCAATGAAACAGAATTGATTGTCTCAAAGGTTCGGACATGATCTTGTGATTGACTCTTTTAAGAGAACCTTCCCAGAATGTATCAATTACAATTGGATTTATTTCCTACCGCAAGATGTATCTACTTGTTTGTTTTAACTATCTTGGAGAGTTAATTACTCCCTACTCCAAAATACTAGCCTAAGCTATATTGGTGATAAGAGCCCTAGAAATAGAAAAGATCAATTTTAATTAAGTGTTGCTTTTATGGGTTGTTCTTTAAGTCGATAGGTATGGAAATTAAACTTTGATGGTGTGAAGACTCGACTCCAAACACACTAAAAAATGCACCTAAAATGATAAGCAATTCATTTTTCTTTCAATGAAATTCTAGCTAAAAGAAAGAGTTCGAGAATGCAATTCTTTAAGAAACAATTCTTTCTTTCAACATGGAAATGGAAAGAAAATATTTTTGTCTTTTCAATAAGAACTCAAAACGAGACAAATAATTAATTCTCACAATAAATCCCTTTTCCTTTTCAAAACTCAAAACTACAAAAAACAATTTGCTTCAAAAGAGATCTACAAGTTCTAGAAAAACACTCAAAACTACAAAAACTAATTTTGAGATCTAAAAACTTTAAAAATCTAATTAAATAAAAGCTTCAATTCTTTTTTAGGACGTTTTGCTTAGTTGTTCAGTAAACTAAGGATTCATTTGCACAGAATAACAAACCAATCAAAAAACATCCAGATATGTTTTCTTTTGTAAAAATGAAATTCAGAACTTATAACAAAGTTTGTTCAAAGATTTGCAACGAGAAAACTAAATCTATTTCTCACAAAGGATAGATTTCACAACCAAATCAGACTCCAAAGAAGACGAAAAGACACCAGGGTGATCTAAGGTTACTCAAGCTTCTGATCTTTGATTCACTACAGAGACAAAGAGAAAACCACTCCAAGCATGCAAAACTTCTAGAAAATCATCCAAAACAAAAATACTATCGGAACTCACTCACAAGATATTTTTGACAGGAAAAATACAGATCTGGGTAGACACTAAAAATCCTAAATCAAACTTAAAACTAACTGGAAGAAGATATCTTAGGATTTTCAAAAAAAATTAACAGGGTCCGCAGGCTCCAGAAGTAACAGGTGCGGTTCCGCTCTGTTTACTAAAGGAAAAGTGCAGAAATGCCCGCACTGTCTGTAAAGAGAAAGTGCAGTCCCCTGAAAACTTCAAAAAAAACAAAAATACTTCTAGATTCTAAAAGCTACCCAAGCTAGTATACATCAATCAAAAACCATAAAACATAACAATTTTCTCAAGTCAAAACAAAGGAAAACCAAAAATCAAATATCATTCCCCAGCGGAGTCACTAATTTGTTGGCCAGATAAATCGATCTGGCGGATAAGGCCAATCTTCCTAGTATTAGAAGAAAGTCTAGCAACAAACGGACAAACAAACCTATCTTTCTCTAGACATATGCGATTTATAATTAAATACTACAAAGGTCTTAAGATCCGACCTTAGATCCAATGCTTGTTCGTAGTATTCATCCCCTAGTCGTTCGAAAGGGTTACCTTTGAGGACCTGCAATCACAAAAAAGAAAACATTAAATAACACCTGCATAGAAAATATTATAAATCATGTCTATTATGGTGATCAAGGAATCCATAAAATAAACCATCAATTAACAGCTTATTGAGAAAAACAAATATATTTTTATTAACTTTGAATAGTAGAAGAACCTTACAACCTTTTCAGCCTTGATGTTGAACAAGCTCTTCCTGGGGTCTGAAACAGGAATTTCCTTTACTTTGACAAGCTTTGCACTCTTCCAAATGAGATCTTAGAGGTATGTAATCTTTCTTCATAAAGACTCAACTAAAGAAGACTAAGTTCCAGTAGCATTTCACCTCAAAAATATTCAGCTTCTAACTTCTAAAGTAACCAGCCCAATGCTTCCTTTTATAGTGCAAAGGAGGAAGTTACAGGTCCACCTATGAAGGGATAGAATCCTCCTTCAAAGGGATAAGCTACTCACATCAAGGGGTTAGCTCCTTAAGGTATGGGATACATGAACCTCAAAAGAGAGAACTTGCCACCTCAAGATTCCTTCCAGAAGCTTCTAAAAATGACTGAAAGTGAGTTTTTTAGAGTAAACTCACGCCTTTTTAACTTTTACAGGGGTCCGCACCATTAACACAGAGACAGTGCGATCAGGTGTGCAGGAGACTTGACCATTAGGTGCGGGACCACAGGTAAGACAAAGATAGAGTGCGGAACTAGAGTTTTAAAGACTTTTGAGAGCTTTTCTCTTATTTTCAGACTTGATATGAGGAATTGATGCTTAGACTTGCAGAGGAGGAAAGTATGAGTGGTAATGAACTCACACATATAGCAAAATGTCAAGGTGACAATTTTTAGTGCAACACTATCATGCATATTAAACCTCTGCATTATTGTCTCAACATAATTCCTTTGGTTTAACCATATGTTCCTCTTTGCTCGATCTCATTTAATTTTCATGCCCAAAATATAGTTTGCAGCACCAAGATCCTTCATGTTGAATTTGGAGGACAATTGGGTCTTCAAATCCTAGATAATTTCTTCGTCATTTCCAATCAGCAACATATCATCCACATACAAGATCAGACAAATAAGATGGTCACCAATTAATTTAAAATACACACAGTGATCCATTTTTCTTCTGGTGAAGCCAAGTCCCTGTATATATGTATCAAATTTATGATACCACATCCTTGGTGATTGTTTTAACCCATACATAGACTTTTTGACCTGCATACCAGTTCTTTATTTCCCTTCATAGCAAAGCCTTCAGATTGCTTCATGTAGAACTCTTCTTCCAAATCCCCGTGAAGAAATTTTGTCTTCACATCCATCTTCTCTACCTCAAAATCAAAAGCAGAAACAACAAATAAAAGTAATATAATAGAAACTACCTTGATAACAAGAGAAAAAATATCACCACAATCGATTCCCAACACCTATGAATAACCTTTTGCTACCAACCGAGCTTTGTATTTCTTCAACTTGCCTTTTGCATTCATCTTCTTCTTAAATCCCCATTTGCTTCCAATGGGTTTCCTTCCAGCTGGCAGCTCCATGAGATCCCAAGCCTCATTTTTGTCCAAATATTCCATTAATCAACCATTGTCTCTTTCCATAGTTTTCTATCCTCTGAATCTACTGCCTCCCTGACAGTTATGTGATCATCATCAATAATAGATAAAGAAAAATGTGAATAGAAAGTGGATGGACTATACCTTTATGGTTTCCTTCTTTCTCGAATTGATCTTCTCACAGTTGGAGTTTGTGGCTCTTCATCTTCCAATTCTTGTTCTGCTATAGAGTCTGATTTTTCCTCCTTTAGCTCAAACTATATATTATCAGGTTCCTTTGATAAGACTTCATGTTTAATAACATATTTAACCTCTCAAAACACCACATCTCGATTATACAGAACATTACTTGTTTCTAGGTTCCAAAGCTTATAACCTTTTAAACCATTCTTATACCCAATAAAGATGCACCTTCCAGATTTACTATCCAACTTGGTTCTTTTATCCTTTGGAAAGTGTACATATACATCACAGCCAAATACCCTTATATGTGAAAAAAAGGGTTTATTACCAGTCCATACCTCATGTGGAGTCTTATCCTCCAACATTTATGAAGGTGATCTGTTGACTAGGTAACATGCAGTCTCCACCACCTCTGCCCAGAATTCTTATCCTAACCCGACACCACATAGTATGCTTCTTTCCTTTTCTATCAACTTCCTATTCATTCTTTTTGCAACTCCATTTTTTCAAGGTGTTTATGGAGTAGTCTTATGGCATGCTATACCACACTTCTTAGAGAACTCTTCAAATTCCTTCTTGTATAACTCTCCACCATTATCTGTCCTCAGCACCTTTATCTTCTTCTCTGTTTGGTTTTCCATCAGAGCCTTAAATTATTTAAATATGTCAAAGACTTCATATATCTTCTGTAGGAAATATATCCATGTATTCCTTGATAAATCACCTATAAAGGATACATAGTACAAAGACTTACCCAGTGGTGGAACCAACATGGGTCCAAACACATCACTGTGCACAAGCTCTAATATCCCTTTCGCCCTCTTAACACCAGAGGGGAAACTCACCTGATTATGCTTTCCATATACACAATGTTCACAGAAATCGAAATCTAAAGAGAAATTAGACATACCTTCTACCATACCATTACCATGAAGTATTCGAAGGCCCTTCTCTCCAATATTTCCAAGCCTTTGATGCCATAGCATGGTCTTTTCTCTAGAGACCACTAGATTTTATGCTCCACTTTCAGGAACCACAGAACTGTTGCACCCATCAATAACAATACTACTCATAAGCTTTTACAGAGTTCCAATCCAAACTCCCCGCATCAATACCAGTGCTCCCCAAACCATCTTGCAAGTATCTTTCTCGAACATTGTTTTTACACCTACATCTTCCATCTTACTTACAGAAATCATATTTTTTGCCAATGCAGGAATATGTAAAACACCTTAAAGTGTTTTAATCCTTCCACCTTGCAACTTTAGCTTGACTTTTCCGCATCTGGCGATTCTAGCCTTCCTATCATCCCCTAAGAAGACATCACCACCATCATATTTTTCATACTTGCATAACCACTCACTATGGGGAGTGAAGTGAAAGGATGCACCTCATTCAATCAACCATGCCTCATTATCTACATGTGTACTTGAAGAAGAAGCCAAGTACACACCCCCACCTTCATCTGAGGTGGTATTCACCTCTGTAGAAGGAGAATCATCAAATCTTTTTCCTTTTTCAGGAGCTTTTGATCTACATTACTTTTTGTAGCGCAACTCCTTTCTACATTTCCAACATACCTTTACAGGTTTTCCTGGAGATTTAGATCTCCCTCTAGATTTAGATATCCCACTCGATGACTTATTTTTGTTTATGATATTGGACTATCCTCGTACATACAAGGAATTTCCATTCTGGCTCTCCATATTTTTCCACCTCATCTCCTTTGATAATAAGGACGAGACTATTTCATCAAACATCAAGGTAGTTATATTGCTACCTATAGCAACAACTAGACTATCCCACAAATCTGGTAAAGAAAACAGAAAATTGATGCACTTATCTTCATCTAAAATTTGTGTATCAACAGATAACAACTAGCTTACCACAGTATTAAAGGCGCTCAGATGCTCTGTCACCGAATCTCCATCCTTCATCCTTAGGATATACAGTTTTTTTCGCAGGAACAATTTGTTCACCAGAGACTTAAATTGGTACGAAGTCCCTAACTTGACCCACAAATCCTTCGTTGTAGCTTCCCCTGATACATTCAATAATACTAAATCTGAGATACACAACCATATTGTTCTCTTTTCCTTCTGATACAGCTTCACCCTATATTTTGTTGACATTGTCGTTGGTTTAGTACCTATATCTAGTGCGATCCACTGATCTTTATCCACCAGCAAATCCTCCATCTTAAGTTTCCACAACTCAAAAAACTGAACATTAAATTTCTTGATCTATATCTTTCCACTATTCTCCACCTTCTTTCACCACAAGAATCGATCCCGCAGATCTCCCACTAAATAGGGTCTACCATAGGCCCAAGAAAAACCCCTTAGCAACAAAGGCGCCCCCTTGAAGTTGAAACAAATCTGATACCAAATGTAGGTTTTAACCCTGTACAAAAATTACCTGCAGACAAATTCTAAAACTAGAAAATAAACAATGACGAGAATATAAAAACAATTACACAGAGATTTCCTCTGGATCCCAAAATCGGGACTACCAGATTAGTTTTTCATTATGTTCCTTTCATTGTTACAATACATATATATACATATTGAATCATTCATAAACCCTAATCCATTAACCCTAGATTAGAACATAATCATAGTTCTCTTGACCGGATCTACAAAATACCATGGGCATAAAACCATCATGCCCAAAACCATGTGCAAAACCCATGCACAAAACCACAGGTAGGTCTTCCCACTTAATATAGGATCCCAAAAAAAACAATTGCCCCTGCTGCGCCCAGTGCAATGAATAGGGGAGGCTATTGGCCCCCTTCTGACACCCTTGCGCATGCGTCTAGTCATGGAAAGAATACAACACACACCCAACATGCTGGATAAGTTGGCTTCAAATCTAGGGTTTAAACAAGAGGATTTGTCTGCTTACTATCCTCGGGAAAATGGGTAAGTAGAGGCATTGAATGAGTCCTTGAAAACCATTTTACAAAGAGTGATTGATGAAAGTAAGGCCAACTAACACATCATTTTATATCTTGCCCTTTAGGCATATCAAACATATATCAAAAGCCATTTTACAAAGAGTGATTGATGAAAGTAAGGCCAACTAACACATCATTTTATATCTTGCCCTTTAGGCATATCAAACATATATCAAAACTACTATAGGGTTTAGTCCATTCCAACAAGTTCACTGTGTGGAGTCAATTCTTCCCATAGAATGTGAAATATCATCATTAAATTTAGTAGTTAGGCTTCTTACTAACATGTCTAGTCTAAAAGAGTATCTCCTCCATTTAGAGCACCTTTATGAGTAGTGTCAAGATGTTATTATGGAAAACAAGGCACACAAGCAACGTATCAAAAGTTAGTACAATAAGTCTATACATCTAAGATTATTCTCTAAAGGTGACCTTGTGTTGGTTTATGACGAAGAAAAAGATGTATTTGGGACAAGAAATTTTAATTCAATGTGGTATGAATATTACATTGTAAGGTTTGTACTCAAGAAAGGAGCCTATGAATTGATTGACTACAATGGAAATGTTCTCTAGAGCCCAGGAATGGGCTCTACCTCAAGAAGTATTATGCTTGAACTATTATTCAGGCATCTACTTTGTTTTGTGAATAGTGTATATAGTATGTTTTACATATTCTAATATTTTTTCAATGATTGTAATCTTGTTTTTGACATGTTTTTGTAGATTTCAATGGATGATCTACACTTTCTAGGGTTCATAGATGGAGCAAGTCATCACACTGAGATCTTAGCTTCCAAAATGATGACTTATTCACCATCTTGTTAGTTGTTGTGTCTAGTGGTGCGTATATTGGGTCTACAACTAATAATATTGTTGAATATTGCATCATTATTGAGTTTCTTTGGGAAGCAATTTCACATGGTACTCAGCCTCTAGTGATTCATTTATACCCACAATTATTTGTATCTCACCTGAACAATTCTTATCATCTGTAAGATCTAGTGTTATTCTATATATTTCTTCATGTGAGGTTTCTTGAGAATTCATTTAATTATGTTAATTACATTCATATCCAAATATCAAGAAATCAAGTTGTTGATTCAATCACATAAATATTTGAGTCAACAAGAAATCTATGTGTGTGTGTGTTTTTGTAGGTCCAAAATATAGTGACAAAATGTGGACAAATGTTTTGCAAAAGGTGGGTGTATAACCAAGTGATCAAATCGAGGACTTGATCAGTCTATCATAATACATCGCTAGATCAACAACCCCTAGCCCTAATGCATGACCTAGTAGTAGATGATGAAATTTGCTACCCCTTGGAAAAGTCTCACCCACACACGTGATAATCCAACTACCTAGCATGTATCGCCTCTTGGTGGTTCTTCACTTGTGCCATAGGGACTTAGTGGGTTAAACCCTCCAAGTTACTCTATATGGAGTGAAGAAATATCTCTGCCTCTTTGAAAACATACTCCACACCTCTGCCTTAACATTTGTAATATGGGATTTCCTTAGGCCTGACTAGTCCAATATCTGCATAATCACATATATTTTGTTAGTATTTTTGTTCCATATAACAAAAAAAAAATCATCTTGAGTTTAAATCATCTCGAAAAACCATAAAAAAAAAACAAATAATTTTAAAATTAACATATCATTTACCTATATTGTCGCATGCAACCTATGGATGAAGGGCTAGCTTAGGGTCTCCTCTAAATTCAAGACCAACATATGGGTAATTGTCTATAGTGATAATAAATTGATCCCACCAATGAAAGAAATCATTGTCAAAAGTCTCAATTGTCACTCACCCTCCTCCTAGCTTTCCCATGGGATATTCCCACCTCGCCATCCAACGCTCTCTCGAATGTGTGGTCCATGTCGCAACTTGCAATCAAAGTGCTTGAAATCACTCAAAGAAAAAGGAACACACAATCCTCACATATCCAAAGTTCTTCTTCCTACCCTATTTACATGTGGTCAACTGACTCTTCATATTAGTCAATAGGATGGTACTCCATTCATATACCATCATTTGGATGTGCTCCACTATAAAAAACGTATATGATAGTGAAGTAGATTCTAAAACTCTAGAAATGGTAAACAAAATGATCTTAAGAGTCAAGTCTTGATGCTCCTGATTGGTATCTAGGTACCCACCTTTTGGGTACATGTTCCAAAATAGATATCAATGCGGTCCTCAATAGCAAAGCCTTCATTGGTCTTACTCTTTAGGTTGATCACCTCACCTCTTCATGAGCGGCCTATAATGAAGTAGATCTTCTCTACCTCGATATGTAAGGGCATTCCAAATATCATAAAGCACACCTAATCTGGACTCCAATAATCTCGCAACGTTTGTTGCAAGTAACCTCTGAACCCACACATTGGGTGTAAGAAAGAACTTGAGTAAACCACAATTTTTTAGTGTATCCATCATCTCTTGGTCTCTAAGGAGAAAATTATCCACTTCTTCATGCTCACACTCTCTCCAAGTGATTGTAATCATGAAAATAAATCAAATTTGAAGGTTATTTTCTTTATTTTCCACTTTGATCGTACACATACCTGCATCTTCTTCTAAACAATTGCATACATACATGTGTTTCCTTCTAACAAGTTGTGTATAAGGTTCGCCATATGCAACCCAATAAAATGAGATTCAAATATGCACATAGTCCTCTTTAAAATTGAAAATCCCTACCTCAAATTTGCTTAAAATTGCATTGAATGTATCATAAATGAATAGAATTGAGTGAAGAATTACTTGAACTCATAGAACCTCAATTGGTGGCCTAGAAAGTTTGAAATTTGTGAGTGAAGTTCAAAAGACTTTTTAGCTCCAAATGCACTTCAAGGGGTAAAAATACAACTGAATGATAACATTTTCAAATTTTTACTATTTATCAAAATCTCTAACCCAACTTTCTATAATTTATTGTTATTTTTACTCATTTTTATGCAGGAAACTAATATTTATCCCAATTTCTAGTGTTTTACTCAATTTTTCAGGTCTTATGACTAAAGTTCGTCACTTTGTGACATTTTATCAACACTCTTTGTCCATAATGAGATCCATCGTGGCATATATTGTTTTCACAAAGTAGCATATAGGGTAGGAATTCTATAATGTATCATGCATTTCAGCCTTATTTTCAGTAACTCGCCATAGGATCAACCTCGCTATTTTATGACACTATTTTTTCACTCATTTTTTTACTTCTCATAATTTAGTGGTAGAGCCTACCTTCACATCACTAGCCATTTGGTGCTCGTACTTGATCCATATTAAATCATTGTATTGTTTTTCATCAATCTCGATGCTTTCAAAGTGGAAAAAGTGGAGGAATCGGCTCACGGGACCATTTTTACCAACAGGACCCAGTTTGGAAAATTACAGTCTAAAACCTTCTAAGAGAAGTTTAAGGCATCAAATGACATTTTTGGGGTGAAACTTTTCTGCACAACATAGTACTTTGTTATGTTATTCTACACACATAAACCTTTCCAATAATGCAAGAATCACCTCAATCAAAGTCCATACGCAAAAGTTATGCCACTTAGAAGTTTACCTTGCAATTTTGACCACCATAATTTGATAGGATGCTATGTTAGCCCCCATTATTCATTGAAAATGGGGTAGCCACATTATCCCGGTGAAGAAAACTCTAGAAGAGTCAATATTGTAACTATAGTTAAGAGTTGAAGGAGCCAAATATAACCATCAGTTGGCAATTGGGTTGTGTTATAATGGGTGTCTTCCCTTTAGCCTTTATATATTCTCCTCTGCAATCCTTCTCACTTGATCTAGCCATTATCATCTCAAATCCCTCGAAATTCCAATGCACCCATTCTTCTCTGGAAACTTCTGCAAACTCGAATTTGACTACTCATTTTGTGCACTTATATTTTTTTGGTTGTCTTTGTGAACCTCGCTTTAACTTCTCTTTCCATTTTCGCACTTTTCTCCCGTCATCTTTGGTACATGGTTGTTATTGACTTATTCCTTTCCTTTTATTCGATGGTATTCTACGCAATTGATTTCATTCAGACTTAGTCAAAATTTTCCAAAATGTTGTTCCCAAAAAAAAGGACCCAACACCTATCTGATTTAATCATGCATATGTGATATACATTTTTCTTGTTTCAATTTTTATACCTATGTTGGGGGTTACATCATTATGCTTCTAAATCCCACTATGTATAAGTATGCAGTTTCCTTTCCTACAAAAGTAGTTCAGTTATTATATTATTGTGGGTTACAACATTTATATTTCTAAGTTCACTAGGTAGAAGCGTGTTTTGTTTTAATTTTGTAAGTGTGAATTTTAACTTCCTTCAAGCGTGGTTTGTTTTCCTTGGTGGCTTGTAAAGAACATTAATATCTTGCTCTAAAACATTACTTTAAGATATTGCAACCTCATTGACACTTAATAGAGTTTTACTATCATATATATTGCAAGATAGTTCATAAGTTCCATACAAACACCATATTGATAATTAAATGTGTAGTTTCCCATTATCTTCTAGGTAACTAAGAGGTAATTAAATAACCCGTCAATGTCATTAAAATAATGTCAACCAACTCGTTTGCTTTTTCCTTCTTGTACTTGATCACCAAATGGAGCTATTGTAAAAACTCCATCCACTTGCAATGCCTAGTCCATTGTAACTTACCCCAAGCTTACGAATATTATAGAAACTAGTGATATGTGTGGATTACTATTTCCTTTCCCCACAAATAGTGTTTTCACTTTTTAATATCTTGCACCAGATCATAAAGTGCCTTATCATAGGTGGGTAGTTAAGAACTACCTCGTGAAACACTTTAAAATGGTAGAATACAATCCTTCCTCCTTGCATCAAGACCACTCCCATGTCATACCCACTTACATCTATCTCCACTTCGAAGGGTAGTTGCAAGTTTAGTAATGCAAGAATCGATGCTTGACTGATTTTCCTTTTTAACTCCTCAAATGCCTCATACTAACACTTTTCCCACTAGAAACTGTTGTCAGTTGTTATGACCATGTAGAGTGTCTTGGTACTGCTAAAAATGGGGATATGGGTTTCTTCAGGTACTATGCTACCCCAAGAATACTCTTGACCTCAAAAGCATTGGTAGGCACTAGCCACTTCATGATGGCCTCCATGTTAGTAGTATATACATTCTTTGCTACTAACCGAGCTTTGTGTTTCTCCACATTTCCTTTTTTGTTGATTTTTGTATCCCGAGTAGGTACTTCTGCACAGGCCTTGTGTCTAGGCATGTAGAAATTACCCACATTCTTCTTAAAACACTTGCTCTAGGTTGAGCAAGTTAATGATGTAACTTAACCTCAGTCTAACTTAAGAAAAAACACATATTAGTATATTGGCTTATTGAGCTAATAGAAACTTAGCATAAGTAAAGTAGTGAATGTGTTATAATCTTAGTTGTTGATCTCAAGTGAGGCGAGATCTAACCTCAGTCGTTAATCAATTTGAGATTAGGTTTAGGGTTAGGGATTGTAAAAGCAAGGTTACAGAGAAGGAGAAGAGACACTATACAATGACACTAGCATCAAGAGGAGGAGTGTGATACTCCAGTGTGTCAGCACGTAGGAAGGTGCAAGGAATAGTTAGGGTGACAAATCCAGATCAGCTAAGGGAGATCAAAGGATAGATTTAGGTCTTCATCAGGTGGATAACTCTAGGTTTATTTTTGTATATGTAATTCCTCAGTTGGGCCATTATCCTAGGACGAGATCCCTAGTAGGTTCAAATTGATTTTTTAATGAAGAATTGTGATTGGGTAGAAAATTGTGTGTCGTATGTGATTGACATTGGTTATGTAATTGTGTGTCGTATGTCAGATGTTGGGTTCGTAGGAAAAATAACATGGCATCAAACCTAGAATGTTGAAAGTCGATCTTGAAATCATGGAAGTCAGGGTTTGTATAGGAATGTCGGGCCATGTTTGGACGTGATCATGTAAAGGCAATTTTCTTTTTTAGAGGGGTCGAAATTGGCCAAACGAAAACAGAAATTTTTTTTAATAGGGCCTAATTTTTTTTTAAGGTAAAAAAAGGGAGGGGATTGATAGCTTAGTGGCCAACAGACACTAAGGTCAACCGACTATAGAGACCAGTGGAAAATTTGGCAACTAGTTTGTGTGTGGAACAGGGTTTATAGATGCCAAACCAAACTACCACAACTAAGCGATAGAGGTCCAAGCACAGCAAAGGGTGATAGAGGCAAACAACTCTAGAATGAGGTGATAGTGAACACACAACGAGATAACATTTGTGTAACCACGTGAGCAAGCAGCCGGAAGAAGGAACTTTGGGCCACAACGAGTGTGATAGGGACTGGGCCAAGGGAAGTCAAGGAAGGTGGAAATCAAGGGCCACATGCCATAATAGAAAACTGACAAGAACTAGAGAGTAGTCGAACAATTCGACAAAGGAAGCGTACAAGGAGACTGGCTGAGGAAAGTGTTGAAAATGTAACTAGATTAGGCCTTCATATCATTGTACTTGTATCAAAATGTATTCATGTAAAAACAAAAAAATTATTATTATTATTGTTATTATTTTCTAGTCAAAGTATGTTCTTCATGCTTGTAGGGTCATTCGAGTCAAAAAGAAAATTTATTATGACTCATTGAGTCAAAATCCCATTTGGACTTTTTGAAAGAAGATAAAAGAAAATGATTTTTGATTCAATGTGTCTTCACAAGACCAATTCAACCAACCCATAAGTTGTGTCTCTTCATATGGTCGAACAACTATATATTAGCACATGTACTCCACATTTTGACATCACATCGATTTATGTGCAAGAAAGAAGAAGGAAATCAATGAAGTCAAAGGAGAGAGAGAGCGAAGTAAAAAAGGAGAGAGTCTTTTTTTCCGCCCTAATTTTTCCACACATGCAAGTATTCTCTATGATTTTTTTTAGGGCTGTTATAGGGCCGAAATTGTAGGGCACGAAATTTCAGGGGCCGAATTTTTAAGGGATGACCAAAATTTAGAAATTTTACCAGCGTTGACTTTACTGACTTTGACTTGGTGGAAGAGACTTGGAAGAGGGCTAACTTCGGTTCATTGTGAAAGTCTTGGTCTTAGTCTTGGTCTTGGGTCTTGGATATATCACTTTGATATGATTCTCTAAGAAGAGGATTTCTTGGGTTTTCCCCTTTATGGGGTCTTGCCCTACCTTGGAGCCTACATCTTTGTGTTCTTTGTCTCTTGTGATCTTCTTGTTCTGTACTTTTTGTTATCACCAAAAAATGATCACCTAGCCATTTCTAACTAGGTGGATCGAAATACACCATGTAGATTTAATTTTACCATAGTAAAATCACTTTCACTGTGGAAAATAATTTAGTAAACCACTTTTATTAAATTATTTTTTGATTTAAATCACAAAACCTTTGAGAATAATTAGATAAATCATTTTTTATTTAATTTTCTCTAGGAATTATTATTAAATCATTATTTAATAATTATTCCTTGTCACATTTGACTAAATTTGTTAGGAATATTTAAATAAATCATTATATATTTGAATTTCCTTATTTATGTTATTAAATAATTACTAAATCACTATTTACTAATTATTATGATTTCACACCTTTCTTGTTTCTCGTATAACAATTAATAAATCATTTTGTTTGTTAATTATTTCTAAATAAAGGTATTTAACCATTTTAAATACTTTTTCCCCCTCCAATAAATATAATAAATTATTCCAAGTATTTAGATCTGAATTTGGTCAATAATATTTTATTATTATCCATTTTCGAGATTAACTCCATACTTTGTTATATAAGGAGGGTTTTTCATTAATTCTTCACTATGATCATTATCATCATCAACGTTATCGTCATTTTTCTTGAGCTCACATTTGAGTTCTCCACTTTTGTTTTGGGTTTTTCACACATTGAGAGAGGAAATATGTTTCTGAAGCATCAAGGATATCAAAGGACCCATCCCATGGAGGGGGACTTACAGACAAATTTGAAGATCTCCTTCACCAAGTGTTATCAATAAAAGATTTATTCATTTAAAATAGTATTTCCAATTGGGTTATTATATAGGATACTTTATATTGCTACTTTCTGTTTTGGATCTTGTCTTATTTTACTACAATTTTTCTATTTGTGTTGCAGATCTAGAATGATAGCAGCCATCAACTTTTTGCTAGGGTCATTTGTCACCTAATGACTTAAGTGAAGTATTTTTGGTACACCTTCCAAGAATTTTCACACTAAAAAATGAAAACCTCAGATGCGTTATGGTCAACCTCAAGGAGGGACTAGTTCCATGTACAATTATTCCTCCCCCAATCCTCCTCAGGGAAATCCTTATCCAGGTCCCAGCACACCATATGCATATCCCCGTC
The DNA here is from genome assembly GCA_031772625.1 of Pinus tabuliformis. NCBI lineage: Eukaryota > Viridiplantae > Streptophyta > Pinopsida > Pinales > Pinaceae > Pinus > Pinus tabuliformis. The sequence goes on along the minus strand of CM062805.1, from coordinate 178,244,055 downwards.
CGCATAAATCGATTCCAAGGCCAACTATTTCACCTCCTGCTTATACCAATGTTGCCCCATCTCCCTATTATCTGTATGCATAGCCTAGCACTCCAGCTCCTCCGGCACCAGCGCCCCAGCCCCCCATGCCTGCTCCCCCTCCATCGTAACAACCACCTCCTCCACAAGGACAAGTGTATGCTCAACAGAGTGGACCCAATCCCCCTAACCCCAAGAAAAGGAACAAGGGGAAGGGTAATAGGAACCAACAGCCTCATGGTAATCAAGGCAAACAAGGTCCTCCACCAAATGCCCCTCAAGGTCCTCCACCTAACCCCTCAACCCAGCAACAGGTCGATCAACCCAAGCAGAATAAGGGTCTTTGTATGAAAAAACCTTTTGATTGTTGTGGAGTCTATGTTCATTATACCTAAGAGTGTCATATTTTACCTCGAGTGTGACAAGCATGGGAAGCTCAAGCAGCTTCTTGAGGATTGCAGTGCACCGCTCCTCCTCCCCCTCCTGCTTCATCGCAACCGGTCGTGCTTACCAACCATTTTCCTCACTAAGGGTAAATAGTTTCCCAACCTCCATAAGGTCAGGCCACTCAACCAGCTCCTCCATCTCGTCACCATGATTATCAAATTCTCATGATGAATCCTAATGAGGTAAACATTGAACAAGTCAACCTCTAGACTCAATCGCGTAAGTATGACAAGCCATCTACTAAGTCAGCGACTGAGTCCCAAACCAAAATGTCCACTGACCTCTCTAATCACCAACCGGTACCTTACAGATCCCTCAACCTAAGGTGAGGTCATTCCCAAGATCCCCAAAGGTTTGTTATGTCGAAATTCTACTTCTACCAAAGCTGTCCATACATATAGCATAGTAGATGACTTGGCACAGACTCCTACAGCCATGTCAATGCTGGAAGTTCTCCAGATGTGCCCATCACAATGAAAATCTCTATTATCTTCTCTAGGCATCGTGGATCCTTAAGATGATCAGATGATTATCTTTCATGTTGACAAGTCAAATAACCCTCCCTTACCTTCATCTGTTGCTTTCAAAATTCTAGTCTCCATTTGAAACGCCATTATCCAGCGGTGTATCATTGACGAAGGTGCATCCACTTGTGTGATGGCTTCCAGTGCTTGGAAACAACTTGGTTCCCATGACCTATCTCCGTCTGCCATCACTCTACATGCATGGGATGGTCACCCTTCACAACCCCTTTGCTTATATCGCAACTGCCTAGTCAAATTTGCTGGAAAGACTGTCTATATTAACATCAAAGTCATTGATGCACCCCTTCACTATAACATCCTTTTGGGTCACAGTTATACTTATGCCATGTCATATGTCGCATCTGCGGTTCACCGTAAGATGTGATTTCCGCACAATGGAAAGATCATCATAATCGATCAATTGACGTATTATGATCTAGAAGCCCAAAATTCAACTCAGTCCAACATTTATTCCATAGCTAACAATAAAATTGTGTCGTCTCTCTCCTAAAGTCTATAAATATTCCTCTTTTCTTGGTGCTTACTATGGCCCACCACCTACTCCTTCCGAGCCTAACTCATCGACTGTTTTTATGCTCCAAGAATCACGAGCCACCCAAAAATGGTCTGGTATGCCCTCACAGTAGAGCGCACCTCCACAACCTACTGTGAATGACTCAACCTCGCCTACCGCTACAAATCCTCAAGGACCACCTCCTTCTCCAAGTATCTCTCCTAATCCTTTTCTTCCTAGAATTGTTCCCCCGTCCCTTACGCATTCAAGCGCAGTTCCTCCATGTCACTATCATTTTGGTGAGATAGCATTTTTATTGTATAAATTCCCACTATAGATCAACAGATTATGCAATATACTAAAGCAAAATACTAGATCTACTTCTACAACAAACTTGCAGAAGCTTAATCGATTTTGAGAAAGATCAAATAGAACACATATAACTGAGAATGAGAAATCAATCATACATGAACATAGAAGAATACTCTGGGGAAAGCCTCAACTAAAAACCCCGATCTCTGTATTATCATACAAGTGGAAATATGTTCAGATTACACAGAGAATCAGCTCACAAGTTATCCTGCTCTCAGTACAATCCCTCTGCTACTCATAGACAGTCAAAGGCTTCTCACAAACCTTCTCCTCTGCCCCCAAGCCTCCTATTTCCTTGCACAGTTTCTCCTGGGGTCCAATGTTGCCACCTATGTGAATTCACCTCTCACACTGCTCACTAAACTCAGAAGTAACTGCGCAATCTTGAAGGAGATAATTCCTTCTACATGGATGAGTTTCCTATATAGGAAAAATCCTCCAACTGATAGTACAATGTCCCTTCCTCTAATCTCAACTGGGTCTCTAACTGAACTGGCATGCATGAGTTATTTTTGAGAGAATATTCAGTTAGCTGAAGTGCAGTAGTTGCATGCATGCATGCATTAACTGACTGAACTCACAATTAGTTCCTCCAACTGTTTGGAACTAATTTAACTGGACTTAACTTAGTTAACTAAGCTAACTAATTACAACTCAAATACAACTCATCCTTATCTCCTTAATTAAGGGATAACTTCCTCAATCAAAGGGATAACTGTTGCATGTCTTCACAAAGACTTCATGTTTGAATTTCTCCAACTAATTAACTCAAGATGAATTAATTCATTAGTTTTAAAACAACTACTAAGATCAAATTCGAATTTTACTTGTCAATTTTAGTTCAGGGACTAACTAAAATTGGAATCTATCTTGAAATACTATTTACAGTAATGTTATTTTTAGCATTTCCATTTTTCATTCCTTGTTGCTATGTCCAACATTGGTACCTGAAATGCTATTTATAGCAATTCTATTTTTAGCATTTCCTGTTGCTATTTTCAACATTTATTTCCACCTCCTAGAGTTTATTCTACACCTATCATGGCTACATTGAGTCTACCTAATATTACCTTAGGGATCCCAGTCTAGCACATCGATGCCTTCACAAACACTCCATCTAATCAATTGGAACCTTACACCACTTTAACCCTGATCTAGCCAGTTATTCCTACCTATGCCTTTGCTTCAGTTCCACAGCAACCTCAACATAAGCCTACTCCTGTTGAGAAAGCACCTGGTGAGGGGGGCAAATCCTGAAAAAAGGGAACCCAAGACAAGGCTCCCCTAGCAACTCCAGCTCCTCCTAAGCCACCAAAGCCTCTTCCTCCTTGTGCTTTGTGTGATGTTGTCGGTCATGCCACCAATAGATATCTTGAACTCCCTCACATTAAAGAGGTGGTCACTGATACCTTTCCTGATTCTAACATTCCCAAGGTTCATGTAACCTTGCCTGAGTCAGCTAAGAGAATCTGACTGTTATGCACAAACCACCCTTGCGCTTTGTGTGATAAGTATGGCCACTATTCCCATCGATGTCCTCATCTCGAAGATTTTTGCGATACACTTCACGTGTTTTGTGAATTAGAGGTCACTCATAATGAGTCCACATCTCCTTTACCTGCGGATTCTAGTCCCACTTCTACACCAGACTAGGAGGTCTCCAAAACACCCATTTTGATCCCTCCCCTTGATGTCGAGATGATGGATAGTTCTGCTCCTATTGTCTACCTTTCGTCATTCATGAGATCGCTACACGAAAAATCCATAGATGTCTCCTCTCATGATTCTGATGAACTTTCTTCAACAAACACATCGGTCCCAACATCGATAGCTATTCCATATACTAGCCATATATCTCCCAATCTTGATGATGCGTATGTGAACATAGTTTCTCATGAATGTGCTTTAGTTATCTCTTCCTCGTCGTATGGTCTTTCTTCCTCCAGTCTACCCATTTTCCATTTTGATGAAAACACTATGGACACCATGACCACCCTTGATTACCCTTGGGATGATATGCACCATAGTGCGTACTTCCTTCTGCAGCAGATCCATGACCAATAAGTTGTGGAATCCAAAGACTTCATTCATGGTGAAGTTGATTGGTTTGTAAATCCCATTCCTGCCCCAGATGTTTTCAAAGAAGGGAATATGGCTAACATTTCCCCCACCATAAAAGTCAACATTTTGAATAAACCAGGGGTGGAAGAAAACATTTTCTTATGGGTGTTAACACTCTGTAAAGTTCTCCAGGCTGAGGAGAGAAATCCCAAAGGTAACCAAAGACCTCTTTTGGACCAGAATCTAGCCCTTCTAGTCTAGAGAGGGCTCTCTCTATAGGGTCTTTCAGTCAATTAAACAATTGATTTTTTCAAATTTTAGGCTAGCTCTTAAGCACAAGAGAAATGAATTTGTTTTATGTTTTAAAATTTTAATGGCAAAGTGGCAGAGACATGCATTGGGCATCCTTGTTTAGAAAATATCAGTGATTAAAATGGGATAGGGAAAAGTACTTTACTAAGGGAAAGATAGCCAACACTTTGGATTTTTAAGATCAGTTGTAGTATATGGTGGAGGAAAAAATATTACAGCCCACTAAGAATAAATAATCTAGGGATGAATTCTATACTCAATTTCAGATGAAAAACATAAAGATTATTTGAGAGGAAAACAAAGCACCTATCTTAGATCAAAAATGCTTTCATTAACCTCTTTTAAATAATAAAGACAGTTGATTTATGAATAACTGAAAGAAATGGAGTGTGAGTAACTGAAAGAAAAAGGACATACAAGAATAGAGGAAAACACATCACCAACATATGTTTACACAGAAATCCTTGAAAGAAATAACTCTAGTCTTCCTCATTAATCACTGAAAAAATCACAACATACACTAAATTATGTCTCTTGTATTTATCGATCAATCCTCTTCATTACTTTTGGTGGTCTTAAATACATTTTCAACACAACGGGAACATATGAACAAATACATTGCATCACTTATCCACTGACTGGATCGAATCAAACTAACTTAGCAAAATCATGTTTTTTTAACAAGAAAAAATAAACAAAGCTAACATAAAAACTGCAGTTTTTATGCTTTAAAAAAACACAAAGTACCTTATCCTATCTCCTAGTTAATGACCTATCCATTCATTTTATCTTTATCGCTAGCATCACAATAGCAAGTTTTAAAATTTATTAGTTGAATTAGGACCCATCTGATTTCTCAAACCTTTCAAAAATTCGAATTCACAAATCGAATTTCAAAAAACTTTATAATTTTGGTAGCAAGAAATTGTAAAATTGGGTCTCCAAGTAACACCTGTAACTCCCAAACAATAGCACATGTGTAAAATATGAGATATTCTTTTGTATAAGAGTATGTTTTGAAGAAAAACCTCTCTCTGTTTCGTTAAATTCGTCCCTCGATCCTCCTAAAATACTCTCCAAAACAATGGCTAAAACAAGTAATTTGCACAGTCTAAAAACTATGCTTTGAAGACACATTTGAATCTCCCAATCCATGACACCTGTACAAACACTAGAAGAGGTTATTGTTACTTGGACCGTCCTTGAGAAAAACCTCTTTTCGTTTCCCAAAATTTTCCTCCATGTGATCGGAAATTGTTCTATAAAAGGATGACTAAAACAGAGTATTTGTGCGGCACTCGACAATGAACAATCTGAGTAGCACTCCATGCTATGTATGGTTGCACACCTCCTCTGGAAAAATAGATCAAATGGGTAGGCTTCAAATGGTTGTGTGATAATTTAGAACTCTTGAAGTACTTTCTCCAACTCTTGCAAACCTCCTAAATGGTTGATACCCGCCTGTGTAGCAATTGCGCAACGACCATGAGTCCCATTAACTTGAAACTCCTTCCTGCTTTTGGTGAACCCTTGATGACAAAAAAGTGACAATATTGGATAGTGACTTTTGAGACTGTGATAGCAGTAGTGGTCATAGGCTCAACTTATTCAAAAATTGAATATTCAAGGACATGGAAAATACATTTGACGATGAAAACTACTGACCCTAATATTGGCTCCAATGGGGATTCCAGCCTCCTAGTGAGGTGCCAAGAAAAAAAAACACATACTAGTATCTGATTCATACTATTGGGAAATGGAGTCAACATAGACACTGAAAATATAATTGACTGAATGAAATTAACTAGATGACTGACTGGACTGGACTTACATATGAAATTTGATCACTGGAATCTCGGGGCCTTCTCCTCGGGCTTCAAATTCTAACGATAACTGTTCACACCTATTGAAGATATACATACACTTACATGATATGATCCCTCCAATGTAGCCAATCAAGTCAATAATTACTTTATTTCTTTCCACTATCATTTTGTTCAGATGGAAAGAAAAATGTAAGAGATGACCCAACAACATGAAATTTGAACCCAAATTCAAAACTTCTCCATTTTCAGAAGATAAATCCACAAACCAATTTGAAGAATAATACACAATACTCATTCTCCCATTTTTGCAACAGAAAGGCAAAAGAATCCCAAAAATAATGAATGTGTCCTTCTTGTTGATGAACACATAGAAAAATGGAAGCTCCATCTATAATTGTTGGTTGTTTTATGTTTTTAGCTTCAAAATAACTCTCAAAAATATCAGTAGACGGTTCCTTTTGAATTTCACAGGAGTGAAGAGAAACAAGTTGTTGCACATGGTCCTCCTGCATATGTAAGAAGCTACCAACAAGGACTAGTTCACTGCCTAAATTTTCCATACAAACAATTTCAGAAACCTGATTTTCATATACTTTTTCATGAGAGAAAAATTCAGCAGAGGAATGACATGAAGGAAAACTTGAAACATTGTCTTCATCCTTGTTTTGGTCACATGAAAGATGAAAATATTGTTGCAAATCATCATTAAAATCATGAGATATAACATGGCTTTCATCATGCAAATCCAATTGGGCTTCAGTCACAGAAGAAAACATTGTTTCTTGGAAATGTTCTTGTGTATCAAGGCAGCAAAACTCTACTATTTTCCCTCTTGATCACTTAAAAACTGACAAGGATGCTGCAAATTTTCTTCAAACTCAGGAGACAAATCATAACATTTTGCATTAGGATGTTGATTTATTTCATTTTCAGCCCTTGGAGAAACTACTTCTTTCTGGAAATCCACTTGAATATCATGGAAACATACCTCTTATATTTCTTCCTGATGTTGAAAAGGATTCTCATGAAAGCTTATATGATCTCATCATCCATAAATCAATCATATTCATACAAACATTTGAAATTCTCAATAAATTTTTCAAAATGTATGCAACAGTCTTGGACCAGCAACAAGGAAGGATGGTTTTCTTTATATCTCTCATAAAACACAACATGAAAATCTCTAAGAGAGAACAAGCAACCATTTGGCAAGATTTCATACCATTATTGTGCATTTCCCTCCAATGATACCATGAACATCTTCATCATGAAGTCCTCATAAAATTGAACCGTACGTCTTCGTACATGCATGTGAAATTTGACCAAATGAAGAGTAGCAACATCTCCTACCTGATCTTTGAATTCTGGCAAAAAAGTTTGCCAATCTACATGAGGCATGTTGTTTGGAAAACCTAGAATGTGATCTCGATTCATGGGAGCATACCTTTTAGATTGAGGATTCATCTTGAAAACATGGAGACGCCAATGGAACTTGAAAATATCGGGGTTTGCTTGATTGGAATTGCCAGGTGAATGGTTCAGCCTTCTGGTGTCCAACTGTTGTTCACCATAAGTAATTAGATTTGATCCTTGTCATTCACACCTAGGGGAAATGTGATTGTTCACTCCCTAACAATGGTGCCACTATGTTAGCACTCCATAAATTTCTCCAAGCTAAGGAGAGAAATACCAGAGGTAACTACAAACCTCTTTTGGACTAGAATCTAGCCCTTCTAGTCTGGAGAGGGCTCTCTCTATAGGGTCTTTCAGTCAATTAAACAGCTGAGTTTTTCAGATTTTAGGCTATCTCTTAATCACACGAGAAATGAATTTGTTTTATGTTTTTTAATGTTTTATGACAATGTGATAGAGACATGCATTGGGCATCCTTGTTTAGAAAATCTCGGTGATTAAAATGGGATAGTGAGAAGTTCTTTAGTAAGGGAAAGATAGCCAACACTTTGGATATTTAAAATCGGTTGTAGTATATAGTGGAGGAAAACAATATTACAGTCCACTAAGCATAAAGAATCTAGGGATGAATTGTATACTCAGTTTCAAATGAAAAACATGCAGATTATTTGAGATGAAAACAAAGCACCTATCTTAAATGAAATATGCTTTCATTAACCCCTTTCAAATAATAAAGGCAATCAATTTATGAATAACTGAAAGGAATGGAGTATGAGAAATTGAAAGAAAAAGGACATATAAGATCAGAGGAAAACGCATCACCAACATATGCTAACAGATGAATCCTTGAAAGAAATAACTCTGGTCTTCTTCATTAATCACTGAAAAAATCACAACATACACTAAATTTTGTCTCTTGTATTTTTTTATCACGTCTTCATTACTTCTGGTGGTTTTAAATAAATTTTCAACACAACATACCCATATGACCAGATACATTGCATCACTTATCCACTGAGTAGATCGAATCAAACTAACTTAACAACATCATGTTTTTTTGAACAATAAAAAATAAACAAAGCTAACATAAAAACTGCAGTTTTTATCCTTAAAAAAAACACAAAGTACTTTATCATATCTCCTAGAATGGCCTATCCATTCATTTTAGCTTTATCGCTAGCATCATAATAGCAAGGTCGAAATTTGTTGAGTTTGAGTAGGACCCATCTGATGTCTCAAACTATTAGAAAATTATATATTACAGAGCAATGGAACACATAAAATATATTGCAGAAATATAAACACATAAAACAAGAGAGACACGGATATACGTGGTTCACCCAATTTGGGCTACGTCCATAGAGAAACAGCTAGTACTTCCTTTTATATTATCCAGCAAACTGAAGAGATACAACCTACAGCAAATCTCTTGTAATTCCCTCTTCACTCTCACACAATCTCCTCTCTCTTTCTCACTCAGAATACAGATCTACATAGACGCAATACAATTCCCTCATATATAGTGAGGGGTTGCCTTCTAGGGCAAAAAACTCTAAATTAAACATAACTTCTACCTTCAGATCTCTGCCTAATGAACGGCCCAGATTGACTACGAAATTACAACATTTGACGAGGCAAGTTTACAACTATTTTTAGCTTTAGGGGTGCTGCCCCCGATCCCCCGCCAGGGGTGGGCTCCAAATAATCGTCGTCGTGCACCTGGACGCCCCTGGTGGCGTACATTTACGAGCGGTGTTGCCACCACATTATGAACTGGGGTCCAATGTGGTAATAACTATGAATAAATAAGATAATCAGGCTCCACACCCAACACAAACCTTTCAAAAATTTGAATTCACAAATCGAATTTCAAAAAACTTCATAATTCTAGCAGCAAGAAATTGTAAAAATGGGTCTCCAAGCAACACTTGTAACTTCCAAATGGTAGCGCCTATGTAAAATCTGAGATAGGTTTGTGTTGATGAATATATTTTGAAGAAAAACCTCTCACTTTCTTCAAATTCTTCCCCATATCCTCTAAAAATATTCTCCAAAACAATGGATTAAACAAGGAATTTTCACAGTCTGAAAACTATGTTTTGAAGGCGCATTCGAATCTCCCAATCCATGACACTTTTGAAAAAACTGGAAGAGGTTATTGTTATTTGGCCCATTCTTGAGAGAAATTTTTTCAGTTTCCAAAAATTCACCTCCATGTGAGCGGAAACTGTTTTGTAAAATGATGACTAAAACAAAGTATTTATGTAGCACTAGGCAGCGAACAGTCTAAGTAGCACTCCATGCTCTGTATGGTTGTACACTCTGGAAAAATGGATCAAATGGATAGGCTTTAAATGGTTGTGTGATGGTGTAGAACTCTTGAAGTAGTTTCTCCAACTGTTTCAAACCTCCAAAATGGTTGATACCCACCTGCGTAGCAGTTGCGCAGCGACCATGACTCCCATTAACTTGAAACTCCTTCCTACTTTTGGTGAACCCTTGATGACAAAAACTTGACAATGACATGGTTGTGTGATGGTGTAGAACTCTTGAAGTAGTTTCTCCAACTGTTTCAAACCTCCAAAATTGTTGATACCCACCTGCGCAGCGGTTGCACAGCGACCATGACTCCCATTACTTGAAACTCCTTCCTACTTTTGGTGAACCCTTGATGACAAAAACTTGACAATGATAGATAGTGACCTTTAAAACTATGATATAAGCGGTGTTCATAGGCTCAACTTATTCAAAAACTGAAAATTAAAGGACATGGAAAATACATTTGAGGATGAAAACTATTGACCCTAACATTGGCTCCAATGGGGATGGCAGCCTCCTAGTGAGGTGACAAGAACAAAAAACACATACTAGTAGCATATTTAGACCATTGGGAAATGGAGCCAACATAGACACTGAAAATATAACTGATTGACTGAAATTCACTAACTGACTGACTGACTGGACATACATATGGCAACACGTCACTGGAATCTCAGGGCCTTCTCCTCGGGCTTCAAATTCCACCAATAACTTCCCATACATGTTGAAGATATATATACACTCATTTGATATGATCCTCCAATGTAGCTAATCAAGCCAATAATTATTTTATTTCTTTCTGCTTTCATTCTCTTCAGACGGAAAGAAAAATATGAGAGATGACCCAACAACATGAAATCTGAACCCAAATTCAAAATTTCTTCATTTTGAGAAGATAAATCCACTGAAAATTTTCAAGAAGATTGTACATTCCTCATTCTCTTATTCTTGCAACAAAAATGCAAAAGAATCCCAAAAATCACGAATATGTATTTTTTTATGAACACAAAGAAAAATGGAAGCTCCATCTATAATTGTTGGTTGTTCTATGTTTTTAGCTTCAAAGTAACTCTCAAAAATATCACCAGACAATTCCTTTTGAGTTTCAAAGGAGTAAAGAGAAACAATTTCTTGCACGTGATCCTCCTGCATATGTAAGCTACCAACAAGGACTAGTTCACAGCCTAAATTTTCCATGCAAACAATTTCAGAAATTGTTATGAAACCAGCTCAAGAAAAGATAGATCAGCGCCTTAAAATTCAGCCTCTTCGAGGGGGAAACCTCCTTTACATTACATAAATGAACAATTCTTTGATGATTCAAATGGAAAAACCTCCTTTATATATATAGGAGTCTAAGGAGTCACAATATAATCCAGCCGACCTAACAATAATATTATAAAACCACAAAAATAGCAATAGAGGGATTCTATGGGGCACATTAATAACAATATGGGGGCAATAGGGGCACAACAATATTAATAAGGGGTATAACTACAATAGTAATGGGGTAATCACTAGTATTATAGGGACCCAACATGCCCCTCTCCTTCAAAAAAGTGTTGTCCTCAACGCTTGAGTAGTTCTGGATACTTCAGCATAAAATTCTCATCCTCCCATGTGGAATCTTCAGCAGATAAGTTCTTCCACTTGATAAGATACTCTGAAATTGATCGATTTCGTAGCTGTCGAGTTCTTGTTTCAGTGACTGCTTCCGGTTCTAATATAATTTTTCCTTCCTCGTCAAGTTCTGGCAATATTGTTTGAACTGGGAGCTTGTCGCCTATAACCTTCTTTAAACATGAAACATGGAAAATTGGGTGCATTCGAGAAGCTACAGGAAGCTCCAATTTGTATGCCATAGTACTAATATTTTGCAACACCTTGTACAGACCATAATACTTTGGTGATAATTTATTATCCTTCTTAGCTTGCTTGAGGGACATTTGCTTATATGGTTGTAGCCGTAGGAATACCCAATCACCTACATCGAAACTTCTTTCACTGCGATGTTGATATGCCTGTTGTTTCATTCTATTCTGTGCCAACACGAGGTTATCCTTTAAGAGTTGGAGGACTTGTTGTTGATGTTCGATGTGATGTTCCACTGCCTGAACCTTAGAATTTTCTCTTAAATATGATGTGATGGATGGTGGTTGATACCCATAAATGGGGTCATTTTTGTTGTTGTATGGAAGGAAGTGTTATACCACCATTCAGCCAGGGGCAACCATTTGACCCATTGTGTCTGTTTATCAGATACAAAGCAACGAAGATATCCTTCCAAACATTTGTTTACTATCTCAGTTTTCCCATCAAATTGAGGATGATAAGATGATCTATGAGCTAAATGAGTACCAAGACAAGAAAATACTTATGTCCAAAAATTTCCAGTGAAAATGGGATCTCTGTCACTTATAATAATATTTGGGTTTCCATGTAGCTTTTGAATTGTTTCCATAAATGCAGTAGAAACTGTATTGGCTTTAAATGGATGTGATAATGTGCAAAAGTGTGCATACTTGGTAAATCTGTCAACTACCACCATGATGACACTCTTTCCCTCAGACTTGGGTAAAGCTGTGATAAAATCCATTGAAACCTCCTCCCAACGTTGGCTTGGAATGGATAAAGGTTGTAATAGACCCGGTGTCTTAATAGTTTCAACTTTATTTTGTTGGCAAACCAAACATTCCGCCACAAACTTTTGAATATCTGATTTAAGGCCATCCCAAAAAAATTCCTTCTTAACCCTGTGGTAAGTTCTTAAAAATCCTAAGTGCCCTCCTAAGGGAGAAGTGTGCAATTCCATAAGAATCTTTTGTTTTAGTTGGGAATTCTTACAGAGGTATAAGCGATCTTTGCACCATAACGAATCATTTTGCCAGCTAAATTTATCAGACGTATTGGAATCTTGTTGTAACTTTCAAATAAGTTCCCACACTTCTTCGTCATTCTTCCATTCCTCCCTTGCTTCGTTTATCCAATCTGGTTGGATAATAGAAATGGCGCACAACAATGCTTCCACATCCTCATCCTTTCTTGAGAGCACATCTGCCACCACATTTTGCTTCCCTTTTTTGTAGATGATTTCAAAGTCATAACCCAACATCTTTGTGACCCACTTTTGTTGCTCTTCAGAGGATAATCTTTGTTCTAAAAAGTATTTAAGGCTATCATGATCCATTTTTACCTTGAAGTGTCTTCCCATTAGGTAGGGTCTCCATTTCTTAAGTGCATGGAGTATTGCCAACATTTCCTTCTCATAAATAGCTTTGCTTAAAAACTTTCCCTTGATTGGATGACTTTCAAAAGCAATGGGTCTTTCATCTTGCATTAGAACAGCACCAATTCCATTTCCTGAAGCATCACATTCCACAATAAAGGTTTTTGTGAAGTCCGGTGTAGCTAAGAACGGTGCTTGGTACATTGCCTCTTTAAGATGTTCAAAGGTCTTTGTTGCTTCTGGAGTCCATGAAAATGCATCTTTATTCAATAATGTTGTTAGAGGTGTTGCTATTCTCCCATAATTCTTAACAAACTTGCGATAATACCCTGTCAACCCGAGAAATCCTCGTAGATGCTTTATGGATGTGGGGATTTTCCATTCCTTAATGGCTTTAATTTTTCTAGGGTTTACCTTAACTCCTTCCTGAGATACAATATGACCCAGATATTCCACCTCCTGGACTCCAAAGAAACATTTGGATCTTTTTGCATATAATTGTTTCTCCTCCAATAGTTTTAGCACCCTGTCAACATGTTCAACATGATCCTTCCAAGACTTGCTGTAGATTAGTATATCATCAAAAAATACTAACACAAATTTTCTAAGGAATGGTTTGAAAATTGAATTCATCAAACCTTGAAATGTTGAAGTTCCATTGGTAAGGCCAAAAGGCATGACCAAAAATTCATAATGACCCTCATGAGTTCTAAATGTTGTTTTCGGAATGTCTTCAGTCTTCATTATGATTTGATGATATCCTGAACGAAGATCCAACTTGGTGAAGTAAATTGATCCATGCAATTCATCCAGTAATTCATCAATGACAGGAATGGGGAACTTATCTTTAATAGTGAGCTTGTTGAGCTCCCTATAATCAGGACACATGCACCATGATCCATCCTTCTTGTGCACCAATACTACTGGAGTAGAGAAAGAACTTTGACTCGGTTGAATTATACCATCCTCTAGCATTTCTGCAACCATACGTTCAATTTCACTCTTTTGGACATAGGGATATCTGTACGGCCTGATGTTTTGAGGAACACTTCCTGGAATCAGATGAATTGCATGATCATGATCACGCATAGGTGGGAGACCTTTCACAGTCTCAAATACCTTGGAATGATTGTCCAGGACTTTTTGGAGATCTGGAGAAATAGATGATTCCGATGTGGAAACATCTAGCGAACATAATTGTGCAATTACACCTCTTTGCTCCTTTTTTAGAAGCTTTGTCATACCATTAGAGCTGATTATCTTTCCTGGTTTCCCTGAAATACCCCTTAATTCAACTTCCTTTCCTTCCATAGAAAATTTGATGAAAAGTTCTTGAAAATTAAAAGCTATTGTACCCAAGGATTGTAGCCATTGGACTCCTAGTACAACATCAGCACCTCCCATTGGAATGGAAAGCATTGGGCTAGTCAATATATATTCTCCCATGGATAGCTTGATATTATGGCACTTTCCAGAGCAATTTATTGTTCCTCCATTTGCAATCATCACTTGACACTCTGGTGCTGGATATAGGAAGCAATTCAATTCTTTTGCTACCTTACAATGAATAAAATTGTGGGTGCTTCCTGAATCAATCAACACTATTACCTTTTTCTTCTTGATTTGTCCTTCTATCTTGATGGTTTGAGGAGTGGTACTTCCTGCCAATGCATTACAAGATATGGTCGGATTTATTTGTTCTTCATCTAGGCTTTGTTCCTGGAGTATATCCTCTTCTTTTGACCTTTCTTGCTCCTTTTCTTCTTCCTCTTCACAATCTATGTAGAATAATTTCTTCTCAACACACTTATGACCTTTAGTGTATTTGCTATCACAACTGTAACAAAGCCCTTTTTCTCTTTTTTCTTCCAATTGTTGTGGTGTCAACCTTATAGGTTGTGGAAGACTAGGGGCAACAACACTTCCGTCTTCATAGTTGTGAGTGGTATGCTTCCTGGTTGCCATAATTTTGCTTTCCATTTTTCTTGCTAACCTGAATGCCTTCTCTAATGAATCAGGTTCCCAAAGGCGAACATCATGTTGGATATTATCCTTTAAAGACCCTATGAACACATCAATCCTATGCTCCTCTAGAATATCTTTTACCCTTATGTTCAATTTTTGGAACTCCTCAATGTGCTCCATTATTGAACCCTTTTGTTTGAGACTTATCAATTAGCTAAAAAAAATGTTGCTTTTTGTATCCTCATAATGTGCTATCAATTCTTCCGTAAAAATTGTCCAAGTGATAAATTGTTTACGAGAGCAAAGCCATTGATACCATACAAACTGATTTGGTTCCAAATATAAAGTTTCCATACGTACCTTTTGTGTGTTTTGCACATTATTGAGATCGAAGAATTGCTCCATCTGTAATATCCATGTGGCGGGATCCTTGCCATCAAACTTCCTCATATCAATTTTTGGAACAAGGTGAGTCTTCGATCCAACATTAGAGTCTATGGTATCATGATTAACATTTCTTTTGTTCTCATCATGAGTTTCTTTTAGTACCCTTTCACCCTTAATGACCATTTCTTGTAGCAACTTATTCATATTTATCTTCAATTCTTCCATCTTATCATCCATGCCATCAATTTTAGTGTCCATGCCATTCACCTTAGCTTCCATGCCATCCATCTTAGCTTCTACGCCTTTCTTTAAACCATCCATCTTAGCTTCTACATCTTTCCTTAAACCATCCATCTTAGATTCTGTTGTTTTTTGTGCAAGTGATACTTGTTGCACTTGTTCTTGTAATTTTGATATATCATATAGCATTTCTTCTTGTTCTTCATGAGTCATGCTAGAGCTTTCAGGTTCCTTACTAGGTGTTTGCTTTTTCTTTCCTCGGGGCATCAGTTACCGATAATAATTCTCTATTATGCCCTTTGAATTCCTTCAAAATAAATTTTCAAACCAAGCTTAAGCAAAAATTTAAGAAAATCTACACACCTTTTTTCACTTTGTAGGAGATCGATATTGCCTCTGATGTATCTTTGTACTTTTCGATCATCTAGTTCTGAATTTGTGACCTGCAGTAGCCCTATGTGTCCTCTTTCCAATTCCACAAGTCTGACCCAAATTGGATTCTCCAAGGAAGAGTTATGCGAAATCTCCCACAATGACTTGATTATAGACTAGTTCAGTAGAGCTAACTTGTACGACGTGCCACGAGTCACTGTTTCAACCTTTGGATCTCAAAAATGCATACAAGAAACTACAGTCCGTCCTCTTTCTGTACCTTCTTACAAAATTTCAATCCGATCCCCATAGAGAAGGTTATGACGATTTTCCCCAGGTCACCTTTTTGGAATGTAATTCAGGAGTCTGCAAAAAGACCAACTTCCTCAGATCATATCTCCGCAAATATAGCACAAAAAGCTCTGAAATTCAAACTCGAGGTTCAGCGCGGTTCTTCTCAGATGGGTTTTTTTTGCAACTTCTGAAACGTCGCATAAAAAAGTTATAGCAAAAATGCCACGATGACCTGTTTGGAGCAGCGAAACCGTAGAATCCAAAGCTCTGATACCAAATGTTATGAAACCAGCTCAAGAAAAGATAGAAAAGATAGATCAACGCCTTAGAATTCAGCCTCTTCGAGGGGGCAACCTCCTTTACATTACATAAATGAACAATTATTTGATGATTCAAATGACAAAACCTCCTTTCTATATATAGTAGTCTAAGGAGTCACAATATAATCCAGTCGACCTAACAATAATAATATAAAGCCACAAAAATAGCCATAGAGGGATTCTATGGGGCACAGTAATAACAATATGGGGGCAATAGGGGCACAACAATATTAATAAGGGGTATAACTACAATAGTAATGGGGTAATCACTAGTATTATAGGGACCCAACAGAAATCCTATTTTTGTAGACATTTTCATGAGAGAAAAATTCAGCAGAGGAATGACATGAAGGAAAATTTGAAACATTGTCTTCATCCCTGTTTTGGTCACATGAAAGCTAAAAATCTTGCTGCAAATAATCATTAAAATCATGAGATGTAACATGGCTTTCATCATGCAAATCTGATTGGGCTTCAGTCAGGGAAGAAAACATTGTTTGTTGGAAATGTTCTTGTGTATCAAGGTTGCAAAACTCTACTAGTTCTCCCTCCTGATCACTTAAAAAATTACAAGACTGTTGCAAATTTTCTTCAAACTCAGGAGACAAATCATAACTTTTTGCATCAGGATGTTGATCTATTTCATTTTCAGCCCTTGCAGAAACTATTTCTTTCTGGAAATCCACCTGAATATCATGGCAACAGACCTCTTTTATTTCTTCCTAATGTTGAAAAAGATTCTCATGAAAAGCTTCTATAATATCATCATCCATAAATTGATCATCTTCATACAAACTTTCGAAATGCTTAATAAATTTTTCACAATGTATGCAACAATCTTAGACTAGCAACAAGGAAGGCGAAAAAAATTTCTCCTATGTGATTTCTACTGAAAAGGCTCTTCTTAAGGATGATTTTATTTATATCTCCCATAAAATACAACATGAAAATCTCTAAGAGAGAACAAGCAACCATTTGGAAAGTTTCATACCATGATTGTGCATTTCCCTCCAATGATACCATGAACATCTTCAACAAGCAGTCCTCATGAAATTGAACCTTAATTCTTCGTACATGCATGTGAAATTTGACCAAATGAAGAGCAGCATCATCTCCTACTTGATCTTTGAATTTTGGCAAAAAAATTTGCCAATCTACATGAGGCATGTGGTTTGGAAAACCTGGAATGTGATCTCGATTCATGGGAGCATACCTTCTACGTTGAAAATTCATCTTGAAAACGTGGAGACACCAGTGGAACTTGAATATTTGGGGGTATTCCAGATCGGAATTTCCAAGTGAATGGTTCAACCTTCTTATGTCCAACTGTTGTTCACCATCAGTAATTAGATTTGATCCTTGTCATTCACACTTGGGGAAAATGTGATTGTTCGCTCCCTGGTAATAGCGCCAATATGTTAGCACTCTGTAAATTTCTCCATGCTAAGGAGAGAAATGCCAAAGGTAACCACAAACCTCTTTTGGACTAGAATCTATCCCCTCTAGTCTGGAGAGGACTCTCTCTATAGGGTCTTTCATTCAATCAAACAACTGAGTTTTTCATATTTTAGGCTAGCCCTTAAGCACAGCAGAAATGATTTTGTTTTATTTTTTTAAATTTTAATGACAACATGATAGAGACATGCATTGGGCATCCTTGTTTAGAAAATATCAGTGATTAGAGTGTGATAGTGAGAAGTTCTTTACTAAGGGAAAGATAGACAACACTTTGGATCTTTAAAATTAGTTGTAGTATATGGTGGAGGAAAACAATATTACATTCCACTAAGCATAAAGAATCTAGGGATGAATTGTATACTCAATGTCATATGAAAAACGTGAAGATTATTTGAGAGAAAAACAAAGCACCTATCTTAGATGAAATCTGCTTTAATTAACCCCTTTCAAATAATAAAGGCAGTCGATTTATGAATAACTAAAAGAAATGGAGTATGAGTACCTAAAATAAAAAGGACATATAAGAACAAAGGAAAACACATCACCAACATACGTTGACATAGGAATCCTTGAAATAAATAACTATGGTCTTCCTCATTAATCACAAAAAAAAATCACAACATACACTAAATTTTGTCTCTTGTATTTTCCGATCAATCTTCTTCATTACTTTTGGTGGTTTTAAATACATTTTCAAGACAACAGGCCCATATGACCAGAAATAGTGCATCACTTATCCACTGAGGGAATCAAATCAAACTAACTTAGCAACATCATGTTTTTTTTAACAAGAAAAACTAAACAAAGCTAACATAAAAACTGCAGTTTTTATCCTTCAGATAAACGCAAAGTACTTTATCCCATCTCCTAGCTAATGGCCTATCCATTCATTTTATATTTATCACTAGCATCACAATAGCAAGGTCAAAATTTTATGAGTTGGAGTAGGACCCATTTGATGTCTCAAACCTTTCAAAAATTTGAATTCACAAATCGAATTTCAAAAAACTTCATGATTCTGGCAGCAAGAAATTATAAACTTGGGTCTCCAAGTAACACCTATAACTTCCAAAACGTAGCACAGGTGTAAAATATGAGATAGGTTTTTGTATATGAGTATGTTTTGAAGAAAACACTCTCTCATTTTCTTCAAATTCTTCCCCCGCTCCTCCAAAAATACTCTCCAAAAAAATTACTAAAACAGGAAATTTGCACAGTCTGAAAACTATGCTTTGAATACGCATTGGAATATCCCAATCCATGGAACCTGTGAAAAAAATGGAAGAGGTTATTTTTATTTGGCCCATCCTTGAGGAAAACCTCTTTCAGTTTCCAAAAATTATCCCTCATCTGATTGGAAACTAATCTGTAAAAGGATGACTAAAACAGAGTATGTGTGCAGCACTCGGTAACGAACAGTCAGAGTAGCACTCCATGCTCTGTATGGTTGCACACCTCCTCTATAAAAATGGATCAAATGGGTAGGATTGAAATGGTTGTGTGATGGTTTAGAACTCTTGAATTAGTTTCACCAACTCTTGCAAACCTCCTAAATGGTTTATACCCACCTGCGCAGCAATTGCGCAGCGACCATGACTCCCATTAACTTGAAACTCCTACCTGCTTTTGGTGAACCCTTGATGCAAAAAACTTGAAAGTGACGGATAGTGGCCTTTGAGACTATGATAGTAGCAGTGTTCATAGGCTCAACTTATTCAAAAACTGAAAATTAAAGGACATGGAAAATAAATTTGACGATGAAAACAACTAGCCCTAACAAGGGGAACATTGCACCCCGGAAGAAATTGATGCTTACACCAAGTTGTTCAAGGAATTCCGTGAAGTTTTTGCCTCATCCTATTTTTAAATTCCCAAACTCAATCCCACCATTTTTGAACATCATATTGGCACTTGGCCCAATGCCATACCCATCCATCAAAAACAACAGCATATTCACCATTCCAAGCATGATGCCATCAAAGCTGAAATCGACAAGCTCAAGAAATTTGGTTTCATTCATCCCATCGAATACACCACATGGGAATCTAATCTAGTTCTCATTCTTAAAAAACAAGGAACCATCTGTGTCTGCATTGACTTTAGTTATCTAAACAAAGCTTGTCCCAAAGACAACTTTCCCACACCCTTCATTGACCAAGTCATTCATGAGTGTGTGGGGCATGAAGTTCTTCCTTTATGGATGGATCCTTCGAGTACAATCAGATTCATATCCGTGATGTCGATCAGTTAAAAACCACTTTCACTATTCCGTGGGGAACCTTTGCTTTCAAGGTCATGTCTTTCAATTTGAAGAATGTTGGGGCCACTTTTTAGCACGCCATGTCATATTGCTTTCATGAATTAACTCACATTATCCTTGTGTATATTGACAATCTCACCGCTCGTTCTAGACTATGGTCGCAAAACCTCCATTATTTTTGTATTGTCTTCTTACGATGTCGCAAGTATAACATCCACCTTAACCCCTTAAAGTGTGTCTTTTGTGTTCCTGTCGGCCGCCTGTTGGGCTTCATCATGTCCAAAGACGGTATCACTCTTGACCCATTAAAAGTTCAATCCATTCTTGAACTCCCTCCTCCTCATACCCTCTGCCAGCTACAAAGCCTCCAAGGCAAGGCTAACTTCCTTCGTCAGTTCATTCCTAATTATGCCACAATGGCTCATGGGTTCCTCAGACTCCTTAGATCTACCATTCCATTTGTTTGGGATGACCAAGCTCAACAGTCTTTCGACACCCTAAAACGTGCTCTCACTTCTACTCCCTTGATTAGTCCACCAAACTTTGAAAGGGATTTCATTCTATACATCTCTGCTTCCACCTATTCGATTGTTGGAGTCCTCATATAGGAAGATTCTGTAGGCATAGAGCACATCATCTATTATTTCAGTAAGAACCTCAATGGTACCCCGGTGTCCTATTCCCACGAAGAAAAGCTAACGCCAGCTGTCGTGTTCTCCGTTCAAGAACTTCGCCATTATATCCTAACGTGTACCACTAAATTTGTGACAAATTCCAACCCCATGGATTTCTTGTTGAGTTGATGGATCATCAGCAGGAAGCATGTCGGTTGGATCATTATCCTCCAAGAATACGATCTTGAGTTTTTCACACCCAAAAGTAAGAAAGGTTTGGCCCTTGCCTAACTTATTTCTAAACTCCCCACTGGTGCACATGATTCATCGTTTAATGAATATCTCCCGAACGAACACTTTTTCTCCATCACCTCCGATGATCCATGGTATGATGACATCCTTACACATCTGCAACTCCAGAAATTTTCCCCCTGTCTCACTCGTGATGATCGACAACGGATTTGACATCAAGCCCCCATCTATGTCCTCATTGGTGATGATCTCTATCGTCGCGGTGTCGATATTGTCCCTCGTCATTTTCTCACCCATATTGAATCTGAGAAAGTACTCAATGCTTGATATGGCGGCGCTTGTGGTGGCCACCTCTCCGAAATGGCCACTGCCCAAAAAATCATGCGTGCCTTCTCTCTTCAGTGAATCATTGTAGTAGTCAAACATTGTCCCAATTTCCAGTTATAGGCCCCCAAGGCGTGAGCCCCACCTACTCCCCTCCATCCAGTTGTCGCAGCCGATCCTTTCTATAAATTGCCTATTGACTTTATGGAGTGCCGACCCTCATCCGCTAATAACCACAAGTATATTATCGTGGTTGACGACTATTTTACCAATGGGTTGAATCCATGCCAACATTCACCAATACCGCGGCTACTGCAGCCCTCTTCTTTTTCAACCATTTTATCGCTCGATTTAAGGTTCCGAAACAATTATTTTGAGACCATGGCCGACACTTTGAAGATGAGATATGGTGTGAGCCATCCTCTCTCTTGGGCTTTGAACATCAATATTTGTCGTCTTATTATCCCCAAGGAAATAGCCAAGTTGAAGTTGTCAACAAGATTCTTAATATTATGCTTCAGTGGACGGTGAATAAACATAAAACCAACTGGCATTTAATGCTCTTCCCTGCCTTGTGGGCCTATAGAACTTCTGCTAAGACTGCCATCAGGTTCACTCCTTTCCACCTTGTTTAAGGAGAGGAGGCAGTTTTACCAATCAAGTGTGAAATCCCTTCCCTTCACCTTGTCTTAGAACTCCTCCCAGACACCCAACCCTTAGAACGACTTATCTTGCTTGGGTGTGCTTCTGAAGACTGTCGTGTGGCATTGCAAACCACTAAAATTGATGAGTATGGTTACACCAACTACTTTCAACTTGCAAATCCCGATTCCGACGTTTTTTTTGTTCGCTAAGATCTCCACAATATTTAGGGCCTTCTCCTCCTCTTCAAATTCTCCATAGCTCACTATGCAAATGAATTGGATTTGGAGGCAAAAATTCCTTTTATAGTAAAAACCCTACTTTTTATCGTCGTCCATTGCGACCAAATCGTAGCTCCGTTTGACGAACCGTCAACACATTTGGAAATATCTCATTTAGCTCTATAATGAGTCTCAATTTGTTTTTGATAATTTGAAACTTCACCTGGAAGCCATTTTTTCCATGAGGTTTCACTTTGCCGCCTCTTAAAATCAACTCTCTTCATTTGAGCCACCCATACTCTGGTACCACTTTACCTTTGCATTGGTTGACTCACGTGTCAATCTTTGTCATGAGTAACCATCATTTACTCATGTTTTCATGGTCCCCACCGAGCCTCCCCCATGTGGCAGCATCATCGAGTCACCATTGTTCAGAGCATCCGAGATGTATCACCCTTATACTTATGGAGTCTATTATGAGTCCCCATTATGTCCCACTACAGTGTTTCATTCATCATCATGCTGCATTTCTTCCATTTTATTCATATTTGGCCTCCAATCCTTCTGCTTTGTCTTTGTCGAACCCCCATTTGAGTCATCGACCATCCCCTTTGGAATCGAGTCAGTCGCTACCAGGTCAACCACTTTTATTATGCTCTAACAAGGGAAGTCGTCATTCCATCATCCATTTTCTTTCCTTCCATCATTATCCCTAGTGTCATTCCATCAATCACTCCACTATATTCCCTCATGCCTTTGTTGAGGATTCCTCATTGCCTTAACTCTGGTGGGCTCTCTTCTGTCAACCTCAGCACATTTATTCCAGAAGAGTAGTCTAGAGGGCGATGTACCTTGGTTCCAGCTTCCATCTTTGTTTGGTGCCTCAGATCAAGCAAAGGGACTCATTATTTCCCTTTGACTTGGTTGTTTCTCACGTGCTCAGTATCAACTCCTTATCGCACGCTTGAGATTCGTAAGCTTGACAGTTCGATGGTTTAGAAGATTGTCCGAGTGATTCCCGGGTGTGTGTGAGATGTCCCAAATCTCATGAGGAGGTGGCCCTTCAGGTAGTCCCCCACATCCCCGTATGACCACAGATGTTGATCCAGCCCCAGATGCAGTTCCACAGATTTGATGGGTTTGGTTTATGTCACTTGCAGGACCCACAGCATGCATGTCTCCTTCAAATGATCCATTCAGATCTTCAGATCCCTTTCTTGTTCAGCAAGGCTTCTTCGGTTGTGATCCCCCCACCCTCCATGTTAGCTTAAGGGGGCATTATATCTCATGTACTAAAATGTTATTGTATCCAGTCCTGGCCTATGTTTCTCCAGGCACATTATGTATATGGGATCCATTGTATTATTTTATGGCTCATTGATGCCAGTATATCATGTATCATTTATCATGTACTTTGTATCTCAGTCCCACATTATTAGGTTCACCATTATTCTTTGTACGCAGTTATCTCAGTGGGTGTGGGTATGCCTCCCCCACCTCATTTGAGATCATGTATTACCACATAAAAGGATACTTCTATCAGTATTTTAGGTCTCGCCCCCTCCATTATTTGTCCATCCTTGACTTTCTTCAGATCTCTCTCTCTCTCTGACTCCCCTTTTGCTGTCTCATGGAAGTGTAATCTACAACGTATTTCGGTCATATGATTTTCTCCTAAAACGCATACATGTGGGGGCAATTTGTTATTGCCAAAAAATGATCGCCTGGCCATTTCTAACTAGGTGGATCGAAATACACCATGTAGATTTAATTTTACCATAGTAAAATCACTTTCACTGTGGAAAATAATTTAGTAAACCACTTTTACTAAATTATTTTCTGATTTAAATCAAAAAAACCCATGAGAATAATTAGATAAATCATTATTTATTTAATTTTATCTAGGAATTATTATTAAATCATTATTTAATCATTATTCCTTGTCACATTTGACTAAATCCCTTAGGAATATTTAAATAAATCATTATTTATTTCAATTTCCTTATTGTTGTTACTAGAATAATTATTAAATCACTATTTAATAATTATTTTGATTTCACACCTTTCTCGTTTCTCGTAAAATAATTAATAAACCATTTTGTTTGTTAATTATTTCTAAATAAAGGTATTTAACCATTTTAAATACTTTTTCCCTCTCCAATAAATATAATAAAGTATTCCAAGTAGTTAGATCTGAATTTGGTCAATAATATTTTATTATTCTCCATTATCGAGATTAACTCCATAATTTGTTCTATAAGGAAGGTTTTTCATTCATTCTTCACCATGATCATTATCATCGTCAACATTATCGTCATTTTTCTTGAGCTCTCATTTGAGTTCTCCACTTTTGTTTTTGGTTTTTCACACACTGAGAGAGGGAATCTATTTCTGAAGCATCAAGGATATTAAAGGACCCATCGCACGGAGAGGAACTTACAAACCAATTTGTAGATCTCCTTCACCAGGTGTTCTCAATAAAAGATTTATTAATTTAAAATAGCCTTTCCAATTGGGTTATTATACTGGATAATTTATTTTGCTACTTTCTATTTTGGATATTGTCTTCTTTTACCGCAGGTTTTATATTTGTGTTGCAGATCTAGAACGACAATAGCCATCAACTTGTTGTTAGGGTCATTTGTCACCTAGTGACTTAAGTGAAGTATTTTTTGTACACCTTCCAAGAATTTTCACACTAACACTTTTGGTAATTGATGGATGAAGAAGAAAACATAAATTTTAATAAAAATCCAACAAACATTCACAAGTAATTATCATGACAGAGAAATCAATCCTAATCTACAAGCATATTGGTTTCTCAACATCGAATCATAGCTAATGTTAAAGGAAAGTAATACAAATATCACATCTTCTTGGCACCCTTCAAGGCACTTCTATAGTAGTCATCTCACTCATAAGACACTCTTGTAGTAGTGACATTTGAGGACATTATTTGCAGCAGTTATATCGCTTTCAAGCCTAAATAAGAACACTTGAAGCAGCAACCATCATTCTCTAGAGGACATTATTGAAAGCCCTCCTTTGACAAGTACTCTTTCTAAGGCATACTTTATTTATGTGATGCAAAGACTCCTAAGGCAACAGTGCAAGCCATACTGAGGCATAAATATGAGTTCTCTAAAGTACTAATTATGGCATACATTCAAGTTTTCTATGCACTATTTCCAAGCTACTTAAATACATCACTACATCAGAATTTATATGAGCTTCTATCCATGTGTGACACAACATTATTCTTTTACAATTTGGATGGAGATCTATGAAACTTCTTTAATATGTACAATGCAACATATTCTTTTATGTTCAGACTTGAATTCTCTAGTAACATGTATGAAGAACAAACCAAACTTGTGACAATACAACAAGAAATTATAATTTCTTCTAAGAGGTATGCATCTATTCTAAGAGACCTAGATTATACATTATGAACAAAAGTCTTCAATCACTATAGAAGGACGAGACTATTATATTTACACTTTGAGCTAGAATATAAAGGGCCTATGGTAATTGATCATTGTGACAACTCACTATTGCATGTGAACCTACAATAACCAGCCTGAGACTTAATTTATGAGAGTAATTGTTAAAGAACTAAGTTGACATTTTTGCGTACCTGTGGCTCTATATTCCTACAACTTGAATCTAATCCTATGGAACTTCTTTGAGGTTTCATGAAGTATCTAATTTCAGAATTTGGAAGAATTATTTTTTATGTACAATAGCAAAACAAGGAGACTCGAACCTATAACAAAACCAACCATTCTTTGATGACATCTGAATTTTATATGGCACTTTGCTATACGGAATTTTATGAGTACTCCGAGTTCTAAGATACATTTGTTGATAGGTTGATCCAAGTTTTAGTGACACCAAGCTCTTTGGGAAGGACATAATAGAGTTTCTAGCAGCGTATACAAAAGACAAAGAGTTGAAAGTTCTATGTCACCTTGTTGTAGTAGATCATCTATTAGGAAATTGCCAATTTTTATGATTAACTTCTTAATTATAGAAGTTGTATGAAGAAGTTTACCATATCTACCATGATACAAATATCTAATGATATGAGTCACAAGGGAACTACATAAACAAGCAATCATGATGATACCCAAGCCTTATACAGCGCTATAATTGTTTGCTAGAAACTTGAAATGATGAAGGATGCAAACTCTGAGGCACTGAGAAATATTTA
This sequence comes from Pinus tabuliformis, assembly GCA_031772625.1. Classification (NCBI taxonomy): domain Eukaryota; kingdom Viridiplantae; phylum Streptophyta; class Pinopsida; order Pinales; family Pinaceae; genus Pinus; species Pinus tabuliformis. The sequence continues at coordinate 178,217,461 of CM062805.1, read as the reverse complement.
CATAGAACAAACCTGTAACATTCCAATTTGAAGGAAGAAACAAAATCATAGAAATATCTATGACAATATATATGAAGTACAAGTATGAGAAGAAGTTATGCTTAAAAGAAGGAAAAATCACACCATGAAGTTGAGTTGTCTGTGAAGCTTGAAAGGAACCAAGAAAAAGCTAATAGTCCAAAGAGCTTTATTTGATTGAAGGATTGAGGTACCCTAGTTGAAGTAAGTTGGTACATGTTAAAGGATCATATCTCTACAAGGATGGGCATGTGAGGTTGAAAAAGGTGCACACATTTTTTGTTCATTTGCAATTAATGACCTATGCCAACTCTATTGCATGTGATGCTAAGTTTTCTAAGTCATGGTGAAAGATAATGATCTCATGTTCTTTTGAAAAAGTAGTAGCATATTAGAGATCATGGATATGACTTCTGAAATCTCTCCTTACATGTGAAGACTAAGTCTTTGTGATCAAGAAACAAAATCTTTTATAGATACCTTGTTAGTAGTATCACTGGGGTTTTGCAACTAACCCTCCAAGTATGTTTGTAGAATTCACAATTTTTTTATGGTAGGTATTAAAGACTTTTGGCATTTATGGTTTGTAAACTCTAGCATTATTTGGACTCAGAAGAACCCTAGGAACAAAAACCCTATCCAATCATTTCCACTATAAGAGGTAAATATAATCCTCAATTAATAATGACATCATGCTAATGTGAAAACAAGGTCAGTGAATAGGTCTGAGATTAAGAGGGAGATAACCCTTATTCAAACTATATCTTCTCGATTACTACTAATGCTATTATATTTATAATTTGTCTTTTTGTTCTTTCATAGTATTTTAACCAAGTTTGGAGGCCAATAGAAGAACGATATAAGATTGACTAAAAGTTAGAAGAATCGAAAGAATGTGGCAAAGCTTGAAGATTAAGGAGGAGGAAGAAAAAGTTGATTAGAAGTTGACATACATTAACCGGAAAGGGGGAGATTTGATTGGTTTGATATAGGATAGTTTGACAATACTAATGTTGATAAAGATATTATTGGTGATTAGGAGTTGATATGATTTCTTGAAGAATGTGAAGAAAGTAATATCGACTTCAAAAGGACCTAGAGGCATAAATTGACTTAGAAAACCTTAGAACTTGAATATTGGAGAAATATCGATAAGATCTGGCAATGTTAAGAAAAAGAGACACCATGGAATACATAACAGATTCCTGAGGAAGTAAATGTGGCAATTGGTGCAGTTGGTTGTGAAGCAAAATTCTATTGCAATATAAATAAAGAAGATGTGAAGGCTTGTGTAATTAGATATGAAGGATTTTGGCTCCATAAGATGTTTGATAAAATACTTGATGACATGTTGAATCGATGTTAAGGTTGACAAAGATCTAGAAGTTCGAAGCTCGCTGTGATGTGATGTAGATTAGATCCCAAAAACTACATCAAATCTCCACAAAAGAACATGTATCCAATGCTTTAATGAGTATTTTTTAGACAAACTAAGGCTTGTGGTTATTCCTCCTTGTTTGAGAGGGAGTGATGGTGGACAACGTATTCTCCATGTGTCATGCACTATGACCAGGACTAATAATCATAAGCCTAGTGAAGGCATGGGTAGGGAGAATGGAGAATTGGGTAAGCATATGGGACTAGTACTCCTTGAGGAATGGTATCTAAGATAGCAATAGCCCTGAGGACTGATAATCTTTGAGGATATGGTATCCAACATAATAGTAGTCTTGAGGACTGATATTCTCTGAGGATTGGGAATCCAAGACAAGAATAGTCCTGTGAGGACATACCTATGAACATCTCGATGGGGTATGTGCCTAGAGAGAGGCTATGGTGGTGTCTAAATTTATGCCTCCCAACAATGTGCTATAATCTAATGAAGAGATGGAGCTTGTTAGTCAAGGTCTTGCTATGTTTGAAAATGATAGTTATGATGATGATGATGCTTATCAATATGAACTCTTCTTATGAGAATATTTCAATTTGAGAGAATATTGGTATCTTGTTGTGTCATATATAAATACCTCCCTAGTTAAGAGGGAGTGTTGAAAATGTAACTAGGTTCGGTCTTCATAATTATCATTGTACTTGCATCAAAATGTATTTCATGTATAAGAAAAAATATATATATTATTTTATAGTCAAGCTTATAGTGTCACTTGAGTCAAAAAGAAATTTTATTATGATTCATTGAGTCAAAGTCCCATTTGGACTTTTTGAATGAAAAGAAAAGAAATTTATTTTTGAGTCAATGTGTCTTCACAAGACCAAGTAAGACAACCCATAAGTTGTGTCTCTTCATATGGTTGAACAACTATATATTAGGACTTGTGCTCCACATTTTGACATCACATCGATTTTTGTGCAAGAAAGAAATCAACGAAATTGGAGAGAGAGAAATCGAAGTAAAAGGAAGAGAGAAAGTCTTATTTTATGCCCTAATCTATCCACACATGCAAGTATTCTCTGCAGTTTTTTTCAGAGTTGTTATAGGGCCGAAATTTCATGGGCCAAATTTTTAGGGGATGACGAAAATTAAAAAATTTGACCAGCATTGACTTTATTGACTTGATTTGGTGGAAGAGACTTGGAGGAGGGTTAAATTGGGTTCATTGTGATAGTCATAGTCTTCATCTTGGGTCTTGGATATCTCACTTTGATCTGATTCTATAAGAAGATGGTTTCTTGGGTTTTTTCCCTTGTGGGGTTTTGTGCTGGCTTGGAGCCTACATCTTTGTGTTCTTTGTCTCTTGGGATCTTCACGTTTTGTGTTTTTGGTAATTTCTTTATGAATAAGAAAACACAAATTTTAATAAAAATCCAACAAACATCCACAAGTAATTATCATGACAGAGAAATCAATCCTAATATAGAATCATATTAGTTTCTCAACAGAAAGATCGACAGAACAATGGTTGAGGTGAGCATGGCCAAAAGGGCCAAAATAGACAAATTCGCTAGTTGAATCATTAGAGAAAGCCACGACATAATAGACACACTATGAGATGGAGAGTGGCAGTAAGGGACCACAATCGCTGACAACCACCCAACTGCTAGGAAGACAGGGATAGTGATGGCTCAGGGTGACATAACAGGGATGGACCGAGATCATGTTGAGTTGAATGGCCACGGAAGGTCCAAAAGTGATTAGGAAAACAATTGTCATAATTTGTAGGTGGAGGATACAGTCATTAAGAGATCCAACACAGTAAAACAAGGTTTGGGTGTCATAGGGGTAGAAGGGTCGTGTTGACACATAATTCATAGGTCACAGAACTCATGGAGAAGAGAAACCACTAGAAAATTGCATTCCAATGGTAACTACAAAAACAAAGAGTCGAGGGTGCTAAGGGCTTCAAGACAGGTCACCAAAGTAGGGCTAAGACAAGTAACTTGTGCACAAAACATGTACAGAGGAACCAAGGTCGAGTAGCGCAAGCATGAGGGTGATAAGTAATGTTATTTTGAGACAACATAGAGGATCGTGTCATGGGTAGCATGTCTCTCAGGGTACAATCAAGGAGTTGCAAGATGTAGTCGCTGGCAAGGGGTCGTTGGCAGCATTATTAAATAGGGTGCAAATTCATTGGGCAAGGAATTAGTTGTGACAAGCACAAGTTAGAAGTTATATCCAACAACAGGGTATGAACAACAACACCAAGTTTTCTAGCAATATTGGCAAAGGTCGACACTCAAAGGAAGAGAGGGAGACCGTACTAGTCGAGGGTTTGGCAAAAAAGTTCATTGGTGTCTCAAAGGACTTAGATGGACCCATAGCGGTTCTAGAAGGACTTAGCATAAGAGTAATGGCTATAGGAATTGCAGTGACAGAACTAGGAGTGGGAGGCTCCAAAGTTTTAGTAGCTTAGAAAGAGTCAACCTTCAGGTTTAGTTAGGGAGGGCACTCGATGAATTCCTCCAAGACTATCAAGAAGGTATCTTCGTATGAGATGACATTATAGGATGTTCAAGAGAAAGAGGCTTTTAGGAACAATTCCAAGGGGATTTGGACTTCGACGGATCTTTCCAAGCCAAGTGGTAGAGAAGGCTTCCAGTTTAGAGGGAGCAACCAAGGCAATAGATATAGGCCTAGAATCAAAGATAGTTCCACAGGGAAAAAGTACCTCCCTTGCTAAGAGGGGGTGTTGATTTTTGTAGCATGGGTAGATACTTTTACACATGCCTTGTGTCTAGGTGTGAAAAACTCACCCACATTATCCTTAAAACACTTCCTTTAGGTTGAGAAAGTTGTTGATGTAACTTAGCCGAAGTCTAACTTAGGAAAAGTAAGTAATTTACTTTAGTGAATTTGTTTGAATCTTAGTCGTTGATCTAAAGTGAGGCAAGATCTAATCTTGGTCATTGATCACTTTGAGATTAGGATTAGGGTTAGGGATGTATCTCAATGTAAAGTTATAAAAGCAAGTCTAGGGACAGAGAGAAGACACATTATACAATGGCACTAGCATAAAGAGGAGGAGGAGTGAGATACTCCAGTGTGTTGGGTCCAAGGAAGGTGCAAGGAGTAGCTAGGGAGACATATCTAGATCAACCAAGGAAGATCAAAAGACAAATTTAGAGCTTGACTAAGTGGATAACCCTAGGTTTATTTTTAAATATGTAATTCCTCAGTTAGGCCATTATCCCATGACGAGAGCCCAAGTAGGTTCAAAATAATTTATTAATGAAGAACTATGATTGGGCAGAAATTTGTGTTATATGTGATTGAGATTGGTTGTGTACTTGTGCTTCCACTGAATATTTTGTTAGGAACCTAGATATGTGTATATTCAGTGAATTTTATGCTAGGAATTAAATGTTAGGTGATAGGTTTGCAGGAAAATTAAAATTTTGTATTCAACTTCTTTTTAAACACGCATTTGCTACAATGGGCTTTCTACTAGCCGACAACTCCACTATAGCCCAAGCCTCATTTTTATTTAAGTTTGTGATCTGGATTTAAACAGGAACACAACAAATTACAGAGATAACCATATACACAAAGATGCAGCGGAAATAATACTTCATTTCATTAATGGAAAATACTGAAATATGCTTACAAACAGAAATGGCAATAAACAAGCTAGGGCGATGGTAGCTTATCTCTGAGAAGAGATGTGATGGCTACATGCCTCTGAACTGTGTTAAAATGAGGCTCGAAGGCCTATTTATTGTTGAGAAACAATGGAAAAACCCTTAACATTCCAAAACCTAACCCTAGGAGATGAAACGCCAAACTGTGGGCCCCGTTTGGGGGTAAGTTGGTACATCAACTTCCCGGGGTCGTAACTTTGGCATATGATCTCCGTTTGACGCGTACAATAGCTAATTAGAAAGATCTATCCGAGCACTATCATTGTTGGAACGGGCAACACCAGTCCATTCCATGGACTCGTGTTGCCCCCGGATTCCCCAAAAAACGTCGTTTAGGGCCTCAAAACGGCTCCGGAAGTTCAGGACCCGAAAAACTGCTAAAAATAGTAAGTTGTGCTACAATTAAGGAAACTGAAAATGCTGAGAAAGACAATGGTGGGGGTCCAGGTGGACTTGGCAGGTGGCCACCAATATCCACCTAGATCATTCCTCCCCCCTTAGGAAGCAATGGTCCCCATTGCGTTGAGCTCCTCCATGAGATGAGGAAACTTCTGCTGAACTTGTTCCCTGGTGAGCCACTTGCCCTGCTGAAGGAGTTGGCCTGCTTTGACAACTCGATACAGTTGGATATTCTGTTGGTGAGTTTTCTTGATCTGTGTGTCCATGATCCGATCAGTTGCAGCTTGTTCCATGCAATCTGGATTTAATTCTGTGGGTTTGAGCTGTTCTGCAATGTCGGATGTGTCTAGCAATGGTGGAAAGTATGGCCGAAGGCGGTCCACATTAAATACTGGGTGCAGGCCAAGGAATGGGGGAATGCTGAGCTCAAATGCATTGTCTCCCATAGCCTTAGTAATGGTGTAAGGACCATATCGGAGTGGTCTCAATTTCCGATAGGCTCCAGTAAGGCGTTCCTTTTGCAAATGCAACCAGACTTTGTCGCCCACCTGAAACTTGTGTGGCACCCGATGTTGATCATGTCGCTGCTTGTACTTGGCATTTGATTTCTCAAGAATGTCATGGACCTGCTGTCGAATATGTTGGATGCGCTCAATGAAGCTGGTGGCCTTATCTGTTTCGGACTGGACATGAGCTGAATTCATGTGAGTAGCTGCAAGTGGCATGGCCACATCAATGGGGCATAGTGGCTGGAATCCCAAACCCACCTGAAAAGGGCTATGGCCAGTGGAGCTGTGAAGAGCTCGGTTGTAGCTGTGTTGAATGTAGGGGAGGCTCTCGTCCCATGTGCGTGGATGCTTTGAGTTATACATGCGCAGAATGTGCACAATCATCCTATTGACAACCTCTGTCTGGCCATCAGTTTGAGGATGGAAGGTTGTGGACTTCGTGAGTTTGGTGTCCAGCATTGACCAGAGACTGGACCAAAAGGTGCTGAGAAACCGACTGTCCCGTTCTGAGATGATAGACTGTGGGATCCCAAAGTGCACCCACACTCGTTCAAAGAAGAGTTTAGCAGTGGCTTCTGCTATGATATTCTTCTTGCAGACCATCATAATGGCCATCTTTGAGAACCTGCCGACGACCAAAAAAACACAGTCATTTCCATGCTTAGTGGAAGTAAGGCCTGACATGTAATCCATGGAGATGGATTCCCAAGGTCGACTAGGGGTAGGCAACGGGGTATAGAGGCCTTGCTTCTTAATGGTCGGTTTGGCAATGGCACAGGCAGTACATGATCGGATGTACTTCCCAACATCCTGTCGAAGATTCGGCCAATAGAAATAGTTTTGCAGTACTGCCACTGTTTTCTCGACCCCGAAATGCCCAGCAGCCCGACTGTAGTGTGCTTCCCAAATCATCTTGGCACGCTCGCTTGAAGGAACACAAAGGTGACCGAGGTGGCATAATAGGGCATCCTGGAGGTGAAAATCTGCAACCTGCCGACCCTCCAAGAGTGTCTGGTATGTGTGGCCGAATTCTGGGTCGCTTTTGTAGAGAAGTGGCCAATCAGAAGTCTCGTGCCCGCAAGAGTTGAGCACGGTGGTTAGCGCCATGATCGGTGGTCGACTGAGGCAATCTGCAACATTATTGGTGCTGCCCTTTTTATACTTGATATTCAAGTGAAACTGTTGCAGGTATGTAGACCACTTCTGATGGCGATCATTCTGCAATTTCCCTTGGGTCTGTATGAACTGCAGAGGTCGGTGGTCTGTGTGGATGACCGTTTCCTTCCCCAAAATGTAATGCTTCCATTGTCGGCAGGCCTGTACAATGGAATACATCTCTTTATCATAAGTGGGGTACTTCCGGACTGTGTCTAAAAGTGTTTCACTATGATATGCCACTGGATGTCCATGTTGAGTAAGGACTGCCCCAATAGCATAGTCAGAGGCATCTGTCTCGACCTCAAATGGTTGTTGTAAATCTGGTAACGCGAGCACTGGTGCCGTGCAGAGGCGATCCTTCAACTCCCTGAATGCCTTCTGTTGAGATTCAGACCAAAAGAATTTTGCTTTCGCCCCGCCCTTGGTGACTTGACTCAAGGACCAAGAAATATGAGAAAATCCCAACACAAACCTGCGGTAGAAGTTGGCAAGACCTAGAAAGCTGCGGAGCTCTGTTAGAGTGGTTGGAGAGGGCCAATCCCGAATGACTTGGACCTTGGCTGGATCGACATGCACCCCCTGTTCATCAATGATGTATCCCAAATACTGAACCTCGGTCATGCCAAAAGTGCATTTCTCCAAATTGGCACATAGCTTGTGTTGTCGCAGTGTTTCGAGAACCTGTCGGATGTGGTGGAGGTGCTCTTCCCAACTCTGGCTGAAGATCAGAATGTCATCCAAGTATACTACTACAAAGGAGTTGGTGAATGGCCGCAAGATGTCATACATTAGCCTCATAAAGGTTGCAGGAGCATTCGTCAATCCGAAAGGCATGACCAACCATTCGAAGAGGCCCTCCTTGGATTTGAAGGCAGTCTTCCACACATCTGAGGGTTCAATTGGTACCTGGTGATATCCTGACTTCAGATCGATCTTGCTGAAATATTTCGCCCCCTTTAGTTGGTCTAGGAGGTCATCAATCCGCGGGATCGGGTACCTATTACGGACAGTGATCTTGTTCAGTGCCCGATAGTCAATACAGAGTCTCCACGTCCCATCCTTCTTCTGTACCAACACTATCGGGCTCCCACAGGGCGAAGAACTCGGACGAATGTGACCTTTCTGCAGGAGCTCCTAAATCTGCCTCTTGATTTCATTGTTCTCCAGAACGGAGCGCCGATAAATTGGTCCATTGGGTAGCGGCGCACCTGGGGTCAGATCGATGGAGTGCTTGACTTGACAGTGCAGAGGAACCCCTGCCGGGGAGGTGAAGATGTCTTCGTACTCCTCCACAATCTTGTCCATCTGTAGCTGCCGTGCAGAGGGACCCCATTTGGAGGCTGCGGCCACTGTCTTCTTCTTCCCTTGAGGGCGTATCATCAGGAAAAAAAATTTCCTGGTTTTGGAAATGATCTTACTGCATTGTTTTGCAGTAATCAAAGAGATGGCGGCAGGTGGTGCTACCTCTGGTATCCTGAACAACTTATTTCCCAATGTAATAATAACAGCACGGGGCCTTGATTCATACACAGCATGTCGCTTCCACAAGTATGGTTGTCCTAGTAATACATCACAAACTTCAAGGGGAGCAATGTCACACAATACCTCATCCGTGAAGGGCTTGATGTTGTATGGAAGGCGACACTGCTGGCTCACGCGAAGATCTCGCCCTTGGTGAAGCCACCCAATGGTGTATGGTTGTGGATGTGCTGTGGTCGGTAAGCCCAACCGCTTCACGACCTCTGCCGAAATGAGGTTCTTTTGACTCCCGCTATCAACAATGAACTGTATCGGGGAGCCCTTTACCCACATCTGGGAGTGGAAGAGACGCTCCTCCTCCTCTGGATCTTCGGGTTCATTTTTCTGGATCTTGGCGGTAGCAACAGTGGCGCTGGGATCCGCATCAATGATCTGCTTCCCTTTTTCATACCCCTTATCGGGTTCTGACTCAGAGTCGGAACATGCATCTGATTCTGAAACCTTTAGCTCAGCCACCAGTGACTGCTTGGCCCGACACTCACTTGTGTTGTGAGTGGAGCTCTTATGGAACTCGCACCATTTTCCAGTGTCCTTTCTCGGCTTCACGGCGTTGCTCTTTGCTTGCAGCTTTGGCTGGTTGTCTTGGGCTGTCCTGCCTTGGCTTTGTCCTTTGTTCTGTGGTTTAGGGGCACCTTTCCCCTGCTTTGGATTCGCAGATCCAAAGTCTCGCTTCTTTTGTTTAAACTTCTGCTCGACCTTGACGGCATACCGGTATGCTGCGCCGAGCGAGGGGATGTTTAGGAACTGTATTTCTTCCTGGATGTACTTGTGCAGGCAGCCACGGTATTTGAATATCAAATGTTGCTCTGAATCCTTGATACCCAACTTTGTGCGAAGGGTATGGAAAAGATTGGTGAACTCTGGCACGTCTTGGTCCCTTCCCTGCCGCAGCGTGGTCCACTTTATGTATTCATCCTCATAGCTTCCGACAGGGTAGTACTGCTCCTTGATGGCATCCCGGAACGAATCCCAGGTGGGTGTGGCTGAAAATAGTGAGCCAGTACTTTCATCCTTCTGCTCGCAGTAGGTTTCCCACCAGTCCTTGACGTGGGGGGCTGCTTTGAGAAGAGAAAAAACAATCTTTTCCCGACTCGAAAATTCATGAACAGAAAAATAACCCTCTAGCAGATTTAACCATTTATCTACGGCATCGGCGTCTATCTGACCCTCGAATATGGGGATTTCAAAATTAACTTGTACCTTAAAGGGTGTGGCGTTTCCAGAGGAGCTGCTGGAAGCCGATGCGCCGCTTCTGGGTAGCCGCTGAAGGATCTGCGCAAAGCTGTCCATCATCGCGTTCCGTTGTCGCTCGAGCACTTCTTCGAGCAAGATTTTGATGGGATCTCCTACCCCCTCGTCTTTCTTCTCGTCCGCCATGGGAGGCCGTCGGGATTTGCGAGGCTGGTCTTGCAAAGGTTCAACCAGTTCAAGCCCTAACTCCTTATATCCCGACCTTGTTGGGGACATGCAAAGAAAAACAGAGAAAAAGCAGACCGCTCTGATACCACTGATCCGGATTTAAACAGGAACGCAACAAATTACAGAGATAACCATATACACAAAGATGCAGCGGAAATAATACTTCATTTCATTAATGGAAAATACTGAAATATGCTTACAAACAGAAATGGCAATAAACTAGCTAGGGCGATGGTAGCTTATCTCTGAGAAGAGATGTGATGGCTACATGCCTCTGAACTGTGTTACAATGAGGCTCGAAGGCCTATTTATTGTTGAGAAACAATGGAAAAACCCTTAACATTCCAAAACCTAACCCTAGGAGATGAAACGCCAAACTGTGGGCCCCGTTTGGGGGTAAGTTGGTACATCAACTTCCCGGGGTCGTAACTTTGGCATATGATCTCCGTTTGACACGTACAATAGCTCATTAGAAAGATCTATCCGAGCACTATCATTGTTGGAACGGGCAACACCATTCCATTCCATGGACTCGTGTTGTCCCCGGATTCCCCAAAAAACGTCGTTTAGGGCCTCAAAACGGCTCCGGAAGTTCAGGACCCGAAAAACTGCTAAAAATAGTAAGTTGTGCTACAATTAAGGAAACTGAAAATGCTGAGAAAGACAATGGTGGGGGTCCAGGTGGACTTGGCAGGTGGCCACCAATATCCACCTGGATCAGTTTGTCATTTCTTCAACCATGGACATTTTCTAGAGTTTTAAATCCTCTAAATTCACTGCCTCCCTAACAGTTAAAGGATCATTAATAGTAATAAACAAAGCAAAATTTATATATAAATTAGGTAGAGTATACCTTTTGGGTTTCCTTCTTTCCTGAATTGATCTCCTCAATACCAAAGTATGTGGTTCTTCTTCTTTTAATTCTTGTTCTTCTTTAGAATCAAATTCATCATTCTCCAATTCAAACTCTATCTTCTCTGGTTGTTTCTCCTTTGATATGACTTCTTTCTTAACAACATATTTGATTTCTCTAAGTACTACATCTTGATTGTGTACAACCTTCTTAATTTATGGGTTCCAAATCTTATAACCTTTCAGAAGATCTTTATTTTCTAAAGATACACTTTTAAGCTTTCTTATCTAGCTTACCCCTGTTCTTCTTTGGAATGTGTACATAAGAATTATAGCCAAATCATTAGTATGAAGATTTTCAAAAGGTGTACCAAAAACCCTCACTTTAGTTATTGGTGACAGATAACCCTAAAAACCATGGATAACTTGTTAATGTTCTTTAAATCTGCAAACATAATGTTAGAAACCCTACAAAAGATTATATGAAAAACACAAAGAAGCATATAACAATGAATATTACGATAGAATCCCAATGGAAATGTAAATGAATTGATTTTATTAAAATGAAATTGATTACATGAAATCCCCCTCCAAGGGATGCGTTCTTTCTAACCCTGTCCTTCAACTACAACTATCTCTACCAATGGATGTAATGAGAACAAAGAGAAAATGGTGGCTTGAACTCAATAATGCGAACTCAGAAGCTACAGAATGATAGTGATGACGATGAAATGGTCATGTGTAGAGAGTGAGGAGAAAACCTCTCTATTTGTAATAAAATATTAGGATAGATCTAGATCTAGAAAAATAATTATAAATTATTATACCAAATCAATATCTAGCCATTAAGAATATTTTATTATATTTAAGAGAGGAAAAGATTCCGTAAATGGTCAAAAAATCAGTATTTAGTGGACTAACTCAAAAAATAATGATTTATTGAGTTAATAAAGAAAAATGGTTAAAGTAATTAACAAATAAAAAATAATTTATTAATTACTTGAAAGAGATATATTCAAAGTGAGTTGGAGATAATTATTAAATAATGATTTAATAATTATTGATTTTAGGCTTCTGCGATCTGTATTATGTGTAGTGTTGTCTTCCGGAGTCATCACATACAAATTATTGGAATCAACGTTTCGAACCATCCTCTGTGGTTCATCATCAGGATAGATCCATGATGATCTCATGGGAGAGAATTTAAATAATTAAGGAATAATAAATAAATAATGATTTATTTAATTATTCCTAGGCGGTACAGTGAAAAAGGGTTAGAAATAATTAGTAAATTTAATAATTATTTCAAAAGAGAGAAGTTAAATGATTAAGGAATAATAAATAAATAATGATTTATCTAATTATTCCTATGGATGAGTGAAAACATTTTAATTATTTTCACTAAATGGGTAAATATGAAAATATCATGAAATTAATTAAATAAATTTCTAGGCTATTTTTGAGTCAGTAAACAGATATAATTTAGGAAAAGTAGTTCTCTAAATTATTTCCTAAGGTAAAAGTGGATTTTATGTGTAAAACATATACTACATGGTGTATTTTGATCATCCTAGTGGAAAATGGCTAGGTGATCACTTTTTAGGTGACAACACAAACACACTTAGATGTTTAAGAGAAGGCTTTTCACAAGTCCATACCTCATATGGAGTCTTGTCATCCAATGCTGGTAAGGGTGATCTATTTCCTAGGTAACACACAATATCCACCACCTCTACCTAGAATTGATGTCCTAAATCAGCACCACTGAGCATGTTCATTGCTTTCTCCATTATCGCCCTATTCATCCTTTCTGCAACTCCATTCTATTGAGGAGTGTATGGAGTACCCTTTTATCTTTCTATACTTCTTACAGAATTCTTCAAATTCATTCTTGCAGAATTCTCCATCATTATCTATTCTCAAAACCTTAATTTTCTTCTCTGTCTAATTTTCTACAAGAGCCTTAAAATCTTTGAATTATTTAAAGACTTTAGATTTCTTACTGGGGGAATAAATCCATGTATTACACGAGATTTCAGTTATAAATGACATAGTGCACAAACTTAACCAGTGATGGAATTGATAGTGGTCCAAAAACATTATTGCGCACCAACTATAATATTTCATCCACCCTTGTAGAACAAGAGGCGAATCTTACCATATTTTGCGTCCCATATAAACAATGTTCATGGAAACCAAAATCTAGAGAGGAATTAGACATACCTTCTACTATACCATTTCCATGTAGGACTCAAAGATCCTTCTCTCTGATATGTCTCTCCCTTTGATGCCACAACATAGTCTCTTCTCTAGAGGTTGTAGAAGTTTTTGCTTCGTCAATTCCACTTTGAGGAGCAATAGAATTGTTACATCCATCACTAACAATGCTTCCTAGCAGTTATACTGAGTTCCAATTCGAACTCCCCTCAACAAAACCAATGTTCCTCAAACCATGTGTTGGACATTGGATAAACCAACACTCTCTGTGTGTTTCGCGACATGGACTAACCGCCTCTCATGGATCCTTATCTCTGGTGAATTGATCGTTGAATAACACCTATGGGTTTTGGTTTAATGAAAATCATGATTCCCAACAAGTGGTATCATAGTGTAGGTCACAAGTTCGAAACACACTTGGCTCGCGTTGGGGGGAGATTGTTGGACATTGCATAAACCAACGATCCTTGTGTGTTTCGTGACATGGACTAACTGCCTATTGTGGATCCTTATCTCTAGTGATGTTATTGTTGACTAACACCTACTGGTTTTGGTTTAACAAAAAATTGTGATTCTTGACACCATCCTGCAAGTATCCATTTCAAACATTATTTTTACACCTACATTGCTCATCTTGCTTACAAAAATCAAATTTTTGGTCAATCCTGGTTTGTGTAGAATAGTAGGGAGTATTCCAATCCTTCCACCCACGACCTTCAACTTGGCTTTTCCTCATCCTATAATTCTAGATGTCAAGTTTTCGCCCATGAAAACATCACGACCATCATATCTTTCATACTCGTAAAACCACTCGCTATGAGGATTCATATGAAATTATTTCCCTAAGTCAAGTATTCATGTCTTATGTTCTATATGTGTTCTTGAATAATCCAAGCAAACATCCCATCCTTCATCTAAGGAGGTTTTTGCATCTTTAGATTCCCTTTCCCTCCAATTTTGGATTTAGACTTTCTTGTAATGTCCTTCTTTTCTACATTTGACATATCTTTAGAAATTTTATGGGAGATTTACATCTTCCTCTAGATTTAGATCTCCCACTTGAGGAATTTTTGTATTTCTATTCCAATAATATCCTCTTATAGATAGGGCATTTGTGTTTTGACTTTCCATGTTTCTCTGTCTCATCTCCTTTGTTAACAAGGATGAGACTATATTGTCGAAACTTAAATTAGTTGAATTAGCATTTATGGCAACATCCAAACTGTCATATGATTCTAGTAAAAAAATCAACAAAATGATACACTTATCTTCATATGAAATCTTAATATCAACATATAATAGTTGACTTTCCATAATATTCAAGGTGTTTAGATGCTCTCTCATCGAGTCTCCATCCTTCATCCACAGGTTATACAACTTTTTGGTTCATTAGGGACTTAGACTAATAAAAATTCCCTAACTTATTCCATAATTCCTTTGTTGCAACTTCCTCTAAAACTTTCAATAACAGTGAATCTCAGATACATAATCATATTATGTTCTTTGCATTCTATCCAACTTCATCTAGTCTTCTATTGACATACTTGTTGTTGCAATACCTAGATCTAAAAAAATCCACTGATCTTTTTCCACCAATAGATCTTCGATTTTGAGTTTCCACAACTCAAAACTCTACTCATTGAATTTTTCAATCTCTATCTTTGAACTGCTTTCCATTTCCTTTCACAAGAAGAATTGACTTTGTAGATCTGCTATCGTAACAAGATCTACCATAGGCCTACGAAAAATCCCTTAGCCATAAAAGTGTCCCCTTCAAGCCAAAACCGCTCTAGGACTAAGTTAAATTTTAACCTTATGTTGTAGCGGCTACAACACCCTCCAAAATTTTGGCCTACATCCAATTTTGGAGCCTCTTTTGGAATTTTACTTGATGTTTGCAAACACTCGAGCTCACCCCTGCTCGTGTCAAGTCTTTGCACCCTCCTCGCTTGACCATTCAACAGACAACTTTTTGTATGTTGGTCACAATGTCACACTTGCAGCCATGTTCTAGTCATCCACAAGGTCTCGCTTCGTGTGTACAAGTTGTATTCACTATGTAAATGTCTGTCACACTCACACACAAATTTGTATGCATTGTCGCGCAAGCATCGTCACAGTCGTTCAACGATCTATCACAAGCGTCACGCTTGTCGCTTGCACCGTCGGTCAATCATGTTGAGTATATGTTGTGTTGATGGTTTGAGGCATCTTTTCATCGAGTCATGTTGAGTGTGTGTTCGGAAGGTCATGTATGCACAAATTCACTTGCTCACACACTTAGTCTTTTGTTGAATTTTTGACGACCAGATCACTCTCTAACAGTCGGACCTCCACCTAGAATCGACTCAACCGACTGTCACCCAGAACAATGCAAAAATGTCCAACAAGCCATTTCAATTTGTGCTACCCACAAGCTAATCAACCAACCCTCCTAGCTAATCAACCAACCCTCCTACTGGTCAACCGAAGAGTTTGACCAAGCAATGACCCCGAGACTCACTGCCCTCAAAAATTACGCAAAAGTTGCATACATTATCCGCTCTGCTGATTGAGGAAATTGCGCAGACATGTTGGACAGACACCCAATGTCTGTCCCTGTCTCCCTCAAAAAATTACGCAATTTTTTCAGCCAGCCACCTAGCCAGTCGGTCGGTTACTCACCCAGAATACTGTGTAGATTTCATGAGCAGTCCCTCAGCTGCCCAGCAACCCGATCAGCGTAGAAACTACATAGAAGCATTCAACCGGTCAGCCTCCCAGTAATTGTGCAGTTTTTTTAACCAGCAATGCCGCTACCAACTCCCTCCAAGAATTGCGCAGTTTTTGTTGTCAAGCCCTCCTTCATCCCACTGCCAGCTCCCTCTACGAATTGCATTTTTTTCATTTCCAAGCCCTCCTACAGCCCGATACCATCTCCCTCTAGGAATTGCGTAGTTTCTACTGCCAAGCCCCTTTGCAGCCCGCTGCCAACTCCCTCCAAGAATTGTGTAGTTTTTGCTGCCAAGCTCCTCTATTACCTGAACTGCTTCCCTCCAGAAATTGCGCAGATCTTCCCTCCAGCCAAGCGAAATCCTGCAGACAGTCACTACTGATCCGAAATGCCCATCTCAGTCTCCCAATGACTTCTATGCAATTTTTACCAGCAATGCTCGGAGCCCGCATCCCAGCTTGAAACTTGCCTTGCACAGTTTCATAGCCTTATCCTCTCTCCCAGTCACTTGCATCCGAAAACAAATGAAAATCCATCATGGTAGACTAGGAGGTTTATGGATTTGATGTTGTCTCATCATGAGTGATTGCAGATACAATTACATCGATAAGACATGATGCGACAATGGACGAGATGAACAAGGAGAGCACATGCAAGGAGATGTGTTCGCGAACAACCAAACGGATAATGCATGCAAGGGGAATTTTTCACAAATAGACGATGCATGCGAGGAGAATTTTTCACGAAAGGACGAACGTGTGAAGCATGCCAAAGTACAAGCAAGCGAGCAACGTGCACATGCAACATCAAGCGAACACCAAGACCATCAAATACTCTGCACACCTTGCCATGCGAAGGTGAAGTTGTGATACACCAACAGCACATCTATCACTCATCATCACTGCAACTCGACATGGACACCACCACCAACATGAACATACCAGCATTTTCGTGTCAAGTCGTATCATGAGTCATGTCGGCCACATCACTACTATGGGCCATACTATGTAAATAAATGTAATGTAACGTGGAAGTCCAAGAGACCCACATGTCATACGAAGAGTCATGTAAATATGAAGAGTCAAATAAGTCAAACAATCATGAGGGCAGTCAAACAGTTACAAGGGCTAATTTTACCCTTGGCTATAAATACCCCCTCATTTGTACATGCATAACACTTTTTTACCTTAGCTCCTCCCACATAGCCTTGAGACTCTGTAGTATTTTCTTTGAGGAGCGAGCAGTGGCTCCAACACCCCTTTCACGAGGTTAGTGATGTATGGTGTCTCGATGTGTCTTGGAACTTTGGCTTAATTCAGAAGCCTGATAACAGGCCAGCATGTTTTCACACATGTATTTTAATTTTTTGTAATACTAATCTTCAACACTTATAATGCATGTTGTTTTAACCTATGTTAACAATTGAACTCTTTTGGTTGCTCTAATACATATATATTGTTGAAAATGTGTTGTATAAGTTGTTAACGTTGTTCTACCCGCGTGGGTTGCCTCACCAGATATCAGACATAACCTTTCCCATAAACTTGTTATAATGACCATCGCACTCGCGCGGACTGCCCCGTTGGGTGTTGTACGTGTTATCTCCTCTTGTGTGTTGACACTATCGCATATGTGTGGATTACTCGTCTCGAAGTTATGCATGTCTTGTTGTGTTGTGTGTCTCTAACAGAGTTGAGATTTCCTCTATTTCAACTAGAGACTCACCTCCACCCTCTCCCTTTGCAGTGGAAGAACCTTGACACACGCAACATTAGCAATCACTAGGCACGCGAACCTCGAAGACAAAGCAGACCACTCTCATGTACTGAAAAGAAAGAACTAAGGCAAACATTTAAGATAATGGCAACCGAGCCATCATATCGGATGGGACTACTACACCAAATGGTGTGAGGTCTAATTGTGAGTTCATACTGGGGAGATCCCCTGAATGTTGGCGGGTCCAACACGTCAACATTTATGGCGCTATAAATAGGTTCGCTAGTTGTTTATGCTAAATGTCCTCTCACCCATACTCATCAATCATCCGGTCAAGGCAGTAACTCGCACTCCCTCTCACCTACGCACGGCTCTAAAGTTGGTTACTCCTCGCCTCCCAGGCCTGAACAATAAATTTTGTATCAACACCTTCGCTTCGTCCATCCCATCACCTGTTAGTTCGCGAAAGTAGTCGAATTGATCCCAAGAATACATCATCTTCCATACGCATCAATAAATCCAAAAACCACTCCCACGAGGGTTGTTGTATCATCGGTGGAAGAAGAAGTTCTTGCCACACTTGAAGGTATGGCAGAGGATGTTGAGAATTGAGAGGAACCTCCGGTCTTCCAACAGGGAGAACAAGACACCCTCGTGATATTGGGCTCAGACTCCGATACAAGAGGCGGAGGGGAAGGCAGCGGAGGAGGCGAAGGCGAAGAAGAACCAACAAACTCAGAGCTAGAACCGTTAGACTCTGAAGAAGAGGAGGAGGACAAAGAAGGAGACATGGCTGACCAAAATTTGGAATGGTTGACTTAGGGACCATTGGCTCTCTCGGGTGCTTTGCACAAGATGTCGAAGCGGTCGAAGAGAATGATCACAAAGTTCGACCCTGACAGCACAGTCAAGGCAGAAGATCACTTAGTCAAGTTATACCCACAGTTGCAAACCCTTAAGGTACGGTACGATGACGTTGTATGTAGAATGTTCCCATATACCTTAGATGGTCGCGCAGTAGCATGGTATCACAACCTTCCTATCAACTCCATACATAATTGGGGCATGTTCAAACGTATGTTTCTGGAAAATTTTGTTGATGACAAGACTCCAGCCATGTTACTCAAAGAATTGGGAAGCCTGAAGAAGGAGGGGAAAGAAAAGGTAAAAGATTTCAATCATAGGTTTTTGCACATATTGAATAATCTTGCAACGACACAAAACCTCATGACTCCATCATTATCAATTACTACACTTCTGCACTGCAAACTAGCATTGCACAGTTCATCAAATGGGTTGTGAAACCAACACTGTTAGAAAACTGCGAAGAGGAAATCGTTGTTGAAAAGGACCTGCGTGCGATTGGAGTCATCAAGGATGATGAACCAACAAAGGACTCCAGAGATGCGAGCAGGAAGCCACAAGTTGCGGCGAGCAAGGGTAAGGACAGGGAAACAAGTGATATTGAAACCCTTACTCGTCTTATAAAAAACTTGACAATAAAAGTGTCTGAGCTCAAACAACGAACGGTTGACACATCTATGAGTAGCCGGTTGCCCAGACAAAGACAAGGAAACATGTCATCAGGTAGAAATCGCTTCCTAACTAAAACTGCGCAGAGCTCAATGTTCCAGCTCAAATAGTGTACGAACAAAGAATTACGTTCATTTCATGAAGATGATCACTCAGAAGGGTCTTATTCGGACTACAAGCAAGTTGCAGGCTCAGTGTGCAACTGTGCACTTGACGTAGTGAGCAGCGCAAGGACATCCGGGAGATAGAGATAATGACGAAGATGTTGCGCCTGATGAGGCATCAAGCTCTGGGCATGTGGTGAACATGTATCATTTTTTGCAAGCAGCGTAGAAGACAAACACCAAGAAGCAACCCCAAAAGAAAAATGATCGTTACAATCTTAGAAGTAAGGGGGCTCCCCCTACACTTGGGGAAGTGAAACAAAATCTTGAACTGCTGAGGAAGGTTGATCCACCAGTCGTCCAAAAGCAGGAAACGAAAATCAAGCCCGGGAAGACAGAAGCGGACAAGAGTACGTCCATGAGCAGCAAATTGCATAACACTCGGCCGGACAACACGAACACCAATCTTACCCCGGAAATCTCGATGAGTCTACCCCTTCTGGATTACAACGTTGTGGAAGGCAAGAAGAAAACTCGAACAAACATAAGTTTGTTCGATTTGGCTAAGATCCAGAGTCAGCGGGACATCATGTTGCGTGCACTGGGGAAAACATCAACAAACAACGCAGCCTCTACCAAAAAGGGAGAAATCACACCTCCCAGATCACTTTCAACTATGCTAAACACACTCCAAATGGAAGAAAAAAACTTTGTTTTCCCTCCATTCATGCTTTCATTTGAAATCTTCAATTGCAATGTTCACAATTGTTTGGTTGATTATGGCGCAACATTCAACGTCATGTTGTTCTCCATTGCCAAAAAGATCAATGCGCAGTGGAGCAAGACATCCGCACAGATCATCCAACTCAATCGAACATCTGTAACAACCATTGGTTAACTTCGGGATGTAATCATTCGACTATCTCATGATGGTCTTTGTCTAGCTGGACCTGAGTCTTAACAGATTTATGATCTTTTAGATCCTTATGGTTTGATTGCTTTCTTTTTTATTTTTCTTGGATTTCCCATACCTGCGTGATTTATGTTCATATATGGAGCGCAGATCTACGTAGTTTGTGTGTTAGGAAACTTGTGCATGCACACTAGTTTACACTATTACCTTCGCAGTTCCTAGAAATTTTTGAAAAACTAAGTTTTCTCTTACCCAGAATCTGAATTTTGGTTTCTGAAGGTTTCATTACATTTGTCTATGCCTCCCATCAGTCTTTGTGTGTTTGATCAAGTGTTATGAAAAAAAAATCTTGATATTTTTTCATTTTCAAGGATTGAAAGGTAGGGTTTCTCAAGAATTCGTGTTTTGATGAGATGTGCTTCTTGTACTGCATTGAAAACAGGAGCCATTTTTATTCCAGTACTTAAGTTTAATCAGAATTACACTTTAAGTGTTGATTTCAAAACATTCATTCAAGCATTTTCATTTTAAGGATTTCATTGGGTGTTTTGAATTTGATTTCCTTTGATCATTTCTCAAAGATTTGCCTCAATTTCTTAACAATTTTTAAATGTTTTTCTTTCATTTTTGCAACAACAACAAAAACCCCCCTCAGTTGTCGGGGGGGCTAAATTGTGTCTGAGTGTTAATCGCCTTTGAGTGTCATTCATTTTTTATCTTTGGAATTTTCACGTGATTTCTTTTAATTACACTTGATTGGTTCTTTAGTTGTATTAGTGAAAAGAAATAGTCTTGTTGTTATTTCGCTGATTTGGAATCATATTGTGTTTGTTTTGAAGAGTTCTCTTGCATATATTACATTTGCATAGTTAGAATTCTCATTTCGTGAATGAAATTGTGCATAGTTTTCAAGCAAATTGTGCATAGATTACATTGTGTGGTTTGCAACTTAGAGCTTTGAATTGCATTGAAAAATTGGAAGTGGTACATTATGGAGTTAATATTTTAAAAAAGAACCTCTTTACTTACTCTAGCTAGAATTCATTGAAATTAAGAGATTACAATTTCATATTTGATCCATCAGAGTTTGAGTCAAGTCATAATACCATCAGTTTCACGTCCATTTACCCTTTGAGTAAATAACAGCGTAATAACATAGCGTTAATAAAATTCATCTAGATTTTTTATTATTTTTAGGGCTCTTTCCACCTACAGTAGATTAGGTTGTAAGGCTTTGTGTTAGGTTGTGTCATATTCTTTCCACGACTAACCTACATTGAAAGGAATATAATGAAAAATCAATATGGTAGTCTCGGTTTTGGGATCGAGGGGAAAATCTTTGTGTATATGTGTTTTATGTGTTATGCTCTCGCATTGTTTATTTTCTGTGTTTTAGAATTCGTATGCAGGTAATTTCTGTAAGGGGCTAAAACCTACAATTTGGAATAGGAAAGTGAGTAAACTTTCCAAAGCGATAGGCAAACAATAGAATCTTGAATTAGGGAGAGATATCCAATTATTTCAATTTTCCTGTAGGAAGTTCTTCTTATACATGAGTTAATCACGAGATCATGTTGGATCTGGTGAAGTGATCGTACCCACTTCATTGGCTATGATAGAGAAATTTGCACGTATTAAAAATGTGACGAAATTTACTTAGGTTCATTTGAAAGTAAACCTAAAATTGACCACATTGAGGAGATTTCAAGTGGATTGAGCTTTGTTACTCTGCCCTTGCGTGTACGTTCGATTTACGACTGTCCCCCCAGGTAATATTGTTGTAGTTGATAAACTTAGTTACCATAATCCTAGGGCTCTACCTAAGGTGACAGCAGAGGGAAGGTCCTGCTGTACTGGAACTGATGTTGGCTAGACTCACTTGGACTTTTTGGAGGGTAATATTTGCTCGAGATGGCATAAGCGAAGTTACTTGCCCCATATCGTTTCATTAAGTAGGTTGTCAGTGTAACGGGTTCCAAATGCTCATATCTATAAATATTTTCACTTTGATCTCTGCGGCGTTGGATTTCATCACCAACTAGTAAGTATTGATCTCTATGAAAGGTGAGTTTGTATGGTTTGAATTCCTAGATTTTTTTGCGTGTGTTACCTTGTTTGTTTTTACTTTTTACAAGACCTTAGTTGTGGATTGTGAATATTATTTAATTTTAATAATAAAAACTTATTTGGATTGAATCTAATGACAACCATGTTGGAAGTTACCGATAGAGACATCCCTTTTAATGGGAACCATAATCCTCTCCCTGATTTTGAAAATGTCGGTCTTCCTTATATGGCTACATTATCACTTCCCAGATTCACGATAGGTTTACCTGTATGGTTGTTGGCAACTTCTTTGATTCCAAATACTCCAATTGTACCATCTCAACTGAGTTTTTCACCTCAACCGAGTTCATCGTCTCAACATCACCAACCTATTGTTGACCCTTTACCTTCTTCATCCAACATGTCCTCCTCCCTTTTTATTCTTCTTCCCTAGGTGAAAGCCTTGATGCTAGTAACCAAGTGACTAAGAAGAAGAACAAAGGGAAGAAGAAGAAGAAATATAAGAAAGTATTCAATCAACCAACCATGGTTGTAAGTATTGGTAATGTTGAGGAAACTTCTAAAATTCATCGTAAGGCCAAATACCCTTGGAAGCTTTGTAAGGGTGACCATTTCCTTATTAATTGTCCTGGTATTCCTAAGGTTTTTGAAGTATGGTCAAATAATTCTTATCAACTTATTGTTGATCCATCAACCAGTGATTCTTATATTCCAGGGAAAAAGATTAAAGTTAGGTTTCCTTGTAGGTTAAGCAAAGGGACTCATCAAAGTCACCTTTGTCCTCACATGGATGAAGCCTAAAATTTGTTGGAAAAACTTATTGTTTCACAGCAACAACTTCCAACTAATTACCGCAAACTTTCTGCCCCCCTATCGTTAGTTGACGAAGTGATTGATCTAAATCCAAGTACAGTCAATCCCACTCTTCCATTGGAGAGTGAAACATGTATCACTCAGGTTGATGGACTATTTTTTGATCAAGTGGTCGAATTGATTCCATTTTCGGTCGATCCCACTCTCCCTTTAGAGAGTGAACTTCATACCGCTCAGATTCTTCATTTTACCTCATATTCTTCTACACGTGGTGGCATTTCTTCTGTTGCTTTTGAACCCCATCCAAGTAATGAAGTTATTTCTTTTGATTGGAGTAGACTAACAGAACCTCATCTTCCTTATTCCACCCCTTTCCAAATCATTGTGAAGGCTTATGGTAAGAATGTGCATCGCACAAATGTAGATGAAATTGCTTCTGTCAGTTTTTTATCCTCAACTACTTGGCAAGATTTGGTTTCTCCTCAGCTTGTTCCCATTACATAGAATCTGTTAGCTTTTAATAGAACTGTTAGTGAACCTTTAGGAATCCTTCCTAAGTTACCTATTACTCTGGAAGGTAAGATTGTTTGTATCGATCTTATGGTAGTCCAAGGTCCCTTAGATTTTAATTTTCTCCTTGGGCGAGATTATGTATATGCCATGAAAGTTGTCGTATTGACACTCTTTCACATGATGTCTTTCCCTCACAATGGAAACATTGTGACGGTTGATCAGCTTTCATACGTTGATCTTGCTTTGACTACCAGTTATACGACACCCCTGAATGTTCCCTATATGGAAGTGGTACCTACCCCACCACAGGTTAATTATGTGGCAACCTGTCCCATGTTTTTAGTTACCGATGCAAGCAAGTCTCTCACATTCTGTTCAACTTCTTTTGCCTTAGATCCGGTAACTGACATGGAAAAAACATCAATGGGAGCATTTGAATATGATTTTCTTATCCCTATTGATCCCCTTGACATGTGTTCGTTCCAGGGAACTGTTCTTCCATCTGATGAAGACCTTTTGGAAGCCATGATCAACGGGTGTCCCTTGACATGTGTTTCTTCCATTTGGAATCCATGAAACAAGGTACCTGAGGATAGTTCTTTGACTGTGTCAACCTCGTTAAAAAATGAAATAAATACTTAGGAGGATAGTTTTGTCACTGTGTCAACCTTGTTAAAAAATTAAACAAATCTTTATGAGGATGGTTCTTTTACTATGTCAACCTCGTTAAAAAATGAAACAGCTCTTTTCAAGGATGACTCTTTTACTGTGTCAACTTCGTTAAAAAATGAAACAAATCTTATGAGGATGGTTCTTTTATTTTGTCAACCTCAGTAAAAAATGAAACAGCTCCTTTTGAGGATGATTCTTTTACTATGTCAACCTTGTTCAAAAATAAAACTCTTTATGAGGATGGTTCTTTTAATGTGTCAACCTTGTTAAAAAATGAAACAAATCCTTATGAGGATGGTTCTTTTATTGTGTCAACCTCGTTAAAAAATGAAACAAATCCTCCCCTAATTGAGTCGAGTTTTTCATCTGATCTCATAAATGAACCTTCATTTCATCCGCCTATTAGTAACCAGTAGTTTACTCAGGTGAATGAAACAAAGTTTGGGGGGCATATTCCCTTGCATTCATTATGTTGGGGGCATGAAAACTTATCTCAAGCACAATTTTCTTTGTTTCAAGATTGTGTAAAAATGAAACCAGTGTCAAGCAAAATTTTCCTATGTTTCAAGCTTGTGTAAAAATGAAACCTATCTCGAGTCCATTTCGATTATTATTTTCAAGACTCCTTAAACTCAAGAAAATCCCGAGTTTCTTTTGCTATCTTTTCATGCTCGTAAATCGTACATGAAAATGTCAAGTTATTTTCGTCTTTCACTGCTCGTTAATTAAATTGAAAGTCGGTAAAATAAGTGTATTTTTATCGCTTTTTATAACTCGTTAAAACTTACGAAAAAAGTGAAACCATAGAGTCATCTTTTAAAGCCCTTTTCAGACTCTCAAAATATGAAAAAATTGTCAAGCACTTGATTGTTCGAACTTGTAAAAGTAAATGAACAACCGTTCACTCAGTACAAGTTTACCCATTTTACGAACTCAACTGGACTATTTATGAAAAAGGTTAAGTTGACTATTTATGGTCAATAAAGTTCTCTCCTACATTATTTTATCCTTTTTTGGGCATGAGGGATTAAATTTACGAAAAAGAACATAACGGAGTTTACTTATGTTTTTCTTCTAACTCACTAAAAGTGAAAAACACCGAGCTTTTCTTTCTTCGGCCTCGTTAAAATTTTATGGTAAAAGAACTGAATGAGTTTCCTTCTTGTGTATTTTTCGAGCTCTTAAAAGAAAACGACATCGATTTACCCCTTTACTAGACTCATAAAAATTAAACAATATAGGACTCATTAAGCATGACGAAACCGAACCACTCCTTCGTAGGGTTTGTTAAAAATACTAAGATAGACTCATCGAAAGGATAAGCTTACAAGACAAGCATATGTTATCCTCCTCAAGCTTGTAAAAAATAAAGAGGTACTTGCCAGTGATGGTGGGGGAAATTGAGAAGAAAAGTTCGTTTCTTATATTTTAGGCAGTATGTCACTCTTCAACATGACACTTCATCACATATCTGTTCGGGTTGGGGAATCCATTTGTTTCATAGTTAATCAAACCTTATTAAAAGTCTTCAGTTGGTTTTGGGTATTATCATTGAGTCAAATGCTTCCAAGACATTTTGTCGTGTTGCCAATATGTTCAAGAGAAGTCTAAACCTTAGTTCAAATTACCTTGCAATTTGTAGCCTTCAGTCGCATCGACCATCCCTACATCAATCCTTGCAACTATTTTCCAAAACTTGACACTGAGTTTTGTGTCGTAGGCCCTCTTGCGACGGATAGCTTCCTATCGACTTCATCTCATTATCTAGGAAGTTGATCTAGAAACCTTCAGTACCTTGAAGCATGCATGCCTTTATGGCAGGTTTCTCGCCTTCGATGATGGGTTCTCATCACTGGTCTTCAATAGAACAATTCTATGAGTTTTCAGCTTCAGATCATCTTTCCACAGTCTACATATTGTACTGGGAGTATCTTGAGAGTCATTGTCATTATTGGTGGTTTCTCTCGCACTTGTTAACGGTTCACATCATTGACTGGTAATCAAGTGGTTTCTGCCATGTTCGACTTCAATATATTTACTCGCATGGTTAGACTCGTACTATGGATTGAGAGATGGAGATCAAGACCCTCGATCTAATTTCATCCATCCAAGTTAAGAGGAGTTTTGTATTCGTAATTATACAGACATTTTTATGTTTGATGGTTGTGTCCATCCTATATCTACTTTGACATGATGTATTTTTGTACTATGTTTTAAGACTTTTATGTTATGAGTATGGGAATGCCTACCTTAGTGATGATTATTATATTGCATTGTAATCCTTGACTGATTGTTGCAGGTTTCCAACCATGATCTCTGATCCAATCCTTGATATGATAAAGTATTGCAGTCATCAAACCTTTCTGACTTTTCACTTTAGGGGGCAATCTGTTACACATCATTTTGTCACATTAGTACAATGATCATCAAAATTGGATCTCTCGCCATCCATCCAAGTGTCATGAAGCACTCCCTTTCAAGTCAAAAACAAAAAATACCTTGAAGAAGGTGAGAAATTTGGGGAAAATGGCTTGTATACTTTGTCAAGTAAGCCCTGTGCTCTTTTACCTAGAAGTTTTTGTGCATTCTCTAAACTTATCCCTGAGAACCGCGTAGAACTGCACTTTGTCCACCACTATGGACCACACAGGTGAATCAAAGAAAGTAAAAATAAAAAGTGAGATCTAGAAGCATTGTTGGATGAATCATTCCCAACAGAAAGCCTCGAACTCGTGTTTATTTAAGCCTAACCTCATTTTTTATGGAACTAATTCCCATTCTTCAAGAAGTCCTCATCCCTCTTTTAGTGGATCTCATCCTTGGACTAAGGATTTCAAACTACTTCCTTTTGGCCCATTAATCAAGCCATAGGTGGGAGAATTTTGGGAGGCTATTGAGAGTAAGTTTATGTCGGGGGAAACATGTTGGAAATCTTATCATTCTTGGAGAGGATTGAGATCAATGAGAGGAGTTTCACAACATCAAGGCACATGTTTTATAGCTCCTTTATGTTTCTGAAATTAATACAAACAAGCATTTCTTCTCACTGCATTGTTTAATGGGTTAATTGATGAATTTAATAGATGGTTTATGTTATTTATATTTGTCCATTGGAATGATGTTTGTTACTAGTCTCTTTGATCACTAGTTTGAATTATTGAATCATTTATGTTGCATATGTCTTTAACCCTTTGTTGTTTTCATGTGTGCAAGTCTAGATTCAAGCATGAAGGAGTTGCATTGAAGCACAAAGGGGGATCTTAATCAAGCATGTCGTAATAAGGTATGAATTTTCATTTCTCACCTTATTAGCTTATGATTCAAGATAAGATAGGTTCAGGGAAGGAATTAGCTTGATTGTTTCTTTGTTTCTAGTTTCCTTTAGGATCTAGGGAGATCGCTCTTGTTAGCAAGAAGGATTTATCCTCCTAAAAGCTCTGCGCAATCTCAGTGATCAAGCTCTCTTCCTACCAACTGGAACTGTGCAATGTGCAGTCATTGAGCCCTGTCTCCCAGCCTGTGACTTGTCCCAAGCTCATTCCATGCATGATAATGCACCATCTTAGAGTAGGGAGTTTTCATATTGATATCGCCCCGTCATACTTGAATTGCAGGAACAGGTACACTATTAGATCATGGCGAGGCGATGAAGAAGGAGAAGGAGTGAACATGCTAACAAACTCACTTACAACTGGACAGAAAAAGAATATTATCAAGTACAAGCAAAGGGAACACACGCATGAAACCACCTCTCAAGACCGAAGATCATTGAAGACCCTGCATCCTCAAGCTATGCGGAGGAGAAGAGAAAGTGCATCCAAGAACATGTCCATCACTCAGCAGCAACACATCTTGGCATTTCCACCTCAGCAAACTAGTATTTGTCAGCAGTGTCATGTCAAGTCATTTCATGAGTTTTCGAAGGCTACATCACCATTATGGGCCATGTCTGTTGTAAATCGAATGTAATGTAAAGTGGAAGTCCAATGGACACACATGAATATAAAGATTCATGTCAGTTAAAAAGTCATAGGAAGTTGAACCGTCATGAGGGTAGTCGAAGAGTCACAAGGGTCAAGCATCACCCCTTGGTTATGTATATACCCCTCATTGTATGAGCAAAGGACTTTTCACCTTAGCTCCTCCCACAAATCATAGAGAGTTTTAGTCAATTTCTTTGAGGAGCAACGAGTGGCTCCAATTTCCCACTATTGGGGCTAGTGATGTATGATGTGAATATGTGTCATGGGACTTTATCTTAATACAGAAGCATGTTCAGGGTAGCACATTTCCATGCATGACTTGTGGCTGTTTGTAAGACTATTCTTTTAGCATTTGTAATTCATGTTTGTTTCACATGTACTAAGATAGTTGAACTATTTCGGTTGTTTTATTGCTTACCTTGTCGAGAATGTGATGTATTGCCTATCATTGTTGTCTCATCCTTGTGGACAACTTTGTGGGATACTAGACAAACCTTCCTCGCTTATTGGTTATAATGACCGTCACATCCATTGTGGACTATCCCACTGGATGGTGGATGGATCTTTCCCAGTACTTTGGTTTTAACGACTACCACATCTGTTGTGGACTATTCCATTGGATGCTGGACATACCTTCCTGGTTCACATGTCTCTTCCTAGGTGGTACTATTACCTCTCACTTAGAGGCTCACTTTTCTCCCCCCTTTTGCAGTAAGAGAACCTTGACACAGTTGCGTTGCACACTCACTAGGCACACTTACCTTGTTGTTTGAAGATACCATTGCATCATTGTCCCGTGCTGACAGCTAGAGCCAAGGCATATCTCTAAGTATATAGAAATCGGGCATTTATAACGAATGGGACTCCTACACCAAATGATGTGAAGTCTAGTTGGGACTTCATATCGGGCAGATCCCCTTAGTTGACATAGTTCCAGCACCGTCAACAAAATGGCGCTAGAAGGAAGGCTAGACGACATCCTGCACCCATAGAGTCTAGTTTGAAACTCTTATTTAAAATGGCTCTTCCCCAAATCATAATCCCAGGATTTTTTTCAAAAGAGCATAATTGTACCATCCCTACGGAAGTTATTCATGACCTGTCCGAGTTGAATTTCGATGGTGAGGGTGAATCAAATTGTCGTGTACATCTGCTTCAAGTTATTTGTTTTTGTTGTTGTACCCAAATAGATTCTGAAGATGTCATGGCTATATTACTCTCTCAAATTCGAAGGTTGTGTTAAACAATGGTGTCATACATTACACATTGCATATATATGTTCATTCAGTTAGCTTTCCAAGATGATGAATAAATCTTTCAATAAGTATAGCACCAAGATGTCTGTGAAAGAATCTGTCGTTTAAGAATGGAGTCTGATGAATCAGTTGAGGACTTTGTTGATCGGTTCCTTCACCTCTGTTGCGAAATTCCTGACAAAAAATTGAACTCGCATTTCTTGAGACAAGAGTTTAAACTCTCGGTTCATGTCTCCCAATACGGTGAGCCTCTTGTTTTCCCTTCCTCCCCAACTCTTGCAGATCATGAGGCACCTCAGATTGTAGAGGAGGAACCTACTACCCCATTTGTTCCTGGTCCTCCTCCTTTTCCGGTCCCGATGTGGGTGCCTCCTGTGGTGATTGTAAAACTGCAAAATTAGTGAATCAAATCTCGAGTCCATCTTCTCACTCTTCTTTCACTTCAATGTAGGAAATTCCATAATGGCTCATGAATCCCACAATGAAGACTTACTCCTCCATTCCACAAGAAGATGTCACTGTTCACAGCTCTAATCTCAAGGTTGATCCAGATTTTTGTTATCTTCTATGTTCTTCATATCATGACTCTTTGTGACCTGCTTGATCAATTTGTTTCACCAACTAGTTCTTCACATTCTCTTGATTCTCAAGATGTTGACTTAAATTGCGATTAGGTACAAGACAGCCACATTACGCAAGTAAAGGAGAAGAAAGGTGAGGACACTTTCAATTTTTCCTCTCTGTTTCGAAATCTTCCGCATCAAAACAATGAGTTTCCATTCTTGAATGATTCTCAATCTTCTAATCTCGGTGGAAAATCCAGTACAATAAATTCTTTCAATCAACGCCCAACCTTGAGCAGTAATCATTCAAATGCTTCCATATGCCATGATGGATGTCCAAGCACATCAAATTAGCTTTCGGTTCCTCGTGAATATTTAATTTGAATCTAGAATATGCTTTGGTCAAAGAAGATGTTCCAATCGAAACTTCCCCTTCACCTCATTTTCCCTTGTGTTCTACCATTCGCAAAACATCCACTTGTGACGGAGATACTCAATGTTCTCTTGCTTCTTAATCCTATGATTTATCTCCTCGATTGACACAAGGCAGGGAGGTTTTCCATGATGAAATTGAAAACAGTCAAATCGTAGAGAACTCTTCCCACCCCTCATCATCTCTTCTTTTGCATGAAGACAACTCTTCAAATCAACTTTCTCATGAGATATCACCAATTCATTTATCTTTGAATGCATTATCAGAAGAGCCTCTTCAATCGAGTAATCTAATTATTGTTGAAGCTAAAACATCTCGTGAAACCTCTGACAAAGATGGCTGCCATCCGGAGAGCAGTTTTGAAATTAGCAACAACATCCACCTTCAAACCATGCATGATCTAGTTCAAGCTTCAAAATGTTATTCTACAATTCTAGAAAGTTCCGAGACCCACCACGGAGTTGAGGCATTTCAACTTCTCTTGATGGTTATGTCAAGATATCGCGACTCTGGTAAGCCCCCTAAACTAAATCAGATATGGTTTCTCTTGCGCAATCCGTCTATCTGCATGGTTTCACTCGATGTGAATTCTAGTATAAAAAAATTAATAAAGAATGAGATTAACTCAAACACATTACAGAAAAACACATATAAAAACCACAAACACAATATTGGCGGAAAAAGGTTGAAGCCTCATGCTTCTCTCTCATTACACATTACCATTACAAAATTGAATATAGTGTTACAAATAAATAGATGAGAGACAGTGTTCTCAAGATAGTGCGTGCTATCTTAGACACATTTGGTTGAGATAATTTCTCCTTTGGTTGAGATAATCTCTCACCAGACACACCAATATAGGAGTTACCTAAACTAACTCCTATCTTAGAGGAACAACCCAAGAGTTAGGCACAAATTCCTAACTTGGAATATTTAATTAATTTATTTATTTTTGGATTTATTATTGTTTTATGAGAGAGTCTAACATTCCCCCCCTCAATGATAAATCCAAAAACGAGAACCATCTTCCAAGTTCTCATGTTGATCCTCAAAAACATTGCCTGAAAAAACCGCCAAAAACTGGATGCTGGAAAAAACTCAAATCTGAAGAGAACATGAATCAGCTGCATGCTTGATTCATCTCTGAAGAACGCTTGACAACTCCATCATGTGCCAAGCCGCAAAAAGATCCAACTGTCCTTTGCTTGAAAACAGCATCCGGTGTCCACTGACACAATTTGATGATGATTGCCCACAGGCTGAAGATGTCGAAAAACAACTCAATGTTGCTTTTGCTATGATGAAAGCTGCTCACTGCTGCTTTGGCTGTCGATCGCCCACTGGCGAATTTTCTGATGCTCACTGCTGATGACAAATGCCCACTGGCTGATGAAGATGCCCACTGGCTGATGTTGTCGAGACTTTCAGTCTGACAACCACTTGTCAATTTCATTAACATTTTCCCCCCTTTGTCAGCTGAAAGGAGAGACAATCGGCTCCAAAATATATTTGAACTCCCCCCTTCAGGTGTAGGAGAGTTTCATTGTTGTACTCCCGCATTCAACTGCATGAGAGTACCATCATCTATTCACTGCTGGCTGCACTATGTAAGATTGTAGTCGGTTGTAGAACTGAGACAACCGTTTGACTGTGGATGACCATTCCCAAGGATCAATCCAGTCATAATGTATCTTCAATCTGTCTTATTTTTGGTGGTTGCGACATTTTGCGGAGGAATGATTGGGCTTGCCACAATGGCAACACGGATGGAGATCAAAACACTGATCTTCCAAATGACCGGCTCTTTGACAATGAGAGCATTTCGGTTGAACATGAACTTCAGGTTGCATGCAATTTCGTTTGTCTACAACTTTCTCAGAACCTGCTGAGGTGAGTGGTTCAAGAAATCCTGCACTCACAAACTTAATTGTCTTGGAATAATCTGGGATTTGTAAGTTGGTGTCATCAGGGACATATCCTAAGCCACGTCTATTCTTGTTATTTTGAATTTCTTCCTAGGACTTGATAATGGGTTTGGAAGAAATTTGAATTTGATCATGAACAACTTCGACACTTGAAGTTGTTGGGATGAATGACTTATCATCTGGATGGTTCAAAGACTTGAAAGTATCACTCTTTTCTTGCAATTCATTCCTTTGAAGTTGGGACTCAAGCTGAAGAAATTCTATGGTTTCATGTGTTTGTTTTAGATGCCGGGAAATATCAGCAAGAGTTTCTTTGCTGATGTGCACCATGTCTTCATCACTGGAGATGATCAAACTGTGAAGAATGTTTAACAACTGAATATGTTGTGCCATCTAAACTTGCTCACTTGAAGTCAAGCTCTCTTGTCGTAGATGTCGTGCTTTGAACTGTGTCACTTTACTTGAATGACAGGCTCGCTTGCTATGGGACTTGACTGTCACACTCGCCTGATTTGTTGATCTCAACTTGCTTGATTTGTTGCTTATTATACTTGCTGAGAACTCTTGTTAGAACTTTCTGGAATTCACGCTCGCTTGATGACGAACTCAACTTGTTAGAGTTGAACTTGTTTTGGTTGTTGTGATGGTTATTTCAAGGAGTTAAAACTCATGGACTCACTTGATTGTGCTTTAAAGGAAGGGTGTCGAACACTGTCGAAAATGCACCCAAAAAAGCTTACAATGGTTTTAATGACTCACATAAAACAAGGAATTCACTTGTCTTAATTTGACTAAGTGCTTGACTTCTGATCAAATCAAAACGTGGGTGTCGGTTTCAACCGAGAATGCACCCGTACAATGCAATGTAATTGGAATTTGATTCACAAGTTCTTAAATTTGTTTGCAAGAATGTCGATGTAGACTTTTGCTTTGAAATGCTTTAACTTGATTAAGTGAATTTGCTTGTTGATGTAGAATGCTGATGTTGACAATCTATGATTATGAATTGTATTTGCACAGATGCAAGTGTTGAGTTCAATTGTCCTTCCTTGACGCTATTCTGTTACAAGTGTTGTGCTTACTTGCATTGAACTTTATGTGTGTGGTAAATGCGATCATTTATGTGTCAAAACTAGACACAAATCAGAAAAGCAAAGGCATGAAGCCATAAAAAATAACTCGCCATCACAAATACACATGGTGTACCTAAGATCCCCTTACTCAATTTCGGGCGGATCTAGGACACAATCACCACAAATAATATGTCTTTATTAAATTTTGAAGTACATAAGCGTTCAGCTTCACAACATCTTCATGGAATCAGAGATTAGAATTTTTGAAAGAAGAAAATGTCTTCAAAAATCTACCTGCACTCACTCACTCTCAAAGTAAAACAATACTTTGAATTACAACAACTTTCCCTTATCACTCCAAATACAAAATCACTTCTTACTTAAAAAATACAAAATATACTCCTTATCTCTCCAAAATTACAAAACACTTATCACTCCAAAATATTACAGAACATAATTCACCTTATCTCTCCATAAAATCACTTCAAACCTCTCCAAATTCAACTTATCACTCCAAAAAACAACAAATTTAAAGTCACACCTTATCACTCCAAAACCATCACTTTAGAAAGTGAATTGTTTTCTAAAACTCAAATTTTGTTTACATTAAAAACACACTTTATCTCTCAATAAAAATCTCATTCTATAAATAACAATCATTGCTTTAATGACTTAAAAGCAATAAAGTATTACCTTATACTTTTCCAAGTCTTTGAAGGTCAACTCAGTGTGAAGGTTTGTGATGGCACAATCTGAGGTAGAGAATGTTGTTACCAACAACACACAGCCAGTGCTTGTCATGCTAGATGCTAAACACGATCATCCTGTTTCTTCCTCATCCAATAAAACCCACTAAAGATGGCAACACCACCAAAAGGAACTGTTGTTTTCTGTCAGGTGGCATGTCGAAGTGGTTGTGCTCTCGACATCGTTCGACTGGTTCTTTGGGTCCGTAGAACATTGGAGGGTGAACTGAGTGTTGATAGTGGGGGACGCATAGGCATTGAAGGCCCTTCAAGGTCTGGTGAGGCACTTTTACTTTTGCAACTTCTTTCTCAACACCATGTGGCTCGACTAGCTCAGAGCTTGGATAGTAACGTGTGACAAAAGCTGGCTCAATTGACGTTTCATCAGTTTGTCTGTTCAGATGAGGGTGACCAGATTGCCACCAAGTTGGTTACTACATTGATGGAGTACTATATAGGGCCGGATGGTAGAGGCACTATGGATGACATCAATGTCAAATTGTAGGAAGGATGCCCAAGTTACTACAACGAATCGGATTACAGATTTTTTCAAGCCTTGGAGTGCCTAGAAAGAGCTGTTGTTACTATGGAAGAAAAATTGGCAAAAGACATTGTCGACCTCTTGGTTAAAGTTCCTGAAACTGCTGACCTGTTGACTGTATGCCAGCGATTTTAAGACTTAAGATTCCAAGAAGCAATTGTGGAGCTTCCCCTCCAAAAGGCCCGCAACCTAATCTGCGCAACGATTCTAGTAATGATGTTGTGATGAACGATATGGCTCTGGCAATCGATATGGCTCTGAAACTTTTCATTTGGCACGGCTCTGCCTAATGTCACCGTTAAACTCCCTCGTTTTCGCTTCTGAATGGATGTTTTATGAATCTTTTGACGAGTTGTTCCAAGGACTTACGTTGGATCATCGTGGACCAATTTATGCTGGCTCTGCTGGCTTCACGTTGGTCTTCATTGATAAATTGGACTCCATCCTTTTTGTTGGATTGACATATCCAGATGAAGCAGCAGATGTTACAGATGAAGCCACAGTTCACGTTTGTGCTTCCTCTGATCAACGCTGATCAATGTCGTGCCTCTCAATGTTGCCACTGCAACGCAGTCAATTCGCACGCCTTTAATCCAATGGTACAGCTGCTGCAAAAACCATTTTTAGTTAACAAATCCTCGCTCCAGGTTCAAAGCCCCGCTCCAAGTGATGTAGCTTTCCTGAATGTTCCAAACCAAACCATGGATTCGATTATCAACAAAACTTTATTGGAGTCATCACCCACAATTCCACACTTTTGCTACTTGAAGCTTTGCGGTGGCGCAGCATTCAACAATAGTTGAACAACGTCTCACATCTCTAATAAATATATATTTGTCACTTCTCTACAGGACGCAACCCATATGGCTCTGATACCACATAATAAAGAATGAGATTAACTCAAACACATTACAGAAAAACACATATAAAAACCAGAAACACAATATTGGCGGAAAAAGGCTGAAGCCTCATGCTTCTCTCTCATTACACATTACCATTACAAAATTGAATATAGTGTTACAAATAAACAGATGAGAGACAGTGTTCTCAAGATAGTGCGTGCTATCTTAGACACCTTTGGTTGAGATAATTTCTCCTTTGGTTGAGATAATCTCTCACCAGACACACCAATATAGGAGTTACCTAAACTAACTCCTATCTTAGAGGAACAACCCAAGAGTTAGGCACAAATTCCTAACTTGGAATATTTAATTAATTTATTTATTTTTGGATTTATTATTGTTTTATGAGAGAGTCTAACATTCCCCCCCTCAATGATAAATCCAAAAACGAGAACCATCTTCCAAGTTCTCATGTTGATCCTCAAAAACATTGCCTGAAAAAACCGCCAAAAACTGGATGCTGGAAAAAACTCAAATCTGAAGAGAACATGAATCAGCTGCATGCTTGATTCATCTCTGAAGAACGCTTGACAACTCCATCATGTGCCAAGCCGCAAAAAGATCCAACTGTCCTTTGCTTGAAAACAGCATCCGGTGTCCACTGACACAATTTGATGATGATTGCCCACAGGCTGAAGATGTCGAAAAACAACTCAATGTTGCTTTTGCTATGATGAAAGCTGCTCACTGCTGCTTTGGCTGTCGATCGCCCACTGGCGAATTTTCTGATGCTCACTGCTGATGACAAATGCCCACTGGCTGATGAAGATGCCCACTGGCTGATGTTGTCGAGACTTTCAGTCTGACAACCACTTGTCAATTTCATTAACATTTTCCCCCCTTTGTCAGCTGAAAGGAGAGACAATCGGCTCCAAAATATATTTGAACTCCCCCCCTTCAGGTGTAGGAGAGTTTCATTGTTGTACTCCCGCATTCAACTGCATGAGAGTACCATCATCTATTCACTGCTGGCTGCACTATGTAAGATTGTAGTCGGTTGTAGAACTGAGACAACCGTTTGACTGTGGATGACCATTCCCAAGGATCAATCCAGTCATAATGTATCTTCAATCTGTCTTATTTTTGGTGGTTGCGACATTTTGCGGAGGAATGATTGGGCTTGCCACAATGGCAACACGGATGGAGATCAAAACACTGATCTTCCAAATGACCGGCTCTTTGACAATGAGAGCATTTCGGTTGAACATGAACTTCAGGTTGCATGCAATTTCGTTTGTCTACAACTTTCTCAGAACCTGCTGAGGTGAGTGGTTCAAGAAATCCTGCACTCACAAACTTAATTGTCTTGGAATAATCTGGGATTTGTAAGTTGGTGTCATCAGGGACATATCCTAAGCCACGTCTATTCTTGTTATTTTGAATTTCTTCCTAGGACTTGATAATGGGTTTGGAAGAAATTTGAATTTGATCATGAACAACTTCGACACTTGAAGTTGTTGGGATGAATGACTTATCATCTGGATGGTTCAAAGACTTGAAAGTATCACTCTTTTCTTGCAATTCATTCCTTTGAAGTTGGGACTCAAGCTGAAGAAATTCTATGGTTTCATGTGTTTGTTTTAGATGCCGGGAAATATCAGCAAGAGTTTCTTTGCTGATGTGCACCATGTCTTCATCACTGGAGATGATCAAACTGTGAAGAATGTTTAACAACTGAATATGTTGTGCCATCTAAACTTGCTCACTTGAAGTCAAGCTCTCTTGTCGTAGATGTCGTGCTTTGAACTGTGTCACTTTACTTGAATGACAGGCTCGCTTGCTATGGGACTTGACTGTCACACTCGCCTGATTTGTTGATCTCAACTTGCTTGATTTGTTGCTTATTATACTTGCTGAGAACTCTTGTTAGAACTTTCTGGAATTCACGCTCGCTTGATGACGAACTCAACTTGTTAGAGTTGAACTTGTTTTGGTTGTTGTGATGGTTATTTCAAGGAGTTAAAACTCATGGACTCACTTGATTGTGCTTTAAAGGAAGGGTGTCGAACACTGTCGAAAATGCACCCAAAAAAGCTTACAATGGTTTTAATGACTCACATAAAACAAGGAATTCACTTGTCTTAATTTGACTAAGTGCTTGACTTCTGATCAAATCAAAACGTGGGTGTCGGTTTCAACCGAGAATGCACCTGTACAATGCAATGTAATTGGAATTTGATTCACAAGTTCTTAAATTTGTTTGCAAGAATGTCGATGTAGACTTTTGCTTTGAAATGCTTTAACTTGATTAAGTGAATTTGCTTGTTGATGTAGAATGCTGATGTTGACAATCTATGATTATGAATTGTATTTGCACAGATGCAAGTGTTGAGTTCAATTGTCCTTCCTTGACGCTATTCTGTTACAAGTGTTGTGCTTACTTGCATTGAACTTTATGTGTGTGGTAAATGCGATCATTTATGTGTCAAAACTAGACACAAATCAGAAAAGCAAAGGCATGAAGCCATAAAAAATAACTCGCCATCACAAATACACATGGTGTACCTAAGATCCCCTTACTCAATTTCGGGCGGATCTAGGACACAATCACCACAAATAATATGTCTTTATTAAATTTTGAAGTACATAAGCGTTCAGCTTCACAACATCTTCATGGAATCAGAGATTAGAATTTTTGAAAGAAGAAAATGTCTTCAAAAATCTACCTGCACTCACTCACTCTCAAAGTAAAACAATACTTTGAATTACAACAACTTTCCCTTATCACTCCAAATACAAAATCACTTCTTACTTAAAAAATACAAAATATACTCCTTATCTCTCCAAAATTACAAAACACTTATCACTCCAAAATATTACAGAACATAATTCACCTTATCTCTCCATAAAATCACTTCAAACCTCTCCAAATTCAACTTATCACTCCAAAAAACAACAAATTTAAAGTCACACCTTATCACTCCAAAACCATCACTTTAGAAAGTGAATTGTTTTCTAAAACTCAAATTTTGTTTACATTAAAAACACACTTTATCTCTCAATAAAAATCTCATTCTATAAATAACAATCATTGCTTTAATGACTTAAAAGCAATAAAGTATTACCTTATACTTTTCCAAGTCTTTGAAGGTCAACTCAGTGTGAAGGTTTGTGATGGCACAATCTGAGGTAGAGAATGTTGTTACCAACAACACACAGCCAGTGCTTGTCATGCTAGATGCTAAACACGATCATCCTGTTTCTTCCTCATCCAATAAAACCCACTAAAGATGGCAACACCACCAAAAGGAACTGTTGTTTTCTGTCAGGTGGCATGTCGAAGTGGTTGTGCTCTCGACATCGTTCGACTGGTTCTTTGGGTCCGTAGAACATTGGAGGGTGAACTGAGCGTTGATAGTGGGGGACGCATAGGCATTGAAGGCCCTTCAAGGTCTGGTGAGGCACTTTTACTTTTGCAACTTCTTTCTCAACACCATGTGGCTCGACTAGCTCAGAGCTTGGATAGTAACGTGTGACAAAAGCTGGCTCAATTGACGTTTCATCAGTTTGTCTGTTCAGATGAGGGTGACCAGATTGCCACCAAGTTGGTTACTACATTGATGGAGTACTATATAGGGCCGGATGGTAGAGGCACTATGGATGACATCAATGTCAAATTGTAGGAAGGATGCCCAAGTTACTACAACGAATCGGATTACAGATTTTTTCAAGCCTTGGAGTGCCTAGAAAGAGCTGTTGTTACTATGGAAGAAAAATTGGCAAAAGACATTGTCGACCTCTTGGTTAAAGTTCCTGAAACTGCTGACCTGTTGACTGTATGCCAGCGATTTTAAGACTTAAGATTCCAAGAAGCAATTGTGGAGCTTCCCCTCCAAAAGGCCCGCAACCTAATCTGCGCAACGATTCTAGTAATGATGTTGTGATGAACGATATGGCTCTGGCAATCGATATGGCTCTGAAACTTTTCATTTGGCACGGCTCTGCCTAATGTCACCGTTAAACTCCCTCGTTTTCGCTTCTGAATGGATGTTTTATGAATCTTTTGACGAGTTGTTCCAAGGACTTACGTTGGATCATCGTGGACCAATTTATGCTGGCTCTGCTGGCTTCACGTTGGTCTTCATTGATAAATTGGACTCCATCCTTTTTGTTGGATTGACATATCCAGATGAAGCAGCAGATGTTACAGATGAAGCCACAGTTCACGTTTGTGCTTCCTCTGATCAACGCTGATCAATGTCGTGCCTCTCAATGTTGCCACTGCAACGCAGTCAATTCGCACGCCTTTAATCCAATGGTACAGCTGCTGCAAAAACCATTTTTAGTTAACAAATCCTCGCTCCAGGTTCAAAGCCCCGCTCCAAGTGATGTAGCTTTCCTGAATGTTCCAAACCAAACCATGGATTCGATTATCAACAAAACTTTATTGGAGTCATCACCCACAATTCCACACTTTTGCTACTTGAAGCTTTGCGGTGGCGCAGCATTCAACAATAGTTGAACAACGTCTCACATCTCTAATAAATATATATTTGTCACTTCTCTACAGGACGCAACCCATATGGCTCTGATACCACATAATAAAGAATGAGATTAACTCAAACACATTACAGAAAAACACATATAAAAACCAGAAACACAATATTGGCGGAAAAAGGCTGAAGCCTCATGCTTCTCTCTCATTACACATTACCATTACAAAATTGAATATAGTGTTACAAATAAACAGATGAGAGACAGTGTTCTCAAGATAGTGCGTGCTATCTTAGACACCTTTGGTTGAGATAATTTCTCCTTTGGTTGAGATAATCTCTCACCAGACACACCAATATAGGAGTTACCTAAACTAACTCCTATCTTAGAGGAACAACCCAAGAGTTAGGCACAAATTCCTAACTTGGAATATTTAATTTATTTATTTATTTTTGGATTTATTATTGTTTTATGAGAGAGTCTAACAAAAATGTTTGGTATTCCGAGTGTGACCTATCAAACTTTCAAGATTTTATTTATGGCCAAATTCACGAATCTGTTACAATACATTCGTATTTATTCAAATCTCTCACATCAAACTCGAGTTGGGAATGTCTATCTCTCATAAAGCCATGGAATTGTGAAGTTGATCATCTCAAGGACTATATTTTCCCGCAAGAATCATACTTATCGAATTTCTCCCTTAATGGTCAGCTCCTCGGTCTTCTTGTGAATCTTGTATTGCAAATTTGTCCTATGGACGCACAAGTTGTCATACGAATCAAGTTCTTCTCCATTCACCATGTCTCAACTGGTTTCATGTATTCACGGTGCTAGCATCCTCTTTAAACTCTTTTGATGACTATGATGCTTGTACAATTTGTCACTAGTTGCAGGAATGTGATCTGTCATATATGGCTCGCAAGGAACTTGGTTCAGTTGTCCAGAGCATTCGTAGGATTGTTCAAATTGACTTTTCTTTGTTCATTGCAGACTCGGAATCTGATGTTTCTGTGAATTTATCTAACCAATTCTTTGTCTTTGGTGACTGTCATTTGGGTTATCATTTAACCATCAGCACATCCAATGACAATTGTTTCACACTCTTTGATCTTCATTGTTTAACATCTCCCTATTCATATTGTTGTCAAGTAGGCAAGGCACTTCAGCCTTCACCAATAATTACGGCAAGTCCTCATTGTCTTGGCATGACTGTCGAGAATGATCATATTTATTTTCCCTTACAAGATTCCCATCATGATCTTGCTTCTTAAATCAAAAATTCATCTTTTCTAAGATCGCGAGGTTTTCAAGAGGGTCGTCATGAATTTTATGATCCAATCGTTGAATGGCTGGACCAATCTTATTTGGAAAGCTTTATTACAGACAACAAGTTTCAATATGTCCTCGCGCTTTCCAGAGAGCTCGGTGTAGATGAAGACATCTCTGCAAGAGGCTTCCAAGGTTTGTTGAAAATGGTATTCATCAAAAAGGTAATCATGTGGATTGGGTGAAAGTAGTGGGTGCGACACATCTATCTTCCCACGGGAAAGACCTTCATTTTCTTGTGCAAGTTTTTCAAGTTTTTATATCTTATGTTGCACACCACTTTTTATATGTTTTAATTGTTCCTATCTTTATGGATGCAGGTCAGGAACAATCACGTTGGCTTCACTGGAAATTTCATTTTACGTGACCTTGACCTTCTAGCTGTTAGGATAAGTTAGGATTAGATGCATCTTAGTTTTCATTCCTTGCACTCATCTTGCACTCATTCCCTGTTGATTGTCCTAATTTTATTATTCTGGTTCTGCATCATGTTTGCTTTAGTCATTTTATTTTCTTGTCTTTTGATTTTGTTTCCTAGTTCTGTGTTTTCTTTCTTTTTGCTTTGTTTTCTTCCTTACTGAGTTTTCCTTTTAGTTTTCAACATGCAAATAAGTGTTGTGTCTTGTTGCTTTGTGGCTTCCGACTATGTATGTGGATGAAGTTCAAAGAGTCTTGTAACACTTCAACATTTGGCCAGTCTTGTCTCTGGCTTCCTTGTAATTGGTTGTATCTTTTGGCCCGTGAAGTTCAGATGGAAAATATGATCCATCCATAAGGAGAACTTTGGTCCAACCATGAACCTGTGTGCCTACACTCAATTTTCTACTTGGGGGTTTTCAAGCTTATCCAACTAGTATAAATACAGAAGGGGAAAATCTAAATGAGAAAACCTAAATCAGAGGTATTTATATGCTTCTCTTAAGGAACAACCTCTCATGCTCTCAATAAGTCGAGATCCCTCTTCCACCCCAAAATAAATAAGTGACGATGCACAGTTCTCTTTCAAAAATAAATAAAGGAAAAAAAAAGAAAGGCTTCCTACGCAGAGAGGTGACGCAAGAAACTCCACCGGGTCACTGTCCAGGCTCGCTAGCAGTGGCGCAGTGCTTATGTTCCTATGTGACTTCGTCAGGGTATTGTCCAAACGTGCTGGCAGTGAAGCAACACTAGAGATGAAAAACTATACTTTGAAAATCTTAAGCTCAGGAGCTAAAATAGTGTTCCCAATTCGAAACATTGTGATTTGATTGAATCTTATGTTGTGTTCAACTGAGAAGGTACAAAGGGGACCATGTCTGCCCATGGGGTAAGTGGAAAAGCCAAACTAATCTACATGATGAATAAATACTCCCTAAAGGACCAAGGCCCTACACTAAAATGAACCAAGACAGAGAAGTTGGTATTCAACCAATGTGTCGCCAAGTGTTGTAGTCGCTACAACACCCTCCAAAATTTTGGCCTACACTTAAATTTCAGAGCCTACTGTGGATCTTGTGATCGATCATTCCTTAGCCACTTATTGGTTATTTGATGATCTCAAGCACCCCTCTTAAATCATAAGAGTCGTTCACGCTTTTATCTTTATATAGTATGTGTCTTCTTTTGGCATGGATATTATCGCTTGTCCTGCAAAGGGAAGTTTGTTTTGCTTCAAGGAAAAATCTTTGTGAGAATGGATTGTTCTCATCACATAGACATGTTTCACACTCATTTCACGCACTCTTGCACAAGTGTTGTCTTTATTCTCGCAAAGTCTATAATCGAAGCCGCACTTGTCGTAAGTTGCCACAAAGGTTGTTGCATTAAACACAGTATGTTTGTATATGTTCTGGATGGTCTATGGTGTATCACTAGGTATTCAAGTGTGTAATTGTGGTCAATTTCTATCATTTTTCACATCGGTTCCACCGATCCCACACTTAACCAAATTGTGGAGTTCCCCGAGCAACCTAGCCTCATCCAACTTTCTTGAACTACGTGCTTCGCATCTGCAACCCTCAAGCTTTTTTCCTTGCCTGTTGCAACTATTCAATGCGCAGAAAGCCCAGCCTCCCTTGGTATCCAAAACTGCGCAGTGGCTTCCTCCAGTGCCCTTCCCTCAACCGGAACCCACTGTCTCCAAAAACTGTGTAGTTTTTTCCCTCGGGCATCTCAGCGACGCAATCCACCTTACCTCTTAAAACTGCACAAATGTGTCCTCCCAAGACCTTATCCCACAATAGTCACTATCCGCTTAAACTTCGCAATCTTGTCTCTCGATGGCCACTAAGAAGGATGACATGCTAAGTGACTCCCAAGGAGCTGAGGAAAAAAGATAAGGAGACCAAGGAACTCGGGGTACAATGGAATATTGGTACCACATGAAGACTTTCTCTAATGCATAACCCTTTGGAAGGTAGGTATGGAAAAAAAAGCACATCTTTTGAAATACATCTCTTAGTGTAGCATGAAGGATTACTTATCGTTGTCGTATCATTATGTCTTCAATGACATGCATGGTTGCAAGCACTAAAAGTCATTCCATGTGTTTCCTATAAGTGTCATTCTCCCTTTCGCTTGTTGGATCAATGGTTGTCTTCTGGCATGTTTAGTTATGTCATTTTTGTGAACCTTTCTGGTGACCTCGAAGGTTGGTATTCATGTATACGAGTTGTCCTATCCATGTAAACACTTGTCGCACTCATACACAAAGTCTTAAGCATTGTCGCACAAGGCTCTATCTCAAGTGTCGCACTTGTCATTTCCTGTTGTGGGATAGTCACTTAGGTAATGCTTTACTTATTGTTCTGATGGTTTTTTGTTGTTACATCGTCGAAGTGTGCTAAGTGTGTGTTCACAGTTCAATTTCATCACAAGCTCCCACACTTAGCCATTTTCAGAAAACAAAAACAAAAAAATCTCGCCCTGGCAATTCAGCTTCACCGAACCGCAACTGAGCTTTGCATTGCATAGTCTCAACCCTCAATGAGGTGACCTTGCCCACCGGAACTGCGCGGTGCGCAGATACTGTCCTCCAGAGCAATTGCACTGCGTAATTCCAGAGTTTAGTGACCTTCATTGACTCCCAGAATTGTGCAGCAATTCCTTCAAGTCTGGCTTGAACTGCGCATTTCGCACTTTCAGTCCTCAAGCTTTTCCCTTGCCTGTTGGAATCTTGCAGTGCACAGAGAGCCCAGTCTCCCTTGGCCTCCAAAACTGCGCAGAGATGTCCCTATTGTCCTCCCTCAGCGAAATCTCATTGTCCTCAAGAACTACGCAGTTCTGTCCTCCATGCCTCTTTGCTGACCAGTACTCCTTGCCTCTGAAAACTACGCAGAACTGACCTCCCTGGACCTCACCTTGCACCAGCCACTGCTGATTTGAACTGCGCAATCCTGCCTCCCTGTGGCCGCTGGGAAATTTTTCTCCTCAGCGAGGATTGTGCTCAAAAGCTCATCAGTCCAGTCTAAGTTGCGCTCTGCGCAATATCAGTGATCAAGTTCTCTCTCTGCCAACTGGAACTGCGCAATGCGCAGTCACTGAGCCCT
This sequence comes from Pinus tabuliformis, assembly GCA_031772625.1. NCBI lineage: Eukaryota > Viridiplantae > Streptophyta > Pinopsida > Pinales > Pinaceae > Pinus > Pinus tabuliformis. The sequence goes on along the minus strand of CM062805.1, from coordinate 178,172,497 downwards.
GTCTCCCAGCCTATGACTTGTCCCAAGCTTAGTCCATGGATGATAATGCACCATCTTAGAGTAGGGAGTTTTCAGATTGATTTCATCCCGTCATGAGTGAATTGCAAGAACAGTTACACTGTTAGATCATGGCGAGACGATGAAGAAGGAGAAGAAGGAGCGAACATGCTAGAAAACTAACTTACAGTTGGACAAACGAAGAATTTTATCAAGTAAAAGCAAAGGGAACACATGCATGAAACCACCTCTCAAGATCGAAGATCATTGAAGACCCTGCATCATCAAGCTATGCGGAGGAGAAGAGAAAGCGCATCCAGGAACATGTCCATCACTCAGCAGCAACACATCTTGGCATTTCCACCTCAACAAGCTATTATTTGTCAACAGTGTCATGTCAAGTTGTGTCATGAGTTTTCAAAGGCCACATCACTATTATGGACCATGTCTATTGTAAATCGAATGTAATGTAAAGTGGAAGTCCAATGGACACACATGAATATGAAGATTCATGTCAGTTGAAAAGTCATAGGAAGTTGAACAGTCATGAGGGTAGTCGAAGAGTCACAAGGGTCAAGCATCACCCCTTGGTTATGTATACCCCCCTCATTGTATGAGCAAAGGACTTTTCACCTTGGCTCCTCCCACAAATCATAGAGAGTTTTAGTCAGTTTCTTTGAGGAGCAAGGAGTGGCTCCAATGTCCCACTACTATCACTACATCATGTGAATATGTGTCATGGGACTTTTTCTTAATAAAAAAGCATGTTCAGGCCAACACGTTTCCTTGCATGACTTGTGGATATTTGTAAGACTATTCTTTCAGCGTTTGTAATTCATGTTTGTTTCACATGTACTAAGATAATTGAACTATTTCGGTTGTTTTAGTGCTTACCTCATTAGGAATGTGTTGTATTGGCTATCACTACTATCTCATCGTGGACTACTCTGTAGGATACTAGACAGACCTTCCTCGCTTATTGGTTATAACGACTGTCATGTCTATTGTGGACTATTTCACTAGATGGTGGACGGATCTTTCCCTGTACTTTGGTTTTAATGATTGTCACATCTGTTGTGGACTATTTTGTTGGATGCTGGACAGACCTTCCTGGTTCGTGTGTGTCTCTTCCTAAGTGGTACTATTACCTCTCACTTAGAGGCTCATTTTTCTCCCTCCTTTTGCAGTAAGAGAACCTTGACACAGTTGCATTGCACACTCACCAGGCACACTTACCTTGATGTTCGAAGATACCATTGCATCACTCTTCCGTGCTGACCACTAGAGCCAAGGCAGATATCTGAGTATATGGCAACTGGGTCTTTATACTGGATGGGACTCCTATACCAAATGGTGTGAGGTCTAGTTGAGACTTCATATCGGGGAGATCCCCTTGGTTGATGGATTTCCAACATCGTTAACAAGTGCACAGGTAAAGTTACATCCAAACCATAAACTAATTCAAAAGGACTTTTACCAATAGCTTTCTTTTTCGTAATCTCATCTGCCCATAAAGCATACTTGATTTTACCGTCTGCTTATTATCTCTTATTATCTTCTTGATAATGGTTAAAAAATTATTATTACTTGATTCAGCAAGTCCATTATCCTCAGGACAGTAATTAGATGAATGAGATAAGACAATGTGATACTTGAAGCAAAAAGATGAAAACTTTGAAGAACTAAAAGCCTTGGCATTATCAGTAGTGATCTTAGCTAGGACACAAAATCTAGTGATGGTATGACTTTCAATCAAGTCCATAAAGATTTTTTCAATGGCATTCTAAGCAGGAATGGCTTCTGCCCATTAGTGAAATAGTTAGTAGTAGTCAAAATCCATGAGTAGCCATTGATATAATTTTCATGAAACTTCCCAATGAAGCCCAAACCACAATGTTGAAAAGGTGTTTCGACAACCATAGGGTGTAAGGGCAAGACAGCTAGCTTTTGTTTCCCAATGAACAGTTGATAGTCTTGACAACTTCTAACAAACTTATGCACATAAAAAAAAATTGAATGCCAATAATAATCATCTCTCAAAATTTTTTGGGCAGTAGTTCTAGCAACATAATGACTACCACAATATCTTGAATGAAACTCAGAAATTAACTTCATGACTCAATTTCACCAACACACCTAAGTATAATACCCTCAAGATTTCTCCATCCAAGGCCATCCTTTATGAGGCAATACTTAGTTTTTTTTAATCTAAGAGCCCTTATTCTATGAGCAACTAAATGGTTAGGACATGTAAGATTTAACAAGTAATAAATAATATCATTGTACCACTCATACTCTCTTAATCTTTGCAGCTCAGACGAAGATGAATCGTTAAGACAAATCAAACCAAGAGCTTTCTCATTACCTCTGGTCATCATTTCAGCCAAGCCTTTACCTTTGACTAACTTGGTGGGTCTAATCTCTATGTCATATTCTTGGATTTTAGTAACCCACCTAGCACAAATCCCTGAGAAAACAGTTTGAGTTAATATATCTTTAACCACAGAATGTGGGACAAAAGCAATGAGTTTTGAGTAACCCACATAAGTCTTGAAATGCTTAAGAGACTTAACCAAGGCATAGGCTCGCTTTTCCATGGTAGTGTAATTTAATTCAAATTTTTGAAGCGCTCTACTCATGAAAGCAATAGGTTGTTTGTGACCTTCCTTATTTTTCTACAATAAGACACCAACAATGGTATCTTCAGAAGCAAAAGAGAAAATCGTGAAATCCTTTGAATAATTGGGACTAACTAAAACAGGTGCTTTGGCAATAACACCCTTGATTTCCTTAAAAGCCCTTTTGCCATCTTTCCAAAAAAACAAATGCAACCTTCTTCAAAAGACTTTGAATAGGTTTAGCTACTTCTGCGTAATTTGGAATAAATCTTCTAAGAAAAATTGTTTTTCCAAAAAAAAATCGAAGGGATTTAAGATTATGAGGGAGAGGAATCTTTTGGATTGCCTCAACTCTTTCAGTTTCAATCTTGATCCCATCTTTGGAAATGATGTGACCAAGTATTTTCCCTTCAATTACACCAAAAACAGAGTTAACCGGATTCAAGGAGATTCCAAACTCTCTACATTTGTCAAAAACTTGTCTAAGATGACCTATATGACTAATACCATCCTTGGAAAAAATTGTAGCATCATCCTGATAAATTTCGATAATTTTCTCGATTAAACTCTTAAAGGTATCATCCATAGCCCTTTGAAAAGTAGCCCTAGCATTGGTTAATCCAAACGGAATTTTAATATATTCGAAAGTACCCCATGGTATAATGAATACAGTTTTGTGACGATTCTCTTTCTTAACCCATACCTTATTATATCGAGAAAAACCATCTAGCAATGACATCATTCCAGAACCAATTACTCTTTGCAACATAATCTTCATGTTTGGCAAAGGGTAATTATCTTTTTTATATGCTAGATTGAGGTTTCGAAAATCGACACAGTCTAGTTGTACCATTCTTTTTCCTGACAATCACGAGGTTGGAACACCATGTTGAATCCCTAGTTTGAGCAATAATTCCTGCTACAAGCATCTTTGAAATCTCTTTTTGAACAAAAGGGGCTAACTTAGGATTTATTTGCCTAAGCTTTTGACGAAAGGGTTTAGCATTTTCATCTTCCAAAGGGATAATGTGCTCCATGACATCTTCCCTATAACATTTTAATTCATCATAAGAAAATGCTAAAACATCATGATATTCACGAAGTAAATTTGTTAACTTTTTCATTTCTTCGTCATTAGTACCCTTAATTTTAACAATTTGGGATCACTAGAAGTACCAATGTTTACTTCGATGAATTCAACTAGATCCATTTTATTTTCCTTTTTCATCCTTGTGGCATCATGTTGATCAAAGTGTTGCTCTAAAAGAACAACATTCCTGGGAGTAGAATTTATAATATCTTCATGATCATTAGATCCATCCTCCCTATAATTTATCCGAAAATTTTCAAACTCATCCAAATTATCAAGAAAACGAATCACTTGTTTTTCATCATCAAAAACTTGTCAATGCTCTAAATTATCTTGAACAGAAGGCCTAAAAACAACTTCCATTTTTATCTTATCTATGGTCAACCCATTAGACAACTACAAAGTAGAAACAACTACGGCAAGCTCATCCGCCAAACTATTATGCTCTCTTGGGATAGCTTCAAGGTCAAGGGCATTGAAGTATTCCATAGTATCCCATACAGCATTTCGATAATTCCTTAACCTTTGATTTTTAAATGTAAAGCTGCATGATAACTAAGTCAGAATCTCCCTTGATACTAAGCAACTTAACTCTTATAGCCTTTGCCAACTCAAGGCCCAACAACAAAGCTTCATATTCGAAAACATTGTTGGTCGCTTCAAATTCCAATCTATAGGCAAATTTGCAAAAATGACCAAGGGGATACTTTAATACTATCCCATCACCTTTACCATGCCTAGATATGCACCATCAAAATACATGTACCATATTTTATGCTTCAAATCCCCAAACTTTTCATCAACCTTATCATTGAAAAGAACTATGGAGTTAGAAAGAATAGCATAATTCCCAATTTCGTATTGTTCTTTAGTTATCTCATTATGGGGTCTCTTAAGATCTTCAACATGGAATCCTCTTTCGGGCTCTATGTTAAGTCTTACAAACCCATTGCCTCTAGGAGAAGGAATTGTAGCATATGACCAATTCATCTGAATACTTCCTCCTGGATAAGAGGCCCATTTTCTAGATAATAGCATACCCCAAACATCAGGGACATCAACAACAACAATGTCCATAACAAACATAATGTCAGGGTAAACATATAAATGAACTTGTAAATCCTTAATTAACCCATGAACTTCAATCTTCTCAGAATCAGGCCTAGAAACTCTTCAATTGAGTTGTTCCATGACCCTCTTGGTCATCACACAGGCTGAGGCACCAGAATCCAACATACAATTATTCAATTTATATCCATTAACCATCAAAGTAATAAAGAATGGTTGATTATCCTTGTTATCTGAATCCAAACTTTGCAAATATATAAAGGCATCCGGATAGACACTCTCAGGCACTTTCTACTGAGAAACATTCGCATGAGAAGCTTCAATAGCTTTTAATAACTTATATTTTTGGGAATGAATCTTCAATATCTCAGTGACAGGAACCCAAATTTTTGCATTATTAAACCAACTTCCCAAGTCAACATCCAATCCAAAGTTTGAACTAGGGTTAAAACTTCGGGGAAATTTGATTTCCACTTTGATCCTTATCGCTTCTTTAATAAGTCAAACCCTTATCTTTCGCAATTTCCAAGACTTGCTCTAAAGAAGGTTTTTCACCAAATAATTCAACCATCACGTCATTTTCATGATCAAAATTATTTATACTAAAGGACGACGTGGAAGGTCTAACATCTTGACTATTTTTTTTAACTTCCATCCAATCTTCCATAAACAAAGAAAATTCTTTACCAACAGCATTTATTTGATCACTCGCCCCAAACATTTCAATATCCCTAATTCTTTAAACATTGGGGCAAGTAGCCTCCTCATGAACAACGTCACAAGCCCTACAATAAGGTAGAGCTTCATCAACCAGATTAGTAGATTCAAGCGGATAAGGCAATCTTTGCGCACTAGATTGGCCTTTTTTCTGCCAAGTATTCCTAGGCTGGAAATTTTGCGCTTGAGCTCTTTCCATTTGGAACAACCTAGACTGCAAAGTACTTATTTCCTTATAGCATGGTTAGAGATTAATTTCGTGTGGTTAAGCTCCATGCTTTCAACTTTTTGCAGTGATTTTTGCATAGGGGCGGACATGGGAAAAAGAATGGAATACGCAGTGAAAACGAGAAGAAAAATGAGGGCATAAAAGAGGATGAGGAGCAGAAAAGACGCAGCAAGAGAGCACTGCAATTTGGCAGCAACAAAGGGAGAAAATGCAGCAAGTAAAAAAAAATGATTTCGAGAAGAGAAAGAAACAACACAAAAACAAAAACAAAAAACACAGAGAGCTTAGCAGCAAAATTTGAAGGGTTTCAAAGCAATGAATGGTAGCCCATGAGCCTTAAAAAAATTCCCATAAATTTATATTTTAACCTGATATACTTCTACTTCAAATTTGTTCTCCAAAAACCTTATGAAATCCTCATAACTAAATTTGAAACCCTTAAAAAAAATTATCTCTACATAATCTTCCTGGATAATTTTTGTTGAGGCCAGATTTTGCCCTCCAGGGTCTAGATATAGCTTCAAATTAACTTTTTCCTTCAGATCCGCACCTGCAAAATAGAAAACAAAAATACCCAAATCACGATATATACAATAAATAAATAAACCCCAAGACCCATATTTAAAAAAAATAATAATAATAAAAATAAAAATAAAACAAAAATAAAAATCTCAGATCTATACGAGATAATTACATATCTATACAAATAAGTTATAGATCTATCAGATATAAAGAGTATGAGTCCAACTCCGCTCCCAGATCTGTAGATTTAAGGCTCTTCCTAACCAGATCTATCAATTTTGCACAAGTTATAAAAGATATTTAAAATTTTTAATGAGATATTAACCCAAAAACACCCTGTAAAAAAATAGATCATTAGATAGTCTCGGAGTTTCAATCCAAAAAACTCTCTAGATCTCAAGTTTCGGGAGTCGGCTGGTCAAACTGAGGACTTCCCTAAACGCCCAAAATCCCTGAATAAAGATGACTTCTGCATACTTAAAATATAAGTCGTCAAATTAATAGAGGTATAAAATAACGATTAAATCTTCAAAGGTTGGAGATATCTGCCAATCGAATAAAAATCTTAATGTTATCTTAAAACCCAACAGTTTAAACAAGATACATGTGCAATAAATTGATCTACAAGCACTATTAATCGACAACTTATAAATAAGATCAACAAAAATTTAAACACATTACGACAAGATACCAGAGAGAAACAATGTCATCAAGTAAGACCCCAAAGACTTTGTATTGTATTATTCCATAAAAGTTCACAAGATCTTCAAAAGCTAGTACATGATTCAATGATCGGATAGAATACACTAACATAAACCTCTAATTTATAGATAAATTCTCCAATGGCTAGTTCGTTTGATCCATATCAAATTAATCTCAACCGTTCATAAAAATTTAATTAACCTGTAATCATCACCAGTGAAATTATTTATTTTTTGAGGAAAACTCGAATTTTTCATTTAAATGATTTGTCAAACCAGGAGTAACTCCAGACTAGGCAAAAAAACTGATGCGTTTATTTCATTAGGTAGCTATTGTTATATACATGAATGTGACTGATCAGTTCATCTTCTTGATGACTGTTCACATTCCACATTCACCCAATCGCAGAGGATTAGGTGTCAACATTCCCCCCCTTAATATGAAGGGATGTTGGTGAGTCCAAGCATCGTTCTGAATCTTTCAAGCTTTTCTCTTCCAAGCGCTTTGGTGAAGATGTTTGCAATTTGCTCATTTGTGGAACAATGACGAAGATGGATTGTTTTGGCCTCAACATGATGTCGGATCAGATGATATTTAGTATTGATGTGCTTTGTACGATCATGGAACTTTGGGTTCTTGGCCAACTTTATTGCAGAGGTGTTGTCAATCATGAGTGGAATTGATTGTACTTGTTTTACCTGCAAATCTTCAAGAATTTTCCTGAGCCACACAATTTCTTTCGTTGCTTCAACTGCTGCCACTTATTCTGCTTCTGTTGTGGAATCTGCTGGAACTGATTGTTTGCGTGATCTCCAAGAGACAGCTCCTGATCCAAGACTCATAGCATATCCTGAAGTAGATACTCCAGTTTCTTTGTCTCCATCGAAGTCTGAATCAGAGTATCCAATCAAGCTGAAGTCGTCCACCTGTGTATACTTGATTCCAAGGTCTTGAGTTCCCTTCAAGTACCTTAGAACTCTTTTTGCAGCAGACCAATGTCCCTCACAAGGCTTTTGCATAAACCTGGAGAGGATTCCAACAGCAAATGAAATGTCTGGTCTGGTAGTAGTGAGGTAGATGAGACTTCCTATAAGTTGTCTATACTTTGTTGCATCCTCAAATTCCTTTCCTTCAATATATGTGAGCTTTAAGTTTTGTTCCATTGGAGTAGAAAGAGGATTGCACTCTGTCATGCCAAATCTGTTTAACAAATCTCCAATGTATTTCTTTTGAGAAAGAAATATGGATTTTGGATGTTGGGTTACTTCAATGCCAAGATAGTAATGAACATAGCCCAAATCAGTCATTTCAAAACTTTTTCCTAATTCTTTCTTTATGGATGCAATATAGCTTTCATTGTTCCCTGTCATTAAAAGATCATCTACATATACCACAAGATATACAACTGTTTTGCCAACTTTCTTGACAAATAAAGTTGCATCATCAAGATCAAAATGATTGAAGTTGAGTTTCAGAAGATGCTCAGTTAGTTTTTCATACCAGACTCGCGGTGTTTGTTTGAGGCCATACAAGGACTTCACAAGTTTGCATACTTTTTGTTCATGTCCTTTCACAACAAATCCTTCAGGCTGGGACATAAAAACATTCTCTTTTAGATCTCCATTCAATAATGCAGTCTTTACATCCATTTGATGGACTTTCCAACCGTTCTGAGCTGCTAATGCAAAGAGTGTCCGGATGGTGGCCCATTTTGCTGTGGGGGCAAAAGTTTCCTCATAATCGACCCCTTCCTTCTGTGCAAAACCTTTTGCCACAAGCCTAGCTTTGTGCTTGTCAAGTGAGCCATCAGCTTTGTACTTGTTCTTGTAGACCCACTTGCAGCGAATTGGTTTGGTTCCAAATGGAGGGTCAACCAGCTTCCAAGTGCCATTCTTTATGAGAGCATCATACTCATTTTGCATCGCTTCTTTCCATTCATCATGAGAAGCAGCTTCTTTGAAGGAAGTTGGTTCAAAATCTGTAGACAAGTTCAATTCACAATCATAAGTAACATCTATATCAACGGGTGAATAATAGTCATCTACATCACCTCCATTTTGTCGGTTTGAATTTCTGGTTCCTGTTTTTCCAATTTCATCAGGATGAACACTTTCAAGTGTCTTTGTCAGCCACTTTGGGGGACCTTTCTGAGATGGCCCAGGGTGCTCTGTTGATTGAGTTGGGACTGAATCAAGATTGAGTCTCCCAATTCTATCAATTACATCACTTAAAGCATCATCTGTTGTTGGAGTTTCATGCAGGGGAGATTGTGCTTCAGAAGAAGATTCCACATGCTGATCTAGTATAGGAATCCCCCCTTCAAGATGTGGAATCTGATTATCAAATTCTTGAAATGATTTCGTTTTTCCGAATCTATCCAAGCGATCAAGTTGCCGCTCAACAACATTGTCAGATTTGGATGATTCAAGAAAAATGACATCTCTAGATACAACAAACTTTTTATTTACTTCATCATAGAGGCGGTATGCTTTAGAGGTGTTTGAATACCCCAGGAAGATACACTTACGACTTCTAGCACCAAGTTTGTTTCTATGTACCTTTGGTATCAAAGCATAACAGGTGGAACCAAAGATCCTGAGATGTTTTACCGAAGGAACATGTCCATACCACAATTCATAAGGAGTCTTGTTTCTTATAGCATTAGATGGACATCTATTCTTTATATATGCAGTACATAGAACAGCATCAGCGCAAAACATTATCTTTACATTTTTTAAGAAAAGCATGGATCATACCATATTCAAGATTGTTCTGTTGGGGATTATAAGGCACAGTTGTTTGATGTTTGATCTCATGTTGGTGAAGATAGTTTTCAAATTCATTTGATGTATATTATTTTCCATTATCAGTACGAATAAACCCAATATGAGATTGTGCATCATTTTCAATCCATTTATGAAAATTCTTGAATGTTTGAAAAGCATCAGATTTGTTCTTCAATAAATAAACCCAACACATTATGGTGTAATCATCAATAAATGTCATGATATATTTATTTCCATTTGCAGAAGGAGCAGGCATTGGACCACATAAATCTGAATGTATAAGTTCAAGCTTCCTATGTGCTCTTGAATGTGAATCATGAAAACAGTGTTTGCTATGCTTTCCTAGAATGCAAGCATCACATTGCTTATGTTTCCTAGGAATTGTAGGCAAACCAGCAACACTATTTTTCTTCAATAAGCGAAGACTGTCATAGTTTAAATGTACAAATCTAGCATGCCATAATAAACTTGATGGAAGTGTACCTTCTTCATGATGAGAAATATATGAGAAGTGTTGTGCATGAGCAAAGGTTCCTTGCAATTTGAGAAGCCTTTCTTCTTCTATTCCCCTCATGACAAGTGAGTGGTCAGATGATTTTCTTACCTCAAGCTTGCCATCAAACATATGAATGGAGTGACCTTGCTGACTGATGTGGACCAAGGACAGCAAGTTTCTCTTGAGCTGTGGGATATATAGAACATAATCCAGAAGAAAGTCTGGAAGACCAGGCAGTTTAAGCCTGATTGTGTCAAGCCCTGATGGCTTGATTTTTGATTGATCTGCAAAGTATACTACTCCATCAACATTGTCAGTGAAATCTTCAAAAAAATATTTCCTATGAGTCATATGACAGGTTGCTCCTGAATCAAGCAACCAATCATTTTTCGAAGAAGCAAGTGAAGCATTAAACAAATTTTCATTTACTCCAATGTTACATTGTGCCTCAATATAGTGAGCAGATTCAGGTGCTTTACCTTTGTCTGTATCATCAGTTTTACCTTTCTGCTGGTTTTTTTTCTGCTCAATTTTGTCCCATGGTAGCTTGCATGTAGAAGCATCATGTGATCCATTTCGTTTGCAACGAATGCAATGCAGATCTGCTTTTTCTCCTTGAGAATGTCTGCCCCCCCTGCCTCTGAAGTATCTTCCTCTTCCTCTTCGTCCACCTCTTCCTCTTGTAGAATCTTGAGCAGGATGTTTTTCTTTATGAGCAAGGCAAACAGTCTCTTCAGAAGATTCAGGGACTGTCTTCTTTCCAAAGGCTTTCTCTCTTTCAGCAAACTTTTTCACAAGAGAGTCAAAGGTTATATCTTTAAGATTTCCATTTGCTTGTAAAGACTCAAGATAATTGGAGTAAGTAGGATAGAGTGCCTTGAGAAAAGCAATAAGAGGGATATCCAGCTCAACCTTAGTGGATTTGATATCATGCATTATGGATTTAACTTCAGATGCAAGAGCAAGAGGATCATTATTTTTCAGTTCAAGAGTGAAGAGTTTAATCATGAGCTGAACAACTTCAAGTGCAGAATGTGAGTCATAGAGTTCTTTGAGCTTTTGTAAAGCTTCAAAGGCAGTTGAATATGATGAAATATGGCGACTTACTTCTTCATTTACAGATGTTGCGATTAATGCATATGATTTGCTATTCTTGTTATCCCAAATGACGAGCTCTTTGTCTGATGTAGGCTGTACTGGGTCATTGTCTCCTTCTCCGACACACGCTCCCTTCCACAACTCATTGAAGATGAGGGTGTGTTTTATCATCCGGGACCATTCAAGATAGTTCTCCTTGCCAGTGAGAACTATCCCTACCATAGAGATGATTGAATGCATTCTGTAAAAATTCTTCTGCTGGAAAAAAATCCTTATGTCACAGCCTTATGCACTTTATTTTCCTTTAACGTTTGATAGAAGCATCAGCATTTCTTTGTACATATCACTTCAATATATCATGCAATACTACTATGTTTTGAAAAAACGCACAAGGGATCACTTCAATATATCACTTCGATATATATCAATATATCAAGCAATACCACTTTGAAAGCAGCGCAATATATCACTATATCACTTCAATGTATCAATATATCACTTCAATATATCATGCAATACTATTTTGAAAGCAGCGCAGTATATGACTATATCATTTCAATGTATTAATATATCACTTCAATATATCATCCAATACTATTTTGAAAGCAGCACAATATATAAACGCTTTAAAAGTTTTGAATGATACTGCACAATACTCAAACGTTGTAAACTCTCAGTCTTCACTGTTTCAGCAGATTGAGTCTCTTCCAAGCGCGGTTATTCGAACTCGATTACCAATCACCAACGAAGTAAAACGTCTGATGCAATATACTTAACAATACTGCGATCGAAATACCAATCACCAACGGATTCTGCAATGGTCTTCGAATTCAATTTTGGAGAATTCGCTGAGTGCCACAGAGCTTGTACGTTTGTTTGACATATTTATCGATTCATGTTATTCACACTGGTCAGATTGAGTCTCCCATGCGCAGAGACATACCATGTCAGATTGGAGTGATATACAGAAAGTTCAAACAGTGGAAATGCACCTCTCCAAGTGTGCAGAAGCTCGGAAGATTGGAGACTGGAAAACCGTATTGAAAGAAAGCAATGCAGCGATTATGGCGGGTGCTGATTCTGGACGGCAGTTCTTCGCATCCAAGGCAGAGGCACTACTGAAGCTCCGAAGATTAGATGAGGCAGCTACAGTTCTGATGACTGCACCGAAGATAGAAATTAATACATCCACCAGATATTTTGGGATCGCAGGAAATTCTTATCTGCTCCTTGTCCAAACACAGGTGGACATGGCATTAGGAAGGGGTCTTCAAAGGCATTTCAGTATCTGTTCTACGCTATGGATGGATAGATCCAACCGAATGATTTACAGAAATTGAGTGGAGAGGCAGCGAATTTGGGTTGCGATGGAATCTAGTCAAGGTATTCATGCGCAGAGAATCAATGAGACGCAGGACAGAGGCAGCGCTCAGGTATTCATGCGCAGAGAATCAATGAGACGCAGGACAGAGGCAGCGCTCAGGTATTCATGCGCAGAGAATCAATGAGACGCAGGACAGAGGCAGCGCTCAGGTATTCATGCGCAGAGAATCAATGAGATGCAGGACAGAGACAGCGCTAAGGTATAGGGAGTTACGACTATTCTCAGGACTGGCTCTGATACCATGTCAGGCCAGGAGTAACTCCAGACTAGGCAGAAAAACTGATGCGTTTATTTCATTGGGTAGTTATTATTATATACATGAATGTGACTGATCAGTTCATCTTCTTGATGACTGTTCACATTCCACATTCAACCAATCGCAGAGGATTAGGTGTCAACATGATTTTTAATTAAGTCAAAATTAATTATTGAGTTAATTTCCTCAAAAAAATGACTTTTACTTAACCACCAAGGCGGGAGGGTCCAAAATTTTGATTTCTTCAATATTCCCTTAGTCGAGGACCTTCAAAAATTAATTTCTTTAAAACCCACTAATTTTACCTTTAGAGAATTTAATTTTACCTAGGACACAAAATTAATTAAATTTATCCCTTAAGATTTTAATCTAATTTTGCCAAAAAAATAATTAATTGATTTGCGAAGGGATTAATAATTTTTCCAACCCTCTAATATTTAGCCATAGTGTCTAATTATGAGGAACCATGCACTTAATATTTTTTACATGAAAATTTTACATTTCAATACATGAAATGAGGGAAACTCGTTCGTTATAAACTCTCAACAGTAACAGATTTTTGAAACTCAAAAAATATAATCTAATAAACCAAGTGACTTGTAATAAAATAATTTAGCCAATTAGCGAAAATTATTTCAGTGACTTTTATAAAGACTCGATCTAAAACACTATGCTCGCCTAAAATCTTGACGACAAAATCCACCCTAGCTTTGGAGTGAGAGTGGAGGGAAAAACTCTGTTGATTATTTTTCTAGAGACAAATGAATCAATGACCTCCTAAAATGGAAATCATCACAAAAACAATAGTTTTACCTAGTGTTTTACATACAAACATGATCATACTAGAATTATTTACATTACACATGCAAAATGGATTGAAATATTTACAACATTGTCGACTAATGATGAAATACGAAAAGCGCGAACACTCGAATACGATAGACCACTTTTACGAAAAAAGGGGTGTAATCCTATGGGTTCGTTGACACAAAGTGATTAGCACTCATAAAATAATTGGAGTAAAATTTTTTATTTTTTGCAAGGAATTTTTCAACTTTTCAAAAAAAAAAATCTGAGATTTGAAGCCCCCTTTGCAAACTCTCTATACCCTCACACTTCCTTAACTCGCTTCTCTGCCTTCTCATCCTATATCCCTTATTTTTCCTTATTAAACACTGCTTTCCTCTATGTTTCCTACTCTTCCTGCAACCTCTTCTTTCTCGGGCTGTGTCCTTTCATCCTTTCTGTGAGCCGCCTTCAAGATCTCGCAGTCTCCAACCTTCTGCGTCCCTGGCATCCCTGCAAGTTTTCTCTACGTCTCCCCTTACCCGCAGCCCTCTTCCTCGGCGCCTCGTTGCTCCCTACGCGTCCCTCCTTCCTCTTCGCAACTCTTCCCTCTGCCTCGCATCCTCCTCCCTCATTATCCCTTATTCCCTTGCATCTCCTCGTGTGTCCTTTCTCCCAGCTCACTCAAACTATGTTCGTCTGAGCCTCCATCTCCCTCGTCTCTCTATCTCCCTCGCTCCTGGTAGCTCCTCGTAAGTCTTTCCCTCTACCTAACTACATTGCTCATCTCCAATTAAATTTCGATTTAATTTTTGTGCGTGGCCTTTCACCCATTAAAAATAAAACATTTTTCTATAAACAATACCCAAGTTAAAATTACGTTTTTCTATAAACAATACCTAAGTTTAAATTTATTTTCAGTTTGGCCCTTTCAAAAATTAAAATTGATTTCCTTTGTAAACTTTATCACATTCAATTTGCAATTTTTTTAAATCTAAGTTCTTTTTGAGTTTTTGTGATAGAGGTTTTGGGGCCTTAAAACTTTAAAATTTGTGGGGAAAAAGTTAAAAATTTTATATATTCAAAGTAATTTTATATATTTCTGAATTAGAGCTATTTAAAAAACTCGTTTAATTCCAGAATTTCTTGAAGAAGTATTTATTTGATTAGCATTTAAATTTCATGGTTTTTCTTGAGTGCTTAAGCATTTTGCATGCTTTAAGTTTTCTTCATTGGATTTTAAATATTTTAGCGTTCGATATATATTGAGATCATGATCATTGGCATTGGATTTTAAGCATTTTGCATGCTTCAGCTAAGTTTCAAGATCTTAGGCATTGGATTTTAAATATTTTAGCGTTCGATATATATTGAGATCATGATCATTGGCATTGGATTTTAAATATTTTTGTGTTCGATATATATCGAGATCTATATTGAGATCTCTCATTATTTAATTAACAGTAAGTGCGAGTTTATTTACTTGAATTATTGGAATTTTTTTGCATAATCAGTATAGAACTTTTCAAGTAATTGTGATCAGCGTTTTTGTTGAATACTCTATCATGGACTTGTGGAAAATTGTGTATCTTTTGGTTCTTAAAATTTGAGTATTTTGAGCATTTGCATATTTGGGATTTTCATTGAAATTTTCGTTTAAGTACTTGGTGTTTAACTCAGAGTAAATCGTTACCTAAGTGCTTAAGTCTTTAACATCTCATCTTGCATTTCATACAAGTTAGTCGATCATCCATCTAAAGTAGCATTTGTCATCTTGTTAATTGGTGAATCATTTATCTTGCAAGTCTTTTCTTTATGAGCATTGTATTTAAAGGCATAGGTCTCATAACTTTAAATATTGAATATCTTAAACATTGCTCAATTAATCTTGCTCGCTTGTAATTTAAGTCAAATTAATAAAATAGCTCTCAATGCATCTCCTAGAACTTGTTGGTTCCCAACAAGTTTTCCTTCATCATCCATCTTTCACCTCTTAGGGACTACCCCCTTAGCTTGCCTAGGAGATTGCTAGAACAGAGTGGACAAAGCTTACAGTGATAGCCTTTGTCCTGAGCGTTGTAGCTGCAAAGTGTTGGTTGATGTGCAGATAGAACTGAATATCCCTATCAGTCGTTTAGGCAATTAAATAAAAAATTGAGTGCAGTAAACATAAAATAAAGTACAACAGCCAAGAAAATGAATAACCAAGAAAACTGCGTCAAAAATTAAGGTAAATGATTGCTTACTTTGTTGTTCTTTACGAGCATTCATTGCAACCAAATGACCATTTTCAGTTCACTGGTCGAAAATGCAGGGCTGTCTAGAACCAGATATTAGTCCCACTAGGACTTCATCAAATTGATGTAGAATAGATGGTGCTTGGAACAAAACACTGGTTAAACAAAAACACTTGCTATAATTTGTATTCCTTTGTTACACAATCTTCATTAAACCCTAACTACTCAACAGGATATTAAAACGTCGTATATTGAAAAAAGAAATCTTAAAATTTGTTAGGGTGGCCACCATAATGTCGTTTTTTTCACGAGTAATAACAACATTCAAGGATAGATCTCCCCACATGCCAGCCAGTATCCAACTAAAAACAAAGAATATAAGTTCTAGAGATGCTGCATCTTGTATGGTTACAAGTTGAACTACCATTTGTACCACACAAATGAGTTGTTGAAAACCAAGGACATGAGTGTTTATGCAAATGCTAAAAAAAAGGCAAAAGAGCTTGTTTTGCAGTGAGGGAGTTACAGATTAAACATGAAAACACAGAAGCCATCGTTGCATATTAGTCTTTGCAGAAACGAACTACATTTGGCAGAGAGAATATTTATGTTTCTTAATCAGCCTTTCGAGCACAACCAAGCTATAATATAGAAAAAGGGTAAATATTTAAAAGGAAAACTAGAGTTTATCCATACAGATGCCTAAGGGACTGGCACCCATTAACACAAGCCCTAAAATTGAAACTGCCACCCCTCGTCAAAAAAGACTGAATGATTTAATTTCCAAAAACATACTTTTCTCAAGTACGAGTTAAAGCCTCATACTTTCAAGTATAAGTGTGATATCGGTGTGCCAAAAATCACAGTAGTTCCACACATCTGCTGAAGAGCTAATAGCAAGATAACAATAAAGCAGCATAAGCAATATCTTTAGACTCTAAACAATAAAACGATTAAAAAAAATAAACCCTGTAAAGGCTGCAATAACATCTTAGTAAAAGAAACTACCCACCCAATAATTATGCATTTCAATTCGCGGATAATGCTATAGATACCCATGCAATCAAGAGTACGACTCCAACTTTGTGTACTTCTGGTTCATGTATAAATAAAAATAAAAGTTTTGATGAAAATAAAGTCGACCTGCCAGTACATCAAAGGATTAATCCCCTGGGTATTTAAAGCAAACCAATCTCAGATACAGGCAGGTGTGAAACTAAAATTACGCACAATACCATCCTCTTAGAACTAAAAGCCTGCCCAAGGATGCTATAAAGAATGACACCAATTTGCATTTGCCTCTTAGAACTAAAAGCCTGCCCAAAGGATGCTATAAAGAATGACACCAATTTGCATTTGCAGTTTTGATCATGCTTAAAAAATTTGAGAAAAAAGAATGCTTCTTTCCTCAAAGAGTAGAAGTCAGGATGCAACTGCTTCCTGAAATATAACAATCAAAAATTAAATTGACCTTTTTCACTGCAGTTAAGGCTTGTGTTCATTTCCATTCTAGTCAATACTCTGACTCCCCATCAACGAGGAGCATTGAAGATTGCACGGCTAATAATCTGAGTTGCCTCAATATATCGCTCCACACACCTAGAAATGCAACTGCTTTCACTTCCGCTCAAACTTGTACCGGGCTTTGTAACACACCTGGCAAAGCATTTAGTACGCACCGTCTGCAGATTTAACATAACAAGAAAATAAATACTCGATGCAGGTTATGATCTGGGAAAAAAAAATGCAAGTTACTTCCCAACAAAATGCTGCATCGGAAGCATGTAACATGGGAAAAATAAAGCATGCTTTCCAATACATGTCAAGGAGAAGGCTAATAGTATATCTAAGGTGCAATGCAGTACCTAATCACATATATGACCTCAATCCATGTCAATGATGAATCCAAACAACCATTATGAATAAAAAAATCATTGTAAAGTGGGATGTCAAATATAACAGAAAATTATACGTTTATAAAGATGAGACTCTAAACAATATAATCAAAACCTTATCTTGCCCACTATTTTTTGGAGGACCAATACATCCCAATTCCTAAGAATACATCTTACACTTTGGTTTACTAAACCAGACACCTCCATCATGCAACAGCACACAGCTTTTCAGTTTAGTGGTTTTTTAGCACAAATACGTTTAATGATAGGGTGCATTGCAATTATGGTGTAGACTGCCAACCATGTGACACGGAAGAAGGGATTTCAATTGCCCCAATGCTATTCTTCGAAAAAAAAAAATTATGTATATCTACATGCAGGGTATGAAATGCTGGTAATGTTAAGGTCATTCCCATTAATTAACTAGCAAAAGGCCCATCCAAGTTAAGCCATGATGTGTTTTAAACTCCACACAGTGTTTGACCACTCTAAAACTACGAGATTTAACCTGCAACAGCGTTTGTTACATGTCTATTAGCTTCTTTCATGCATACAACGCTAAATCTATGACCTATAGGAGCTATATTCACACTACTGATGGTTCTTGATTCATTTTAATGATACTCTTTCCAAATTCACATATACACATAATCAGGCCCACTATTCTAACACGCAATAATTACACCCACAATATACAAGGAAATCATTCCTATCGATTAAAGATTTCTATTCACATCCCTCCTAACCCCAGATTTAATAAACTCTAAGGAATCTAAAAAAGCTCACATGCAAACCTCTCGCTGCTCAAGAAGTTCAGGGTTAGGATGGCACTACGCTAGTTTATTTTATAGTTTTAGCTTTTTATGCTGGCCCTTTAATTTCCTTTTTTCGTTTTTCATGACATTAGACATCACATTTTTTCTTCTTTTAGTTTATCAGCATTATTAACGTAGGCGTCAGAGGGCACTCCTACGCAAATTCTGAAATCTTCAAATGATCTTGAATAACAAAACACTTCTAAAGAAACCCAAGGTCCATACCTTGAATGATTGCATCCAAGTTTGTCAATAATGGTGATGAAAAAGATGCAGACTCCATTGCCACTGATCTCCAATGAATGTAGCTTTTCTTAATCTCAATAAGGCTTACAAGCCCCTATAGAAATCAATGGTTCAAAGGATGGGAACTTCGATTCTTGGATTAGATATTTTGTGTTTACAGTAAGTTAAAAATTATGTTTTTTCTTAAAACAACCCTAAACGTTATTCAGCAAACATTTATTTTGACACCTCTGTTATTATGAAATGTGGAACAAACAAGACACAAACTCAGATCATAGATCATAATTTCAAACTCGGAATGGGTTGACATGGCCTTGATCAAGTCAATTGAGTCAACGCTTGTCTGTATCAACTTGACCTCTGAATCAGCTCGACTGACCAGTTTGGTACCAAACAGGCCGAGTCAAGACTTGACTCGGCTGGTTCAGTACCAAACTAATACAACTTGACCAAGCCCATCATTACTAGGCCGAGTCAATCCCTGGACCCCATTGTCACAACCTATCGGTGATTAAAATAATTTTTTTTAACCACCTAAAACCAATGTTGCACTAATTGTTATAAGGATTAAATCGGCGCAGGGAAATAATCGGAAAAAAATCAGTAAAAACCGGGAAAAAATCATAACATACAAAAATACTCATTTTTTTCAATTTTTTTAATATCTAAAGCATCTACAACATAAAATAAATGGGGAAATAATCGGAAAAAAAAATTGGTAAACACCAGGAAAAAATCATCAACATACAAAAAATTTCAACTTTTTTCAATTTTTTTAATATCTAAAGCATCTACAACATAAAACAAATACATTAACACATAAATATGATAAAAGAACTAATATATAAGATGTTTAATATCATTTGTAGTGCCACATCACACATAACAGTGAATCATGTCCTGAATAGTAAGTCCTGACTCATGACTCCCAACTCAGCCTCAAAATATCAACAAAAAATATAATAATGTATCTCATATCATGAGTCATAATGTCATATACAATGAAATGAACCAAATAACTAAAGTCTAATACCACTGATTTCCTTTGCCCCTCTAGATGTAAGATGTCGGTGGAGTTGGCAGTAGACTCTCTTGTGCTCTAGACGCTGAAGAACTAGGAGCTACAGGAGGTAGACCACGTCCTCCACTGGTGACAGGGGTAGCTTGGGTCACCTCCTCCTCCTCATAATAACCAAACAAAAACAAAACAAAAAACAAAAAAATTCCCAAAAAATCGCGATTTTTTCATAAAAATCAGAGAAAAAAATAAAAATCATTTTTATCGCGCGATTTTATTGTTTTTTTTTAATCGTGATAAAATGATTTTATCACGATATTTTCGCGATTAGTGATTAGTGCAACACTGCCTAAAACTTGCTTTCAAACATCCTAAACCCTAGAAAAAACCTATAAGAGAACGCCCCCCCTCCCCCCCCCCCCCCCCCAATCCTATTTGCCTTACACCTCTCTCATTGGGCATTTGGAGTTTTGGAGTGCCAGCCAGGTATATTGAATGTTAGATGATAAATATGTCCTTATGTTTTCCTCATTAAAATGCAGATCTGAAATCAATCTTTAAAGCGTTGTTTCATCATTCAACTAGTTTAAACTGAGGCTTGAAGTATGAACTCTCCAAATATAAGAATTTAATATGGGGTTTGCTTCTTGCAGTGTTTCATAGTTGAATTTGCTGTTTGGAATTTTACCATGGTTGCCACCCCAAGAGTGTCAGATCCGCATGGATCCATGCTGATATGGTTGACAAGGAGATTTATTTCATATAATGCACAAGGGCCAGAGAAGAATTCGAAGGTTGTATGGCCCCATTAGAGGATATTAGACAGATTAGATTGGGGTTGCAAAATTTGAAACAAGACAAGGCTAGCCAAAAGGAGATGGCTGTAATATATTTCCAGGCTCTAAAGCCTAGAGGCCACTTTACTTTTCTACTACAGTCTCAAATACTTTCAACATTTAAAGCATCATTGATTATATAATTCGTTGCAAATATGCATTGCTCTCAGTGCCATTTTAAAACTTTTTTATATATTCGCCTTTACATCGTATATGTGTGTGCAGAGTTTGCATATTTTGTCTCTAATGCTATGGATACATGGTTTGGAATCTTTAGAATATATTTTTCAAATTTAAATTGAACATTTTATGTATTTTTAGTAAAACAAGCCATTGAAATCAGATCAGTCTAAGTCGATCCAAGTCCAAGTCTGAGTCTGCGTTGACCCTCAACCGATTTCAAATCCGAGTCCGAGTTCTAACTTGTTTTGGCATGATGAACATGGATGGTCCAATCCTAGGTCTTGCCAAGCTCTATACAATGATGCAAACGAAATGCCCTTTTGGAACTAGTTAGCCAATGCAATTTCAACCAATTGATTGATTAGTGGTAACTTCAATAAGGCACAAGATGATGAGTAGTACACGTTGTTTGTCAAAATTCCACAGGGGCACGAGATTGCCTAGAAAACCCTCAAGACCAAGATTGGCCTCTACAACCCCAATAAAGTCAAGAGGGAGAATACTTGGAACATTTGTTAACATGTTCAAAGTTCAAAAAAAGGCAATGAAAGCGTTAGAGAAAGATTGGATAAATCCATGCTATTTGAACAAAATACCTTCTAAACTGAATGTAGCAAAGGAAAGCTTGTTCAAGCCCTGATCCTAAAAAGGTTGGCATTTTCGAACTTCCAAAAGGGCAATGAAAGAACCCTAAAAGGTTGGATAAATATATGTTATTTGAATTAAATACTTTCTAAATTGATTGCAGCAAAAGAAATTTAGTTCAGAAGCTAGGAGAATTAATACTCTCAGACCACTAACATATCTACTTTTAAATACTGGTGAGGGGGCAAACAAATGCGAATTTATAGGACTTTCTTTGTGCTTAATGTTGTTTTATAGGAACCCTAACTACCTTATCTCTATCAAGAGAATTTAGAACACCCTCGCTGGCCTAAGAAGTGAGAATGTTTACATAGCCTAAAGGTGGTTATTGCTAAGATCACTCTATTCCTAACATGATATGGGAGGCAACTTGTGCCTTTAACACTTGAGCATCATAAAAGTATTGAAGAATAATTTAGAGCAACTTTACCAAAGAAATGAAATGCAACACGTTTTACGAGGACTTGAAAGCAGCTTGAGTTGCTAGGCTCCAACATTTCTTCAACATTGACCACTTACAAAGAGTTCTACAGATTAAACTAACAAACATGCTCCACTAAATCAAGCCCAATGAATGGTCGCCAAATGCTTTTTTATGGCCCTTGCCAACAAAGATGCAATTGGGAAGATTCTTGTGCTCAAAATGACAAATAAAACTATAACCAAGTTAGAGAATATTGAGAAAGAATTTTGAGCCATTATTGGCTAGTATTCCAATCTCAAGGTATTACAAGTGAACATAAAATCGTGATGCAAACGTGTTTGGGAGTGGTCCCCAATCATTTTTATGTTGAGAAAACAACGTGCAAGCAATGGCCAACATTGGATGAGTTGACATCCAACCTGATGGAGATGGAGAATGACAAGTCATTAGTACTAGAATGCTTCCCATGCAAATTTTACAAAGCCAAATGAGATTTTATCAAGCCAGTCCTTTTGGAGGTGTACAAGCCATTGTGAAACAATCATTGGGTGAATAAATCAAGGCATTGGATGAGCTGGCATGCAACCTGATGGAGACGGGGAATGACAAGTTACTAGTACTAGAATGCTTCCCATGCAAATTTTGCAAAGCCAAATGAGATTTTATCAAGCCAAACCTTTCAAAGGTGTACAAGCCATCGTGAAACAATCATTGGGTGACTAAACCAATAAAGACTTGACCAAATTCATTCCCATACATAATGACCGTATGTTCATAAGAAGTTAGATGCCTATCCCACTACTTAATGTTTATCATAAAGTTGTAGCCAAGGTTTTACTTATAAAATCTGTCCAAGGTGTTATGTTTCTTATAAAATCTTAACCAAGGTATTAATATTGTGTATTATACATATATTTCCCAAAATCATTTAGTTGATGCATATGAGTAGCCATTTATCTTGGCCATACTTAAGGCCTTTGGCTTTGTCCAACATTGATGTTGCTTGTTTATCCATCAACAAAAGTATAATTCAAGCAAATTGGCCTTTTCAAGTCTATTCACTAACAGTGTCTTCTCACCCTATCTCTTTATGGCATGGCCATTAAAGACACTTAACTACATTGTTCACAACAAAATATCATAATACCTTCAAACGCATCTCCCTCCCTAACCTAAAAACATAAGGTCAAATAGTTGATGGGTGATATGTTGCTGACTCCTTTATCACAGGCCTTAAAGCCTAAAACTCAAAGAGCAAGATTTGATGGGCTAAAACTCATTCTGATTGGTAAAACCAAAGTGTTATTCCATTCTAGTTGGCCAACCAAAGGTGGCCTTGGATGCAACCCAGTGCCATCATTTAGAAGTTTTGGGGTTGAATTCTCTTATGGATTATCTAGCCTACAAAGGCCTTCAAAGGCACCTTGAGCCATCCGCTCTTTGACCTAGCTACTTCATTTCACCTAGAGCCAGAAAACTATTCTAGGGTGTAAAATTTGAAAGCTCCTTAAAGAGCCATTTGGCTAAGATCCATTGGTCATCATCTAACCTAAGTCTTGTTGAAGAATTCTACCTTAATGGAATATGATCCACCCACAAAACAACAAGGAGATTTCGCTACTAAGGTGACAATGGCAGTGGATCTCGGCGTTGTCAGGGCTCTAGTGTGGCTTAGCATGCACTAGGGTGCTAGATTTTGCAGTAATATATACCAAAACTCAAAATAGAAACAAGTAACATTATGCGAGTAGTCAAGGTAAAACCCAAATAATTCCACTCTTTGGAATAAAGAGCACCATTATGACTAAAGATCATTTTAACCAAAAACTACCTCATTTCTTACAATGATGAACCCTTACAAAAACAAAAAGCAAAAACAATTACCATCATGGGGATAGCTAGGGTAAAACCCAAAATATTCCACTCTAAAATAATGGGCACCATGATTGGTTAAGTGTTAATTTTCCTAACCCCGACAACCTAGATAAATATTACCTAGTAGTTTTCCTTGCAATAAAATATTTACTACGTGGATCTATTGAATAAAATCATCGTTAAGATTTTAATACGTAAATAAAATAAAGAACAGAAAAACAATAAATAAATAAATTGAATCACACACCAATCTCACACATGCACACAAATATTTTATGCCCTTCAAATCAATTTTTAATTCAAAAAACTTCAGAAATTACAAGGGCTCCCTTTCTGGGATAATGGGCTTGTGAGGAAAAATACATACAACAAAAAGCTTGAAATTTGATCCAACAAATCAAACCCTTGATCTATCCTTCAATCCCTCCCTTGCTCCCCATTGCACTCTTCCTCAAACCCTACATATATTTTCCAAAATCATTTAGTTGATGCATATGAGTAGCCATTTATCTTGGCCATACTTAAGGCCTTTGGCTTTGTCCAACATTGATGTTGCTTGTTTATCTATCAACAAAAGTATAATTCAAGCAAATTGGCCTTTTCAAGTCTATTCACTAACAGTGTCTCCTCACCCTATCTCTTTATTGCATGGCCACTAAAGACACTTAACTACATTGCTCACAACAAAATATCATAATGCCTTCAAACACATCTCCCTCCCTAACCTAAAAACATAAGGTCAAATAGTTGATGGGTGATTTGTTGATGACTCCTTTATCACAGGCATTAAAGCCTAAACCTCAAAGAGCAAGATTTGATGGGCTAAAACTCATTCTGATTGGTAAAACCAAAGTGTTATTCCATTCTAGTTGGCCAACCAAAGGTGGCCTTGGATGCAACCCAATCCATCATTTGGAAGTTTTGGGGTTGAATTCTCTTATGGCTTATCTAGCCTACAAAGGCCTTCAAAGGCACCTTGAGCCATCCGCTCTTTGACCTAGCTACTTCGTTTCACCTAGAGCCAGAAAACTATTCTAGGGTGTAAAATTTGAAAGCTCCTTAAAAAGCCATTTGGCTAAGATCCATTGGTCATCATCTAACCTAAGTCTTGTTGAAGAAGTCTACCTTAATGGAATATGATCCACCCACAAAACAACAAGGAGATTTCGCTACTAAGGTGACAATGGCAGTGGATATTGGCGTTGTCTGGGCTCTAGCGTGGCTTAGCATGCACTAGGGTGCTAGATTTTGCGGTAATAGTAACCAAAACTCAAAATAGAAACAAGTAACATTATGCGAGTAGTCGAGGTAAAACCCAAAATATTCCACTCTTTGGAATAAAGAGCACCATTATGACTAAAGATCATTTTAACCAAAAACTACCTCATTTCTTGCAATGATGAACCCTTACAAAAACAAAAAGCAAAAACAATTACCATCATGGGGGTAGTTAGGGTAAAACCCAAAATATTCCACTCTAAAATAATGGGCACCATGATAGTTGAAGTGTTAATTTTCCTAATCCTAACAACCTAGATAGATATTACCCAGTAGTTTTCCTTGCAATAAAATATTTACTACATGGATCTACTGAATAAAATCATCGTAAAATCATCGTTAAGATTTTAATATGTAAATAAAATAAAGAACAGAAAAAACAATAAAATAAATAAATAAATTGAATCACATACCAATCTCACACATGCACACAAATATTTTATGCCCTTCAAATCAATTTTTAATTCAAAAAACTTCAGAAATTACAAGGGCTCCCTTTTTGGGATAATGGGCCTCTGCGGAAAAATACATACAACAAAAACCTTGAAATTTGATCCAACGAATCAAACCCTTGATCTATCCTTCAATCCTTCCTTTTCTCCCCCTTGCACTCTTTCTCAAATCCTACACACTTGAATGGAACTCCTTCTCCACCCAATCTCTAAAATCTCACTTTCACTATGTCTTGTACTCAAGATGTGTCCTCCCTTAGCCTGGCCTTTTATAAATTTGAGTTATTAATTGAATCCACAACCCTAATCTCCAAAGTGAATGACAGTTGAGATTAGATCTCAACATCACTTGAGTTCAATAATTGAGGTTCGTCTAATTCTCTAATGCAAATACACTTTGCATTTCATTAGATCAACTCAATTATCTTATAAGAGATGTTTACTTATAAGTAATTCTTAAGTTTAAGAGTCAATTAGCAAATTTCCACACACCTAGACACTTAAGTTTGTGCAGAAGTAGTTGCCCAAGGTACAAACAACAACACTCTATTAGCAAGGAATGTACTTCCTGAAGAGCCCACTTGAAACTAGTTGTCCTTCCAATCCTGGCAGAATGTCCCATGCATCAACCTTCACCATGGCTTTCCTCCAAACCTCTTGGTATGTTGCCTTTTTGATGAAGCTACTCATCAATTCCATATAATTCAATAATTATTCGCAAGCCTACTCTCCCTTAATGTGCTCCTAAGAGCATCCACAAGATGATGAGCGTCCCTCAATGTCTTCTCACACCACCTGGGTTTCCTAACAATACTGGAAGGAGCTAACTGACTCCTCCCCACCTGAAGATTGAGTCCCTGAACTAGAAGCCTCTTCATGTTGCTTTCCTTCGGAGCCTCCTACTCGTTGTCCTTTATCACTGCTGGAAGCAACTCATGAGACTTCCTAGGTGCCAAATTTTCCTCGAACCTAACATCCCTGCTCACAATTGTCTTCAACTACGTTGGTATGAAGACCCTGTAAGCTTTTCAAATCTTACTATACTCAACAATTATTCCATTTTGTCCTAAAGGCTCTCCAACTTCATCCTCTTCACCACAGGAACATGGATGTATACTAGACAACCAAAGATCCTCAATTGTCGTATCTCTACCTAAAATTTGACTCCCTGAATTGGAAGCCTCTGGATGTTGCTTTACATTCGGATCCACCTACCCCTTGTCCTCTATCATTGTCGGTGGCAACTCATGAGACTTCTTGAGTGACATATTGTCTTCCATTGCGCCAATATGAAGAAGATCATGTAAGCTTTTTAAATCTCACTATACTCGACAAACATCCCATTTTGTCCTTAAGGCTCCAACTTCTTCCTCTTCTCCATAGGACCATGGATGTATACTGGACAACCAAAGATCCTCAAGTGCCTTGTCTTTGGCTTCACCCCTATGAATGCTTCCGCAGAAGTCTTGTCCCCCAATATCCTATGAGGACTCTTGTTTTTCCCATATGCTACAGTGTTATATGCCTCTCCCCAAAGAAACATAGGAAGCTCCTTGCCATGTAGGCATAAGCCTTGGCAAAACCGATGATGGATCATTTTTTCTCTCTACAATGCCATTATGTTAAGGGTTGTACGACACTAATATCTCCTTCTTGATCCCTACCTCCTTGCTGAAATAAATGAAATCATTGGAGGTGTACTCACCCCCATTGTCTGACCTTAGGAACCAATTGAAGACTTCATCCTTGGTCTTCATGAAAAGATTCAGGTTTTCTTAGAAGAGTCATCAACGAATGTGACATAGTATTGTGCTCTTTCTATTAATGTCACTGACATCATCCTACATAAATCTAAGTGAACGATATCTAAGACCCCCTTGGACCTACTCTTGTTGCTCAAAAAAGTATATTGGCATGTTTGCCAAGTGAAAACCCTCTGCACACACCTTTTTGCTCAATCCTGAGCTCTGGGAGACCATTAACGATCTCCCTCATAATTGAAAATGCCTTGTAGTGAAAGTGTCTCGTCTTCCTATGTCTTAGCCCATACATGTTATCATCGCAGTGTACCAATACCTAAACAGGTTTACCCATCAACCTGTTTAAGTTGCTCCCTCTAAGCCTGATAACCATTATTGAGTTTGGCTTGGATTCCTACAGACAAATGAGCACATGCCCATTCCTAAACATAACTACATCCTTTGTCCTTAATCATTGAGATTGAAACCAAGTTCTTCCTTAGTCTTGGTACAAATAGCATGCCCTTGGTCTCTGACGTCCCTTCAAACTCTAGCTAGAACCTAATGGTTTCAACCCCCTTTGTATTGCATACATAGTATCATTACCAAGCTACACAAATAAATCTGAGTCATTCTCCATCACAATGTTAAATGGCCCTTGGGTCACTAGCGTATGACATGATGCACTACCATCCAAGCACCAAGCACTCCTTTTGATCGTGTTGGTAAATAGATAGGAGACAAATGAGAAATCCTTCTCAAACTTTGTTGCAAACTCATCAAGTTGATCCTTTGTTGATGCTGCTATACACTGCAACTTCCCATTCCCTTCTCCCAACACTGTGATGCATAGTGCCCATTCTTATGGAAAATAAAGCACTTAATCATGCTCAAGTACTCTCCTAGATGAGAGGTTGCCCCCTCATTGTCACCCTTGAAACCCTTCCCTTTGCCCTTCTTAGGCATACTAACTAAGGCCAGGTTCTCTCCTCCATCTCCCTATTTGTTGGCTTCAGATTCCCTTACAGTATCCTTAAATGCAGTGATCCCAAAGCCTTTCCAATTGGGAAAGTGTTCCCAACTTGGTGATCCCCTTGAAAAATGGTTCCTATGACTTGGGAAAATCATCCAGTGCCACATTTTGCAAGTTGATCCTTTGTCAAGGTGATCCTCATGAAGCAACTAGTAATGTTATAAGACCCTAACATATGGACGGATATGAGCTTGTTTCTCAAGATTAGTTTGTTGTTCATGTTGTCACTCTAGAATATGTCCACTAGAGCGTTGAACATCTCCCTGGCCGACAAGTGCAAAGATCAAATTCTTTTGACATACATGATAATCCTCAGGACTTTGATGTCCACCTTCTCATGAGTCGCCTTATCTGCTAGATCTTTCAATTTAGGAACAACATTTTCCGCAAACTCCCAAAGGTCATGCTCCTTCAACAGTAATGTGACCCTTTCCTTTTAGGGTAGTTAGTTAGATGCTCCATCCAAACTATCCTCAAATATCAAACTAGTTGTTGCCCTTCTTACCCGTACTGACCAAGGCCAAGTTCTCTTCTCCATCTCCCTGCTTGTTATCTTTAGAGTCCACCCCCCCCCCCCCCGACTCTCCCTAGATGCAGTGATCCCAAATCCTTTTCCAATTAGGAAGGTGTTCCCAGCTTGGTGATCCCCTTGACAAATGGTTCTTGTGACTTGGGAAAAGCATTCAATGCCATATTTGCGAGCTCTGCGCCCTCTGCTTTCTCACTAATGGTTGCAATTCGATCCTTTGTTAAGGTGATCCTCATGAAGAAACTAATAATGTTATCACACCTTGACATCTCAACAGATCTGAGCTTGTTTCACATGATCAATGTGTTGTTCATGTTCTCACTCTGGAATAGTCCCACTAGAATTTTGAACATCTCCCTAGCCAACTTTTCTGCCAAGTGCGGGATCAAAGGATCCTTTACAGCATACATGATAATCCTCTAGGCTCTGATGTCCAACTTCTCATGAGTTGCCTTATTAGCTAGATCTCTCAATTTAGGAACAACATTTTTTGCAAACTCCCAAAGGTCATGCTCCTTCAACAGCAATGTGACCCTTTCCTTACACGATAGGATGTTAGATGCTCCATTTGACCTATCCTCAAATCTCAAACTGGTTGTTGCCCTTCTTAGCCATACAAACCAAGGCCAAGTTCTCTTCTCCATCTCTCCCTGATTGTTGACTTTAGACTCCCCCCAAAGCTTTTCCCAATTGGGAAGGTGTTCCCAACTTGGTGATCCCCTTGAAAAATTGTTCCTTTGACTTGGGAAAACCATTCAGTGACACATTTGCTAGCTCTACATCCTTTGCTTTCTCCCTAATCGCTGAAGTCGATCCTTTGTCTAGGTAATCATCATGAAGCAACTAGTAATGTTATCAAACCTTGACATTTGGATAGATTTGAGCTTGTTTCTCAAGATCAACTTCTTGTTCATGTTGTCACTCTAGAATAGGTCCACTAGAGCTTTGAACATCTCCCTAGCCAACTTCTTTTCTACCACGTGCAAGATCAAATGATCCTTTCTAGGCTCACCTTCTCATGAGTCACCTTATCCACCAATCTTTCGATTCAGGAACAACATGTTTTGCAAACTCCCAAAGGTCATGCACCTTCAACAACGTGACAGTTGCTTTCTAAGGTAGGAAGTGAAATGCTCCATCCAACCTATCCTCAAATCTCAAATTGGTTGTTGTCGTCTCTAGATCTTATAATTACGCCTTGTGCTAAGTCGTAGCACCCACAAGGACCACGAAAATTGGATCTTTGTTTCATTCCTTTGAAACACTCACGAAAAGTGGATTTTGTTTCATTCCTTTGAAACACCCACGAAAATTGATTTGTTGATCAATACAATCTAGCTCTCTCCCTCTAAGGTTGACCTCCACCAATCATTGTTGGTTGTAATCTGCAAACTATTGACATTGTCCTTTGTACGCTTGGCTGCTACAACTGTTGCACAACCACTTTGTGTGATTGCTTTTGTACAACCTACGTGCATTGCTTTCTATGCAGTTGTATGTTTCCATATGTAGCACACAATTGCATCAATTGTTATCTTGTACACATGTGCTATTTCATACAACGCCTAATTTCTATTGATGATAACTCCTGCATGTCTTTTCTTAGATGTGCTTCCATAGGCGACTACAATTTGAATTTTGGTCGGAATGACTACTCTTGTTGGTTGTGTCCTCTGTATAGCCAATTGTTCCCTTCTCTTCCACCCGTGAACCTATGCTTTGTCAGTTGTCTCGGCTGCAAACCCTGTGATGGTGGTTCCTTTCCTATCCCCCACAACACCCATTGTAGTGGCTTACTTCTCAAGGAGCATTGGATCTTCACATGTTGTGGTGTTTTTCCTTGGCCCCACAGTTATTCCCTCATTGTCGACCCTATTCCCCCATTGGCACACCTCAAATGTGTTAATTGTACCTTTATTCAACAGTTCAACCTATCTTTTCTAATAGCTCTATTGATGGGCTTTCCTCCTTGATTGATGGTATTGGTAAGTTTCCTGTCTATATGCTCTTTGTCTCTTTCGTGTCAGTGAGATTGCTAGGCCTACCTAGGGTTTAGCAATAAAAGGCTAACATGGAAGAGTGTTGCATATTTAGAAGACTTTCTAATCTTAAAGAAGACCTAACCATTAAAGGAATTGGCAATTTCATGATTGCATTTATTGTGCCCGAAGGATTGTCAAAGGAATAGTCAGTGGGTTGCGTATATAAGCCTTAAGGACTATGATTTGATGTGTTAACATATTATTGTGAGGGATATCTTATGTGTGCCCTAAAGTACAATACTAGACATGACAAATCAAAGTTGAGTAGGTTGGTCATTAAGCCCTAAATTTGTAGACTGTCAAGGAATGGTTTGATATCCTTGTTCAATGAAGTCTGTGAGAAGAGGGCTTTGTATACTACTTCATGAATTGACTTTTAGAGTAGCAAAAGTGCAGATCTATGGGCTATTAATGCACCCTAGGAAGAGCGTTATGGAGCAGTGAAAGTGTTGACAAGATGAGCAGCTCTGAAAGTGTTAAAAATGGCAACTAGGGCCAAATTCCACCTTGGACAACTCATATGATGGAGATGATTATTGCATTGGATTCCTCTCTTTCAGAGGTCCAATTTTGATATAAAGATCATCTCATTCGGGCGAGCAAAAGTGGAAATTTGAATTTATTCTATCTCATGCACAAATTGTCAAGGTCGGCCTCAGTCAAATGTAGGCTCAAGAAGCCCAATGGATGTGTCTCCTCACCCTCAACGAATTGTATAATATGAGTGACCTCTCTCCTCATTTGGACATCACTCACTCGTACATCCTTCTCTCTCTCCACATCAGAATGGTTCGTACAGCTTGGGATTTTCTCTCTCTCTCACACGTGTGGCAAGAAGACCGGAAATTTCAGAGACAAAGAGCAGGCCGAAATTCCAGATTGCAGAGCAGCGTTGACCAAGGCTCGTTTGACCTGTTTTGACTGTGTTTTCTTGGGTAAAATTATGGTTTCTTGAGGCCGTACTTGTTGGCACAAAAATCAAGGCATTTGGCGCAGTTTGACCTATGTCGACCGCAGGCATGTTTGACCACAACATTCACTAAAGTTTGACCGAGTTTGATTGAGTTTCGATGGGTTGTTTTGGTTTGACTTTAACCCTTCTTGGAGGGCCAAGTTGACTACCTTTGACCAAGTTGCAAAGGAGAAGTTTTGGTTGTTGATTTGACAAGCGTTGCCTTTCTAGTTAGGGAAGAAGTCCATTGTTTTTTGACTGTTGTTTTTGACAAGGTTTGTTTTGACTGTGTATTGGGCAAGTGAATTTGATCTACGTACTCTCTCTTTGTTGAAATATTGAATAATAATTAAGAAGATTTGATCAAAGGGTTCTCTCCACATTGAGGTTTTTCACTGGCAAGCATCCACCAAATCTAGTGTTCTCTTGCCTTGGCTTGTTTTTTGCATATGTTTTTATGTTCTATCTGCATTTACTGTCAATGTGATTGAGTTAATGTAATTGCTACTAAAAATAATTGGAAATTGTCATTGGGCTGCTAAGAGAACATTGAAGTAAATTGTGTTAAGCGTAGAACATACCATTGTTATCTAAAATTAACATAGTATCAGAGCTTAGGTGAAGACAAAGCCCAAGCAAGAGTGAGGAAAAGCAATCACTAAGGGAAGTTGTTGGACAAGGACTTGGAACTAGTCCCAATGACGACTACATCTTAATTCAAATCCGAGGACAAGCTTACGGACAAATCCGACTATCATGCATGGAATATGTCTCTAGATTTGACTTTGGAAGAAAATGATGCTATGGACTACAATGTCAAAGGAAGAGTAATGGAGCCTCCTTCAAATGCATCTGCAAATGCACAAACAAAGTACAAGAATGGTGAGGTTAAAGCAAATAATGCAAATCAAGTTCTCTTTGGGATGTTCAAACTAGTTGGGATGTTCAAAGTAAATAATGCAAATCAAGTTCTCTTTCTCAAGAACAAGTTGAAAGACATCAAGATGGATAGAGGAGAATCCATTATCCTACTTCATGAGGATTACTGAAATCAAGAATTATCTCCTATCTATTGGAGAAGTTATTGGTAACAGAGAGTTCACTCTTATTGCACTTGGAGGCCTTAAAAGAGAATGGGATGCATTTAACACTACCATCCTCAACAATGACAACATTCCGAGATTTGATGAATTATTGTCTAGATGCACTAAAGAAGAAATAAGGATGATGGAAAGAGACAAGCCTTCAAATGGAAACAATTCTACCGCCTTCTCCGCTCATGCTAAAAGGAAGAACAATGTTGGTCCAAGAAGACAAGGTCAAGGGTTCAAGTCGGGTTTCAAATAAGGAAGAAAAGGAAGATGCTTCAACTGCAACAGGTTTAGCCACTTCGCTAAGAGAGTGTCCTCACAAGAAGGATACTCCAAGAGATGATGACAACAATAAAAACAACTACAAAGGCAATGGCAATCAAAGGAACAACAGGTTCAACAACAAAGGAAAGAGGAATGCTCCCGTTGCTCGATATGGAAATGGTTGTCCTCCCAAGAAGTCGAGAAACTCCAGGTATGAAGAAGTTAATGTTGTAGAAAAGCAAAAAGAATTTTATCTTATTTTTGCCCTCACCACTGCCTCTCCTCCGGATGCATTGGATTATTGGTTGATTCATAATGGTGCCTCAAGGCACTTCACTGGGTACAAGGAGGCCCTCTCAAACTTGATTGAAAAAAAGACTAATATGGAGATTATACTTGGGGATAATGCCACTTATCCCGTGGAAGGAATTGGGACAGTTACTCTTCACTTAAATCAAGGTCAAACCCTTCATCTACAAGAAGTATTGTATGTACCTGATCTGAAAAAGAACTTGGTCTCTATTTCTACAATGGAAGATGAAGGTTTCAAGGTGACATTCGTTGATGGGAAGGTTCATGTTTGGAAAAGGAACCCGAGAGATGCATTCACTCATGGATTCAGGGATGAAGGTCCCTATCAAGTTGGAGGAAGTCCGTTGGGAGCTATGACTTGCGATACTTCTCTTCAATTTGAATTATGGCACTGAAGATTTGCTCACCTTCATTACGAAGCCTTACTTGATGTAAGGAAGATGGTCACAGGTATGCCCGAATTCAACTTAGATCATGAAGGTGTTTGTCAGGTTTGTGCAACTAGAAAACATAAAAGGGGACCATTCCCCTCAAGTCAAAGTCAAACTACTGATATTCTTCAATGGGTCCATTCTGATCTATCAGGTATGTTGCCCGTATCATCTTTGGGTGGATATTTGTACTATGCAATTTTTGTGGATGACTTCTCTCGCAAAACATGGATCTATTTCTTAAAGAAGAAGGACAAAGTGTTCAAATGGTTCTGCTCTTTCAAAGCCTTGGTCGAGAATCAAACAGGGAAGAAGATCAAAATATTGAGGACCAATAATGGAACCAAATATGAGTCAAATGAATTCAGTGACCATTATAGAGAAGTTGGCATTAAGAGGGAGACCACTACTATATATACTCTTGAACAAAATGGAGTTGCCGAAAGGAAGAATCGAACTATCATAAAAGCCACCCGTGCCATGCTTCATGACCAAGGCCTACCGAAGTTCTTATGGGGAGAAGCTGCCAACACTGTTGTGTATGTTCAAAATAGATGTCCACATCAAGCATTGGACTTCAAGACACCCGAAGAAGTTTTCACCGGTAAGAAACCTGATGTTTCTCATTTTAGAATTTTTGGTTATCACATATATTTTCATGTGCCGAAAGAGAAAAGAAACAGGCTAGATGCATCTAGGAAGAAAGGAATGTTTGTGGGCTACAGTGAAACTTCGGAGGCATATATAATTTATGTGCCTGGTCAAAGAGAAGTGGAAATAAGTCATGATGTCACTTTCGATGAAGATTTTGCCCTTGGGAAAGACCGAGATCTTACTATCCCTAGGAAGGGCAATGATGATGATGTAGGAAAGCAAGATGAACCCCCGCTTGATGACTCGATGCTCGATGTTGAAGGTCTAATGGATCCCATTGATCCACCTCCTAGCAAGCCTTCTACTTCAAGAAAAAGACCAATTGTGGCTCAAAGATACTCTTGAAGATGCTGAGAGACATATTACACCGAGGGGGACATTTCATGAAAGCAAGAAGTCGAACAGGTAGTAAGGGTACTTAGCTACCATGAGTACCATTGTACAATCTGAGCCATGTACATATGAAGAAGTCGTGAAACAACAAGTCTAGTTGGATGCGATGAACGAGGAATATGAATCAATCATGAAGAATGATGTCGGTGATGTGGCTCCCAGACCCAAGGACAACTCTGTGGCCACTTCAAAATGGCTTTTACAAAATCAAACATGGAGTTGATGGGAGAGCTGAAAAGTTCAAGGCCAAGTTCGGTGCTTGAGGCTTCTCTCAAAAGGAAGGAGTAGACTATGATGAGATATTTGCACCGGTAAACCAATATACCACCATCTGCTCGATCATAGCCCTTGTTGCCTTGCAAGGTTAGAGCGGAGTAGACTATGATGAGATATTTGCACTGGTTACCCAATATACCACCATCTGCTCGATCATAGCCCTTGTTGCCTTGCAAGGTTAGAGCCTACACCAGATGGATGTCAAAATTGTTTTCTTGCATGGCTCGCTTAAAGAGGAAGTCTATGTAGAACAACCCTTGGGTTCAAAGTTCAAGATCACAAGACACATGTATGCAAGTTAAAGAAAGCCCTCTATGGGTTGAAGAAAACCCCTAGGGCTTGGTATGAAAGGATTCACAGCTATCTTATGAAGTTGGGATTTACAAGGAGCAATGTTGACCCGAACCTATACTTCAAGGTTGAAAAGGATAGGCCTCTCTTTTTGGTCCTTTATGTGGACGATCTCTTTCTGACAGGGGATGACTCTCTCATTCATCAATGCAAGAGGGAGTTGACTTTCGAATTCAAGATGAAGGACCTAGGACTGATGCACTCCTTCCTAAGATTGGAGGTCTGGCAAAAGCCAGGTGAGATTTTCCTTTCTCAAGGAAAATACATTGTGAAGTTGCTTGAGAGATGTGGTATGGTGGATTGCAAGTCCGTGTCTACTCCGATGGAACTCAACTTCAAGAAGCTATGTGGAAGTGTTGTTGGGCTCGGATTAGCAAATCCTTTCGAATATCCAATTAGTGGGGGCCCTAATGTTCTTGGTAAACTCTCGTCCTGACATATGCTTCGTTGTGAACACGTTGATTCAATTTATCGTTGAGCCTCATCACATTCATTGGATCGCTGCTAAGAATCTCTTGAGATATCTTTGGGGCACAATCCACTATGGTCTAAGATACATTGTCGAGAATTTGAGGCTACATGGATATACATGTTGATTGGGCTGGCAATGTGGTGGATCGTAAGAGCGCGTCTAGGTGTTGCTTCTCATTAGGATCTGCTTCAATATCTTGGATGAACAAGAAGCAGAATCGGTTGCTTTAAGCACTGTCGAGGCCGAATACATTGCTGCGAGTATGGCCTGTTGTGAAGTTGTTTGGTTGAGGAATCTCTTTAGTGAACTATTTTAGCACATGCTCGATACCACCGTGATCTTCTACGATAACCAAAGTGGGATTCACCTTTCAGAGAATCCCTCATTCCACGACTGCTCCAAGCACATTAATGTCAGGTACCACTTTATCCGGGATATGGTACAACGGGGAGCAATAAGGCCCCAACACATCAGGGTGGATAAGTAGGTCGCAAAGATTCTCACGAAGCCCTTGGGGAAGGTCAAATTCTTAACCTTCCGAGAGAGACTTGGAGTCGTGGAAAGACCCTCTTATGAGGGTCTTGTATGAGTTGGACACTGAGCTCTAGGAGCTCCTGGGTGCTTAGGGTCCTTCTTGGAGCTATGAGCGACCATAGGGTGAGTGGTTCACCTTCCCCTAGTGGTGCACTATGTACAGGGTGAGTGGTTCACCTTCCCCTGTGATACCCCATGATGGTTGACATGTGTGTAGGGTGAGTGGTTCACCTTCCCCTAAGATTGACATATGCATAGGATGAGTGGTTCACCTTCTCTTATCCATGCTCCAGCACACATCCTACCCATGGAGCCCGGGACTCATGGGAAATACCTCTCATCTGGCGAATGAGTTGGGAAAAGTGGTTAGGGGCCATAGCACTACCCATGGACGCACCGTGTATTGTCGTACTCCCTGTGACTAGGATGCATGGTCTTCAACAACTTGATCTGGGATCAAGGACCAACTTTTGTCAGTGGAGAGTGACAAGGTCTTGTGACTCACTCTCGATCACTTCTTCATTATTACTTCATGGTTCAGCAGAGCAAAGCAATGATGACTAAGATGGTACATGATGACAAGATGGCATGATGATGACAGATGGATTGGCACGATGATGACAAATGGATTGGCAACTAGGGCAAAATTCCATCTTGGGACAGCTCATATGATGGAGATGATTATTGCATTGGATTCCTCTTTCCGAGAGGTCCAATTTTGATGTAAAGATCATCTCATTCGAAGAAGCAGAAGTAATTTTGAATAAATTCTCTCTCATGCACAAATTGCCAAGGTCAGCATCAGTCAAATGTAGGCTCGAGAAGCCCAGTGGATGAGTCTCCTCACCCTCAACGAATTGTATAACTAGGAGTGACCTCTCTCCTCATTTGGACATCACTCACTCACACCTCCCCTCTCTCCACATCATATTGATTCGTACAACTTGGGATCTTCTCTCACTCTCACACATGTGGCAAGGAGCCGAAAATTTCAGAGTCAAAGAGCAGGCCGAAATTCTAGATTGCAGACCAGCATTGACTAGCATTGACCAAGGCTCGTTTGACCTGTTATCACTGTGTTTTCTTGTGAAGAATTCTGATTCCTTGAGGCCGTACTTACTAGCACAAAAATCGAGGCATTTGGGGCAATTTGACCGCAAGCTTGTTTGACCATAGCATTGACTGAATTTTGACCGAGTTTGACTGAGGTTGGGTGGATTGTTTTGGGTTGATTTTGACCCTTCTTGGAGGGTCGAGTTGACTACCTTTGACCGAGCTGCAAAAGAGAAGTTTTGGTCACTGATTTGACAAGCGTTGACTTTTTGGTTAGGGTTGAAGTTGACTACTTTTGACTAATATCTTTAACAAGGTTGTTTTGACTATGTATTGGGCAAGTGAATTTGATCTATGTACTCTCTCTCTCTGTTGAGCCATTGAATAATAATAAGAAGATTTAATCAACCCCTGGCATCCTCCAAATCTAGTGTCCTCTTGTCTTGGCTTGTTTTCTGCATATATTTTTATGTTTTATCTGTGATTAAGTTAATGTGATTGCTACTGGAAATAAATGGAAATTGCTCTGAAACCATGTGTTAAAATTGGAAACTAGGGCCAAACTCCATGTGGATCATCTTACTAATGGCAGCTGATATTTTTCTTGGATCCCTCTCATCGAGAGGAGTAGGATTGATCTAAAGATCATTCGATTCCGATAAGTATTCATGGAAATATAAATTTATTTGTTTTATGGGACAATTCGTCAAGGTCGGCCACCAGCAACCAAATAAACCCCACTTGTGCTCAACGTTTTAGTATAAATAGAGGTGCCTTGAAAGTCATTTAGACACAAATCCTCTTGGTGATCTCTTCCTCTCCACTTGTCTTTGGGGGTTTTGGTGGGAGGAGAGATCTAAAGAGGACACACTGCCCTAGAGGATGCCCTAGATCTAACGTTATCATGGAGGAGATTTTAACACAGTGAAGGAAGCCTACCTATACACAGCTCTATGGAGAGCCCTACACTGCCCTATATGCAGCTCTATGGAGAGCCCTATGCTGCCATATACACAGCTTTGTGGAGAGCCCTACACTGCCCTATACACAGCTCTAAGGAAAGCCCTATGTAGCCCTATGGAGAGCCCTACGCTGCCCTATACGCAACTCTATGGAGAGGCCTACGCAACCCTATGGAGAGCCCAACACTACCCTATACACAGCTTTATGGAAAGCCCTACGTTGCCCTATACGCAGCCCTATGGAGAGCACTACGCTGCCCTATATACACAGCCCTTGTTGGGCTGTGTTATATTCTTTCCACGTAGTTAACAGGGGGTTTGAAGGGCACCGTAACCCCACTTTATGGGGTTTGGGGCAGCGCCCCGGAAAATTTTGGTTTTGGACCTTATGTTAGGTTGGGCGGACCCGCCTATGGTTTT
The DNA here is from genome assembly GCA_031772625.1 of Pinus tabuliformis. Lineage (NCBI taxonomy): Eukaryota > Viridiplantae > Streptophyta > Pinopsida > Pinales > Pinaceae > Pinus > Pinus tabuliformis. The sequence goes on along the minus strand of CM062805.1, from coordinate 178,133,336 downwards.
GTGCATGATTTTCGCACATGTTTTTTTGGACGCGATGGTTTTCGGTCCATGGTATTGGACGCGATGGTTTTCGATCCATGGTATTGGACGCGACAGTTTTCGATCCATGGTATTGGATGCTTCAGCGTGTATAAATATGTATTGTAACATTGAAAGGAACATAATGAAAAATCAAGCTGGTAGTCTCGGTTTTGGGATCCAGGGGAAAATCTCTGTGTGTATGTGTTTTTTGTGTTATGATCTCGCATTGTTTATTTTCTGTGTTTCAGAATTCGTATGCAGGTAATTTCTGTATGGGGTTAAAACCTACATTTGGTATCAAAGTTGTTTTGGCTTCAAGGAGAAACCTTTGTTGCTGAGGGGTTTCACTCAGGGCTATGGTAGACCCTGTTCAGTGGGAGATCTGCGAGATCGATTCTAGTGGTGAAAGAAGATGGAGAGCAGTGGAAAGATAGATATCGAGAAATTTAATGGTGAGAGTTTTGAGTTGTGGAAATTCAAGATGGAGGATCCGTTGGTGGATAAAGACCAATGGATCGCGGTAGATCCGGATACTAAACCAATGGAAGTGTTCGATGAAGAACGAAAGAAGTTGGATCGGAAGGCAAAGAGCACAATACGATTGTGTGTCAGATTCAATATTGTTGAATGTATCAGGGGAAGCTACGATGAAGGCTTTGTGGGACAAGTTAGGGACTTTGTACCAATCTAAGTCTCTTGTGAATAAATTGTTCTTGCGGAAAAAGCTGTATAACCTGAGGATGAAAGATGGAGACTCGGTGACGAAGCATCTGAATGCATTTAATACTATGGTAAGTCAATTAGCATTTGTTGATATTAAAATTTCAAATGAAGATAAGTGCATCAGTTTGTTGTGTTCTCTACTAGATTCATGGGATAGTCTGGTTATTGCAATAGGTAGCATTGCAACTGCCTTGCATTTTGATGAAATAGAAATAGTCTCATCCTTGTTGATGGAGGATATGAGACGGAAAAATATGGAGAGCCAAAATGGTGATGTCTTGTCTATACGAGGGCGAACCCAGAACAGAAATAAAAATAAGTCATCGAGTGGGAGACCTAAATCTAAAGGAAGATCTAAATCTCCAGGAAAACCTGTAAAGGTGGTGTGGTGGAAATGTGGAAAGGAAGGGCACTACAAAAAGAACTGTAAATCTAAAGCCCTTGACAAAGGAAAGGGGTCTGATGAGGCTCCTTCTGCAGAGGCGAAAACCACCTCAGATGAAGGCAGGGATGTGTACTTGGCTTCTTCAAGTACACATGTAGATCATGAGGCATGGTTGATTGATTCAGGTGCATCCTTTCAGTTCACTCCCCATAGAGAGTGGTTCTGCGAGTATGAAAAATATGATGGTGGTGATGTCTTCTTGGGGGATGACAGGAAGGCTAGAATCGTTGGTCGCAGAAAAATAAAATTGAAGTTGCAAAGGTGGAAGGGTTAGAACGCTTCAAGGTGTTCTACATATTCCTGCATTAGCCAGAAATCTTATTTCTGTTAGCAAGCTGGATGATGCAGGTTTAAAAACAGTGTTCGAGAAGGATACCTGCAAGATGGTTCGAGGAGCACTGGTATTGATGCGGGGAGTTCGGATTGGAACTCTGTACAAGCTGCAAAGTAGCACTGTTATTGATGGGTGCAATAGTTCTGTGGTTCTTAAAAGTGGAGCAGAAAATATGTGGTTCCTGAAAGTGGAGCGGAAAATCTAGTGGTATCTAGATAGAAGACCATGTTGTGGCATCAAAGGCTTAGACATATTGGGGAAAAGGGCCTTCGAATACTTCATGGTAAAGGGATGGTAGAAGGTATGAGTAATAGCTCTCTGGATTTTGATTTCTATGAAAATTGTGTATATGAGAAGCAAAATCGGGTGAGTTTCCCCTCTGGGAGTAAGAGGGCGAAACAGATATTAGAACTTGTGCACAGTGATGTGTTTGGACCTATGAAAGTTCCATCACTGGGTAAGTCTGTGTACTATGTATCATTTATAGATGACTTCTCAAGGAATATATCGATATATTTCCTTTAGAAGAAATCTGAAGTCTTTGACAAGTTTAAAGAATTTAAGGCTCCAGTGGAAAACAAGGCTCCAGTGGAAAACCAAACAGAGAAAAAGATAAAGATGCTGAGGACAGATAACGATTGAGAGTTTTGCAGTAAGGAATTTGAAGAATTTTGTAAGAAGTGTGGTATAGCATGGCAGAAGACTACTCCATATACACGTCAGCAAAATGGAGTTGCAGAAAGAATGAATAAGATGTTGATGGAAAGAGTAAGAAGCATGCTCAGTGGTGCCGAGTTAGGACAAGAATTTTGGGCAGAGGCAGTGGATACTACATGTTACCTGGTCAACAGGTCACCTTCATCATCATTGGAGGATAAGACTCCACAAGAGGTATGGACTGGTAAGAAACCTTCTCTTTCACATCTGAGGGTATTTGGATGTGATGCATATGTACATGTTCCAAAGGAAAAACGAACCAAGTTGAATAGTAAATCTGAAAAGTGCATCTTTATTGGGTACAAGGATGGTTTAAACGGTTATAAGCTTTGGAACCCAGTCACACGGAAGGTTGTGTACAGCCTTGAAAAGTGCATCTTTATTAGGTGCAAGGATGGTTTAAAGGGTTATAAGCTTTGGAACCCAGTCACACGGAAGGTTGTGTACAGCCGAGATGAGGTGTTCAGATAGGTGAAAGATGTTATTAAACATGAAGTCCAACGAAAGGAACCTGAGAAGACTGAGTTTGAGCTAAAGGGGGAAGAATCAAACTCTACAACAGAGGAGAAATCAAAAGATGAAGAGCCACAAACTCCAGTTGTAAGAATATCAGTTCGAGAAAGAAGGCAGCCTGAAAGGTATAGTCCATCTGCTTTTTGTTCAAATTTTGCTTTATCTATTACTGACGATGATCCCAGAACTGTGAAGGAAGCAGTAGATTCAGAGGATGGAAAACTCTGGAAAGAGGCCATGGTTGATGAAATGGCATCTTTGCACAAAAATGAGGCTTGGGATCTGGTGGAGTTGCCGCTGGAAGGAAACCCATTGGCAGCAAATGGGTGTTCAAAAAGAAGACAAATGCAGAAGGAAAAGTGGAGAAATACAAAGCTCGGTTGGTAACAAAAGGTTATTCCCAGGTGCTGGGAATTGATTTTGGTGATATTTTTTCTCCTATTGCCAAGGTAACTTCTATTAGATTACTTTTATCTGTTGCTGCTGCTTTTGATTTTGAAGTAGAACATATGGATGTGAAGACAGCATTTCTTCACGGGGATCTGAAAGAGGAAATCTACATGAAGCAACTTGAAGGCTTTGCAGCGAAGGGTAAGAAAGAACTGGTATGCAAGTTAAAGAAGTCTCTGTATGGGTTAAAACAGTCACCAAGGATGTGGTATCATAAATTTGATACATTTATACGGGGGCTTAGCTTCACCAGAAGCAAAGCAGATCACTGTGTGTATTTTAAATTAATCGGTGACCGTGTTATTTATCTAGTCTTGTATGTGGATGATATGTTGTTGGTTGGAAATGACAAAGAAATTATCCAGGATTTCAAGACCCAATTGTCCTCCAAATTCGACATGAAAGATCTTGGTGCTGCAAACTATTTTTTGTGCATGGAAATTAAAAGAAATCGGGCAAAGAGGAAGCTCTGGTTAAACCAGAGGAAGTATGTCAAGACATTACCGCAGAGGTTTACTATAGTAAACCGGTGAAGGTTCTTATTCCTGTAGGTGTGAGGTTATCTGTTGAACAATGTCCCAAGACACAAGAAGAGGAAGAGGACATGTCCCGTGTTCCATATGCAAGTGCAGTCGGAGTATTGAGCAGGTTTATGTCCGTACTAGACCAGACATTGCACATGCAGTGGGAGTATTGAGCAGGTTTATGTCAAAACCAGGAAAGGAGCATTGGACAACAGTGAAGCAGGTTCTCAGGTATTTGCGTGGCACTAGTGATTATGGTCTGTGCTACCAAGGAAGACCAGGATTGGACATTGTGTTGGATATTCATGGCTTTGTTGATGCAGACTAGGCTGGAGATCTGAATCAGAGAAGATCTACAAGTGGGTATGTGTTTAACCTATTTGGAGGTGCAGTCAGTTGGATGAGTAAGAAACAATCTGTAGTGGCACTATCAACTACAGAGGCAGAATACATGGCAGCCACTCATGCAAGCAAGGAAGCAGTTTGGTTGCAGAGATTGTGTTCAAGTATGGGGTTAATACAGGAAACTATAAGGATAGACTGTTACAGCCAAAGTGCAATTTTCTTGGAAAAGAACCCTGCATATCATTCAAAGACAAAGCACATTGATGTTCAGTATCACTTTGTGAGGGATATGACAGAAAACAAAAAGGTGTTGCTGGTAAAGGTGAACACTTTGAAGAATACTGCAGATGCATTGACAAAATCTGTGAGCTCTAAGAAGTTCTCTTGGTGTAGAGAGACAATGGGCATTTCAAGGCTCAGAAAATGACTAAGCTCTCTTGTGGCCCCCTGTGGAAAGAAAATAAAAAATGGGATAATGTTGGGTTGTGTTATATTCTTTCCACATAGTTAACAAGGGGTTTGAAGGGCACCCATAATCCCACTTTATGGGGTTTGGACCCTATGTTAGGTTGGGCGGACCCACCTATGGTTTTGTGCATGATTTTCGCACATGTTTTATGGACGCAATGGTTTTCGGTCCATGGTATTGGACGCAATGGTTTTCGATCCATGGTATTGGAAGCTTCGGCATGTATAAATATGTATTGTAACATTGAAAGGAACATAATGAAAAATCAAGTTGGTAGTCCCGGTTTTGGGATCCAGGGGAAAATATTTGTGTATATGTGTTTTACGTGTTATGATCTCGCATTGTTTATTTTATGTGTTTCAAAATTCGTATGCAGGCTATTTATGTACGGGGTTAAAACCTACAGCCCTATGGAGAAGCTTTATGCTGCCCTAACCGCAGTCCTCCAGGTGATATAAAGGAAGATTATTCAAGCATGCCCCAGTCACAGCCATGGAAGAAGGAAGGTCTAAAAGCGGCTTGTATGACATGGAGAAGAGTGTTGAAGGGTATATGTTGAAGTCTGTCCAGCAAGGCAGCGTATGTTACGACTGTGTTGATAATAGTATAGTCACTTGGATGGAGAAAACAGTGATGATACATTGAAGCAACAGATATATTGCAGTAGCATGTTGATGAATGTTGTAGCATGATGGGTACAGCGATGAAGTGTATCATAGCATAATGAGGGGCAGCGCAATGGTGAGGTACAGCAGTATGATATAGCAAGTTCATAGTGCTGCTAGTATAACACACTGGGACAGCAGCATGATACTTAGCGCAGCTAGTACAGCTAGCATGCAAGGGACATCAAGTATGCTAGGGACAACAAGCATGCTCGAGACAACAAGCAAGCAAGGGACAGCAAGCTAGCTAGGTGTAGCAAACACATAGGTCAGTATGGCAACATGGTGTAGCAATGGCACATGATGCAATACAATGATGGGTACCGTCATGATTGATAAAGCATGATGAGATGCAGCATTGTGATGATGGGTGCAGCACAGTGAGGCGCAGCATGATGACGAGATGCAGCACGATGATAGGTGAAGGAGTCACCTTGGAGAATCAGTTCAAGTAGCATGTCTTCAACTGATCTCATGTATCATCTTCTTAGAGATGATCAGTGCTCTCATCTAGATAAGTCAAAGTGTTGACTTCAGTTGTAAATGTACTCTCTCTCTCTCTCTCTCTCTCTCTCTCTCTCTCTCTGTTGAACTATTGAAGAACATATAAGAAGAATTGATTAAGGGTTTCCCCACATTGGGGTTTGTCCCTGGCTAGCGCCACATCTTGTGTCCTCTTGTCTTCTGCGATTTATGTTTATGTTCTATCTGCAGTTTAGTTTAATGCTAATACCCTATGTACAGGGTGAAAGGTTCAACCTTCCTCTGTGATACCCTGTCGTGACTTTGGGACAGGATGATTAGTTCTCCTATGGGCCAAGATGATTAGTTCTCCTGTGGCAACTATTGGACAGGATGATTCGCTCTCCTGCTGGACAGGATGATTAGTTCCCCTGTCGAGGCATCCTACCCATGCAGTCTAGGACTCATGGGAAGTACCTCTCATCTGATCAATGAGCAGGGGAAATGGGGTTAGGGACCATAGTAGTACTATCGATGGATGCATCGTTGTATCTAACGTATTCCCTATGCTAGGATGGCCTCCATTGATCTGGGATCAATGAAACTGATCTGCGATTAATATGAGTGGTTTGAGACACTCTCTTGTGATATTGATCTAGGATCAATAACACTGACTTCAGGTCAGTAAGAGTGATATGACACACTCTATTCCGATGAAACTGACTTCGGGTCAGTAGAGAATGGTATGAGACATTCTCGATCAATTCTTATTCTGCATGGTTCAGCAGAGCTCAATAGAGCAGAGCAAAGAAGAGCAATGCAGGGCACTGATGGCAGAGATAGTACAATTGGACATATGGATCAGCGGATGGAGTTCTCCCTAGTTGAGAGGGAGTGTTAAAATTGGCAACTAGGGCCAAAATCCATGTGGGTCATCTTATTAATGGCAGTTGATATTTTTCTTGGATCCCTCTCATCGAGAGGTGTAAAATTGATCTAAAGATCATCCGATTCCGATAAGTATTTATAAAGATATGAATTTATTTGTGTTATGGGACAATTCGTCAAGGTCGGCCAGCAACCAAATAAACCCCACTTGTGCTCAACGTTTTATAGTATAAATAGAGGTGCCATGAAAGTCATTTGGACACACATCCTCTTGGTGATCTCTTTCTCTCCACTTGTCTTTGGGTTTTGGTGGGAGGAGAGATCTAAAGAGGATACGTTGCCCTAGATCCTAACGCTATCATGGAGGAGATTTTAACGCAATGAAGGAAGCCTACCTATACACAGCTCTATGGAGAGCCCTACGTTGCCCTATACGCAGCTCTATGGAGAGCCCTACGTTGCCCTATACGCAGCTCTATGGAGAGCCCTATGCTGCCATATACGCAGCTCTATGGAGAGCCCCACGCTGCCCTATACACAACTCTATGGAAAGCCCTATGGAGAGCCCTACGATACCCTATACACAGCTCTATGGAAAGCCCTATGGAGAGCCCTACGTTGCCCTATACACAGCTCTATGGAGAGCCCTATGCTGCCCTATACGCAGCCCTATGGAAAGCCCTACGCTGCCCTATACACATCTCTATGGAGAGCCCTATGTTGCCCTATACGTAGCCCTATGGAGACCCCTACGCAACTCTATGGAGAAGCTCTATGTTGCCCTAACCGCAATCCTCCAGGTGATACAAAGGAAGATTATTCAAGCATGCCCTAGCCACAGCCATGGAGGAAGGAAGATCTTAAAGCAGCTTGTATGACATGGAGAAGAGTGCTGAAGGGTATACGTTGAAGTCTGTCCAGCAAGACATCATATGTTACGACTTTGTTGATAATAGTACAGTCACTTGGATGGAGAAAACAGTGATGATACATTGAAGCAGCATGATGTTGCAAGCAGCAAATATATTACAGCAGCATGTTGATGAAGGTTGCAGCATGAAGGGTACAGCGATGAAGTGTATCATAGCATAATGAGGGGCGGCACAATGGTGAGGTACAACAGTATAATATAGCAAGTTCATAGTGCTGCTAGTATAACACATTGGGACATTAGCATGATACTTAGTGCAGCAAGTATAGCTAGCATGCAAGGGACAGCAAGCATGCTAGGGACAACAAGCATGCTCGGGACAACAAGCAAGCAAGGGACAGCAAGCTAGCTAGGTGCAGCAAACACATAGGTCAGTATGGCAACATGGTGCAGCAATGGCACATGATGCAGTACAGTGATGGGTATCGTCATGATTGATGAAGTGTGATGATGGGTGCAACATGGTGCAGCACAGTGAGGCGCAACATGATGACGAGATGCAACACGATGATAGGTGAAGGAGCCACCTTTCAAGCAACATGACTTCAACTGATCTCATGTATCATCTTCTTAGAGATGATCAATGCTCTCATCTAGATAAGTCAAAGTGTTGACTTCGGTTGTAAATATACTCTCTCTCTCTCTCTCTCTCTCTCTCTCTCTCTCTGTTGAACTATTGAAGAACATATAAGAAGAATTGATTAAGGGTTTCCCCACATTGGGGTTTGTCCCTGGGCTAGCGCCACATTTTGTGTCCTCTTGTCTTGGCTTGTCTTCTGCGACTTATGTTTATGTTCTATCTGCAGTTTACTTTAATGTTGATGTGATTGCTAATCTAGAAAAGGTATTGAGCTAACTATGAAAATTGAAATAAATTGCTCTAAGCATAGAACATACCTAAACTTAACATCTGTGTATTGGGCAAGTGAATTTGATCTATGTACTCTCTCTCTGTTGAACCATTGAATAATAATAAGAAGATTTAATCAAAGGGTTTTCCCCTGGCATCCGCAAAATCTAGTGTCCTCTTGTCTTGGCTTGTTTTCTGCATATATTTTTATGTTTTATCTACATTTACTGTCAATGTGATTAAGTTAATGTGATTGCTACTAGAAATAATTGGAAATTGTCATTGCGTTGTTAAAGAAACATTGAAGTAAATTGTGCTAAGCATAGAACATACCATTGTTATCTAAAATTAACAAAAGGCCCCAAGCAGAGTGACAAAAACAATTGATTTGTCACAAAATTAGAGTAATTTCAATAGCCCTAGGAGCAATCTTTTGAAGACCCTGATAGTTTACGATAACAGCTAGAGGGTAGAATTATTTGACTTTATGGAGTTGTGTTGACTGATAGAGATTGAATGTTGATTGAACACTAGAGAGGCTAACCTTGTACTGTGATAATCAGTCAGTTGAAGAAACTATGTGATGGACTATCTTCAAGGCAGGAAGCAGTGCAAGAAGTAGTGTTGGACAAAAGTTAGGGTTGAAGTTGACTGCTTTTGACTAATATTTTTGACAAGGTTGTTTTGACTGTGTATTGGGCAAGTGAACTTGATCTATGTACTCTTTCTCTATTGAACCACTGAATAATAATAAGAAGATTTGATCATAGGGTTTTCCCCACATTAGGTTTTTCCATGGCATCTGCCAAATCTAGTGTCCTCTTGCCTTGGTTTGTTTTCCGCATATATTTTTATGTTTTATCTACATTTATTGTCAATGTGATTAAGTTAATGAGATTGCTATTGGAAATAATTGGAAATTGTCATTAGGTTGCTAAAGGGTTTTCCCCACATTGGGGTTTTTCCCTGGCCGCCAAATCTATTTCCTCTTGTCTTGGTTTGTTTTCTGCATATATTTTTATGTTTTCGCTGCATTCACTGTCAATGTGATTAAGTTAATGTGATTTCTACTGGAAATAATTGGAAATTGACATTGGGTTGCAAGAGGAACATTGAAATAAATTGTGCTAAGCATAGAACATACCATTGTTATCTAAAATTAACAAAAAGCCCGAAGCAGAGTGACAAGAACAATTGTTTTCATAAAATTAGAGCAGTTTCAATAGCCCTAGGAGCAATCTTTTGAAATGGCCAAAAGAATGACAAGTCAACATATTTGTGAAAACCCCAAGGACAATCATCTAAAAGGCAGTGAGAGGACTGACAAGTAAGTTTGAAAACCCTGAGAGTTTACTATAGCAGCTAGAGGGTAGAATTATTTGAGTTTATGGAGTTGTGTTGACTAATAGAGACTGATTGAAAAGGTCAACCAAGTTGTGTTCAAGGTTGATTGAACACTAGATTGGCTAACCTTGTACTGTGATAATCAGACAATTGAAGGAATTGAGTGATGGACTATCTTCAAGGCAGGGAGTAGTGCAAGAAGCAGTGTTGGACATAGTTTAGGTTGTAGTTAGTGAAGACCTCAAGTACATAATCATGGATTGTTAGGAGGCAGATTTGGAGCCCTAGTTCAAGAAGTTGTAGGATGAGCGAACTCAGTGATAAGGTGGTTGGTTGAGGAAGCTACAACAATAACAAGTAGTTGATGTAAGGGAAGTATGAGTACCTCTGACACAAGTTGAGGCTTGTTGATGCACTCCATGTTTAAGAGGAAATGAGCATGGATTTCTCCTCTCAAGTTGAGAGGGAGTACGGTTGAACACTAGTTTTCCCTGTGTCATGTACTAGGTCAAGACTAGTCGCCGTAAGTCTAGTGCATGCATCACGGATAGGGAGAATGGATTGAATAAGTAGGGTTCTCCTTATGTCAAGTGTTGTGACGAATGAGGATTAATGTCCTAAGTGAAGTACATGGACAAAAATAAGGAGAATGGTGGATTGGATAAGCATCTTGGACAGCCATTCTTGAGTCATGTACTGTGATAGATTAGGATGGAGATCCTAAGACAAGTAAATGGACTTGGATAAAGAATGGTCCAATGGATGGACGTTTCCTTGAGGGAAATGGTCCAGTGGAGGACATACTCCAGGTGTCCTAGGTGGAGTATGAACCTTGGTGAGGCAATGTGGTGTCAGGAATGCCTCCCAGCATTGAGCTCTGATCTTGTGAGAGATAGAGTGCACCTGTCAAGGCCTTGCTAGTGTGACAATGTTGGTTATGATGATGTTATCATCATTGATGCTTATCAATCTAGATCCTTTCTTATGGATGAGAATATTAGGATGAGTCATTATGAATACCTCCCTAGTTAACAGGAAGTGTTGGAAATTGTAACTAGGTTTCGGTCTTCATAATTACTTGAAGAAATTATTTACTTGTTGTAAAGAAAAAATTAAATTGTATTGTCCCATATGGACAATTGGAAAAAAAAAAAAAAAAAAAAAATATATATATATATATATATATATATATATATATATATATATTTTAAAGTGATATTTAGCCTCCCAATTGCTAAGTCGAATGTGCCCATTCATTTGTCAAAACAAGTATATTGGCAATGCAATTAGGCAGTGTTGTAAGGTAATAAAATTTGGGCTTCTGAAGTGACACACTTCAGGCTTCTAAGATGACACAGTTCAGACTTCTAAGTTTCTGTTGATAAGGAAAAGAACTATGGTTTTATCTCTTAGTAGGTCAAAACAATGGAAAAAATTCAAGCTTATGAAGACATATTTGGAGGACAGTTTGATGGCATCTAATAAGCAAAATGGAGAGCCGACTTGGCAATGGAAGGAACTAGTTACTGAATTGTATTTGACTTGGATTTCTCTTAACTATATAAGGAAATCATTGATGGGTTTTCCCCTGAGTGGGGCTTTTCCCTGACTTAGAGCCTAACTTCTTGTGTCTCGTCTCTTGTACACTATGCTCTTTAATATATTGCAAGATAAACTAACTAATGGAAAAGAACTATAATAATGTACACAAGTAATTATCATGTTTAAGAATTCACATTTTCACTGGAATTCCAACATGGTCCAAGTGTCTGATTCTCAACAGACATAGGAACATGATTTAGGAATTAGGGGGAAAGACATTGATGGTTCAAGGAACTCCAGGAGTGTTGTTGGGCATCACCATTTATGCAATTAGAAAACCCACTAAGAGAGCCCATGTTTCCTTAAGGTCAAAAAGTAGTTTAAGTAGGTCACTAAGTAAGGCAGTCAAGAAGGAAACTAGACCTAGAATGTTTGCAAGGGGAACTCATAAAAATCAAGCCACCTGCAAGGATTGCCATCTATCACTTGAAGGGTAAAGAAAATTTATGGTGGAAGCAGCTCAAGGAAGTAAAACAACTAGAGAATAACTAGTTAGTTCAGTTATAGCTACATGAGCTAAAAGGGGAATAATTAAACTAATGAAGTGTTACAATATGCAACTGCAATCAAATTCCATTTTGGACAACTCACCTGATGGAGATAATGATTGCATTAAATTCCTCTTTTCAAGAGGACCAAAATCAACCTAAGTATCACTCAAAACAGATAAGGGAAAGTGTACTTGTGAATAAAAGCCCACATGCACATTTGACAAGGTCAGACCTAAAGAAAAGTGGACACCCTTGGAAGGCTATAAATACAAGTGACCTCTACCTCATTTGGACACCATCATGAGACACTCTTCTTCTATCTTAGTTTTTGGCTTGAATAGGTCTGAGGCTCGTCCACGGAGGCACAAGTTCGCTCTGAGGTGAAATTGCAAGGTCTAAAGCTCACATCTTAGTTTTAGGGTTTTGGGCCACAGTTGCAGTGACAGCACAAGACGAAGTCAACCACAGTCGCTCGCACAAAATCTCCTCCGTGCGACTGGAGCCTTCCAGTCGCACAAGCAACTCTCCATCCATGTGACTGGGAGTTAGGGTTTTAGAATCACAATGGCTCGCTTTCCTCAAACCATATTTTACCCCAGTCGCTCGCATGTCACACTTAAGGGTGCAACTGAGCTGCTATAGTCGCTCGCTTGACTCCTTCATGCGACCGAGACTTAAATAATGGAAAAGATTTCGCCCACTTACCACAGGGTTCGACAGTTGACTGCAATTCATTACAGACTTCAGAGGCAGATTTTTGAGTATAAGCTTTGTTGGGTTCATTTATTGAAGTTGTAGTTGTTTTTGTTGGTTAGTTACATAGATGAATATATGGATCATTGTACTCTCTTTTGCTAAATCATTTGATGACAATCTAGGAAGAAGAAAAAATTGAAAGGGTTTTCCCCATAGTGGGTTTTTCCCTGGTTTTCGACCAGCGCTGATGTTTCTATGTGTAAATGTTTTTCTTTTATTGTTCCTTTGTGTTCCGCTGCATTGAAGATGATGATATTGTTCTTTTTGCATAATTACATATGTTGTTAAATTATGATGTAAATCTTAATAATGTTATGATGTTATGGGGTGAACTTAATGTGTTAATGAAGAAATGCAATTATCAATGCAAAGAACATTACAGTCCTATGAAAAATTAACATGGAATCAGAGTTGGGTTGAAGAAAAGTCATGGAGATCACCACCATGGAGACACCTTTGATGGAAGCAAGAAAAGATGGAGGAGACTTAAAAGAATTCTAGGGTTTGAAGATAACCTTAGGCAATTTGTATATTAGGGTTCGATGGATATTATGAAGTTAGAGCTTGAGAGAAACCTTGGTTTATGGCAGAGATTTGAGATATGAAACCTAGCATGGTCAATGTGAAGATCCTCAAGCACTTGTGACAAATTTGATGAAGCCCTAGATGGGATAGTCTCTATTAGACCTGGTCACTGATAAAGTTGATTGAAATAGTGAGGGCAACATTTTCATATAGACAATAGATAATGATGGCTCTTGAAGGTTGGTTCAAGAGGAAGAGGATCACCTCTCATTGAAGATAAGTTCTTTTCGATTTATGATGCTCCTTTATGTCCTTATTTTATAGATTTGATTATTACTTATGTTTCATGTCTATAAATTTGAGTATTTGCATGCTTCTAACTTCTTGATGAGATATGACAAGTGAATCCTTGTTGAGGATCATGGCTAGTGCAGGAAGAAGCATCTGATGAAAAGATGACAAAGTGCTACAAGTTGTCTATGTCAAATGAAAAGATGCACAGGTATTTGAATACTACAAGGTATGCATGGTATATTGTTTCAATGTTATGTTTCAACTGTAATATTGGATGGCAAGGTAAGCCCTAAGGTATGATGAGAATGTCTCCTTCTCAAATGGTTCATGCATGCATATGAAAGTGATTTGAATTCATGGTTCTTATGATGAAATGGTGCACTTGATATTGAACAAGTATCTTACACAATGAATTTCTTGATTCTATGAAGCTACTTGAAAATATTGATTTTTGATATAGCTGTATACTTTATATCTTGATCCCATGAAGAAGCTTGTCACCTTGATTCTAGTAGATGGCAACTTGATACTATTGATATCGTTTGTAAAAAGCATGGTAGCCATGACAATAGAAGTGTAACAATAGATTTATATTCAGGCTCCTTTGTTGACCATGGTTATGCTTTGATGTGATTAGTAATTATGGCATATGGTAAAATTGAATGCCCTGACTTGATGGACTGAAGAAGTAATGTTGTGATCATGATTCTTGAAGTATCGAGATTAGCTATTTGACACTAACCCTTGATGAATGATTGATGTAATGATGTCATAATGAAGTAGTTGATGCTAACATATATGACCATGAGGAATATGTGATATAGTCTTACCTTATGATCTAGCATATCTGCTAATGCATGACAATATTATAGTCAGGTTGATGACTTGAATGAAGATGACTGAAGTTGCTTCCCATTGAGAAGAAGAATCTCTCCATAAGATCCTTACTCTTATTACCATTGGCATTATTTGTATATTCTTTACTGTTGAAGTATGATTTATGGGCATGAATAGACAAATATCTAACATTGTTGATCTGCAGCAAAGTTCTGACTTGAGAAGAGAGAGTTTTTCCTTACTCTAAGCCTTAGTCGCACATAAGTAGGCTTACAAGGTGCCACTGTAGCCTCCCAACTGCTTCCAGGGAAGGCCTATGGGTGCAACTATGCCTGCAGGTCATAAGAATGAAGTTTTGTGTATAAAATCAAAAGTACACCTGAAAGATGTCAGTCTTACAGATGTTGAGCAGACAACAAAAAGATCTGTGAGCAAGAAAGTTTGAATGCTTACTATAATATGAATATGTAGACTGAAATTGTGGTTGTGGGTGACTAGGATACGCATGTAGATGTGTCATTATGATTGAAGTTTGTGCTACAAGAGTTTGACATGCTTTGGCTAATTGATATAGATGAGTAGCGTTTGGAGTTTTGACATGATGCTTACTTAGAACATTGACTTTATGTTGAGATATATTTTGGACTATAGATCTTTCTATGATAGCAAATTTGGGATTCGACCTGATGACTAATAATTTGATTTGAAGACTAATGATTTGCCTTGATAACAATATGGGCATAGTAACTTTCAGTGACTAATATTGGTATTTGATAATGGTTTTGTATTGGCCTCCTTGTTCTTAGCACAATAGTTGAAGTATGGACAGTTGTGATTTAGTGTGAAGTTATCACTCAATGAATGGATGGAACCTGCATAACTTATCCTTGGTGCATGCATTTGCATTTAGTGACTTATATTGCGATCATGAGAATGACTTGATTTGATAATTAAATGACAACTTGTTGCCATGATAATAGATGAAGTCATGACATGATGAGAGCTCTACCTACCACCTGGTCTAAAGAATGTGAAACAAATGATATTGATGAGTTTGATATCAGTTTTGATCTGACAGCAATGATTCGTGTAAGGCTAAGCATATTGTTTTGGTAAAGTGTTATGTTTGCAGAACGTTGTGTGTAAAGCAAGTTCCCCGATCCAGACATGTCCACATTTGATAGTTATCTAGTGAAGCTAAGAAGACATTTTAACGAGGCCACAATTTCCCCTGTAATCTGGCCAGAGTTGGCCAAATTCCGTCCGCCGAAAAAATTCCAAATTGTGTCTCCATTAATCTTGCCCAGTCAGCAAAAGTCAACCCAACTTTGACTACCTCTATCTTCCTCATCCGGACTCGGATTAGAGTGTCATTCGCACCGTTGGAATCAGGGCGACGAGCACTTCGATCTGATGTCAAGTTAATCGTCTTTCCACCACTTTGAATTTTGAGCCTTTTCCATGCCACTGGTGTCTAGAGATCCACCTGGATCAATCCTCCCCATTGAGGAGCTTTTGGACGCCAAAAGCTTTATCAGTCAATTGGCAAGTGAGGGAATTGTTCCCTCACTCTTTCTTTTTCCAGCCATTTTGCCTTGCTAGGGTGCATCCCCTTGAAACCAACTCGAAGGTATTCCACATCTCCTCGTCGTGAAGTCCTGGTTCTTCTGTCAAGGATGATATCTTCAGGTAACTCATCGAGGTACTCTAGTGCAAAGTCATCAACTGTAGGAACTGTGCCCACCTCTTCGGTGTCCATAATCAATGGTGGCTCATACAACTTTAAGTTTTCCACATTCACTATGGAGTACATTTTCATATATGTCGGCAAATCGAAACGAAAGGCATTGTTTCCAATCTTCTCCAAGATGGTGAACGGACCATACTGGATTGGTCGCAACTTCTTTCCTTCTCCCTTCATCCTTTCCTTGCTGATATGGAACCACACTTTGTCGCCCACTTGAAATTGATGGTCGACTCGGCGTTTGTCATGTCGAGCCTTGTACCGGGCTTGACTTTTCTCCCACTGCTCCTGTACTACTTGGTGAATCAACTGGATCCGCTAAATGAACCGTTGCACTTTGTCCCTGTCATCACGTCCACCGGAGTCATCTTCCCTTCTAAAGACCATATCAAAAGGATCTTTTGGTAGATAGCCAAAACATGTCTCAAATGGTGAACGATGCGTAGATGAGTGCACTGCTCGATTGTAGGAATGTTGCACATATGGAAGATGCTCATCCCACAACTTAGGATGTTTCCCACAATAGCCTTGCAACAAGTATACCACGGTGTGGTTGACAACCTCTGTCTGTCCGTTAGTCTGTGGATGAATATCGTGCTTCTTTTCAACTTGGTGTCCATCATCTTCCATAAGCTGGTCCAAAACTCTCAGAGAAAGCGAGAGTCCCGATCTGACACAATCGATATGGGCAACCCAAAATGGACCCAAACATGTTGAAAGAAAAGATAAGCAGTCTGCTCTGCAGTGATCTGCTTTTTACAAGGCATTAAAATACACATCTTACTAAAACAGTCAACGACGACATACAAATAGTCGTGACTTTTCCTAGACAAAGGCAAACCTCCTACAAAATCCATCGACACACTTTCCCATGGACGACTCGGAATAGGGAGTGGTGTGTAGAGCCCGAGTTTTCTATTAGAGGGCTTTGAAACAGAACACATCACACATCCCTTTACATAGCGAGTCACAATGTTCTTCATATGAGGCCAAAAACAAAATATTTGTACATGACACAGTGTTTTCAACACCAAAATGACCAGACACAAGGGAGGTGTGGGCCTCCCGGATTACATGTACCCTTTCTCCTATGGGTATGCACAATTTGCCAAGGTGATACAACAGTTTCCCCTGCAAGTGATAGTTGTCCACCTGTGAACCATGGGTTAGTTTTGCATAAATCTCCTTAAAGTCATCATTGTTAGCATATTGTTCAGCATAACTTTCAAAAGATAACGAAGCATTATGCAAAATAACAGAAGCAGAAATAGGAGGGCGAGATAGCATACCGGCCACTTTGTTGCTCATGCCCTTCTTATACTTTCTTACCATATGAATTGCTGAAGAAAACCCATCCACCTGAAATGACGAGATTGTTGCAACTTGGTTTGTGATTGAAGAAACTGCAAGGGCTGATGATCCGTATGGATGATGGTCTCCTTACCAATCAGGTAGTGTTTCCACTTTTTCACACTCTAGACCAAGGCATATAACTCCTTGTCATAAGTGGGATAGTTTATCACGGCTTGAGAGAACTTCTCTAAATGGTAACATATCGGCTTCTTTTGCTGCATCAATACAGCTCCCATGGCATATCCACTGGCGTATGTCTCAATCTCGAATGGCTGTTGGAGATCTGGTAAGGCCAAGACCGGTGCGGTGATGATCTTTTCTTTCAATGTTTCGAAGGACTTTTGCTGCTTTCCTCCCCATTGAAAGACTTGCTTTACACTTGTCAATGCGTGTAAAGGTGCTACAATAACAGAGAAATTGGCAATAAATCTCCTCCAATACTGTACTACACCCAAAAAGCTGCGAACCTCGGTTACACTAGTAGGCTTATAGGCCAATTTACAATTGCTTCAACTTTAGAAGGACCAATTTTTAGCTGACCATGACCAACAATATGACCTAGGTAAACCAAAGAGGTTTTTCCAAACTCACACTATGACAATTTTACATAGAGTTTTTCTTTTTTCAATACATCTAGCACTTTCTTCACATGGCATACATGTTCATTCCAACTTTTACTAAAGATAAGAATATCATCTAGATATACAAGAACAAATTCATCAATGAAAGGCATAAAGAGATCATTCATGACACTCATGAAAGTGGTTGGAGCGTTGCAAAGTCTGAATGGCATCACCATCCATTCGAACAACCCTTGTTTGATCTTGAAGGCGGTTTTCCACACATGCTGCTCTGCCATTCGGACCTGGTGATAACCACTACGCAAATCCAATTTGGTGAAATAGATAGCATTCTTTAATTGATCTAGTAAGTCATTAATACGAGGAAGAGGGTAATGATTTTTCACGGTGATTTTGTTTAGTGCTCGATAATCCACGCACATCCTCCTTGTGCCATTTTTCTTTAGCACTAAGACAATCGGTGAGTCACATGGAGAAGTGTTTGGTCTGATGACCCCTTGGTTCAATAGTTCTTGCACCTGCTTTTTGATCTCCTCCATCTCAATGGTCAACATCTTGTACATGCCAATATTTGGTAAAGGAGCGTCATGCTGCAAATGGATCTCATGTTGGATTTCCCTCTTCGGAGGTAATCCCCTTGGTTCCTGGAACATCTCATCATAGTTAGAAATTAATTCACATAATTCCTTTTTATGCACATGATCACAACCCTAGAAAGCATCGGATAATTCTGCATCTTTTCCCCTTACAACCATAAGCATGCAACCCTTACTGGAATTCACCAACCTCTTCATTTGTCATGCACTTACAAGGTTGGCATTGATTTTAGTTTGATGAGCCCTTACAATATATTCTACCCTATCTTTTGTGATTTGGTATTTGTTTTCATAACGGCAGAAGATTGCCTTTCTATCATATAGATATGGACTCCCTAACACCATGCCACAAATATCCAATGGTATCACATCAAGTTTTACCTCATCCACTAACTTAGAAGCGATCACAAATTTAACCTTGCATTGCTTAGTTACATTCAGTTTTGCTTTATCATGTAGCCATCCAAGTGGGTAAGGTTTTGGATGTGGTTTGGTTTCCAAGCCTAGCTTCTTTACCAAGGACTCTGAGATTAAGTTTGCTTGGGATCCAGTATCAAATAGAGTTTCCACTTTTGTCTGATTTATGATAACTCTAATATGAAATAGCCCAATTCTCTTTCGTTCATTAGGAAGAGAGTCATCTATTGAACTAGTGCCTTCATGTGATTCAGAATTAACATGAGGAGTAAGAGTACCTTTTGTTCCTGCTGCTGTGATGAATGCTTCAGAATCGGATCCAACGTCTTGCTGCACATTTGCCACTGTCTTCTGCTTGCCTTTTCTTCCATACTTCTTTAGTTTCTTTTCTGGGTATAGTTTCCAATAATGATCGTCGTCATGACCTTCCTTTTTGCAGTGAGTGCAATAAGGCCTTTCTCCTTCATCTTTCTTGGTTGATGTCGTCCTCTTCTCCTTTCCTTTTCCTTTCACTTTAGGTTTGCCATTTGGAGGTTTGAAAGGTGGTTTCTTGAAATGATCATCTCTTTCATTTTTGCCCATGTTCTCAAGATGGATGGCCTTTACACTGGCCAAGTCAATAGTAGTTGGTTCAAATAATAATAATAAATGTCTAAGGTAACTATGTAATGATCCAATATACTTAGTTACTACTTCAGGTGAGGCAAGTGCAATGCCCAAATTAAGTGCTTGTTTTCTAAATTCCTCGGTAAAGCTTTGAACATCCTGACCTCTGCCTTGCCTTAAGTATTGCCAATCCATTAAGGCTTTTCGTTTATAACCCAAGGGATAAAATTATTCCTTTAATAGAGAAATCAAACTAGGCCATGAGGAAAGAAGATTACCCACACTCTTACTGCTTCGCAATTTGCTCTCCAGCCGGACGAGAGCGGTGCTACTCAGCCGAAGAGAGGCCAGCTGAATCTTTGCCTCGTCCTCTTCGATCTATTGAATCCTGCACTAGATTTCAATCTACCTAATCCAGTTGTTAAGCTTTTCTGCATTACTTTCACCATTAAACATGGGAAGATCAAATTTGACATCTAATTTAAAGAAAGGTTTCTTAGATGCATCCCTTGAATTTCTATGATGATGGTGATGAGAGGAAGAAAAACTTTCACTCGTGGAAGGAGAAGGAGGGGGTTCTTCTCCACCATTTCCATGCACTGAACCTTGTTCTTCTAGATTTCTCTCTTCTACTTTCTCCAACCTTAGAAGCAACTGACCAACATTTTCTGCCATTATATAGAAGGTTTTACAGAAATTGCGCTCATCTTCATGACGAGCCTCTTCATCTGCCATGTTTCTCCTTCGATGTGCAAGCCCCGCTTCGAGATTGAAAGACTTTAGTTTCCCTTCGCCTCTTCGGAGCTTGTTTCTTGTTAGCATACAAACATGCAATTCACATCTACAAAGACCTGCTCTGATACCACTTGATCCAAGATCTTTTGCTTATAGATGTATTAAATAATTACATGCATAAATTGTAACTTAAACATAGAAATTTAATGTGCACATGAGAGAAGAGGAGAAACACATCAAAAGCATGAAAGAAGACAACAAAACTTGATAACGGAGTTCGTCCAATTTGGACTACGTCTCCGAGCCCTGCTCGATCAATGGGGAGGCCTTCATTAAGTGGCATGAAAAAGAAGAGTACAAGCATCAGTTACAAAAAGAAGTTTTATACCTCCATACTGAAAAATGGCCGAAAAATGCAAAACTCTGATGTAGAAACGGACAACACCATTGCATTTGTGGCGTTGAGAAATGCTGAAACCATATAAAATTTGTCAAAATCTGACAAAGTAAAAATCTGATTCACCTGCAAAATAACCTACCTCGAACTACATGCGCTCTCCTCTCTGCCTCGGCGCACTGATGAACTAAGTTTAAATAAAAAATGGGCTGGCGAACTTCTCAAGGACTCCGTTAGGCGGAGTGATTACTAATCCATTTATTACAGAGGAGGTCAGGCTGTCAAACCCCGCCCCCTCCCTTTTTTTACATAACAGAATTATTAAGTGGGAAGGGAGGTCGGGCTAGGCCCGCCTTGGGCGGCCCGCCCACCTCACCTGTCCCTTCTCCTTCTGTGTTGTATCCTTTAATTGGGCGGTGGTTGGATGTTGGGTCCACGCCCCAAGGGGCGGCCCACGCATGTATGGTAATGACCCCGCACAATGGTTCCGTGGTATGGGGGGAGAGGTCGGGGGTAGTGGCCTAATACATTATTTTGATAAGGTTTTTTTTTAATCATTTTTTTGTTATTAAAACAATATGGCGGATTTTAAAAATCTTGATTTTTGACTGAAGGAGACATTTTAACGAGGCGACAATTTCGCCCGGAATCTCGCTGGATTCCGTTTGCGAGAAAAAGTCTAAATTGTGTCTCCATTAATCCTGCCCAGTCAGCAAAAGTCAACCCAACTTTGACTACCTCTATCTTCCTCATCCGGACTCGGATTGGAGTGTCGTTCACACCATTGGATCAAGGCGACAAGCACTTCAATCTGATGTCAAGTTAATCGTTTTTCCGCCACTTTGAATTTTGAGGCCTTTTCATGCCACTCATGTCTGGAGATCCACCTGGATCATGCTCGCATGTCAGGCTTAAGGGTGCGACTAAGTTGCTATAATCGCTCGCATGAATCCTTCTTGCAACCAGGACTTAAATGATGGAATCTCAGTTGATCGAAGATTTTTCTCAGTGACCATAGGGTTCGACAGTTGACTACAAATAGTAACAATTCATTAGACTTCAGAATCAATTTTTTTAGTATAAGCTTTGTTGGGTCCAATTATGGATATTGTAGTTGTTTTTTCTAGTTAGTTACATAGATGAAGATATGGATCATTGTACTCTCTTTTGCTGAATCATCTGATGACAATCTAAGAAAAAGAAGAATTTGAAAGGGTGTTCCCCATAGTGGGTTTTGCCCTAGTCTCCATGTGTGAATGCTTTTCTTCTATTGTTCCTTTATGTTTCGTTGCATTGTTGATGATGATATTGTTCTTTCTATATAGTTGCATATGTTGTTGAATAATGATGTAAATCTGAATGATGTTATGGGGTGAACTTAATGTGTTAATGAAGAAATGCAATTATCAAAGCAAAGAACAATATAGCCCTATGAAAAATTAACATGAAGGAATGTCCCATCAGTATAAATGGGCTAGATACATATACATATTTAAACATAATACCACAAGGATCATATGATTGCCTAATTGACATGGATTGGATGGAAAAGCATCATGCAATACTAGACGGTTACAACAAAACATTTACTTGCCTCAATGAAGGGCAACAAAGGCAATTGCAAGGAATACCAAGGCCAATTTCTATTGAGGAAATATTAGCTATGCAAATGAAGAAGGATTTACGAAAAAAGGTGTTAAATTTATGCAGCGCACATGAAGGAGATGGCTAAGGATCAAGCACCAAGCTTGGGTAACCATCCAATATTTAAGGAATTTGAAGATGTGTTTTCAGAAATTCCAAGGTTACCACCTAAAAGAGACATTGATTTTCTCTATAGACTTGATCCCTGGAGCTGCACCGATGTACAAAACACCATATAGGATGAGCACAACAGAACTGAAAGAGTTGCAAAAATGTAGCTAAAAGAGCTCTTAAGAAAAGGGTATATACACCCAAGTGTATCACCATGGGGTGCCTCGGTCTTAGTTGTTAAAAAGAAGAATGGTACACTAAGATTGTGCATTGACTTTCGTCAGTTGAACAAGGTCACAGTCAAGAATAAGTACCTATTGCCCAAAATGGATGATTTGTTTGACTAGCTCAACGAAGCTAAGGTATTTTCTAAAATTGATCTAAGATTAGGGTACCATCAGGGAAGGATTAAGGAAGAGGACATCAGTGAAACAACATTTCAAACTCGATATGGGTATTACAAGTTCATAGTGGTACCATTCGGGCTACTATCTAATGCAATAGGTGGTTTTAAGTGCCTCACAAATGGTATCTTCCGAAATTATTTAGATAGGTTATTATTGTGTTTTTGGATGATATCCTCATATATCCCAAAACCGAGGAAGAGCATGAACAGCGTTTAAGGATGGTGCTTTAGGTACTTCGAGAGGATTAGTTATATGCCAAACTCAGCAAGGGCTCATTTTATCATAAAAAAATTCATTATTTGGGTCATATTATTTCAGAAGAAGGGATAACAGTGGACCCAACAAAAATTAAAGCAATTAAAGAGTGGCCAACACCCAAAAATGTGGCATAGGTAAGGTCTTTAATGGGTTTAGCAAGTTATTACAGAAGATTCACTGGAAGGTTCTCGAGGATAACCTATCATATTACTTCCTTACAAAGGAAACGTGCACAATTTGACTAGTCTCATAAATGTGAAGATGCCTTTCGACGTTTAAACCAGTTGTTAACAAGTGCACCACTATTGAAGATAGTTGATCCAGATGAAGACTTTCTTGTGTGCACAAATGCATGTAAAGGACTTGGAGGAGTTTTCATGCAGAACGTGCACGTGATATGTTATGAGTCCAAAAAGCTCATGAAGCATGAAAAGAATTATGCCACTAATGATCTGAAGTTGGCATCCATTAAACATGCCTTGAAGATGTGGAGGCATTACCTCATGGGAAAGAGTTTTTAGTTAAGAATTGACCACATTGGGTTAAAGCATTTGTTTGGATAACCAAATTTAAATGCCAGACAAATCAAAAGGTTGGAATTTTCGGTTGATTGGGATTTTAAAATTAAGAACATAAAGGGGAAGGAAAATAGAGTGTTTGATGCACTCAACAAGAAGGTGCAGGGAATGCATGCAACAACCATAACCAATGCAAAATATTTAAAAAACAGAATTTGAGGTTGGGAATTCAGATCAACAATACATGGAAATAAAAAGCAACCTACAGCAAGGTGAATGCAGCGCAAATACAAGGATTATGAAACGAAAGAAGATGGAGTTCTTTTATATAAAGGCAAGATCTGTATCAAATTCTCATAAGCTAAAAAATTTAGTGTTGAGTTAGATGCATAGAGTGCCTTATGTTGGGCACCCAAGGTATCAAAAGATAATCTCAGCAATCAGAAAACAATACTTTTGGCCAGGTATGAAAAAAGAAGTGACTAATTATATAGCCAAGTGCGTGGAATGCTAAAAGGTTAAAGTTGAGCATAGGCACCCAGTAGGGTTGCTACAACCAATACCCATTCTTGAGTGGAAATGGGAAATTGTTTCCAAAGATTTCATTACAAATCTGCCCAAGACAGAAAAGCAACATGATTCCATCATGGTTGTGGTAGATAAACTCACCGAGGTTGCTCATTTCATTCCAAAAAAAGTCAACACATAAGGTAGCCAATGTTGTTGATATTTACATGAGGAAAATTACCAGGCTGCATGGTGTGCCCAAGGCAATCATTTCAAATAGAGACCCCAACTTTATGTCTAATTTTTGGGTAAACTTATTTAAGGGATTTGGGACTAATTTAAATTTTAAAACGGCATACCATCCAAAGTTGGATGGTGAAACAAAAAGAGTTAAACAAGTTATTGAAGACATGTCAAGGATTTATGTGATGGACAAACCATCAAAATGGGAAGAATATTTTCACCTAGTGGAGTTTGTTTATAATAATGAGTATCAAGTATCTTTGAAGATGAGGCCGTTTGAAGCCTTGTATGGTAGGAAATGTTGGCAATTTTGTGTTGGCATTGATGTCAACAATGATCTACTAATGCATTGTTTGGCAGAGCTTTAATATGACTATCTAATAGATTTCTTATGCAAGACAGTGTAAGTATGAAGACTCTAATGTTGAATGTATAACAACTGATGATGCAGGGCATCATTTACGTTAGCGTGTCCTATCAAGTTTGTGTAATTACACTAAGAAGTATTGTACAAATTGCATAAAATATGCTAGGTGGTAGCTTGTAGCCCACGTAGATGTTGCCAAGGAGTGAAAACAAAAAAATTACATTGTCTAATGCCTCAAAAAACATGGTCTCCACTGGTGTTATTCTCTTGTGGTTTTGCATCAACTTGATTCCCATCAAGTTTTCCATAGTAAATCCCCCCGGTATTGAGGAGTCGACTTGACTCAGTCAAGAAGATCGTTCGCTATATAATCAAATGATGCTTGGCACTCGTGAGGTACGTGTGCAATTCAGGATCAAGTATTCCATGGTGTTTCTCCTCTAATTTGATGCGGGCATGGAAGGAAGATTTGTTTTGATGTGTTCATATGATTAATGGTGGTGTCTTCTTTGATCTGGAGCAATCAAGCACAACACATCATGTGATCCAAAAGATTTTGGAGTGGTTTGAATGGTGTCTTTCCTTTGTTCTAGTACAAGTATGAATAATCAATTTGGTGCAAGAATGAGTTATTAAAGCAAGGTCGTAATCCAATGCGTTGATGAAAATAAAGGTACCAAAACATTATAAAGTACTAGGAGGCTCATTAATTGAGGGGGACCACATGAGGGAGGGGCTCAAGTGGGGGACTTGATCTCATCCATTAGTCTCATGGGCTGAGATTTAATGCTAACCCTTGATTTCAAGGGTTAGCATTCTCCTCACTTTAGATGACAAAAAGGGAAAGAGGAGAAAGAGAGGCTCATTTTATTCCCATGAGACTTGAGGAGAGGAAAGCGGGAGCAAGGAGGAAGTTCTAATTGCAAAGAAAGAAGGGCAACGTACAACTTTAAGAAGAACGTGAGTTTTCTCCCTTTTATCGACATGCATCCCGAGAGTTTTGGGCTAGGATTTTGGGCAGAGTCTCCAAGGATTTTTGGCTGAGATTTAAGCCAGAAGTCATTGCAAATTTGTGGAGGAGCTGAGTGTGATACTCAATGTATTTCTTGTGTAATTAGGAGTTGTTCAAACCTCTGATTCTTCAACCACAGTTCAGTCAACAGGGTCAAGAATCTAGGAGAGAATCAGCGCAAATTTTGGGGGATCTAGAAGCATGTTTTTTGAGGCAGTGTAGAGGAAAAAAATTATGAAATAGTTCTATTGTGCCTGGCACAAAATTCTAGGCACTATCAGTGGTTTTTGTGCACAAAATTCAAGGCATATTACAACCGTGTTTATAAAGGTGTGGGGGCTCAAATTTCTATGTAACTTGGCAGTGACTTCATCAAGCAAAAAGGGAGATAAGTTTGATTTTATCTCTGTTGTATAAATTTTCCTTAAGAGCAATTAAATCCTCCTTTAGAACTGGTTTTCCCCTTATGGGCTTTTCCAAGGTCATTAGACCAAAATCCCTATGTAAAAATTGTGTGTGTGTGCTTGCATTTAATTCTTGTATCAATTGTGAAAAGTCAAAAGAGTAGTCTTATGTTTCACACTGAATGCATGTTTAACATTTATATCAGCTACATGTAATGTTGGGTTTGGGCATTAAACTTCATGCAAAAAACTTGAAACTAGGTTGGGTCTACAGTAAACAAAAAAAAATTACATGGTATCAGAGCCTAAGGGGGTTCAAGTCTGAAGTTTTCATCAACTGATAAATGAGACCAGCAAGCAAATTTCTGCCATATTAGTGAACGGCAATCATATAAAACCTCATTCGAAAACCCAGAGATTTGTTGGTTGAGAGGGAGGAAGATTGCCTAGTAACATATTTGCTCCTTTGTGTTGGTTGTGAGGGTCATGGCCACTGGTTTGAGGGTGGAGGACAGATTGAGTGGGTTGGGCCCTGAAAAGAGGATTTTACTTGAATTAGTTGAAGAGTGGGACATGGTGGAGAGTCTTGTGCAACCTCATACTGATCCAACTCAATTGGTGGACTTCAACAAGAAGAATGTGAAGGCAAGGAGAATCATCCTTGATGCCATCAAAGACCACCTATTCCCTCATGTGACAGGAATGAAGTTTGCCTATGAGATGTGGGATTCCCTTGTCACATTACACCAGAGTTCCAATGAGAACAAGAAGATGGTGTTGAGGCAAAAGCTAAGAAACACCAAGATGACCAAGATCGACAGTGTGACCTCATACCTCACCAAGATCTCACAGGTGAAAGATGAGTTGGCTACCGTGGGAGAGGCTATCCCTGAGGACCAGTTGGTCAGGATTGCACTAGATGGTTTCACCCAGAAATGGGATGGATTCATACATGGCATTGTGGCGAGACAACATTTTCTATACTGGAGGATGATGTGGGATGATTTCATCCAAGAGGAGTGCCAAGGCTAGTGGTCAGTGTGGTGGGAGAGGCTATCCCTGAGGACCATTTGGTCAAGATTGCACTAGATGGTTTCACCCAGAAATGGGATGGATTCATACATGGCATTGTGGCGAGAGAGCATTTTCCATACTGGAGGAGGATGTGGGATGATCATCCAAGAGGAGACCAAGAGGAATGCCAAGGCGGGCAGTCAGTGTGGTGGAGGAGATAAGGAGGACAATGTTGTCCTTGCAACTGAGGGAAGAAGGCCAAGAAGAGGTTTTCTAGTGGAGCTAAGCAGAAGAAGGGGAAGCAAAAGGTGAAGGAGAAGGACATAAGCAAAGTGGAATGCTTTGCTTGTGGGAAGATCGGTCACTCTAGTTTTAGTGTCCCAACAAGAAGGGCAAGAAGAAGAAGGGAGTTGTAGCTTCAGCAGAGGACGAGTTCACTTCCAAATTTAACACAAAGTTTGCCTTAGTGGTGAGTCTAGCCACTCATGTCACATCTTTCAGTGTGTGGTTGGTAGACAATGGAGAATCTTGCCATATGATTGGAGTGAGAGAGCACATCACGAGTCTTTGAGAGGATGATATTGACTTGGAGGTTGTGCTTAGAGATAACTTCAAGGTCAGAGCAGCAGGAGTGGGGACAATATCATTTGAGAGGGAGTCATTACCTCCTCTAAAAGTGATAGATGTTCTTTAAGTTACCAGGCTAAAGAAAACTTGATATCAGTCTCCGATATTGAGGACAGGGGGTATGAGGTGGTGTTCCAAGGAGAACACCTTAAAGGATCTAGTATCGAGTATACTCGTGCAATTGGAGTCTGCAACGGGAGGCTATATAGGTTTATGTTTCAGCCTACTAGAGCCTTGGTGGCACAGACCAACAGCAATGGGTTGTGCGAGATATGGCACAAGAGGATAGCCCATTTGCACCATGGAGCTGCATTCAAGATGTTGAGGGCGAGGGTTACTAGTTTACATGAGTTCAATATTGAGCATCTGTTATGCATATAATTCATAACAAGTGAATAAATAAAACAAATATAAATATTAAATAATCAAATATTAATTACGTTAAATAGTCATTAAGTTAAGTGAAAAGGCATGTCTAAAAAGACATGCCCATTCACGAAAGGACACCTACTTAGGTATATAAATGCGGGTCCTCATTGTAACATTCATCACTTATACATACATACATACATATATATATATATATATATATATGTTATTAAATACCTCTTGTGTAATTTTACGACATCAAGTCAACAAGCTATCAGTTTTTATGCTTCAGTGTCATGAAGTATGTAGGGGGTATGCTTTGGGAAAGTACACCAAGACACCTTTCCCGAGCAGTGACAGCATAGCTGCAGATATCCCAGACATGGTACACTCTGATGTTTATGGTCCTATGTCTCATGTATCATTGAGTGGGTGCGACTACTATGTGATTGTCATTGATGACCACTCCAAGGAGACCTGGATTTTCCTTCTGAAGACCAAGGATGAGGTCTTGAAGATGTTCCAAGAGTTTAAGGCTCTTGAGGAGAACCAAACGGGGAAGATGATCAAGGTGTTGAGATCAAATAATGGGGGTGAGTATACTACCAAGGAGATGAGGGAGTTTCATAGTAGCATGGACATCAAGAGGGAGTACATGGTGCCTTATAACCCCCAGCGGAATGGGGAAACAGAGAGGAAGTACAAGGCCATATTGGGTGTAGCTAGAGCTATTTTGCATGATTAGAGATTACCTTTCTTCTTGTGGGCCAAGGCGTGTAACATTGCAGTGTATTTGCAAAACAAGAACCCACATAGAGTCTTGGGGAGCAAGACTCCTAAGGAGGCTTTTTCTGGGAAGAAGCCTGAGACTGGGCACATCGGGATTTTTTTGGTAACCCACTGCAGAGAAGTGTATCCTAGTGGGTTACAGTGAGACTAGCAAAGCCTACCATATATACATTCTTTCACTCAGGAAAGTTGTCATAAGGCAGGATGTGAGATTTGAGAAGAGGGCCTTGAGGAGGTCTCGGGAGGTTGAATGAGTAGAGCAGTAGGCTCCTCAGCAGGGGGCCACACCATAGATATCAGGATCTTCAAGTGGTACACCAGGATCAAGAAGATCACGTTCTTCAGGGGTGACAATTTTACAGAGTATGATATCACCGAGTGCATGATCTCATAGTCCAGGATCACCACAGACCACAGGAGGGCCTTCCTCGTCAAGAGGAGAGGCTCCAGATGAGGACTTTCCCATTCCAGTTGAGGAGGCTACTATAGGGAAGAGGGAGCCAAGATGGCTTCGCGAGACCCTAAAGGAAGCACAGGAGGCAGTGGGGAAACCCAAGTGATCAGTGAGGGAGAGCAGACCACCAGAGAGGTTGAGTGGTTATGTGGCGGATGTCATGTCAAACTTTGAAGCTTTAGATCCCAAGTTCATGTTCATCTATGGCGGATGGAAGAAGTTGCTTTAGATCCCAAGTTGGTGAACCCCACCTTGTATCGTCAATTGATTGGTTCCTCGATGTGTCTGGTCAACACTAGACCACATATTTGTTTCACAGTCAACATATCGAGTCTTTTTATGATGGACTAGACTATGTCAGGGCATAGTGGACTATGGTCTAGACTATGTCAGGGTGATGGAGTTGGATTGATTGGTTGCACAGACTCGAATTGGGTTGGCAATGCTAGTGATAAGAAGAGTACTTTTGGGTGTTGTTTCTTGTAGGGCTCAGCAGTTGTGTCTTGGTTCAGCAGGAAACAAAGGTCAGTGGCACTGTGCAGCACAGAGACAGAGTATATGGCAACGAGTCAGGCAAGTTGCGAGGAACTTTGGCTTCGTAAGATGCTACATGGGTTATTTGTTCAAAAGCTGAGACCATAGTTTTAAAAATTGAAACCAACGACTGGACAGGTCCACCTATCAAACCGAGTTTCAAATTGGGACTGGTCAAATCTCAATGAACCAGTCTTTAAAAAAATACATGAAAATAATAAGTTTTAATGAAAAAACTATTTTTAAGATTTAAAACCATGATTCCAAATCAATAGAGATAAAATATGCAAAGTTTGCTCATCTATATACAAAGAAAGGTGAATATATCACATTGGCACCGACTGCAATACATATCAGCAACATAATACATAATCAATGAGGCTATAAATGGCCTCTAGAGTCCAAAAACAACATTATAAGCTATGGGGTCATTGGCCTACTACAAGTCTACATATCAGTGATCAAAACGATCACTCCTCATCATGATCAAACTCATCACCACTACTAGACAAGGGATCATGAACATGAGATTCATAAATAATCTGGCTAAGTGTTTGAGGACTCCTAAAACTCCTCTGCAACCTTAGCATAGTGGTAGTAGTAGTAGCAAAAATAGACATCAAAACTACAAATCACTGATGAATGATCACTCATGAAACTCATCACTTCATCACTGATTCAGCGCTACTAAAAATGGGATCATAGGCAAGAGATACATAAACATTATCTCACTCAAAGTCTTCAGACTTGGATTTCTCAACCTTATAATATGATAGAAATTGAAGTTTAGCATTCGTAACTAGTGATTTTGGTTTGAGTGAAGGGTTCATCTCCTTAGCCTTATAATGTGATAGAAAAAGCTTAACATCCCTAACTAATTATTTTCCTTTGAGTGAAGGGTACATTATTGTTAAGGCCATGGTAGAGGAGTTCAACAATCAATACCACCAACATCAACAAAGTTCAAAAATCAATGCCACCAATATCAATGTTCCTAAAGGGCTTTATGCTCTTGATCAAACGCCAATCTCATACCCTCGTGCATGATAGAATCAAATGAAAACATTGAAAACCCCCAAACCATGAAATCCTGCAAACCATTAAGTCTGTTGAATTTTGAGTGGACTCTAAAATTCTAGTTTTTCCATATGAAATCCAACGAGGTTGAAACCACTCTCAAACATCCCCAGTCATTTCATGGTAATGTTAAAAAATTAAGTAAAAGGATGAAAATGAAAAATAAAGGAAATGTCACTTTTACTTTAAGAATTTAACATTACCATTTGGCATTGATTGCTTGCTAGGGTTGATATGTGTGAAGCAAATGAGAGGGGAAGCATGCTTTTCTTAGACAGGTTGTTTTTGGAGGGAAACAACCCCAAATTTCCCTCAAAACAACATCAAAACTTACAAAACTGCAGTCTGTAGGGTTTGTAGCTGTCATGGCAATTAACCAGCCGGTTTGGGCTGGTTTTTGTGGTTTTTTGGCGAAATAGGCCCATAAAACAGGTTTTTTGTCCGGTTTGACCCGGTCGTCCAATGAATCGGGCAATTTGACTGGTTTCCAATTCAAGCCAACTAGTTTTTAAAACTATGGCTGAGACCAACTATGATATACTGTGACAATTAGTGTTATATCAAACTCTCTAAGAATCTAGTATTTCATGATTGGTACCACTTCATAAGATACTAGGTTCAGAGGGTAGTTGTGAAGCTTGATTATATATCCATTAATGAATAGGTAGCAAATATTCTCACATATTTTTCAGAGACAGAATGGGAGTGGTGAGAAACACCCTCCACAATAAGAGGGAGTGTTGAAAATAAGGGTACCAAGGAGGTCTTCCTAAGTGCATTTGTCCTTTTGGCCTAGGAAGACACTTTAATGACTTTTAGTCTAGGGGCATTGTCATGGAGTAGAGTTACTTTTTATGGGTGATGTACTATGTACTTTAATATATTAAAGTCACAAGTGTTATAAAGTGACTTTATGAGAAAAGTACAAAGTACACTTTATAGTATTAGATGATGAAGGCAAGTTCATTTTAGAACCAAAAGGAATTGTTACCACCAGGGAAAAGAAATTACTATCTCAAGTAATTAAAGAGTACCTTATCCAGTGGAAGAATCGACCAGAAGAAGAAGCCTCTTGGGAGACAAAAGCATTTCGTCAACAACACCCGTCGTTACGTATGATTTGAGGACAAAGCATCTTTTCAAGAGGAAGGCAATGTTATGTAAAAATTTAAGAAGTTGTAATTATAGGTTAATTAGGCAAAAGGGCATGATCAAAAGATCATGACCTTGCACCAAGAGGCACCCAAGGCAATATATAAGACACAATAAAAATATATATTTATGTCTATTATTGAGCTGTATGCTCCAAAGAGTACATAGAAGGCTCGTGAGGGCGATGGAACTCCTCGAATCCATAATTTTGTTGGTTGGAGGCTACCGGGTTTAGTAACTTGATTGTGTGAAGACCTGGAAGAGAACCTGGTAGACCCGTGAGGGTAATGGAACTACTAGAACCCATGGGACTACTGGTTGGAGGCTGTCAGGCTTGGTACCTTGGTTGGCGGTTGTTGGTACTGAGCTTGTACTAGGATTTGGGCGAGTTGATGCCCATGGAGTCAAAGCCCTAGATGAGGGGTGACTCGTTGAAAGAAAACGAATAGCATGGTTTGGTGGAACGTCGAAGACCTGCAACCAATTGGACAATTAAAAGATAAGTATTATCTTCTATATTTATTCCCGCTGCAAATGTTATATATGTTAATGAAACGTATCTATACGTTAACTGAAAGAAGATAATTATGATATTAGTATGCATTGCATTATGTAAATTATCAAGTAAGAATTTCCCAAAAAGGGGGAATAAATCGACAAGAGGTCGAGGTATGTTACAAGATGTCCCAAATAACTCATGATGTGGTCTCTATTGATTTTTGCCCATGTTGTTGCCTTGGAGGACAACGAAATTTGGCATGTTGCTTCTATTCCATAGAGAGATTCCTTTATATTCACAGGTGTTCATCATTCATTATAAATCAAGATGGTGTGATAACATGGATGATAAGTTCTTTATAGATGATAATGGTTGATTAAAAGATTGTGGCAAGTAGACATTTGGTAATTGCATAGGGAGTCAACAAGTAACAATCTAAACACTTTCCTAGTAAAGAGGGAATGTTAACTTTTGAGGTTACTCTAAAAGTGTTTACACCATGCTTGGAGTGCTTCATAATATTTGGGGTAAATGGTGTATGGTCAACCCCTAGTTGTCCAAGAATGATTAGCACATGATAGATAGTTGTTGATGGATTTGCAAAATTGATAGCTTGCTCCATGGATGCTTGACCTCAAATGGTCGCTAGCTTAATGTTCTTCCCTTAGGAATTAGAGTTCTCAACAGTTTGGTGGATGCCCTTCTTGGGACCCCAAGAAAGATACACTTGCTTAGAGAACACCCCACATGGGATGAGGAGCATTGTGCAACTTTGAGGAGGGCATCAAGGCCTATATGGCATGTGGTAGATTGGATTCCTATTCAAAGGAATGGAGATGGGGACATAAGGAGCTTCAACAATTTTCACACAAGGATTGTTGACCTAGTGGAGTATATTACTTAGAAGGTCAACGAACTCTGTGAAGGCTTGATATGGAGGGGATGTGAACTTACCTTGCATAACTACATCACCTTGTAACCATTATTTTGCATAACATTTCCTTTGACACATGTACTTTACAATGTACCATATCCCTTATGTTGGCCTACAAGTGCTCATTGTCTAATGCCCACATTGTATTGTTTGTCTCCCTTACTTCTCATATAAATAGAGCAATGAGAGAGTCGCTAACTTAGTGTTCTTCCCTTGGGAATTAGAGTTCTCAAGAGTTTGGTGGACACCCTTCTTTGGGGCCCCAAGAAAGATAACCTTGCTTAGAGAACACCCTACATGGGATGAGGAGCATTGCGCAACTTTGAGGAGGGCATCAAGGCCTATATGGCATGTGGCAGCTTGGATTCCTATTCAAAGGATTGGAGATGGGGACATAAGGAGCTTCAACAATTTTCACACAAGGGTTGTTGACCTAGTGGAGTACATTGTTTATAAGGTCAACGAACTCTTTGAAGGCTTGATATGGTGGGATGTGGACTTGCCTTGCATAGCTACATCACCTTGTAGCCATTATTCTGCACGACATCTCCTTTGACACATGTACTTTACAATGTACCATCTCCCTTATGTTGGCCTACAAGTGCTCATTGTCTAATGCCCACACTGTATTGTTGGTCTCCCTTACTTCTCATATAAATAGAGCAATGAGAGAGTCTTTCCATCAATATATATTCATTCACTCACTTATATTCACTCTTGTGACTAGATGTGACCTAGGGGAGAGTGCACAATAGCCTCTCTCTCTCAATAGCCTCTCTCTTTGTCTCTCGCGTCATTATGGTTTCTTAGTTTTCAAGCATTTTTAAGGTTTACAGTTAGGGTTTATACTTTAGTTATTGGAGATTTTGTGATAATACTCTAAGGTGGAATAGTAAAGAAAAGGACGTGAGGACATCTTGCCTTGGAAGGTATGTTGGTATAGTTATGGACCATTAGATCTTCATGCTTCCTTGTTCTTTGTTGATTTGCCTTAGGTTTTGCAAAGCTGGAAGGATTTGTGCTAGCCTTCAAAGAAGGCTATGGTATGCACATGTACTTCATCTTGAGCATATTAATGAAGGTTCCAGCACTCCAAAACTTTTGCAACTTCCAAATTTGATTTTCAACTATATATCAGTGTTGCACACATCGCGATCGGGATTTAATCGACGCCGGGAAAAAAGCGGAAAAAATCGTTAAAATCAGGAAAAAATCGGAAAAAAGCGGGAAAAAATCGTTTGGCACAAAAATATTCATTTTTTTTCAATTTTTTTCAATTTTTTTAATATCTAAACCATCTACAACATAAAATAACTACATTGACACATAAATATGATAAAAAAACTAATATATAAGATGTTTAATATCATTTCTAGCGCTAAAATCACACATAACATTGAATCATGTCCTGAATAGTAAGTCCTGAGTCCCAAGTCCAACTCAGCCTCAAAATATCAACAAAAAATATGATAATGTATCTCATCATGTCATAATGTCATATACAATAAAATGAAAGTCTAATCCTATTGATTTCCTCTGCCCCTCTTGCGAGAAAATGGCACAACTTTCTCTTTCCCTCTAGATGTAGAAGCTGGTGCCTGTGGTGGTGGAAATGGCAGTGGAGTCTGACGTGCTCTAGAAGCTGAAGAACTAGTAGTAGCAGCTACAGGAGGCTGAGGTGGACGGAGACCACGTCCTCTACTGGTGGTAGTGGTAGCCCGGGTAGCCCGGGTAGGCGGTGTCACCTCCTCCTCCTGCTCCTCCAACTCCTCCTCCTACTCCTGCTCCTGCTCCTCCTCCTCCTCCTCCTCCTCCTCCTCCTCCCCCTCCTCCTCCCCCTCATCCTGCACTAACCAATCCTCAGTGGGATCCATGAGAGGCCTCTCGGTCTCAACCCTCCATTCAGCAGTGGTGTCAATCCCATCCAATGAGATGGCTTCCGTATCAGGTGTCTTCTCTAGTTGTTTCACCCACAATCGAAGATTGTAGTAGACATAGACCATGTCATTAAGTCTATGGGACTCCAACCTGTACAAAGTTCATGAAATAATAAATTAATAATTAATATTATAAAAAAAATATTGTTTAAAACTTTAATGAATTCAAAAATTTATTTGGAAATTTGCAATATTTTAAATGTTTAAGTGTTAACCTATTGCGCTTCTTGTTGTGTATTTTTTCAAATACACTCCAATTGCGCTCACATCCCGAGGAGCTGCATGTTTGGCTGAGGATGCGTACGGCAAGATTTTGCAAAAGGGGTACTCTGCCACCATACATCTTCCACCATGCGTCTACAACAAAATTACAAAGAAAATTTTAAATAAACATAAGAAAAAAATGGAATTTGAAGAAACAATGAAATTTGAAACAAAGTTACAAAGTACATACTACAAACTAAAAAATACCTGGCATTTTAACCGTCCTATCAATGACAGCCATCTCAAAGCCAAATGTGCCAGCTGACAACTTATATTGCTCAATTTGTCTAGAGACCTCCATACGTTCTTCTGGAGTTCTCACCATCTTCTGGACACAGGTTAATAATCCTTCCACGACCTCAACATCAAAATTAAACCCACATGCATAAGAAAATGCAGGGTTCAGGAAAAGGCCAGCAGCATGAATGGGACGATGGAGTGTGTTGTTCCATCGCTCATCAATGACGTTCCATAGAAGGAGTTGTCTTTGGAACCCATCATCTCCCTTGTCATCATAGTAGGACCGAATGGCTTCTTTGGCCCTGTCCATGGCTTCATACAAATAGCCCATTGCGGGCTTCTCAGCATCAACCAACCGAAGAACCTTTACCAAAGGTTCTGTAACAGCGCACACCTCCTGCACTCCCGCCCAGAAGTCTTCCTGGTATGAAACTAGTCTGCAGACGGCCTCTCCTTCTGGTTTGCGGCTCATTGACGAAGCACGCCACTCCTCTGAAAGAAACATTCTCTTCAAATCCCACATAGAATTCAAGAGGGATTGAAGAGATATGAAACTCGTCGCAAACCGTGTAATGGCGGGGCGCACCAACTCTTTGTTGTTGGTGCATTTTCTCATCAAGCTAAGCACAGATGTGTGATTGTAAATAAATTTTGTGATGCTTTTTGATGAGTCAACAACCTCTTTGACAAAGGGAATTTTCCCAATGTCCTCTAACATCAAATCAATACAATGGGCAGCACAAGGTGTCCAAAATAAAGCAGGATGCCTGTCCATAAGCATTCTACCAGCAGCAACATAATTTGCAGCATTGTCCGTTATGACTTGGACAACATTTTCTGCACCCACCTCCAAAATAAACACATCCAGCAAATCACATAAAGTTTTTGCATCTTTGATTTGATGAGTTGCATCAACAGATTTGATAAACATAGTCCCCAAGGGACAACTAACCAAGAAGTTTATAAGGGTTCTCCCCTTTTGGTCAGTCCAACCATCTGACATAACAGTGCATCCTGTTTGTGCCCATGATGCCCTAAAATCCTCCAATCTTTGGGTGCAGTCACGCTTTTCATCTTGAAGAAGCCGGCCTCTGAAATCATGAAGAGAAGGGAGTTTGTACCCCGGGCCAACACTGGCAATAGCATCAACAGTAGGTTGGAAAAATGGATTATTCCTTATAATGCTGAAAGGAATATCACTCCAGAGGAGAAATTTTGTCATCAACTTGTCAGCTTTTTCTTTTTCAGTTCTTTTTAGCATTGAACCAATAGTTGGTTGTGAACCAGGTGTGGTTCGAGGAACAAAATATGATGATGCAGCTACCGGATTGACTAACGCTGCAGTAGAACCTGTGCCACTTGGCCCATTTCCTTCAGCTGACCTTTTTAGTTGCCTTTTGAGTTCTTCTTTGGCGTCTCTAGTGTGCTCTAATTCTCCCAATGCTCTCATGGCTTTTTGGATAATTTCAGCATTTGTCTTTAGACAGGGCCCCACATCACGTCCAGGGATTTGTGCAAGGTGGAACTTCAACCTGTACACCCCCCCGAATATTTCCTTTCCACACAACTTGCAATACAAGTTTTGTCTATCATTCGGAGTTTTAGGGTCACCATATTCCCAGAAAGGATCCAATTTCCTTGGCATGTTTGTTTTTGAATTTTGAATTTGCAAACCTATGGAAAAATAAGGATTAGGAAATAGGAATTTAGGATTACATAAATGATAATAGTAAATACAAATTACAATTTAGCATTTGCAAAATTACAAGCTAATTATTTCCAAAATCCCAATTTCTAAACCCAAGTTACCCAACCAAATGCCAAAAAACAATGAAAAATCAAAAAAAATAAACAATGTTTAAAGAAAATGAGAAAATAAAAATAAAAAATTGGTTCTCATAGTCATAACAAACAACCCATCCCAAATCAATGAAAAATTTCCAAAAATTCTTTAAAAACAATGAAAAACAAGGTTTTTATAGAACCAAAACAAAAAAAAATTAATCTACATACCTGGTTTATGGACAAATTGGTGATCTTGGCTTGGATTCCTCCTAAAATCGCTTGGATTCGCTCCCAAATCCGACGGCAACCCTCTCCCTCACTTCTTCTCCTCCTCCTCCGCGCGGACTGCTGAATGAAATAAAAGAAAAATCGATTTTCTATATAAAACGCCCGCTGCCCGCGCCTCTGGCGATTTTAACATAAAAAATCGTGATTTTTTCGAAAAAATCGCGATTTTTTCGATAAAAATCGCTATAAAAAAAAGTGGCGATTTTTATACATAAAAATCGCGATTTGAATCGGCTAAATGAAAAAATCGCGCTTTTACGATAAAATCGCGATTTTATCGCGCTTTTAACAACACTGCTATATATGTTCTTTATGGATTATTATTTACAATCATATAAGTCTTGTTGATTTGACATTAGTAAAAGGGAAATTGTTTAGTGATTTGATATCTAGGATAGAATACAAGGGGTTGATTTTACTAATGTCATACTTTTGTTGCACCACTATTATTACTGCTGCAAAAGAATATTTTTCAGATCTGCTTATTGACTGATATGTTGCCCTGATAGGGCTTAAACTTGTCACTTTGGTTTGGTTATCTTTTCTCTTAGAAATGCTCGGAAGTTTGGAACTTTGGGCTATTTGGAAGTGAAATGTTGTCCACTTTTCACTAATGTTTTGCACTTTGTTTTACAACAGCCCTAAGGCTGAATATTCGCACTACTAAGATTCAAGAAACCTTCTATGCTGAAGGTGAAATTTTTGTTTTAGATTGAACTTTGAATTCTAAGAAATTTCCACCAAATCAAGCCAACATTCATAAAATCAATATGGCAAATATTGCCAAGGAATATATTTTCGAAAACTTGACCAAATAAATGGTATAATTTTCAATGAAAGAGAATAGTCGTTACACACTTATAATATGATGGGATGGACAGGATGGACTTTGAAGTAGGAGAATTCGATCTCACCTACTAGAATCTTCGTTGTAGTAGCTCAAAAGGTTCCTATTTGAATCCTTCGGTAAGCATGATTTCAACTCCAAGTTTGTTTTCAATATATTCATCAATCTCTTGATAAGTACATACATTAATCTAGGACACATTATTCTCAAGTGTTATTGCATTTAGTCATGCCAAGAATGAAAACCCTAAGGCCTATTAAAGATGCTTTGATGTGGAGATTGTTGGGAAATTTGTTGGCCATGTTATTATTGGACCTTTCAAAAGTTATTTTTGAGAAACTACAGAGATTTCCTGTGCACTTTGTGCAGATGAGTTGAAAAGCGCAAAGACACTCCATTTCAAGGAAAGTCAATTTCTTAAGATCGTTACTAGTTTCGTAGATAACATTTCCATGCTAGTATATCTTCACTTTATGGCAGTTTGATGGTAGTATTACCAATCAAGTACTTGAAAATATGCAGTTTCTAATCTTTACAAGTATGTTGTCCAAAAGCTCGACATATGGTTTTTATTGCTTAAACTTGTTCAAAGGTACAATGGTGGGAATCCTCAAATTCTTCAGGAACCTTTTCAAACAACTCAATCAAAGAAAGCTTATATTAACATTTTTGATAAAGTGGATGTCGTAGGAAATACTTGCTTTGATAACAGTTTAGATGGTGATAATAAAGCAAAGAGAAATCATGCTTGAACCATAGTTTTAAAACTCAAACTCGGATTCGAACCGGCCAAGGATTGACTCCGACTCTAACTCCGCCTAATTGATTTCAATGAGTAGGTCTATGTAAAAAATACATTAAGTATTTATTTTTTTATGAAAACATATTTTTTAAAGATTTTCATTCATGTTTCCAAACTAAAAGCAATAGAATATAGAGAAAAGACAACATATGATCAAAGTATGCTCTTGAATATATCTATTATATCAAAATGGCACCTAGTACATTGTCCAATACATGTATAATATATAGATCAAAACAAAAACACATAACCAAGGAGGCTCTAAATGGCCTCTACAACAAAACATCACTAGTCACTACTACTACAGAAGCCAACATCATCTGGCTCAAGCTCTGAATCGAAGTCAGACGGGGAAACCCATGGTTCCTCATCTTCATCAACATCTCCAACTGCATAGTTGAAGATGTTGCTTGGCCATATGATGAGATGATTGATAATCAAATGTATTGCAAATTTTGTCATAAAAGAATTAATGGAGGTGGAGGGGGCATTCACATGTTGAAACAACACTTGGCTAGTATTAGAGGCCAAATTGTTCCATGTGCAGCACCAGCAAAAACAGATTGGAGAAATTAGGAAGGAGTTGCCAAAAAAATTTGAGAAGTTTGACGAAGAAAAAGCTAAGCAAAAAGAAATAGAGGTTGAAATAGGGAGGAAGAGGAGTATAAAACACATGATGGCTGCCAAGCACAAGTTTGATTATGAGTGCTCTTCTTCTATCCCTTACACTGATGCATCCAACCCCTTTCGCTATGTTCCTCCCTTTTTTAAGTCTATTCAAGAAAAGGGTAAGGGTAAAATTAAAAAGAAGGAAGTTATTTCACAGTCACACCCTCCTCTCCTCTGATAGTGCACATGGTCTTCAAGCTAATATAGAGGTCAAATGCAACCTACTTTAGATGACCATTGGAAGAAAGAATTGAGATAAATTGCAT
Source organism: Pinus tabuliformis (assembly GCA_031772625.1). NCBI lineage: Eukaryota > Viridiplantae > Streptophyta > Pinopsida > Pinales > Pinaceae > Pinus > Pinus tabuliformis. The sequence continues at coordinate 178,092,703 of CM062805.1, read as the reverse complement.
GTGATTACATTGTTAGATGGTGGTATGATGTTGAGATCCCCTCCAATGCTTCCCGTTCACCATATTATGAACCTATGTTTGATGCCATATTTGTTGTTGGAAAGGGCTTCAAAGGCCCTACTATGCATGAATTAAGGGGGCCTCTTTTGCGAAAAGAGGTTATGTCCATTGATGAATATTTGAAAGATTTCAAAAGCTCATGGGTGAAAACAAGATGCACCATCATGTCAGATGGATGGACTGATCAAAGGAACTATACCATCATATATTTTCTTATCTTTTGCCCACAGGGAACCATGTTTCTAAAATCAATTGATGCATTTGATAAGGTGAAAGATGCACGCTTGTTTTAGCATTTGGATGAGGTTGTTAAACAAGTGGGGGTGGCTAATGTTGTTCAGATCATCACAAATAATGCCTCTTGCTGGTAAAATGTTATAAGAAAACACAAAACCATCTTTTGGACCCCAAGTGTTGCACATTGCATAGACCTCATGCTTGAGGATATTGCCAAAAGCATAACAAAGTATATCTACAATCACTCATGGATTTTGAACCTGACAAGGAAAAACTCAGGGGGCAAGGATCTTCTTATGCCTACCATCATTAGATTTGCAACTCATTTTTTGACATTGCAATCTATGCTTTCCCAACATAAAAACTTACAGAGGATGTTTTCTAGTCATGAATGGAAACAGGATGGCAAAGATATAAGAAAGAAAGTTAATGAAGACATTTTTGGAAAAAGGCAGCAAAGTTTGTGAAGGTTGTTGAGCCACTCGTTAAGGTGTTGCAGTTGGTGGATGGGGAAAGATTGGCTATGGATTTCATTTATGAGGCTATGGATCAAGCAAAGGAGCAAATAAAGGCAGCATACAAGGATAAAGTGGCTAAGTATGGGCCCATTTGGGAAATCATTGATCAAATATGGAACAATCAACTCCATCGCCCTATACATGTAGCTGGGTTTTTTCTAAACCCAAGGTATCATTATAAAGCTCTAGAGGCAAAAGCTTTGACTGGGGAGGTTAGAGATGGATTGATTGAGTGCCTTGAGCGCATGGTCCCTAATGAGAGTGAGCAGTTGGAGATACACCAACAGATCACTTCTTTCAATAGAGCCACAGGTACCTTTGGCAAGAACCTAGCAAGGATTGCAAGGGAAGCAGATGATCCAGGTAAACAATTTCAATTTTCAAATTCTTATTTTGTTAAATTGTTTATAATTTGAAAGTTGGATATAATTTGTTGAGCTAACTCATTACTCAACTATGTTTTTTTGCAGCACAATGGTCGGAGGCATTTGGTAGCCATTGTCCTCAATTGCATAAGTTTGCAATCCATATTTCGAGTCAAATTTGAAGTGCTTCTAGGTGTGAGTGCAATTGGTCTGTCTTTGAGAGGATTCATACAAAGAAGAGAAACGTTTAGAACAAAAACGATTAAATGATCTAGTCTAAATGTCTAATAAAACCTTTAGCTAAGGCACAACCAATTGTTGAACAAAAGACCTAATAGAGATCCCATTGTGTTGGAAAATATTGATCCATCCTCAGATTGTGTAGCGGAGAGTCAACCAACAGAGTTTGACCCTAATGAGGATATTGATGTTGATTTGGATTTATAGATGGAGGCAATATAGACTGTTCAATTAAATGCAGATCCACTAGTACCAGCCCCAAGTCCTCGAGCTGCAGGCACTTCCTCTACTCAGCCACGACGCAGGCGCATAGCTCGTTTATCTCAGCGTTCAGTTATTGCGCCTGCAAGTGCTACTACTTCTACAATTCTGTGTTGCAAGGGTACCCACACCCAGGGGTGGGGTTCTCGAACCCGTCCCTAGTTCCCGCACCCAAGTACTGAATTCGGGTACTGGTTCTTCCCAGACGAACCCAGAAGAACCGGGTTCTTCCATGAAGAACCGGGTACTTCAAAAAAAAAAATTGGGTTCTTTTCCTTTAACGGGTTCTTGGGTTCTTGGGTTCTTCAGGTGCTTGGGTTCTTGGGTTCTTCGAGTTCTTTGGGTTGGGTTCTTCGGGTTGGGTTCTTCCGGTTCTTCCGGTTCTTCATAAAAAAACTATATTAAAAATATAATTAATAATATACAGTTGGATTAAGGTTAAGAACAAAGTGCATACATTTGTTGTAGGAGATAGATCACACCCACAGACAGAGGAGATCTATGCAGAATTGCAGTGACTGACAGGGTTGATGAAGGAAGCAGGGGATGTACCTGATGTGCACTTGATGCTGCATGATAAGAAACAGGAGCAGCTGGTAGTGATCATCACATGATGTGCAACAGGAGTGGTGGGAATCTGCATTGTTTTACAAAAGGAAGAAGCTTATATTTTGTTTGTGCTTTTCAGCAAGTTGTAAAGACCACTGAAGTCTCATCAAAAGCGCAAGAAGTGCATATGTCGTAATTGCCACTATTCTGCTAAGTTCATAAATGAGGTCACCATGCAGGAAACCGTCCTGAGTGATTTAATCCACTTCATTATTTCCTCAACTCTGTTTTTTTGGGATTTATATTGAGGCTTAAATAAAATAAGTTAGCTGGAAGTGCTATATTATTCTGTTGGTGTCTCTACAAAGGGAGTGGAGGTTTGAGGACTGTTTACTGTTTTCATGTATCATGCCAAAGGCTATATCTCCCTAGGGCATTTCTCAAGGACAAGAGCCCATACAACAAGTTTGAAGTAGCATGGGTATTTTCAAAAATTTTAGGTTGAAGTTACATCAAGATATTCAAGTGAACAAAAGATGTGAGTGGATTGTCGACCTCCTTGGATATATGATTGCAGAGAGCTTGTCTGGGCAGAATAGGGATCGGGCTTCAGTTAGAGACCCTTTTTCTTCCTTGGAGCTTCAAGTAATGACTTATAAATAGCAGTAAAGGCATTTTCAGAGACACTCTTGTTCTATTTTTGCTCATGATGAGATGTGTTGAAATTCAAATCTCACATAAATACATATAAGATGTAGATGTATGCACACAAATCGATGCATACACATAGACAGACATTAATGGACATAGAGAGAACAGACATTAATGGACATAGAGAGATGCACGCAAGAATTATAGTTTATAGTTGTAATGTAATATTCCAGACGCTTGCCAGCAAGCTGTATAATTGACTTTGTACTGATTTCATGTGTTTCATTTTTGGATGAAAATATGGTGCAGCTCTAAATTGAATAAGTTAATTGCATCAAGCAACAAACGTTATGCTTGTCTGTATAAAACAATAGTTAATATCTTCACTCTTTTTTATGGTAGCTAATACTGGGGACTTGTGTTTGAGGGTCAAACAGGTAACATAACAATTGAGAAAGGTCTGAAATTCTGTTGGATTTGGAAAATAAAATGAAAGATAAGCATAGGAAGAGAAATTGGAAGCATGGAAAAGGATGGACATTATAGCAGTGTGATCAGACAAACAATGATGCCTGCAATGTTAATATGGCAATATAGAGTTAGGGAACAAGTTTGACCTGCAAAACTGTATTTGATAGGATGCTTGCGTGGTATGCGGTTTCGTGGAACTCAATGACAGCAAGATATGCTGACCACAACTGTTGCATGGATGCTTTCCAATTTGTGGCAGAATGCTTTGGTTTGGCATAAATCCAAACCAGGTGATCTTCACTATTATTCTGAAGGCATGTGCCAGACTGCCATCAGATGAAAATGGTAAGCAGGTCCATTTATGCATTATCAGAATGGGTTTGGAAAAAATATACAAATTCAAATTTCATATATATTATTAATTATATTTTTTCAACTTTAATATATTTCATATATATTATTAATTATATATATATGAAATATTAATTAATAATATGCATGTTTAAATGATTATCATTAAAGTTCTTGTTTAAAATTTAAAGTTGAAAAAATATACAAATTCAAATTTCATATATATTATTAATTATAAATTTATAAAATATAATTATTAAAATTTAATATTATTATATTACCCGACGAACCCACGCACCCTGTTTCCAAAAATGCCGTCCCCGTCCCCGTCCCCGTCCCCACGTTTCCTGGCAACATAGCTACAATTGCAGTTGGAGATCTTGATGAAGAGGAGGAGCCATGGGTTTCCCTGTCTGACTCTGATTCAAAATTTGAGCCAGATGATGTTGGCTTCTCTAGCAATAGTGACTAGTGATGTTTTGTTGTAGAGGCCATTTACGGCCTCCTTGGTTATGTGTTTTTGTTCTAATCTCTATATATGACATGTATTGGACAGTGCACTGGGTGCCATTTTGATATAATAGATATATTCATGTACATACTTTGATCATATGTTGTCTTCTCTCTATGTTATAAAGCTTTTAGTTTGGAAACATGAACGAAAATCTTTAAAAATATATTTTTTCATAATAATAAAAAATTATTTAATGTATTTTTTAGAAAGACGAAGTCATTGAAATCAACTAGGTAGAGTTGATACCGAGTCGGAATCGGAGTCAGAGTCGACCCTCGATTGGTTCTGAATCTGAGTCCGAGTTTTAAAACTATGATCAAAAGAATCAACCAAGGATGCAAGATCTTACTAGAAACATTGAAAACTATGGGTGCAAATATGTTTTAGGGAAATACAACACAATGACAAACAATTTGACCAATTGGGCCATCGCCCTGCCAAAACAAACTTTGAAGCTAAAAGCAAAGGATGGCTCAAAGACCATCTCGCTATCTTATTTGTAAAAATGGCATATGATTCAAAAATCCAAATTCCAGTCATATTTATGTCCTTCATAACAAAGTTTGAAAAAAATAGCAAAGATTCAATCTCTTTAAAAACAGATCAATACTAGAAAATTCATATCTTGCAATCTTTTGAAGGGCTTGATACCATGATGGGCAGCAAAGAATAGCAAAGAATGGTTCAGAAACAATCTCACTCCATCCTCATCCATAAATTACTAAATTGTAAAATGATTCAAAGACATGAGAATTCCAGTCAAATACATGTTCTTCAGGACAGAGATCCAAAACTCAGCAATGATTCAAGCTCTTCGACAGCAGTCAATACTAGGAAATTCAGATCTTGCAATCTTTCAATAAACTACCATGACAGAATGAGGAAATGTAATGCAAAAGGAGAACCAGAGCTGGCAAGGACCAAGAGAGAGAAATGATGGCCCCTTTGCCAGTGGCAGTGTTCCTAGCCCCCAATAGATACATGCAGAACTTGGCAGACAAGAATGTACAAAGCGCAACTGACATTCCAAGTGACAAAATAGGGGTTTGTCTCCTGTACCATGTAATTTTTCACTCTACCGTGTATATTTTAGTTTTCTGGTCTAAATAGGCACAACTGAGTAATTGAGGAAGGATGACAAACAATGTAGAACAATGTAAACTATCCACCTAATAAACGGATGGGATGTATTCAACAAAAGATAGCAATACGTAAGGCTTCGGAGTTCAATTAAAGCTTGATAAAAGAGGAGTTATCAATGGCATGTCAATGACTACCACAAAGTTCACATCATTACAAAAAATAAAGTAGCAGAGCTAATGGGGCCAAGATTTTAGTTTCTTTGCAGAGGATCAGAGCAACATGTGAAAAAATAAATATTCGAAGAAGGGATGCCAAAAACTAAAGTGCTCATCGGGTGTGTGATTGTTTGCAGAAATTAGGGTTTTAGCAGAGCGGCGCGAAGGGAAAAAGAGCAATACATCAAACGCCAAAAAAAGGGCTGTAAAACGGAAGAACTAAAAAATTTGCATTAATAGAAAGTTAATAGTAAAAACGTAAAAGTTCTACCTATCATAATGTACTCACTGATTAGCCCTTGCTAGGTGCACGTCAGGGTGATTTTGATAGAACGGCACCTCTGCTGCAATGACCCATTGCTAGGCGCAAGTCCAGGTTTTGATAGAACGGAATCTCTGTCGCAGCAGCTCAACCAAAAGGGCCGCATTGATAGTGAAACGAACCGCTTCGAGCGCCTCACACATTTGTGCAAATTTTAATGCTTTAAAAAATAAAAAGGATATAGAGAAACAACTACTCTGTACTCCCCGGGACTCCCAGTTAATATGCTATAAGCTTTTGCAACCAAACCCTAACCCGCTTCCTAAGAGAATGCCCAAAAACTTATTTAACTGAAGGCAGCTGAGATACATTATGCAATGGAATTGTTAAACCAAGCTCATAACATAGGTACTAGGAGGCAGTCACTAAAAATACAATCAGGATACATAAAGGCAAGAACAGAGGAGAAAACGGCATTTGAATAGGTTTTGAATTTTGTAAGGAATACCTCCAGAAATTCCTCGGCATACGCCTGAGCAATCTGGTTCTTCAATTGGTCCATGATTTGCTCACTTGAAGGTGTTGAAGACGAACCCGGTGATGGTGAAGAGAACGGATCCATCCCTCTGTATGTATTTGGACCTCCACCTCTCTCGACTGCTTCACTCGTGTAGCGCCCTTACGAATCCCCTTCCAACTTGAAAAATGTTGCCGTCCGTTGCTCACCAATGTCTTCACTGCTTCCGGCTTCCTCTGGACATATATATAGTAGCAAGTTCAACCCTAGAAAGGAGCAAATCCCACCATGCTCGATTGGCATAGACTCACGGTCTCACCCTTTGTGCCACGTTAGGGTTGTGTGCTTGTTTTCTTATTTAGAGGGCTCAACTCGTCAAGCTCATGCTGGTATGATATCTTTCCCTATGCCTTTGTTAGGATTTGTATAAATGGAGTGTAGCTTTAAACGGCTAGATTATTAATCTTCAATGATGGAGCATTTAGCTTTGGATGGCTAGATTATTTATCTTCAATGATGGAGCATTTAGCTTTGAAGGGCTATGGAGTATTTAATTAGATAGTTGTTTAGTGTAATGTTGAGTTGGATTGGATCAAAGATGTTAGTTCCGGGAGAGGCTAAGTTATATTGAGTTTTTTAATACACATTCCTGAGTTGTTTTTAGAGTGATTTTTTGGATTTTTAGTGGAAAAAATTGAGGTGAAATTTTAATTTGTGCTATTTAACTAGTTTTTTCATTGTATATATAGATTCAGCACTCTGAAAAACTCTTAGGGCACTTTGATTATGTGAAGGTTACCCATCGAGCTTCTGATTTCAATAAATTCTTACGGGATTTTAGAGAAATTAGACCAAGGAAAAAAAACCAACTGAAAAACTTCCAAAAAATTACACTAAAAACAACTCGCATTTAAAATATGATTTAATGTTCATAGAATAAAGAAGTAAGAAGAACATTAATTTTAAAGTAAACAATTTTTTTATTTTGAGCCAATTATAAATATGATAAAAAAAAATAAACAAAGTTGTCTATTAGTTATTTCATGATTTAATAGAGATTGTTCAAACTTTTACTAGCAACTAAGTCATGTACATCATGGAATGATGTTTTAAGGGGTTTTACTTAATTTTGAATTAAGTTAGATAGTAAATTATTTATGTTTTGGATCAATATGAACTCTAGTGTCTTTTATTATCAAATTTTAGTGGCCAAAGAAAAGTTTGTCACAAATTAAAGAAGTTACGCAAAGTAGGATGGAGAAAGGCATAACCATGAAACATTAGCACATGGAGACCATTGCTTATGTGATGCATTAATAAGCAGCCACGTGGTGCAACGGCATATGAGGTAATTTGGCCATGTAAAATATTGTTGTTTTTTATTAACGAAATGTGCAGAGATCAAACTTGGTGATTTGTGTGTCTTGTGCGATTGGTTCTTTTATATTTAAGAGCATATAGCGTTTGAGGGTATTTTAAGAACCAAACTCAAGACCTCCTCTAATAGAATAGAGAATCATATCTATGGTAAGCTGGTTTTTACTTTTATAATGTATTGGATCATATTATGTATAAATGGTAAATATGTGGTTACTATCATGGTATTTAAGTGTTACTCGAGCTTAAATAAATAATTTAATTTGTAAATTACTTAAATATGTTAGTATGATTCATGATGTGAAGTTAAGGCTAAAGTTTAACTAGTGAATGGATAGGGAAGTAGATGATCTAAATATGCTTATATATATTTGTTGTAGCGGCTACAACACTCTCCAAAATTTTGCCTTAGTTTCGTTTTGGAGCTTCCCTACCAACCATTTTTAGCAGCATGTCTTGCACTATGAAGTACATAGGCTTCAGCTGAGTTTCAGTGGCCTGTCGGCCTGTGTATGTCAGCTTGTTTGTCTCCCTCCCACAGGCCGGCATTCTGGACTTAGACTATTTACTGACTAAGACACTCCCCCATAAAATTGAGGAATTCTAGAGGGGAACCAGTGTTCCCTCCAGAAATCGCGCAAATCAATTGGGCAGCCTGCTGGGCTCCAGAATTGCGTAGAACAGTCAGGCAATCCTCCTTCAAAAAACTGCACAATCTGACCCAGCGCTGCAGCTCAGCCTAGAAATTGCACAATTTTGAGAGACAGTCACCTGCTGACTCCAGAAATTGCGCAATCCCTCAGGGACAGCCAGCCCAAAAACTTTGCAAAGTTTCATTCCAGGCTCGCAGACTGATGCATGTGCCTTCAGGTTGGCTGGTTCGCTCCAGGACCGAACAAAATTGATTTGCATGCATGGGTTGCTTTTCCTGAATTAGCAAACAACAGCATGCAAAAGGCATCCCTAGATTTAGGGATCTATTTTTAGCAACTGGAGGTTACATGCAAAGATCGTTCTAGAAACCTCCCTCCAAGTGTCGCTTTTTCCTAGATTTGTGACATGCGCATCATAACCTCGATCTTATCAAAACTTGTGAACTGGACGTTGTAGAGCTCATTCCTCACATCGATCTTACAACTCTGACATCCCACATCGCATCCACGAGTCTTCGACACTTTCAGCTTAGTTGTTTCAGGGTGAGTCGACTTCTCATGTCTTGCGCTACGTTTCTATCGCTTTTTGTGTTTCGCTTCGTGTAAGTGTTGTCTGTTTGATTTTAATGAGCGCTTGATGTTATTTTAATATATGTTAGCTTGTAGAAGCATCATTTCAGTTTTCGTTTGCATCTCACTGTTGTCACATGCATGACACTATTTTTGCACCGACGGTCGCCGTTGCGGCGACCCGCTTCACACACATGCATGCTTTCCCATTTTCTAAATCCTGCACTTACTGTTTGCATGCATGATCATTCACTCTTGTTTACACTCAGTTTAAGCATGCATTTAGACTTATCATGTTTTCAGTCATCCGTCAGCGGGTTTGGGCTGCCTTAGCCCGGACCTTGCCTTGCTCGGCTAAGCATTGCACATTTCTAGAAGTGAAGGCTCTGCCTTCCCTCCAGAAATTGTGCAAGTCTAGCCCAACACTGACCTCAAGCTTGCATTGCGCAATTCTGGGCGGCAGTGCCTTGCTGTCCCCGGAAACTACATAATACAATTTGTTGGCTTGCATGTCACTGCTAACTGGAATTGTGCATTACGCAATTTCAGTCCTCAGTGGGCCAGGCTGGACTATGCATAGCGCAGTTCCAGCAGTCAATCAGCCTCCCGGCAGCCCAGGTTGTGCCTTGCGCAGTTTCGACAAACAGTCTCCCAGCCTCCCAGTGAAAATTGTGCAATCTTCATCCAATTTGTTTTAGTTTTCAACTGACAGATTGCTTGTCATGAATGTTTGTAACAGCCCTGGTGAAAATTCCATGTAAAAACATATAAAATACCATGGATGATGGGACATGTATTCCAAGCTGAATGGTGGGCAGGACATCCTAGTGGGTGTTCATTTGGTTGTTTATGATTAAGTAAATTGGCAAAGGCAATGGCTAAAGAATTAAAGAGACAAAAAGGTATTTTGGCTCATTTATTTATGAAACTAATGAAAATTAGGAGAAAAAGGAGGTGAAAGGTCATAGGTTGCATGTGAGGAGGAAAATGAAGGAAAATAATGGAAATTATGAGAAAATGAAGGTGAAAGGTCGCAGGTTGCATGTGAGGAGGAAATTGAAGGAAAATAATGGAAAATGAAGAAAATAGAGGCCTCATTAATAAAAAGGCTTCTAAGGATCGGTTGGCAAGCTTCTTCCTTTCAGTGTGAAATTTTGTCAATTCGGTTTTGGAGCTCTCTCATTATTCTCTCTCTCTCTCATACTCTTGGATACTTAGAGTTTTCTTGGAGCACTCATGGAGGGTGTAGCATACCTGGATTCTTGGAGCAAGAAGGAAAAGGAAGAGAAGGAAAGCACAAGAGGGCATCGACATCAGCGACTACGTCAGATTGCTTGCAGATACTGACTTGCATGTACGATTTTTTCAATAGTTTTGGCATGCATGGCACATGCATGTGGTTTCTTGGTTATGATATATCATTGACATGGAGGATGGTCGGGATTGATAGTGGATTTCCTAGCCTTGCCATTTCCTGGATAGCCATGGTGATTGTCGTTTTACTTTCATTGCTTTGTTTTGGTTGGTTCTCATGTTTCCTTAGCTTGGGTTGAGTTATTAGTCCTGGAAGCCCAGGTTGAACAAACGCTTTGGAAGCCCTGTAACAACTTGGGTTGAGTTACTAGTCCTGGAAGCCCTGGTTAGACAAACGCTCTGGAAGCCCTATAACAACTTGGGTTGAGTTACTAGTCCTGGAAGCCCTGGTTGGAAAAATGTTCTAGAAGCCCTTGGTGGGTTGAGTTACTAGTCCTGGAAGCCTTGGTTGGACAAATGCTCTAGAAGCCCTGTATAAGTTGTGGGTTGAGTTACTAGTTCTAGAAGCCTTGGTTGGACAAACACTCTAGAAGCCCTGTATAAGTTGTGGGTTGAGTTACTAGTTTTGGAAGCCTTGGTTGGAAAAACACTCTAGAAGCCCTGGAAGGCTTGGATGGAGACCAATCTGATGATGGTTTTTGGTGATGTCCGACCGTGAGGTGGAATCACTATTTGATGGGTTGAGGTGGGTGGCCTCTGGAAGCCCTGGATGAGTTTTGATTGATGTGTTCTCTAAGATCCCACATTCATGCTTGGAATATGGCACGAGGGTGATTGGCTGAAGAGAGACTTGGCTCAGCCAATCTATGGTTGGGTGGAACGTGGTAGTCCCATCACTGGTTGGTTCATTGCATTTATTAATGAAAAAATTCATTCCCTTGATTTTCATGTGCAAATGTACTGCTATATATATGGATTTTGATGGCTGATATGTTTATTGTATTTATGTTCCTATTATGTTGTTTATATGCACATTTACCCTGGAAGGTGTTACATAGTGGTATCAGAGCATGGTTCAAACACTTGGACTGGATGGGCTCTATCATAGGTGAAATGAAGAACAAAGGTTAAATTTTAGACATTTCTGTCATATCTGTTATAAATTTTCTTGTGTGGTATATTAGAAGTTGAAAATTTGTCCATATTGAAGGTAAAACCCACTGATAATGTGGTAAAAAAACCAGATATTGGTTCACAATACTTTAGGAATTATGATCTAAGGATGATGACCTTCTTGAATACACCTTTAAACAGGTCATGTTGGAATTTTTGCAATAACTCATCTTTTGTAGGCTTTCAAAAGCTGAAAAATTGTCCACATTGAGGGGACATACCAATTATTATGTGGTATAAATTTCAGATATTGGGTCGCAATATTTTAGGAGATATGAGTAGAGGGAGTCGAGCCTTCTAAATGCTCCTAAAATCAGGCCTCAAACAGGTCACGCTGACATTTTTGTTATAACTTTTATTCTGGGCACTCTCAGGAGCTGAAATTTTTTCCACAATGAGGGGAAATCCCATTGATATTGTGATAAAAAATTTAGACATTTATTCGCTATATTTTAGGATATATGACCAGTGGAAGTCGAGATTTTTGGATACTCCTAGAATTGTGCACCAAATATGATTGTGTTGGTATTTTTGTTATAACTTTTCATCTATGAAATCTCAAAAGTTGAAACTTGAACCATAGTGAGGGAAAATACCACTGATCATATGGTTCAGTTTCCATAACTTGTACTACTACAATTTAGGATATATGCATTGAATCATTCGCTATATTAGTTTGCATGCAAAGTGTTTGATGAAATGCTTAAATGGTTCAATGATTAATTGCATACAAACTGTTTGATAAAATGCCCCAATGAGTATGTTGTTTGTGGTTGGGGATAGTATTGATGTGTAATAGTATTGTTGTAGTTGATATATGCTTACTTGTATGCAAATAATTTGCTATATTAGTTTGCATGTAAAGTGTTTGAAGAAATGCTTACATGCAAATGTAATAGTATAGTAGTTGTTTGAAGAAAATGTAAAAGTATGGTAATTGTTTGAAGAAAATGTTATTCTTTTTTATCGGATAGTATTGTAGTATGATAATATGGATGTAGCTAATCTATGCCTATTTGCATGCAAATAATTTGAAGAGTTTCATGTAAGGAATTTGAAAAGTTGCATGTAAGGAAATGGAAAAGTGGCATGTTTTTAGTTATTATGTTACAAGTGAAATAAGTGCAATGTTTTGACTTAATCTCATACAAAATGTATGAGAAATGAAAATCAATTTATTTTGAAGTGTGGTTAAATTTAGTAGAGCTTTGGAGATCCCATTTCCATAATTGGACATTGGAGATCGGGCCATTATAGTAGCTTCCTCCTTCTACTTTAGTGTGGACCATGGATAGTAAGGGGGTATGCTTATAAGTTGTTAGTATTGGTGAATGCTGATTTCAAATTAATAGACACGATGTCTTGATTTTTGGAAGATGTGACTGATTGTGTATGAATTATATGTTGCTTAGATGTTGATTTCATGAGAACTACTGACATCCTTGTATGTTAGGTTACATTTTTAAATATTTTGATTACATGTATCAATCTTGTAGGTTGATTACAAGAATTGATCACTTATGTTCGACTACATGCGTTTATGTGTAGGTGTAGTTGATTTAGCATTGCTTATGCATAATGTTGGTTGCATGTGGAAATGTGTACAATGGAGTAATGGTTGTTGTTATGCATATAGGGTCGTGGCTATAACTATGCATGTATAGTAAGTCAAACATGCCTTGTGAAGTCATTGTATGCAATTTAGGTCATCGTGATGCTATTGGTTGTTATGATGTTAATGAGATAGTTGAGATAGAGCAAGGGATGCAAATCATCATAATGAGGTTGTAGCATTAGACTTTGGGATAAGAGCAGATCGTCATACAGGTAGTGTATGTTTGGCATGCATGTATGTAAGTTAAGGATTATTATATGCATTAGGGTTATATACATTACGTTTATGAACATGTATGCGATGTTATGGTTACATTCATGATAGATGTTAGATGATTAGTCTGGTTATATGCACATGTGTCAGATAGTCAAGAATGATAGTAACATGTAGTTGTATGCATTGCTATTGTTGTTTTATATTAGATAACCTGATGATTATGTTGTATGTTGTTGATGAGTATTATATATAGCTTATTGTTGTTATATACTATTAACTTGATGATTAGGGTCATTTCATTGAGATATTGATGTTATAATGTGGATTAGTCATATGCGTGATGGTTATGTTCATTGCCTTGAAGATCTTGATGTTATATGTAGGTTTGACCTATGCAAATGGTTATGGTTGCGATATTCAGGTACGAACCGACATATTTATGAGATGGTGTCATACTAATCTAGATTGACTTTGCATATGTGTATGAGTTTACGATATGAACATGTTAGTTAGATATTGTTATGGATATAATGATCTTATGAGTGCTTGAGCTGATGTGTTGTAAAGTTATATCGTGCTAACTAGACTGATTGTGCAGACAAGATCACCTCCCTTGAGATACATTAAGGTATCAGTTGCTTATGTCATATATTTGGTGCTTGACTGTTGATTATGTCATCTAGTTGATTTATTTAACATGGTATGAATGTTTGATGAATTGCATAATATGAGTATGTGTTCAAATGATCTTGTTTTAAGATGATTGTACTAAAATATATGTGTTGAGACAATTGATATGTACTTGAGTATAGTAGGTGATAGTTGTATTATTATGACTGATGACTATGAGTTGACTATGGATTATGACATGATTGTTAGTCTTGGTAACAGTTGATTTCAAATTAATAGATATGATTGTCTTAATATTTGGAACATGTGGTTGACATGTGTGAGCAATTGCAGGGTAACATGCTTGGTATTAGCATGACAAAGTAATAGTTGATGTGTCTATATAACTAATAGTTGGGTGGTATGACAGCATATAGTAAGCCTCGATTCCAACAAGGTAAAAAGGTAAAGAAAGGAATCGGGCAAGAGTTCCTTTGGCTATGTTTGGAACCCTAACTTCAAACGAATGAGTGCTTTTCACACATGAAGTCTTCTTAACTTTGATTTTGTCTAACATTATGTGGATATGTGCTATATTCATGAACATGCACTTGACAGGTATATTAGCTAGTCTTTAACTACAGGTGGATCTGTTAAAGGATTGGAGTCCCTTGAGAGATGGCGTGGATGTGTTCAGTTACAAGCAGCGTGCTTGGCACAATTAGATGAGGTAACTGGTGTATTATTATGCTTAATTATACATTGACAGTTATGTGTTTATGGCAGCATGATGCAGGGAGTTGCATGGCAAGACAGGTTGCCATGAAATCTTGAAGATGGCTCAAGTTGAGATTTCCTTAGGAACCACGGGGATTAAGTCATGGTGTCAGTGTTGTGATTTTGGCCTTTTGAGCTTGATTTGCGGTTTTGTTTATGTCTGGTGCAAGGCCTTGCCACTTTGTTGTAGTGTCATATCGTTATGAGTTTTCGTGGTCTTCTTCTTGGTTTTTTCTTGTCTTCTCTTATATTGTTTCAAGTCTTGGGAATTGGTTGGGAAATAGGAAAGTTAATGGAGCTCAGGGAGAAATGTGTGGTACCCGACAGATAATACAAGTAATGCAAGGCCCGGATGAAGCTCAATGTATGAGTAAGCGTAGTGGAAGGTAAGACTATGACAATCATATTAGATTGGTTTGGTCCATTGGTGTAAATGGACAATGGCAGTATAGTCATGAGAAAGGTAACCATAAAAGGTAAAATAAATGGATCTGAGGCATCAGATGCCTTGGCTATGTTGGGAATTATTGTTCTCAATATCGTGGATGTTGTGCATGAATAAAGGAAGTTCTATTAACTTGACCTTGATATCTCGTAATTATTTTATGATCAAGATTATGTTGTTGTTTATATATGTATGTATGTATGTCATATTTGGTAGGGTGATAATGAATCATGATTATTTTATGTTAATGTTTATATGTACATATGTATCTATGTATGACGTTGACTGATGAGATCATTATTCTTTTATGGTGTATGTATGTGTACATGTATCTATGTCATTGTTTGACAGGGTCATCAAGAATCATTCTTGTGGAGAAATGATTGCTTATGTAAGTGAATGGCATGAAGAGGATCCTGGTCTCTCGAGGAATCAAGTGGAAGAGTAGTCATGACAAATATATGAGACCAATGTAATGTGAATATGAATTTATATGCTTGTATCATGCCTATGTTTATGTTATGACAAGTAACACTGAAGGTTACACCAACGGAATGAAAGCAGCATGGTCCACGACATGTTAAGACAAGCATGGATAAGACATGGGAAGCAAGGTTTCTTGGTAAGGACAATGTGGTTTTGGATGTGTGGTACTACTATTGTGCATATACTATATATGTTGTACATGTTTCATATATGATGTGTGCACATGCGTTGTTGTGTATATATAGTGTGTGTACATGTTGCTTATGCAGTGTTATGTGCAGGATGGTACAAATAATGTTGTATGAATGTTACATATTCAATATTGGGTATAGATGGTGCTATGTACATGTTGGATATGCGGTATTGTGTACATATTGTACTATCTTCATGACGTATATGTGGTGTGTGTGCATACGGTGCTCTGTGCATGTTGGATATGTAGTGATGTGTACAGGTAATGCTATGTACATGTTGGGAATGCAATGTTATGTACAAGTGGTGTTGCGTGCATGTTGTACATGTGGTGCTCTGTACATATGGTGTGGTGTGCATGATTGTACGAGTGGTGTTATGTGCATGTGGTGTTGTGTACATGTTGTACAAGTGGTGATGCGTGCATGTGGTGCTATGTACATGGCGTGCATGTGGCGTTGTGTACATGTGTTGTTGCGTACATGTCATGCGTGTGGTACTGTATACATGTGGTATTGTGTACGCATTGTATAATGGTGTAGTGTACATGTGGTATTGTGTACACGTTATGCAGGAGGTGCCATGTACATGTGATGTTGTGCACACATTGTGCAGGTGGTGCCATGTACATGTGATTCTATGCACACGTTGTGCAAGTGGTGCGGTGTATCAGTGGTACTATGTACATGTTGTACATATGGTACTGGTGTACGTGTGGTATTGTGTGTATGTCATCCATGATGTGTTATGGGCATGCAATATTATGTGTGTGCATCATGTAGTCGTGGTATTGCGGCGTGTGTACTCATTGTGTTGTACTCTGTGTAGGTACATGTATTGGATGGTATCGCACATCGGGTATAGATGGATGCACTATGTTGTACACTGGTTGTAGGTGTATGCATTGTACGTCAGGTGTAGGTGCATGTATTGCATGGTGTTGTGTGTTAGGTGTAGGTGCATGTATTGCATAGTGTTGTGTGTCAGGTGTGGTTGTATGTGTGTGATGCACACTATGTGTATGTGCAGTTGGTAGAGGAGAAGGCATCGAGTGTTTGTTGGGTATGGTAACCGATCAAATGTCTATACAAAAGAACTAAGGCAGAAGTAAGGATCGATGAAGGATAAGTATCAGTATTATATTTCAGTTTTATTATGCATGTGACTTATGATTCCGGTATATGATGATTACATGTGAATTATGATTCTGGTTTATGATCTATGATTTTGGTTTATGATTTATGATTCTGATTTATGATATATGATTCTGGTTTATGATCTATGATTATGGTTTATGATGGTTACATGTGTTTTATGATTTTGATCTATGATGGTTGTGTTTTGAGCTAACCTGATGTGATATTTTTATACATGTTGATTTAGTCCAAGATGATAGTTTGACTTCTTGTGACAGGAAGCGAACAAGATTGCAACTGTACCTTATTAACGAGCTACCAATGAGGTATGATTTGAAGTTATTTCAATTTATTTTGGATCTAATGGAAGTTATGTTCTTGGTGTCGGCCGGATAAATCGTTCTTGCGGACAAGACCGATCTCCCTAGTATCTACAGATATCTAGCGACAAGCAAGACAAGCAAATCTATCTCTCTCTAAATATTGCGATTTATAAATAAAAACCAAGAGGTGTTTTTAGACCCTACCTTAAGTCCAACGATAGTTTGTGGCAGCCACGCTTCGACCGTCCGAATGAGGTTCCTTTTAAAGAACCTGCAAACACAAACAAGCACACATCAAATAACACCTGCATAGCCAATATAATAAATCATATTCATCATGGTGATCAAGGAATCCATGAAATAAACCATAAGAGACAACTTATTGAGAAAAATAAACTTGATTGTATTAACTTTAAACAAAGAAGAACTTTACAACCTTGGTGCTTTGATGTTGTACAAGCTCCTCCCAGGGTCCAAGCAAGAATCTCCTCTGCTTTGACAAGCTTCACACTCTTCCCAATGAGATCAAAAGGTATGTAATCTCTCCTCTCAAGCTCAATTATGAAGTCTAAATTCCAACAGCATTTACCTTCAAAATATTCAGCTTTCAACCTCCCTAGTAACTAGCCCAATGCCTCATTTTATAGTGCAGAGGAAGGAAGTTACCAGGTCCACCTATGAAGGGATAGAGTCCTCCTTCAAAGGGATAAGCTCCTCACATCAATGGGTTAGCTCCTTTAGTTATGGGATGCATGAACGTCAAAGGAGCGAACTTGCCACCTCAAGATTCCTTCTAGAAGCGTCCAGAATTAATTCAAAGTGAGTTTTTAAGAATAAACTTGCGCCTTTTTTACTTTTACAGGGGTCCGCACCCTTTCCTTTAGAGATAGAGCGGGCAGGTCCACAATGAACATGACCAGGGAGTGTGGGACCGCAGGTAATGCTAAGGGAAAGTGCGGAACCAGAGTTTTAGAGATTTTTAAGGACTTTCTCTCATTTTTCAAGGCTTGACATGAAGAGCTGAGGTTTAAGACTTGCATAGGAGGACAATATGAGTGGTGATAGACTCACACCGACTGTAGAATGTCATGGTGACAATATTTGTGTAACAGATTGCCCCCTAAAGTGCGAAGTCTGTAATAGTTAGTATTTGTCATCTAAGAAGAGTGAAGCACTTTATCATTTCGAGGATCGTCTTGTGGAGAGCCTGGTTGGAACCTGTAAAAACATTCAATACAAATATATATATGTGATCATATCATTGCTGAGGTAGGCATTCCCATACTCAGATCAAAACTGACTAGAAAACTAACTAAACTGCTATGATATAGGAATGATCTTGTAATGCATCACAAGTATAGACATGTAGACAGTATGGGCGCAGCCATCTGTTTATGAATAGTCCACTGTATAATGAATAACAAAATTCCTCGCAGCCTAGATGGTGGAAACTAGATCCAGGGTCTTGATTTCTACTTCCCGAAATAGTACGATTCTATCCATCTGAATGAATGTGTCGAAGTCGAACATGGTAGAAACCACTTGATTACCAGTCATTGATGTAAACTGTTAACAAGTGTGAGAGAAACCACCAGTAATGTCAATGGCTCTTAAAGTACTCAGTACAATCCATGAAATGTGAATAGATGAGTTGTGTTGAACATGCCACGGAATCCTTTGATCGAAGGTCAATGTTGCAACCTGTCATCGAAGGCGAGAAACCTACCATTGAGGCATGCAAATTCCAAGGTACTGACGATTTCTAGACCATCTTTCTAGATAATGAGCTGAAGTCGATAGAAAGCGATCTGTCGTAGGCAAGCCCACAACACGAAATCATAGATCAAGTTTGAAGAAATATGTTTGCAAGGACTAACTCAGGGATGGTCAAGATGGATGACAGATATTTTGCAGATGAATGGTTTATTTGAACTGACCTCTTGAACACATAACGACACTGCGGATGGTTTGGTGACAATTGACCCAAAGCTAATACCCAGAAACCGGCTGAAGACTTTCAATATGGTTTGATTAACTGTTAGGCAAAGGATTTCCCAACTCAGGTGAACAAAAAGTGTCGTGTTCAAGAGTGGTTGAATTCTTTTCTAAGACACAAAGTATAACAAACAGGTTCATTTTTCTCTCTTTTCCCCCACCATTTATGGCTAGTACCTCTTTATTTTTGACAAGCTTGAGGAGGATAACATTTGCTTGATTATAAGCTCATCCTTTGGATGAGTCCAACTTAGTTTAAATTCAAACCCTAAGAAGGAGTGGTCCGTTCCTGTTTGTAATTGAACAGGTCCTTTACTGTTAAATTTTAACGAGTCCAGTATAGGATAAACTCAGCGTTTTTCAATTTTAAGGAGTCGGAAGAAAAACTTAAGAAAACTCCATGGTTGTCCTTTTTCGTAAATTTGTGTCTCCCAAGCCCGAAAAAGTATAAAATAATACTTGAGAGAACCGCTTGACCATTACGATCAAGGAGTACTTTTCATAATTAGTGTCTCTGATCCGAAAAAGTAAAAAAGCGATCAACGACACGTCGTTTTATAACCAATATCGAATTTGAAACAACAAAAATCCGACAATCTTTTCATGTTTATACGGTTAGAAAAGAGTTGTAAGTGGACCGTCTTTTTAATTCCGTTTTAACGAGCTTAAAAAGAAAAACTCAGCAATCTTTTCATATTTTAGGAGTCAAAAAAGAGCTTAAAGATGACTCTAATGTTTTTTGTTGAAAATGATCAATTTTGCCTGAAAAATCCAATATTCTGCACAAAAACTCAAACATTACTCATACCTGTTTAAAATAAATAAAAATGCATCAAAAAGTTACATTTTTAAAGTGAAAAATAAACAAATTAAAAATTCATTTATTAAAAAAAACTTATAAAAAGGGTTTTTGTAAATTCATTTTTACCGTTTGACTTCAGAGTGAGAAAAGAGAGCTTTTGGGTAAGAAACTTCCCGTGAAGATTGCGGAAAATCCGTCCGCTGGAATCGAAAATCATCACCTCCAGGTAATCCACATCACTTTAATCTTGCATTTCAACCGTTTGAATTTTGTTTTTAGGTTTCTATTTTGATTTTAAGGAAAAATTTAGTTTAAATGACTGCTCGCGAGGGTCCGCAGGCGCAGCATGCGAAACCTGCGGACCCTGACTTTTTCCTACACAAGAAAGAGCCAGGGGTCCGCACCTGCTGTTTGGGCAGAGTGCGAACCTACGCACTGTCCTTAACTGGAGGGTATGGTCCCCGCGACATAGGTTTTACAATTCCAAATTTTTCAATTTCCGCCCAAAAACTTTGATTTAAAATGTTCTAATCCGCCTTTTCTTTCAATGTAGGATATACACCATGCTTAATTGGCCGGAACGGGAGCATGTAGATGTGGACCTTGCCGCAATTAATCATCAACCTTCAATAGATGCATTGAAGGCATGCGGGCTATTTAAATTCTGGGCTATACCTGGCATGAGGGCCCAAGTAGACTTTTTGCAGTGGCTGGTGGACAGATGGAATATACAGGACCAGTGTTTCATTATTGGTGGCCACCAGCTCAAAATGGAGCTCGAGGACATTTACTTCTTGACTGGTTTGCCTAGGAGAGGTGAACATTTGACTCTATTCGAGACTAGGCCAGGTGGCTAGTCTGTCGATAGTCTCCGGCTAGAGTTTTGTAACGACCAAACCAAGGACAAAGGGATTGATATCAAAACCATTTCCCGTCCTGAACTCAAAGTGATTGCATTTACTGTCACCAGACTCTGTGGAAGCACAGCACTGCATGTAGCCATTGGATCCCAAATGTGTATGGCAGTGGACTACTATCGAGGCACCATCTTCAACTGGTGCGAAGCTGTGTTGGCTAATCTAAAAGGCCAACAAACTAGAGCAAAGAACGAACAACTGAAAAACTTTGGATATGGTTTCTTAGTTGTGAGCTTTGGTCTAGAGAGGGTCCTGATGTTGGTCCCATAGCATCTTTCCGTTGGAGCTGGACTTCCCCGAGAGCCCAAACTGATGCGTTGGGTTGCAGTTATGGCCCGTCATCATGAGGAGGGTTCCAAGGTTGTTCGATTTCCTCCTAAGTATTTTCATTGGTTGGAGAACCAAGTTTTCACGATTCAGGATTTTCCTTATGCTGGGATGGATTATTGTGGTGACCCAGACATGGCTCTTCCACCAGGAGAGCAATGGGATGACTCAGGTAAAATCATTCTCAACATTTTCTAAGTTTTAATTAATTAATTAATTTTTATTTTTATTTTTATTTACTTATTTATTTATTTTTTTAAATCGTCCCAAAACTGATAGTAAAAAGTTTCAAATGCAAATGTGGGTCCACGGCGACCAGCCACTCTCCGGCCCTATGAGAGGAAACACCCAGCTGCAGCAGCACCAGCCCTAGGGGACGAATCTACAGAGACCCTGGCCGAATTGGAAAATCATCTAGAGCGTTTAACAACAGACATTCCAGGGACTAGCATAGATGACATTCCTCTTAGGTTACAGCGCTATGTGATTGGGGTCCCAGGACCTTTCAGGAGGTTCCTTTGTAGGGTGGCCCGAGTAGTGGTTTCTTATCGTGATCATCACCAGTGATAGGATGATCGCCTGTTGTAGACTCATATGACATTTTTGCTTTTTGTACTATCATTTTTGCCGATCATAAGGTGTTTTTCAACCTATGATCGAAGACGATGTATATTTGACACACTTCTATGCTATGCTATATCACTATTACTGGCTATCTTGTAAAACATGTTATGGAATGTTTTTAAATTCACTGTTTGATTATTGCAAATGTATATTTAATATTCGAGAAGCAATTACATCTGCTAATGTATTTAAATATCTTGGAATGTGCTGATATTCAATATACTCAAATTCACGTTCCAAGAGACGAACTCTAAAAAATAATCTTAATAACACTGGATTTCTAATGGCATAAACTCTATTAAGCTGCAATACAACGAGTTCAGAATCTAACCTCACAATCAAACTCCGAATCCCAAATGAAATGGATTCAGATAATAACTCAATCACTGCACTATACTCTGCAATGTTGTTCGTTGTTTGACCGAGGCTTACCCCATGCATAGATACCAACTCATCAGAGGGTGAATAGATAACCCAAGCTGCGGAAGAGATGTTCCATGTATTACGATAAGCACCATCAGCAAAACCAATGTATGTTTGAAGAGACGTCGACATCTGCAATATCAAGAGTAAAATCAAGATAAGCAGGAATAATGACCAAAACACTCTCTAAACTAAGCACACTTTTCTAATCTAAAACACACCAGCTAGAAAGAAAAATAATCTAACTAAAATCTCCACACCCAAATTTAAGCATAATATCTCTTCAGATAAAGACCATTTTTGGGCTTACCTAAAGAGACACCGTCAAAATCTACCAATTCATAGGCCCCTTTCGCCAGCTTTCGCTTAACAACATAAGGACCATGCCACATGGGTACGAATTTTCCAGCCCCTAGCTTATCGTTTTCTTGATCGTAAAGTAAGACTAGATCTCCTTCCGAAAAATTACGAGGTGTAACATTTCGATCGTACTGAGCTTTAATACGTTTGGCATGAGTTTCGATTGCTAGTGTAGCATCACGTCGATTCTCATCTAGCTGAGCCAAGTACAGCAAACGTTTCTCCTCTTCGGAAGTGGCTGGGAGTAATTCTATGGCTATTTGAAATGATGGGATTTCACATTCAATGGGTAACACAGCTTCCAAACCGTAAACCAGTTGGAAATGAGTGAAACCAGTTGATGTTTTTACTGAGGTTCGATACGCCCAAAGCGCTGAAAATAACATGTTATGCCAATTCGACCTATGAATCCCAATGATTCGTTGGATCATAATGACTAGAATTTTGTTGATGGCTTCAACCAGACCATTAGCCTGTGGGTAATATGGAGTAGAACCATCGTGACGCAGGCCAAGTTGATCTGTTAGTTCAGTCATCATGATGTTTCGAAAATGACGCCCATGGTCAGTGATAATCGCTTGTGGAACACCGAATCTAGTAATTATATGATTGAAAACGAAAGTCGCAACAGTTTTGCCGTCTGCCGAAAATGTAGGCATCGCCTTGGCCCACTTGGTAAAATAATCTACCGCAAGGATGATATACGCATGCCCCCCGGCTGAGTGAGGGTTACATGTAATAAAGTCGATACCCCATTTTGCAAAAGGACAGACGACAACTATAGGGTGGAGAGGAGCAGGTGGAGCACGCATCTTTCGATCAAAAATTTGACAATTGTGGCATTTTCGGACTGCGTCAGTACAATCTTTAAACAAAGACGGTCAGAAATAGCCAGTGCGCAATATCTTTTGGGCTGTGGCATACCCAGGCATATGACCGCCACACACTCCAGAGTGACAGTCATTTAGAACCTTTTCAGCTTCCTCATGAGTTAAACAATGTCGGAAAATAGAATCCGCCCCACGACGATAGAGTGTATCTCCAATAATCTTGTATTATTGGGATTGGAAACATATTTTTCGTCATTGAGATCGTGAAATTTCAAGCCGAAAAGATTGGGTTTGGAGATAAACTATGATATCCCCATACCATGGATCAAGAGTGTTGATAAGAAACAAGGATTCGTCCGCAATGGCCTCTTTTGCCACAATTTCAGTATCAGCACGCGGGAAGTCACACATCAGTTCCGCAAAAACTAAAGATTTTTTTGACTTAGATTTTTCAAATTCCAAGTCAAATTCCTACAGGATAACAATCCATTTGTAATACTTGCCCCCTAGCAATTGTTTGGTCAAAATATAGATCATAGGGTTACAGTCAGAAATTACGGTAGTTTTGCATAGTAAGATGTAATGACGAAATCGTTGGACAGCTTGAACAGCCGCCAAGGCCAATTTCTCCACATGTGAATATTTTAGCTCGATTGGGAGGATGCAATAACGGTGCATGGGTCAACGCGTGTTTAAGTGCATCAAAAGATTTTTCAGCTATCTCATCCCAAAAGAATGGAGTATTATGTTTCAACAACCTGGTAAAACCCTTTGTTATCTCGGCGTAGTTAGGAATGAAACAACGTAAAAAGTTTGCTTTCCCTTGCAAACTTTGGAGTTGGCGAAGAGACGAAGGAGGAGGCAATTTGACAATAGCTTCAACCTTCGAGGGATCGACACAAATGACGGCTTTCGAAACAACAAATCCCAGTAAACGACCCGTTTCTATACAAAAAACACATTTGTGTGGATTCAACCTAATTCGATAATTCCTACATCTCATAAAGATTGCTCGTAAATGAGTGACATGATCGACTCTACGTAATGAATGGGCAGGTGAATCATCGAGAGAAGGTTGCACAATGTGCTTGATGTCATGAAACGCGTAAGACATAGCTCTTTGAAAAGTTGCTCCGGCGTTTTTCAACCCAAAAGGTAATTTGCAATAAGCAAATGTCCCCCATGGACAAATAAAAGCCGTTTTTGGTTGATCAGCAGGTAGAATGTTGATTTGATTGTAACCGAAAAAACCATCCATAAAGGAGAATATTTCACTGCCGACACAATCATCAATGATTTGATCAATATAGGGAGTTGGGTAATTGTCTTTGGGACAAGCTCGATTAATATCCCTATAATCGATACATATTCTTATCGTTCCTTGCTTTTTGTTAACAGGAACAATATTCGATACCCAATCCGTTAAAGGAATTGGATAAATGAAACCTGCGTTAAGTAATTTCTCAATTTCTGCTTTAATAGCAACAACTTTTCGCGGGTGGATTTGACGCAAACGTTGCCGGACGGGTTTAGCATCCGGGTAAGTTTTGATTTCATGAACAACAATTGTTGGATCAATTCCTGGCATTTCTTCATATGACTAGGCAAATATGTTGCAGAATTCTTGAAATAAGGCCTTATAAGTTTGGAGTTCAGTTTCCATGCAGGAGGCACCTACATGAATGTTTTCAACAATTCCAGGTTTAACTGAGATGTCAATAGGAACCGTTCGAGAAATATTTCCCAAATTTAACTCAGAATCAGGATTTTGCAATGGATTATGTGGTTCCTTGACATAATCAGTAGTAAAAATAGATGAAAAATCATTTTCAAAATGATCAATCTCAGGTAAGAATGAAGATCTATGATGAAGATCTTCCCATGGTAAATCATCAACAGACAAAATTTCACTAATCTACTCATCAGTATGAACAAGTTAAGAAAAAGTTGTTGAATCTGAGTTTGATGTTGAAAGTGATTCTTCATGGACCACATTCATTAGATCAATTTCGGTTGAAGAAGCGTCGGAATACGACTGTACGGCCTGATACGCAATTTCATAGGGACTCAAAGGCATATCATCACCAAATGAATCCATCTCAGATTCGGAAGGTACGATCCAAGGATCATCATAAGCAATAGTGTTTGATGAAATCATATGAATAGTTGCACTAGAAGGCGATACGTTAGGAGGAGGAAAGGAAAAAGTTCCTAGTAAACCAGAATCTTTAACTAATCCTACTCCAACATCCTTGCAGGGGATAGTTGTTTTACCGACATGCTGGATCCTTTCAGAAGAGGCTGGGTCGGATGAAAAGTAAGTTAGCTGGTCTATAGTTACGATCTTTCCATTATGAGGAAACTTTATAAGCCGAAAGACCGATGAAACAATAGCAATCATAGCGTAAGACCAACTACGACCCAAGAGAAGGTCGTAATCTAGAGGGGCATCAACCACTTCCACATCTAGATTAACAGTTTTGCCTTCTACCCCTATAGGTAAATCCTGTAGAATGCCAAAAGGATGGAACCCACGGCCACCAAAAGCCTTTAGAATCATCGGGGATTGATTAAGTGAAGGAGAACCAAGCGATCTCCAACACTGGATCGACATAATACACGTTGAAGCTCCCTCATCAATCACAGTCCTAAAACAAGGTCTGTTTTTTACTAACACTGGAATTTTGAAAGCCATTTGATGAGGTAAGCGAGGTGTACTATTTTCTAAATCGAAGATTATAAGGTTCGAGTCTTGAATATCAATAGCTCCTATAGCCGACAATAGCAATTTACGTTGTGCTGGACATGATTGCAACACCTCCAAAGCTGACATTGATGAAGGGGAAATAGCTAAATCTTCAACAATGTTATAGTTCTGAGCATCTCTCGCATGCGGATTGAAAGCTGACTTTCGAAGTATACCTTTTGCAGGCGGTTTGATTACTAAGTCTGGGTTAGGTTTCTCGATCTGTAGCGGATCAGAACTAGGAGTTGAAGTTGATGGGTTCGAATTAGAAGATTCTGCTTCCTTACCACCAACAGGACTTTTACTTCCATAATCTTGCGATCGTGTCGCAATCCTAACATGGGACATCATCATTATGGGTTCTTCTGAGGCATTTGAGGAAGAACCGATCATCTTACTATCTTGACTAGGAAAAGGATCCTTCAAGACAGCAGGCATTTGAGAACCTTTGACAATTTTCGCAACCTCAGCGCGATGAGGGCAGTCTCTTGTAAAATGCTCTTCGTCACAAATGAGACAAGGATAACGAGGTTTACGTTTCTCGTCAGTAGATTCCGTTTTATCTGATTTCTCTTTCGAATTTTTATCTGATTTATTTTTCTTTTTCCCTTTCTTTTTACCGTCGGATTTTGATTTGGCTGTAGATGATTCTACGACATGAATATCGGCAGGAATTTCACTAAAATTTGATCCGGAATATAAACTTTCACTAAACGTCGTCGACGTCTCCATTCATGAATGTGATTTGAAATGTATGTGGAGGTTGACTGTTTTAATGAAGTTAATAATTCCGTGCCATTGTCATATCTGATAAGCAACTAAAAATGAGTTAAGAATGAAGTAGCTAGCTGACTAAAGTTATAAAAGGAGGCTCGCGGTAACTCAATGTACCACTTGGCCGCAAGACCAATCAAAGTGCGTTTAAAGAGACGTAAACGAATTGAATAATCTATGATGGAGTTAGATGCACACCAGAGGTGATAAGTCATCACATGGCTTGACGGATCCTCTCCTGGTTTACCTTCAAACTTTGGGATATCACTGGGCAACTTATTTGGCATTGGCGGCCAAAACGGAAGATAATTAATCGGATCGTTCGTAAGGCGTGACAAATCAGGCAAGTCTGAAGTTGCAATGAACGATAACTGACGATTAGGGTCTCGAAAACCCTAGGTCATAAGACCAGCCCCAGGAGGAGGATATCCAGGATAACTTGGAATTAGAATTGCATTTGGGATATTATATCCTCCCGGAAAACCAGGATTAACCGGATCGTACTGGGGTTGTTGAGGTTGCTGATAAGTATATCCAGGGTACGGTTGATACTGATAGACTAGGTTTTGCACAGCAGGACTGAATTGGTACTGTCCCTGGTACGGTTGATAAGTAAATTGAGGTTGACTTGTGACAACCGTACTTGGACCAGATTGTCTTGTAGGCATCTGAACCGAAGTTTGAATTGTGGGTCCAGAGTTAGGCAAAGATGCTTGAGGAGTTGATGCAGGAACAATAGAAACCGAAGCTACAATACTCCAGAAGTAGGTGGGGTAGACTGAACAGATGCTGCAGTAGTTGCAGCAGTCGTTTGAGGCAGAGTACGAGGTGTACTAGGCCCAGGCTAAGAAACTACACCAGGTGCAGAAGTTTGAATAGTAGGCTGGACAGGTTGCTAGGTTGAACCAGAAACCAAAGGTTGTTTAGATTGAGATGACAGCTGCACATTCGGTTGCAAGATCTGTTGAGATTGAGATGGATCCCACACCATGTTCATTCTGGGGTATGGACCCATAGAAGGTTGAGCATATTGAGGACCATAACCGGGTTGAGGGTAGGGTTGATAATTCAAAGGTACATTTCCAGCTCCTTGGACAAATGATTGACCTGAAGATGGTTGGAAACCTTGGATTGGGTACTGACCTTGAGGTTGATAACCTTGAGGCACGTACTGAAACTGAGGTTGACCTTGAGGTATATATTGATACTGGGGTTGACCTTGAGATACGTATGAGTCTGAGGTTGACCTTGAGGAATGTACTTTCCCGAAGGTATGTATTGTCCTTGAGGTTGCCCCCCAGGCGGTAACTGGGTACCTTGAGGTTGCCCCCCAGACGGTAACTGGGTACCTTGAGGTTGCCCCCCAGGCAATAATTGAGTACCCCGAGGTTGCCCCCCAGGCGGTAACTGACTACCTTGAGGTTGCAGATTTGGAATGGTACCTGACATCATAAGAATATCTTCTACACTCAACGGCTTAGTTTCGTTATTACCAGTTAATAACCCATGTTCAACAGGTTGAGGAGATGCTCCTAAAAACGTACCAGTGAGTGACTGATACCCAGAAGGAACAGAAGGACAGCCATACAAAAATGTTTCTGGTGATTGGGAAAACATGGATGACTGTCTCGAAATATTCAAAGGAGGATAATAACCTCTAGGTGTTGGATGATAAGGAACTCGAGGTGGTGAGAAACTGAGACCCAGATTTTCTAAAAAGTTGGTCAATGAAAGATACCAAGCATCCCTCCTAGGTGGACTGTAAAAGATCAATTCACGCTCCCTAAGTTCTATAGTTGGTTGATTTTCAGGGATAGATATACCTTCTTCTGGATTAACAAGTTCTTCAATAGAAATAAGTCAAGAAGGAAGATTTTGGGTAATGATTCTTCCTACCCTGGGTGAACCAGGACCACTGGAAGTTGGAGAAGCAAATCCTGACGATGGAGTAGGAGCAGGTTCAGTTTCAGGCTCAGAAATTTCAGGTTCTTCAGCTAATTCACTAGTAGAAGAAACACTACCAGTAACTTCGGAAAATGAAATTGGTTCAGAAATATACTATGTTGCTTGAACTTGATAATTAGGATGAACAACTAAAGAAGATTCTCCTTCTTCCGATGACCCAAATCTTCTGTCACTAGGAGTTACAAGAGCTCGTAGCCCTTCAAGCTGGCTTGGTGAATACTCGGGAGGTTGCCCCCGAATTCTACGGGATTGTCTCGGTAATTCAGCCACGATTAAAAATTTTAATTACTTCACATGAAAAAAAGAAAAATATCAATAAAACCACCTAAAGTCTCTAAAGAACCAAACAATTTGAATCATACGCCTAAAAAATCTAGGAGTTCAAACCACCCACAAATAGTAACTTTCCGTACCGAAAACACTAGTTGGTGATGAAATCCAACGTCGCAGAATTCAATACAGAAATGGCGGTTGGAACAGTTACCTCGACAACCTGCTTAATGAAATAGACTGGCACAAGTTTCTCCACTAAACCGTCTCGAGTGAAGAGAACCCCCCAGAGAGTCCAAGTGAGTCTAGTTGACGTCTGCTCCAGGTACAGTGGGATCTTCCCTCCACCGTCACCTTAGGAAAGAATCCTATAGATTATGGTCACTATGGTTACCAACAGAAACAAATATACCTGGGGGAACAGTCTGTGATCCGATACACACGCAAGGGCAGAGTAGCAAATCTCAATCCCCTTAAGTCTCCTTGACATAATCCAAGGTTTACCAACAAGTGACCCTAGGCTCCTCGACAATGGTCAATCCGAGGTTTACCGTTTTTAATACGTGTATATCTTCTATCGTTCCCAATGAGGAAGGATTGATTACCCCACTGGTTCGGATATGATCTCGTGCTTGACTCCTATAAGAGGAGCTTCCCAGAGCATAGATGTAACAATTGGAATTTATCTCCTACTGCAAGATATAGCTACTTGTTTGTTTTAACTATCTTGGAGAGTTAATTACTCCCTACTCCAAGATACTAGCCTAAGCTATGTTGGTGATAAAGAGCCCTAGAAATAAAAAGATTGCTAGATAAATTTTACTTTAAACGTTATTTTTATGGTTGTTTCTTAAGTCAAAAGTGATGGAGATGAAACTTTATGGTGTGAAGACTCGACTCCAAAACACTAAAAATGCACCTAAGATGATAAATAATCATTTTTCTTCAATGAATTTCTAGCTAAAGAAAGAGTTGAGAATGCAAATGCTTGAAAAACAAATCTTTCCTTAACAAATAAATGAAAAGAAAAACTTTTTTGTCTTTTTCAATAAACACACAAACGAGACTACTAATTATGCTCACGAAAAATATCCCTTTCTTTTCAACATTCAAAAACTACAAAAACAAATTCTTTTCAAAAGAGATTTTAAAATTTCTAGAAAACACTCAAAACTATGAAAAAATTAATCTTGAGATCTACAAATTCTAAAAACCTAATTGAAGCAAAAGCTTAAAAAAATTGTTTTTGAGGATGTTTTACTTAGTTATCAACAAACTAAGGACTAATTCGTTTAGAATAACAAATTAATAAAAAAACAACCAGCTTATGTTTTCTTTTTAAAAATGAAATTCAAAACTTTCAAAACAAGTTCTTTGAAAGCTTTGTAAAGAGAAAAACGAGATCTATTTCTCCCCAAAGGCAGATTTCACAAATTGGTCAGACTCATTAAGAAGACCAGCAAAAACCAGGGTAATCTGAGGTTTCTTAGCTTCTAAACACTGAGTTACTACAAAGACCAAACGAAAATCAAGCCAGGCACACAAAACTTCTAGAAAATCACCTAAAACCAAAATGCCAATGGAATTCACCTACAAGAAGTTTCTGACAAGACACATGCAGATCTGGGCAGAGGCTAACAAACACAAACAAATCCTAAGTTAAACTGGATGAAAATATTTTAGGTTTTTCAAAAATTTGACAGGGTCCGTAGGCCCCCGGTATAACCAGGTGCGGTACCGCTCTGTGTAGTAAAGCAACAGTGCGGGGAGGTCCGCACTGTGTTACAAGCAAATCGTGTGGTCCTCTTCCAAAAGCGTGAAAAACAAAAAACAATTCAGGATCTAAGAAAACTACCCAATCCCACACACATCAAGCAAAAACCAGAAACAGAGAAAAGTTTCTCAAGTCAAAGTAAAAGTAAAGGCAAAAAACCAAAATTCAAGTCCCCAGTGGAGTCGCCATTTTGTCGGCCGGATAAATCGTTCTTGCGGACAAGACCGATCTCCCTAGTATCTACAGATATCTATTGACAAGCAAGACAAGCAAATCTATCTTTCTCTAAATATTGCGATTTATAAATAAAAACCAAGAGGTGTTTTTAGACCCTACCTTAAGTCCAACGCTAGTTTGTGGCAGCCACGCTTCGACCGTCCGAATGAGTTTCGTTTTAAAGAACCTGCAAACACAAACAAGCACACATCAAATAACACCTGCATAGCCAATATAATAAATCATATTCATCATGGTGATCAAGGAATCCATGAAATAAACCATAAGAGACAGCTTATTGAGAAAGATAAACTTGATTGTATTAACTTTAAACAAAGAAGAACTTTACAACCTTGGTGCTTTGATGTTGTACAAGCTCCTCCCAGGGTCCAAGCAAGAATCTCCTCTACTTTAACAAGCTTCACACTCTTCCTAATGAGATCAAAAGGTATGTAATCTCTCCTCTCAAGCTCAATTACGAAGTCTAAATTCCAACAGCATTTACCCTAAAAAATATTCAGCTTTCAACCTCCCTAGTAACCAGCCCAATGCCTCATTTTATAGTGCAGAGGAAGGAAGTTACCAGGTCCACCTATGAAGGGATAGAGTCCTCCTTCAAAGGGATAAGCTCCTCACGTCAAGGGGTTAGCTCATCTAGTTATGGGATGCATGAACATCAAAGGAGCGAAGTTGCCACCTCAAGATTCCTTCTAGAAGCGTCCAGAATTAATCCAAAGTGAGTTTTTAAGAATAAACTTGCGCCTTTTTTACTTTTATAGGGGTCCGCACCCTTTCCTTTAGAGATAGAGTGGGCAGGTCTGCAGGGAACATGACCAGGGAGTGTGGGACCGTAGGTAATGCTAAGAGAAAGTGCGGAACCAGAGTTTTAGAGATTTTTAAGGACTTTCTCTCATTTTTCAAGGCTTGACATGAAGAGCTGAGGTTTAAGACTTGCATAGGAGGACAGTATGAGTGGTGATAGACTCACACCGACTACAGAATGTCATGGTGACAATATTTTGTGTAACACTTGCTACAGGAAGCATGAACATGCCTAGTTGGGTGGTTGAAATCGACTACAAGAATTAGAAACAACAGTGAAAGAAATTAGAAATGCAACAATATGCTGGTGGAGCATCAGAAGCAGGGCCATCATGGGACATTGGTAACCAATTGTGTCCATTGATTTCCATGAGCATGCTATTACCAGTATGATGTGTTGAGATTGGTATATGCCTTGGTTTTTGTATCTTCCAATGCCAGCAAGCCTTGCCAAGGGATGGACTACCCAAGATGGGGGTACCAGTGGAACTTGGAAGGTGAGTGATTGCATGGAAGGGGTGATCGGATTCCCGAGGGACTGTGTAGCAGAGAAGGGAAGGTCACGAATGGACTTTTTTTGGTCATTATCACTGCCAGACGGAATCAGATGCACATTGGGAGTGCGCCCTAGAATAATGAGCCAGTAATTGTTCGCTAAGAGGACAAGTGGTGCAAGATTATAGTGCTAAACATTGGATGCAGATTTGACTTTGCAGTGGATTATGGACTTCCCGGGAAGGAGGTGAATCCTAGTATTACTTTGAGGGTGGAGGTGTGAGCCTCTGGAATCCCTTGTTGATTGATACAGGCATCGTATCCTTTATTTGTTGGTTAAGAAAATGTGTATATGTGTATATCATTGTAACTATTGTAATGAGTTGTGTTATAAAGATCTAATATACGATATGGTTTTTATCTTGTCATGTTGTCATGATGTTTTGCTTTTGAGTGGGTCATTCATTATAAATATTGCAATGAGCTGTGTTATAAAGCTCCATGGGTAGTTTGTTTTGTTTTTAGCAGTCGTGTTGGTTATAGGTGTCATTGAACATCGAGTACGGTGTTCCCCCAAGGGGTAGGGTTTTGTAACAGCCCTGGTGAAAATTCCATGTAAAAATATATAAATACCACGGATGATGGGACACATATTCCAAGCTGAATGGTGGGTATGACATCCTAGTGGGTGTTCATTTAGTTGTTTATGGTTAAGGAAATTGGCAAAGGCAATGGTTAAGGAATTAAAGAGGCAAAAAGGTATTTTGGCACATTTATTTATGAAACTAATGGAAATTAGGAGAAAAGGGAGGTGAAAGGTCACAGGTTGCATGTGAGGAGGAAAATGAAGGAAAATAATGGAAATTATGAGAAAAGGAAGGGAAAGTTCACAAGTTGCATGTGAGGAGGAAATTGAAAGAAAATAATGGAAAATGAAGAAAATAGAGGCCTCATTAATAAAAAGGTTTATGAATATCGGTTGGCAAACTCGTTCCTTTCGATGTGAACCTTTTGTTAGTTCAGTTTTGGAGCCCTCTCATTATTCTCTCTCTCTCATACTCTTGGATACTTAGAGTTTTCTTGGAGCACTCATGGAGGGTGTAGCATACCTGGATTCTTGGAGCAAGAAGGAAAAGGAAGAGAAGGAAAGCACAAGAGGGCATTGACATTAGCAGCTACATCAGATTGTTTGCAGGTACCGAGTTGCATGTATGATTTCTTCACTAGTTTTGGCATGCATGGCACATACATGTGGTTTCTTAGTTATGATTTGTCATTGACATGGAGGATGGTCGGGATTGATAGTGGATTGCCTAGCCTTGTCATTTCCTAGATAACCATGGTGATTTTGAGTTTACTTTCATTGCTTTGTTTTGGTTGGTTCTCATGTTTCCATAGCTTGGGTTGAGTTATTAGTCCTGGAAGCCTTGGTTGAACAAATGCTCTGGAAGCCTTGTAATAGCTTGGGTAGAGTTACTAGTCCTGGAAGCCCTGGTTGGACAAACGCTCTGGAAGCCATGTAACAACTTGGGTTGAGTTACTAGTCTTGGAAGCCCTAGTTGGACAAACACTCTAGAAGCCCTGTAACAGCTTGGGTTGAGTTACTAGTCCTGGAAGCCTTGGCTGGACAAATGCTCTAGAAGCCCTGTATAAGCTGTGGGTTGAGTTACTAGTTCTGGAAGCCTTGGTTGGATAAACGCTCTAGAAGCCCTGTATAAGTTGTGGGTTGAGTTACTAGTTCTGGAAGCCTTGGTTGGACAAACACTCTGGAAGGCCTAGAAGTCTTGGATGGAGACCAATATGATGATGGTTTTTGGTGATGTTCGACTGTGAGGTGGAATCACTATTTGATGGGTTGAGGTGGGTGGCCTCTGGAAGCCATGGATGAGTTTTGATTGATGTGTTCTATGATATCCCACATTCATGCTTAGAATATGGCATGAGGGTGATTGGCTGAAAAAAGACTTGGCTCAACCAATCTATAGTTGGGTGGAATGTGGTAGTCCCATCACTGGTTGGTTCATTACATTTATTAACGAAAAAATTCATTCCCTTGATTTTCATGTGCAAATGTACTGATATATATATGGATTTTGATGGCTGATGTGTTTATTGTATTTATGTTCCTATTATGTTGTTTATATGCACTTTTACCCTAGAAGGTGTTACAGTGTTGCTATGTCTCCAAGTATCACAGGTGTTCATCTACCTCTCAGCAGCACGGGTACAATGGCTTCTGGGAGAGTAGAGTTAAAGACACCATTGAGAGCTCAGCTGGGGGAGTAGTCGATCAACTATCTATGAACTGACCTATCTATGAAGACATCAAGTTGTTCTTAGACAAGGATATCAAGATGAAATGGCAACGACATCACAATAAGTAGCAGCAGAAGGTAGTAGACCTGCGTGCGACAAGTGCAAGAGGAAGGTTGTTGACAACACAAAGGTGGAGCAAAGTTTCAAGTTCAAGCAGATCCACCTATGATGAAAGCAGCTTTGGAGATTGAGGCTATGAGGTGACAATGTGACAATAGGATCGCGTGAAGGTAGAGAGATAAACAGATAAGGAGTTGCAGATGTTGAAGCGACAACTCAAGGAAGAACAAGAGCTGCATAGATGAGAGGAGTTGCAGTAGGAATAGGTACAACAGGAGGCGTAACATGCACAGACTGATGAAATTGTGCCCATACATGTTATAGACCCCGTCTAGCAACTGGCACATAGCAGACAGGGTGAACAGTGTCAGCGATCGCATGCAAGGGTGTTCAAGAGCATGGATGTCATTATGCGCATGCTTGCGATCCCACCCATTTCCACACTCACCGAGGTGAAGACAAGGAGCAAGTCTAACTGGAGATGAACATGTATTTCGACAAGTTGATGCGCATGGTCACCAACACACACTTGGAGATTAGCTTAGACACTATGCATCAGTTTGTTGCTAGTCCAACTGCACTCAAGACAATGATGCGCATGTTATTAGACGAGTTGGACAGAGGAGCCATACCGGTGTGCCCAGATGCAATGAAGGCAAGAGTTCGCTTTCAGTAGGATGTCACCATTGAGCACATGGACACCATCATGAACAACCAAGCTTGGCATCAATTCACCACTGTCGGTCATCCCAAGGATGTCGAAGAGTTGGTCTTCCCACAACTGTCCGAGTCTTAGTGATGTCTTGCATGGCTTGCTCAAACCTATTTTGTCTCACATGGGTACATGTGTAGATTGTATGTAACATCTTGTAAAGTGAAACTCCAAGTGTCCATATGAATAGTGAGTGACTCCGTCCCTTATCCCGAATCATATTGACCCAGCCACAAGGTCAAGAAGAGTTGGTGATTGAGCCATCTTCCTGAAGAGGTAACCCCTTTCAAAGATATCCCGTTCGTCGAGATCTCTTATTTTCGGGTAGATAACCTATATGAGAGGTCAATGCATAAATGTGTAAACCTATCTCCAAGATCAGTGCTTCAATGACGGGCACTTACGAAAGAGAGGGAGGTCGAGATCTCTACAACCCGATGGAATGGCTCTGCCCATTTCCCATCCATCTATCTATCTATCTTTTCAACCTTTCCAATCGGAGCCGCTTCAAACTACTGAATTCCGAACCCCCAAATCCTTGAGTTCAGATAGCGTTAGTCCTTCTTGAACAACGAACAAAAGGTGCGTTCTGACTCGCATGTAGCATTATGCGCGCAGCATCCACTGTGTTCAAAGAAGGGACCTATTTCACTGCACTTCGTTCCCTACTCAATAGTCTAGATCCCTGGCCTTTTGCCTTTGGAAGCGGCCGGAATAGAAATGGTCGGGTCAACCTATGGTGTATCAGTTGTTTCTATCCATAGCGCAGCACCGGGCATCTAGGTCATTCGTCAATAGGAAATAACCGCTAGAACATCTTCGTGCGAAAGCTTCCCATTTGCCAGTTGTTCCTGTTCCTGGGTGTTGATTGAAGCGACTCCAGCCCGTGTTTCGTTGCTTCGTTCTTCCCCCGAAATCGAGTTGAGGCTATTCTCTCTCTCCGGTTCCGACTTTGGAAAGGTTGGAAGATCTGGTCAAAGAAGGTGCTAGCTTCGTAGACGTAGATTGGTTTCTCCCATGGTTCGATTCGCTCCGAAAGAAGGTGATAGCCCTGTAGATCGCTCCCTTCCCATTGCTCTCGTTCGTCATGGTCCTTCCCATGGTTCGATTCTTCCTATGGTCCTTCCCATTGTTGGAAGAAGCGGTCTGCCCGCCCCACCTATACACGATCGATTAGCCATGAGCAGGTCGAAGAGAGCTACAACATCCGAAGGGGGGCCGGTTCAAAAGGTAAGGGATTAGGGATGGGAATAGAGAAAAAGAAGATTGGGAGGTGATAACACTTTTATATTATATACGTATGAAAAACCCCGTCACATTGATTTATCAATTCAACATTTATAAGGGGATGCCCTTCTGGGCAAAGAGCTAGTTCCGCTGGTGAAGATCAATTGCATATAGAGCATGCATATCTATAGGTGCTAAGGCATGCGGTACGTGGGCATTCGAAATGTAGAATGGGTCCCGTGATGAATCCCAACCGAGTAAGCTAGGTGATAGAACTAAGCGATGACTAGCGGAGGGATTATAGGTATGGATGACTACGCGGGTTAACTACAGAAGGGGAGGTTGGGGTGCAGATGCGGGGTGCGTGGGCTGAGCATCTCAACTAAGCCAGGTATGGGTGGGCATAAGTGAAGTAGAAGGTGGGATGCTCCCGAATGGGAAAAGGTTGAATGCGGCGGGGGATGGGAAATACCATGCACGTGCTAAGGACAGCCCAATCCATCACCAGGCATACATACATATTTCTCCCACCCCAGCTGGGGTAGTGTTGTGGCCAGCAACAACCCCCCCCCCCCCCCCCCCCTTTTTCATTTAAGGGTTGTCCAAAATACTAAATGAATGGGGACCCTTAGTTAAAATTTAGGAAAAGCAAGAGTTTCCTTTCTTCAAAATAAGGTTACCATCGTAAGCTTAGGAAGATCTTTTGAATACTTTAAAACTTAAGTTTATGATAAGAAAAATATTTAAAAAGTCGCATCATAAAATGATAGAAAAACACCTCCATTTGGGTATAATCCTGGTATGTGCAAGATTCTCGTGCTAAGCGATATATCGCATCGCAATAAGGTAATGCCAATGAGAAAGACTTCAAGATTTTTTCGATTTGCGATAACCCCGATCGCAAGATCGCATATCGCAGGGAATGGGCTAACAAAATATGGCAAGCATAAAACTTCTGCGATCTGCGATGTTGCGATATCGCGATAAAGCGATGGTTGCGATGTTAAGCCAAATCAACTCTGCGATGTTATATTTGTGAGTCGGTGCGAGAGCGCGATGGTGCGATAATGCGATGTTGCGATCTGCGACGATTGCGAACCAAATCGCAAAATCACTCCATCACGAATCTTTCGGGCGCACTATTCAAGAAAAGCCACTTGCCATAATTTGACTCAAGATCATGCGCTTTTAATGATAATAAAGGAATTAGTTGTCATCTATTAAATGTAGACGCGTGCTTTTGCAAAGAATTACTTCACGTAAGGTGGCATATTTGATATATCTGCTGCATTTAAGACTCTCCCATCACCTTTCTTGATCAAATCATTTCCATTTGTGAGCTGCAGGAACAAAGAACAAAGGGCAATACCAAGCCATACGCATGAAGAAATGGGAAAGAAAAGTAAGGCTCAGGGCTCTGAGGTGAAGGAGATGGCACCTTTATATATAGACACAACTTGTAGTAGAGACGCAGGGATATCGACGTGGGAAAGCATGTACAGATTGCTTGAAGAAGAAAACCCCAGAATAATGAAGGTTACTGTTGTCGCAGATTCACAGGGCTCTTCTGAAGCATCCTTAGAAGAACTAGCGTGCTCATTCCTTCATCGGATAGCAGCAAGGCCTAAAATTCTCCCACATACGGATATGATCAAGTGGATACTTGACAATGCAAAAATGAACGACAAACAGTTCAAAATTCAAGGACATGGGCTCATCGGGTCATTCGCTGCACAAGACTTAAAGCTCATGTATCATCTTCCTGAACCGCAGGCGACTTACAATGCACAACTCATTAAAAAATTTGTGGCGGAGAACACAAACCTATCAGAGACCACTAAAGATTGGTCCAGAAAAGATGAACCGCTCAAAAAAAATAAAAACGGTATGTACAACATTGGTTCCCTCACCTCTCCGTATTGTTTTGCTGCGGCCATGCTTTGTAGATTATTTGGGATGCCAAATATCAATAAATTTTCGTCTGAATGGTTACCATTGATTGATGCTGCCACAAATGCCGTTATTATAGATTGGGCCAAGATCTTTTCTGATAACCTATTCACGGCTATTATCAATTACCGGTCTAAAAGATCCATGTCTCAAAGGATCTATCCTCCTTTTTACCTATTCACATATGTTACGGGTTCTATTAGTTATGTGTCTAAATTTCCATCTATGGGTTGGAAATGGACAACTCAGGACCCATTACCCATCCATGTTTATCATAAGATATTATGGGATTCTCAGTTCATTCCACATTTCTACCAAATTTGTCATGGGCTTATCTTACCCATGTATAGAATGATGTATGATAAAGAACCCCCGAGGTGCTCACCTGAGGCACAGATAGATATCATCCCCATCGCAAGATGGTTCGGAGAAGAATGGTTCACCTATATTAGAGTATTTGGAAGCACCGTCCCTCCTCATGTCCTACCTTTGTATATTCCTGACAAACTGCTAGCTCGAGAAATTGCATATCAAACCTGCTAAGAAGGCGGCCTAACCAAAGACCTAAAAGACAAAAAGAAGGCCATATGGCCCCAGTTTCCTGTAGCTTGTGGGGCCTTTTCATTGTTCGATGTAGGTCACGCGTTCACCGAAGTGGAGAATGTGACGTGTCTACAATTATTTAAATTCCCGGCAAGGCCATTTGACCCAAATGAAGTTGCCCAAGACTTCACAACGAACGTCAAGATAAAAGTATTCGTTGGAAAGAAGGATTTATTTGATGATTTATTTCAGAATAAAAGCTCACTCTAGGAAATTTTGCGGGAAGCTCAATCATGATTGTCTCCATATGACCTCCAAAGATTCATGGTATACAGGGAAAGAAGACTAGCCAGTGTTCCTCTAGAAAAGCTGCAACTACCTGCCAGAGAACCTACTCCAAGCATTAGCCTTAGTGGGAATTCAAGCGCTTCTGGATCTAAATCTAAGACTGGACAAGAGATGCCTGAGCATTCTAAAAAATCCGAAAACGACCAAGATAGAGGCGAAGAGTCAGCTAAGGACACCGCTCAGTCAATGGAATTTCCACAGCAGCAAGTTATCGCTTCCCTGTCAAGAGATGTCCCTCCTCTCGTCATTGAAGCACCACCCGTCACAACAGAATTAGATAAAGAATGGGAAACCTTCAACGAATTGATCAATCTTGAAGGACAAGCCCCAAAAACACCTGTGAGCAATACACAGGTAGCACAAGAAGTGTGCTCAACCATAGTCAGCAATGTCACAGAAACGAAGCATATTCCTATCGCTCCATCTTCTGAGCTTCTACTAAATGTAGAAGAAATTCCCACACTGGACATATTTTACAGTCCCCAACATAAAGCAGTTGTAAGAAGACAAAGAAAAAAGAGAAAGTTAGAAAACACACTTTCTCAGGATGCTGAGCAATTAGACGTCCTGTGGAAAGATCCTGTCAATAATCCAACTGAAAATCTCACCAAACTGTCTCAGATCGCAGGGGCATATGCCTCTGCGACTATTGACAAAGCGTCAGAAGTACAACAATTGTTGAAAGAGCAAGAAAATCAGATACAGGTACTGCAACTACAATTGCAACAAGCCAATGCTAATAATGAGGTACGTAAACAGCTTGAAAGGTTGCAGGAAGACTTCCAGCAAATGCAAATAAGTTAGCAAAGAAGTTTGGATGAAAAGGGAAAATAGTTGCAGGATGTACAGGAGATGCACAGAGACGACCCCAAAATTACAGAGTTTATTTCAGAGTCTATTTCCTTGAACAAACAACTACTACAGCAACAGGAAGAGTTGGGACAGAAGATATCACAGTGGAGTTATTATTGCGAACTGAGTGATAAAATCACCAATCAAGTGGTAGACTTGCGAAGTGACTATGATCAGATTGACAAATGAGTGATAGAGTACTTGGCTTGGCAGGAAGAAGACGAGGGAAAAAGAGCAGGCGCACCCAGGATAAATGAGAATCATAAAGACTTGCTCTTCAACAAATGGGACGATCAAATCAGGGAAGCGGAACAAGCAGCAGAAACAGCGGCCACGACAGCAAGCATTCTTGTCGACTATGTAAATGAAAATTTGCACAGAGCAAACTTAATCGCAGAGACCACCCCAGGGTATTTACCAAATAAACTACGACTAGAAGCAGAAGGCGCAAGAAAAGGAAAAAGCGGTCCAAGCACTAGACAGGTTAAATTGGGAGTGTTACTGGGCATACTTGGTGAAGCCGCATAATCAGCAGATGACTGTGAAATGTATCATAAATGCGGTCGAGAAAGTAGTGCCAGCTCTCATAGATTCCGTTTTCTCAGCCCAGCTCAAAGCAGAAGTTAGCCAGCCGACTCTCCTCAAACCCATAATGAATGCATGCAGCTTTAAAGATCAGATTCAGAAGTAACTTTATTTAGAATGTTGTTTTTTTCTTAAAAATTAGATTAGAAAAAGGACGGTCATTTGAAAACCGCATCCTAAATTTTGTAAATAAACTATTATTAGAATTAGGAAGTAGTATTTTAACCCTTCTCATGCATTTAGAGAAAGTTCCAGAAATTTGTCAAAAACTTGTCCTCAGAACATGCACTTCTGCACCCTCAGAGGAGGTTTTGATGAATGGATGGATCGAGGTTTATTAATGTTTGCATTTGATATCTCCTACTGACGTTGCACTTCTGTACTCTTAGTAGATATTAGAACAAGTAGAGATAAATCACTGTTTCTTGAAGCTTATGAGTAGGACCTGTCATAAATGGTACTTTTATCTCTTGATCATTTCTACTTATATTCTTAAAGTGATATACAGTTTTTAGTTGTTTATATATTATTGCATGAATGTTTGAGTTACCATTTGGCACTTTTGTACGGTGGAGTCATTTATTTATGCTTGATATATGAATAACTTATTATGTGATATGCTATTCACAACTGTTTTTCCTAACTTTTTATGCAAAGTGGTTCATCTTAATTGATTTCCTTTCTTATGATAGTTGAATGATCTTTATTACCAGTTATTGTTTGAAATCTCTCTAGATCGCATAATAGAAGAAATACATCCCGGGTTAGCATAGATTAGATGTGTTGTTTTCATTAGATTACAATATCATAGAATTAGATTAAAGTAGCTTAGATTAGAACTCTTAGATCAGCATCATCCAACTCTGCACACACACACACACCCTTAGATTGGGAAACTGGTCCCATTATCCCCAGTCGGACCCGCTATACCAAACGGATAAGGAGCTGCTAACCAAGGTCCGGACCGGGTGGGTATCCCCCTTGTTGTCGACTCGATTTTCGGGGTTTCAACAAGTAGTAAATCCATTAGTTGTGGGAACATCTTCCGATTGAATGAACAAGGTTTATGATTCTGCCCCGTCCCCACTAACCAATATAGACCAAAGAACAAATCTCACATTTACTGGTCCACACGACTTCGGGAAAATATAGCAGCTATAGCAGTATAACTCGGATCTAACGGAATCAGTTTGGGGGTGATGAGTGGGTGAAATGTAAAGCTATGGACGTATATGAGACTTCTATACATAGTTTATGGGACCCTTTAGCGGTGATTCTCGATCCCGCCCGTCATCTTGAATTTTTTTAAAGCCAGCCCCCACTCACTCGAAAACCAGGAATGACCGCTAAGCCACCGAAGACAGAAGAGTTGCTATTTTGGTTTGTGTAGAATTGAAGTAACCCGAGCAATAAATGAGAGATACGTTATGTGCTATAGTTCAGTGATGTACTGCTTCCGGGATCACTAAAGGTAATTCCTTATTACCGTTAGCAGAATCTTGTGAGTGAAGGAGGATTGGATTGAGCAACCCATCTTTCTTCGGGAGTTACCTATCTTTCTTAAGGTCTTTTTTTTGCCCAATCTGAGTCTTGATATGCCTCAGAAGGGAGGGGGAAAGAATGGCTTGATTCTCTAACAAACATTTAAGGTTAGTAAGGTCGCTCTATTGCTAAATAGAGGATTCTGGTCAAGATATCGTTGGATGGAAGGCTTCCAGAAGAGATTCTCTTTGAATGTGAAGGTGAGCAGTGATCTCAGATCTTGGATTACGAAAAGCTTCCATTTAGATGTAATTACTGCAAGATTCATGGTCATTTGATCCGGGAATGCTCGTCTAGGGCTAAGGTCACCCCAAAGAGGAAAAGCCCTAGTGCTGCTTCTCCTTCCACACTGGATCAACAAGTTTATGGTCCCTCTAGATTTGATTGCATGGGTATGGATCCAAAGGTTAGTGTGGGCAATAATCTTCCTGCAACAGAATCACCAGAGCTGGATGGTTAGTGTGGGCAAGAATATTCCTGCAGAAAATTTGCCAGATCCGGATCTAAGGGTTGAGAGTAGAGTGGAGGATTTGGAGGAACCTTGTTCTCGGAAGAACAAGTGGCTTTGCACCTTGTGTAACTGCTCAGAAGGATATGCTTCTATTTATCAGATCGGGGATAAGGATTGCAGGGTGCGTTAGCACACTCGACTGTTAAGGCCGCCATCGACGGAGTCACTCACTATTCATATGGTGAGGGTGCGTAAGCACACTCGACTATCCAGGAGAGGGTGCATTAGCACACTCGAATGTCCAGGAGAGGGTGTGTTAGCACACTCACTATTCATATGGTGAGGGTTTTACAACCCTCTACTTCTCTAATATATAGATATAAGGAAGGGGTAATAAATGAGAAGGGTGAATCAGGATCATATCTGTCTATTATATAAGGGTTGGTTAGGATCATATCTGTAGGTAGGGATCGAGGAGCCTAGCCTATAGGCAGGCTGACCAAAGGGAAGGGAGAAGCTCGCAACCTTATTCATGCCACTTGGCATGATTGAAGAAAACGAGGTTCGAACCCACGACTTCTGGCGTGACAGACCAACACTCTAACCGACTGAGCTATTTCCCCCTTCCAGATTCGGTCCCCCACCCAATAAGTAACTCAAGGTCGAAGGTTTCAAGCTACGCATCCTAGTAGCAAATGCCAAAGACCTACCTCGTGTAGAAGTACTTTGGGCGGCGTTTTTGAACTAAACAAGACACTTCGCGTTTCCACCCTTGCCCTCTTAATGAATTATTGGTTAGTGGGGGTATTTAGAGCGGCTCTTTTTCTCCTCACCCCTATTAGGATGTCCCTGGGGATCGTGCTGCTGGTCATGAATTATATACGTAATTACGCTTTAGCAAACAATGTTGGGCATATGTCATTATGCATTTCTGATTCTTTTCTTCGACAATGCTGCTATGGGAATATGTCATTATGCTTTTTCACTTTTCTTCTAGCTCAAATAAGTAACTAAAAGGCGTTGGTCGAGCAACTCAAGTTCCTCTCCCTAACAGTCGAGCCCCTGCTGGTCCTTGATGTGGACTTGGGTGGCCCCTCTCAAATAAGTAACTAAAGGGACAGAGTCACTCACTATTCATATGGTGAGGGTGGTTGAGCTAGCTTTTGCTTCCATACATGCACGTATTTGATAAAGAAAAGATTTGTTGGAACGGAGTTGGAGGCATCATCTTCAATCGGGTATTGAACTCGCGATTTTCTTTAGCCAAATGGATGAGTTAAGGCATTTCCGGGCCGGTGATTCCATCCATCCATCCTATCCATGCAATCCAAGCATGTGGTGATGGTTTTCTTCCAGAAGGAACCTTGGTTGGGTCGTGCAAAGACGGTAGGTAAGTCGTGGCGTGAAGTGATTAGAAAACGAAAGCTCATAAGAACTGTGTCATAACTTCATTATATACGTAATAATCAAAAGGTGATTCCTTCTAATCGGGTAGGTTGTATGTTAACACTTGAGCAAAGGTAGGGTTGTTTCATTTCATCCCATGCACACACAGTTGTTCCTGTGTCAGCCACCCACTCTAATTCCATTCATATAGTAGGGATAGAAAGGGGCAAAGGAAGCGATGATGTTATTTCACCCATCCACCGCATGTACCTAAGTGTGTAAGATACTCTAAGTAAGGAGTCAATGCAAGAGGGAAATTTCCACGTACGATCCG
The DNA here is from genome assembly GCA_031772625.1 of Pinus tabuliformis. NCBI lineage: Eukaryota > Viridiplantae > Streptophyta > Pinopsida > Pinales > Pinaceae > Pinus > Pinus tabuliformis. Next base: position 178,047,937 of record CM062805.1, on the reverse strand, counting down.
AGGTTTGTTCCTGTGCCACTTCCATAAGGCATCTAAAATTCTTAGCAGTTTGAATTCATAGTATATTTGGGAGCTCGTCCCGAAAAGCTAAATAAAGAGTTATACCACTAAGCGATTAATTAAGGAAGTGGTCTAGGGTTCACAGGTCTAGTTCTTCAAGTGAATACATAATAATGGTGTGCTGCTGTATGTGATACTGAATGTAAGCTAGTTGGTTGGGTGAATTCTGTACCGGAGAAGCCTAGTGCACAACTAAGCATGTATGATTCAAGTGTCTAGGGCTACAGGTCTAGGTCTTCCGGTGGGAGGCATTAAGGAGGTCCTTGCAGTGGGTGCTTGCTAATTCCTCTCCCTAGCGGTTGAGCCTGCTTGCGCATCCAGGTCAATGCGTCGTTCATCAATTCTCAATTGGTAGGGGTTCTTATTATGGGTTAAGCTTTAACCTAACCTTCTTATCTTCTTTCCTTACTAGTTGGGAAGGTTCATACAAAATAGGTCCCTTAACTATACAATATGTCTTTCCCCGATCTGATGGGACTAGGCTCTGTCCTTCCCTGATCTAAGGTCCTGGATGTTTCCCGAACTGTACGAATAGGTCTGTCCTTCCCTAATCTGATGGGACTAGGCATAGGTAGGCGTGGTAGGTCGATAAGTCAATGAGTCCTTCCTCGGTTTAAGGTCTTGGGTAGGCCCAAGTTAGGTCTTTCCTTACCAGCCAGACCTTCCCTTTCCCTCTCGCCTTTGAATCTCACCTTGACACAGTGGTGGAGTGTTAGTTGTGCTTAGACTTAAAGCAGTTTGACTTTATTATGTCTCTCTACACACAGAAACATGTGCACTCTTCTCCACGAGTTGGATGAATTAGATGATAAGCCAAGTCAACCAACTTCAAGCCAAGAATACCAGCCTTGTTGGAGAAGCTTCGACCTAACGGTCCACCCAAGGACATAGCACCCCATCGGACTAGTTTGGTGGACCATAGCCATACGAATCTTCCCATCTTGTGAACCCACCCTACCTAACTTACCTAACTAGCTGATCATAAAATAACACCCATCCATCCAACCTATTAGCCAATTGTACTATGCCTATTTCTTGCTGGGTACTATTCCTGTTCTATTTATGGATCAATGGGTCATGGATAAGGAACCGAACGAAGGGGGCGCTGTAGGCTATCTCTCCTGCTACTGGTGCTATAACTAAATCAATTGGTCTACACCTATATGGGTATGGTCCTTAAGCCTGGGAAACAGGCTGTATAGGAAGGTAATATATATGCTTGCATATATTTCCTCAGGCTCTATAGGAAAGGAGCGAAGCCAAAAGGCCCAGCCTATCACTTTATTTGCCGCTTAAACCGCCTATGCTTCCAGTGCTTCTTCAACGGATGAAACCCCCACCTGTGCTCTACCCGCCTCTGCTCCGGTTAGTGCTATCTTTGCCCCTGGACACAAGCTATAAAACTTTAAGCTATGCACTTGCCTCCTTTGCATTCACATAGATATCCCTCATCTGGCCGCTCCGATACAGCCAGGTAGGTGTATCTATCCGTTTCCAACCCCACATTACCCCATCCCGACAGAGTGAGTGAGTTAGGTGCACAAATGTGATTGGAATCTGATGCTGCTTATGCTTATGCTGTTGGCCTATAGCGTAGGGCACACAGATGTAGGTTCTCCCGTGAAATGCACCAATTATTATAACAATTTCTTATCCATGCATTACAAGGTGCCAACTGACTTACAAGAATGAGATATGTAAACCAGCTATAGATGTAGAGTTCCTATGAACTCGGCTAGCTTATTCAGTCTATTTGGAGCACTACGGGAACATACCAACACCACAGTCTTAAGGTAAGGCTCCAATAACAACCAATTTTCGGGAGCATTAGCCAAGTCAATAAGAGTCATTGTCATGGAGACTATGTGTATGGGCTAGTCCTTATTAAGGCTTATTGCCATGGAACTAAGGCTAAGACTGTTGAACTAAGCTATATGAGTTATGATCATAATGGATTCTGTTCTATACATATTATACTCGCATCTCTATGCCCGGAGGGACTCATACGAGGTTATGAGGTCGAGGCCTAGAGGGACTCACTCATTCATATGGTGAGATTGAACTTTGTCATTGTAAGTAATATGAATATGCAATGGCCCATCCTCGGCATAGAGAAGAGCCAGCAGGACCTATCCTTTCCAACTACTTTACCCATGAAACTTTGAAGGAGGTTGTGGTTGTTACTGCCCACCTTTTGGCATTTCACCCTCACTAGAAGCCTTTCACCAGAGGAATAAAGAAAATGATATTGATTTGCAGAGGCAGCTAGCTCAACAGGCCTTCTTCACAACTCTCTACCATTGAATAATCCACCCACCATGTTTGTTTGTTTGTTTGGTTGGGATGGAACATAAAAGAAACACCCAGACATGACATGATTCCCCATGTCAGGAAGGTTATTTCTTTATTCGCTTGAATGGGGATAAATATTCCCCTGACTCCAACAATATTTGGCTTTGCTATTCATTTAGTGTATGGATATGCCCACACGGAATCTCATGCACGCCAGAGGTCACAACCGGTGGACTTACCACGAACTCTTCATGCTGGGTGTAGTAATGCCTTAGTTCCGTACTCCCTATCTGATGACTCACATTTGGCCCTAGCTATCCCTATGTGGTAGTTGGAACCTCATTAGAAGTTTGTTTATGTCCCAACCAAAAAAACATGGACATGGATTCAGTGCCAGATCACGTAGATCACATGGATCACAAGAGTGGTAGTAAACCCCATACAACACCCCCATGGGATGGTGTCATACCCATAATATGCTCGTTCAGCTAACACACAGATGGCAGCACCATAGACAAAGGCTAAGGCATAGGTTCCAGATCTATATCCATACCCTCCAGTCGCAGATCCTCTACTAGGTGCAGAGCCAGTTCCATAACGATATCAAGACCCTATAGTTGGAGACCAAGTTGAAACCATTAAAGCATTTCAAGATCGAGAGCCATCACCTAGCCTAGGATCCCTCTCCGTGTGAAGGCACTTTAGATTCCAACAATGGTACTTTACTTCCCCCGTAAAGGCACAATAGATTCCCGCCGCTAAGACCTGATCTCTTACATCGCCTGTAAAGGTAGATTTTCCACTAGCTTATTTTTCTTCTCCTGCTTCTGTCCTTACCTGGATACATTACCTTTTTGTGGCAGTAAGGTGTTGAACCCGTCCTGAGAACCCAGTATAAAGTAAGTTAGCTGTGGGGTATGTTGTTTACTCAAGAAGGCATGAAGCAGCAGTAAGCGGCGTTGTTTCGTTAAGCTGCCTCCCAGTATGGTATCGAGAAAGCTGTGGGGTGAGGGGCCCGATTACCAAAGCGTGGTGGAAATAGTAAGCGGTGTTACCCTTCATTCCTACCAAGAGAGGATAAGATGTCCCCCATGTGACATACACAACAAAATGCTTACAAACAAAGGTGCTCGATACTCATGGGATTATGCTCTGCTAAGTGTTGTAACATTCAGTGCATTACATCTAGTCCGTTTCTCCAAATTACCTACCCTTTCACAAATGCTCTACCCATGAACCTTTGACAGGAGGTTTTGTGGTTGTTATTGCTGGGGAATAAGCCATTGGAAATCCATGGAAACTCTAAGCTCTAATATGCTAATAGAATCTCCTATCCTATGACAATCGCATATCTATGATCCGGAGGGGACTCAACTGAGGTACGAGGTTGAGGTGATACTCGCCTTGGAAACCTTAGCCGCCCTCTAGCCTTGATTAGTTCAAATACGTGGAAAGCCTACATGTATGTAGTCTGTTGTTATGTGAAATCCATATCTAAGAAATAAATAGCTCTAGCGAAGAAAGAAGCTATAAGGTTTTGTCTATGTAGTTCAAAAAGAAGAGAAGGGCTCTTGCGATGCCGGTTAGCATGTGGGTCTCACAGTTTGCTGGTCGATGAACTAAATAGCTCCTATTTCCACTACTATTAAGCTAAGCCTGACTTCTACTAACGGATTTCTCTCTCTGAAGTTGTGTACATAGAATGCGATAAGGTAACTAGCCCTAGTAAGTGATTCCATAATAGCAGCCTTAGTCTATCTTAGCTGCCAGTAATAGCTTAAGTCTGTGTACTTTCTTTTTTCTTCTTAAGAAAACTTCCTTTTGATGGGGTCCGATAGAACATTCCTAATCTGGGCAATCAAAAGATAGTTTTTCTATACTGATCTCTACCCTTTCCTATCATCGTTTCCCTGGGCTTTGAGGTTGAGGCGAGATAGAAAGGAGGCAAGTGGCAGGTCTAATTTTGAGAGGGGAACCAATGATGATGGCAGCCAATAGACGGTATGTTTACGGGAATGCATTGATATATGATGTAGCATCTAGACTTTCAACTTTTCCACTACCTTTGAATCCCTGGGCCCGGCAAGAATTGAGTGGGAAATTGACCAATCCTTCTCCCTATAATACCTCTTGGGAGAGCAGCTCCGGGTCCTCATTTCACATTTTTCCTCTCCCTCTCCTTATATTGAGAGCCCTACCGGGGGCATCCTCTCCTTAACAGTTGAGCATGCTTACGCATCCTTATGGTCATGCTTGCTTACGCATCCTTAGTCACAACCTCATTTTGAGGGAGCTAATCGGGAGCCAACCTACTAAACTAGATTTTCTTATTGAGTCAAAATGCCATAGAGATATAATAATCAATCTAGTTTTGATTCCCTTGTAGTGCAATAACTTCTTGTTTCTGTAAGCTATACTACTTGCCTTTAGTCGCTCCCAACTACCCTTAGAGTAAGTCCCATGGTGACAGCCTTACTTAAGAGAATGAAGAGGCTTACATACAACGCACAAGAATGAGGGAGGTTCATACGCCAGAATAATAGGCATAGGGGCTACATTGTTTGAAATTTGCCACAATCTGTCCTGGTTTCTTTGCATGAAGGTAATTGCCGATAGCCCAAGTCATTTCTAGGAGGTAGGTCATAGACATTGCCCGGGTTCTCTTTGAATGGCTTCTGCTTGAACCTCATAATCAAATACTACTCCAAAACAACATGGGAATATCCAAGAAAATCCCAAAGGCCAAACTTGCATCGATACGTGCTTGCGCCTAATCATTTTTCATCTATGTAGGAATTGTTTTCAATCAACGGGCGGATAACTGATAGTCGTTCCCACCGGCCACAAGTAGGCAAAACTGAGCCGATACTAGGGGACAACAAAGCTAGACGCTCCTAGTCTCCATTCCAAAAGCAAATGTGGTCCCTACGTGTTAATATACACGATATCGCATAGAGACGTTTCACTTGTCCCATTGTGTTGATCTCGATTCCCATACAACCTCTCCATGGGTTTCATAATGTGCCATTGAAAAAATAAATAAATCAGAACTATAGAGATGGCAGTACTCCTACCTCCAACAACTACTACAACCCTATTACTATATGATATTGCATCTATAAGTGAACCTTTCACTACTGCGGAAATGACGGTGTTGGCATGGCACTATTAGTTCAAGCTTTCACTAGAGAGCTAAATGTTTTGAGTGCATGTGGTGGAGGACTACATCTACTCTACAGAATAGGGTACGATCTAATATGATATTCACATATATATGTAAACTTGAAATGAGATAGACCCAGATCCCTTTGAAATCAATAGGCACTTCTTAGCAGCCGATGCCATCTTTGACTAGATCCAGTTTCGATGCTGGTAGGATAACCCAGGTAGGCAGGTAGGTGCGTGGACTTGAGGTGTTCACATCCCTAGGTATTATTAGTGTAAGTAAGCAAGAGATCAACGGGCAACAATATTTAAAGCAGGTAGGTGGGACTAACTCAGAGTGTGAATATTCCTTCCCCGTATCGTGTCTCTATCTATGGGGAGGCTTGGGTACGGGTGAATTGAGTACTAATTGAGTGAACTGGAGCATCAGGTGCAACTCATGATATTACAACAGTGGGTCAGAGGCTCCCCAAGTGCTATCATTTTGTTAGAACTCATTCGATTCATTTGTCATTGTCCCTCCGACTTGGGCTTGGGCTTGAATGCCTTCATCCAGTGGTATGTGGTCACCGGGGGGAGTCTTATGCCGGGAGATGAGGAAGGAGTTTAAGGAGTGGGATTGTCAGAAGAACTAACTACCTTAGGAATGACAAAACCCTTACACGAAACAGGCTCGCTCGCTTAAGCGCTTAGACCATTGGGATATCTGCCTACTTTATGAATCACTGGTTATTTGATGGACATCAGTGGGATCCTCTCCCTTATGGTCAATACTACATCACCCAACCTTTGTTATTGAATGCACTTGCTTAGGCACTTGCACTAAATTATATTACCTTTTCAATAAAGCCTACACAATTCATGTTTGTGCAATCTACCTACTAAAAGCCTTACTTTTAGCCATCCTTGATATTACTGGCTCACAGACCTTAACTTAGCTATATTGGACGGGAGGGAGGGCTTGAATCGGCACTTAGATTATCGTATTTACTTATTCAGCAGTTACACGGGAAGTGCCATTATGCTACCAACAATAGTAGCTAGTTGTGGGATCATGGGCTTGGGAACTACCCTATTTATTAACTACTACCAGAATTTAGATATTGGGGTTCACACTTTTCACATTCCTATTTACCCTTTTATCAGCCTACGCACGTTTGGCAAAGACTTGGTATCGACTGGGACTACCCACCCCCCTCCCTCAAATGCTTTTGGTTGTATTCTTACTTGTTGTATTATTTGTGATACCGACCGATAGGACCTTCTGTCCGTCTTGTGCTGCTCTTCCCCTATATGGAGAAAGGAAGGATTTATACATATTAATAAAGGATACAGAAAATAAGACAGATGGAGAAAGGATTTAGAAAGGAAGCCTCGTCTACTAACCTTTGTATACTACTAATCCTTTCCTTCCCGGTAAACTACAGATATTATTCCGGGTACAAAGCAGATGGATATCTATATAGGAGGGTCTTGAAAGAGCTAGGAGTGCTAGCCGATATCTAGGGCTGGAAAGAGAGTCATGCTAAATGCGGATATATATCACCGGAGGGTACATCTATAGCTAATTGATAAGAATGATTAGATAGTGACCGAAGGAAGGCCGATGAGAAGGCCATATCATTCGTATCTATATTCGTCTGTATTTGTATCTATAGGCAATAAAAGAGAAGGAATAATTCTCATAGAAGGCACGGGTATTAGTTCTTTAGTGACCGAAGGAAGGCCCATGAAATATTTATTTGTTTCTTTATTCATGGGTGGTCGGCCTGGCCCGGTAAGGGAGACCTGCAACTATAGATCACTCCAATCCCCCTCGGTAACTACCAACAGATCATTTTCCAGGCCTATCAGGTAGGTAAGGTAGTCTGTACCTGCAGCTCTATAGACCAATCCCTTTTGTAACTACCACAAATCTGATTTAAGATCATCACCTAAGAAGTAAGGAAAGAGACAAAAAGTCTTATTTACGATATTTCATCCGAAACAAAAGAGCTCTATCTGTAAGGAATGGAATGGTGGCCTTTTTTTTTATTAGCCTACGATACTTCTTCTACCTATGATCTTGATTATTAGCGTCACTTAACTTCACTTATTTCCTTGGACCTCTATGAATTACCTTCTTGAGAAATAAGCTCCGTAAGGTTAAGAGCGACGGTTCTCTAAAGTTATTTCTTGAGTCGATATCAATTAGCTAAGGCTCTTTACTTTATTGATCTTTATTATAGACCATCAAAAGGGTTAAGGGGTTGGGTTCTATTTCACGAGTCTTTATGAGATATTATTCTCTTTATTAGATACCCTAAGGTTAGATACCTTAACGAGACCATAAGGAAGGCTTTCTCTTGAGTTTTCTACCTTCTTTCATTTCAGGGTCCAGGTAGGCATGAAATATGATCCTTTCTATATCAATAAATATAGAGATGCTAGGAAAGCACATTTGCATAAATAAGAAGGAAGTAAAGAGAAGAGATGAAGGTACTTATCTTTGATTCAGGTAGCACGCCTGGGTCTTACGTCCTGCTCTTACTTGCTTGATGAGAACAGTCTTTCTCCCATTGGGAATTATATCGATTATTTAGCACCTTGTTGACATCCTTTCCGCCTCCTATATAAAGATATCATTCTTTCCTTATATCATTCCTTTGCAGGTAGTCTCCTGGGGCATCATGTCCGATTGAGGGAATAAAGAAAGGCTAGCCTGTACGAAGGCCTGCCTAGCCTGCCCAGCCTGGTGGATGAAGGCCCTGTTCTTTCTAGCAGCATCCCTTGTATGCTAAGGGTAGATTGTTACTTTAAGGCGCTTATCTGTCTTCCGTTATATTAGAAAAACCATATGATAGAGTGAAGTCTATTTCTTTGAAGCACTCACTTATCCCTTGGATTTACCGATCCACTCGTATCAGGTAAGGGTTCAAGAGCTAATGGTTCAGGTGAAAATGGTTTTGACAGGTTTCCTGCTTCCAGATTGCATACCAAGAAGAAGTACGAGGGATGATTATCAACCCAAGAACAAGAAGTATGAGGTTGACCAGCCCAACGCAACAAGTAGTGTATAGAGGTTTAGGTCTAAGTGATTCTACCTAAACTACTAGCTTGGCCTGATTGGAACTACTTGCTTGGGTTCGGTCACTTGGATGAGAAGTACTTGCTTTGCTTGTAAGGAGGTTGGGGGTCACAGGTTATATCCCACCCAAGAGTATAAGGAGGTAGGAGGTCAAGGGAACTCCCTTTAGCGAGAGAAGCTTCCTTCATCTATTTCATGCCAGCCTTGGGTTAGGTGAGAAGGGGTAATGTTACAGTGAAATCTACTTGCTTGCTACTTGCTTGAGGTGACAGTATAGCTATTAAGCAGCGCAACATGCTAGTGTGAAGGTTGACAAGCCTGGATACTAGCTTTGGAGGGATTACTTACAGGGCTTACCAGAACAAGTAGCCATTTCTTTCTTCCTGGAATAGTATTATCCCTTTCAATTGGCTAGATTCTTTTAAGGAGATATTTCCATAGAAGGATAGATTATTCCAAGGAGATATTTCCTCCATTGAAGGAAGCCGATTCTCTTAGAGAAGAAGGAAGTGGATTCTCCTGATTCGCCACACCTTATTCTCAGGACCCTAAGCAGCTAGGGTAAGGACCAAACTAGCTAAAGGGCAAGAAGGAAAGGCCTGAACAAGCTAGGCTCAGGGACAAAAGCTAAAGGGGTTAGGTGGAAACACACTATGGCAGCGAAAACACATTGGTCAGGACAGTTGGGAAAACAGATAGTTAATCAATGATCTAATTAGTAATGTTGAACCCAGACCTAGCTGACCACACCTGGCGTAGGCGGTCACACACCATGTAGGAAAGAACACACATTGGTTGGGAACCCGCTAGGCCACACTCGGGCTAAGCAAACACACCATGTAGGCGAACATACCGAATCAAGATCTGCCGGCCAACACACGGGCTAGGCGAAGAAACCAAGTTTCGAGCACACTGGGGCAAGACCTGCCAGACTAGACCTGAATCCTCCTGACATTCATGAACACACATTGGTCGTGACCTGCCCGCCCCGACTCGGGTCATTAGTCATTCTACCAGTAACACACCGAATCAAGACCTTTGGTCCACACCCGGATCACTTATCTGACTAGTTTATTGAGGAGAGACTTATTTGTTTGTTCGCCTTGGTCAGTCTGCGATATGACTGTAGGGCTAGGTCGGGTTTATGGTTCGTTATGTGGGTTATTGGTCCGTCAGCAAGTCATGATGCAAGGTTATTGTTCCGTCGACAAGTCATGGAGTACGACGACTCGTACGTCAGTAAGTCATAAGACAAGGTGACTCGCTTACTCGACGAGGAGATCTAGTTGGTCGCGTACTCGTATAGTTGGTTGCTTACTCGTATAGAGCGCCAACTGTATCGTTTCACTAGGGGGAGTACACTAACGCCAACTGCCCTTATTCAATCAATCTATCCCCAATTCTATCCCCTGCCTTCCTTGATTGCTTATTGGGTGGGGGCATATGAATGAGTGAGTGACCCCTAAGTCATATGGGGCCCTCGTTTTTTTCCATTGAATTGCCTTGATGATATGGGATATTTTTCTGTGTTTTGAGCCATGTGTTCTTGGTCTTTTTATGAGCTCATTGCCCTGTTAGTTGACTTTCTTGTTGTAATATGTGTTATTAGACGATGCATGATGGTTGAATAGAGAGAGTTTATAGATTGGTTCATCAGTGTTGCATGCTTGGTTTCTGTTTCAATATATATCTCGTATATAGAGCAGCTCCTATATATAGATTGATAGTAGAAAAAGAGATCTCTGTTGGTTTTCCTAGCTAATTACCCTTTTTTTCATTGATTTGCTTGATCGATGTATTATGAGATAGACCTTTGTGAATCGTTATGATAAGGTAATCTTCACACATTCAAGAGGTTAGAACAACTCTCAGTCACCAATCCAAAAGTGAAGATGAAATAGAAACCAGCTGTTGGGCAATCATCAGGGCCTACTCTGCCAACAAACAGGGGACTGGACCCAACAGCTCACCTAACACAATAGGTCCACCCACCTAACTCCACAACTACTCCTATCGCTAACCATACCAGTTATCATATCACATTACATACGTCGATATACCGTGTTTCTTTATTTGATTGCTGGATTGATTCGATTTATTGGATTGATTGGATTGATTTATATACCCCATGTTGCCACGATACGCGAGAGATATATGATGTTACCCCGGGTTTCCCCCATATGAGATATTGAGGGAGCCCAATTTGTTATCATACAAGATATTGATTGAGTTCCACGGATTGATAACTGATTCTTCTGCTGCTGTTGACCGGTATGAGCGGCCTGGGGAGATGATGTAGTCTCCGGCGTGAGGTGTTAGCACCCATTACCCCAACTACAACACCCATTGCGTACAAGGTGCCACCAGACGAGAGAGAAGGCCCCCCCTGGAATACCCCCTTCAACACATACCCGTCGTGAAAACTTCACCACAGACCCAGCAGAAAGAAGAAGTTGATAAAAGCTGTTCCATACGTAATATCCATCCATATGTGAAACCAAGTTACCAACAGACAAGTGAGATGTTACCCTTCAATGGCCGATAAGATATGTCCCCCATGTTCCCAACAGATGAGAGAAGGAAGGACAGACATAACCTTACCTTGAAAGTAATACAAGCTTTAATGCTTACAAAACAACCCTTCCCTTGACCTTATGAATTCTGGTACCACATATAACCTTCTGGGTACCACATATATATAACCTATTTGCCGAGCCTTGATGATACGATTATTCATCCATTTGAACCCACTGGCTAGGATGCGCAAGCAGGCTCGACCATGAGGACTGGCAGGGGCTCGATTGTTAAGGAGAGGGAGAGGAATAGACTTCTCTTTATAATGCCTTAACCTCATCGTTATCCACCTGACCTATACCACTTCTTGAATTAATCCCTTACTTAGTTGGTACTGACTGCTATATACTCTTCTCTTGTAGGAACGGGATCAACCAACCTTATCTTGACTTTAGTACTCCCTTCACCCTAGAATATGGATGGAGTGCTGCCCAACCCTCCTGTTATCGGGAAAACTAGTGTCCATTCAGAGCTGCTAGTCCCGCTAAGATGGGTAGCTATCTTAGAAACAAACAAACTAAAGTTACTTATGTTTTCCTTTATGAGAGATAGATGAGAGAGAAGCAGAGAGTACCAACCTCAATCTTTCACTAGTCTCGTTGCTTGTTTCCTCTCTCCCTTGATAGAGCTTTCGCCACTCCTTTCTCACTTGTCCCGCTTCAAAGAACACCTGTAGAGTCAAGGCAGAAAAATACCATCAAAGCATAGAGATCTATAACCATAAACAATGTAGGATCAGATGTACATTAACCATATAAATGCATATACAAATGCAAGATTAAGAGATATACAAGCATATGGAGGAAAACTCAAATAACTTTATTGATAGAAGTAGTAGAAGAGAGGATTACAACCAAGCTATCTGATCCAGCATCATCCTCCCAGCATGAAAGCCCTCTTCACCTCATACAAAGCAAGATCACCTAACAATACAATGTCTTCAAAGAGAAACCAACAACGCTTCCTTACAAATTACAAAATTCCAGCCTCTGGATCTTTAGGATAAGGGATCCATAGATGTTTGCAGGAGAGTGAGTCAACTTCTGGTATTTTGATTAGTGTCATTTCACTGATAGTTCTTGGTTCCACTTGGAGATTTCATGATCTCTTACTCATCCTTGGGCGAATTCAGAGAGGCAAGTGTCATATGAGCAGTTTCTAGAAGATTCTTTGAGTTTCCACCTAGAAAATTGTTTCTTCCATTTGTCTGCTCTCGCTCAACGCACCCTACAAAAGGGCTTTTCAGTATGCATCACATCCTTCGTGTGTAATAGGTGAGATGCATCAGACCCTCAACATGGAGCAGTTTGTATGGTCCAGTTTTGACCAGTTCTGAGCACTTTTTCAGGGAGAACTTTTGGGAAATGATGTAATCAGCTGACCTTGTTCATTTAGGGTATGAAATAACACTTTTAGGGGTTTAGAAGCCCTTGGTTTATGGACATATGTGATTGAGGTTGCAGTTCCAAAATATGTCTATAACAGTTGCCCCCTAAAGAATGAGGTCGTAAATCTTCTGATGTCGGGTGAAATGCTTTATCATGAGGATCTGAGGTTTTTCGAACTGGAAGGTGACCTGTAATAAGATACAATACAATACATTATCTTCATAATATTTTCATGATATAGCTGAGGCAGGCATTCCCATGCTCAGCTTTATAAATTCATTTTCATGTACATAGGAGATATAATCTTCTATGTGGCAAACTGATGATTCTGGTAGAGCCATCATCCCTTAGTTTGGATGATTATTTGTGCAGCTATGATGTACATTTGATGTTTTTATTTTCTTGAATGTATATCACAGCCCAGATGGATGAAACTAGATACGGGGTCTTCAAACTCGTTCAATCTTCACCCAAAGTACAAGTCGATCCATGTGAAAATATGTTCTGATGTCGAACATGGAAAGACATCGCCTGATTACCAACCAATGATGTAAGCTGTTAACAGGTGCGAGAGGAATCACCGATAATGATAATGACCCTCAAGGTACTTGTTGTGGGGGAAAGTATCCAACTCGGAATGACCCTAACCCACTCTAAGGGTGACAGTTCCTTAGCAACAGCTGAAAGCAAAACTATCTAAAGTTTCTTCTTTATGACATGCAAGAGATAAAAGGGAGAGATCCACTTACCGATGTCTTGCGCAAATGGTCGATCCAATCTCCTTTGTTTGCCGCTTGCTCCCAGCTCCAAGTCTTTTCACGGGCCCAGCTACACGAGATCCTGCAAATAAGACAAGAAAAGGAAACTACAAGAAGCATGCATGCATAAATGATTCAAGGATTAGCATAAATAAAAAACGCAAGTAAGACAATTCACCATTGAAACACATGCGAATAGAAGAACCTCAAATGCTTTATTAATATATGGAAGTAAGGTTCAGGCGGTGATACAACCATGAGAGGTCCAATCCAGCATCACCTTCCCGACGGAGAGAAATCTCTTCTTCACCTCCCTCAAGCAATCACCCAATACTTCACAACTGTAAACCAACAGCGATTCTTTGCACTGAATTCTGCCCCCCAGATCCCATGGGATGAGATCCTTATATAGAGTTTTGGAGTGAAGATAAGTCAGCTTGATGTGTGACTTGTTGTCCTCTTCAACTCCAATTGTTCTTCAGTTCTTCACTTGGAGTTTCTGCCTTCCACTTGGAGTTTTAGAAGCTCTTAACTCATCATTAGGCGAATCTTATGATCAAGTGTCTTTCTGGAAGCTTCCTGGGCACTGGCACATTGAGAGAAAGATTCCTCCACATGTCAAAGTACGCCCAGCGCAGGTAGCCTTTGTTGTACCTGCTATGCAACGCAGGTAGCCTTTGTTGCACCTGCTATGCAACGCAGGTAGCCTTTGGAGCAGCTGCTTTGATCCAAAATTGACCTGTTTTTGAGTGTTTTTCAGTGGAGAACTGATTTGCAGAGCTGTGGTTTGCTGACCTTGTTCCTCTAAGGGTAAGAACAACATGTTTAGGGACTTTGGATCCCTCATATTATTGACATTTCATGCTCTATGCTGTAAGGCACAAAAATGTCTATAACAGTTGCCCCCTAAAGTATGAGGTCGTTTATCGGGTGAAATGCTTTATTAGGAGGATCCGAAGTTCATTCAATCGCCGGGAGGTGACCTGTAACAAAATACAATACATTATCTTTTCATACTTTCTTTTCATGATCTAGCTGAGGCGGGCATTTCCCATGCTCAGCTTTATAAATACATTTGCTGTACATAAACAGACGATCGTCTGATAATAGACTGATAATTCTCTGCTTTTAATTATCATCCTTTTAGTAAGATGATCATCTGTTGCACATGTCTATGTTTTTATCTCCTGAATATATATCGCAGCCCGGATGGATGAAACTAGATCCGGGGTCTTCAAACTTGTCCGATCTTCACTTTAGTACAAGTCGATCCATGTGAGAATTTCTTGAAGTCGAACATGGAAAGACATCGCTTGATTACAAGTCAATAATGTAAACTGTTAACAAGCGCGAGAGGAATCACCGATAATGATGATGACCCTCAAGGTACTGCAGCACAATTCACGTGGTGTGAATATAGGATCTGACGTCGAACACCACGCAAAGTCTCCTGGTCGAAGGTCATTAATGTATACCTATCGCCGGGAGTGAGAAACTTGCAATTGAGGCATGCAAGCTTCAAAGTACTGAGGGGATGTTCCTAGATCAACTTCTTGGATAATGAGCTGATGTCGACAAGAAGTGATCCGTCAAAGGAGGGCCTTAATGAATCCCACATCAGTGAAACGGAACGGAGCTAGTGATGATTGGTGAAAACGATCTGTGAAATATGATTCAGGGTGGCGGTCATGGAAGGATGAAAGATGATGTACGGTAGTGGATGGGACCCGGTTGACACTTTCTGAATGACATCTCTTGAACATATAACGACACTGAAGTGATGGATCGGTAGCATTACCCCATGTATGGATGGTATGGCGAGACCATGGTGAAGGGACCGGTGAATGATAATAACCCAACCCGATATTTACGGAGGCCAAAGTGTCATGTTCAAGAGCGACTTGCTACCATTAAGCTTTGAGGTTCTTCCCAATTTTTCCCCAGTCATTTCTGACCAATACCTCTTTATTTTTGTCAAGCTTGAGGAGGATAACATATGCTTGTTCTATAACCTGCCCTTCGGGCAAGCCCATCGCTATGTTTTTAATGAGCCTAGCGATAGGGAAACTCGTTCTCGTCTAAAGACAAGTTTGTCGCTATCTAATATTTTAACGAGCCCAGCGACAAAGACTACTCGGTCCTTTTCATTTTTAGAGAGTCTGAAAAGTGTACATAAAGTAGACTCCAGGGGTCCTTTTTCGTCATCTAATCCCTTAAGTCCGAAAAAGTATAAAACAATACAGAAGGGATGAATGTTCGATATCTTTATCGAGCCGAACTAGACAAGCGCTCGATCTTTTTGTGCAATAATCCCTCAGGTCCAAAAAGATTAAAATCTAGAGGAGGGATAGCTCTTCCGGTCCTTTTAACGAGCTGGAAGGCCAAAACTCGGCAAACTTTTCATATTTTACGAGTCAGTGAAAAGAGCTCAAAGAAGACTCGTCTTTTGAGGAACGAGTGATAAACAGGGATAGCAACAGATTCCAGGTACAGGTTGGAATTTTCCAATCACGGCAGTATTACAAGGATGGCTAGGTGAGATCACTCTTCGTAGCTGTTCCTCAAAATAGGTAAACAATCAAGTGGATGTGAATGATCGGCCAAATGAAAAGTGGAGGTGACGGTGCACAAACACGACCAAGGCTTTTATGGCTGATGAATTTACGGTCTCAAATGGTTATTTACCGGTTCATTTTTTCTGAATGAGCTTGAACTCTGGGGGAAAGCCTGCTCACAAGCTTATTTTATTTTTTAACGAGCATGAATTTCCGCGTTAAAACTGCTCGGATCTTGCGTTTATTTTTTAACGAGCATGAACTTTGCCAAAACTGCTCGTTCTTTTGCATGCCCCCAGCATCATAATAACGCATGTCAAAGGAGGGTGCCCCCCAAGCTTCATTGCATTCAACTTGGCGGTTGGAATGAAGGTTTACCTTTGAATTTTGAAAAGGGGATTTGTTTCATTTTTTTAATGAGGTTGACATAGTAAAAGAACTATCCTCATGACTCCTTGTTTCATTTTTTAACGAGGTTGACACGAGATAAGAACCATCCTCGGGGCCCACTGTATTTACAGTATTTCCATTAGGGCGATGATCCATGCTGACAAAATGTTTAGGAATCTTCCGAATCCATTAGATATAGAAGATTTCATATTGTAGGTTTCGACTGTGGCCACTTCCGCCAGATTATTTGCAGGTGGTAGGGCAAAAGTACCCATTAAGGCAGGGTCTTTTAGGAGACCTACTCCAATATTTTGGAGCGATTGATTACTTTCATGGATCATTGTAATGCTTCCCGTAACTTGTGAACTGTTGGGGAGAAATGTTTGTTGGTCGACGATTGTAATTTTTCCTTGAAAAGGAAATACAATCCTCCTGAAGTAGGTCGACACAACTGCAGCCATGGCATATATCCAAGGCCTTCCCAGTAGGATGTTGTAATCGAGGTTTCCATCGATTACTTCAACATCAACTTCTACTGTTTTGCCCCCCAGTTCAACTTGCAAGTTACTTAGAATCCCGTATGGAGTGTATGATCGTCCATCAAATGATTTTAATGTCGTTGACGATTTTGACAAGGGTGGTGAGCCTAAATTTTTCCAGCAACTCATCGACATAAGACATGTAGATGCCCCCTCATCAATAATTGTTCGATGAACAGTTTTGTTGAGGGCTTTCACTTGAATAAGGAAAGCTAGTTGAGTTGGTATCTGAGGGTCATATCCTTTATGATCAAAGGCCACAAGATTGGAATCCATTGGGCCAATCCCACCTATTGCTGATAATAAAGCTTGCTCTTGGGAGGTGCAATTTTGCGCTACCTCAAGTGTCGACATAGCGGACGACGATTGGGCCAGGTCCTCTATTATATTATAATCCTGTGTTATTTTTTCACGAGGATTAAATGTCGATTTGTGTACTACTCCCTTTGGCAACTTTATCATTGGTTTAGGAACGTTGGTTGGCACAACTTTGGTCAAAGTTGTTGTTGAACTACTAGGTTGTTTATTTGCCTTGTTGTTCAACTGCTTTGGATTCCTGTGATCTCTTTTCCTTGTCAAAGCATTATTCTGCTGCTTTGAGGTAGACAACATAAGCACTTGGGATCGGGAAGCATTTTGATTAGCAACCAGATTTTGTCTTGGATTAGGAAACGGATCAGTCAATACTGCTGGGGTTTTTGAACTCTTGAAGAGTTTCTTAACTTCAGCTATATGTGGACAATCTTTCGTTCAATGACCCTCATCGCATATATGACACCCTGTTGGGGGTTTCCCTTTCCTTTTCTTTTTCTTCTTGCCCCCTGGTTGCTTCAGTTGTTTGCCCTTGTCGGTCGACATGGCATTTACTTCTGAGGCAAGAAGTTCCTCATTTTCATTTTGACTAGAGATTTTGCATTTGCCAGTCACGCCATTACTGGCGTGAGAGTCAGTATTCGATTTAGGAGGGGGAGGAATTGAAAATTCAGGTCTGGGGGCGTCAGGTATTTTGTCGTAGAGCGTGCTAGACTGAGTATATACTAAGTCCAGATATTGAGCACGAGCAATGACCTGCTCCTCTGTTACGACTCCCCCCTTGGCCACATCTTCCGTTATAGCCGGAAGTAACGACTTTATAAACCATTCAGCTAACAGCTGATCGGGAACGTAAGTTTTCACCATCCTACGACGATGTCGCCACTCATGTATATGATCAGATATGTGAGTGGCCGTTGTCTGTTTGAAGTTGGTAAGGAGTTCTGTTCCCGTTTCATACCTTATCGGTAATTGAAAATGGGTTAAGAAAGTCGTGGCTAAGGAGCTGAAATTGTCGAAAGAGGCTCTTGGCAATTCAATGTACCATTTAGCCGCTGGAACTGTCAATGTCCTCTGGAAGAGGCGAAGTCTTATCGAATCATCGTTTAGAGTGTTCGATGAACACCACAGATGAAAAGTCATGACGTGATTCGACGGGTCTTCACCTGGATTTCCATTGAATTTAGGAATGTCCGATGGAAGTTTATGCGGAATCGCTAGCCACCAAGGGGCATAAGCAATTGGATCATTCGTCAGCCGGTTTAGATCTGGCAATTCTAGAGTTGCTACAAAGGGCAACTGTTGGTTCAGGTTAGGCGAAGCATATCCAGGATAAGATGGTATCGCCTGAGCAATGGGTCTTTGCAGACCAGCATAGTGCTGACAACTTTGACAAAGTTGATGGGCATAACCATTATAGCATGGTTGCCCATTTCTTACAAAGACTTGTTGCTCAGGTCCTTGATATGATTGCTGGAATGGCGGTTGTTGAGATTGAACCAGCTCTGGTTGTTGGACCATTTGCTGTTGACCAATACTGGATGATTGACCAAGACGAGGAGTCACAGTACTTGTTCGAGCCTGAGTCGCTCCAGATAAGGAGGCACTACCCTGAGATTGTGATTGAGCCGCTGAGACAAGAGGTTGTTGTATTACAACAGGTAGCGCTTGTACTTGCGACGCATTCGCCGTAGCAGGTGTGGTGGGAATATTCGACACAGGGTGTACTGGTTGCATTGAATATGCAACTCCTGATTGTTGAGGCAGTATTGGTACCCAACCGCTAGATGTGATTCCAGTTTGACCTGAACTTTGTTGTAAACTCCCACATGGTTGTTCTCCGGGAGGGAACAATGAAAGAGCATACTGCCCTCCACATGGTGGAAATCCAGTACTTAAAGGGTAAATTGGCCTTTGAAGACACATTGGATCAATTTGTTGAGTTTCAACATAAGAAGTACCAGATGATAATCCGGATGAAGAAATAGGAACTAACCATATTGTTGTCCCTGATGGGACTCCGACTTGTTGTTGGCAATTTGCCGGGACAGATGGTATACCAGCAAACATCGTTGGAGTAGCAGCAGGAGGCTCTGCTGTTGCTGTGTCGGACGACACAGTCCTAGATGTTGACGGTTGTTCAGACATTTTGAGTCTATCCAAAAGATTTTAGCGATTCTACAAGAACTTACGATGCCAAAAGACTAACTTCGAAGATCAACGCAGGAATAGGAGGTGATTATGTTCCGTTTAAAATGAATTTTATTATGACGACGCTTTAGACACAACTTGCTTTTTCACTTTTTAAGAGTCGAGAAAAAGCTAAAGATGACTCTAGTCTCCTTCGATGTATTAACGAGCCCGAAGTGACAAATGCTCGGATGGACTTTTTCAGTTATAGAGTTTGAAAAAGGCCAAAAGAAACCACTCTGGAGTTCTAGGCAAGGGTGTGCCAAACCTTTCGCGAAACCACAGAATATGTTTTACGGTACGAGTGGTCGATCTTCGTGAATGCCGTGTTCACTGCATCGCGATCAATAGGGCGGCCGACACGGCTTCCTATGGATAAAGGCTTTGTTCCTATAGGGGTTCCCCAATATACGCGACGGTACGCGGGGGCACAAGTCCGTATTAGTGCTATCGTCCCTCAGGAGGAATCACCCACCTTCGTAGAGATCGACAGTCACTATGTTTAAAGACGCCGGTTCACGTCTCTACCTAGACCTCTAATGTGTTTCGTTATGTTTCAAAGCGTTGTTAGATAAATTCAGTTCTTTTAGGTTGATCTTGCTTAGCAGTTTGCCTTTATGGATCACCACGTGATGTATGATACAACTCCTAAATGCAGTCTAAGAATGATAAGCAAGCTTTTTCAATTCTTTCAACTTATGAAAACCTTAACTACTGAAGGAAAAGAAAGACATCATCTTTTCAAACAGATCATAGAGCACACACTGATGCACTTTTCCTAAATCGACATGCAAACTGTCAAAATGCACATGCACAATGCAAGTATTTCTTTTCTTCTCTCTTAATGTTGGTGTATGACAAAAAGAAAGCTGTTGTACGATTTCGAATTCAATTTCAAGCGAAAGCAAACAAGTGTTTGTCCAATAATCAAAAGAACACCTTAAGATTCACTCGTTTCAACACAAGAAATACTGAAATTCGAACCATATAACGAAAGCAAATGCTCAAGCAGCTATGAACAGCAATAAACTAACTCTTAGAATCACAACGACACTTTCTCACAGGTCTAGATCCAAGAGGTCATAGCAAGACTAGTTCACTTTCGCTATGGGAAACTGTGAATGACAGCAAGAAATACAATAAGAACAATCACGGTTTCTTCATACAACTGAGGCGGAATGAAGGCAAAGAGAAGTGGTTTCAGCTGGGTATACAGGTTGACAACAGGTTGCAAAAACAATACTGAAAACTGGGCAACAGACAGTGGGGAATCCCAGTTGCACAAGGCAAAACTGGATCAGCGCAGGTGCTGCACTGTCAATCTGCGATGCAGCGCAGGTAGCCCCTTCGGGACCTGCGTTGCAGTGCAGGTAGCCTTTGTTGCAGCTGCACTGATGAGACAACTCTCGTCTCTCTCAGATTCCGGGTCACAGTTTGCTCAAAAATCAACGGTTTTTGGCCAAATCAGAGGCTATCAATCAAGTATACACTAGAGGATGATTAAAAAAAGATGAACACTATCAAAAAGAGCTAAAAAGAGTCCTTGTGGATCAGCTCTTTAGATCATAAACATGCCCAGCACTGGGCTAGAGTAGCTGCCCTCTACTTTGCATTCGAAGGACTCGAATGCAGTTCGATTCGGTACTCTTTTTGTTTAAGAAATGAATAGCAAGAAACACAAGCTACCAACAAGACACGATCCCCAGTGGAGTCGCCAGTCTGTTGTGGGGGAAAGTATCCAACTCGGAATGACCCTAACCCACTCTAAGGGTGACAGTTCCTTAGCAACAGCTGAAAGCAAAGCTATCTAAAGTTTCTTCTTTATGACATGCAAGAGATAAAAGGGAGAGATCCACTTACCGATGTCTTGCGCAAATGGTCGATCCAATCTCCTTTGTTTGCCGCTTGCTCCCAGCTCCAAGCCTTTTCACGGGCCCAGCTACACGAGATCCTGCAAATAAGACAAGAAAAGGAAACTACAAGAAGCATGCATGCATAAATGATTCAAGGATTAGCATAAATCAAAAACGCAAGTAAGACAATTCACCATTGAAACACATGCGAATAGAAGAACCTCAAATGCTTTATTAATATATGGAAGTAAGGTTCAGGTGGTGATACAACCATGAGAGGTCCAATCCAGCATCACCTTCCCGACGAAGAGAAATCTCTTCTTCACCTCCCTCAAGCAATCACCCAATACTTCACAACTGTAAACCAACAGTGATTCTTTGCACTGAATTCCGCCCCCCAGATCCCATGGGATGAGATCCTTATATAGAGTTTTGGAGTGAAGATAAGTCAGCTTGATGTGTGACTTGTTGTCCTCTTCAACTCCAATTGTTCTTCAGTTCTTCACTTGGAGTTTCTGCCTTCCACTTGGAGTTTTAGAAGCTCTTAACTCATCATTAGGCGAATCTTATGATCAAGTGTCTTTCTGGAAGCTTCCTGGGCACTGGCACATTGAGAGAAAGATTCCTCCACATGTCAAAGTACGCCCAGCGCAGGTAGCTTATGTTGTACCTGCTATGCAACGCAGGTAGCCTTTGGAGCAGCTGCTTTGATCCAAAATTGACCTGTTTTTGAGTGTTTTTCAGTGGAGAACTGATTTGCAGAGCTGTGGTTTGCTGACCTTGTTCCTCTAAGGGTAAGAACAACATGTTTAGGGACTTTGGATCCCTCAGATTATTGACATTTCATGCTCTATGCTGTAAGGCACAAAAATGTCTATAACAGTACTACAGTACAATTCATGTGGTGTGAATACATAAGTTGATGTCAAACACCACGCAAAATCTTTCGGTCGAAGGCCATTGATGTAAACCTGTCACCAGAAGTGAGAAACTTGCCATTGATGCATGCAAGATTCAAAGTACTGAAAGGGTTGTTCCTAAGTCAACTTCTTGGATAATGAGCTGATGTCGACAAGAAGTGACCCGTCGTAGGAGGGCCTTAATGAATCCCATATCTACGACACAGAATAGAGCAAATGATTTTATGGAGGTGAAAACGATTTGATGATACAAGGTTCAGCGTGGTGGTCATGAAAATGGAGAGTGAAGGTATTGTAGCGGATGAGGCGTTAGTTGGGTTGGTGAATTCTCTAAGCGACTTCTCTTGAACATATCGGCGACACTGAAATGGATTGGTAGCATTAACCCCAAAATGGATGGTATGGTGGACAATGGTGATATGACTGGTGAATGGAATAACCCAACCCGACTCAATCATGGTGATGGAGTGAAAGTGTCATGTTCAAGACCGACCTGCTACCAATGAAGTTATTCAAGTTTTCTTCCCTTTTTCCCTAGTCATTGCTGACCAGTACCTCTTTATTTTTTTCAAGCTTAAGGAGGATAACATATGCTTGTTCTATAATTTGCCCTTCGGGCAAACCTGTCACTATGTTTTAACGAGCCTAGTGACAGTGAAACTCGCTCTTGTCTACATGGACAAGTTTGTTGCTATTTTTTTAACGAGTTTAATGACAAAGATAAATCGGTCCTTTTAAATTTTAGAGAGTCTAAAAAGGGACGTAAAGGAAACTCCAGTAGTCCTTTTTCGTAATATAATCCCTTAAGTCTAAAGAAGTATAAAATAATACGAAAGGGATGACTTTTCAATAGTTTTAATGAGCCGAACAAGACAAGCGCTCGATCTTTTTGTGTAATGATCCCTCAAGTCCAAAAAGATTAAAATCTAGAGGAGGGATGGCACTTCCAATCACTTTAATGAGTTGGAGAGGCCAATTTCTTGGCAATCTTTTCATATTTTACTAGTCAGATGAAAAGAGCTTAAAGGAGACTCGTTTTTTGAGGAACGAGTGATGTTTTTGGATAGCAACAGGTTCCAGGTAAGGTTTGAAACTTTTCAATCACGACAGTGTAAAGAAGGTGGCTAATAGAATCACTCGTCGCAGCTGTTCCTCAAAAAGGGTAAACAATCAAATGGAGGCGTATGATCGGCTAAAAAAAAGTGGAGGTGATGGCAAGAACATGACCAACGCTCAAAAGTTGATAATTATGCGATCGTAAAGATTATTTACCAAAGGTGGGTTCATTTTTTAATGAGCTTAAACTCTGGGGGAACATTTGCTCATTGCTAGGTTTATTTTTTAACGAGCTTGAACTTCACGTAAAACTGCTCGTGCCAGTCGTATAATAAGGATGTCTCATCGATCAGTTCATTTTTTAGGGAGCTTGCCCCATTCGAAACTTTGCTCCGGAGCCTTTCGTATGTAAGCTAGGAATGACCAACCTACGAGTTTAAAGGGTTGAGAGCCTACAAACTAAGAAAATAAATGGCCACTTTTCACTTGCATGCAAAAAGGTTTGCATGCCCCCAGGTATAAGTAGAGTTTCCAAGTTACCATACAGAAGTTCTTGCATTAGCAAGATTGTTCCATCCGTGTAGCAGACAAAACACTTCCATGGAAATGTCCATCGAAATGGACAAAGGTGACTGTTTTCAGTGCCAATCACATAACCTTTGATGGGGGAATCCTTTTCCAATCTACTTCCATTTTCCTAAACGGACAGGGGAGTCAGACTAGTCATATATCCTCCTACCTTATAACTGGGGTTTTCCTGCCGAAGCAGACGAGGGCGCATGCCTCCTGGGTTTCAGTCACAATCACCGAATCACTCGCGCTCATTAGGCGGATGGACTGGAGATTGATGAGACATTCCTTGTGGAAAAAGACCAGTTAGGGATGGCATTTGACTAATAGTTGTGTTTGAACCAGGGAATGAAAGTTGGTCAACTAGGTGGACCACTCTGCCTTCATGCGGAAAACACATCACTCGAAAGAGTGAGGAAACAATAGCTCCCATGATGTAAATGTAGTCATGCCCAAGGAGTAGATTGTAATCTAGAGGCCCTTGGACTACCATCACATTTAGATGAACGATTTTCCTTCTCAAAGTTATAGGCAGATTTGGAAGGATCCCGAACGGTTGACAGGTTCCTTTGTTGAAGCCTTTCAGATTTCAAATCTTAGGCAGAAGCGATGGCGAACCAAGTGCTTTCCAAGCAGTTGATGAAAGGATACTCACAGAAGCCCCTTCATCCATGATAGTACCAACCATGATCATTATGTAAGCTTGTACTATGATTCAGAATGGTACATTAGATGATAGGCGGGGTCTCCCTAGTAGATTCCAATCGAAGGAAACGACTAGATTTCTTGGAGGAGAGACCAAATAAACGGCCAGATAAATCTCTGATGAACTTCCTTCCTATGGTAAAGGAATGGGTAGATTGCCCCCATGTTCATCGGATTCTATGTTAACGAAAAAAAAAATTGAATGGCGTCGTTCTCATTCTCTTTGGTGACAATATCATCTGAAGGTGGACCTTCTGAAGACAAGATTGGGTCGACTGCCGTCTCGACCTGTTGACTTTGGTCCGGTGTGGACTCAGAGGGTTTAACTTCAATGATAGGTGCTTCGACCGACAACAAAGGTGTGTCAGTTGGATTTTCAACTAGTGATGGACTCGGCAAGAGTTTCTTATATCCAGGAGGAAGTCGCTGCAGTGAAGCAGGATGGTTATCCAAGACTCTTTTAGCTTCGTCCAAGAAAAGACAACTGTGGAGGGAATTATTGCCTTCACACAGTCTACAAGGAAATTTAGATCTTCCATTCTTTCTATTGGATTTGTTTTCACTAGTTGATGGTGTGCTCTCAACATGATCGTCAGAGGTTGAAGACACCGGATTGTGCAAGCGGGGAGACCAGTCCCTTAAGATCCGTGGGATGCAGGGACAATCTCGATGATAGTGATATCCTTTGCAAATGACAGATGGAGATTTAGGTTTGGATGGCGTAGTGTGTGGATTTTCGCCAAACGATGCATGGTTGCCCCCTTTCGCCGTTGGCTTCTTCTTCTTCTTCTCCTTCCCTTTCTTCTTCTTCTCAGTTACTTGGTTTTTTGCATTACTAGCTCACCAAGCGAAGAGGAAGAAGGAGAGGGAGAAACAAATGAAGTAGAAGGTGGGGGAGCAACTTCAGTATCATCTGGTTGCCGATTTATTGCTGAGGACTTTCGGTGTTTTGAATGATAGAGGTCGAGAAAAGCCATATTGGCAGGCCAATTGTGAGTCCTGGAAGGGACAATGTAGCCATGTGTGGAGCACCAACATCCCCCCAAGAGGAGAAGGGATTAGGATTTCCCCCAAGGGAAAATCCTTGATTGGTAGACTCCATTTTCTCAACCTAAGACCAACGAGGGAACAGTGACATTATTCCGATTAAAATAAATTTTATGATGCTTTGACACAACTTTCTTTTTCAATTTTTAAGAGTTGAGAAAAAGCTAAAGATGACTCTAGTTGCCTTTGATTTTTAATGAGCCTGAAGTGATAAGTGCTTAGATGGACCTTTTCTTTTAGGGAGTCTGAAAATGAATGAAAGTGACTTCTCTGGAAATATATACAGAGGGATTACCAAACCAATCACAAAACTGCAGAATACTTTTTACAGTATGGCATTCAATCTTCCCGAATGCTATGTTCAGTGCATTGCGATCGATAGGGCGATAGACACGGCTTCCTAAGGATAAATCGTATAGCCTATTGTGGTCTCCCAATATATACTTGACAGTACATGGGAGCACAAGTTCGTACTGGCACTTGTCGTCTCAAAGAGGAGGAATCACCCAACCTACGATGAAAGTGATATTTACCAGGCTTTACGACACCAAAATATGTCTCTAGCCTAGACTTCTAAATGTTGTGCATTCGGTTCCAAAGCATTTTTATGTTCATTGAGGTTTATTTTATAGTTGATCTTTCTTAAGAAGTTTTCCTTTAAGGTTCACCGCGTGATGTAGATATACAATTCATAAATATGCAATCTAAGATGATAAACAGTCGTTTACTTTCTTTTTGCAATGAAAATCCTAGCTACTAAGGAAAGAGAGATGAAATTCTTTCAATTTTGAGCAAAGAGCACACACTAGATGCACTTTTCCTAAATCAATTTCAGCATGCAGTCTAAATGCAAATGCACATGCATGTATTGTTTTTCAGTTTCCTTAATGTGAGAATGACAAAAGAAAACTAAGTACAGATCTGAACTATCTTCTTTCAAAGTGACAATACTAACAATTTTCTCTTCAAAAAACGAAAGGAAGGCTAAGACGACACTTTGTGATTTCGAATTCAAAAAATGAAAGGAAGACTAAGACGACACTTTGCGATTTCGAATTCAAAAAACAAAAGGAAGACTAAGACGACACTTTGCGATTTCGAATTTAAAATTGCTTTCGACACTTGAAATACTATTAATTCAAATCAAATACAATGGCAAAAGTGTAATCAACTATCTAAAAGAGGAATTCTTTACGACACTCTTTTCTTGACTGAAAACGACACTTGCGACACTTTCAAATCAAAAGATGACAGTTTGATTAAGCTACTATTTGCAAAGGAGAACAATAAATGATGAAAAATACATAAAAAACATTCACAATTCCTTCCGATGGAGGCTGAAATAATGCAAAGGAAGAAGGTTTCAATAGTGATATACTGATCATAGACAACAAAACTACTGAATAAAGCTGAAGACAATGAAGAAAAAACCAAAATCTGGAGGCAAAAACAATCTGCAACACACGGGAGGTGCGATGCATCCAGATTGCCAATGAGAGACAGTGCGATGGTCTAGGGATGAGACTAAGCTTGGTTTTCACTCACAGTTTGTAGCTAAGTTTAGGGATTTAGGCTGAGCTAATGATTGTCAGTAAACACAAAGTATAAGGGCTGATATAATGAGGTTATTTGAGCTACCACCAGGGAACTTAGGATGTTTGCAAGTTAGATGTTCAGTTCATAAACCAACCTGGAGATTGACTGAAGCAACGTTGATCTACTTTGCAGTTGCATAGCAAAAGCAGTTCGAAGGCTAGCTGGCTTAACTTCAGGCTCCGTCTGTGGTTTATAAAGAAAACAATAGTAACAAAACAAACAAACTATTCGTTCCCCAGCGGAGTCGCCATTTTGTTATCGAGAAAACTAGTGTCCATTCAGAGCTGCTAGTCCCACTAAGACGGGTAGCTATCTTAGAAACAAACAAACTAAAGTTACTTATGTTTTCCTTTATGAGAGATAGATGAGAGAGAAGCAGAGAGTACCAACCTCAGTCTTTCGCTAGTCTCCTTGCTTGTTTCCTCTCTCCCTTGATAGAGCTTTTGCCACTCCTTTCTCACTTGTCCCACTTCAAAGAACACCTGTAGAGTCAAGGCAGCAAAATACCATCAAAGCATAGAGATCTATAACCATAAACAATGTAGGATTAGATGTACATTAACCATATAAATGCATATACAAATACAAGATTCAGAGATATACAAGCATATGGAGGAAAACTCAAATAGCTTTATTGACAGAAGTAGTAGAAGAGAGGATTACAACCAAGCTGTCTGATCCAGCATCATCCTCCTAGCTTGAAAGCCCTCTTCACCTCATACAAAGCAAGATCGCCCAAAAATACAATGTCTTCAAAGAGAAACCAACAACACTTCCTTACAAATTACAAAATTCCAGCCTTTGGATCTCTAGGATGAGGGATCCATATATAGATGTTTGCAGGGGAGTGAGTCAGCTTCTGGGATTTTGATTATTGTCATTTCACTGATAGTTCTTGCTTCCACTTGGAGATTTCATGATCTCTTACTCATCCCTGGGTGAATTCAGAGAGGCAAGTGTCATATGAGCAGTTTCTAGAAAATTCTTTGAGTTTCCACCTAGAAAACTGCTTCTGCCATTTGTCTGCTCTCGCTCATCGCACCCTACAGAAGGGATTTTTAGTATGCATCGCACCCCCCGTGTGTAATAGGTGAGATGCATCGGACCCTCATCATGGAGCAGTCTGTATGGTCCAGTTTTGACCAGTTCTGAGTAGTTTTTCAGGGAGAACTTCTGGGAAATGATATAATCAGCTGACCTTGTTCCTTTAGGGTATGAAACAACACTTTTAGGGGTTTAGAAGCCCTTGGTTTATGGAAATATGTGATTGGGGTTGCAGTGCCCAAATAATATGTCTATAACACCTCCCATTGCTGAAGCCAGGAACACCTTCGTACGGGAAACACTACCCCTATCTTGGTTCCACACAACCTCTCAGTAGGGTAGGCATATATGAACCCTTTACTTACGAACATCCACCAGATACTTTATTTACCACTCCCTTCAACCAACCAGTTATTAAGTGCCGCCTGCCCTTACCCAACCACACTTACCTTCAACCAGGAAGGATTAGAAGAGGGGCCCTTCCCTTGCTTTACCAACCCACACCTGCAAGAGCTAGACATGTTAGCCCTAGACCACGAACTTCATGAAGCGCTTAGGAGGGACAGCTATTTCTTTCTCCGGGCAGGGATTTTCTCTTCCATTCAGTTACTAAAAGAGTCATGATGATGTTGACAAATGATATTGAGTTTGTTCGGCTAGGAGACAGGAGAGTCTGAAGTATGCCCAACAACCTTTAGCTTCAGTAGTCCAGTTAGTTCCATTCAGCCTATCAAACAATCTAAGAGCTTGAGCATGAAAACACATTCAAATATGAAGTATGCCCACAAACCGTGAGCTACTAGATAGAGTCTCCATCACACTGCAAACACCTTGATCTTGAATTGAGTAGTTTGGTTAGGATTCATCCATCATCAAACAACACAACTGATGCTAGGAGTCTAGTTAGGTGCTTGAGTAGTTTGGTTAGGTCAAGTCATCCCATCACAACAAACATAAGCTGCACCTTTAGAGCATGAGGATGTGGATGCTTTTACGGGATGCCAACACATCTACGGGATGCCTACACAATTTAGCTTAGTCTGGGTTATACATTCAGCCAAGAACAACACCAAACACAAGAAACAGGAGCTTCAGCTTGAGGTTCTAGTAGCCTATTTTGTACACCAAAAAACCTTGTCTTTGTTAGTCTCCCCTTAAATCATAAAACCATCTACCTTGAGCTTTCTTAGTATGGTTGGTTAGTATTCAGTCAACCAATCCTAAGAACCTGCATCTTGAGCTTCAGGCATGAGGAAGACTCTATGCCTGCAAAAGTGATTAGGAGGTCTATTTTTAGTCTTTGTCCAACAGCTCCTAATAACCAGATACTTGAGCTTTGGGGAAGTGATCTTGCTTCTGGGTCATGCTCTTGATGCTTGAACTTTCGAGGTGATCTCCAAGGTAGCTTCAGGAGAGGTCTGGCTTAATGGGATTGCTTCATGCATGCTTTTGAAATGAGGAATGCTTCTCTTTGGGGGTTGGATCTTAACACATGAGCTTTGAGGAAGTAATTAGTCATTATCTCCATCCATGAGTTTAAAGATTTAGATTAGGGGTCGTGAGCTTGAAGCTTGAGCTTAGGGGTTGATAGAGGAAGAAGGGTAGCTGAAGATTGGTTCATGCTAAGGAATCCGAGCTTATGAAATGCTTTAGGGGCTTGAGACGAAGGGTCATGATCTTGAGGCTTGAGCTTAAGGGATAGAGTCACTCACTATTCATATGGTGAGGGTGGGTAAGCACACTCGACTGTCCAGGAGAGGGTGCGTTAGCACACTCACTATTCATATGGTGAGGGTGCGTAAGCACACTCGACTGTCCAGGAGAGGGTGCGTTAGCACACTCACTATTCATATGGTGATGGTTTCTCTCTAGGGGTGCTTCAGGTTTCGGATGAGGTCTGGCTTGGTTCTAGCTTTGTTCTGGGATTATGAGATTCTTTAGGGGAAGGAGATCAGGCAGAAGGCTTAAGGCTTTGATCAGGATTGCTAGGGTTATCTTCATGCTTGAGCTTGTTGGGTCATCTACTGGGATGCTCAATCTGAGGTCTGAGGTCTTGCTTCTCTGGGGTTAGCTGCATCAGAGGTCTTGCTTAATGAGTTGGTTAGCTTCTAGCTTCATGCTTGCTATATGAAGATGGGGTCTTGCTGCTTCATATGGGTGCCCACTTCATCCCAGCTTATTAGTTTCTGATTGGGCTTGAGAGGAAGGGCAAGGACTGCTTCTGGCTGAAGGCTTGGGATCGAGAGGCTGGGGGTTTGAGGCTGGCTTCTCATCTCGGTTGGGTTATCTTCATGCAGGGATCAGGTTTGTCAGATGATTGCTTGGGGCATCTTGCTTGGCTCATCTACAAGGCTGGATTCTGATTGGTGGGTTAGGTCAGGCTTCTTGGGCTTGCTTCTGAGGGTTGGGATTTAGATTCTTACGTGCTTATACTTCGATGGCTTTCTTGGGCTTCATGCTTGGGGCTGGGTTTAGTGCTTATCTTGGGAGTTATGATGCTACATGCTTTGATATCTTGATGAGGGAATTCTCTTGTGTGTGCATGTGTATACGTGCGTGTGTGTGTGCGTGTGTATACACGTGATATCGAGTGTGCGGAAGTAGAATGGGTATGTGGGTGCATCTAACCACCCCTTCCTGTTGATTTGATTTGATTTCTTCCTTCCCCTCAAACTATTCTGGAAAACACCTCTTCAACTAATCAACTAACCTACCTCTTCATGACCACACCACACCTTGAAGAGCTTCTTCCTTCTGTTGATTGTTCTAACCACACCAAACCTTGAAGATAGAAGATATCCTTATTCTGTCCTAAGCATGTTCCTTTCCTAAGAGAATAAGGCTAGCTTGGGTTCTTTATATGGCTTTATGGCTGCTTTGTCTTACTGTCTGTCTTCAGGGTCCCATGGTTGTTGGCTGCTTTACGGCTCCCCATGAGTAGCTTCTTTCTAACCGATGAATTAGTAAGTAGCGACCTGATGTCCCCTCCAGAAGTCATTTGCTCGCCACTTGAAATCGAATAAGGTCCTCACATACCCGTCGCAAATCCAAGTGAAGATACAAGGGGAAGATACAGGGGTTGAGCCACCATCCTGTCCAAATCCATATCCAGTATTTCCATATATATATGTATATATATCCAATAACACCCCTTCCCTCTAACAAAAAGAAAGAAATGAATAAGCAGTTGAATGTTCATCATCCCCACCACCCTCCGATTCTTCCTTCCAACCTTCACCTGTTGATGCAAGCGATACCGATCCACCCTATCCGCCTTTCCTGCCTGCTACCCACAGATTTCACCACTTTCCTCTACCTTTTAGCCCTATCACACTTCCTGAATGAATGCTTTGTTGCTACTGCACTATTGCTATTTAGACTCTGCCTACCTTCTATTTTACCACCTTCAGAACTAGATCTGTAAACCCTGTACCACTTGCTTCATTAACCACTTAGTCGAGTTAGTACTGCTATAGACTTCTCTTTCTAGA
The DNA here is from genome assembly GCA_031772625.1 of Pinus tabuliformis. NCBI lineage: Eukaryota > Viridiplantae > Streptophyta > Pinopsida > Pinales > Pinaceae > Pinus > Pinus tabuliformis. The sequence goes on along the minus strand of CM062805.1, from coordinate 178,016,365 downwards.
CGGGCAGGATCATCCAACCTTACCCTACTTACTTATAATGAATCAGCTATGAATGCTTCGTAGGGAGGGGAGGCATCTATGAAACCTTTACCCTATATTCACTTTACTTACATGTTACCATACAACCTATCCACCCTAAGACCTATACCTGGTAGCCCTATACCACTTGATTCATTCATGCATAATGACATATATAATTCATGAACCACTCTCTCCTAATCAGATGAGTGATGATCTCTATCAAAGTAGGTAAAAACTACCCCAATGTGTCTCAATGGCTTATGTAATGTAAGGTAATATTTGAGGAAGCGTAAGCTAGCTCGACTAAAAGGAGAGGATGCGTAAGCATTGCTCGACCATCTCAAAAGCAAGCGCATTCAACCTATGACTATATCTAAGCTCTTCTTCCAATAGAACCAACCATTTGCATAATTGATCTGCCAAGGATCAAACCATAACCATCTCAACCCAGCTACTTGATCAAAGGCCAGCTGATCAACCCTTATTCTACTATAGAAAGCTATTTCCACCATAGCTAACTTGAATCAGATCCAACCTAGGTTATCAACACAAAGTCAGATAGATAGGAGATGGCAATTGAACACTGCCGGGCATATACATATCAAATGTACTCCTTCGCTACCTTCAAGGTAGAGTGGTAAACTGGAAAGTGGTAAGAGAAAACCTCATGTGATTGATGAGTAAATGATTATCACCCCAGCCATGGGAGGCAAACCACGCCTACCCCGTGGCGCCTTTCCCTCGGTGAATCTCTCCACCCCACCTTCATTTTTAATCATTTCATCACAAGTTGGTCATAGGAATTCCTGAAGGAAGAATCACTATGGGAGGGGCCTAATGGACCAAAGAGGGTCGGTCAAGCCCATCGCTCACCCCAACATGATCGGCTCACCTATGATGGAAAGAAAAGTACAGGCCAAGTGAAGCCTTGAGCCGAGCTGTAGCATCCATTAGACTGAGGGGCAAGGCTTTCTTACTGTCAAGGGCAGATCCAGGTCAGTCAGGGACTAAGTCACTCACTATTCATATGGTGAGGGTGAGGTAACGTGGGAGGAGATGAGCAGCTCTCTTTTGGGGGAGGGCCCCCAAAAGAGAGGAACTTGAAGAACCCCTGGGAGAGGGTTTTCAAGAAAGCCTATCCCAAAGCACTGGAGCTCCTCCGAGGAGCAGAAGCGGCCCGTCAAGGGGCAGATTTGTGGCCCTCAGGGACGAAGTCACTCACTATTCATATGGTGAGGGTTCATTTCCGTGCCTTCCAATGACCAAAATTGTATCCTAACGAGAAAATTCATACCATCAAACCAATTGTATGAATTCCACCCATTCCCTCGCTTCTTGTACCTCCATTCTTTTACTCAATCAATCATCCAAGTACCATGTTATTTGCCTGTTCTAAGGTCTAAGGTCTCCCCCCCTTAGTGGCGAGACAAAGAAGAGTTTCCGAGCAATATGCAGCGGGTCTTCCAGGGGTCTGATTTGAGCCCGGGGTGAATATGGTTTTTGATGATTCAATTATATGGGGGATTGGGCTCCTTAGCAGGTGAGGTTCGTGATGCTAGCCTTTCCCTTTTCATCATAGGTTTGAGATTTAACCAAGTTTTGGCAGCTGGAATGGAGTGCTGATGTGAGTGGGAGACGGGCCTACTTCCCTAATGTATATTCATTGTATAATTGGGCCAAAGGGTGTTCCCGCACCCCACCAGGTGGGTCCAACCCACCCAACCAGTTTCTCTTGCATGCACTCATTATCGGAGTGGACGTGAGGGTCCATCTTGCGTTCGCGGGACTATGTCTTTGCTCTCCCACCCATGAAGCATGGCTTTGGAATGCCATTTAGGTATCGGGGTGTCCCCTCTCAACAATTGGATAAGCGCCATTCATCTTTCCTTATACGCTCACTTATGCGTCGGGCTGAACCCGGACCTTGTTTCAATGTCGAAGGGATTGATTCTTCAATGCATCGTGGAAAAGAAGGGAAGATAAGGAGAGATATTGATATCAGATATTATATATGTCATTATGAGTTTGGTTCTCACCCATATTTCTTTTTTTCACACAACACCAAATTCCCACCCTTCCCTTCCAGAGAATGAGAGAGATTGAGAGCAGATATGGGCGTATGTCATTATGGTTGATCACCCATCCCGAAATGATCTTGTCGAGCCTGGCTCACCGAAATGAGCTATTCGAGTCATGTCACCCTCACTCCCCTCTTTCCAGTTGGAGGAAACACTCTTATATATGTCATTTCGACCAATGATTCTCGTAACAAAATTCCGGAAATATCTTATCGAACTTGAGCATTTTCCATTAGTGAAATGCTTCTCCTTAACAGTCTAGCATGCTTACGCATCCTGAGTTTATTAGCAGAATTCACTAAAGATATTATCTACGATGCGGTGGTTGTCAAGATGCATGAAAATTGGCATGAAAATTGATAAGATTCAAGTGGTCAAATGCCTGAGTTTATTAGCGGAATTTCCACGAGATGTTATATAATATGCTGTGGCTGATAAGACTGTCCATATTTTCTAGAAAATCCAGTAGTGAAATGCCTCTCCTTAACAGTCGAGCATGCTTACGCATCCTGAGTTTATTAGTAGAATTCACTAACTATATCATCTAATATGCGGTGGTTTCGAATTGGCATGAAAAGTGATCATTTTCCAGTAGTGAAATGACTGAGTTTAGTAGCGGAATGACTTCAATCTCTTATATATGTTGCGGTAGTTTTCCAGATGCATGAATCGAGAGTCCCGTGGAAGGACTATAGAGAGTGAAGGACGGGGCTCAGGTTCGGGGTATGGTGGCCCAGTCATTTCATCCCATCCTTTTTCTTATTAGTAAGGCCCGACACACTTTGAGAAATCCCTCTCCTTAGCAGTCGAACCCCTACCGGTCCTCACCCATCGGAATGAGTGAGTGACTTCGTCGTTGGTGGCCTTAACAGTCGAGCATGCTTACGCATCCTCCCCGGGTTAGATCAGTCCAAGAGCAGGTTCTGCTGGTTTTGTTGGGCTTAGGGAGTAGGGAGGCCATTACTAGGAGTGGGAAAAGGGCCCAGGAGGGAAGGAAGCAAAGGCATCCCCATGCTACTATGGGCATGATTCGATTAGGAATGAAAGATTGTCCTCTCTTTGTCAGATTGGAGTGTGTATATGGGCATATGTCATTTCATACATGTCAAAATAGCCCAAAGACCACCATCAAAGGGCATGATGAGATTGGGGAGAGAACAACCCCCTTAGCATAAAAAGTCATCTAGTTTGAGTTAAGACCCTACCTCTTCTTCTAGGAAGAGAGAACCAATAAGAGGGAAGGAAAGGAACCGAAGAGAGGATTAATAAGGTTGTTTGGAAGCACAAGGATTCAAATTGGGAGGAAGGAGAAAAGGGAAGGACAGGAAAGAAAGAAGGGAAGGAGTGGGATTGGAAGCGGTAGGTTTCAATAAGAAGAACAAGGTTGAATTGGGAAGAAAGAAAGCCTCTCTAAGCTATTCATTCCCTCCCCCCTTCCAGTCAGTTATCTCTAAGTATGGAAAAAGCACTTCTCATACCTTCTATTCAGGAAGTATCCTTGAAGTATGGGGTGGGCTTCTCTTCTTATCTTACCTAACTTCTTAGATAAGCTTCTTATCCTTCTTACTCTATCTTAAGGCTGCTAGTTATCATATGAGTGAAACCTTATTCTACCTTACTTCCCTTCCTTCTTGCATAAGGTAGCTTACTTTCCCTCTCTCTTAATATAAAGTGAAAAAAGAGAAAATTTATGAGCAACGATACCTTCTTGGGAAGAAAGGGATGCTTGAGCACTTGGAACATGCCCGTAGAATTCATTTATGAGACACTATGATATGGCAGGCTTTCTTACTTGTTGGATTATCTCTTGCTAGCTATCTGGGGCGGAGGTCATCACTGGCTGGCTGTTTCTTCTGGTTGGTGGGCAAAGGATAGCTTGATTAGCAGTGAATTTCTTTAGATGAAATGGCACCTTACGAGATCGACAAACCCAAAGACCTTCAAAGTCCGAAAGGTGGGAAAGAGTGCCTGAAACATTGCGGATTTGAAAAGCCTTAGAGCATGTTTCCCTCAGTATAAGGTTGGGTAGTTGAATCCACACCACTCATTGTTGCAATAAGTATAAGGCATATAAGGTTGGGTTGAGTCCACACTAGCCAACCAGTTATAAAGGTTGGAAGGCAAGCAATTTAGCGAGTGAACTCCAGCTAGCGATAAATAAAGCAAGTAGCCGGTGGGTTTCTAGGTGTATTGTGGTGGTAAGCAAATTATTTATCCAACAACTAATGGGGTATAGGTGGGTAGAGTGAATCTGAGCATCCTTGTGGTTGCCTTAAGTATAAGGTTGGGTAGCTAACTGCTCATTGTGGCAATAATTCACAAGTCATGTGGGTGGTAAAATATCGTAAGTAAAGAAGGTAAGTGAAGTAGTTGAATAACTAGGTAAGAGTTCGTAATTAAGGTATGTCTTGAGGGTCTGGCAGGAAGGTAGTCTGGTTGGGTAATGTTCGTTCCAGCAATTTGTTTGTCTGTGTCTGGCTGGGGTGTGATTCAATATCTATGGTATGCTCCTACCAGTTTCCTGGGTATCTATGGGTATTCCACTACCTGGACTGAACGCTACAACTTGTTGCAAGAATTCAGAAGCAAGTAGGGTAGACAATAAAGGGTCATCAACAGCAACAAAAGTGGACTGGTTCAATACTTGAGCTACTAACTACTTCTAGGGTATACTTAAAGCAAACAACTAAAAACAAATGGGGAAGAGGTAGCAGCTCTACACAAACTTCTGTCTGCTGGAAACAAACTTCTGTTTGATGGATTGGAGAGAGGAATCTTGTCAAGTAGTGGGTTTGTTGGGCAGGTGGAAGTGCAGATCGAGCCAGAGTAGTAGATTGCAGCACTGGATATCACTTTGGTGGATACCCCGGCGCGTTGGTGGGCAACACACAAGAGCACGTTGCAATCATGGGAATACACGGTGGAAGCATTACAAACATGGTTTCTATCAGATATTGGGGCTCCACCGTGTAAGTTCTTGCACTTTCATTTTGGTTCCACGATTAAGTGGGGATTCGGATCCGGTGAAGCACATCCACAGTTGTGAAATCTCATGGACGACGCAGAGTGTTCCTACTCAGCGATGGGTGCATAAATTTGTGCACACCTTAGAGCCATTGTTGAGGAACTGGTATCTGCACGAGGAAATCCAGCAACAGACACGTAGTTGGCCGAAGTTACAGGAAAGGTTCTGCGATACTTTATGAATATGTGGGGAAAAAACACGATTTAGTGAAGTCTTGCAGTGCATTTAGTGTTTCCCGTAGAGGGATCATCCGTAGTGTCTGAGTGTAGGCTCCGTAGAGGAAGGAAACTGCATTCACTCATTGTATCATATATGGCACTACTTCCGACATACAATATCACTTCAGACTGTTATCAACCCATCAGCCGTGTGGGAATTAATCCTTTTATTGATCCACCATATTTGTATGTATGCTTGTTCACACGTTCTTACTTTTCCCCACCCAGGGCTCGTGTCATCCTCACCTTCGGTTGGTTCTCTCAGATGGGTGTCCCTATCTATCTATTTTACGAGTATATATCAAGACATAAACGGGTGGGGTGAGTTGTTTGTGGGTGGGCCTATGCGAGACCATGGCAAGACCCATATCGTACAAAGCTAGCATGCATCGTGCACTTTACAATCGTGGGGCCAATATCTATCGCCATGGCGAACTGATTGACTTGATTACAAACTACTAGAGGATTGAATTCAACTAGATTGGGTATGAACTAGTGGTGGATTGGTTCCTATAGCTCTTACCATACCCTACGAAATGGGTTGGGCATGAACAACCTGGTGGGAGGGTATGAACAATTAGGGGGATTGCTTGAACTGGTGGATCACTGGCTGGGGTTGGGTATGGGCTGGAGCTCGATTGAGTACGATATCTCTACCACACGAATTGGATTGAGCCTATATCTATCTCTCTTACTATACGTATACCAGACAACCTAGATTGGGTCATACCATACAAACTGTGGGGACTGGATTGGATCTTAGATCTTTTGATGGCCCAATATTAACTCAACAATAGAAATAAGACGGGGTTCGGACTAAACAATCTTCCAGGCCAACACCAATATATTATTGTAGGCATCTATCTCTCACATGGAATGGATAGCCATCATATAGGGTAACGAATCATCGGTGCTGTAATGGACACCCATCGTATAGGGTAACAAATCATCGGGGCACTGGACAGTCATCAGGAAACAATACTGGCCAGTCACCAAGGGAGAACACAACACCGCTAGATAGTCATATATCTTGTGCTGGTGCCGGACAGTCTTCTTTCTCTATGCCGGGAATGGGTGCAATACAACGGCAAACACCATACCAATGGACCCCTAATCTCTCGCATGGTCAGCCATCTTTCTCTTGCCGGAATGGACATTCATCCTATGTATGGGATAACGACTCATGTGGGGCACCACTAGGTAGGCATGGGTAGGCATCTATATCATGCTAGCATGGACAACCGACACCGGATAATCAGATACCTCTTGAATGGACAACCTAATAGATATATGTAATATATATCGTACTGTGGATAGGAGCTAGATAATGAACAATGGCTAGATGGGATTTTCATTGTTGAATCATGGCTAGATGGGGTTTGGGCTAGTAGATCATTAATAATGATTTTATGAATACTAGTTGACAAGGTCAATAAAACAACCACACCTATATAACTTGGGTATTAGAAAATAGAAATAGGTATCACCTACACCTAAATCTTGGACTAGAAAACAATTCCAATCAACTACTTGGTTTGTTGGTTGGATGGAGAGCGAAGCAAGTTGAGACCATGTATGATTGGCCGTGAACAACTACTTACTAGCTTTAGAGGGAGCCATAACCCACCCCAACAGGCGAGTCCCTAAGATCTAGTGAATCCAGCTCTCTGAGTCATAGTCTTCTTTTAGCTCATAGAGGCCTCGAATTGCTAGTCTATGTGGCTTAGAATGTAATCCACATCTCTCGAACTGGTCGGGGTGAGTCAAAAGGAGACAAGAGAAAACTTTGAAACTTGAGTGCCCATGCATAGCTCTTCACTGGGCCGAGTCTATTATACACATATTCACAAGGGCGGGCAAGCGTAGGAAGATAGATTTCCCTACGTTTACTCAGCCGATGAACTATAGTCAGGGAGGAAGGCTCGGTGGATCTCCAGAATATTGGTTGTGAGCACTCTCCCCGGCCTCTATAACTGGCCAGATTGCTAACTTATCAGCGGCTGTCGGGCTTTCAATTACTCAATCATAAATTCTTTTTGTAACTCGGTATAGCGAGTGAAGGTGATCTATCTGTGACCAATACCCGTGCGTAACCATGGAGTGTACGTGTGAGAGCCCTAGACCTCGCACTCTAGGGTCTGGTGAATATAAATGCTTCATGCCATCTATGCCTTTTCCTTCTCTTTAATAGTTTTAGGGAGGACCCTATATTGAAAAAGGTCAACATTTTTCGGGCGAATCTAGATAGCTGCCTAAAGGGACGTCTTTTAGCTCTAAAGATCCGGCGGGTCGCTCTACATTTTGCTTATAAATCTAGATGTTGCCGTCAAAGTCTGAAAGCTATAGAGGTCCTATATGTTCTACACCGGCCGGTGAAATAAGAAAGGAAGCCCAATCGAAGGGTTGAGCTGGTTGGTCACTCTAGTCTGATGCAATAAGTCCCTGTTGAACTATCATGCCGATGGAATGGTAAAACTATGCCCCCCACGGCACATTTCGAGCAAGGTTCAAGGTCTCTACTTTCGGATAGGTGTTCTCCACCATCTATGCACTTGATCGGAGGGGAACAACATTGATTGCACTCTGCCGATTCAAGAAGGTTTGGAAGGACAAGATCTGCCTATACCTATCGAAAGGGGTTTATGCTTGATCGATGTTTCCCCAGGAAAGCAAGAAATTCCTGTCCCTTATGGTCAAGTGATGGTGGCCTTTTAGTTCTTCACATTCCTCTCCTTATTAGTCGAGCCCCTACCGATGATGGTGGCCCGGTGGTCAAGCCCTCTCCTTAACAGTCGAGCGTTCATTACCTCTCCCATAGGTCAAGAGTTCGACAGGCTCACCCTCACCCTATCGAAGGCATCCTCTCCTTAACAGTCGAGCTCTGCTGGGGGAATCCTCTCCTTATCAGTCGAGCCCCTGTCGGTCCTCTCTTTTCCCCTACCCAAAAAGAGAGTTGCTCGTCTTAGTGACTTATTTGAGAGGGGCCACGTTACCTCTCCCATAGGTCGAGAGTTCGACAGGCTCACCCTCACCCTACCGGGGGCATCCCCTCCTGTTAGTTGAGCCATGCTGTAGCATCCTCACATTTACCCCATAAAAGGGCGGGGGGGGGGGGGGGTGGAGCAACAATGTTTTATGTTCCATAGGGAGGGAGAAATGTTTTATGTTTCGGGAAAGCCTCCCTGTCATTGAAGAAGGGTGTGACGTATATAATAGACTTCATGATTGTAAGGTGTTGTTTTGTAAAGTGGTGGTTTTCACTTATATAAGAGACTCGACTCTCTATGGTTCAGGTGGGGCAGCATGCTCCCATGAACTTTCTCCTTTCGGCCTCCTATTATAAAGCATTGACGGGGGCCTGCACAAGCGTATAACGGCGTACCTTTCGCATAATGAGTCAGCTAGTGGATGGAAACAGCGGAACGATCGATTAGGTGTAGGAACGACAGTGAGCGACACCACTCTTCCCTAAGTGTTTCGGAGCCACCTCTTTTTTTCGGATGCCGGGGCATAGAATGGGAATGGTTTGGGCCAACTCCTTCCTATAGGTAGGTAGAGGTGTATCGGTTGTATCTGTTCACTTGTATCGGTTGTCTCCGTTCACTGCTATGAAAGAGAGAACCGCCCCTTCTTGCATGCATATGAATCTGGTGTATTCGAACGGTACCAAGAATCGCCAAAAGCTAGCTGTTCCAAATCGAAGTAAGTAATGTAATTCATTTTGGCAGAACAAAATTTGGGAATAATGGGGATCCGGCCCTCTACGAAAGCAAGCGTCTCAGAGTGCTTGGTTTACCGCTTCGATGAGTTACTCAAGCTTTGCCCCAGATAGATATAAAGGCTCTTTGAACCGGATGAAGTGAATTGATCGGAGTAAGCTACTGTCTTTGGTCTAGAATCGCGCGCTAGCCCCTCCCTACTCAGCTAAGTAAGGAGGGAGCGAGTTTAGTAGCCAATGCTATTCCATATATTGAATGAGGGTCTCAACCTTGCTTTCCTAACGTCAAGCAAGCACTACGTTCCTTACTTCGACATTCTCTCGGTATGGTAATGGTGGGCCTTATGATCATACATAGGAAAAGACTCGCCGGTGAGGCGGGGCGAAAAAACAAGGAGGGAGCTAAACAACCCCGACCCCAAGCAAGTATTCCGGTCGAACCAACAATGAAGCCCAATCACGCTTGCTTCATTCAAGCAAGATTTTTTCATCCATCTGAACTCAAGGAACTCTCATTTTCGTTCGTGGGGGTCGGGAATGGTTATTTGGTTGGAAAGAGTGAGTTTCATTTCATAGGAAAAGCAAGCCCCAAATCGGATCGTTCCGATCCACTATCTTTCTTTGAGGTAGTTCGCAGTGCTCATTATATCTCAACCGGGGAAGCCAACTTATGTTTATCACACCAAATGGACTCCATTTTCATCACGAAAATGTATTACGTCAAGATCCGTTGCTAAAATCGAATCACGCCAACATCACGGAAGTTCCTAGATCGTGTGAAATAATAGTAGTTCCAAAGGCACTCCCAAATTTCATAATGACAGATAGAGAATTGGCTATGGAGATTCCGCGCGGTCAGAGATTCGTACAGGCACAAAGAGGTTCGACGGGAAAGTCGTTTCGATCCAATCAATTTTTTCCCGATCAGGGGTCCGAGAAAGACACGGGATATGTCAGTAACCTAGCACGACAAAGCACTCTCCGAGGGCATATGATGTATAATTCCTTGGAAAAGATTTTGGCAGTAATGTCTCTCTACAATTCTCCGGTCGAGATACGGAAAAACTCCATTCAATTCCCGATGGAGACGGAGTTTTGCGAATTCTTCCCGGAACTAGAAGATCATTTCGATATTTCCGAGCATATCCGAGGTTTCAATGTGACTATTGTAACTTCGGCCAACACGCAAGATGAGACTCTACCATCGTGGAGCGGCTTTTCGCAGAGGGATGAGGGGGATTATTAGGAATATGTTGGAGAAGCGAAATATACGAGATCACAGACGTAGATTGCTTGCGGCTAAATATGAATTGAGACGGGAGCCTCATAAAGCCTTTTGTAGGGATCCCAATCCTCCCAGTGACATGCGGGACAAACATCGTTATAAGTTGCCTAAGTCGCCGAGAAATAGTTCCTTTGCACGAGTAAGAAACCGATGTATTTTCACTGGTCGCTCTCGCTCCGTATATAAGTTATTTCGCATTCCTCGTATCGTTTCTCGTGGATTAGCATCTCGAGGTTCTTCGATGGGCATAAAGAAATCGTCTCGGTAGCGGGCGGTGGAACAAAGGTTAGCTTGGCTGTCCGCGAGGTCCATTACCGGCTGGCTCCGGACCGTAAAAACCTACCTAACGGAGCAATCCCTTATCTCTCTCGAATATGCTAACGGGGATCTAAGTGGGAGACCTATCTACCGCACCTCCCCAGACATGGACTACGTACGGGGTAGTACTCTTGGAAAGAAAGATGGAATATCACCCAGGCCGGGAACATAGAGTGAGTTGCGAATGTCACTCCCCCTTTAGCATCGACCACTATTACCTACCAATTGGGAGAGAGAGTCAGGTCCTTTCTTTCAGGACCTTCTTTTTCGCTCTGCTCAGGCTTTGAGGGGAAGAAATCTAGGTCCGGCAGGGCTTGATTGTTAAGGAGAGGTCCGGCAGGGTCACGGTGAGCCTGTCGAACTCTCGACCTATGGGAGAGGTAATGAATGCTCGAATAATAAGGCCGCCATTGCTCGACCATAAGGATGCTTAAGCATGCTCGACTGATAAGGCTGCCATCATCGGTAAGGGCTCGACTATTAGGGAGAGGAACTTTAGTTGCTTGACTGATAAGGCCACCATCACCGGCAGGGTCTCGACTGATAAGGCCGCCATCGATTTATCGCTCAACCATAAGGGACGAAGTCACTCACTATTCATATGGTGAGGGATTTCTCACACGACCATAGGGTCCGGCAGGGCTCGACTGTGAAAGGCCGCCATCGACGGAGTCACTCACTATTCATATGGTGAGGGATTTCTCGCTCGACCATAAGGGACGGAGTCACTCACTATTCATATGGTGAGGGATTTCTCGCTCGACCATAAGGGACGAAGTCACTCACTATTCATATGGCGAGGGATTTTTCACTCAACCATAAGGATGCATAAGCAGGCTCGACTGTTAAGGAGAGGGTCGCCATCACCGCCATCGTGAGATAACGAACTCTCGACCACCGGGCCGCCATCATCCTGGACCTTATTTTTTGTTAGCTCCGCTAAGTAAGGATTATACCTTACCACCTTCTAGCTCTTTGAGGGGAAGGGGATGACCTTACCTGAGCTATGCGCAGGCTTTGAGGGGAAGAAAGAAATATAGGGGATGACCTTGAATAGTGAATAGTTCCTCTCCCTTTGGAGCTGCTCCTCGAGAATAGGTCCCATCCTTATCATGATTGGCCCAATCATGAGAGAAATATCATGACATGATCGGGGCGACCCCGATCATGAGTTAATAGGAAATCGGAAACGTACATTGCTATTCTAGCTGAAATACCTGGAATAATCATACCACTTCTACTAGGAGTAGCCTTCTTAGTGTTAGCCGAACGTAAAGTAATGGCTCTCGTGCAACGTCGAAAGGGTCCTAATGTAGTTGGATCGTTCGGATTGTTACAACCTTTAGCAGATGGTTTGAAATTAGCTATGAAAGAACCTATTTCACCAAGTAGTGCTAATTTATCTCTTTTTAGAATGGCTCCAGTGGTTACATCTATGCTAAGTTTGGTTGCTCGGGCCGTTGTACCTTTTGATCATGGTATGGTATCGCCAGATTCGGACATAGGTATACTTCATCTGTCTGCCATATCTTCGCTAGGTGTTTATGGAATTATAATAGCAGGTTGGTCCAGTAATTAGGGGGGCGGCCGTTCGGTCGCCTATGATACTAGGGCCGATGGGTCAAAAATTGGTTCGTGCCGCAGGTGCTGAACGATCCACTCTACACAGGTGTGGGCGGGCTGCTGGCTAGGGGCCCATTCACGAAACCTCAGTATCACTCTCATTTCATTCGATCCCAATATGGAACCATTCACTTTTCCGGGATCAATCAATAAGTGGAAGTCAGTCATAATATATATATGGGTCAAAAATTGGTTCGTGCCGTAGGTGCTGAACGATCCACTCTACACAGGTGTGGGCGGGCTGCTGGCTAGGGGCCCATTCACGAAACCTCAGTATCACTCTCATTTCATTCGATCCCAATATGGAACCATTCACTTTTCCGGGATCAATCAATAAGTGGAAGTCAGTCATAATATATATATGTTTATCTACCTCAGTCAGATGGATAAGGAAAGACGTTGGGAAGGAGGGAGTGAGTCTGTCTATATGCATGCGAATCCGTAAATATGAAGAGCATGCCGCAAAAGTATGATGTCCGGTCCTTCCTTGCACTAGGAAGCGCAAGCCCCTCCGGGACCTTTCCGGGACACAAAGAGAAGTACCTAGCCCATCATGGTGAACCTCTCCTTGCGATCGGGATGAGGTAGGTGCCTCCCAGCCGGCGGATCGAATCGGAGTTTCCTCAGGTAGCCACCGACCTACAGTTATCCCCACCCAAACTCCCGTGCTTGGTGGAGAAGAAGCGAACAAAGGTACGCTCGCTGTCTCCTCTGCCGCGGACTGGGATTGCTCGCCAGCTGGGTCAGATCGGAGCAACATTGTATGGAAACATATTACCCATATTATTTCCTATTGGGGACAAGGGACGGAACGACCTCTCGATCTACTGCAGCCCAGGACGTCGTCTAGCCTGTCTTGTTGCATTTACTCACCCACAGGACGTTGTCTGGGCCAGCCAAGAGCCATAGTGAGTTGCTGTTCCCGTTTCCATAGGTTGTGATTTAGATTGTTGTTGTTGATACCGGCAAGACCCAGCCAGATGATATATTGTCTGCTGGTTGGTAGTGGGAGGACTCTTAGTACCCGCATACCCGAAAGGAGTGAGGGTGGGCGCTAGTCCGAACAAACAATCATTTTGTTCCTTGCTCTCTCTTAGCAGCGGGAAATGAGTCTATATATCTGCCTAGCTTTGGTAGGTAGATTTTCCCCGACGCAATCCACAAACTCAAATTCCATCCCATCCTTGGTGGATAAGTCCGACGACTCAGCAGTGCGGAATGGAGTTTCTCGTGGATCTTCGGATCTATCTATAGTTCCGGGGGAAGGGATACATACATACCAAAAGGTTCGAACAGAATTTGTGCCACTTACTCATATTTATTCCCCTCAAAGAGCTCTGCGATAACCTGACCTCCTTCCCTCCCTTTCCTTCTTGCTTGGTCTGATCTTGGTTCTGGTTTTGGAGATCCAGAGGTCTAACAACGCGTCCAATCTGTGCTGGAGCCGTATTCACTAACTAATTGGTATTGGATGTATCGTTAGGTTGTCAAATCTGCACGGTTGCAGAGAATAGATCCCTTACCCTTAGTCAGTCGGCGCCAAAATGATGAAGAAAGACGAGGTCCTTTCCAAATCGAGGTAGGCAGGTGCTATGGATCCTCTGACTCCCAATCGGGTTGCCTTCCCTTGTGTTGGGTCTCGCCGGTGCTGCCTGTAGGTCGCAATGTGCTTCGAGATGGCCGTCTCTTTTCCCCCCTAGGTGGGTAATCCGCTCCCGGTCGCTCTGTTGCGTCTGGCCTGTCCTCTATCTAGGCACCTTTGGAAGGCAGGGAGTGTTACAACGTACGTTCGCTTTTCCGGTTGAAGGGACGGAGTCGCTCACTATTCATATGGTGAGGGTTTGGTGGCCCGAAATTGACTTGGCTTCGCCGACCGAAAGGCCTCATCTCTAAAAGCATCAGGAGGCTCGCGAGGCGTCCTGGGGCAGGCTCCTACCATCGGGTCGGGGGGCAGGTAGGGCCATCCCCCCCTCGCCTCGCTCTTGCGACATGCTATGTTTCCCTTCTCCGTTCTCGAGTAAGGGTGGGTCCCATGCTTCGTTTGTGGATCGCGGTCTCACTACGGGTATCCCTACAGGTTGTAGTAGGCCGCCCTACCTAAACCGATCATCATATCGGTCCCTAAGCCCCATTGCTGGCTGGAAAGGCTCGGCTTCAGAACCGTACGTGAAGCTTCCGCCTCATACGGCTCCTCCCAGGATCGGATATATTGGCTCGGTTCGAAGAAGCGATATGGCAGGCAGTGCTTGTGTGGGGAGTTTCAGGTTGTTGCACGCCCCCCCATTCCCCTCGTGACACTCGGGAAAGGTTTTTCCTCTCCTTATCAGTCGAGTCATGCTTACGCATCCTCTCCCGTTGGTCGAGTCATGCTTACGCATCCTCTCCCTCACCCAAGGGATTGGGGTGAGCGTTAACACCCTTTGGTTAAGAAAAGATTTGGTAAGTGAGAACCTGATCTTCGACAATGCTGCTATTATATATGTCATTATGGTCATTACCGCTAGGGGCAAGGCAATATAGAGTTTGAAGGGGTAAGTTATTCAACCGCGCTTTGCTTTGGGCGGGTAAGAGAGGCACATTATAGATAATGCTGCGGAACTCAAATACTTGGTAAACTTGAATGGGCCAGATTATGTGACCAGTAGAGGAGCCTTTTGATTAGGGTTGAAAGCGATCGTGACCAAGATGCAGCAGATCCATATTCAGATTTTCCAAAGCCAGATGCATAAGAACCTACAGAAGCACCAGTAGCAGTTGATTCCGTTGATTCTTCTCTTTATTTCGATTATGCAGTTGACTATGATCTTTAATAAGCACTTCATAAAGCAAAGGCAGAAGCACTTACATCCGACCTTTAGAAGAACGAATAGGTGCTAGTTGAATCATGTGGCCTACGTAGCTTACATAACCGGATCGGACAGGAGGAGCTAGCTCAGCTGGCCATGGAAATTAGCAACACAATAGCTGAGCTGGGAGTGATGAGGGAAGAAATCCATCGTCAATAGAATGGCACCTACGCAGAGTGTTTTTGGACGCCGCCTACAGCTTACAATAACGTAGGGAGGTCATTCTGGAGTTTCAAGTTGCCATAGACTTTGTATCCCATTACTTGGTTCCTAGGACGAGAGATTGACAGAGATGGGAGTGTTGTATACCATTGACTCCACCACTCACAGCAAGCACTCCTGATACAATTAGTTGAATACGTCCCACACATTGCGATGCTTCCGGTAAAACACCTATATACCCCAAAACACACCCTAGTCCAACAAGTACAGGGGGAAAACTTCTATCACTCACTACACTCATTACTGAAGTGCTGCGGGCTATGGCACTCCAAAGAGTCAAAGATGAAAGGTAGGGTAGTGGCTTTCTAACAAACGATCCGGACAGGAATGCGCGTGCACCTGGGGCTTTATCTACATCTACAAACTCCACTAGGCGCTTAGCAACCTTTTCAACTACTCGATCTGGTCCTGCTCCTGGAACATACGGCTCTGAATACCGATCACGCTCACGAGCATCTTAATTACCACCATGAGCATCCCACTTTTCATATCCATAAACCGCCTTAGCTCCTAGGTCAGAAACTGCTATTACCACTATGACTCCAGCTACATATTGATCCGCTACTGGTGCTGCTGGTTCATCGACTGGATCAACTTACTATTAGGAATCAACTGCTTCATATACTGTGAAAAAAGTGGTGCTGCTTCTTCAACATAAGACAATTTGCTGGATCGACTGAATCCACTACATCAATAGAATCGACTGTTGCTTCTTTACAATCAATAATTGGTCCTGTTTTTGTAGGGTCTATTGGTCTGTAGGGTCTTATCCTGTAGGGTATGGCTCTATAGAGTCTGGTCATATCCATGGCATCAACAGCTCGCTTACCATGTCTGGTGCTAGATGCTTAATCAATGGTAGAATCAAAAGAATCAACGACAGAAGACACTGGTGAATTCTCAGAATCAATTGCTGAATAAACTACTTAATCAACTAGAGAAACTTCTGCTAAGTCAACAACTGAATCCACCACTACTCAATCAACTGCTCCATCAACAACATAACCAACTGATCGGAAGAAGGATTGGAAGGAACATTGTTTAGTTACTTTCTTATAAGCAACCCATGTTCTAGCTATTGTATGATCCTCTTCTTCATCATCAGGTCCTCCCATCTCATCATATATTTGGAAAAATTGAGTGTCTTTTGGGATGCTAACATAGGGGGCTTCTTCATTTTGAAAAAAGAGTATCATTCACCACTAGGCTCTCCTTTTGTGCTTGGTGAAGTTATCTTCATGCACTTCTTTTCTTCTCTCCTGAGGATGCACAAGCAGGATCTCAATAGTAGGAGAGGTCAATTGATTCAATACCGACCAGTTTCACCCTCCCTGCCCTCTTTGAAAGTCTTTCTGTGTGGCGTGTGTTATCTTTGTCTACATGTATGGCTATATGTGAGCAACTCAGTGCTCTGACTGGGACTGAGTAGCAGCAATGGGTCTTGACAATGCTTATGGGGGCTATGACTAGCGTATGATCCTAAACAGGTGTATTGTATATAACGAGCTATATTATATCTTTCTTGTTGTGAAGGTATTGCTTATAGCCCTGGTCCAATGTGCATAGCCTTTGTTAAAAGAACATAGTAATCCCATGCATATAGCCGTTGTTAACAACTCATTTCATTGACGCCCTCTTATCCTTGGTTCCTCTGCTCTCGCACCAGAAAGTGGCGAAAGCAATCCATCGGACCAATAAAATGGATTTTCTTCTTACTGAACTGCGCTTTTTAGGGAATTTCTCTATAATAGCCAAGCATAGCCAATAGTTACTAGTCATTTCTTGAAAGAAGGAGTTTCCCATATTCACCGGAATGGAGGCTTACCCCTACAGAAAATGAGGTCCTACCTCATATTGATGCTATGAACATGCATTACTTATGATGCACCCGTTTAGGATTGATCATGTGCTATACACACGATTTCATTTACGCTAGTCAGGTTGTGCCACTAAGGGAGGTAGGTTGCACTTTTTTCCCAGTTAGATCTTGATTGATGGAAAACATCTTCGATATAAGTGGTGGAGAACAACAGCCCACATATTCAATATGGGCGGGCGGTCCAACAAACGGACAAATAGAAAGCCCACATCTACCGATAGAGAGAAGGCCTCTACAAACTTACCGCTAAGGAACCACCTCGAACCTCGACCTCACTTTCACCTACGGAACCTTTGTTACTACAGCATCCGCCCCATAAGCAACAGATTGACAGGAGGTTGGAACTTGTCAGAGGGTCAAATAGCAGCAGCCAGTGGTCGCCAATAGCCAGTGATGGTGCCAAACAGTCATAGTAGTAAGTCATTACCACCAATAGTCATTCATTCATTGGAAGCCGGTCATAGCTGGGCTGGGTTGCTCGGCTTGGGCTTATGGGAGGGGATGGGACACTCGGTTGGGCTCATGCGCTGGGCTGGAAAAATTCATTGCAAATAGGAGATCATTGCTGCATAGGAAAGAATGAAAATAGCTGGGCTGGGATACTCAGCTGCTCGAATCGGCTACTCGGTTGAGCTCATGGGATCCTGGGATGGGATAATACTCCACTGGGCTACTTGGATTGGATACTTGGTTACCGGTTCTACAAAACAGACTCATTTGACATTCTTTCCTAATCAAATTGCTCGCTTTGCGGGGACAAAGAATTTCGGAGCACGAAATCTATTTTATCTTAACTGCACTATACCCTTTCAGATAGTTTCCCTATGATTGACAGGTTTTGACCCACTCGATTCAGGTGTTTATCCCAGTGTTGATTCGATGCTTAGCTTGATTTTCTACTTGAATATATCTAATTACCCATCCAGCGAGGGATAATCTGTCGTACCCGTTCTCCACCCTCCAACACTCTACCTCGACCTCTAACTCACTTAACGCTACCGGAACATTTGAATCTCCTACCTGGGGGGGGGGCTGGACTGCACGGTTGGGCTTATCAGACTGGGCTGATCAGACTGGGGGCTACTCGGTTGGGATTGGATACTCAGATACTCAACTTGGATACTCAAACGCTTGGCTATTTGCTAATCAGATTGGCTAATCAACTGCGGCTGCTGCACTACTATTCAACTTGGCTTGGTTTGCTATCTCGACTGGGCTGGATACAGTCAGTGCAGCTAGAAGCTATGGTTTGTGCAGCTATAAAACTATGCTTGGTGCCAAGTAGTCAGTGCCAAGTACTCATTGACAGTCATCATAGACAATCTGAGATGCCCGAAGGTGCTGATAGTCGATAGTCGTTGAATGAAGTCGATAGATAAGATAGCCAGTTGCCATTGCCGGTAGTCCAGCATAGTCCCTAGTCCGAGTACCCATCATAGCCAGCTTGTCAGTGCCAATAGCCGAAAGGCCATCAGTCCCAGGAAGGAGGTCTCGATTACCGGTTGCCTATATCCGAAATAACCTCTCCCTTATGGTCGAGCCTGCTTGCGCATCCTCATTACACACCGGAACAGGAGGGCCCACACGGGGAGGGGCATTGAATGGATGGATGCCGCTCATTCGCCATGCCTATTGAAATCTCCTCTTTTAGGGGGCCGAGGCAGAATCCTCATTCGGGCACTTTAAGTGAAGTTTTTCTTATTGAACATTTCGTGACGTTTCTATATGATTGTTAGTAATAAAGATGCATTTGAGTATCCCCGATGATTTATGATTTCTTATGCCATTCACCTCAAAAGAGTAACGCGCCCAGGCGCCGTAGCTATTGTCTTTTTCTACGGTATTTTGTCATATTTATATATCTACGTATATATATATATCATTTGTGTGTGTGTGCGTATATGGCTCAATGTGTTCTACAGCAAAGTAAGATAATACTAGTTAAGCACAGGTGGGAAAACTACTGGCTACGCAAACCCCCTTGATATTAGCGGGTGGGGGGGGTCGCTCGCCTTCGTTTCCCTAAACTTGGTTTCACTTCGAACAGCCCGATAGGAAACGAGATGAGCATTCAGGTCAATACGCATTATACCAGTTTCACTTTACACATTACTGCATTCCTTTCAACTCCCTTATGTTCTTGACTCAACTCCCTGGAGTTTCGACTGCTGCTCTTTACGATTCACCCAAACTGGACAGACACTTTGAACCTTGAGAATTCATAGCATGATACCCTACGGGGGCAAATAAACAATGGTGGATCCGCTTATAAACCTATAGCTAGAGCAGAGCGCTAATTAGAGCATAGTGTTCCAAAATAAAGAGCTTTAGCAAATGGCTGACTTAACAATGAACGGGACGGAACTATGGGAATACTTCAACTTAACAATGAACGGGACGGAACACTGTTACGAATACGAAATAATGAGGAAGGAAGGGAAGGAATAAACAGGTGGGGTAGCAACCATTAGCGTTAGCAATTGACTGGGGAGGGGAAAAAGGTTTTGCAATTTCTTTGACTATGCTACTATGGTGAAGCCCTATGTGAGTTTGGGTCAGACAGCTTGAGCTAGAGAGCCCATTTTACCATAAAACAACTGCTATTCAACTAGAGCATAGAGGGAAAAGAGGTCCCATTAATAACACCACAGCTATAAGCTAATTTGACCATCAACTAAGACACTATAAATGCTAATGGTGTTGAATGGCTACCTAAAAAAACAGTTCAATTGATCGCGGAAGAAAGATAGATAGAAAGACAAAGGCCCAATAGAGATATTGCAATTGAAGACCCTTGCAATAGAGAGAGGGCAAGGAACTTGGCCGCTAGTCAATCCAAGAGTCATCATTCACAGTTGGAACACAAAGAAAAGAAGGTCCGGAGGTCTTGCGCTTCCGAGGGCAAGGTCCGGCAGGGGCTCGACTGATAAGGAGAGGAACTTGGCCGCTAAAAAACGTGAAGAAAAGACTTCAGCTCAAGATCCCAAAGAGTCAAACTACCGGTCTCGGCCTGTATATTCTTCAGCCGAGCTGCAAAATACAATAACGTTGCTGCCAACCGTCCTATTTTGATGGGTCCCTATGGGAACTAGGGCCATCGGATATCTAAACTAGAGATTCTATGGAATAAACCGTACCCTTTCATCTCGTTTATTATCTCTGCTACTACCAAATTGCGATGCTGTCGATCCTAAAGCCTGGTGCCAATTCCATATGATATTGGCCTTGTATCTTCATAGCCATAAAGCAGTTGACCAATCTTCATATATGATATGGCCATAGAGCCTTTGACTTGCCATGAAAAACAAATAGAACAATAGATCTCTAGGTTCAATGCAATTGCCGCTATTAATAGAGTTCCTATAGCTGTATTACTAGCTCTACTCTGCTGTAACCACCACCGGGTCTCCAGAGCAGCTCTCCATGGGTTAACATGCATGTGTCATTGAAAAAGAGAATATGGTGCAATCTTAGTTCTAATTAGTCGATGCTCTGGTGGAGATCCACTACATAATAAGGCCCCAGGTGCTTATGCCAGAGCTGCTGGGCTAAGAGAATCCGCTCGGTTACTTTGAATCTTCATAGCCATGAAGAAGCACCAATGTTCATATATGATGTTGCCATGGATGGATAAGTCCTGGCCAAAGCAGCCAGCCCATGCACAACACCACTTGATTTCGTCTGATTTTATGAAGGCTATCAATGAAACCTCTTGAGTTAGTTGGCCCTTTTTCTCTGATCGTTTCTCTCTTGCTGGTATGCCCTTGCACCCAGTTTCAAGCGCATATCTAAGTTTTGCACTTGTACTCGCATATCTACATGGTTCATATACAGTATCACATGGCCCATAGAGAAGTAAGTTGAACTTGGACTCGGAGAAGACCTAGCTAGCTTATAAACCTGGCCTGCAGAAGACCTTGCCATAGCAGTCGGATCTACTACAACCTCTGACTATACGAGCTTGCATAGATAAGTTTTCACATATGATGATCGCATAGAGACTATGATATCGGCATAGAGCCTTTGACTTGTTACTTGCCATGAACAGAGAACAATATATATCTTTCACATATGATGTTGCCATCTCTACTCTACCTGAACCTATCTTCCTGAGCTCCAGCGAATAAGCTATAGGTTTTAGTGTGTGTGCCCATCCGAACAAAACAAAGAATAAGAAATCTGGGTCTAATTCCACTACTATATGATCTCACATATCCACGTGGTTCATAGCCATGAAGCTAATCAATGTTCCAATAGAATATCGTAATCTCTACGTGTGCACCTTTCAATCACCTGGTTTTCACTTATTATATCGCCATAGATACGTTTGAAAGGTCCCTAGATTTCAATAATCTGATTCTCTTTCTATCACTCTAATTTCTCCTAGACAAAGCCCATGCCAAAGGTGGCTGGTCTCCTTCCGCTCTCCATGGGTTGAATAATGTTACCAAGGCCATAGCCTCAGAGTTCAATCCAAGTGAAAGCCTATGATACCGCCATAAATACGGTGACACTTGGATTCACATATTGACATTTTCACATACAATGTTGCCATGGAGAAGTTGGTGCTCTTAAATAAATAGAATTGGATTCATCCCCACAGACGAGAAATAGATATGTCCCTAGAAAGTGTGCTTAGCTTAGCAAGCACCACCGGGGGAAAAGGGGGCTAGCTTTTTTTAGTTGTACTTGGATCTCCAGAAGTAGTGCAGCCCGGAGCCGAAAAGAGGAAATGGAAACACTGCCCTTTTTCTAGATCTCTACTAGTGTTCTATATGAGATCAGCATATAGACGTGTTCATATATGATGACACCATGGAGACGTTGGTTTCACTTGCCCAGAGTAGTGCAATCTTAGTCTTAGTTCTACTAATTAGTTGATGCTGGTGGAGATCCACTACGGCCACAGACAGGTGGATGCCAGAGCTGGGCTCAGAGACTCCGCTTACTCTACTTGGGTATGATATTGCATATCTCCACCTGTTACTATACAATTGACTTGACGATGTTGCCATATCTAACAAAGCTAGTTTGCTATGGGGCAGGTCTAAACGAGCGTATAGACGTTGAACTTGTCTTGTTAGCTGCCGATGATGTGACTAGGATTCTTTTCCACTACGTCATACAGGTTTGATGTTGCTGGTAGCTGGTAGGATACCAAGGTAGGTAGGTGGTGCTCTAATAGTACGTTGAACACTTGGATCTTCATATCCACATTTTCACATATAATATCTCGGCATATCTACGTTGACACTTGGAGTTGCATAGCCACCATACGTTGCTACTAGGGTGCTCCTAGAATCTCTATCTAATTCCACTAGCTCTTTTCTGAGAAACAAGTTTCAATAACATATCTAAGTTTTGCATTGCTGCTATGGGGCCGGAGAATACCTCCTAGCTCTAGCTCTACGGAGCTGTGCTTAGCCGGAGCTAAATCAAAGAAGTCCGCTAAGTTTGATACTCAGATAGATACGTATTAACATATGATATCACATTTCTACGTTGCTCTCCAGATCTAATTCACTACTGCCAGCAAGAGCTAGGCTCAGAGACTCCGCTTACTCTACTTGGGTAGGACACAAAAGCACCACGTAGAAGCAGAGGTTGTCTCCGGAACCTTTTCCCCATAGGATAAGACCTATGAAACCTAACCTGCAGACCTCGCCCTAGCAGGACCTACTACAACCTATCTTTCTTGCCTGTGTCTCTTGACGTAGTGCAGAACAAATCAAAATCATTTCTATAATGTCGCCGTATCTACGACCCGGAGGGGGTGAGGGGAGGTACGACGAACCCTTCGCCCGAGGTACGAGGGCAAAAGACGAAGGCCAAAAGGAGAGGTTTCACTTGTCCCTAGATTTCCCAATTCTATCTCTATAACAATTCTAATCTACGTTGAACTTGCACTCGCCATGAACGAGTATTGCCATGAAGCTGACCTCATTGCAGCCATATCTACTACAATCTATTACTATACGATATTGCATATCTGCGTCTCACACTTGAACTCGCATATCTAAGTTTTCATTGTCAACTTTCAATTGTATCTGAAGATGCACAATCCGAAGCTGAGAGGAAGGCTTCAGCCGAGAGGAAAACTGACTGAAGCCGAGAATAAGGAGCGGGTGCATGGAGGACGGATAAAAGAAGTTCCCCATCTCAAACTGAAGACAGAGACATTGGAGCAAACAAAGCTGCACACTCTGCCACACCTCTATATACAAGCCTTAGAGCTTTAGCCCTATCTTTGGAAACCTAACCTGCTGCAGACCTCCTCATAGCAGCTGGACTCATAGCAGCTGGATCCGGACGAGGTGATGGCTTCCGAAACAGGGATACCGGGCGAGATGAAGGGATGTAAGGAGCTGGTACAGGAAGGAATGCAAGTAAGAAAGCTAGAACTGGAAGGGACCCTAGGCGAGACGGCGGTGGTGGGAAGCTTACTCTGGGCCTCGATCCCTAATTGGGACCGGAAAGGATGCCGCGGGTGCTATTTCCCCCCCAGCCCTTGATTCTACTGGCGCGGGATCCATATCTGTATCATTTCATTTTTGAGAATTCAGTAGTAGTCTTTAGGTACTAATAAGTTGCAGAAGCTAGATATCAATCTTGAACTACTTATGAAATAGAGAAACCGGTTATGGGTCAGCTCACTCTGAATAATCAACTGAATTGGTAACTCCCCTGGATGCTCGCTTTGTTGGGGCTCCCGATGGAGAGAACTCCTCCCTATAGGCACCACGCTCTTGCTATGAAGCACCTAAAATGATAGGGGATCGAAGCGAATGATATATCAATCTTATGATGATAGACAATGATTAGGTCATTTATTATGGTCAACCGATCACCTGACTGGATGACAAAGTGAAGTGCACCCGTTGCTTTCTATTTTGCTAAAACTTGCCTTTACCATGTCTTATTGTATTCGAAAGGTACTGGTGGCGGGGTTTACTAATGGTGATGGTTCAATTTGAGACCTGGGAACTGGTGAAAAGTCAAGAACTTCACCTGAGCTCAGTAAAGGCGTGGGTGCTACAGCCCTTGCTTTATCTGTTGCCTCTACGGGTGCTATTAGTGCCTCTGCCTTTCTCATCTTGGCTGCTTTTGCTTCTGCAGTCTCTGCCTCCATTTATAGCTTGGATGCTGCCGGCTATGATATCTATCACAAGCAATGGGTTTCACTATTCACTTTGGATCACCTTATTAGGAGAAACTAAGCTCTTTGATTGCCATGTATAGTTTGGGTGTACATTACAAGCCACTGATCTCTATATGATCTCCATGGAATCTGTTGTAATATATGTATAACCAACCACCTATCGTAGTAAGTGTGTCGCTATCCCTTGTTCCCATAACATATGCTCACCAGTCTATCTAACCCTTCTACTCGGTCATGGTTGTATAATAGTAGTCCGTCTAAGTAGATCCATGGGATTAGTAGTACCATATATGCCTAATTTCCCTAATTGAGTGTGGTAGTTAACCGATGAATATGGAGAATACCATATGAATAAGGGTAAGTAATCTCCATAATAAGATGAGTAATGATCAGGTAAGGTTAAGCTTAGACTGTAATGACACTAGTTATCTAAAAAAGGTGAATTATAACTACAACCCTAATTATACTAGTATTATTATATCAGTGAAACAAGATGCTTGAGTGTGTTTACTCTAAGTAAGCTATGGAAAACATAGACCCTAATAACTATGATACTTGCTTCATGTTCATACTAGTGACATCTCTGCTGTATTATGTAAGTGTACTCTATGCACTCAATCCAAGAAGCCTAAATAATGTGTCAGTGTAATCATTGAGCTAATACGATAATCATAAGGAGTCAACATGTGTAACTATGAATAGGTTAGAACCACTGTTTCTTAAGCTTTCAATACAATGGTAATGACCTTGTTATCACTCACTATAGATGTTTCCCTAATCATTACGAGACTTTGACTTATGACTAAGATAGAGTCATATTCCATACGTAGTTTGCCTATTCTTTACCATTGATTACTGTGATAGATACTACTATGTGATGAAAGGTGAATATAAGCTTAGGTTATGTTATGGATATACAATTCAATAAGCTTAACTTATACAGATTAGTAAGCAGTAATAGAGCTTAACATTCTCATCAGTATTAGTTATGCATGTTGACCCTATTAACTACTAGTAACTCCATTGATTGGATCGATAGAAGCATTGTGACAAGTGAGCTTGTAGATTAGCCCCTCCTTATTGATTATAGAATCACACTAGTTGGATCGAGTTAGTAGATATGGAACCTGCTTTTTTACATTACTATAGCTGTTAGTAAGCTCTATATCATAGATTGAACACCATTGATTATCAACACTATTATAGATATGGAACACGTTATATATGGGTATTCAGTATTCATATTGCACTGATTGGTATCTACTTATTCATTACTAGTGAGCTCTTATTTATTAGGTGATTACACTTGGTATGATAGTACAAGCTATAGGTACTTATAACACAAAGCTGTAAGTTAATACTAGTTCATAGCATTGATAGGGTTATGTATATTATGGAGAATACGTACCTTAAGATAGACTAGCATGTGTTGTATACAGCAGGGTGTGATATAGACTAAACTTCATTATGTACTAGCTATATGATCTAAGAACTTACTACCATGTTGTTCAGGTTTGTCAAAATGTAAGCTTTTCTTCTAGATAAACAGAGAGGTTAGAACGTATAAGCAAGGCCTAAGGTAATGGAAACATGGGAAACTTATTACAATTATGTAGTTGAAAAGAGGTTACTATACATATTCGTTTTATGTGCTTTGTTACCATATCTCTTGTAAAGACTAATCACCATTGTTAGACTAGTATGGCCAGTAGCTATCCCTTATTCAACAGTCTCATCGAGCTATCACTTCCAACTAGTGGTCAATGGTTTCTCAATAGTAGTCAGTCTAAGTATGTCCATGGGAATAGTAGTCAGTATAAGTATATCCACAGAATTAGAAGTACTATCCATATATGCCTAGTTTCTCCTATATTGGTTATGTATGTGATCGATTGAATATGGTAACATATGAGATAAGGCAACATAAAAAGACCATATATATAGGAATAGGCATAGAACTTGTACCATATTCATAAGTAAGTATTAGCATAATAGATAAGCATCACACAATACCATAGTAGTAGATTATGGAAACATAGTATCACCAGTAACCTATGATGTTGAAAGCTAATGTGATAAAATTCAATAGATTGGTGACAAGAAGATAATATCACTATTCAAGCTAAGCTGTAACGTGTTCTACTAATTCACTTGTATCATAAGTACTAACCTAATAAACATATGAGCTTTCTCTACTTGGAGCTTTACCATTACAACGATAATCAGTGGTATCTCAATCATATAGGTATATTACTAATACTCATGCTTGTAACAACTTAACTTACACTAACCAAATAAGGAAGGTAACCACTATGATCTCCATTATAATGAACATGTGTAACCTTTATAAGAGTAATGGGCTTTGTTCTAATATATGAAATCTAGATGATCTTAATGGTTCAGGTGTCAAGTTCCTCTCCCTAACAGTCGAGCCCCTGTCGGTCCTCTCCTTATCAGTTGAGCAACTAAAGTTCCTCCCCTTATCAGTCGAGCCCCTGCCGGTCCTAAATTTCAAGTGTGAGAGTTGCTGCATCTTCCTTGTCCGATGCGGAAAGGAGGAACGGATTAAGAGAAGATGAAGTAAGGTGAATTCCGCAAGGTTCTACTGGCGAGGGGGGAAGGTATAACCTTCCTTCTCTCTCTCACCCTCCGATGATAGATAAATCAATGTTGGGTGAGACTGCTAGATCAACAATATATTCTTTGGAGAATCCTTCCGAAAGCTGAGAAAGTGACACAAACATAGGAAATTCAGAAATCTAGATTATTGGAGAGGATTGGGGAAACCCCAAATCCCACCATGAATGACGAACTATGTTACCCATATGATAGCGCGGTGCTAACGAAGTGAGATTGACTAAGCTTAGAGTTAACTTTGGGAAATTGACGAAGAAACCTGAGGCAAGTTGGTAGAATTCTCATAAGAGAGGCTGAAAATTCCTATTTCCAGGCAAAAAGGGGGACTGAACGAAACCATAGTGGCTAGGAAAGCCCTGGGGATTCTATGGTAAATTGGAAACGTCAGAGTAAACTGCGGCTTGTGAATAGTAATATGAGGTGATAACAGCCGAGTGATGTTCGTATTTCGGTTGACTAAGTTTCACATGATTGGTGTTGACTAAGTTTCACATCAAGGTGACAAGATTTGAACCTATGGTCCTCTGTACCCAAAACAGCCACGCTAACCAGATTGCGCTACACTTTTTCTCACCCCAATTCATCCTAATGAAGACTCCTTCTCACTATGCTATGAATGGGATTTGTGTCGATGAACACCAAAACCAACCCCTCGCTTCTCATTTGTTTGGTTCAGAACTTTCCCTTACCTTCTTTCCTTCCTTCGCTATGCTCAGGTAAGGTTTTAGGGTAGTTCGCTTGAATAAAGCAAGCCAAGGCTAGTTCTGTATAGAGGTGGCCGGGTGAATAAGGAGTATAGTGCCAGTAAGACTCGCATGCATAGAGGCGCAGGGAGGCAATGATTAGGAAGTGTTCTCCCTTACCTGAGCAAAGCGTAAGGGGTGCCGGCCCTACCTAAATGAAGAAGAGATCAAACCCGGGGGGCAATAGGCCCAGGAAGGGGCTTTCATTTTAAGATTCATTTTCTTCGCAAGATCCTGAATTGAGATCTCTCCTGAATTCCCTACCTAATTGATTGATTGGATCAAAATGAAAGGATGCGTAAGAAGGCTTTTAGTTACTTATTTGAGAGGGGCCACCCAATAATTCAAATCAATTTCTTGCTTGCTCGACCAAAGAAAAGGGCAAGGGATGGAGTCACTCACTCATTCATATGGGTGAGGGTGTGTTAGTACACTCGACTGTCAAGGCCACCATTGACGAAGTCACTCACTCATTCCGATGGGTGAGGGTGCATTAGTACACTCGACTATCAAGGAGAGGGACAGAGTCACTCACTATTCATATGGTGAGGGATTTCTCGCTCGACCATCGGGCCGCCATCGATTTCTCACTCACCCATCATATGGGTGAGGGCCGCCTAAGGACCTTTCTGTTCGTTCTTAGGTCAGATCACCCTCCATTTCAATGAACCATTCTTGATACCATCTTGATACCACCAAGCCTGTTACACAGTAATTTGTCACTGCTTCCCTGTCAGTTACCCTGCTGTGTCAAGAATTCACAACAATCAAGTTCATGCCTTCTGAACTGGCCCAAAACCCACATTTCCAAAGTTTTCCTCATCAGCGCGTCTGTCTCTAAAATATCCGCGCTGACCGGCGGCTCTTAGTGCATTCAGTGCGCTGCCAGTGCGGAAGCACATCACTTTTCCGCGCTGGTCGCCAGCGCATCTCTGCTTGTGTTGAGTCGCGCTGACATGACTTTTCCCGCTATTAAGGCGCGACGTCAGCGCGCCAGTTGCCTTATAATCCGCGCTGATCCTGTTTGGGCGAATTTGTTCCAACAGCCAGCCTTCCAGATTATTCCAGGCTTGGTTGTTGGCTTTGTGAGTATCGACTCCCTTCTATGGCATGTCTGTTCGACCCTTTGCAACCACTTCCCTCAAGGATAAGCTCATCCTTCCACCCTTTTAGGAGGCTCCTTCTCCTATATAAACTTCCACCATTACCATGAGCAGCTAGTTTTTGGAATAGCTTGGATTGTGTAGAGCTTATAGGGCTCAGATTGCTGCTACTATAGGTATTTGGTGTGCTAAGTGTGGAAGTGATTGATAGCTTAGGGAAGGTTGTGTTGTGTTGCTAGTGTGAGAGAGAGTTTCTTGTCTTGAGGGAACCATTTCCAAAGGTGAATGCTTGAGACGCTTGCTGACTGGCCCCTCCTGAGAAGGATACCGACGTCAGAACATTTGGTTGTACTCTTCTCTATTTTTGATTAATAATAGATGACTGCTACTATTGTTCCATTCACATTTGTACATGCAATGGTTAAATGCGAATTACATCTTTTCTGACCGATGTATGGTTGCTTTTACTAGATTTCACGCTTGCATTTGTTTCCTCTTCGTGTGTGCAGGTATCTATTCGCGGGGATCGCGGAGGATTGTGACCAGCCGAAGCGAAGGAGCGAAGGCAACATCTCTTCGTCAAGCGACAGCGCGGGAATCCAAGTAGGTGCTCTTTACCTCTTGTTTAATTGTAATTAGGAGCATGCATAGCAGCATTGTGTGATTGTTGCTAGACCCTTGCTGGGCTAGTAGGGATCGCCTCTATCCGTAGAGGGGATTTACCTCTCCAACAATTTGGCGACTCCGCTGGGGATCAACCTTTTTGTCTCTTGAGTCCATCTTTGTGTTGAAATTTGATTGTTCTCTCTTGTCGAGATTCTGGGATTGTTTCTCTGCCTGCAAACTTTCTGGGTGCATCTGAGAAGTGTTTTAACTGTCAAAAGGTCTTTACCTTTGGTTTGGGAAGTTTTTGTTTTGGCTTTATTGGTTTTTTCCCTCAGCGCGCTTTAATTAAAAACAGACGCGCTGACGTCGCGTCCCTTCTTCTGTGCTGCCTTTGTCATCGCGCCTGTATCATCCATAGTCGCGCTGACCTCGTTTTCAGAGACAGCGCGCTTTATCCGTGTGCTTCCGCGCTGACGTCGCGCACTTGCTTCTTTGTCTTTCCCGTCATCGCGTCTGTGTGATTAATACCCGCGCTGACCTCGTTTTTCCGAGACAACGCGCTTTATCCGTGTATTTCCGCGTTGACGTCGCAAAGTTGCTACGGGACCCCTCCTGTCAGCGCCAAGTTGCTGAAGGCCACCCGCGCTGATCCTGTAAAATTTGATTTTGTCCAGATCAGCCCACTGAACCTGCTCCTTTAGCTTTCCCTCTTCTCTCCCCTTGGTTTGTGGCTTGTTTTTCACTATTTGAACTCTGAGCTGCTTGCTTACGAAGTCTTGTTCCACAGGGTTTCGTTTTGCTCATCTTTTCGTTTTTGCAAAATACCTTCCTCTTTGCTGTCACTGCTTGGTTCGTGTTTCCATCATTACTTTTATAGTTGCTGGATTGTGTTGAGTCTCTAATTGACTGGTTGTGACTCTCATCCTTCGGGTGTTTGCTTTTCTCCATTGATTTCGCACTCTAGCCCTAGGGCATCTAGAGGCCGTGTGTGTGTCAAGCCTTCCGTAGGGATCTTGTTTGCTTGTTTGACCAGCCAATTTCAGATTTGTTTATGCACTTGTTCAGTGATTGTTGAAGTGTTTTGGGTTGTGTTTCCGAGTGGTTTTCGCTTCCTCCTTGCTTGTCTTGCCGAGCTTAGATCACATAGCTCGTGCGGAACTTAGCTTTCCTTTTGATTTGAAAGCTTTTGTTGGGTGTTTTGGGAACTTTGTGTGCTTTCATTAAGTAATTTGCTTGGTGTTCCGGTTCCTCCAAATTCATTTAGATGCTTTGTGCCATTGAAAGGAAATCAAACTAGTAACTTTGCTTTTGAGAATTGAAAAAGGAAAAGAACATTTCGTTGATTTGCATTTTCAAAAGAAAAAGTTTCCTTTCCTCGCTTTAGCTGCATTAAGTTGCTTGTTTGCTTGTATTTGTTTTGTTTGGTCAATATTCTTTACCTTCTCATAGCTAGAATTCATCGAACAAAATGAAATTCTTTGGCATGTAGTTTGCATCTAGGTAATTGTGAGAGAACATACGATAGAGCCTGAAATCGAAACTTAATCTCAAGATCAACTATAAAATGAACCAAATGAATCTAACAACGCATTGGAACTAAACGCAAATATCTAGAGGTCTAGGTTAGAGACGTGTTCCGGCGTCTTTAAACATAGTCACTGTTGTTTCACATTAGGTTGGGTGATTCCTTCTTCTGTGACTCGATAGTGGTCTAACACGGACTGTGCTCCCACGTACCGTCGCGTATATAGGGAGACCCCACTAGGCTTTTATTCTTTATCCATAGGAAGCCGAGTCTGCCGCCTTGTGAACCGTAACGCACCGAACACAGCATTCGGGAAGATTGACTGCAGTACGGAAAGTCCTTGGCTCTCATACGATTGCCGAGGTGTATAAGCAGTTTTACGGGTTGCTTGGTAAACCTTATACCTAGAGTCTCCAGAGCAGTCACTTTTGATCCTTTTCGGACTCCCTAAATGAAAAGGTGCCTGTGAGCGTCTTGTCACTTCGTGCTCATTAAACATTCGAAGGAGACTGGAGTCATCTTTTCGTCCTTTTCTCGACTCCTGAAACATGAAAAGGTCAAGTTTGGTTCTTGTGTCTTAAAATTAATTCGGCCACGATAACATCACCTGTTTCAGATCTTGTGTGCGATAGTTTTGAGTAGGGTTTTATCGTTAGTTTCCTTTAGGTTTTCTAAGGGGTCTGGTCATCCTGGCTGACCCATCAACTCCCGGTCCAAGTGATCAAGGTTCTCCATCTTCTGTTGCTCCAGAGGTACCAGTTGTAAGCGGTACTCTCCCTATTGTCCCGAGTATCCAGCCTATCAACGTACGTGCCCCAGGCGACGAAGATTACATAGAAGATTGGAATCCTATATGGGAGCCCGATTATACCCCTCGTACCCCTCTCGGTATGTCGTCTCCAATGTCTACTTCCCCCATGGATGAGACAGCTTCCAGCATCGGTGAGACGCTTGTGGTGACAGACATCGAGACCCCGATCCCGGCTTCCTCCCCCCTCCCTCCACGATATCAATCAGTGAGGGATAGGATAGCCGCTAGAACTACTTCTACGACTATATGGGATCCTAGTCTTATTGCCTCCACCGGGCCTTTTGTTTCGCAGCCCCTTAGTACACCCCTTACGTCAGGGCTTAACACGCCCGTTACCTCAGTTCCCACTAGACCTACCGTCTGTGTAGCACGTCCAACTCTGGTTGTCAGTGCTGAACCGGCATCCTCGTCTGCAAACCCTCAAGTTGGTCCCTTTTCTGGTGGCATCCCAGGAGCAGGGCCGTATGATGATTTTGGGCAACCTATAACGGACCCAGATTACGAAGGTCCCCTCTTTTACTATGATGAGAACGGTGAATACCTCGAGACTATTTCGGTCCTTCCTCATCGTCCTTTCGAAGAAAACGAGGAACCGTTGAACGTTACATATGATCCCGCTACTCACATTCTCCATGGGAACCGGGATCCTCCCAGACAGCCCCAAGGACCACCCAATCAAGGCCAGCCACTCTATGTGCAAACCCCTCAAGGGCAACCACTTTATGGCCCGCCTTACCCAGGACAATCTGGGGGCCCACAGGGTCAACCCTACCAGGGACAACCCTCGGGCATTGGAGGTCCGTCGTATTCACATCAGGGTCAACCTACTGGACAACCAGGGCAGCCTTACGTTCAGCAAGGCCAACTCGGTTTCCAGCAAGGGTACCCATCTGGACAAACTGGCTCAGTTTATAATCCTCAAAATCAACCAGCAGTCCAGCAGGGGTATCCTCTTGGGCAGGGGGGGCAACCTTACTTACAACAGGGCCAACCTACCGCCCAGTCTGGTCATCTTCCTGGGCAGGGTGGACAACCCTATGTTCAACAGGGCCAACCCATTGCTCAATCCATGAATCCTTCTAGGCAAGGGGGGCAACCTACTATACAGCAAGGCCAACCCTCTGCTCAGCCCTTGCACCAAGGAGGGCAGCCTGCCATGCAGCAAGCCCAGCCCTCTTCTCAATCTGTTCACACTGGGGGGCAAACGGGCCAACCGTCTATACAGCAAGGTCAACCCGCTGTCTGCCCTAATCGTCAATCTGGACAAGCTGGCCAACCTCGGCGTCAACCAGCTATCCAGCCAGCTCAGTCATCCGTTCCGCAAGGACAACCCTTGGTGGCGCATGGACAACCTAGTGCCCAACAAGTCTATCCCGCTGGCCAACTAGGTCCATCTCAAATCCAACCAGGTCAACCTTCGGGACAAATGGTTCAACCCCAGCCGGTTCAAGGACATTACCCTGGGCCTCAAACTCAAACAGGTTATCAACCTTCTTACCAAACGCAGCCTGCCTATCAGGCTCCGTATGGGGCCCAGCAATCATATGGCTACCAGCAACCCCAGGGGCAAAATCAGTTTGCTCCTTATCAAAATTATCAGCAACCACAGGTCACTCCTTATCAAAATTACCAATATGGTGCACCTGCCGGGCAAGCTGCTGGTACATGGGGAGCTGGGGGGCAGACACAGGGACAACCGTCCGCATATGGCCAGAATCCATACGGACAGAACCCCTACGGACAAACTCCCTATGCGCCAGGCCCTTTTGGACCAGGTCCATCGGGACAAAATTCTTACGCGCCAGGCCCTTTTGGGCCGGGTCCGTCCGGACAAAGTTCGTGGGGGCAACCACAATCTGGGTGGAACCCTAATGTCGCCTCGAATCCGCAGCCACAGATGTCCTTTAACCCGCAGCTACCATTTTTAGCAACGTTGGAACTGCCTGATGTGTCCAAGTTAACAAATGACCCTATTTTGCATAATCCGTATTGGCCACCGGTTCCAACCAAAATACCAGGTGACTGTCCAAAGTTTGACGGCAAAGCCGGTGAGGACCCTCAGGCCCATGTAATGACTTATCACCTTTGGTGCTCATCTAACTCGTGGCTTGATGATTCTATCCGGCTTCGCCTCTTTCAGAGGACTCTCACTGGTTCAGCTGCTAAATGGTACATTGAACTCAATCGCGGCATGTTTTCAGATTTCAACTCGTTGGCTATGGCCTTTTTGACTCATTTTCAGTTACCCATTCGGTACGAGACTGGGACCCATCTTCTCACGTCTCTCAAACAGGATACGGCTACGCACATCTCTGATCATATACATGAATGGAGAAGGCGTCGTCGCTTGATTAAATTTTGGATTCCTGATCAACTCCTGACCGACTGGTTCACGACTTCCTTTGTCCCTAAAATTGCAAAAGATATCGCAATGGGAGCGTGTGTAACTGAGGAGCAAGCGATCGCGCGAGCTCAGTACCTCGACTTAGTGTATTCTCAGTCAGGTACTTTGTATGAGTATTTGCCAGACGCCCCGAGGCCCGGACAACCCAAAGCTCCACCAAAGGCTTCTGTTGATGGAGTCATTGGTTCTGTAAATTCATCATCTAAGAAATCGGCCGCGAACCCTGGGAAGCAGAAACAGAATGCCTCTAACGAGAATGCTCCTCAGGGCCAATCTATTTCTGGGAATACCTTTGAGGTAAACGCCGTTCAGTCCACCGCGACAGACAAATCCTCAAAAGGCAAAAAGAAAGGGAAGGCTAAAGATAAATCTGGACAGCCCAAGCAGAACCCTCCTAAACCTCCCTCCGAGGAAGGAGCCAAACGGAAGCCTAAGTATCCTTGTCTCATCTGCGAGGAGGATCACTACACCAAGGATTGCCCTAGGCGGTCCGAGGTTAGTTGGCTTTTGAAAGGTGCTCCAGGGCCTCCTGCTGTGCTTAAAGAGCCTTTCCCGTCCCAACAGATGCATCAGGTGGCAGATCCCTCTCAAA
Source organism: Pinus tabuliformis (assembly GCA_031772625.1). Taxonomy (NCBI): domain Eukaryota; kingdom Viridiplantae; phylum Streptophyta; class Pinopsida; order Pinales; family Pinaceae; genus Pinus; species Pinus tabuliformis. Next base: position 177,981,552 of record CM062805.1, on the reverse strand, counting down.
CCTCTTCCTCGTTCGGTTCTCAAGTGTTCATGGCTGGAACGATCCTCATCCATGTTTCAACTCGAGCGAAAGATTATCCTTCTCCAGCCGGGAAAGAGCCAGAGGTTACCTCCAGCGCTCCTCCGTCCAGTTCTGGTCCCCTTCACATTGAACGGCCCAGTCCTGAGACGATCCCCGGACCCCCTCCCAAAGGTGTACTCAGGAAGTCATCTTATAACCCCAATGCTCGTGCTGCCCAGCACTATAGCATTGTCGAGGACTTAGCTCAGGCTCCGTCCGCTATGTCCGCTTTAGAAGTCCTCCAGAGCTGCCCCTCCCAGAGGAAGTCCCTGCTATCAGCGATTGGTGGCATAGACCCGACAGATTCGGATTTAATTTCTTTTGATCTCGAGGGTTTCACGCAGAGACTGCCTCATCAGGTAACTTTCCTTATACAGGTTCTCATCAACGGCAAAACGATCCACCGTACAGTCATTGATGAAGGTGCCTCAACCTGCATCATGTCAGTTGCTTGCTGGAAGGCTATCGGTTCCCCTGCTCTGAACCAGTCTCCTACGACCCTGGAGGCTTTCGATGGAAGAGAATCCCGTCCATATGGTATCCTCACGCGATTGCCCATCTCTTTAGAAGGGAAGACTGTAGAAGTGGAAGTTGAAGTTGTCGACGCGAATCTCACTTACAATCTCCTCCTTGGACGAAGCTGGACGTATGCCATGTAAGCCGTGGCGTCCTCTTTGTTCCATGTCGTTCGCTTCCCCCATCAAGGAAGGATCGTCACGGTGGACCAGCTGTCCTTCTTTGCTTCCTCTTCTGAAGGAAATGTGCCATTCGTAGAGCATACCTCCAAATCGCTAGTGAGTGTGGGTGCTGGACTGTTCAAAGATCCCTCATTAATGGGAGTCTTCCCCCTCCCACCTCCAAATCTCACCTCCGTTAATATGATTTCAGTGCGTTCTGATCCATGGGTCCTTCCCCCCTCGAATCAGGAAGACTCTTGGGGCGATATGATGCCGTTGAGTCCTGCCGAGCTCAACTACATCGAAATTGTCGCTGCATCGGCTCCCCCTCCTGAACCTACTTTTTCAAGCAGCGTTCCCGATTCATATGATCACTTCCCTTGGTTGGGAGATGAGGCCACTTCGGATCCTTTGAAGCAATCAGTCCCCTCCGATGAGGCTATCATTGAGACTATGTCTCTCGAGGAGCTCCCTTGGTTAGATTACCACCATCGCTCTTCGTTTCTCCCTCCACATTCGGAAATGGTCGCGTGTCTCGAGCGGTTTGCTTCATGTGTCCCGTCTCCACCTCTCCAAACACCGGTTCAGTTATATCAAGTGTCCTCGAAAGGCAATATGGGTAACATTACGCAAACCCAGGCTATCGACATCTCTGTCAAACCAGGGATTGTCGAGAATATTTTCATTGGAGTCACATGCACTCCTGAGGAAATTCAACTTTATACTGCTTTATTTCGTGAATTCCGCGATGTCTTCGCATGGTCTTACGAGGAAATGCCCGGCATCGACCCTAGTATTGTGGTACACGAAATACCTACTTATCCCGGGGCTAAGCCCGTTCGTCAACGTTTACGTCCAGTGCACCCCCAAAAGGCTGCCGCCATCAAGGCCGAAGTTGAAAAGCTCCTCCGAGCTGGTTTCATCTATGCCATTCCCCTCACGGAATGGGTATCCAATATAGTCCCTGTGAATAAAAAGCAGGGCACTATCCGGGTCTGTGTTGACTACCGCGACATTAATCGCGCCTGTCCGAAAGATAACTTTCCTACGCCTTTTATTGATCAGCTTATTGATGACTACGCAGGAAGCGAGATTTATTCGTTTATGGACGGCTTCTCTGGTTACAACCAGATCAACATAGCCCCCGCAGACCAGCATAAGACAGCTTTCATTTGTCCTTGGGGCACCTTCGCTTATAAGAAGCTACCTTTCGGTCTTAAAAATGCCGGTGCCACTTTCCAGCGTGCGATGTCGTATGCTTTTCATGATATCCGACACATCGTACAGCCTTACCTAGATGACCTTCCAGCTCATTCAGCTAAACGTCAAGACCATTCATCTCATTTACGCGAAATCTTTCTCCGTTGTCGACACTACCGTATTCGACTCAATCCACATAAGTGTGTCTTCTGCGTAGAATCTGGCCGACTGCTCGGGTTCATCGTCTCTCGGGAAGGCATATGTTTGGATCCCCTTAAAGTCGAGGCCATTTTGAATCTTCCTCCCCCTGCCTCTCTGCAGCAATTACAGAGCTTGCAGGGTAAAGCTAATTTTCTCAGACGATTCATTCCAAATTATGCCGAGGTGGCTAAGGGTTTCACACGGTTACTAAAGCGAGACACGCCCTTTCGCTGGGACGCTATCGCTCAGGAATCTTTCGAGCGTCTTAAAGACCTTCTTGTCTCAGCTCCGCTCTTAAGACCTCCGAATTACCACCGTGACTACACTCTCTATCTAGCTGCCGCTGACACCACCATCGGCATGGTTCTAGTGCAGGATGACGATGCTGGCACTGAGCATGTTATCTATTATCTTAGCCGCAACCTTCTGGATACGGAAACTCGCTATGCATATGTCGAGAAGTTGGCATTGGCTGCTGTCTGCGCCGTCCAACGATTCTGGCATTATATCCTGTTGCGCACGACGACCGTGATCTCTGATTGCAACCCCATGACCTACATTTTGTCACGTCAGTTTCTGGGGGGAAAATACTCGAAGTGGATTGTAATCCTCTAAGAGTTCGACTTGGAATTCACTGCAGCCAAGTCTAAGAAATCTCTGGTCTTTGCTGAACTGCTCTGTTCCTTACCATCTCATTCTGCACCATCTCGCTCAGAGGAGCATATCCCGGATGAAACACTGTTTCTCATCAGCACCCTCGACCCGTGGTACGGGGACATTATCGTATATTTACAGACGTCTTCCTTCCGTCCGAATATATCGAAAGATGCTCGACGGCGAATTCGTCACCAAGCTCAACCCTATCGCATCTTGGGCGATACCCTGTACCGCCTCGGCGTTGATTCTGTTCTCCGCCGTTGCTTGACTCTCGAGGAGGCTGAGCGAGTTTTGAATGACTGCCACTCCGGCGCTTGTGGCGGCCATATGTCCGGCTATGCTACCGCTCAGAAGATCCTCCGCGCTGGTTATTTCTGGCCTTCCATCTTCAAGGATTGTATCCTTGCTGTACGAGCATGTCACGAATGCCAGGTTTACCACCGGAAGATGCGTGCACCTATTGCACCACTGCACCCTGTTGTCACCGTAGGTCCATTTGCCAAATGGGGCATCGATTATACGTCCTGTAACCCTCGTTCGGTCGGGGGGCATGGGTACATTATCGTTGCTGTGGATTATTTCACCAAGTGGGCCGAAGCGATGCCTACATTAAACGAAGACGGTTACACGGCGGCACAATTTTTATTTAATCATGTCATTACACGTTTCGGAGTCCCTCAGGCCATCGTCACAGATCACGGAAAGCATTTCCGTAATCACATGATGACGGAACTAACGACCCAACTAGGCTTGCGTCAGGATAGTTCGACGCCGTACTATCCACAATCTAATGGTCAGGTCGAAGCCGTGAACAAAGTTTTGATCACTATGCTTCAACTCACCGTCAATACGCACAAGTCTAATTGGCATCTAATGCTGTTCCCAGCCTTGTGGGCCTACCGGACATCCGTGAAGGATGCCACCGGTTTCACTCAATTTCAATTGGTTTATGGACTGGAGGCTACCCTTCCTGTCGAATGCGAGATTCCTTCGTTGAAATTAGCTGTCGAGTTGCTTCCCAACACCACTCCGGTGGAGGAACGGCTTCTGTACCTAGAACGGTTGGACGAGACTCGTCGTTTAGCTTCTCTGGCCATCGAAGCGCAAAAGAAGAGAGTCAAAGCTCACTTTGACCAGAATATTCATCCTCATTCCTTCGTTGAGGGAGATCTAGTACTGCTCTACGATCAAGCTAAAGATAAGCTGGGGGCAGGAAAACTCGAGTCCATGTGGCTAGGTCCCTACATCGTGAAAAGAGTTTTACAAAAGGGCGCATATGAGTTGATTGATTACGAAGGAAACCCTCTTGACAAGCCCCGCAACGGGCTGTATCTGAAAAAATATTACGCATGACTTCATGCACTCAGTTTGTACATACGCGTGTTTAGTGTGTTTGGTGTGCATGATTTCGTGTTCTGCTTTGGTGTGAAAGCGTGATTCCCTCTTATTGTGTTTTCTTCTTCTCGTGCAGATGTCTAGTCCACCTTATGTTGGTTTCGCTGATGGCGCCTGCCGTAGTACCTGTAATTTGTCTTCTGCGGCATGGGCGATCTATGATCCTCACGGACAGTTGTTAGACCTTCAAGGAGTCTGTCTCGGCCGCACCACTAATAACGTCGCTGAGTACAGTGCCGTAATAGAGCTACTGGCCGAAGCAGTTGATCTCGGCATTCGAGCAATGATGGTAAATCTGGACTCCCAACTGGTCGTTCATCAACTTAACGGGCGATATTCCGTCAGAGACCAACGTATCCTAAGGTTGTACCTACGTGTCCGATTGTTAGAAAGGAATTTTGATTATATCACGTATCAACATATTCCAAGACGATTGAACACGTTGACTGATGCATTGGCGAATCATGTATTAGACAGACATTTGTGAAATAGATAACATCATACAAGAAGACATAGGAAGCATAATAGAGTAAAACATATGTAAATATTTTCTCAAGCATAGTTTGCGTGCGTGCAGTGTGTGCTTTTAAGCTTGCATTAAAAACATTAAAATACATGGGTCATCTGTTGTACAATTCATACATAAGATCACATTTGTACTGAACATTCGCATAACATACACAAAACATCATCATATGTAAGCAAGATCCATCCAAAAATCGGTATGTGTATATATATATATATCGTGTGGCGCACTGAGGCGCTAAAAAATAAGTGTATGTGTCAAAAATACAATAGTCACTGTTCTCCATACATCGAGACAAATGTCTCGCAAAACATCAAAAAGTAACCTAGGCGACTACTGTGCTGGGTTGTGCTCTCTATAGCACACAGCCGCTCGTGCCACCCGCCTCAGCAAGCGGTGCACCCTGGGTGCCACCCCCACTGTATGGATCTGGTGCTCGATGGGAACCTCCTCGACTCCCTGATAGTCTGGCACACCCTCCAGCAACCCCTCGAGGTTGCGAGCTATGGTCTCCGAAGTATCTACTCCTGGAGGGACTAAGGCAAGGACATTAGCTCCCTGCCCCTCTCTCCGTGCCTCTGGAGCTAAGCCGACAGGTCTGACAGGTCCCACATCTGCACACGGCGACATTTGTTAAGACATATACATTAAAATCAAAAACATTAAAAAACTCAGAAAAATCAAAGTGTCATACCTCCATCATCCCAGTGGTCTCCCAGCGGTAATGGCATGTCTGGATCGTTGCGGAAATCCATACCTGCGTATGGCCAATCCTCAACGAAAACAATTTGATTCTCTAACCACTCTCGAAAAACCACTCCCCAATGAGCTGGCCGGCCACCACCCCCGCGTGGCATGATGCGAGCCCATCGAGTGGCCCGCGTCTCCTGAGGAATCCTGGGAGGATCCACGGCTATAGTCTGCAGCCGCATGACTGGTACCCGCTCCAGAATGAGTGGGAGTAGGAGCGACCCATAGCCAAACTGTTTCGACTCTCCACGTCTACAGTTGTTGAGCTGCCTCTTCATGCTGTTGGTCACCGCAGTGGCCCAATCAAACACTGTAGGCTGTAGACAGTCAAGAGCTAGCAGCAGGTGGGTCTTCGAGGCCTCATGGTTGGCCAAGCTTCCCGCTGCCCGGGTCACCATAAACAGGATGGTGCGAAGAACTATGTCTCTCACCGTGGGAATCGACACCTTCCCACTCCGCGTCTTCTCGGCCTCTGGACATACTCGAGCCATGAGTTGGTCGAGAGTCTCGCCGCTGCCCCTCCAGAATGGGCCTCGCACCCCGGCGTGACAAACCGGTCAAGAAATATATGTCCATGAAGTCGAACTCGATATCTTTACCACGGATGGTAAATTTACCGTCTATATGGTTCCATGACCGGATCAGGAACTCCAGTAAGTCGTGATGAGCTCTTAGGCGTGGAGTCAAGAAGAATTTTAAAAATCCACATGCCTGCATTGCATCTCGACAATCCGCTCTTGCAAAAGCGGCGATATCCTCAACATCATGAGCCCTCTCTTGCCACTGGAAGGCCATTGTGTCCTACATAAACAATAAGAACAATTAGAATGCTGGTAGATAAAAATTTCACGTCCAAATTATTAAAAACGAAATTTAGCTGCGCCAGCGCGGCTGTTTCTAAAACAGACGCGCTAAAAATGGCGGTCCTTTGTATTTTCTTCAGGTCAGCGTGGAAGAACACGGGTTTTCCGCGCTGACCCGAAATTTGGTACGTGTTATTTTCATCGGTCAGCGCGGTCCCGAGCGGGAAACCCGCGCTGACCGAGAGCGCACCCATGGCTCAAAAACTCGCCCAATTGGGCCAATCCCACCGTTAAATTACGAATAAAAATGCTCAAAAAAGGGCGCGTGGCAAGAGGAACCTACCTGGAGCAAGCCGTTCGCCAAATGGTGTCCGCACGAGGAAGAATTGGCTCCGTCAACTTCACAGCTTCACAACGTTCTCAGAGGCTCAATTTGGTAACAATGGTGAAAATGACTATTTACCTTTCTATTTATAGTAAAAATGGCTTAATTGACTTTAATTTTTGCGAATATGGGTTTATGGTCATGTTTTTACCATGGATTTTACGCTTCTGTACTGTTTTATACATGTTTTAATATGTTTTTAACATGTCGAACGGATTTATGCGGGTATTTTTTGTTGTGTAGGTCCTTCGAAAAGGTAAAAATCATAATGATCTTAAAATCACTTGATCGCGAACTGTCGTCTTTGAGCTCTTTTCCGACACAAAACAAGAAAAGATGGTCGAGTCTCCTTTCAGCTCGTTAAAGGGAATGAGAGGCGGTCATTTTAAGCTCTTCTTCTGACCGTGTAACTTAAAAAGATTGCCGGGTGTTTGTCGTTTCGCACTCGTTATCGGCTCTAAAACGACGTGTTTCCGACCGCTTTTTTACTTTTTCAGGTCGAAGGCACTATTTACGAAAAGTACTCCTCGATCGTAATGGTCGGGCGGTTCTTTCGGGCATTGTTTTATACTTTTTCGGGCTCGAGAGACACAACTGCACGAAAAAAGGACCCCCCTGGAGTCTCCTTTTCCGCTGTCTTTTCAGACTCTCTAAATAAGAAAAGACGCCGAGTTTTTCCTTTGTCAGGCTCGTTAAACACTTGATGACATCGGACATTGTCGAAATGACACTCTTCAAGCATATGCTATCCCTGTCAAGCTTGTCATCCAAAAATAATCGGGGTACCTACCAGAAATGGTGGGGAAAATGGAACCGTAATCATAGTCGTGTCGGCAGTATGTCACTCTTGAACATGGCACTCCTCTGCTTCGTGTCTGGGTGGGACCATCTCATCTCACTTTTCACTGGCTTCCGTGGGTTTGGGTTATCCTATCTGGCCTATCATCTGCTCATTGCCATCGTTATCATACCCTTTGCTCGTTTGATGTCAAATACTGTCGAATCCACTATAGTGTCGCCGATATGTTCAAGAGAAGTTGACCTCTGCAATAATACAACCTCATCTGCTATCTCACACACATCATATTACCTCTGTCTCGTGTCGATGATGTGGGAAACATTATGGCTCACCTTCGGTCAAGGTCACTTCCTGTCGACTTCAGCTCATTATCCGGGAAGGTGACTTAGAGACTCCCTTCAGGTGCCTTAGAGCCTGCATGCCTCAATGGCAGGTTCTTCGTGTTCGACGCGAGGTTTTCATCATTGGCCTCCGATCGGATGATTCAGTGGGTGTTCGACACTAGCTCATTGATTCACACTCCACGGATTGTACCTATAGTACCTTGAGGGCCATTGTCATTATTGGTGGTACCTCTCGCGTCTGTTAACAATTTTCATCATTGACTGGTAATCAGACGATGTTCATGCGTGTTCGACTCCAACTCATGTATTCACACGTTTGGACTTGTACTTTGTTCGGGTCGGGACGGAGCACAAGACCCTGGATCCCGGTCTGTTATGGTCCAGGCTGCAATTTTGTGGATGATCATTACATGACTCATTGATGGATGGCTGCGCCCATACCTGAGTCTTCATGGATGGCTGCGACCATACCTTATCATTATTCTGGTCTCTTTAGTTGGATGGCTGCGCCCATTCCATAGACCTTTTCGCATGTCTTTTGGATGGCTGCGCCCATGCCTAGATTGCATGTACTTGATTATCAGAGATATTTCGGTCCTTCCTGGTGGTGTTCCAGTTCGGCAACATGTTGTAAAGCATTTCACCCCTCCCACTCTCTCGGTCTTCATGCTTTAGGGGGCATCTGTTACACAGTAATTTGTCACTGCTTCCCTGTCAGTTACCCTGCTGTGTCAAGAATTCACAAAAATCAAGTTCATGCCTTCTGAACTGGCCCAAAACCCACTTTTCCAAAGTTTTCCTCATCAGCGCGTCTGTCTCTTAAATATCCGCGCTAACCGGCGGCTCTTAGTGCATTCAGTGCGCTGCCAGCGCGGAAGCACATCACTTTTCCGCGCTGGTCGCCAGCGCGTCTCTGCTTGTGTTGAGTCGCGCTGACATGACTTTTCCCGTTATTAAGGCGCGACGTCAGCGTGCCAGTTGCCTTGTAATCCGCGCTGATCCTGTTTGGGCGAATTTGTTCCAACAGCCAGCCTTCCAGATTATTCCAGGCTTGGTTGTTGGCTTTGTGAGTATCGACTCCCTTCTATGGCATGTCTATTCGACCCTTTGCAACCACTTCCCTCAAGGATAAGCTCATCCTTCCACCCTTTTAGGAGGCTCCTTCTCCTATATAAACTTCCACCATTACCATGAGCAGCTAGTTTTTGGAATAGCTTGGATTGTGTAGAGCTTATAGTGCTCAGATTGCTGCTACTATAGGTATTTGGTGTGCTAAGTGTGGAAGTGATTGATAGCTTAGGGAAGGTTGTGTTGTGTTGCTAGTGTGAGAGAGAGTTTCTTGTCTTGAGGGAACCATTTCCAAAGGTGAATGCTTGAGACGCTTGCTGACTGGCCCCTCCTGAGAAGGATACCGACGTCAGAACATTTGGTTGTACTCTTCTCTATTTTTGATTAATAATAGATGACTGCTACTATTGTTCCATTCACATTTGTACATGCAATGGTTAAATGCGAATTACATCTTTTCTGACTGATGTATGGTTGCTTTTACTAGATTTCACGCTTGCGTTTGTTTCCTCTTCGTGTGTGCAGGTATCTATTCGCGGGGATCGCGGAGGATTGTGACCAGCCGAAGCGAAGGAGCGAAGGCAACATCTCTTCGTCAAGCGACAACGCGGGAATCCAAGTAGGTGCTCTTTACCTCTTGTTTAATTGTAATTAGGAGCATGCATAGCAGCATTGTGTGATTGTTGCTAGACCCTTGCTGGGCTAGTAGGGATCGCCTCTATCCGTAGAGGGGATTTACCTCTCCAACAAAGCCTTCTCGGATTGGTTCTACGAGAAAAGCTTTTTTTGTATCGGTGGTGCAGGGGACAAATTGATCACTCACTGAGAAGTGAAATCCTGTGACCATATTGTCCCGAAGACGGATGCGCTGGGAAGAAATGGCATTTGGAGGTGTTTCTGACTCCACATTTAGGTATCGGCATGACATAGCTTTCACTGTCCTTTTGCCCTTAGGCGCACAGCGTGCCGTCTCATTCAGTAATGATTCAACAATTTCCCGTGTAATTGAACTCAAGCTGATCCTAAGTAATTGTTTTTGTTCATTGGGTTCTAGAGAAACCACTTCGTTAGGATTGAGGAATTGCTGCAATTCCCTCCGAATAGCTCTGATTCTCCCATTGAAAATTGCTTTGGAAGTATTACCAAAACTCCTCTGAATAAATATGAGAAAGCCTATGGAACGACGAGCGACTATCGTTTCTTCATTACATATTGAGATCCCCTTCGAACTTAAGACACGTATGAATGTAATAGCAGCAAATGGCATATTTCCCTCCTCCGTATTCGTGGAACTCAATATCATTTTTCAACGTCATCATGACTCTTTTAGCAACTGAACGGAAGAGAAAATCCATGCCCCCGGAGGGACAAGCGGCTTCGCACCATTAGATATTCTATTCATTATGGTCGTAGAGATAAGCTTACGGTTGGACCTCCGAGCAGTGACCCAAATTTCTCCACCCATACTCCTTAAAGAAAGTGAAGAAGGTTCTCCCTTTTGCTTAGGTCAGGTTCTCCTTGCTGGGTGCAGACAATCAATCAATTACCTTACCTTACCTCACCTTCTAGCTCTTTTAGGGGAATAAAGAAAGGGGACCTTCCCTCCTACTAGAGGATGCTACTTCCAAAGAATGAATGAAAGATTTCCTTCCAATCTGGTTTCCCTATTGGAGAGAATGAATAGAGACCTACCTTAATAAATATGCTTTAAGCTTACCTGGAGGGAGAGGTTCGGCCTACTGAGCATGCCCTAGATATGATGGAATCTTCTACATTGAGAATGAGAAAAACAGGGTCAGAGAAATAGGAAGAGCCTACCCGAGGTAAGATATCTATTACCTACTTCACTTTTTGATAGGGCATAGTATGCTTCGGGGGGCTCACTTCGCTCAACAACAATCCCCCCTCAACCTTACTTATTATGTATAAAAGAACAATGGCATACCTTCCCCTTAGAGGGAAAGTAACTAAAGTTCCTCTCCTTAACAATCGAGCGATGGCGGCCCTTTAGTTCTTCAAGTTCCTCTCCTTATAAATCGAGCCCCTGTCGGTGATGGCGGCCCGGTGGTCAAGCGATGGTGGCCTTATTAGTTCTTCTCGTTCCTCTCTTTTGGGGCCCCTCCCCCTTCGTTGGTCAGGAGAGTGGGTTCGCAACCTCACTCCCTACCCCAAAAGAGAGTTGCTCGTCTCCTCCCACATACCTCTCCCATAGGTCAAGAGTTCGACAGGCTCACCCTCACCCTACCGGGGGCATCCTCTCCTTATTAGTCAAGCCCTTGCCTGTCCTCTCCCGGTGGTCAAGTCATGCTTACGCATCCTCTCCTTATCAGTCGAGCCCCTCTCCTTATTAGTCGAGTGTTCTCTACCTCTCCCATAGGTCAACAGTTCGACAGGCTCACGATGGTGGCCTTAGTAGTCGAGCCCCTGTCGATCCTCACCCTGTCAGTCCTCCCTTTTGGGGCCCGTCCCCCAAAAGAGAGTTTCTCGTCTTAGTAACTTATTTGAGAGGGGCCACGTTACCTCTCCCATAGGTCGAGAGTTCGATAGGCTCACCCTCACCCTGCCGGACCTTATTATTAGTGAGATTTGAGAGCTGGGCCCTTAGCCATATTACTGATGATTGGCCACATTATCTTAAACTGGTCCCTAAGCGAGATTATATACGGTCCCTGATATATGGTTCCAGAGAGAGCAAAATGAAATGATGATCCCAGAGAGAATGAGATGAAAGCTGGTCCAACTGCGAGATTTGAGCAAGGCGAACGAGAACGAAATGAATGGTCCCAGAGTTAGATTATTAGAGCCGGTACCACATAGGTCGGTCCCATATAGATAAGAAAGAGAGACAGATATGGTCCCACAGAGGCTGGTCCAGGAATGAATTATTTATATTAAGCTGGTCCCAGAATGAGATATGGCTGCTTTCTTAGAGGTAAGTCGAATGAGAGATGGTAGTACACGGAATTTGATTCATCTATGTTTGGCGCATCTTTGTTCGGATCGAATGGAATCAATCCCCATTACAGTCAGATAGTTACCTAGGTAGGAGCTTCTTAGCCTATTTATAATACGTCATACTGCATCGTTATATCTCCTCGCATCTCAGAAGCTTTTTGAGATTGACCGGACCACTCCGTGTTTGGTGCCTTTTGAAAATGATGGGGTTATTCCAATGAAGCCACCAATTTATGTTATCTCGGATCGGGCCTTTATATATGATTTTCTTTCTTATGCCTCGGACCTCAAATAAATAAGGGTGAACCTGTCGAACTCTCGACCAACGGGAGAGGAACAAAGTAGCTTGTCCGCATCGGGCAAGGGTTTTCTATAGAACAAATAGCATCTGTGATCAAGTTTTTGATATCAACCGGAACCACTTATCGGGAAACCCACAACTCATCTTTAGGATTTGATTCTTGAGCCTCCAACTCACCTTGTCACTGAACCTTGAATTTCATATTCCACGGGAAGGGACTATTCTAAATAACCTTCTTATGCCTATCTATTATTTAGGTGGTCCCCTTCCTTTAGACGACATAGAATTATTGTTTCGACAAGCTTCAGGCCAGACAGATCGGGGGGACTGTCTTAAGCTTATCCCTCCCTCTACGCAATCTACTTTGCTTCATTCTCTAGCCTTGATTACTTCCTTTCTTTTGGTTATTCGCTCAAGAAAGAAATTCATGCATCCCTGGTCACTCACTCACCCACTCACTAACTAACTTGCTTCTGTTGCTTCTGGGAGGGCCTCCCTCTCCCTATTCGAACCAATCCAATGCTCCAGGGCTTGCTTCTAAGAGGACTATATATAAAAAGACTCCATCTTCAAGTTATTTCAAAAGGTCATTTTTAGTTATTGTTGGGGATTGTATAGTAATAAAAAGAATAAGCTAATAGGATACAACCAATCACACTAATCCCAAAGAAAGGGCTTTGCTATACCATCATATTTCTTAATCCAATTCTCATAGAGGTCAAAGGTGGAGTCATGCCCCAATGTTTATAACCCAAAGTCACAAATAGAAACTCATAAAACCATAATAACAAGCAACATAGTAATACATCACCATAGGCTAGAAAATAGTTATAGAACATCTAAAGACAAGGGAATGAGCACTAACTAATGGAATTCTTTTTTGATAGGATATTAGATCTATCATGGTTTTCAACATGTCAATGAGGAATAATGCGTATGCTACTTAATGTGGGCCTGGAGGAGGCGTTGGAATGGGAACGAACTCGAGGTCAATATCCAACAAATGGCATTGGATTTCGATTTCCAACCGAAACTTATATTGACTTGGGAAAATATCCCTTGAAAAGATGGCCTCTCGGTCTGGATCTTCACCAGGAACCGGAGAAACTCAAAATTGATCCCAGACTCAGAACTCTGAATCTACCTTTGTCTCTTTCTCTCCTGCCCCCATCTATAATGCTGTTTTCTTCTCTGTCACTTAGCTATCTCCCTCTTAAGGTTGAAGAAATAACTGTGCCTACATCTTTTGCTAGTTCAAGGGGTGCCTAGCACTTCATTTCGATCTCAATCACGAACTGAATAATATATATATATTAGCATCTGTACGTGTTTCGCCCTTATGAAGTTCTTACATTTTGAAGTGTGAGTGTTGTTCCGATATTTCATGCTCCTATCAGCACTGTTCAATATTTTTCCGTGTTCCTATATGTATAGATGTTCCGGGATGAACTAGTGTTCCTAGGAGTGATGTTCCAATATCTCAAGTTCCTATCAGTGTAGTTCCGGTATTCGCAACTGGAAGCTATGTTCCCACATTTGGATCTGTTCCTATTGGTTCTTCAACTGAATCATTCACTGGTGCTGGGTCTTTATCTGGCTCTTTATATATAGATAGGTGAAGGATTGAAGTCCGCATGTGGACTTAGCAGGATCACCCTTGTGCTCCTACGGAGCTTGGTGATTGACAACTTATTAGGGGGTGCCTGATGGTGGGCGTACCGATAGCTAGACCTATAGTGTGTAAATGTGAGGTGGTGAAAGTAATGTAGGTGGTCGCCTGAATAATGAGATGCGTATTGGTACTAGTAGTTATTGTGTTGTTTGTCGTAATGGTAGTCTATCTTGTGCAAGTGGTAGTGTCCCACCTTGTGTGTGTAGGGGTTATGCATAGTTACAGCTATTTCCCCTCCTACCTTTGAGTCAATGTTGTTGCCTGTCAATCTTAGGTTAGTGGTGAGTGATAGAATGACAACAGCACTGGGTCCTCGTTTAGTGTAACAATAGAGGTATTGGTAGGGTGTTATCCAAAGATTGCCTGAGCATACTTGATTGATCTGCTCAATTAGTTCTATTGCCCTGGTTACCAATGTAACAATTAACATCCTTCTGTTGTGTGTAACCTGAATCAAAAAGCAACTGTTCTTTTTTCTGAGCCTATTTGATTCATTCCTACTAGCTAGAGTCTAAGAGTGGGTTTCCCCTAGATGTCAGATCGTAATGAGGAGAAGGAAACCAAGGAACACAACATACGTGTGTACTAAAGGCTACTGTAATAGTAGTTGACTGGCCGGGGCATGTGTAGGGTGTCAAAGGGAGCAAGTCATTTTCCTCGATAATATATGATAGATTGGTGGCAGATTCCCCTTTTTACTTTGCATGAATTCATTATTGAGTTCCCGCTGGACTGACTCTGGAGACAGGAAAGCATGTTCCCACCTACTGTTGCTGGTGAAATTCCCAACATTGTAGATGGACTTATTGGTAGGTCAAATGATTGTGGTCTTGAGCTAGGCAAGTGTGAACCGTTGTATGGGAAGAGAGAGATAGGTTATGGGTTGGCTGGATGCTTTCGACATAGAAGAAAAGAAAGGATAGTCTTCCCTCTGAAAGGTGCATGATTCTACATGTGGGATCTGTGTTTGTAGATTTCATCTATGTTGTATAAGGGTTGAGTAGCATCTATTACTTTCCTTGATGGGGCGGGTAAATGAGTGAGTTGCAACTTGTGACTGAGTGCCCCTCAGCATGTCAAGAATGAATTATAAGATGCCACTAGGTATAGGCAAACCACTAGTAGATGGATTCCTCTGCTCTAAAGCTGATTGATATGGATTGTTGATAGTCGAATCTTACCTTAAATCTTGTGTACATGAAAGGAAGTCTGGAGATAGATGGGTTGGGGCACGACAGTTCCTTTCGCACGGTAAACTGACTTCTGGGACTGTGAGGAGGTCTTTGGAGGGTTTATTTCACGTTTAGGACAAAATTCCTGGGTGGGTTTCTTTGTGAATATCCCATGATGGTAATGGGTAGGATGGATTGTGGGATGATATAAGGGCATGAGCAGTTTGTTCCTGTGGTGAAGTGATTTCGACCATACTGATTCTACGATCTGACTAACTATAGCAGCGATTTTGTGATTGGTTGTGAAGCCCAACTGTTTGTGTAAGGCCAGCCCCCTTTCTTAATCATTTCGGTGTTTGGCCTTGTTGCAATTCAAGGGAGGAAGTTGTAGTACTTTTTGTTGCAAACGACTATCGTTCAGTTGTTGATCTTAGGATTGAGAGGTTGCTTGGATGATTCCAATTCGTTGGTCTAATTAGAGATCTATCTGAATATGGCACCAGAAATCTGAGTATTCATTATGGTAATGACATTTTATATAAGAGTGATTGAATGAGGAAATATATAGAGAGCTCACCTTCGTCAGAGGGTGAGGGATGAGAATCAGTTGGGGTTTCCCCCAATTGTGATTCAGAAAAGGGCTCTGCTTGACTCGTTTTTGTAGGGGTCTCTTCTATTAGACGTTGGGCACTACCAGGGCTTTCCCTGCTTGGGTGACTACCAGTTCATTCAAATCCTGTTTCTTTGATGGCCAACCTTCAAAGTTTGGGTTAGGCTATAGTTCCCGGACTAAGTGCTTCTCACGTGGTCTTTTCTTAATGAAACTGATCTGTTAGAAGTATCCCTGATCTCAGTTTTCTTTGATTGAGCACAAATCGAGAGAGAGATCAAGAGATCAACCAGGTATGGAAGATGGAGATGAGGATAGTTTTCTTACCAGATCCAGATCCATCCCAGAAGATGAATCTATTTCGAGCAAGCAAGAACTTGAAGGTTAGACTATAAATCCTCCGGAATTTGGTAGAGATCAGTGGGCAAGCACCAAGTGGTATACATTTCAAAATGGGGATGAATAAAAAGTACTTTGTCATCCTGCTTCACAAGTTATCATTTGCCCAAAGTGTAGAAAAGAAGTGAAGTTTGAAGCCACTTCCTAGGCTACAGAAGCTCCTAGATTTTAATCAGTCCCTTTCCATTGCATAGTTCTCGTGATAAGCTTTCCAATGATATGTGGAAGTCCAAAAATGGAGTCCTGGATCAGAAGTTAAAGTAGATTAAAGATACCCTTTGAAAAGCTAGAAAACCAAGAGAAAAGACCAAAGGAAAAGGCTCATCACAAATCGTAATCGAAGCTTCCAGCAACATCAAATGAGGGCAGTAAGATTAGTGATCAAATGATCGCCAATATCGCAGATCGACTATCGGCAGGTCTAAGGCATCACAAATCACAATCGGTAGTCGAAAGCCCACGTCACATAAGCGTTTCGATGGTTCATGAGGCAGAGCACCGATATTGCATATCGGCGGTGGGAAAATAATGTAGTCTTGCATCCCGCACATCGGCCATATCACAATCCCGCATATCAGCCATCATCATAGTCCCCCATATCGCAATATCAACAAATTGGCTATCTGTTGGAAATAATACTGAGAGGGGGGTGAATCAGTATTATCAGATCAATAATTTTATTTCCCAAATAGATTTATATACGCTACTTCAGTGAAGTGAACTAGCGTGTACACACAACTGTGATTAGAGAAACTAGCGTATATCCAGAGAACTTGTGATTTAGACAATTTATCTTGTGTTGATCTTAAACCAGTACATCAGTAACTTATTAGACAATGTAGTAAAAGAAAAATAAAGCAACACACATAAGCAGCACACATGAGCACCAAGATTTAAGGTGGAAACCCAATGTGGGTGAAAACCACCTGTTGTTGTTGTCTCCGTCTTCTTTTAATAATAAGAAAATATGTTTACAATCTTGTACTGGTACAGACTCATACCAGTACGCAGGCACCCACTTGCAGAAGGCTACAACCTTCTCTCGTTTTCTAGCTTCTACTGGAAAGGGAGCTGTAACCCCCTAGCTCTTGTACAAGCCAATTTGTTTACTAGTATGTAGGCGCCAACCTACAGAAGGCTACGACCTTCTTTCTTCTTCCTGCTGGACCCATCAAAAACTTTTAAACTTAAACTGCATCAACCAACATTCAGTTAATATGAACAATCAGATCACTGACACCAGAACACTGTGCTGAACCTAGAAACCTACATCATCATTCAGAACCAGTTGTAACCTCAAAAACCATGCATCAGAGTGTATACGCTACTTGGCTGAACCCAAACTGTGTGTATACGCTACTTCCGTTAATCAAACCTGCGTATACCTTCAAAACTACTGCAAACATAAAATTTTGAATCAATTCTGTACCAACTAGAAATATACTAAATATCTACTGTCAACTTACAAAGCTTTACACAGGCAGTGATAGAGATCACTTCTTCTCACTTATACAATCAATCAATCAAATACCAGCCTCCTTATGCATTTAGTTTTACATTCAGATCTAAGAAGACTTCATTGACAGACAACAATAAAACAACAAAATTTGATCAGATAGATCAGTCAGATTTGAAAAAGAAGCTTTTCTTTTGTACATGCTATTTTGAAGAGTATAACCTATGTGTACATGTGCCTTTGAAGAGACAAACCAGCGTACATATCTGCAAATATCATCTCATAACTTTGCTACACTTTTGAACTTCAGACAAACCTAGATCACGACATTTAAAGAATAAAATAGGTGTACACAGTCAGATCTAGCCCAATCAGATCATCCAATAATAAGTCACTTCAGGTCTCATGATCCTGATCCAACATTGAATTCAAGGTGCACAAATTATTTTAGATCAAATCACAAACATAGCCCCTGCAACATAAAATATACTTCAGATAGAAGTATTCCTTAGAAACCCATACACTTGCACGCTTGGCCTTGTGATATTCTCCTCATTATATAGCTTTAGGTGCTTTGTCAATACCTTGGACCAAAACCACTTAGGACCAATACCTTGGACCAAATACCTAGGGTCAATACCACGAACCAAATACCTAGGGTCAATACCACGGACCAAATACCTTAGACCAAAACCTAGGTTTTCCAATCATGTACGTGCTTTTCTTTTTGTGGGAGTGTGTGTATATGTATACGCTCTTTTTGTTATGTGGAACAACGTGTATACGCTGTTTTGACTAAGTGGACCAGCGTGTATCAACTTTTTCTTTTACCTTCTTTATTCTGATCAATAGACCTTAGTTCCATCTTCTTGTTCTTTTGTACCATTGCCTTGTAACCTCTGAATATACCTATTCTACTGTGAGTTTCCTTTTACCAAAACTGAATTGACCTGTGAGTGAGTTTCCTTCAAGGACAACACTTGTATCATAATTGCAACAATCTCCCCCTTTGGACTTGATGGCAACCATGATGGTGTTGATTTCTGCAAGCTGTAGAAACTATCAGAGATAACAAGCAACACAAAAATTCTCTCCCCTTTGACATCAAGGGCAAAGGGAAAACCATGATACTCTTCATATCTGAACATCTGAATATGATCATGCTCTCCCTAGGCACATTCTGAATTCTCTGATTAAACTCCCTCTTTGTGCATGTTCTGATATCATTGTACATGTTGTGATACAATAATCGTCCATGCTTCCCTTGAGCACATGCAGAGTCTGCAAAAATATTTTCCAAAAGAATAACATGATTCTATAACTCAACTATGTGAATTTGACCTTCCTATCACCAATGACTCATACATACATCAACCTCCCAATAAAGTGGGGATATACCAATTGTTTATACATGATAGAAATACAATAAATATTACATCATCCATCCCATGCAAAGTGGGGATACAAATTACATCATTTGTCAAATAGGACTCATTCAAATGTATAGAAATGGTATCACACCCTAGACTTTTACATGTCTTAAGCAACAAATGGTATAAATATCTGAAGCCATAGTTGCACTCAACAACCATAATGCCAACAATGCAGAATGCGTGTGAAGGCTAATACTCCCCCTGAACTTATGCTACCTATGCATTGTTAACAAGTCATTAATCAAGGTATCTTTGTCAGTCAAGTAAAAATTAATGAACAAAGCTTATCGTTAGACTGTAATCATCAACATCAGATAGAGCACCCATATCAGAGTCTTACCCACTATTTTTCATGTCAGAAAAACATATATGCTTCTTCAGCCACAGAAACCCGCGTGTATACGTGACTATACTTCATGAAAAATGTATAATAACCTTCTTCTGAAAACTGGATTTAACAGTAGGATGATGCAGCAACTACTCCCAACTTTTGTCTGAGATATTCAAATGTTTCTCTGGGTAGTGGTTTAGTGAATATATCAGCAACCTGTTCTTTGGAGGGAACATACTCCAATTTGACCTTTTGTTCAAGCACTTGTTCTCGTAGAAAATGGTACTTGATGGGTATGTGCTTGGTCTTGGAGTGCATGACTGGATTTTTTGAAATACTGATGGCACTTGTATTATCACATAGAATGGAGATGGGTGGAGTATATGTGATCTGAATGTCTTGTAAAGTTTGCATCATCCAAAGTAGTTGTGTGCAACAAGATGCAACAGCCACATATTTTGTCTCAGCTGTAGATAAAGCAATCGAACATTGTTTCTTGCTAAACCAAGATACTAATTGGGAACCCATATAGAATGCACCACCACTAGTGCTCTTTCGATCATCAACACTTCCTGCCCAATCAGCTTTTGTATATGCATGAAGAGTAAGTTCTGTATCTTTAGGATACCATAGTCTAAAGTCTTGAGTTCCTTGAGGATATTTGAAAATTCTTTTGACAGCCTAAAGATGTGATTCCTTTGGATTTGCTTGGAACCTTCCAAAAATTCCTACTGCATGCATGATGTCAGGTCTGATACATGTTAGATAAAGCAGACTTCCAATCATAGATCTTTAAGTTGGTTGGTTTACTAATGGTGATTCATCATTAGAGCCGAGACTACATCCTATTAGCCTTGGAGTACATACTGGTTTAGAATCTTCCATTCCGTACTTTTTCAAGATCTGCTTGAGATATTTGGTTTGTGAGATAAAGATACCATCTTTTTTTTGCTAAACTTGTAGACCAAGAAAATAAGTAAGTTCACCAAGTAATGAAATTTCAAATTCTTGCTGCATTACTGGAGTAAAATTCTGACTTATGGATTCTTCATTGCTACCAAAAATGATATCATCAACATAAACAAAAATAATTAGCAATCTATCATTTTCAATCTTCATGTATAACTTGTTATCTACAGAAATTTTTGTAAAGCCTTGTTGTTGTAGATATTTGTCAAGGAAGTAATACCAAGCCCTTGGAGATTGTTTCAGACCATAGAGAGCCTTTTTGAGTCTGCATACAGGTTTTGCATCATTTCCAAGAATGAGTCCTTCTGGCTATTCAATATAAACTTCTTCTTCTAAGTCTCCATTAAGAAAAGCCGATTTTACATCCATTTGATATACTTTGAATTTTCAAAAACTAGAAAGAGAAAGAAACATCCTTATGGCTTCAAGTCTAGCAATAGGTGCAAAAGTTTCTTCAAAATATATACCTTATTGTTGGGCATACCCTTTGCAAACAAGTCTTGCCTTGTTGCTAATAACTTCTCCATTTTTGTTCAGTTTATTCTTAAATATCCATTTTGTTCCTATAATATTTTTATCATGAGGTCTAGGAACTAACTCCCAAGTATCATTCTTTTCAATTTGATCTAATTCTTCATCCATGGCCTTGACCCAACATTCATCTTTGCAGGCTTCATTTACATTCTGAGGTTTTGTGGAGGATAGTAATGCTAGATAACTTGAGGTTCCTGTAAGAGTTCTTCTTGTCTGTACTCCAAACCCTTTTTCTCCTAGAATTTGAGATTCTGGATGATTCTTCTGAACATACCTGGATGGAGTCTTTTCCCTATTTGTTGTATCTTCTTCTGGTGCTTCATTGGTTTCTTCTTCAATATCATTTTGATTTGATGCGGGAAAGCAATCCCCATCTTCCTCATTGTCATATTCCTCTGTTGATTTCATCTGTTTTGGATTTCTGCATGCTTCATCAACTACAACATCAATGCTTTCAACAATTTTCTGAAGTCTTTTATTATAACATTTGTATCCTTTACTTCTGGAAGAATAAACAAGACGAATACCTTTGTTTGCTCTGGGTTCAAACTTACCAAGTTTTTCATCAGCCCTTTTGATAAAACATTTGCTTCCAAAAACTTTAAAGTATTTTACAGTAGGAGGCTTACCATACCAAAGTTCATGTGGAGTTTGAGTACTATTTACCTGAACATTTGCTTTGTTGAGAATAGTCATGGCAGCAAATGCAGCTTCACCCCAGAAGGTTGTAGGAGTTCCGGATTCATCTAGCATAGCTCGAGCCATTTGTTGAACTATTCTGTTCATCCTTTCTACCTCACCATTTTGCTGAGGAGTTCTTGCAGTGGAGAATTGCCTTTTTATTCCATGTTGCTCACAAAAGTCAAATAATTAATTTGATATGAATTCTCCCCCTCGATCAGGTCGATTTGACATGGTTTGCATATGGTATTTTCTGGCATGCTGATATCTGGAAGATCACGAACTGCCTTGAGCCTGCATGCTTTTCTTATTTGAGAAAAGCTTAGATGTCCCAATCTTCTATTCCACAGCCAGTTTTCATCCGTTTTGCTTAGATAGCATTATTGTTGTCCCCCTTTGAGTATGTATAAGTTGCTTGGAGTTATTGTACCTTTGATCATGGTATTTCCTGTATCACGCTCATGAACAACACATACATTTGATCAAAACACCACTTCATTTCCTTGATCACACATTTGATTGACACTCAACAGATTATGCTTTAAACCATATACATATATAACATTTCCAACTTTAACCTTTTCTTCCAAGAAAACATCACCTTTACCTTTAATGACTGCTGGAGTGTCATTTCCAAATGAGACATTCTTTTCTTTTTCTAAAGCATTATATGAGTGAAGTTTCTCTTTATCACCCGTCATGTGTTTGGAGCATCCACTGTCGATGTACCACTAATTTTCTTGTCCCTCTGTATACAAGGATATACTACATCTTTCTTATTGAGATTCCTTCCTTCTCCATATCTTGGGATTTAATGGTGTTTTCTCCTTTTGAAGTGTTCACTGAAATTTGCTCCTGCATTCAAATTCTTCATGACCAAATTTGTTACAAATCGGGCATTCTATTTCATTTTCAAGAGGAGAAAAGTTATTATAGGAACTTTTCTTGATTCCTGTTACACTCCTTTGATTTCATGCTTCTCTAGTCATGATGGTTTTGTAAGAAACACATTGAGCAACCTTGTGCCCAATGTTATGACATGAAAAACATTGCCCATTAAAGAAGTTTCTTCGACCATCGAATCTTTTGACATTGTTTACCTGTTGGTTGCGGCTTCTATTGTTATTCATCCTTGGAGTAAATTGAGTATGACTTACCTGATAATGGTTCTATGCCTTTGCTCATGATTGACATACTGTTCACTGGTCTTTGTTGCATCAAGATAGCTTCTAGTGGAGGTTGACGGCTTCTGTGATTGAGATGATTCTTCAGTATATCCAAGACCTATCTTTATCAGAGGAGAATGTTGAACTTTGATAATTTCATTTAAATTTTATGATCCTTTAGAAAATCTAAGATTGAGATATTTTGTCTTCTCAAGATATTCTCTTAGATCCACAATTTCACATTCTAGATTTTCATTGTGTTTTTCTCTTTCAACAAGTTGGTGTGTCAAAGTATCTATGATCATATTCTTTTCTTCTAAACAAATTTTGAGTTTAGTGATTTCTTCATGAAAGTCTTCCTCTTCTAATGCATTCAAAAAATCATCATTGTCATAGGCCATGAGAAGCCTATAATCTTATTCAGTTTCATCTTCATCACTATTAGATAAACCATCACTATCTTCATGCGTATAGTAACTCCTTCTATTCACAACCTGTTTCCTATTGCCTGTTGACACCTAATCGTCACGATTGGGTGAATTCATGTAAATAATTAAATTAGGAATGTGAACAGTCATCAGGAGATGAACTGAACAGTCACATCCTTTTGTATATAACAATAACATACCTGATGGAATAATATGAATCAGTTTTACTGCCTATTGGAGTTACTGCCTGGCCTGACATGGTATTAGAGCCAGTTCTAAAAATAGTTGTAACTCCCTTTATTTTTGCTACTGTGGGTTGTACGCTGGTCTGAGCACTATCCACTAAGTGTTGTCCTCTGTCGTTCTGACCTGAGCAATGTTCTGACTGAGCTCTGTCCTCTGTGTTGTGTTTCATTGCCTCAACGCCTCTGTCCTCAACGCCTCTGTCCTCTGTGTTGTGTTTCATTGCCTCAACGCCTCTGTCCTCAACGCCTTTGGTGCCTCCACGCCGGATTACTTTGGTGAAAGATTACTTTGGTGCGTCTGCATTTTTGAAGAACGCCTCTGTCCAGAGCGGAAGGCAGACAAACGTTTTCGGCGTATTGGTATTGCGTTTTTACTATGTTACATTGAACGCTGTTGAATTGACTGTGTATGGTGATGGTTATCAGCATGATTGAACGCTGTTGAATTGACTGTGTATGGTGATGGTTATCAGCACGATTGATCTGATATGTTACATTGAATGCTGTCCCTCCCATACCACCGGTTCTCAAACAGTTGCGATACCACAGTTAACCCCGCAATACCGCCTCTCCAAACCACGTTGTCCTGTTATATAACGTTGTCATATTTTATGAACATTGTCATATGGTGTGTTTCCCAAGTTCGAATGGTATTCAGATAGTGAATGGTGTGTTCGTTGAAATTATCGTGGAATCGCTCCGCCCTTCAGGCCCCGTTGTTTGGGTACGCTGTCGCGCATCAAAGCATCCTAACATGGTATCATGACATAAGTTTTGAATTGTTAAACACACATGGGAGCAAGAACAATATGAATGATAAATCATGAGAGTACATTTTTTTATTAACATGAGATATACATTTATAGTACAACATGTGACCGTTGGGTTTCACATCCCAAGGTATCTTGGACTACTTAGTCTATTCAGCTTCCACAATAACCCATTGAGGATTAGGTGTCCAACATTCCCCCCCTTAATCTGAAGGGTTATGTATGAGTCCAAGCAGAGAGTTGTAATACAAAATGTGCAAATATTCATGGCAGCACTAGGTTGAATGTGCTCTATGAAATGTTGGTATAAAGGGTGGCAGTTTAAGGATGACCACCAACACTGGAATGCTTAGTGCAGTTCCCAGAACTCTTCCAAAACTGGCAAGAAGCTGAAGTCTTCTGCTAGAGGAAGTGCTCCTATTGTTCTGAAGAGGGAAACCTTCAACCATGAAAGGGAGGTCTCACCCCGCATAAAAGGGAGAACTTCAACCTGAAAAGGGAAGTCTCAACCTGTGATGGTTTAAGGATGACCAACAACTCTGGAATGCTTAATGAAATTCCTGGAACTCTTCCAAATCTGGCAAGAAGCTGGTGTCTTCTGCTAGAGGAAGTGTTCTCAATTGTGTTCCTGGAATTCTTCCAAAGCTGGCAAGAAGTTGAAGTCTTCTGCTAGAGGAAGTGTCCCAGATTGCCAACTGAAGGCATGTTTATGGGCATCTTTATTTTTGGCTACAACTCTGAGATTGCCAACTCGCTTGATGTGACTTTGAAGCTTGTAGATGACCATCATTTCCCCCCCTGTCAGATATAAGGTGAGATGATGGAGAAAACTCAACTGCAAGACTGTTCAATATTCTGGAACAAGTTATGACATGTGTTTGGAATATCTTCTTGGTTGTTGATGCCCATTGCCAAGAAGCGATCCATCCAAGATGAATCTTTATTCTTGCAGGACGTTTGTTTCTGAAGCATCTGTGTGAAGAATGACTGGTTTTATTACAGTGCTTACATTGATGAAGATAAAAACAGTGATCTTTCAAATGGCCAACTCGGTCACAGTGTTGGCATTTTATAATCTGTTGTTGTTGTTGTTGCTGTGGAAGAGGGGCAGAATCTGGAACAACTGGAGGTGAACTGTCACGAGGAGGAGGTGAACTGTCATGAATAAATCCAGCACTCTGAAACTGAATGGGCTTTGAGTAGTCTGGAATATGAAAGGACAAGTCCTTGTCATATCCAAGACCAGTTCTGTGCTTGTTGTGGACAAGCTGTTCCCAAGGTCTGATGATGGGCTTGGGAAGTGCAGACTGAGTTTCTGCATCTGCATGTACAACTGCTGCTTTATTTGAATGAACGGTAACATTATTGACTTGCTGCTGATGGGTTGCAGTCTCAATGTTCTGAACAGAAACATGTCCAGAATGATGATTCCTCTGTTTTAATTCTTCTTGTTGTAGCTGAGATTCAAGCTGCAAAAAATCAATCTTTTCCTGTGCATTTTGTAGACATGTTTGAATTTCTGAGAGAGATCCTATGCTGATTTGTAATGTGTCATCAACAGTAGATTGTATAAGAGTTTTCATGAACTCTAATACTTCACTGATTCTGGCCATTTTTCTTCAATGTCAGATTTACACCTTAAAAACTGATCACAATTATTACTTAATGCAGAAAAGTAATATCCACTCACAGTACACAACAATATCTTGTATAAATGTGCAGCAAATGAATCAGGGAATCAATGCATATATATATGTAGACAGAAACTATAATGGGTTTTAAATACAATGCCACAATTGGGGCAGCAGCAATTGCAAACTTGCTTGGATCCTTCAAGTATTCCTTCACTTTCAAATCAGCATCAACAACAAGTTCCTAGAATCCAGGTTCTTTAAAATGGACTAGTAACATGCATCTCATCTTTTTACCCAAATCAAAAACCTCAATAGCTGGCAATTTCACAACTGTACCATTTTCATGCGGAAGCTTATCTTTTATGTGGTTCAAAATCATTCACCATTGATTTCATACTTTCATTAAAAGCCATCATATATGGAATTATCTCAATTCCAATATCTACTCATCAGCAGGAAAATTCATAACCTCTTAAACCCAATGACTCAAATCATTCAAATGCTCATCAACCCAATAAACAGCATTCATATATGACCAAAATTCAATGAAACAATGTGCCCATGTTTTGATATTCAATTTAACATTATTTTAATCAATGAAAGGCTTGGACTTGTCCTTACTCAATGCGCCCTTGATCTTTTAGCAGTGGTACAAATGATCCCCAATGAATCTCAGCCTCCTAAAATGATGAAGAACTCAGTCTTCCAGGCATCTGGAACTCCTACATAATATATGCCCTTGGATTCAAATAAGGAAATGCTTTCGGCCTGCAAGAATGAATGGATCTTGCCCTATCAAGAATGAATGGTTCTCGCCAAGCAGGTCATTCAAGGCAAAGACAATAATGTTACTTTCAATGAATTCCCATATTATCTCAGTGATCAAACAAGGGTGCTATTAACTAATGCTGCTTATCTTCATTTTAATCAAGCTGAAATTTCCAAACACACAAGAAACTTGTCTCCGGCTAGTCATGCAATTTTGTTGTCAGGGCCTGCAGAACCATACCTACAAATGCTTTCAAAGGCATTAGCACACTATTTTGAGGCTAAATTGTTGTTGCTGGATGTTACATACTTTTCATTAAAGGTGAAAAGCAAATATGGAGGAGGTGCAGACACTCTTTCAAAATCAATGTCTACATCTGCACTGGATCGTGTGACTGAATTATTGGGGAATTTATCAATCCTTCCTTCAAGAGAGGACTCCAAGCCCAAAGAATCAGGTTCACTTTGGAGACAGAACAACAGTGTTGAAACAAAATCAAAGGAAGCGGGAGATTTTAGTAACTTTCATAAACTTAGAAAAAACTCAGCATCGACAGTCGACTTATCAAGGGTTGCTGCATCAGCAACAAGTTCTCGAATCCGAAAAAACAAATGGATCTCAAATCATCACATTCAAGATCATTTTCTGCAAGAATATCTGGAATGTGCTCGTCACCATTCATATATTATCAACATGAAACACATGGACTCTTCTCAACACTCTTACTACTTCAGTCACCATTCATATACCACATAATTTTTATTATTCACGGATTTCAATACGACCATTAAAAAAAAATCACCAACGCATATGCAAGTCATTCAGGCTATTCAACACTAGTATTGAGGTATCCTTCAATTCAATGCACCACCGTTTAAAAACAACTCGCAACATAATGAAACAATTCCAATGCACAATTCAAGGCATCCAAAATTGATGTAGGTTTATATGGCTTCAACGGATTCAAGCTTTGAACAGCTATGATTTGAAGCAATTCAAATGTTATTATTCAAACACATTCAACATAGATACCATGTCAACGTAATACCATTCAACGCAGTCAACATATACACAACATCTAGTGACTGTGCAACGACGTATGGTGGTTTGCAGGGATGATTAAAATACCAACATACATTCCATTCGTGCAGGAGAAGTAATCCATGTCACAGTCATAACGCCTCCGACTTCAATGCACCAGCCACAACAAGATAGAGGAGAGGAGCTCCTTCGACACCCTCACGCATTCAACATCTCCAGGCAGCAACCCTTCAGCCACA
Organism: Pinus tabuliformis; assembly: GCA_031772625.1. Lineage (NCBI taxonomy): Eukaryota > Viridiplantae > Streptophyta > Pinopsida > Pinales > Pinaceae > Pinus > Pinus tabuliformis. Next base: position 177,953,882 of record CM062805.1, on the reverse strand, counting down.
ACACCTCCATTCGACTGCTCTCACTACGCCACAACAACTCCAGGTAGCACACCAAGCGCTGTTACAAATTTTCATGAAGGGACTAAAGATGTTTGGAAACATGATCACAAATCTGTTTTTGAGTAGTCATATCACCTCCCAGATCAACACTTGCTCAAATATCGATGTGTTACTCAAAATTCCCTTTTCAAACATGTGCTAGAACTACAAAGGATCGTCTGTCTGATGCTGGTTCATAACAACATATGATCCGAAATCCCTTTTATTCTCCCTCAGCGTAGGCGCACTAATCCATTCTTGATAGATCCTGAATATCCGTTCTTCCAGGTTTATGTCTGCATTCTTCCACTAACAAAAGATAGGTCAGCCTTAAGATAGGTCGGCCCTCCCTTATGATTTAGATCAGCAAATATGAATCTCCAGATTTTCTTGTCTTGAGGCGAATCCTGAGTGCAGGATTACATAACCGTCATGCATATTATGAATCTTAGTGACAAACCTACACCAATATCAGGCAGAGAGACCAGAGAGCGTAGAGAGGTCAGTTATGCGTAGAATAATAGCAGAGAATAATAGAGAATCACAGGTGAATAATAGACAGAGAGGAGCATTTTGTATGCAAAGAGCAGCGTTTTGTATGTAGGTGGAGCAGCTACAGGAGCAGTGTTCAGAAATAAAACGCATATGACAGACAAGACCAGCGAAAAAATGACAGATAGGACATCACTAAAATTACCATGAAATGCTTATGGACAGAGAGCGCAGGTCTAATTTCAAGGGTGAGGACTGTAAAAGACAGAGGTCGCAGGTAACGCAGAAGAGAGCGCCGGTATGGCAGACAGACATGTCAGAACAGCTTGGACAGCGCTGGCAGTGTCAGGCAGAGGAATGTTTCATCATTCAAGTGAATATGGTAGACAGGGCGCAGGTATGTATAGAGGAATATGGCAGAAATAAACTGCACATAAAGGCCATACAACAAATGGCTCAAATTAATTATGCAGGGCAGGAATACACCTGCTCTTATACCATGTTAAACACACATGGGAGCAAGAACAATATGAATGATAAATCATGAGAGTACATTTTTTTATTAACATGAGATATACATTTATAGTACAACATGTGACCATTGGGTTTCACATCCCAAGCTCTCTTGGACTACTTAGTCTATTCAGCTTCCACACTAACCCATTGAGGATTAGGTGTCCAACATGAATGCTATTTCAAATAAATCTTGAATGCTACTGTTTCAAATACGTTTTGAATGCTGCTGTTTCAAATACGTTTTGAATGCTGCCTGATATGGCGTAATCGACATACTCCTGGTGATCGATTTGGTTTGATTACCAGCGCAATTTTTTAAATGGTGCAATACTCTTTTTACATGAAAACATTGGTGCGGTGAATTTCATGTGCGTAAGAATAATAATATATTATATGAATGGGAATAAAAGTGAACGTGACATGAAATTCATTAAGTTTTTTTATGGTGATATGTTGTATGGTATATGGAAGGTATAGCATATATATTTGAGAAGTGGAAGGTATAACATATATATTGTTTTCTATCAGCAGAAGTAATTTTTTTTCTTACAGAATGCATTCAATCATCTCCATGGTAGAAATAGTTCTCACTGGCAAGGAGAACTATCCTGAATGGTCCCGGATGATAAAACACACCCTCATCTTCAATGAGTTGTGGAAAGGAGTGTGTGTCGGAGAAGGAGACAATGACCCAGTACATCCTACCTTAGACAAAGAGCTCGTCATTTGGGAAAACAAGAACAACAAAGCTTATGCATTAATCGCAACATCTGTAAATGAAGAGGTGAGTCGCCATATTTCGTCATATTCAACTGCCTTTGAAGCCCTAAAAAAGCTGAAAGAACTCTATGACTCACATTCTGCACTTGAAGTTGTTCAACTCATGATTAAACTCTTCACTCTTGAACTGCAAAATAATGATCCTCTTGCTCTTGCATATGAAGTAAAGTCTATAATGCATGACATCAAATCCAGTAAGGTTGAATTGGATATTCCTCTTTTTGCTTTTCTCAAGGCACTTTATCCTACTTACTCCAATTATCTTGAGTCATTGCAAGCAAATGGAAATATCAAAGATATAACCTTTGACTCTCTTGTGAAAAAGTTTGCTGAAAGAGAGAAAGCTTTCGGAAAGAAGACATCCCCTGAATCTTCTGAAGAGACTGTGTGCCTTGCTCATAAAGAAAAGCATCCTGCTCAAGATTCTACAAGAGGAAGAGGTGGACAAAGAGGAAGAGGAAGATATTTCAGAGGCAGGGGGGGCAGACATTCTCAAGGAGAAAAGGCAGATCTGCACTGCATTCGCTGCAAAAGAAATGGATCACATGATGCCTCTACATGCAAGCTACCATGGGACAAAATTGAGCAGAAAAGAAACCAACAGAAAGGTAAAACTGATGATACAGACAAAGGTAAAGCACCTGAATCTGCTCACTATGTTGAGGCACAATGTAACATTGGAGTAAATGAAGACTTGTTTAATGCTTCACTTGCTTCATGAAAAAATGATTAGTTGCTTGATTCAGGAGCAACCTGCCACATGTCTCATAGAAAAGATTTTTTTGAAGATTTCACTGAAAATGTTGATGGAGCAGTATACTTTGCAGATCAATCAAAAATCAAGCCATCAGGGCTTGGCACAATCAGGCTTAAACTGCCTGGTTTTCCAGACTTTCTTCTGGATCATGTTCTATATCTCCCACAGCTCAAGAGAAACTTGCTGTCCTTGGTCCACATCCGCCAGCAAGGTCACTCCATTCATATGTTTGATGGCAAGCTTGAGGTAAGAAAAGCATCTGACCACTCACTTGTCATGAGGGGAATAGAAGAAGAAAGGCTTCTTAAGCTGCAAGGAACATCTGCTCATGCACAACATTTCTCATACAATTCTCATCATGAAGAAGGTACACTTCCATCAAGTTTATTATGGCATGCTAGATTTGGACATTTAAACTATGACAGTCTCTGCTTATTGATGAAAAATGGTGTTGCTGGTTTGCCTACAATTCCTAGGAAACTTAAGCAATGTGATGCTTGCATTCTAGGAAAGCATAGCAAACAGTCTTTTCATGATTCAAATTCAAGAGCACATAGGAAGCTTGAACTCATTCATTCAGATTTATGTGGTCCAGTGCCTATTCCTTCTGCAAATGGAAATAAATATATCATGACATTTATTGATGACTACACCAGAATGTGTTGGGTTTATTTATTGAAGAACAAATCTGATGCTTTTCAAACATTCAATAATTTTCATAAATGGATTGAAAATGATGCACAATCTCATATTGGGTCTATTCGCACTGATAATGGAAGAATACACATCAAATGAATTTGAAAACTATCTTCGCCAACATGGGATCAAACATCAAACAACTGTGCCTTATAATCCCCAACAGAATGGTGTAGCTGAAAGAATGAATAGAACAATCTTGAATATGGTATGATCCATGCTTTTCTTCAAAAATGTAAAGATAATGTTTTGGGCTGATGCTGTTCTATGTGTTGCATATATAAATAATAGATGTCCATCTAATGCTATAAGAAACAAGACTCCTTATGAAATGTGGTATGGACATGTTCCTTCGGTAAAACATCTCAGGGTCTTTGGTTCCACCTGTTATGCTTTGATACCAAAGGTACATAGAAACAAACTTGGTGCTATAATTTGTAAGTGTATTTTCCTGGGGTATTCAAACACCTCTAAATCATACCGCCTCTATGATGAAGTAAATAAAAAGTTTGTTGTATCTAGAGATGTAATTTTTCTTGAATCATCCAAATCTGACAATGTTGTTGAGCGGCAACTTGATCGCTTGGATAGATTCGCAAAAACAAAATCATTTCAAGAATTCGATAATCAGATTCCACATCTTGAAGGGGGGATTCCTATTCTAGATCAACATGTGGAATCTTCTTCTGAAGAACACTCTCCCCCGAATGAAACTCCAAAAACGGATGATGCTTTAGGTGATGTAATTGATATAATTGGGAGACTCAATCTTGATTCAGTCCCAACTCAATCAATAGAGCAGCCTGGACCATCTCAGAAAGGTCCCCCAAAGTGGCTGACGAAGACACTTGAAAGTGTTCATCCTGATGAAATTGGAAAAACAGGAACCAGAAATTCAAACCGACAAAATGGAGGTGATGTAGATGACTCTAATTCACTTGTTGATATGGATGTTTCTTATGATTGTGAATTGAACTTGTCTAGATATTTTGAACCAACTTCCTTCAAAGAAGCTGCTTCTCATGATGAATGGAAAGAAGCGATGCAAAAGGAGTATAATTCCATCATAAAGAATGGCACTTGGAAGCTGGTTGACCCTCCATTTGGAACCAAACCAATTGGCTGCAAGTGGGTCTACAAGAACAAGTACAAAGCTGATGGCTCACTTGACAAGCACAAAGCTAGGCTTGTGGCAAAAGTTTTTGCACAGAAATAAGGGGTCGATTATGAGGAAACTTTTGCCCCCACAGCAAAATGGGCCACCATCCAGACACTCTTTGCACTAGCAGCTCAGAACGGTTGGAAAGTCCATCAAATGGATGTAACAACTTCCTTCTTGAATGGAGATCTAAAAGAGAATGTTTTTATGTCCCAGCCTGAACGATTTGCTGTGAAAGGACATGAACATAAAGTATGCAAACTTGTGAAGTCCTTGTATGGCCTCAAACAAGCACCACGAGCCTGGTATGAAAAACTAACTGAGCATCTTCTGAAACTCAATTTTAATCATTTTGATCTTGATGATGCAACTTTATTTGTCAAGAAAGTTGGCAAAACAGTTGTATATCTTGTGGTATATGTAGATGATCTTTTAATGATAGGGAACAATGAAAGCTACATTGCATCCATAAAGAAGGAATTGGGAAAAAGTTTTGAAATGACTGATTTGGGCTATGTTCATTACTATCTTGGCATTGAAGTAACCCAAAATCCAAAGTCCATATTTCTTTCTCAAAATAAATACATTGGAGATTTGTTGAATAGGTTTGGCATGACAGAGTGCAATCCTCTTACTCGTCCAATGGAACAAAACTTGAAGCTCACATCTATTGAAGGAAAGGAATTTGAGGATGCAACAAAGTATAGACAGCTTGTAGGAAGTCTCAACTACCTAACTACCACCAGACCAGACATTTCATTTGCTATTGGAATCCTCTCCAGGTTTATGCAAAAACCTTGTGAGGGACATCGGTTTGCTGCAAAAAGAGTTCTAAAGTACTTGAAGGGAACTCAAGACTTTGGAATCAAGTACACACAAGTGGATGACTTCAGTTTAATTGGATACTCTGATTCAGACTTCGATGGAGACAAAGAAACTGGGGTATATACTTCAGGATATGCTATGAGTCTTGGATCAGAAGCTGTCTCCTGGAGATCACGCAAACAATCAATTCCAGTAGATTCCACAACAGAAGCAGAATATGTGGCAGCAGCTGAAGCAACAAAAGAAATTGTGTGGCTCAGGAAATTTCTTGAAGATTTGCAGGTAAAACAAGTACAATCAACTCCACTCATGATTGACAACACCTCTGCAATAAAGTTGGCCAAGAACCCAAAGTTCCATGATCGAATAAAGCACATCAATACTAAATATCATCTGATCCGACATCATGTTGAGGCCAAAACAATCCATCTCCGTCATTGTTCCATAAATGAGCAAATTGCAGACATTTTCACCAAAGCGCTTGGAAGAGAAAAGCTTGAAAGATTCAAAATGATGCTTGGAATCACCAACATCCCTTCAGATTAAGGGGGGGAATATTGACACCTAGTCCTCACGATTGGGTGAATTCATGTAAATAATTAAATTAGGGATGTGAACAGTCATCCGGAGATGAACTGAACAGTCACATCCTTTTGTATATAACAATAACATACCTGATGGAATAATATGAATCAGTTTTACTGCCTATTGGAGTTACTGCCTGGCCTGACATTGCCTTTTGCATATCCCTTCCTTTTTTCATATTTATCTTTATGAGGACATTTGGCAGCATAATGACCAACTCTACCACAAGCAAAGCATTTGAATGGTAGCTTACCTCTGAACCTTCCAGAACCTCGTTGAAGCTTCTTGACAAAACTTACCTCATATTCTTCTTCAAAAATGTGTCATGATTCATTGTTCTCTTCCTTTTCTTTTCCCTTTGCTGATGCTTTAAATGCAGCTTCTCTCATATCTAATGGACCTCGCTTTCTCATTTCAAAGGCAGTTAGGATTCCATGAAGTTGAGTCACAATGATAGTTTGAAGAACCTGTTTTTCTTCTATGGCATACACTTTTGACTCAAATTTAGAAGACAAAGATCTCAAAATTTTCTCAACTAAAGTAACTTTATTTCTTCACCCAGATTTTTCATACAATTAACAATCTCATCTATATATAAAAAGTAACTGGCTACACTCTTATCATTATGCATCTTAAGAGTTTCATACTGAATTCTGAGAGTTTGAATCTTAGCACGTTTTACCTGAGAGTCTCCTTTGTAGCTCTGAATGATTTTGTCCCATATTTATTTGGCTATCTTGAGTTGCATTACCTTGACAAATTCTAATTCTGACATACTTCCTAGTAATGTATTGACAACTTTGGCATTAGTTTCATATAACTTCTTACCTGCAGAGTATGTAGGAATTACTGCTGGAAATTGATATCCTCCTTCCACAATTTCCCAAACATCAGTTCCAAGCGATTGTAGATAGGCTTTGGTTCTTATTTTCCAATTGATTTGAAATGAGGGTTTAACAATTTTCTATGCTTACAAGAACCTCTCACTCCAAATCTTACAAATATATGATCTAGCTTATGTTGACAATTGCGGAATTAAGTACTTGAAATAGGTGTATGTCTTTGTTTGTTTTTAACTGTTTAAGTGATTTAATTTGATTTGTTTCTGCTGATATTAGATACACATAACAACCATATAATGCAGTAAATAAACATCAATGCATAACAACAAATTTAATCTAGGAGTTCACCCGAATATCGTGGGCAACGTCTCCTTGATCTTTTGTCAATTTGACTTGGCTCTTTGGGATTATAACTTCAATTCTTTTACAAGTTCCACACTCAACTCCAATGGTTATTGACTAAACCAATGGGCTTAGAAAACCATCTATATCCATGTCATGGCTGTCATCATTCTGTAAACATATCTAAGATCCCTTAGACTTGATTCCTTTAATCAATGCACTGAGCTTCCTTGAGCTTCTTGATGGAACTAACTCCTTCAGAATTCTTCAACTATCTCTGAAACCTCTTCTATTGTCTCCAGAACATATCAGACATCAACAATAGACTATTCATTTGCTCAAAATGAGCACTGCATCCTCGATCTAAGCCTTCCTCCACGGTTGGCACTAGGCTGCCTCAAACTTCCCTATGGCATATCTACCTTTATAAGTCTTTAGATGCTTCTATAAACCCTTGCAATGGATTCAAAAGGCTCATTACAGTTAGGAATGACTGTTGGTTCGCTGAGAACGGATACTGGTAGCTCCTACAACTACCTCCAACCTCTGGTGGCCCTGAGCTCCAAAATCTACCCGGATGAAAATATCCTTGAAGATGGCTTCCTCAGCTTCTCTGGATAGTTCCATTGGCTTCAAAAGGCCTCAATTAGCCTAGATAGCCTCTTGGTTCACTCTCTTAGGTCTAAAATCACTTCTGGAGTGCATTTAATCAGTTTGCCCTAGAGATCCTCCACTAACTTTGGCAAACTGGCAGTTAAGGCCACCAAATCTGGCAGTAGGTCTGAAATTAGCTGAATCCACCAACTTTAGCACTAACTGATAACCATAACTGGAACCTCTGGTGCACATGTGACCAGTATTACTACCAGTGGTTAGGGATAAGGCTGGCGGTTAATTAACGTTCAGCGGCGTGGAGAGGCGCTAACACCAACGGTTACATCGCAACATGTGAACAAGGTTATGGGGACTACTGGCGGGTAAGACCGCTAGTGGTCCTGACCCCAAAACCACTGACCATTACAGTTCAAATACAACATTTTACCATAGATTGTTAAGAACCAATGTATAGCAGAGGTGGTAGCGTATTGGGTTAGCTTGTCGGAGGTCACGGGTTCGATCCCCCCGGACACCAACATAATTTTACATGACCATTCCAGGGCCACGTGGCGGCCTCTGGGCTTGCCACGTGTCAGTACTTGATTGGTCAACCAAACAAGAATATTTTGGGGAATATTCCAAGGAATATTTTTTTTTAATATTTTCCAAAAATCAATTTATCCTTGGAAATTGCAGTTTACTGGACTTTTTCAAATGGTGATAACTTCTTCATATGGTGTCAGTTTTGCGAACAGCTCACGGCACTGGAATTAGGAAGACGAGATCTATCCAGTCATTCAGCTTCGACACTCTTTCGAACACTTTGGATTTTGAGCTATCATTAAAGTCCTGGATCAATATCTGATCACTCCTCCCCATTAGGAATCTTTTGGACCCCAAAAGACTGATATACTGATCTGAATAGTAGATGAGAGTACAATATCCTCTTCTTTCAGCCTTCATACACTTTCCTACATGGCGGGTGCCTTTGAACCAAAACTCGAAGGTAGTCGACACTTCCCTTCTTGGATGCGCTTGTCCTCCTATTAAGAATTGTCTTCCTTGAACTCATTTAGAATTTACAGAAGGTAGTTGAACATCGCTTCCAAGCCACTTCCATGGTGACCTTTGCTGCTGCAAATCTTCTTCAGCAGACAATGTCAAAATACAAGAAAACAACTTGACGACATAAATTCTTGCTCCATCAAAAGAAACAAATTTCACATCATGTGAATCATCATCATGTCTTTACATCTTGTGTACAAATGATCGACTAAATCCCAAGTTGACAAAAATCATGCCTTTTCAAACATTTGACCCTTCAAGTCAAGCATGTACAAAAAGAATTTTAATGATTCTTTTACAAAGATGAAACACTTCATCAGTATCTCCCTTTTACAATCTTGGAGACCAAATCAACTCTTCCAAGTCGACATGACATTACATGCATGTTTAAACAAAACAATATGATGGTCGATAGCTTTCCATCAAGTCAATTACATACATGTTCAAATACAAGGAAATCATTAACATCCATGTGTTCATACATTCCATTCTCATGCATGTATTCGATTCTTCAAATTTCTCTTAAGCACAATCACGAGTACAAGATCCTTGATCACATGTACATGTACTTTCAAAGCTGAAATGAAGATAATTTTTCTGCAATAAAGTGAGTTTACATACTCAAATTTTCCATCCTGCAACTTGCATTCCATTAGCAAAGAAATGCAAATAGACGTGACACATTTGTTTTCTCATCAAAAAACATGTAACTTTAATCAGATAGAACTCTAGCCATTTCTTACCAATCCACACCAAAGGTGCTTCCTTTAACTGTACATTGACATCAACATGTGGATCATCCTAAAACACATCGATTATGGAAACTTCCTTTCCATTGTTGCCATACTCTTTCTCCACTTTCTTCAAATTTTGTGGAAGCATTGTTGGATTCAAAGTCCAACACCTTTCAGAAATATGTCCTTGCTTATGGCAATAAGTACAACACATATTCATCTTCTTGATAGCATAATTTGCCTTGTCCAATGAACCTTTGGCTTCTTGCATTCTTTCCTTCAAAAGTTTCCTGTATGTGGCCATTCTCTTCCAACATCTAGAAACACTATGGTTAACCAAACCACAAAAGGAACATGCAATTCTTTTCCAATGCTTATGTGGAAATTTACCATGCTTAACATAATCAAAATAAGTGTGATGGAAATCAGATTTATACCTTTCTCTTTCACCTTCATTACCTTCATGAGGAGGTGAATCAAATGAAGAAGTCGCTCCCCTTGGAACACCATCAATCCCTTCAATGGTCTTAGAGCTTTCACAACTTTATGGTTCAAGTGTATGTTTATGTACATCTTCTTCCTGTAAATGATGTTTCAAACAATTGCATTTCCTAAGAATACAATATTTACAAACTTGAGGTAGAGAACTTGAAATGAAACTCCTTCTAGGAACTGTTTCAATTGCCTTCATGGCTGCTTTGGAACTTTCTCCATAAGATTGTCCATAGCCAAGACCCAAATACTTAGGCCTTTCCTCAACCATTATTGGCTCAACAATACCCTGTGCATGTTTTCCCAATCCTTTTCCTTCATAGCCCATTTTTGACATTAACTTGGACCCTATGCCTCTTGTATGTTTTTCAAAAGAACCAACATAAACATTCTTAGAGGAAATTGAAGACAAACTAGAATTGTTTACCTATTCTTCAGGCTGATACTTGACTAAGGCTTCTTTGGCAGCAAGGCGCTATGTCTCCAACTCATGCATCTTTTCTAGATCCATATTTGCAATATGAAGTTGTCTCTTCATTTCTTGCAATTTGTCAAAAAGAAACTGCTTCTCTTCCTTCATGGACTTCAACTGCTCTCGAAGTTCGGTGCTCATTTCTCTCACCATATCCATCATGATGAACAAATCTCGCTTCAAGTCTTCATCAAAGAATCTTGTGAAAGAGGAGGATTTGGAAAACTCACTTGTAGAAGTTGTCATTATCAAAATGAACAAAATCACTTCAACAAAATTCACAAAGCTTTCAAAGAACTTATGACAATTTTCTGAAGTAAACGGCAGTAGAATCAAATTCTTATTCAAGCAACCTTTTGCAAACAAACCCTCTTATGCTTCGAGGATTGTCTTGAGTTCCTTGGGGTAAGGATAATGCATTCAGCCCTTCTTCCTTCTTGTCCTCTCTTGGACTTAGCTTATCAGTAGCTTTCCCTTCACCTTTGCAAACTCAAACAATAGTCAGTTTACAAACAATCAAATAGTATAATCCTTTGTACTATTTAAACACCTATCAAGTCAAACAATAAATCTTTTGATTTTTCAATCAAGCATCCTGCTCTGGTACCACCTAATCTGAAATGAGGGTTTAACAATTTGCTATGCTTACAAGAACCTCTCACTCCAAAGCTTACAAATATATGATCTAGCTTATGTTGACAATTGCGGAATTAAGTACTTGAAACAGGTTTATGTCTTTGTTTGTTTTTAACTATTTAAGTGCTTTAAGTTGATTTGTTTTTTCTGATGTTAGACACACATAACAGCCATATAATGCAGCAAATAAATATCAACACACAACAACAAATTTAATCTAGGAGTTCACCCGAATATTGTGGGCTACGTCCCCTTGAGCTTCTGTCAATTTGACTTGGCTCTTTGGGATTATGGCTTCAATTCTTTTACAAGTTCCACACTCAACTCCAATGGTTATTGACTAAACCAATGGGCTTAGAAAACCATTCATATCCATGTCATGGCTATCATCATTCTGCAAACAAATCTAAGATCCCTTAGACTTGATTCCTTCAATCGGTGCACTGAGCTTTCTTGAGCTTCTTGATGGCACTAACTTCTTTAGAATTATTCAACTGTCTCTGAAGCCTCTTCTACTATCTCTAGAACATATCAGACATCAAAAATAGACTATTCATTTTCTCAAAATGAGCACTGAATCCTCGATCTAAGCCTTCCTCCATGGTTGGCACTGGGCTGCCTCAAACTTCCCTGTGGCATCTCGACCTTTAGAAGTCTTCAACTGCTTCTATAAACCCTTGCAATGGATTCAAAAGGCTCATTACAGTCAGGAATGGTTGTTGGTTCGCTGAGAATGGATACTGGTAGCTCCTGCAACTGCCTCCAACCCCTGGTGGCCTTGAGCTCCAAAATCTTCCTGGATGAAAATCTCCTTGAAGATGGCTTCCTCAGCTTCTCTGGACTATTCCATTGGCTTTAGAAGGCCTCAATTAGCCTAGCTAGCCTCTTGGTCCACTCTCTAAGGTCTAAAATCACTTATGGAGTGCATTTAATCAGTTTACCCTAGAGATCCTCCATTAACTTTGGCAAACTAACAGTTAAGGCCACCAAATCTAGCAGCAGGCCCGAAATTAGTGGAATCCACCAACTTTAGCGCTAAATTCTAACCGTAACTGGAACCTTTGGTGCGCATGTGACCGGTATTACCATCGGCGGTTAGGGATATGGTTGGTGGTTAATTAACGTTCAGCCACGTGGAGAGGCACTAACACCAGCTGTTACACCGCGGCATGTGAACAAGGTTATGGGGACCGCTAGCGGGTAAGACCGTTGGTGGTCCTGACCCCAAACCGCCGACTGTTACAGTTTAAATACAACATTTGACCATAGATTGTTAAGAACCAATGTATAGCAGAGGTGGTAGCGCACTGGGCTAGCTCGCCAGAATATTCCCCAGAATATTCTTGTTTGGTTGAACAATCAGGTCTGGGCTTGCCAAGTGTCAGCACCTAATTGGTCAACCAAACAAGAATATTTTGGGGAACATTCCAAGGAATATTCTTTTTTAATATTTTCCAAAAATCAATTTATCTTTGGAAATTGCAATTTACTGGACTTTTTCAAATGGCGATAACTTCTTCATACTGTGTCAGTTTTGCGAACTGTTCATGGCACCGAAATCAGGAAGACGAGATCTATTTGGTCGTTCAGCTTCAACACACTTTTGAACAATTTGAATTTTGAGCTATCATTAAAGTCCTGGATCAATATCTGATCACCAATATACTAAGTTTCTCCCATTGAAGATTGGTGGTCTGATGGATCCCATGCCTTCATGATTATTCATCTTGAAAGATCTTCCTTCAAGTGATCAAGCTTCTTCCGAAGGACCTGCTCTGATACCAATTGTTTGAAATAATACTGAGAGTGGGGTGAATCAGTATTATCAGATCAATAATTTTATTTCCCAAACAGATTTATATACGCTACTTTAGTGAAGTGAACTAGCATGTACACGCAACTGTGATTAGAGAAACCAACGTATATCCAGAGAACTTGTGATTTAGATAATTTATCATGTGTTGATCTTAAACCAGTACATCAGTGACTTATTAGATAGTGCAGTAAAAGCATAATAAAGCATCACACATAAGCAACACACATGAACACCAAGATTTAAGGTGGAAACCCAATGTGGGTGAAAACCACCTGTTGCTGTCGTCTCTATCTTCTTTAATAATAAGAAAATCTATTTACAATCTTATACTGGTGCAAACTCATACCAGTACACAGACACCCACCTGCAGAAGGCTACAACCTTCTCTCATTTTCCAGCTTCTATTGGAAAGGGAGCTGCAAACCCCTAGCTCTTGTACAAGCCAATTTGTTTACTAGTACGTAGGCGCCGACCTACAGAAGGCTACGACCTTCTTTCTTCCTCCAGGGACCACGTTTCATGAATTTTCAGACTGGATACTCCTGGATCACAACACCACAATCTGAAGGCCATGTTTCATCCAATTTTCATACTGGACCCATCAAAAACTTTTAAACTTAAACTGCATCAACCAACATTCAGTTAATATGAACAATCAGATCACTGACACTAGAACACTGTGCTGAACCCAGAAACCTGCATCATCATTTAGAACCAGTTGTAACCTCAAAAACCATGCATCAGTGTATACGCTACTTGGCTGAACCAAAACTGCGTGTATACGTTACTTCCGTTAATCAAACCTGTGTATACCTTCAAAACTATAGCAAACATAAACTTTTGAATCAAGTTTGTACCAACTAGCAATATACTGGATATCTACTGTCAACTTACAGAACTTTACACAGGCAGCGATAGAGATCACTTCTTCTCACTTATACAATCAATCAATCAAATACTAGACTCCTTATGCCAGTTTTACATTCAGATCTAAGAAGACTTCATTGACAGACAATAGTAAAACAACCGAATTTGATAGATAGATCAGTCAGATCTGAAAAAAAAGCTTTTCTTTTGTACACTCTATTTTGAAGAGTATAACCTGCGTGTACACACGCCTTTCAAGAGGCAAACCAGTGTACATATCTGCAAATATCAGATCATAAATTTGCTGCACTTCTGAACTTCAGACAAACCCAGATCACGACATTTAAAGAATAAAACAGGTGTACACAGTTAGATCTAGCCCAAGCAGATCATCCAATAATAAGTCACTTCAGGTCTCATGATCCTGCTCCAACATTGAATTCAAGGTGCACAAATTATTTTAGATCAAATCACAAACATAGCCTCTCCAACATAAAATATACTTCAGATAGAAGTATTCCTTAGAAACCCATACACTTGCACGCTTGGCCTTATGATCTTCTCCTCCTTATATAGCTTTAGGCCCTTTGTCAATACCTTAGACCAAAACCTCTTAGGACCAATACCTTGGACCAAATACCTAGGGTCAATACCACGAACCAACTACCTAGGGTCAATACCACAGACCAAATACCTCAGACCAAAACCTAGGTTTTCCAATCATGTACGTGTTTTTCTTTTTGTGGGAGTGCATGTATACATATACGCTCTTTTTGTTATGTGGAACAACGTGTATACGTTGTTTTGACTAAGTGGACCAGCGTGTATCAGCTTTTTCTTTTACCTTATTTATTCTGATCAGTAGACCTTAGTTCCATCTTCCTTTTATTTTGTACCATTTCCCTGTAACCTCTGAATATACCTGTTGTACTGTGAGTTGCCTTTTACCAAAACTGAATTGACCTGTGAGTGAGTTGCCATCAAGGACAACACTTGTATCATAATGCCAACACTATCGGCATGGTCTCGGGCACAGGCTTACGGTTTATCAACAGTTCATGATGCTGAATGTAGATATCGCAGATCGATGATCATAGGCGCTAAGGGGTGCACGCAAGTGCAGGGCCAGAATCATCGCCGAACTCCGATATCGCGAGAATTGCCGAAAGTTGGGCTTCAGTGTTAAAGCACTGGGAGGACCGAAAAACAATTAACAAGGGAAATCAATTGAAAAACCAAGGTCGGATAGGCCTTTTCTCTCTCCTCCAGGGGCCACATGGTAGAACACCATTAGTCCAGATGAATCTACATGGTAGTTGACGTCAACATGATGTGGCAGTACGAAGGTGACATGGCATTACAGAGGTAATGTGGCAGTACAGAGGTGACATGGCATTACAGAAGTGACGTGCCAGTACAGAGACGATGTGGCGGTACAGAAGGACACATGGCATGCTGATTTGGCATTTTTAGGGGTCCTATGGAGGCATTTCTGTGTGACACGTGTCACCACTCAGGAGGTTCTGTTATGAAACCAGCTCAAGAAAAGATAGAAAAGATAGATCAACGCCTTAGAATTCAGCCTCTTCGAGGGGGAAACCTCCTTTACATTACATAAATGAACAATTCTTGGATGATACAAATGACAAAACTTCCTTTCTATATATAGGAGTCTAGGGAGTCACAATATAATCCAGCCAACCTAACAATAATAATATAAAGCCACAAAAATAACAATAGAGGGATTCTATGAGGCACAGAAATAACAATATGGGGGTAATAGGGGCACAACAATATAAATAAGGGGTATAACTACAATAGTAATGGGGTAATCACTAGTATTATAGGGACCCAACATGCCCCTCTCCTTCAAAAAAGTGTTGTCCTCAATGCTTGAGTAGTTCTGGATAATTCTGCATAAAATTCTCATCCTCCCATGTGGAATCTTCAGCGGATAAGTTCTTCCACTTGATAAGATACTCTGAAATTGATCGATTTTGTAGCTGTCGAGTTCTTGTTTCTGTGACTGCTTCCGGTTCCAATATAATTTTTCCTTCCTCGTCAAGTTCTGGCAATATTGTTTGAATTGGGAGCTTGTCACCTATAACCTTCTTTAAACATGAAACATGGAAAACTGGGTGCAATCGAGAAGCTGCAGGAAGCTCCAATTTGTATGCCATAGTACCAATCTTTTGCAACACCTTGTACGGACCATAATACTTTGGTGATAATTTATTATCCTTCTTAGCTTGCTTTAGGGACATTTGCTTATATGGTTGTAGCCGTAGGAATACCCAATCACCTACGTCAAAACTTCTTTCACTGCGATGTTGATCTGCTTGTTGTTTCATTCTATTTTGTGCCAACACGAGGTTATCCTTTAAGAGTTGGAGGACTTGTTGTTGATGTTCGATGTGATGTTCCACTGCCTGAACCTTAGAATTTTCTCTTAAATATGATGTGATGGATGGTGGTTGATACCCATAAAGTGCCATAAATGGGGTCATTTTTGTTGCTGTATGGAAGGAAGTGTTATACCACCATTCAGCCAGAGGCAACCATTTGACCCATTGTGTCTGTTTATCAGATACAAAGCAACGAAGATATCCTTCCAAACATTTGTTTACTATCTCAGTTTGCCCATCAGATTGAGGATGATAAGATGAGCTATGAGCTAACTGAGTACCAGGACAAGAAAATAATTCTGTCCAAAAATTTCTAGTGAAAATGGGATCTCTATCACTTACAATAATCTTTGGGTTTCCATGTAGCTTTTGAACTGTTTCCATAAATGCAGTAGAAACTGTACTGGCTTTAAATGGATGTGATAATGCACAAAAGTGTGCATACTTGGTAAGTCTGTCAACTACCACCATGATGACACTCTTTCCCTCAGACTTGGGTAAACCTGTGATAAAATCCATTGAAACCTCCTCCCAACGTTGGCTTGGAATGGATGAAGGTTGTAATAGACCCGGTGTCTTAATTGTTTCAACTTTATTTTGCTGGCAAACCAAACATTTCGCCACAAACTTTTGAATATCTAATTTAAGGCCATCCCAAAAAAATTCCTTCTTAACCCTGTGGTAAGTTTTTAAAAATCCTGAGTGCCCTCCTAAGGGAGAAGTGTGCAATTCCATAAGAATCTTTTGTTTTAGCTGGGAATTCTTACAGAGGTATAAGTGATCTTTGTACCATAACGAATCATTTTGCCAGCTAAATGTATCAGAAGTACTGGAATCTTGTTGTAGCTTTCGAATAAGTGCCCACACTTCTTCGTCATTCTTCCATTCCTCCCTTGCTTCGTTTATCCAATCTGGTTGGATAATAGAAATGGCACACAACAATGCTTCCACATCCTCATCCTTTCTTGAGAGTGCATCTGCCACCACATTTTGCTTCCCTTTTTTGTAGATGATTTCAAAGTCATAACCCAACATCTTTGTGACCCACTTTTGTTGCTCTTCAGAGGATAATCTTTGTTCTAAAAAGTATTTAAGGCTATCATGATCCGTTTTTACCTTGAAGTGTCTTCCCATTAGGTAGGGTCGCCATTTCTTAAGTGCATGGAGTATTGCCAACATTTCCTTCTCATAAATAGCTTTTCTTAAAAACTTTCCCTTGATTGGACGACTTTCAAAAGCAATGGGTCTTTCATCTTGCATTAGAACAACACTAATTCCATTTCCTGAAGCATCACATTCCACAATAAAGGTTTTTGTGAAGTCCGGTGTAGCTAAGACCGGTGCTTGGCACATTGCCTCTTTAAGATGTTCAAAGGCCTTTGTTGCTTCCGGAGTCCATGAAAATGAATCTTTCTTCAATAATGTTGTTAGAGGTGCTGCTATTCTCCCATAATTCTTAACAAACTTGCGATAATACCCGTCAACCCAAGAAATCCTCGCAGATGCTTTATGGATGTGGGGATTTTCCATTCCTTAATGGCTTTAATTTTGCTAGGGTCTACCTTAACTCCTTCATGAGATACAATATGACCCAAATATTCCACCTCCTGGACTCCAAAGAAACATTTGGATCTTTTTGCATATAATTGTTTCTCCTCCAATAGTTGTAGCACCCTGTCAACATGTTCAACATGATCCTTCCAAGACTTGCTGTAGATTAGTATATCATCAAAAAATACTAACACAAATTTTCTAAGGAATGGTTTGAAAATTGAATTCATCAAACCTTGAAATGTTGAAGGTGCATTAGTAAGGCCAAAAGGCATGACCAAAAATTCATAATGACCCTCATGAGTTCTAAATGCCGTTTTCGGAATGTCTTCAACCTTCATTCTGATTTGATGATATCCCGAACGAAGATCCAACTTGGTGAAGTAAATTGATCCATGCAATTCATCCAATAATTCATCAATAACAGGAATGGGGAACTTATCTTTAATAGTGAGCTTGTTGAGCTCCCTATAATCCGGACACATGCGCCATGATCCATCCTTCTTGTGCACCAATACTACTGGAGCTGAGAAAGAACTTTGACTCGTTTGAATTATACCAGCCTCTAGCATTTCTGCAACCATACGTTCAATTTCACTTTTTTGGACATAGGGATATCTGTACGGCCTGATGTTTGGAGGAACACTTCCTGGAATCAGATGAATAGCATGATCATGATCACGCATAGGTGGGAGACCCTTAGGAGTCTCAAATACCTTGGAATGATTGTCCAGGACTTTTTGGAGATCTGGAGAAATAGATGATTCCAATGTGGAAACATCTAGCGAGAATAATTGTGCAATTACACCTCTTTGCTCCTTTTTTAGAAGCTTTGTCATACCATGAGAGCTGATTATCTTTCCTGGTTTCCCTGCAATACCCCTTAATTCAACTTCCTTTCCTTCCGTAGAAAATTTGATGAAAAGTTCTTGAAAATTAAAAGCTATTGTACCCAAGGATTGTAGCCATTGGACTCCTAGTACAACATCTGCACCTCCCATTGGAATGGAAAGCATTGGGCTAGTCAATACATATTCTCCCATGGATAGCTTGATATTATGGCACTTTCCAGAGCAATTTATTGTTCCTCCATTTGCAATCATCACTTGACACTCTGGTGTTGGATATAGGAAGCAATTCAATTCTTTTGCTACCCTACAATGAATAAAATTGTGGGTGCTTCCTGAATCAATCAACACTATTACCTTTTTCTCCTTGATTTGTCCTTCTATCTTGATGGTTTGAGGAGTGGTAATTCCCGCCAATGCATTACAAGATATGGTCGGATTTATTTGTTCTTCATCTAGGATTTGTTCCTGAAGTATATCTTCTTCTTTTGACCTTTCTTGCTCCTTTTCTTCTTCCTCTTCACAATCTATGTAGAATAATTTCTTCTCAGCACACTTATGACCTTTAGTGTATTTGCTATCACAACTGTAACAAAGCCCTTTTGCTCTTTTTTCTTCCAATTGTTGTGGTGTCAACCTTATAGGTTGTGGAAGACTAGGGGCAACAACACTTCCGTCTTTATAGTTGTGAGTGGTATGCTTCCTGGTTGCCATAATTTTGCTTTCCATTTTTCTTGCTAACCTGAATGCCTTCTCTAATGAATCAGGTTCCCAAAGGCGAACATCATGTTGGATATTATCCTTTAAAGACCCTATGAACACATCAATCCTATGCTCCTCTGGAATATCTTTTACCCTTATGTTCAATTTTTGGAACTCCTCAATGTGCTCCATTACTGAACCCTTTTGTTTGAGACTTATTAATTGGCTAAAAAAAGTGTTGCTTTTTGTATCTTCATAATGTGCTATCAATTCTTCCGTAAAAATTTCCCAAGTGATAAATTGTTTACGAGAGCAAAGCCATTGATACCATACAAACTGATTTGGTTCCAAATATACAGTTGCCATACGTACCTTTTGTGCGTTTTGCACATTATTGAGATCGAAGAATTGCTCCATCTGTAATATCCATGTGGCGGGATCCTTGCCATCAAACTTCCTCATATCGATTTTTGGAATATGGTGATTCTTCGATCCAACATTAGCATCTATGGAATCATGATTAACATTTCTTTTGTTCTCATCATGAGTTTCCTTTACTGCCTTTTCACCATTAGTGACCCTTTCTTGTAGCAACTTCTTCAATTCTTCCATATCTGTCTTCATATCTATCTTCAAATCTGCCATGTATCTCTTCAAATCTGTTTTCGAATCATCCATCTTAGCTTCCATTCCCTTTATCTTATATTCCACGCCATTTATCTTAGATTCCACGCCACTTATCTTAGCTTCTGTTAGCTTTTGTGAGCGTGACATTTGTTGCACTTGTTCTTGTAATTTTGATATATCATGTAGCATTTCTTCCTCTTCTTCATGGGTCATGCTAGAGCTTTCAGGTTCCTTACTAGGTGTTTGCATTTTCTTTCCTCGGGGCATCAATTACTGATAATAATGCTTTACTATGCCCTTTGAATTCCGTTAAACCAAGCTTACACAAAAATTCAAAAAAAATTACACACCTTTTTTCACTTTATAGAAGCCTGATATTGAATCTGATGTATCTCTGTAATTTCGGAACATCCAATTATGAAATTGCTACCTGTAGTAGCCTTCTGCGTCCTCTTTCCAATGCCACAAGTCTGAGCCAAATTGGATTCTCCAAGGAAGAGTTATGTGAAATCTCCCACAGTGACTTGTTTTTAGACTGGTTCAGTAGAGTGAACTTGTATGACGTGCCACGAGTCACTGTTTCAACCTTTGAATCTGAAACACACACATAAGAAACTACAGTCCTTCCTCTTTCTGTACCTTCTTACGAAATTTCAATCCGATCCCTAGAGAGAAAGTTATGACGATTTTCCCCAGGTCACCTGTTTTGAATGTAATTCAGGAGTCTGCAAAAAGACCAACTTCCTCAGATCATATCTCCGCAAATATCACGCGAAATGCTCTGAAATTCGGACCCAAGGTTCAGTGCGATTTCTTCTCAAATGGTTTTTTTTGCGACTTCTGAAACGTCACAGAAAAAAAGTTATAGCGAAAATTCCACGATGACCTGTTTGGAGCAACGAAACCCTAGAATCCAAAGCTTTGATTCCAAATGTTATGAAACCAGCTCAAGAAAAGATAGAAAAGATAGATCAACGCCTTAGAATTCAGCCTCTTCGAGGGGGCAACCTCCTTTAAATTACATAAATGAACAATTCTTGGATGATACAAATGACAAAACCTCCTTTCTGTATATAGGAGTCTAGGGAGTCACAATATAATCCCGCCGACCTAACAATAATAATATAAAGCCACAAAAATAACAATAGAGGGATTCTATGGGGCACAGAAATAACAATATGGGGGTAATAGGGGCACAACAATATAAATAAGGGGTATAACTACAATAGTAATGGGGTAATCACTAGTATTATAGGGACCCAACAGGTTCCATGTGGCACTGATGACGTCAGCAATCTCGCAGATTGGCGATCACACAAGTCAAAGTTTCTTCTCCGCTGAAGTCCCTTCCACCTTGCGATTGTGATATGCGGGAACTTCCCGGATGCGATAGTTTATGTGTTATATTTGATGAGGATTTCACGTCTGGACAATCAACCAACGCTATGAAAGGAGATAATGAGGATTCCCCTTCTCGGCTTGTGATTGCGATATGCGGGAACTTCCTGTATGTGATATTTTATGTGTTACATCTTACGGGGATTTCGCGTCCGGACTATCAGCCAGCGCTATTAAAGGAGGTAAAAGGTCCCCCTCTCCTGTGTTGTGATTGCGATATATTTGGTGGGCTCGATCCCGTAGATTGACAATCACAGGTGTCAAGGGGTGTTATCAAAGGGAAGCGCTATAAATCACTAGTGTGCGGGATTATAATTAACAAGGAAAAAGCTCCTCGGAAAGGAGTCTAAAGCCCTTAGCGCTTGAGGACTAAGCACCTAGTTCAAGCCCTCGTTCATATGAAGGAAATTACAGAAAGGGGTTGAAGTAAAGGGGCTAAAGCAGATCAGAAGGTCCCGCCCTGTAAACACTGATTTAAGAGGAAAGGTCCCGCTGCCGTAAGGCCCCGAGCGCATGGTATAGAGTTTTAAAGACGGATGGGTCGGCAACTGAAAGCATTGAATGAAGTAGTGGCACAGTGGTAAACTAGTAAGGGGGGCTCAGGAAGACTTAATGGCACGACATGGTGCTCCACTCCTATACACAACAAAGGACTGCTGGGAGGGGCTCCATTTCTACTCTGCGACAGACACTCACAGTCGACCCACTCCCTACTCCAGAGAACGAGCTATTCAGGCAGTTAAGGCGAAAGTGACAGGAAATGACCGAATAGCAGGAGAAGCACATCACAGCTGAGACGTGGCTTGACCAGAGGCCTTTCAGAGGAATAACAATGGGGGCGGCCTTTCACAGGAACAACAAGGGGGGCACTTCCTCCATCATCTTTCAGTCTTCCTCTTTCTTTGCATTATTTTGTAATTTTTGTTTGTTTCCAAGAAAGGGATCAGATCCTTAGAAATCTTTTTGGGCAGTAGGAGCTATCACAGGCCGAGGCAGCTAGTACATCAGACAGCTGGCCTTTGGCTGAGATATTTTGTAACTGTAATCTAAGCTCCCCCTCTTCTTATAAATAGGGGGAAGCAACACTTTAAACATTTTCTGGAATTTGTCACCCGCAAGGTCAGGATTTCTGCGATTCCACTTTGGTTCTACGTGCCTGTCCATGAGGGACTTGAGTGATATCTTAGCTGAATGTAAATGGACTAGTATATTGAACTCATATTGGATTAATGAAACTCCTTGGTGATTCCAAGCAGATCAATGTGCAATATGTTTTCCCTTCTGTAATCTCATTTCATAATATGTTTTTCCTTCTCTGAAATAGTGTAATGAGATTGTCGATTTCTCCCTGATTCATGGATTTATCCTGGCTGCTAAATAGAGAACAATACCTGTGTATATTACATATTTACTTATGTTATTCAATAGCCTACAGTACTTGTAGTAATTACAGATTTACTTGTGTTATTAGATTAACTTGCAGTACCTGTATGAGCATAGACTTACTCACACTATTTGGTGATAGAGGTACCCATGTTATACTTAGTATGAAACCTCAATAAGTAATCCGTTGTTTCTATCTTTCCACCTCCTTTGTCTTTCATACTTCTGCTGGAACATCGTTGCTTAGGATTTTACCCTGTTTACAACCCTGTGCATCGAATTCCCTCCTTCCTTTCCTCCTCTTCACTTTACTACAACCTCAATATAAAGCTGTCTGTTGTTGTGTGTCGCCACTAGAACCAAACATTTCTCTTTGAGGTTGGCTCGATATACCCCTTGAGCGTTTGGATCCATGTATCGGCTTGAGTTTACCTGCATGACAGACTTTTGAACCAAGCCCTCTTTATTCTCTTTTACCTATGTGACAATTGGAGTGCAACAAAAACCCCACTCATAATCTTCCATGCACTCCTCTATTTAAGATGTCCTAAGCACTGGTCTACAATCAACCCAGAGGCTGTCTCTAGGAGGCATTCTATGTCCCTTGAAGCACTCATGCTGAAGGTGCTAGAAAAAGCCACAACACATGATCCCATTTTACCATTGAAAACCCTATGAATTCTCTAAATCCTTCCATAGTTGCATAGAGAATGGATATGACAAGAGAAGATGAGTGGTAGTCTCCTCATTTGCTTCACAGAATGAACACCTTCTAGGGTCAATCTTATTCCTCTTTTGAAACATTCCTACGTCAATACTCTATTATTTAAAATTAGCCTCATAAATAGGATACTCTTAGGTGGAGCTTTAACCTTCCACAATTTTAACCACTACATATGATCTGAGCAAGGTTGAGGGATTGTTGAGCTTCATAGCATAATCACCCTTTTTCTTATTCATTTCCCATTCTATATCATTGGACCGATCCTCACTCAACCTTGTATGGGATATTCTCAATTCAATAAAAAAGGACTCCCATCCTTGACTTATTTCATAATTTAACCCTAATTCTTGAGTTGACAACTAGCCTTGGGACCATAAGGTAGTTTAAGTTGGATTTTTGACTGGATTCAGTGTGCACCTCCCCAACTCCTACAAGTTTAAGACCATACTTTTAGAAAGAAACACCTATTGGCCACATCCCATGATTGCATTAGTCCCCATCCTCGCGTGTGCCCCATTTCTAACTCTCCATGCCAAGTACTTATCAATCACAAGAATGGCTAATGCCATGACTTTCCATTGATTTAACACATTGTATATACTTTTCCTCTCCTTTCTTACTCAATATACGATTGAATTTGGTGCAATGTATTTTATTTATTTATTATTATGATGATCCTCCTCCAAAGATTGTCTTTTGTAAGTAAATTCCATGAGGACTTTGCAACAAAGACCAACCAAACAAGTGAGTATCTTTGAGGCCCCAACCCCATTAATATTTAGGTGTAGTTATCAATTTTTGTCTAGCTAGGTGAGATTGCTTATACTCTCTTCTTCCTTTCCATAAAATGTTAAAATAGCATTTCCTTATCCTTTCCAAAGTGTGTTGAGGAATGGAATTGTCTCTATTACAAATTTAATAAGAACTAATTCACCCCTTGGAGAACCACAAAATATAAATTCTCTTTATAATCCTTGTTATAAGCCGTCCTCAATTATCTATATTAAATGGAGACTAAACCTCACACAAGCTAATTGTCTCTCACGAATTAAATTAAAATGACTTATTTAAATATGTTTTGAAAATCTAAATGCAACATTTTGAGAATTCAATTTTTTTTAAACTAATTTATTTATTAAATTATCCCAATTTTATTTATTTATTTATCGATTAGACTATCCTTCTTATTTTGTGCTAGGTCTATGGTTTTCCAAATGAATGGAATCCACTTCTCCGGATGTATGTTTTATTACATAAATACCGTTCATGTTTTAAAAAACACATCATTATGATGATGAAAAACAAGATTTTTTTATTGCGATGACAAAAACGCATAGTTAATTTTTGATATCTGTGTTCATTAAGTTATTTAACTTCTTATTATCACATGGGATTATCGTCACGCCTATAAAGAATATGCAAGTCTTTGGATCCTCCTAACGTGTGGAAATAAAAGTATTCTTCCTCTCAACTCAAATCATTACTTTAATGGTTTATTTTGTGGCCGACCATTGACTTTAACTTATTCTTTTAAGGAGAGTTTAATATTTCAGGTCACCATCTGTACTTAGGCGACGCGTTGCATGCTTAAAATATTGTTAGTACTAACTTTAATTACGTTCATATATATATATATTAAAATTTATTTAATGATTTGTATAAAGAATGTTTTATAATGTATAAAATAATTTGTTAGTATGTTTTAAAGTTTTTTTTGTTTGGATAAGAGTTTGTTTTTTTCGGACATTAGAAAATAGGTTAACGGTTTAAGATTTAGAGGTATTAGCAAGAGTGAAAACTTGCCCCTTTACGAATCAACAAGTCATTTCCAGTGGTGTGGTTTTTATGAGTCAGGTGCATTTATAGATAACATCTAAAGATGATTGTCCTCACTGTTATTTTGACAACTAAATTATGATAATTTTCCCAATGTAGAAAAATAATAAAACAATTTATTGATATGAGAAGTAATATAAGTTACTTTAACACATTATGGATTCACATAATTTTAAAAACAATTTATTAAGAATTTAGAAACATTTATTTCTATTTCTTTCACATTTGTAAATTTTTTGCACCATTTATAATGGTTACATCTTATTTTTTATTTATCCTCTATAAATGATTAAATATGCGTTATCCCTATGTATATGATTAAGCATACATGCTTTTTTTTGTAAGTCGACATTTTCTATTAATTCAGAGAATGCTTATATCATGAGAAGTTCTTCAAATGAGCAAAAATGGCCTCACTATGACCAGATTTGTTGGCCTCTAGATACATACAGAATAAAGATGACAACAACTTCAAAAAATTGGATTTCTTGTGGTTCACTGCCCACCAGGTACAAAATTTTCCAAAAAACTTGACAAAGCCTACTTTCATTCTAGTGCATTTTTTGTAATGGGAAGAGATACCTCATTTTCCTGAGTTGCTAGCCTATGGAATGCGTCATGGATGTGGGATTGCATGTGCATCATACGAGTCTCGAAGTCATCCATACAAACCTAGAGATTTTTCTCATTACATCTGAGAGAGGCTTGTCAGCCCATGATGCGTCGTTGATTATGTAGGATATCTGTGAAGAATTTAACATGGTCTACATGGTCTAGATGATGATCTTGAGAGAGTTGGTCTACAAAATGTTGAAGGAGGCAGAGTTGGGCCTCAATTAAGTCGAATGGAGCCGACAAGTCGACATTCCCCAGAGAGTACCCTCTCAGCACCACCAATTCACCCTTCTCATCCTAATTGTTCCTCCCGAGGTTACCTGCTCCCCCTCGTGGATGCCTGTGGAGTCAGAGCATCCTACCAGTGCTCGACAACCCACCTTGTGGCCTTTAGAGATTACACCCAAGGGCTAACAATGAACCCACCACTGTAAAGCCTCAAGATGATGTCGTCTTTTACCACCCACGACAATTGAAAGAACAACACAATGTCCCTGTTGCACTTTCCCATGGCCACCAACATTCACCGACCCGAGTAACCCACTCTTCCAGATACGAACAAAGCAGGGAGAGGAATTGATAGTGGGCCAGAGAAGCCCACTTGGATTAATACATAGAACGAGAGAGTTGGTTGTTATTAGCTACAAAACCTTCAATGATAACCTGGCAGATCGTCTGCTACCTTCCACCTTGAGCGTCACCATCAGCTATGCCATAGAGACAGGATGAATGACCACTAGACGATCAATTTAATTTTATGTAGGGTGATTACAAAACTGGGGCCTCAAGTTGTGCGGACAAATCAATTGTTGGTCTCATTGAAAGGCATCAAAATGAAATTGCTTCTGCATATAGCCTCCTCTTCCCCAAAGAACCAGATGGTGGTTCCAAGGGCACTCTCCACGAATTCAGATTGGTTCTTGGTTCTCCCACTACTCATCACCTGACTTGCAAATGATATTGTTACTACCATAATTCCAAACATTATATCCCTCCACCTTTCCAGAGACTTCCATGGGTCGATTCCCCAAGCTTCTTTGTCAACCGCCACCTGCATTTAACTTGTCGCATGGGGAGGGATAAATCCCCTTGTCCTTTGGTTATCTTCGAGGCTCACACCCATCGTAAAAATCTTCTTCTTGTTCACCGAAGATTCTAGGCATTGCATTTCCCTCTTATCCAGGGTTGGAGGCCATCTTGTAGCAAGGTCTTGAGCACCCTCGAGGGCACCCCGGTTAGCAAGCCAATATGCAATTTTATTTCCTTCCTATTTAGTGTGATCTATTATGACATATGAGAATGAGAGAAACATGTCCTTAATGCATGAGGCCTGGGTCTCTAAACACCACTTGAGAATGAATTTGGTTAGAGTTGCTCCATTGATAATCTTTTGACTCACCTTCATCATAACCTTTGAGTCTCCTGATTTTTGGATTTATTGGAGATTCAATTTCTGGGCTAGCTGCAACCCTTTTTCTAGTGCAGTAAGTTCTGCCACATTATTTGTCGTATGCTCACACGACCCCAAGAAAATTCCTATGGGCTGACCCATACTATCTCGGAGAATTCCACCAGCCCCTGTGGGGCCATGATTCCCTTTTGACACCCCATCAAAGTTTATTTTGATAAAGCCTTCTGGAGGTGGGATGAATGTGATTGGGGAAATCACTTGGTTCGAAGGATCCTAGCTGGTTGTGAAAAGAGTCATAGCTAGGGATAAGTACAGGGTATTTAGAAACGACGCCTCTTCTCACGAAGCTTTGTAGTCCTCTTCCAACCATGTTTCTAATAAAATCATCTCCCTTACATTTTATTTAGTTGTTTTCTAGATATGCTGGACCAAAGGTTGTTGATCCTTGAAGATGGCTCTATTCCTGCTCTTCCAAATGTTTCTAGAGGAGGAACTATTGGGAACGGGTTCCCCCAAGAGCTAGTTTTGGGGCTAAAAGCCCATGTTTGAGGTAGAAGGCTCAATTTTTTTAATAAAGATGTAAAGTCTCCGCATTTTGTGGTCACAGAGCACGAAGAGTTCAAAGGGTTGTCCGCCCTTGTTTTGTAAAGTATCATGTCAGCTGTAAAGATCTACCCATGGTTCGTGGACCATGGGATTGTATAAAAAGGGAGTCGTAGAAGAGTCTAAGAGAAGAGTAGTAGAAGAGTCTTAGCGTAGGTAGAGGCTCTACAGCTGAGTGCGCAGAGGCCTAGGGTGGAAGTCCGCAGTTGAGTGCGCGGACCCCTGCAGTTGTGTGCGTAGGGCGGATAGAGTCTGTACTAAACTTGAGATATCAATAGAGAGAATTATTCTGCAATCACTGTGTATTTTGTCTTTGTTTAATGCATCTGATTATATTATGTTACGATCTAGGTTTACATTATAATGCTTATTTGATGCGCGAATGTATTTGATTATATCTGTTAATTGAATGCAAGCAAGAGTAAAGGTTTACGCGAAGGTAACTGTAAATGCATGGTAGATTAGGTAACACTTAAGATAACTTGGGAAATTATACGGTAACGTAGTCACAGAGGCATGTAAGTGCCTGGGCCTTAGGTTAGGACTGCACGAAGATCAGTTGAGTACCTTCATGGAGGTACTGAAGGACGAAAGAGAAGGAACATTGATAGGCCCTAAAGGCTTGTTGATCTGCACGAACGCAGGATCAAGAAGTATAGACCAACATCACGACCATCTCAGGGTGCGGAAACATGGTTCCTGCATCCACCCATACTACTTCAGGTGAGACTTCGGTCCGCACTCCATGGGCTGAGGCTGAAAGGGCCAGTAGTGTAGGGATTTTCGAGGCTAACTAACGTTGAACCTGGGTTAGGGGCCATCAAGCCAACAAATGGTTCCGTTGCTAGGACCAGGATTTTCATAACGAGATGTGTGATGTCGTATCATTAGAATCCAACGAAGAAAAAAATTGAAACCTGGTTGGATAGAAATATCCACGAATTCATGACGCAAGAAAACAAGAACCCACGATTGATGAAAGAATAGTGGTTGGACAAATACCTATACATAGAAATACACGAAATCTTCTTATGTTCCTTCCCAGTTGAGTTATACGAGTGGATCGCGAAGTTGGTATGGTTAAGGAAGGTGGAGGCTTGACAAGCCGATTGTTTGGACATTGGAGCTAGTAAGGAGGTTAGAAGCTTCTGAGGATAAGATCACGTGCATTGTTGACCATCGGCTCGACCGCATCATAGGAGGATTTGTGACTGAGTTCACGGTTGATACCTCTGTCAGTTACAGCGAAGCAGAGTGCCGCTTCTTCAAAGGACCGCGAAGTAAGCATTTAAAATCACTGAATACTTGGATTAAGATGCTCTTGTGTGAACATCGGGTTATGCGATTACCTTGATGTTTGGAGCTACGCAAAGAAGAAAACCTTCCAGGGACAGAGGAAGAAAAGGTCTTGAGTATATCCCACTAATCAGACTCCCTTTAAGTGACGATGAAGGGACACCGCAGATTTCTTCTGCGAGTGTTAGTCAGTTAATAAGACGAGGGTTCCCGCGAATACCTACACTGCCTCTACCCTCATCAAATCCATCCACACCACCTCCATCCTTGCCTCCACAACTCACACCATCACCCACACCACCGCCACCTCCACTATTCAATATGGTGAACTCCGTAAAACTACTTGTATTCAAGGGCATAGAGAATGAGGACCCAAACCAATTTTGGTTCGTCATAAAGGCTATATGGGAAGCTCAGGGCGTTGCAGATGATCACATGAAGAAGGCGACATTGGTTAGTGCTTTGCAGGATTGCGCGCTAACATGGTACATCAACTACTCTAATGACAACCAAGCAGCTACACTGGCAGAGATCCAAACCGCGCTGAATAAAGAATTCAATAGGCCTAAGTGTGAAGCGCGGTCGATTATGGGATTCAAAGAAATTGCGATGAAACCAGGTGAGACCCCTTGGGAGTTAGATCATAGATTGAAGTGTAAAATCCGCGAAGCCAATATGAATTTGACGAACGGGCAGCACTGTGAGTGGTTTGTGGCTTCACTCCTACCTCACCTAAGGGTTGCACTGTCACAACAAAAAATTACGACTCAGGTAGAAGCCTTGGAGATTGCAATGAGACTGCACAAAATGCCGATGCAAGATCTGAATCTGGGGGTTTAGTAGATTCATGCACAGTTGCAAAACCTTTGTCTCAAAATGCAAAGTCTGAAGCAGGACATAACTGCTTAGCCAAAGGCATGCGAAGAGGTTTGGTGCATAAAATGCAAGGGTCAGGGGCATGACAAGGATCACTGCCTAGTGTTCATGAACTACGTTGCAGTAGGAGGACCAATGCCTCTACGACCGGAGGCCGCAACAGGGCCAAGTGCAGGGCCTGCGCTATGGTGTGCTATATGTCAAGTAGCAGGGAAACACATGACTGATAATTTCCATTTGCTATAGAAATTTGTACAAAGTTCTACAATTTTTGTCAATCAGTAGGCCATGACGAGCGTAATTGTTGAAGTTATGAACTGATGATGGATAGGACACCCGCATATAGAATGCAGACAGAAACATGACCTCCAGAATAAGGCGTTGGGGGAATGTGAGGTGAATATCAAGGGCGCGACTGAGGCCGAGGTGGAGGAGGGCCTGGGAGAGGCCAAGGACAGCTAATTTGTTACAATTGCGGAGGCCCAGGACACTACACGAGGGACTGTCCAAATCCGACACGATTTTCATGCCGCTACTGTACTCAGTTTGACCATGCAACTGAGGATTGCCCAATATTGTTGGCTAAGATTCGCGAAAAGGGGGCACAACCTCCGCAACCGACACAGAACCTTCAGATGATGAGGGTTGAGCCTGGCGAGGAAGAACCTAAGGTAAAAATTATGCTGCGGAGCGGAACCGCGACTGGGGAGGATACAGGGAAGTAGCTTGCAGAAGGTGCATGGGTCCGCAAAGCACCAGAAAAGGAGATTGTGTTTGATTTGGAGTGCATAAAAGAAACATTTATGGAAGCAAAGAAAAGCTTCACTAAGGCCTCTACCTCCAGAATTCAGGAGAAACCAGTTGAAGAAATGGACTCGCCCATGCTTACCACATTCTTCGAGACCTGCATGAAGCTGCTCCGTGACAGTAAGGCTATGAAGGGCTTGCAGGAATTGATCAATCGGTGCACTGGTAAGGATAGCACTACTAGTGAACCGCGCATGGTCAGGAAGCTTGGCAAGCACAAGGCAAGGACCGGATGGGAGATGAGACTCACTGCGCAGATTGGGGAATATGAGATGGACTAAGCTATCTTGGATCTAGGGTCCGACACGAATGTTTTTCCAAAGTAGACCTAGGAGAGAATGGGGAGACCTACACTCTAGTGGTCTCCAATATAGTTAAGAATGGCGAATCAACATAAAATTATCCCAATGGGGAGGCTGCAAGGGGTCACAATTAACATTGAGGGTGCAAGCACGCTGGCGGATTTTGAGGTAATAGAGATTGTGGATGATAGAAATCCCTATCCTGTGCTCCTTAGAATCGATTGAGCCACTGACATGAATGGGGTAATCAACCTGAAGAAGCGGAAGATGATATTTTAAAACAATTCGCTCCATGTAGTGGTGCCACTGGATCCCGCAGAGGGACCACGCTATACAGAACTAGTCTGAGATTACGAAAGTGATGACGATTTGGACCAGATTTACAAGATAACGATGCGAGACTAGGATTGGATGAATCTGATAGCGAACAGATGCATTACATGAGATCGAAAAATATCCTGTATGTTAGATTCAGATGAAGAATTGGAGCATTGGCATAACCGGTTGCATGAAGTCTCGACACTACGTTTTAATATGATGACCAAATCACTGCATTGTGTATCATCTAAGTCAGGAATCTGCCTCATTATGATGGGTTAACTAATGTTGATTACTTTTTGAATGCATTTGAAAGAGAAATACTAAATAAACATCGCTTCCAAGCCTTGGATTGGGTACTGCGCACTACACCTGCAAGATGGTGGTGTATGCACAAGGATAGTTTTAGTGATTGGCGCGACTATAGGAGGATGATGAGAATACATTTTGGGTAGCCAAAAGTACGGATGACAGATAAGTATGACAGATGAGATGACCCATGTGATCACCTGGCTAAATGGAATAAGGCTTATCGCATAGAACCCCAGCTTGAATGGGTGCATTTGTTTTGTCATACCCTCGCGTCATACCAATGAATTGGTACTTGGAAACCGAGCTCCGCCATG
The DNA here is from genome assembly GCA_031772625.1 of Pinus tabuliformis. Classification (NCBI taxonomy): domain Eukaryota; kingdom Viridiplantae; phylum Streptophyta; class Pinopsida; order Pinales; family Pinaceae; genus Pinus; species Pinus tabuliformis. The sequence goes on along the minus strand of CM062805.1, from coordinate 177,921,842 downwards.
GCATGGAGGAATGGGACATCCTGCGCCAGGGATTTTTAATGACGTTCAACTTTGAGGATGGGTTGGACTGTATTGACACGGCGCTACAAGAGTTTAAAGTAGTGATCTTTAGGATACCACAAGATCCTTTGGACCTGATCCAACCTTACTGGACTACCTAGTTGAGTCATGCACTAGAATGCTATAACATGAACATTGAAGAAGAAGGCGAGGATCCCCGAAAAGTTAATATTTTGGACACTAAAGGTCACTGCAAGGTTGAAGGTTCACAGATAGAGGATCCTGACATAATCATGCCACTAAAAACCAGGCAGGTCAATATTGGCATAGGGGCAGAACCAAAATTTTCAAAAATTGGGGACTATTGGGATAATGCAACAATAGATAAGGTCGTTGAGCTCCTCCGCGAATATCAGGATTTGTTCCCCACAAAGTTCTTTGATATAAAAGGGATAACAGCACCCTGAAACTGGGTGCAAAGCCTATAAAACAAAGACCTTACCACCTTAATCCTAAGTATAAGGAAAGTGTTCACGCTGGGTTGCATAAGATGCTCCTGGCAGGAATTATTGAACCAGTCGAAGAGCCTGATTGGGTAAGCCCGATAGTGGTTCAGGAAAAGAAATAGAAGGAAGAAATAAGGATATGCATGGATCTCCAGAAACTGAATGATGCTTGTGTGCATGACCCCTTCTCAACCCCCTTTAGTGATGAAGTCCTGGATAATGTAGGTGGCCAAGAAGCATACTCTTTCATTGATGGGTTCTCTAGGTATTATCAGATCAAAATCGCGCCTAAAGATAGAAGCAAGACGACTTTTGTGATGGAATGGGGATTTTTTCAATATATTGTAATGCCTTTTGGGTTGAAGAATGCACCAACAATATTTTCGTGCATAGTCATTACAACATTCAAAGACTTCATTCATAAATTTTTGTAAGTGTACTTTAATGATTGGACAGTGTTTGGATTGGTCAAACATCATGTGGCAAGTCTGTGCTTAATGTTAGATACGTGTTGAAGATACCAGATCGCGCTCAATCTGAAGAAGTGTCTATTTTGTGTTCCTTTTGGGATCCTGCTAGGGCATGTGGTGTGCAGACAAGGATCGATGGTAGACCCCGTGAAGATCACGGCGATAATCAACTTGGAGGTGCCAAGGAATGTGAAAAAGTTGTGTGCGACCCTGGGGCACACTGGATACTATAGGAAGTTCATCAAGAGCTATGCGTAGATCAATGTGCCCATAGAGAAGTTGTTGAAAAAGGATGTTAAGTTTTGTTTCCGTGTTGAATGCTTAGATGTGTTGAAAGAGAAAATGGTCACCATGCATATCCTAGTCTTTTTGGACTGGAAGAAGGAATTTCATGTGCATGTGGATGCCTCATGTATAGCATTGGGGGGCGTGCTGACATAGACAGGTGAGGGGGAATTGGACCATCCTATAGCATTCATGAGCAGGAAGCTGTCCAAGGCTGAGAATAACTATTCCACTACTGAGCACGAAGGACTAGCCATAGTATATGCACTCAAAAAGTTCAGGCACTATTTGTTGGGTGGACATTTTAAGATGTATACAGATCATTCTGCATTAAAATACCTGGTTAATAAGCTGGTGTTGGGGGAAAGATCTGCAGGTGGTTGTTATTATTTTAGGAGTATGATTTTGAAGTTATTGTGAAGCCTGGACAATTGAACATGAGACCATATCATCTGTCACGAATCGAAACGGGAGAGGAGCCCACTAATTTGGAAGAAGGAATGCCTGACACACAACTCTTTGTGGTACGCATCGTCGACAGTCACTTTGAGGATATTGTACAATTCCTGACAACAGGGACTACTCTAGAACGGTATATAAGCCAACAAAAGAAGGAGTTAGTAGTGCGCGCATCAGAATTTTCCTTCATTGCATGACATCTATAAAAAATGGGTTATGATAAAATATTATGATGTTATGTACCTGACTTTGAGCACATCAGCATCCTCGCGGAGGCTCATGGAGGAGTTGCAGGAGGACATTATGTAGGAAAAGCGACAGAACAGAAGGTTCTGCATGCTGGTTTGTGGTGGCCAATTCTGCATAAGGACGTGAAAGCTTATTGTAGGGCATGTGACGCATGTCAGAGGACTGATAGGCCATTATGAAGGGATGAACTTCCATTGACGCCACAGATGACATTACAACCATTCGAGAAATGGGCGATTGACTTTGTGGGACCAATTCAGCCTCCAAGGAAGAAAACAAGTGCATGGTACATCATCACCATGACAGAGTACTTGACCAGATGGGTAGATGCGCAGCTTGTGAAGGATTATACCGGCGTGATAGTAGCAAAGTTTCTTTTTAAATATGTGTTGACAAGATTTGGCTGTCCAAAGATCTTGATGAGCGATCATGGTACACACTTCCTTAATGAAACAATCAGCGCGTTGACAGAAGAATTTCAGGTGTATCATAAAAAAAGTATGCCTTATCATCCGCATGCTAATGGGATAGTGGAAGCATTCAATAAGATACTGGAGAGAACACTAATGAAGTTCTGCAATGCTTAGAGAAATGACTGGGATGTGTGTGTACCCATGGTGCTATGGGCCTATAAAGCAACTTGCATGAAGCTGACTGGGAAAACGCCTTTCAGACTCATGTATGGCATAGAAGTTGTGATGCCAATGGAATACATTGTACCTAGTCTGCACATAGCGACACTCATAGGAATGGCGAATCGTGAAGCCCTAGAAGAGAGGCTCGTGTAGCTAACAGAGCTTGAAGAGGACCAATTTCTAGTTGGATTTCATCAACAAGTTCAAAAGGAGCACGAAAATGCATGGCATGATTGGCACATTAAACTACGCACCTTCCAGGTAAATGATCTGGTTTTGTTATATGACAGCAAGTTTGATAAATTTCTAAGAAAATTTAGGATGCATTGGCTAGGGCCCTATGTCATCAAAGAGATTACCGACGGTGGAGCAGTTCAGTTGGTTAAGCTAAATGGGGAGCCCTTCCTAGGAAAATTAAATGGTAGCGGATTGAAGCCATAAACTGGTGATACAACTAGATGACTATATGAAGGAAGCAAAGTCTTAGTGCTCCAGGCAGCTGAAAGGAGGCGTGGGACTATAAACTATAATGCCTGGGTCGGGAACTACACGATGAAGGAACTGCACGGAATGAGGAGATGTCACAGAGACCACACGAGCACACAGAATGCTGTGCTACCTGGGATGAAACCATGCAGGTCAGCCGAAAAGTGACCGTTAAAGTCACTGTTCATGATTTGACGACGGAAAAACGGCCAAATGGAGCGCGGGGTGGGGGGGGCACATTTAAGATGAAATTTATGGGAGAGATCCTTGAAAGTATGTCACCAATCTAACATTAATAAACCAATTTTGGGGAAATGGTCTGATTTGAATTAAAAATGGTCTATAAATTACATGTGGCTTCCCAACGAAGAAAACTTGGCATTTTGAGCATTGAGTTGTTGAGCTCCTAGACATGTATGAACGGTGGATTCCTTGAGGCTCTGATAGTGAGTTTGGTGTTTGAGAAATTACTAAAGGAGACCCAAGAACTATTGGATAGCATAATGTTGACACTGGCAAAAACTGTAGATATTGGGGAAGCCGTGACAGCCGAAGGGGTTGTGCCAGAGGTTGCTATGGGAGTAGGGGGAACTGCTCCGGAGGTTGCAGAGATACCCAAGTCACCACAGTCGCCTAGACAAAGGCTTACCCAGACCCAGGAAGGCGTGAAAGGCACGAAAGGAAGGCAGGCTGTGACACCACCAGTGCGCGTGTCACCTAGGAGAAACCTGCCGAAGGACAAGCCCACCGCTCAAGAAAAGGGAAAAACCATTAACCTGGAACCAGAGGAGGAAGAAATTGGGGATATCCTAATGGACGATGAGGATCTTAGGATTGAAACAGAGGACGTTGAAGTTTAGGGGTCTGACCCCATTACTAAATTGCCTGAGTATGTCCCTCCATGCAGGGGAAAGGCCAAGGTGCCTAAGGACATTGACGAGAGCAAGGTCACCTTATACACACCTCTACTGTTGGACAAGATTGTTTTTGAAGGACCGTGCTTGATGTAGATTCCAATGTTGAAATTGGAGGACTGGGACTTAGCTGATACTGAGCGATTCCCTCACTTGGCGACAGACCAGCTGATGCATCGCATCCTCCATAAGACCACCGAGGTGATCACGTTGGAACCGTGGAAGTGGCTCAAAAGGAGTGGATAAGGCAGGCCTTCTCAACTTGCTATGGGTGCTGCACTACAATCGTACACCCATTGCCTTGCTGGTAATCAAGCAACTACTGTGCTTGGTACATGATGGGTGTCTCTAGCTGGAGGAGCTAATACCCATAACTGATAGACTGATCCACAGAATCACGAGGCTACCATATTCAGGGGAGAATCCAGTTATGATGTTTGGTGGAAAGGCAAGTGAACTGGTCCTCGTGGAGGCCATGAAGAAGAAGTTCAGATTAGTAAAGAAGCTAAGCGTCTATGCGATTATAAGTATTTCCGACCCTGCGGTCAAAGTGGCCACACAAATATTGGCATGGAAGGTCATGCGGAAGTTTCGCTCTGATGAAGTACCGACGCCTGTCGTAGCTCTAATAGCCCAATGCACGGAGGGGGTTCAGTTTAATTGGGTATGCTACCTCTGTGGTGAGTTCCTCATGAACTACCATGAGGCACAAGATCTCAGCAAGACCTTCCACTATGTGTGGCTCTTATTGTCCATCGTGCTGGTAGCCTAGGAGCTACCCGAAGAACCAATTTCCCTCGGTCGCGCCGGACCTGCCTGAGGCCGCGCAGTACACTTCGCTATGGGTGACTAAGGATCCCCAACAAATCAAGGATAACAAGATCTTTTGGATCTTGATGGAGATGAACGTGCACATGGCCATCAACCACAAGCGCGATTGTCACCTACTGTCTTCGATAAATTACAGCCGCAGAGTTTAAGTCTGATTTCCACTGTCTCCATCAGAGTGCGAAAGGACCCTGAGCAGAAGTGGCATGACTTGACCTACTTAGCTACGGATGATGCGATTCAAGAATTTATTGACAGCTGGCTGACAAAATGGCACACTACCTCAGATTTAATGGTAGGATCTAGCAAGACAGCCACACAACGGAAGAAGGACGAAGCCAAGCTCAAGATGGAGTAGTTGGTTGAGAAAACGAGGAAGGAGGTTGAGGATAAGGATAGGGCAGACTGTGCTACCACAGAGGATATAGGTGGACAGACATGAGGATAGGAGCGTGGCTTCGACAAAGAGAAGTAGCCCTCCCCAAAAGAAGAGGAAGAAGAGGACGATCTGATAGAACATGGAGGAGCGGACCCGCAGACACCTCCATTCCATATCAAGCGCCCAAGGGGACAAGAAAAAGTAGGGCCGCGAAAGATGTCCAAGGCTAGCAAGATGTTCATGGACCCAATCACCCTAACAGAGGGGGATTTGAACAACATTGGGGATACAGTGCGAGATTCCACCATAGAACTGCTGCAACAGTTTGAACAGCAACAACAGTAGGCATTAGGGGCCATTCAGGCGAATCTGTGAGAGCTGTAGATTTGGGCAACACAAACCAGCACGACATGCACCAGTTTGGCCATTAGTACTTCAGAAGCTGTTGGGATGCTGTGTGTGAAGGACTCCTGAGCCATAGTGCTGCCAAATGGGGCACTAACGCCAGAGACCGAAGCTGACAGGCCCACTGTTAGCGCACTCAAGGGAGTAGGGTTGATCTTGGCAGCTCTTCTGAGTGAGGCACTGTTGTAGGGAAAAGTATCCGACTCGGATGACCCTATCCCACTATAAGGGTGATAGTACCTCAGCAACAACTGTAAAGCAAACTACTTAAGGTTTACTTCTTTATGAAAGCAAAAGAGAGTGGAGAAATGCACTAACCGTTGCCTTGCGCTTAATGTCGAATCCAAACTCTTTTCTTTGGCCGCTTGCTCCTAGCTCCTTGCTCTTTTGCTGGCCCAACTACAATGAGATCCTGCAAAATAACAAAGAAGGAAACTACAAGAAGCATGCAATCATAACTGGTTCAAGGATTAGTGTAAACCAAACATGCAATTATCACAATATATTATTGAAACAAGAGCACATAGAAGAACCTCAATAGCTTTTATTAATGAAGAAGTAAAGGTTCTGAGAGTATTACAACCATTGAAGGCTCCAATCCAGCAACACCTCCCAGCAGAAAGAATTTCTCCTCTTCACCTCTCTCAAACAATCACCCAATAGCTCTATAGTGAAACCAACAGCATATCATTACTTTGCACAAAATTCCAGCCTCCTGAGCTCATAGGAGAGAGCTCAATATATAGATGAATTGAGAAAGGATGAGTCAGCTTGCAACTGATGTGTAGCTGCCTTGTGTCCTCTCTCTCTTCAGTTAATCTTTAGTTGATCTTCAGTTCTTGAGTCCACTTGGAGAACCTTGCTTCCACTTGGAGAAACAGAGCCTCTGACTCATCACAAGGCGAAATCCCTGATCCAAGTGTCATTTTTGGAAGATTCCAGAGCAATGACTCAGTGTGCCACATGTCCAAACTCGCTCAACGCAGGTGGCCTTACCTGCTTTGCAATGCAGGTACACCATGGAGGAGTTGTGTTTCAGCGCAGAAGCCTAGTGGAGCACCTGCTTTGATTTCAGGATTGCTTGTTTTTGAGTGTTTTCAGGTGGAGAACTGATCTGAGAGCTGTTGGTTTGCTGACCTTGTTCTTCTAGGGGTAAGAACATCATGTTTAGGGAACTTTGGATCCCTTGGATTATTGACAATTCATGCCTGTTGCTGTAAGGCACAAAATTGTCTATAACAGATGCCCCCTAAAGTATGAGGTCGTTTATCGGGTGAAATGCTTTATTGAGAGGATCCGAAGTTCATTCAATCTGCTGAGAAGTGTCCTGTAATAAGATACAATACAATACATTATTTTTCATACATTTTCATGATCTAGCTGAGGCGGGCATTCCCATGCTCAGCTTTATAAACACATTTTGGTACATAGAACAGACGATCGTCTGATTGTAGACTGATAATTCTCTGCTGAAATTATCATCCTTTGAGAAGGATGATCATCTGCTGCAATGATGTACATCTCAAATGTCTTAATATCCTGAATATATATCGCAGCCCGGATGGATGAAACTAGATCCGGGGTCTTCAATCTCTTCCGATCTTCACTCGATGTACAAGTCAATCCATGTGAGAATTTTTTGAAGTCGAACATGGAAAGACATCGCTTGATTACCGGTCAATGATGTAAACCGTTAACAAGCGCGAGAGGAATCACCGATAAGGATGATGACCCTCAAGGTACGGTAGTACAATTCACATGGCGGGAATAAAGGACTTGGCGTCGACCACCATGCAAAATCTTCTGGTCGAAGGTCATTGATGTATACCTGTCGCCGGAAGTGAGAAACTTGCCATTGAGGCATGCAAGCTTCAAAGTACTGAAGGGGGTGTTCCTAGATCAACTCCTTGGATAATGAGCTGATGTCGACAAGGAGCGATCCGTCAAAGGAGGGCCTTAATGAATCCCACATCAGTGACACGGAACGGAGCTAGTGATTGTGATGAGGTGAAAACAAACTGTGATGTATGATTCAGGGTGGCGGTCATGAAATGGATGGAGGACAATGTATGGCAGTGGATGGGACACGGTTGACTCTTTGCAGAACCACATCTCTTGAACATATAACGACACTGATGTGATGGATTGGTAGCATTACCCCAATTGTGGATGGTGTGGCGAGGACCATGGTTATGAGACCGGTGAATGAAACAACCCAACCCGATGTGATACGGAGGACAAAGTGTCATGTTCAAGAGCGACTTGCTACCATTAATGCTGTGAGGTTCTCCCAAATTTTCCCCAGTCATTGCTGACCAGTACCTCTTTATTTTTGTCAAGCTTGAGGAGGATAACATATGCTTGTTCTATAACCTGCCCTTCGGGCAAGCCCATCGCTATGTTTTAACGAGCCTAGCGATAGGGAAACTCGTTCTCGTCTAAAGACAAGTTTGTCGCTATTTAATCATTTTAACGAGTCTAACGACAAGGAAAACTCGGTCCTTTTCATTTTTAGAGAGTCTGAAAAGGTACGGAAAGTTAACTCCAAAATTCCTTTTTCGTCATCTAATCCCTTAAGTCCGAAAAAGTATAAAACAATACAAAAGGGATGAATTTTCGATTTCTTTAACGAGCCGAACAAAACAAGCGCTCGATCTTTTCGTGCAATAATCCCTCAGGTCCAAAAAGATTAAAATCTAGGGGAGGGATAGCTCTTCCGGTCCTTTTAACGAGCTGGAAGGCCAAAACTCGGCAAACTTTTCATATTTTACGAGTAAGTGAAAAGAGCTCAAAGAAGACTCGTCTTTTGAGGAACGAGTGATAAACAGGGATAGCAGCAGATTCCAGGTACAGGTTGGAATTTTCCAATCATGGCAGTGTCACAAGGATGGCTAAGTGAAATCACTCTTCGCAGCTGTTCCTCAAAATGGGTAAACAAACATATGGAGATGAACGATTGGCCAAATGAACGAATGGAGGTGACGGCATATAAACACGACCAAGGGCTTTAATGTGGCTGTCAAAGGTTACATTTCTCAAGGTTATTTACCGGTTCATTTTTTCTGGGTGAGCTTGAACTGTTAGGGAAAGATTGCTCACAATTTATGTTTATTTTCTAACGAGCATGAACTCTATACAAAAACTGCTCGATTCTTGCGTTTATTTTTTAACGAGCATGAACATTGCTAAAACTGCTCGATTATATGGTTTACTTTTGATTTTTACCATAATTAGCTTCTCTTTTTCATTGATAGCACTGCATTTTCAATTTGCTGCAACAAACTAGTTAGAAATGAGTAATATTTACTTGAAAATGAGATTAACACATTAATATTTACCTTGAATTACGTAAGAAAGCAAATAAAAAGGGTTTTACCTCTCATTTTACCATTTCATTTGCATTTTGCTTGTTGGAGCTTTGGAGGAGTCTCTTTCCCCTCGATTTTCATCAGCTGATTTCGGGAGATTCTGCGGACGATTTTCGGCGCCATTTGGACCAGGTAGGATTTAAACCTTAGCTCTTCATTTTCATGGCTTCATTTTCCTGTTTTATGCCTGTTTTGCTGTTCTATTGAGCCTCTGGGGTTTTGCCAGGGCGCCCTTTGATCAACGCAGGTTCCCCATTCGAAAACTGCGTTGGGATCCAAGCTGCTTGAAGGCAGCTTGTCCCCCAACGCAGGTAGTACACTGGGCACCTGCTTTGGGGCATAAAAGCAACAATTTTTTACAGATTTTGATGAAATTTTCGCCAGTTTTTCATCAATTTCAGGAGCTGACTCATTCTCTTGTTTGTTTTGCAGGGATTCTTGAACAAGATGGCCCTAACATGGCGAGAACGAGAACATGAAGAAGAAGATATGATTTCCCTTCATGATCCTGTTACGGTGGGCGCATTACGAGATTGTGGTTTACTGAAGTTTTTCCGTATCTCTAGCATGAGAGCACAGATTTCACTACTGCAATATTTGCTTGATGCTTGGGATCCTGTTAACCAAGTATTCCAGATCAGGAACAAACCTATTCCATTGACTGTGACAGATATTTACTTCTTGACTGGCCTGTCAAGGCGGGGTGCCCCCATTTCTTTATCAGGTACAGTTCGGGGGAATGATTCCGTGAGAGATTATGTTCGCCAGTATTGCAGGGAGGGGTCCCAGCCGAGCAGAGACGGCAAGGTGGTTATCCGTGATGTTACTAGCAGGCCTCTCAGGTCCATTCTGTATACTCTTGGTAGGATGGCCGGTAGCGCATCTTTACATGTTGCCAACAGGTCTCATATGTAGCACGCCTTGGAATGTCTCCAACCGAAAATCTTCAACTGGAGTGATGCAGTGCTTAGTCAGATGAAAAATCAATTGAACAAGGTGAAGGACGGGAAGCTGAAGAACTTTGGTTTTGGTTCGATTCTGACTGCCTTCGCCTTGGAGAAGATCCCTCTGATGCAACCTCAGTACATTGATCTCGGAGTGCCTTCTCCTACCGAGCCACGTATGCAGCGATGGGTCGATCACATGTCCAGACATGCAGGTCAATCCCAGATTTCTTTCAATGCTGCTTTCTTTAGGTGGTTCGATCGCCAGGAGATGGCTTTTTCCGAGTACCCATATGTTGGTATGGATTTCCGGGGTGATCCGGATATGGTACTGCTAGACGGTGCTCAGTGGGATGCTACTGGTAAGAACTTCAACCATATTACTGTTCATTGTTTTCATTCATAATGTTCTTGTGCTTTATTCTTTCAAGACTTTAATTGAACTCATGTGTGCTTGCAGATGTCGGTCCTGTTCGTCCGGCAGTTCGTCTGAGACCACCTGTTGCTGCTCCGGCAGAGGAGCCTGCTCGGAGAGTTATTATCCGTGATCTTAGTGACACAGAGACCCTTACAGCTGTGCAGGGTCAGGTTGAGAACCTTACCCGTGGTCTTCCTGATGTTCAGATTGACGAGTTACCTTTACCGATGCAGCAGCATACTATCGGTGTGCCTAGACGATGGACCCGTCTTCTGCGCATGATAGCACAGACTGTGGCTTACTATCAGGAGCATCACTAGGCTAGGGTGCCCCCTAGAATTTTGAGTTCTTAGGTCATATGAGCAATTTTTGTCTCGGTTACAGGACATTATGTATGAACTTTATGAACAGCTTATATATATATTTTGATTTTCGAGTCTTATTCTGGTTGATTTGGATGATTCATATGTACACTTTTATGATGTGTCCTTTTTATAAATGTTGCAAATGTCTATCTAACACATAGTTTGCCAATGAGTCAGTTAATGTGTTTAGATTTCTTGAAATATGTTGATATTGAATTGAATCAAATCGTCTTTCCAAGATCTTTACTCTTAGGAACATGCGATAAATAGCTGGATTACGAACATAATATATACCATTGAGTTGTAGTACTACGAGCTGTGAGTCTAGCCTGACAATTAGTCGGCGTATGCCTCGTGTGATGGCATCAGAGAGTAGTTCTATCAACGCGCTATATTCAGCGATGTTATTCGTTGATTTCCCAATACATACACCTCTGAAACTTACTAACTCGCCGCTTGGATCAAAAATGGCCCATGCTGCGGAGGATAGGTTCTGCGAACTACGACTCGCTCTGTCGGCATATCCAACACATGTCTCCATAAGGTTTGACATCTGCAACGAATGAAAAAAAAGGGGAATCACTCAACCAGAACAAGAACTTTGGCGAAAACAAAATACAACAAAAGCATGCAGGTTACTATTTAAGCATAGTAACGCTTGAGGTACAGCCCGTTCCGGGGCTGCGCCAGTGGAATTCCGTCGTAATCTATTAACTCGTAGGCTCCTTTTGCTAACACTCTTTTAACAATATAGGGGCCCATCCATAAGGAATTGAATTTACCTGCTCCTAATTTATCGGATTCTTGGTCATAAAGTAAGACCAAATCACCTTCTGAGAAGACACGGGGTTTGACATTTTTGTCGAACTGAGCCTTGACTCGTTTCTTATGGGCTTCGTTAGCCAAAGCGGCATCACGACGGGTTTCATCCAATTGGATTAATTCCAAGAAACGAGCCTCTTCTTCCGAAGTTCCGGGGAGGAGATCAATTGCGAGTTTAAGCGACGAAATTTCACACTGGATTGGTAAGACTGCTTCTAGACCGTACACCAATTAGAAAGGTGTGAATCCGGTCGCGTTTCTTACCGAGGTTCGGTAGGCCCACAAGGCTGCATACAGGATTAGGTGCCATCTTCTTTTATGAACTCCGATCATCCTTTGCAACATACGCTTCAGGACCTTGTTGATTGCTTCAACTTGTCCGTTGGCTTGTGGATAATACGGAGTAGAGCTGTCGTGAGATAGCCCTAGTTTGGCAGCTAATTCGACCATCATGTGATTGCGGAAATGTGATCCATGATCTGTAACTATAGCCTGGGGTACGCCGAACCTGGCGACTACATGATTGAAAAAGAAAAGGGCAGCTGTTTCACCAGTATTGTCCAATGTAGGCATCGCCTCGGCCCACTTGGTAAAATAGTCTACTGCGACTATAATATACCCATGCCCCCCGGTCGAGGTGGGGTTACATTGCATGAAATCGATGCCCCATTTGGCGAAAGGCCCAACTGCAACTATTGGTTGCAGGGGTGCGGGCGGTCTTCTGGTTTTGCTATCAAAGATTTGGCAGGAATGGCAACTTCGGACTGCGATTATGCAATCTTTGAACATTGTTGGCCAAAAATATCCTGCTCTTAATATCTTTTGGGCTGTAGCGAAACCTGATTGATGCCCCCCACACGCGCCTGAATGACACTCATTCAGGGCTTTTTCGGCTTCTTTATGGGTGAGACACCTCCTCAGAATGGTATCGATACCACGACGGTAAAGAGTATCACCGACGATCATGTAGTCTTTTGCTTGGTATCGTATACGTTTCTGTTCGGAGTGTGAGGTGTCAGGCCGGAACTTTTGGGTTTGGAGATAGATGATTATATCCCCATACCATTCATCGCTTGCAGATATCAGAAATAGAGTCTCATCCACGTTTGACTCTTTGGAAGTTTCGTCGTTGGACGATGATGGGAGATCGCATAATAATTCTGCGAATACCAGAGCTTTCTTTGACTTGGATTTCACAAATTCCAGATCAAACTCTTGAAGGATCGCTATCCATTTGGAATACTTACCCCCCAGCAACTGTCGCGACAGTATATAAGTCATGGGGTTGCAATCTGACAGAATGGTAGTTTTCCTAAAGAGGATATAATGTCGAAATCTCTGTACCGCTTGAACAGCAGCAAGCGCTAGCTTTTCAACGTAAGAATATTTACTTTCTGTATCATTTAAGTTTTTACTTAAATAATATACAGGATGTTCAATTCCAACGACTTCTTGAACTAAAACCATCGCAATGGTTGTATCTGCTGCAGCTAGATACAGGTTAAAATCCCTAAGGTAATCTGGGGCGTACATTAATGATGCTTTTATTAGAGATTCTTTCAAAGCGTCAAAGGAAGCTTGCGCAACTTGGTCCCAATCGAAGGGTACATCTTTTTTCAAAAGACGTGTATAACCTTTAGCAAGTTCTGCGTAATTCGGAATGAACCTCCTCAGAAAGTTTGCTTTCCCTTGGAGTTTCTGAATCTGAAGCAAATTCGAAGGTGGAGGCAAATTGATGATTGCCTGAACCTTACAGGGGTCGAGACGAATCCCATCTTTAGAGACTACAAAGCCAAGTAAATGACCAGAACCGACGCAAAATACACATTTGTGCAGATTGAGTCTTATCTTGTAGTGTCGGCAACGTAGAAATATCGCTCTTAGATGCTGCAGATGATCAGTCCGCTTTCGCGAATGAGCCGGAAGATCGTCGAGATATGGTTGAACAATGCTCTTGATGTCATGGAAGGCATAATTCATAGCCATCTGAAATGTCGCCCCTGCGTTCTTTAAACCAAAGGGTAATTTTCGATAAGCGAATGTGCCCCACGGACATATAAATGCAGTCTTCGACTGGTCCTGCGGGCGGATATTAATTTGATTATACCTGGAGAATCCGTCCATAAAGGAAAAGATTTCACATCCGGCGCATTCATCAATTATCTGGTCGATGAAGGGTGTAGGGTAGTTGTCCTTTGGACAAGCTTGATTTACGTCCCTATAATCGACGCACACTCGTATTGTTCCTTGTTTTTTCATAACAGGTACAATATTCGATACCCAATCAGTTAGCGGAACCGGGTAGATGAATCCAGCATGGAGAAGTTTCTCAACTTCTGCCTTAATGGCAGCGGCTTTCGTAGGGTGCACCTATCGAAGCCGTTGCCTTACTGGTTTGACATCAGGATACATTTTAATTTCATGTTCAACGATACTCGAGTCGATGCCTGGAATTTCATCATATGACCAAGCAAAGACATCTCTAAATTCGCGAAAAAGAGCGTTATATATTTCCAGTTCTGAAGGGGAACAACCTTTGCCAACATAAATATTCTCTACAACACCTGTTTTGGTTGAGATATTTATGGCTATAGTCTCTTCAATATTGGATAAGTTTCACTCGGAATCCACCGTGTTTACAGTATTTGTTAGGAATTCAAAGACTGAAGGGTGGTAAAGATCCTTTTGAGTATCTTCTTCGTATTCTGGAAGAAGGGAACGATGGTGGTGGTCATTCCATGGTGCCCCCTCAATCATCATTGATTGTAAGATTCCTTCGTCAGTCCCATGTACTTTTGACCAAGGATCTAATGGGGTACCATTTTCTCTAGATCTATCTACCCAAACGCTCGATGAGCGCTGATTGGGGTTCGCCTCCCAGGCCTGAAACATTGATTGCTACAATATTTCAATGGGGCTTGGTGGCAAAACCATCGAATGATCCATAGCGACTCTGCCTTCTGTGACTTTCAAGGTGGATACCATATTGCATGTTGCTACAAATGGTACATTTCCTATGCAAATAGGAGGTGGTAGCGCGAAAGTTCCCATCATAGTGGGATCTTTCAACAGACCTACTCCAATATCTTGAATCGACCGGTCGCTGCCATGGATCATGGGAACGCTTCCTGTAACTTGTGAACCATTAGGGAGGAAGTTTTGTTGATCGACGACCGTAATCCCTCCTTCAAAGGGGAATGCGATCTTCCTAAAATAAGTCGACACAACAGCTTGCATGGCATAAATCCATGGTCTTCCAAGTAGGATGTTATAGTCAAGATTGCCATCAATGACTTCAACATCTATTTCTACTGTTTTACCCCCTAGTTCAACTTTCAGGTTACTAAGGATACCGTAAGGGGTATATATCCTTCCGTCGAATGCTTTTAATGTTGTCGATGATCGCGACAAGGTTGGAGATCCTAAAGTCTTCCAGCAACTGATCCGGATTTAAACAGGAACGCAATAGATTACAGAGATAACCATAAATACAGAGATGCGATAACCATAAAAACAGAGATGCAGCGGAAATAATACTTCATTTCATTACTGTAAAATACTGAAATATGTTTACAAACAGAAATGGAAAGAAACCAGCTAGGGCGATGGTAGCTTATCTCTGAGAAGAGATGTGGCGGCTACATGCCTCTGAACTGTTTTAAACTGTGTTACAATGAGGCTCGAAGGCCTATTTATTGTTGAGAAACAATGGAAAACCCTTCACATCTCGAAACCTAACCCTAGAAGATGAAACGCCAAATGGTGGGCCCCGTTTGGGTAAATTGGTACATCAATTTCCCGGGGTCGTAACTTTGGCATACGATCTCCGTTTGACGCGTACAATAGCTCGTTAGAAAGATCTATCCGAGCACTACCACTTTGGGAAGGGCAACATCGGTCTATAGACCCATGTTGCCCCCAGATTCCCAAAAAAACGTCGTTTAGGGCCTCAAAACGGCTCCGGAAGTTCAGGACCCGAAAAACTGCTAAAAATAGTAAGTTGTGCTACAATTTAGGAAACTGAAAAAGCTGAAAGAGACAGTTGTGGGGGTCCAAATGGGATAGGTGGGTGGCCACCAACATCCACCTGGATCATTCCTCCCCCTTAGGAAGCAATGGTCCCCATTGCGTTGAGTTCCTCCCTGAGATGAGGAAGCTTCTGCTGAGTTGGTTCTCTGGTGAGCTGTTCTGCAATCTCTGATGTGTCCAGTGATGGTGGGAAGCATGGTTGACGATGGTCCACATTGAATACTCGGTGCAAGCGAAGGAATGGAGGAATGCTGTGCTTCAAAGCATTGTTTCCCGTAGCCTTGGTACTGCTGTAAGGACCATGTCGGAGTGGTCTGAGCTTCTGATGGGCTCTTGTAAGGCGTTCTTTTTGTCGATGCAACCAGACTTTGTTGCCCACCTGAAACTTGTGTGGTACGCATGTGGGTGAGGAGAAGTTGTTCCTGTGTTTTGTCATGACCGTATCCCTTTGTTGTTGCCGCTGCGTAGAGGAACCCTTTGCAGGGGTCATGGATGTAGCAACAATCTTCCCCTTACTTTTGGAGTGAACCAGACAGATGAATTTCCTGGTCTGTGATATGAGCTTGCTGCCTTTCTTAGCAGTGATCAAAGATGTGGCAGTAGGTGGAGCTACCTCTGGTATCCTGTATAATGAATCACCCAAAGAAATAATGACAGCGCGAGGCCTTGACTCATACACAGCATGTCGCCTCCACAAGTATGGCTGGCCTAATAGTACATCACAAACATCCAGAGGTGTAACATCACACAATACCTCGTCTGTGAATGGTTTGATGCTGTATGGGAGGCGGCACTGCTGGCGAACTTTGAGATCTCGTCCTTCATGAAGCCACCCGATACTGTACGGCTGTGGGTGAGGTGTAGTCGGTAGGCCCAACCGCTTCACGACCTCTGCTGAAACCAGGTTCTTTTGGCTACCACTGTCGACAATGAATCGCAGTGGTGAACCCTTCACCCACATCTGTGAGTGGAAAAGACGCTCGCCTTCCTCTGGATTTTCGGGCTCATATTTCTGGATCTTGGCGGTGGCAACAATGGCGCTGGGATCCGCATCAATGATCTGCTTCCCTTTGCCATTCCCTTTGTCGAGTTCTGGCTCAGGGTCGGAACATGCATCTGATT
Organism: Pinus tabuliformis; assembly: GCA_031772625.1. Lineage (NCBI taxonomy): Eukaryota > Viridiplantae > Streptophyta > Pinopsida > Pinales > Pinaceae > Pinus > Pinus tabuliformis. The sequence continues at coordinate 177,905,158 of CM062805.1, read as the reverse complement.
CGGAAGCCTTCAACTCGGCCACCAGCGACTGCTTGGTCCGACACTCACTTGTGTTATGAGTGGGACTCTTGTGGAACTCACACCACTTCCCTGTGTCTTTCTTCGGCTTCATGGTGTTGTTCTTTTCTTGCGGCTTCGACGGGTTGTCTTGGGTCACCCCGCCTTGGCTTTGTCCTTTGGGCTTCGGATTTGCAGATCCAAAGTCTCGCTTCTTCTGTTTGAACTTTTGCTCGATTTTGACAGCATATCGGTACGCCGTGCCGAGCGAGGAGATGTTCAAGAACACCATCTCTTCCTGGATGTATCTGTGCAGGCAGCCGCGGTATTTGAGTACCAGATGCAGCTCAGAATCTTTGATACCCAACTGTGTGCGAAGGGTATGAAAAATGTTTGTGAACTCTGGCACATCTTGGTCTCGCCCTTGCCGCAGTGTGGTCCATTTGATGTATTTGTCCTCATAGGTTCCGACAGGGTAATACTGCTCCTTGATGGCATCTCGGAAGTCATTCCAAGTGGGTGCGGCTGAAAATAGTGAGCCTGTACTTTCATCCTTCTGCTCGCAGTAGGTTTCCCACCAGTCTTTGACGTGGGGGGCTGCTTTGAGAAGAGCGAAAACAATCTTTTCCCGACTTGAAAATTCATGAACAGAAAAATACCCCTCTAGCAGATTTAACCATTTGTCTACGGCATCTGCGTCTATTTGACCCTCGAAAATGGGGATTTCAAAATTAACTTGTACCTTGAACGGTGTGGCGTTTCCAGAGTCGCTGTTGGAAGCCGATGCGTCGCCTCTGGGTAGCCGCTGAAGGATCTGCGCAAAGCTATCCATCATCGCGTTCCTTTGCCGCTCGAGCGCTTCTTCGAGCAAGATTTTGATAGGATCTCCTGCCCCCTCGTCTTTCTTCTCATCCGCCATGGGAGGCCGTCGGGATTTGCGAGGCTGGTCTTGCAAAGGTTCGACCAGTTCAAGCCCTAACTCCTTATATCCCGACCTCGTTGGGGACATGCAAAAAAAAACAGAGAAAAAGCAGACCGCTCTGATACCACTGATCCGGATTTAAACAGGAACGCAATAGATTACAGAGATAACCATAAATACAGAGATGCGATAACCATAAAAACAGAGATGCAGCGGAAATAATACTTCATTTCATTACTGTAAAATACTGAAATATGTTTACAAACAGAAATGGAAAGAAACCAGCTAGGGCGATGGTAGCTTATCTCTGAGAAGAGATGTGGCGGCTACATGCCTCTGAACTGTTTTAAACTGTGTTACAATGAGGCTCGAAGGCCTATTTATTGTTGAGAAACAATGGAAAACCCTTCACATCTCGAAACCTAACCCTAGAAGATGAAACGCCAAATGGTGGGCCCCGTTTGGGTAAATTGGTACATCAATTTCCCGGGGTCGTAACTTTGGCATACGATCTCCGTTTGACGCGTACAATAGCTCGTTAGAAAGATCTATCCGAGCACTACCACTTTGGGAAGGGCAACATCGGTCTATAGACCCATGTTGCCCCCAGATTCCCAAAAAAACGTCGTTTAGGGCCTCAAAACGGCTCCGGAAGTTCAGGACCCGAAAAACTGCTAAAAATAGTAAGTTGTGCTACAATTTAGGAAACTGAAAAAGCTGAAAGAGACAGTTGTGGGGGTCCAAATGGGATAGGTGGGTGGCCACCAACATCCACCTGGATCATTCCTCCCCCTTAGGAAGCAATGGTCCCCATTGCGTTGAGTTCCTCCCTGAGATGAGGAAGCTTCTGCTGAGTTGGTTCTCTGGTGAGCTGTTCTGCAATCTCTGATGTGTCCAGTGATGGTGGGAAGCATGGTTGACGATGGTCCACATTGAATACTCGGTGCAAGCGAAGGAATGGAGGAATGCTGTGCTTCAAAGCATTGTTTCCCGTAGCCTTGGTACTGCTGTAAGGACCATGTCGGAGTGGTCTGAGCTTCTGATGGGCTCTTGTAAGGCGTTCTTTTTGTCGATGCAACCAGACTTTGTTGCCCACCTGAAACTTGTGTGGTACGCATGTGGGTGAGGAGAAGTTGTTCCTGTGTTTTGTCATGACCGTATCCCTTTGTTGTTGCCGCTGCGTAGAGGAACCCTTTGCAGGGGTCATGGATGTAGCAACAATCTTCCCCTTACTTTTGGAGTGAACCAGACAGATGAATTTCCTGGTCTGTGATATGAGCTTGCTGCCTTTCTTAGCAGTGATCAAAGATGTGGCAGTAGGTGGAGCTACCTCTGGTATCCTGTATAATGAATCACCCAAAGAAATAATGACAGCGCGAGGCCTTGACTCATACACAGCATGTCGCCTCCACAAGTATGGCTGGCCTAATAGTACATCACAAACATCCAGAGGTGTAACATCACACAATACCTCGTCTGTGAATGGTTTGATGCTGTATGGGAGGCGGCACTGCTGGCGAACTTTGAGATCTCGTCCTTCATGAAGCCACCCGATACTGTACGGCTGTGGGTGAGGTGTAGTCGGTAGGCCCAACCGCTTCACGACCTCTGCTGAAACCAGGTTCTTTTGGCTACCACTGTCGACAATGAATCGCAGTGGTGAACCCTTCACCCACATCTGTGAGTGGAAAAGACGCTCGCCTTCCTCTGGATTTTCGGGCTCATATTTCTGGATCTTGGCGGTGGCAACAATGGCGCTGGGATCCGCATCAATGATCTGCTTCCCTTTGCCATTCCCTTTGTCGAGTTCTGGCTCAGGGTCGGAACATGCATCTGATTCGGAAGCCTTCAACTCGGCCACCAGCGACTGCTTGGTCCGACACTCACTTGTGTTATGAGTGGGACTCTTGTGGAACTCACACCACTTCCCTGTGTCTTTCTTCGGCTTCATGGTGTTGTTCTTTTCTTGCGGCTTCGACGGGTTGTCTTGGGTCACCCCGCCTTGGCTTTGTCCTTTGGGCTTCGGATTTGCAGATCCAAAGTCTCGCTTCTTCTGTTTGAACTTTTGCTCGATTTTGACAGCATATCGGTACGCCGTGCCGAGCGAGGAGATGTTCAAGAACACCATCTCTTCCTGGATGTATCTGTGCAGGCAGCCGCGGTATTTGAGTACCAGATGCAGCTCAGAATCTTTGATACCCAACTGTGTGCGAAGGGTATGAAAAATGTTTGTGAACTCTGGCACATCTTGGTCTCGCCCTTGCCGCAGTGTGGTCCATTTGATGTATTTGTCCTCATAGGTTCCGACAGGGTAATACTGCTCCTTGATGGCATCTCGGAAGTCATTCCAAGTGGGTGCGGCTGAAAATAGTGAGCCTGTACTTTCATCCTTCTGCTCGCAGTAGGTTTCCCACCAGTCTTTGACGTGGGGGGCTGCTTTGAGAAGAGCGAAAACAATCTTTTCCCGACTTGAAAATTCATGAACAGAAAAATACCCCTCTAGCAGATTTAACCATTTGTCTACGGCATCTGCGTCTATTTGACCCTCGAAAATGGGGATTTCAAAATTAACTTGTACCTTGAACGGTGTGGCGTTTCCAGAGTCGCTGTTGGAAGCCGATGCGTCGCCTCTGGGTAGCCGCTGAAGGATCTGCGCAAAGCTATCCATCATCGCGTTCCTTTGCCGCTCGAGCGCTTCTTCGAGCAAGATTTTGATAGGATCTCCTGCCCCCTCGTCTTTCTTCTCATCCGCCATGGGAGGCCGTCGGGATTTGCGAGGCTGGTCTTGCAAAGGTTCGACCAGTTCAAGCCCTAACTCCTTATATCCCGACCTCGTTGGGGACATGCAAAAAAAAACAGAGAAAAAGCAGACCGCTCTGATACCACTGATCCGGATTTAAACAGGAACGCAATAGATTACAGAGATAACCATAAATACAGAGATGCGATAACCATAAAAACAGAGATGCAGCGGAAATAATACTTCATTTCATTACTGTAAAATACTGAAATATGTTTACAAACAGAAATGGAAAGAAACCAGCTAGGGCGATGGTAGCTTATCTCTGAGAAGAGATGTGGCGGCTACATGCCTCTGAACTGTTTTAAACTGTGTTACAATGAGGCTCGAAGGCCTATTTATTGTTGAGAAACAATGGAAAACCCTTCACATCTCGAAACCTAACCCTAGAAGATGAAACGCCAAATGGTGGGCCCCGTTTGGGTAAATTGGTACATCAATTTCCCGGGGTCGTAACTTTGGCATACGATCTCCGTTTGACGCGTACAATAGCTCGTTAGAAAGATCTATCCGAGCACTACCACTTTGGGAAGGGCAACATCGGTCTATAGACCCATGTTGCCCCCAGATTCCCAAAAAAACGTCGTTTAGGGCCTCAAAACGGCTCCGGAAGTTCAGGACCCGAAAAACTGCTAAAAATAGTAAGTTGTGCTACAATTTAGGAAACTGAAAAAGCTGAAAGAGACAGTTGTGGGGGTCCAAATGGGATAGGTGGGTGGCCACCAACATCCACCTGGATCATTCCTCCCCCCTTAGGAAGCAATGGTCCCCATTGCGTTGAGTTCCTCCCTGAGATGAGGAAGCTTCTGCTGAGTTGGTTCTCTGGTGAGCTGTTCTGCAATCTCTGATGTGTCCAGTGATGGTGGGAAGCATGGTTGACGATGGTCCACATTGAATACTCGGTGCAAGCGAAGGAATGGAGGAATGCTGTGCTTCAAAGCATTGTTTCCCGTAGCCTTGGTACTGCTGTAAGGACCATGTCGGAGTGGTCTGAGCTTCTGATGGGCTCTTGTAAGGCGTTCTTTTTGTCGATGCAACCAGACTTTGTTGCCCACCTGAAACTTGTGTGGTACGCATGTGGGTGAGGAGAAGTTGTTCCTGTGTTTTGTCATGACCGTATCCCTTTGTTGTTGCCGCTGCGTAGAGGAACCCTTTGCAGGGGTCATGGATGTAGCAACAATCTTCCCCTTACTTTTGGAGTGAACCAGACAGATGAATTTCCTGGTCTGTGATATGAGCTTGCTGCCTTTCTTAGCAGTGATCAAAGATGTGGCAGTAGGTGGAGCTACCTCTGGTATCCTGTATAATGAATCACCCAAAGAAATAATGACAGCGCGAGGCCTTGACTCATACACAGCATGTCGCCTCCACAAGTATGGCTGGCCTAATAGTACATCACAAACATCCAGAGGTGTAACATCACACAATACCTCGTCTGTGAATGGTTTGATGCTGTATGGGAGGCGGCACTGCTGGCGAACTTTGAGATCTCGTCCTTCATGAAGCCACCCGATACTGTACGGCTGTGGGTGAGGTGTAGTCGGTAGGCCCAACCGCTTCACGACCTCTGCTGAAACCAGGTTCTTTTGGCTACCACTGTCGACAATGAATCGCAGTGGTGAACCCTTCACCCACATCTGTGAGTGGAAAAGACGCTCGCCTTCCTCTGGATTTTCGGGCTCATATTTCTGGATCTTGGCGGTGGCAACAATGGCGCTGGGATCCGCATCAATGATCTGCTTCCCTTTGCCATTCCCTTTGTCGAGTTCTGGCTCAGGGTCGGAACATGCATCTGATTCGGAAGCCTTCAACTCGGCCACCAGCGACTGCTTGGTCCGACACTCACTTGTGTTATGAGTGGGACTCTTGTGGAACTCACACCACTTCCCTGTGTCTTTCTTCGGCTTCATGGTGTTGTTCTTTTCTTGCGGCTTCGACGGGTTGTCTTGGGTCACCCCGCCTTGGCTTTGTCCTTTGGGCTTCGGATTTGCAGATCCAAAGTCTCGCTTCTTCTGTTTGAACTTTTGCTCGATTTTGACAGCATATCGGTACGCCGTGCCGAGCGAGGAGATGTTCAAGAACACCATCTCTTCCTGGATGTATCTGTGCAGGCAGCCGCGGTATTTGAGTACCAGATGCAGCTCAGAATCTTTGATACCCAACTGTGTGCGAAGGGTATGAAAAATGTTTGTGAACTCTGGCACATCTTGGTCTCGCCCTTGCCGCAGTGTGGTCCATTTGATGTATTTGTCCTCATAGGTTCCGACAGGGTAATACTGCTCCTTGATGGCATCTCGGAAGTCATTCCAAGTGGGTGCGGCTGAAAATAGTGAGCCTGTACTTTCATCCTTCTGCTCGCAGTAGGTTTCCCACCAGTCTTTGACGTGGGGGGCTGCTTTGAGAAGAGCGAAAACAATCTTTTCCCGACTTGAAAATTCATGAACAGAAAAATACCCCTCTAGCAGATTTAACCATTTGTCTACGGCATCTGCGTCTATTTGACCCTCGAAAATGGGGATTTCAAAATTAACTTGTACCTTGAACGGTGTGGCGTTTCCAGAGTCGCTGTTGGAAGCCGATGCGTCGCCTCTGGGTAGCCGCTGAAGGATCTGCGCAAAGCTATCCATCATCGCGTTCCTTTGCCGCTCGAGCGCTTCTTCGAGCAAGATTTTGATAGGATCTCCTGCCCCCTCGTCTTTCTTCTCATCCGCCATGGGAGGCCGTCGGGATTTGCGAGGCTGGTCTTGCAAAGGTTCGACCAGTTCAAGCCCTAACTCCTTATATCCCGACCTCGTTGGGGACATGCAAAAAAAAACAGAGAAAAAGCAGACCGCTCTGATACCACTGATCCGGATTTAAACAGGAACGCAATAGATTACAGAGATAACCATAAATACAGAGATGCGATAACCATAAAAACAGAGATGCAGCGGAAATAATACTTCATTTCATTACTGTAAAATACTGAAATATGTTTACAAACAGAAATGGAAAGAAACCAGCTAGGGCGATGGTAGCTTATCTCTGAGAAGAGATGTGGCGGCTACATGCCTCTGAACTGTTTTAAACTGTGTTACAATGAGGCTCGAAGGCCTATTTATTGTTGAGAAACAATGGAAAACCCTTCACATCTCGAAACCTAACCCTAGAAGATGAAACGCCAAATGGTGGGCCCCGTTTGGGTAAATTGGTACATCAATTTCCCGGGGTCGTAACTTTGGCATACGATCTCCGTTTGACGCGTACAATAGCTCGTTAGAAAGATCTATCCGAGCACTACCACTTTGGGAAGGGCAACATCGGTCTATAGACCCATGTTGCCCCCAGATTCCCAAAAAAACGTCGTTTAGGGCCTCAAAACGGCTCCGGAAGTTCAGGACCCGAAAAACTGCTAAAAATAGTAAGTTGTGCTACAATTTAGGAAACTGAAAAAGCTGAAAGAGACAGTTGTGGGGGTCCAAATGGGATAGGTGGGTGGCCACCAACATCCACCTGGATCAGCAACTCATCGACATAATACATGTCGATGCCCCCTCATCGATAATCGTTCTATGAACTGTTTTGTTGAGGGCTTTCACTTGGACGAGGAAAGCTAGTTGAGCTGGTAACTGAGGATCATAACCTCTGTGATCAAAGGACACTAGATTGGAATCTTTAGGATCCACCCCACCAATTGCTGATAACAATGCCTGCCTTTGGGATGGGCAATGTTGTAGTACCTCAAGAGTCGACATAGCAGATGGTGATTGCGCCAAATCTTCCACTATGTTATAATGCTCTGCCGCTCTGGCACGAGGATTAAAGGTCGACTTGTGCACTACTCCCTTTGGCGGTTTTATTGTTAATTCATGCGTGATGGGGGGTACGACTTCTGCCGAAGTTGTTGTCGAACTGCTAGGTTGATCTTTACCTTTATCGTTCGACACCTGTGGATTCCCGTAATCTTTGTTCCTTGTCGAAATCAAAGCATCATTTTGCTGTTTTGAAACCGACAACATAAGCACTTGAGATGGGGAAGCGTTTCCACTATCAACCAGATTTTGACTTGGGTTAGGAAATTGATCACTTGACACAGTTGAGGTATGAGGACTTTTAAAGAACCTCTTTAGCTCAGCTTTGAATGGGAAATCCTTAGTGTTGTGATCTTTGTCATCGCATATTTGACATGGATACCGTTTCCTATTCCCAGGAGGGTTTGAAGAATTTTTCTTAGGAGATGACTCACCCTGTTTATTCTTGTTCCCTTGGTTTTGTTTCTTCTTGCTTCCTGGTTGATTGGTTTCTTTGCCCTTATCTGTCGATACGGCATTTACTTCCGAAGCAAGAACTTCTTCATGCGCATTTTGATTCGAATCCTTACGGGCCTTCTTTTGATTGGTCCTTTTCGGATTCGTGTTTGCCGTGCCAATCACGCCATCGCTGGCATGAGAGTCACTATTTGATTTAGGAGGGGGAGGGATTGAAAACTCTGGTCTAGGGGCGTCTGGTATTTTGTCATAGAGCGTGCCGGACTGAGTATATACTAAGTCCAAATATTGCGCACGAGCAATAACTTGCTCTTCTGTTACGACTCCCCCCTTTGCCACATCTTCCGTTATGGCCGGAAGTAACGACTTTATAAACCACTCAGCTAAAAGCTGATCAGGAACGTATGTTTTAACCATTCTTCGTCGACGTCGCCACTCATGTATATGATCTGATATATGAGTTGCGGTTGTTTGTTTGAAGTTGGTCAATATCTCCGTTCCCGTTTCATACCTTATTGGTAATTGAAAGTGGGTTAAGAATGTCGTGGCAAGGGAGCTAAAATTGTCGAACGAAGCTCTAGGCAATTCTATATACCATTTTGCCGCTGGACCTGTCAATGTCCTCTGAAAGAGGCGAAGCCTTATCGAATCGTCATTTAAAGTGTTCGATGAACACCATAGATGAAATGTCATCACATGATTCGACGGGTCTTCACCTGGATTTCCATTGAATTTAGGAATGTCGGATGGAAGTTTGTGTGGAATCACTGGCCACCAAGGGGCGTAAGCAATTGGATCATTGGTTAACTGATGTAAATCAGGCAACTCTAAAGTCGCCACGAATGGTAACTGTTGATTCAAGTTAGGTGAAGCGTAACCAGGATACGATGGGATCGCCTGAACAGTTGGTCTTTGCATACCAGCATAATGGAGTTGATGTTGGTATGATTGATACGATTGATGGACTTGACCACTATAAAGTGGTTGATTTTGACCATTTTGAATATATGGTTGTCTAGTATTCGCAAAGATTTGCTGTTCAGAACCTTGGTACACTTGTTGGAATTGTGGTTGTTGGTATTGCACTATCCATGGTTGTGACACCATGGGTTGTTGTGCTACACTAACCATTGGACCAAGATGTGGGGTGATTGTACCCGACTGTACTTGTGTTGCCCCACCAGTAGGCGATTGTGGTTGGGTCGCAGGGTCAAGGGGCTGTTGCATGAGAACCTGAGAAATCTGAGGTTGACATACAACAGGCATTATTTGAACTTGCGACACGGTCACAATAGCCGGTGTAGTTGGGATGTTTGTCACAGGTACACACTGTTGCATAGAATATACAACTCTTGGTGGCTGGGATAGCATAGGTACCCAACTACTCGTTGCAATTCCACCATAACTTGAATAAGGTTGAGAACTCCCGTATGGGTACCCTCCCAGAGGGGGTAATGAAAGGGCATACTGCCCCCCATACGGTAGCAATCCAGAACTCAAGGCAATCGATTGTCCTGGAGGACTGGATGGCCTAATTAGATTCCCAAAAGGGTCAATTTGATGAGTCTCACCATGAGAGTTACCATACATTACTCCGGAACAAACAGGAACAGACCATACTGTCGAGATAGTCTCTTGGTGGACTCCTTCTAGCGACTGAGAGCTAGTTGGGACAGATGGTATGCCGGCAAACATTGTTGGATTTGCAGCAGGTAATTCTGCCGTCGCCGTGTCATTTGACACAGTCCTAGATGTCGACGGTTGTTCAGACATTTTTAATCTATCCAATTGATTGCCTAGTGATTCTACAGGAATTTCCACTGGTGATGGACAAACTTCTGTTGTAGCAGGAAATAGAGTGACCCCTACTCCAAAATGAGTTGGAGTGGATCCTTGCGGTTCCTCTATAATTTCCTCTATCGCAATCAGACCAGGTGGAAGAGGAAGACCGTCAGGTCCGTAAAAGATTTCCGGTGCCGAAGAAGGGGTTGTAACGACAGCGACAGATATTTGAGGAACAAAACTCTCTGGACCGGTTACGGATGGAACTGGTTCAGTCGTACAAGTATTTGCCCCCAAACTAGGATCAATATTACTGTCCCTCTGTGGCGGTTGAACTTCTTCTATGGAGGCAGGGTTTCCGGAAATGTTTGGAGTAACCAGAATCTCAGATGTTGTTGGAACACTTGTTCTAACTTTTAAAGGAGATTTTGAACTGGTTCGACGAGTTCGCTTTGCCCGGATTGTTTTCGATTCCGGAGACAAAGACGGTTGACTCGCAAGCCTCCGAGAACGACGGATATTCAATTGACTTTCTTCCACGATTGCGGATTACTCGATCAACTAAAATAAAAAGGGGAAAATTTATGTTTCCGATTTGAATGAATTTTATTAGACGCTTTTAAACATAACTTTGCTTTTTCATGTTTTAAGAGTCGAGAAAAAGCTAAAGATGACTCTAGTCTCCTTCGATGTATTAACGAGCCCGAAGTGACAAATGCTTGGTTGGACCTTTTCAGTTATAGAGTTTGAAAAGGGCCAAAAGAAACTGCTCTGGAGATCTAGGCAGAGGGTGTGCCAAACCTTTCGCGAAACCACAGAATACGTTTTACGGTACGGGTGGTCGATCTTCGTGAATGCTGTGTTCACTGCATCGCGATCAGTAGGGCGGCCGACACGGCTTCCTATGGATAAAGGATAATTGCCTATAGGGGTCTCCCAATATATACGCGACGGTACGTGGGAGCACAAGTCCGTATTAGTGCCACCGACTCTCAGGAGGAATCACCCACCTTCGTAGAGATCGACAGTCACTATGTTTAACGACGCCGGAACACGTCTCTACCTAGACCTCTAGATGTTTGCGTTATGTTACAATGCGTTGTTAGGTTCATTCAGTATATTTTAAGTTGATCTTTTTAAAGTTTGCCTTTCAAGGTTCACCACGAGATGTATATGACAAATTCCTAAATGCAGCCTAAGATGAGAAGCAAGCTTTTTCAAATCTTTTTGACTGATGAAAATCTTAACTACTGAGGGAGAAGAAAGGCAAATTCTTTTCACACAGCTCATACAGCACAAACTAATGCACTTTCTCCTAAATCATCATGCAAACTTTTTTCAATTGCAAAATGCACAATGCATGTATTTTCTTTTCCCTTTCTTAATGTTGATGGGTTACAAAAAGAAAGTTGTTATATAACTTTGATTTCGATTTAAAGTGAAAACAAACAAGCTTGTCCAAAATCAAAAGACACCTTAAGATTCACTTGCTTAATCACTGGAAATGCATGAAATCAAACCATAATGACGAAAGTAAAATGACTAATCAGCTATGGACAGCAAACAAGCTAACTCTTTAGACCAGCAAAATGCCTAACACAGGTTCAGATCTAAGAGGCCAAAAGCAAGACTAGTTTACTCTTCGTTATGGGAAATTGTAAATGATTAAGAAATACAAATGAACAAGTACAATTTTGTCATATAACAGAGGCAGAATGATGGCAAGTAATGTTGGTTTCAGAACAGGTGCAAGACTGGTAACTGGCAGCCAAATCTATAGTGAAAACAGGCAAGAGAAAAGGAGGAAACCCCAACAGCACTAGGCAAAATTGGGCCAACGCAGGTGCTGCACAGCCAGTCTGGCTCTCAGCGCAGGTAGCCCCTTCGGGACCTGCGTTGCAAAGCAGGTAGCCTGTGTACTACCTGCTTTGGAAAACGAAAGTTGCGTTTTCACAGTTTCCGGGTCATAATTTTCTCAAAAATGCACAGTTTTTGCTCAAATCAGAAGCAATCAGTCAAGCACACTCAAAGGGATGATTAGGAAGGTGAAAAGCTATCACTAAGAGCTTACAAGGATCCTTGTAGATCAGCTCTTCAAATCATGAACTTGCTCAGAAATGAGCTAGAGTAGCTGCCCTCTACTTCGCTTTTGATATAGTCAAAAGTTTTTCGATTTGGTACTCTTTTGTTCAGGAAATGAATAGCAAAATACTACAAACACAATCAAACGGATACGATCCCCAGTGGAGTCGCCAGTTTGTTGTAGGGAAAAGTATCCGACTCGGATGACCCTATCCCACTCTAAGGGTGATAGTACCTCAGCAACAACTGTAAAGCAAACTACTTAAGGTTTACTTCTTTATGAAAGCAAAAGAGAGTGGAGAAATGCACTAACCGTTGCCTTGCGCTTAATGTCGAATCCAAACTCTTTTCTTTGGCCGCTTGCTCCTAGCTCCTTGCTCTTTTGCTGGCCCAGCTACAATGAGATCCTGCAAAATAACAAAGAAGGAAACTACAAGAAGCATGCAATCATAACTGGTTCAAGGATTAGTGTAAACCAAACATGCAATTATCACAATATATTATTGAAACAAGAGCACATAGAAGAACCTCAATAGCTTTTATTAATGAAGAAGTAAAGGTTCTGAGAGTATTACAACCATTGAAGGCTCCAATCCAGCAACACCTCCCAGCAGAAAGAATTTCTCCTCTTCACCTCTCTCAAACAATCACCCAATAGCTCTATAGTGAAACCAACAACATATCATTACTTTGCACAAAATTCCAGCCTCCTGAGCTCATAGGAGAGAGCTCAATATATAGATGAATTGAGAAAGGATGAGTCAGCTTGCAACTGATGTGTAGCTGCCTTGTGTCCTCTCTCTCTTCAGTTAATCTTTAGTTGATCTTCAGTTCTTGAGTCCACTTGGAGAACCTTGCTTCCACTTGGAGAAACAGAGCCTCTGACTCATCACAAGGCGAAATCCCTGATCCAAGTGTCATTTTTGGAAGATTCCAGAGCAATGACTCAGTGTGCCACATGTCCAAACTCGCTCAACGCAGGTGGCCTTACCTGCTTTGCAACGCAGGTACACCATGGAGGAGTTGTGTTTCAGCGCAGAAGCCTAGTGGAGCACCTGCTTTGATTTCAGGATTGCTTGTTTTTGAGTGTTTTCAGGTGGAGAACTGATCTGAGAGCTGTTGGTTTGCTGACCTTGTTCTTCTATGGGTAAGAACATCATGTTTAGGGAACTTTGGATCCCTTGGATTATTGACAATTCATGCCCGTTGCTGTAAGGCACAAAATTGTCTATAACAGGCACTCCACCTGCTATAGGGTGGGGTGATCGCGGAGATGAGGGCCCATGAACAATGTGATTTGTAGGTAATTAGAGAGAAGATCTTTAACAATGCTCATATAGTCGTACAATGAGATTCTGCCATCGCCACTGCAAACGACGTGGCTGATAAGAACAAGCACATAGTCCAAGTCGTGGAGGAAGCATGCCGAATGGTCCCAGAGTTGGTCATTCCTGCGGATGAGCCGGTAGATGTGCACGTTCACAAACTCGCTACGGGGGTGCACGATTTCCACACAAAATTGGAAAAGGTTCAGTTGGAGTTGAACCTCCAAATTGCAGAATTGAAGTTGAGGGCCCAGCCTTCGACTCCACCGAAAGTCAAGGAGCAGCGCGCGACTGCTATAACAGATGTAATAATGGTAGTAGAACGTGCAGTGGCAGACTGCACAATGCTTTTTGAACAATTGTTCGAAGCACTAACCAGCCTACAAGAAGACCCTACTGTGCAGAGGCTGGAAACAAAGGCACGAGAGCTACAACAATGCTACGATGAGGTAAAAGGGACAATGCGTACTGTTGCCCTCACACAGAGACTCACAAAGCTGCAGGAGGCCAAGGCATTGGAGGAGCAAGTAGACGTAGCTCAACACAAAGAGACAGTGCTGAAGGCACCTTTGAAGCCTTGGTTGGACGAGGCCTACTTGATCACAGCCTCCATTGAAGGCAAGTTGGCTAGTCTGCAGGTGACTCAGTAGAAGCTTCAGGTTGACATTGCAGGGCAAGCAATAGAGTAGCTGGTCGAGGAAATAAATCAGGCAGCTGTGCAGTGCACAACTGAGGTAGCAGTCATACAGGTCGAGCTGGGGGGTCTTTGCACCAAGATATCCACACTTGCAGAGTGACTCGAGGGTGAGTCACCATGTTTTTGTTGGGGGCCTGTTGGGAACGGGTTTCGCCAAGAGCCAGTTTTGGGGATAAAAGCCCATGTTTGGGGCAGAAGGCCCAAATTTTGTAACAAAGATGTAAAGTCTCCACATTTTGTGGTTGCGAAGCGTGGAGAGGTCAAAGGGTTGTCTGCCCTTGTTTTGTAAAGTATCATGTTAGCTGTAAAGATCTACTTGTATAAAAATGGAGTCTTAGAAGAGTCTAAGAGAAGAGTAGTAACAAGAAGAAGGATTTTGGGTAAGACGTTTGAGTGTTCTTGAGTCTTAGCATAGGTAGAGGCTCTACAGCTGAGTGCACAGAGGACTAGGGTGGAAGTCCTCAACTGAGTGCGGGGACCCCTGTAGTTGTGTGCGTAGGGTGGATAGAGTCTGTACTAGACTTGAGATATCAATAAAGAGAATTATTCTGCAATCATTGTGTATTTTGTCTCTATTTAATGCATCTGATTATATTATGTTATGATCTGGGTTTACATTATAATGCTTATTTGATGCGTGAATGTATTTGATTAAATCTATTAATTGAACATAAGCAAGAGTAAAGGTTTACGCAAATGTAACTGGAAATGCATGGTATATTAGGTAACACTTAAGATAACTTGGGAACTTATATAGTAGCACAGTCACAAAGGCACGTAAGTGCTGGAACTTAGGTTAGGATTCCGCAAAGATCAGTCGAGTAACTTTGCGGAGGTACTGAAGGACGAAAGAGAAGGAACATCGATAAGCCCTAAAGGCTTGTTGATCAGCACAAAGGTAGGATCAGGAAGTATAGACCGACATCATGACCATCTCAGGGTGCAGAAACTTGGTTCATCCACCCCCCCATACTGCTTTCGGTGAGACTTCGGTCCACGCTCCACAGGCTGATGCCGAAAGGGCTAGTAGTGTAGGGATTTTCTTGGCTGACTAACGTTGAAACTGGGTTAGGGCCCATCAAGCCAACAAGAACCCAGGGAAAAATACCTGTGCTCTATTCGCAATCAAGTTCTTAAAGATTTCCCATCCTCTAGTGTCCTACTATGTCAATCAAGTTGTCAAGGATCTGATCGAGGTGCCCAAATGTGTTAAGAATCCATTCCTAGAGGGTCATGGTTGTCTGACATGTATTCACTAGGTGTTTAATCGTCTCTTCTTATTGTTGCTAGAGCAAAGAATGCGAGGGTAATGTATATCTCTTTTTCAACATAAGACCCCAGGTGAGGAGCTACTTGCAGCAAAGCAACCAAAGGAAGTGGGCCACTTTGGGTTAGACTTTGAGTGACCATATTTTCCTCCACACTGCCTCATTTGTGATATTGTTAAGATCCACTACGATCAAGTCGGATTCTTTTACGATGAACTTTCCCATCGATTTTTAACCCCATCAAAGTTTTCCCTGAAGTTGTGATATTTGAACCCTCCTTTCCTTAAGCATATTGTTAAAGGTTTTCCAATCCCGGATCCTTTCCACACCCTACCAATCCTCCTTTGTTTTCCACTGTCTCCATTCCTCACTAGTGTTGTTGGGAAAAGTATCTATTCAGAATGCCCCTATCCCACTCTAAGGTGTGATAGTGCCTTAGCAACAAACAAGGAAACTTACTTGAGTATTCTTCTTTATGAAATGTAAATGAGGAGGAAGGATGTAACTAACCTGTGTCTTTCGCTAGTTTGTTGATCCACTCACTCCTCTCTTCAATAGCTCCCAGCTCCCTGCTCCCTCACCGGCCCAACTTCACCGAATGCCTGCAAGATCACAAGAGAGAGAAACTACACGAAGATACAGATATACATTCATAAAAAGCTCAAGATTAGATTAAGCTAAACATGCAAATATAACAAAACATCATTGATACACAGCATGTAGGAGAAACTCAAATAGTTTATTGATATAATAAGAAAGTCCAAGAGGAGATACAACCAAGTGAGTTCCGATCCAGCATCTACCTCCCAGCAAAGGAATCCCTTCCTCTCCTCCAACAAAGCATAAATCACCCAATGTACTAAACTCAATCTCAAACCAACAACAATTCTCTGCAAAGTACAAAATTCCAGCCTCTGGATCTCTGGGATGAGGGATCCATATATAGATGTAAGCAGAGAGGATGAGTCAACTTATGTTTTGACTTGTGGCTTCTCTCTGTCAGTTCTTGCTTCCACTTGGAGACTGAGAGCCTCTTACTCATCACTTGGTCGGATTCAGTGAGGCAAGTGTCATTGGAGAAGATTCTGGAAGCTTCCATGGTCTTTCCACCTCGTTGAATGACTCTGCCACTTGTCATTTCCCGCTCAACGCACCTGGGTAGTGCATTCAAGTGTGTTGCAACGCACCTAGCTAGTGTATTTGGGTGCTTTGCAACGCAGGCAGCTAGTGGAGCACTTGAATTGATCCTGAATTGACTGTTTCTGAGTGGTTTTTGGTGGAGAACTTCTGGGAGAAGCTGTCATTGGTTGACTTTGTTCCTTTAGGAGCTGTAACAACATCTTTAGGGACTTTGGATCCCTTGCATTATGGACATTTCATGCTTATAGCTGTAAGGCACAAAAATGACTATAACAGTTGCCCCCTAAAGTATGAGGCCGTTTATCGGGTGAAATGCTTTATTAGGAGGATCCGAAGTTCATTCAATGCTGGGAGGAGACCTGTAATAAGATACAATACAATACATTATTTTTCATACTGTTTTCATGATCTAGCTGAGGCGGGCATTCCCATGCTCAGCTTTATAAATTCATTTTTATGTACATAGGACAGACAATCGTCTGATGGTAGACTGATGATTCTGATGAAATCATCATCCTTTTGGTAGGATGATTATCTGTTCTGCAGTGCTGTACATGTCAATGTCTTTATTTTTCCTGAATATATATCGCAGCCCGGATGGATGAAACTAGATCTGGGGTCTTCAATCTCGTCCGATCTTCACTCTAAGTACAAGTCGATCCATGTGAGAAATGTTTTGAAGTCGAACATGGAAAGACATCGCTTGATTACCAGTCAATGATGTAAACTGTTAACAAGCACGAGAGGAATCACCGATAATGATAATGACCCTCAAGGTACTGCAGTACAATTCACGTGGTGTGAATAAAGGACTTGGCGTCGAACACCACGCAAAATCTTTCGGTCGAAGGTCATTGATGTATACCTGTCACCGGAAGTGAGAAACTTGCCATTGAGGCATGCAAGCTTCAAAGTACTGAAGGGGGTGTTCCTAGATCAAATTCTTGGATAATGAGCTGATGTCGACAAGAAGCGATCCATCAGAGGAGGGCCTTGATGTATCCCACATCAATGACACGGAACGGAGCAAATGATTTTGATGGAGGTGAAAACGATCTGGTGATATATGGTTCAGGGTGGCGGTCATGAAAGAATGAAGTATAATGTATGGTAGTGGATGGGACACGGTTGACTTCTCTGGATGACTTCTCTTGAACATATCGGCGACACTTGTGTGATGGATCGGTAGCATTTACCCCAAAGGTGGATGGTATGACGAGACCATGGTGATGTGACCGGTGAATGAAACAACCCAACCCGACTTAGGCACAGAGTGGAAGTGTCATGTTCAAGAGCGACTTGCTACCAATAAAGGTTCTTTGAGTTTCTTCCCAATTTTTCCCCAGTCATTGCTGACCAGTACCTCTTTATTTTTGTCAAGCTTGAGGAGGATAACATATGCTTGTTATATAATTTGCCCTTCGGGCAAACCCATCGCTATGTTTTAACGAGCCTAGCGATAGTGAAACTCGTTCTCGTCTAAAGACAAGTTTGTCGCTATTAATCTTTTTAACGAGTCTAAAGACAAAGATAACTCGGTCCTTTTCATTTTTAGAGAGTCTGAAAAGGTACGTAAAGTTAACTCTGGAGTTCCTTTTTCGTCATCTAATCCCTTAAGTTCGAAAAAGTATAAAACAATACATAAGGGATGAATTTTCGATAGTTTTAACGAGCCGAACAAAACAAGCGCTTGATCTTTTTGTGCAATAATCCCTCAGGTCCAAAAAGATTAAAATCTAGAGGAGGGATAGCTCTTCCTGTCGCTTTAACGAGTTGGAAGGCCAAAACTCGGCAATCTTTTCATATTTTACGAGTCAAATGAAAAGAGATTAAAGAAGACTTGTCTTTTGAGGAACGAGTGATAAAATGGGTAGCATCTGATTCCAGGTAAGGGTTGGAATTTTCCAAGCACGACAGTGTCACAAGGATGGCTAGTGAAATCACTCTTCGCAGCTGTTCCTCAAAATGGGTAAACAATCATATGGAGGTGAATGATCGACCAATGGAAAAGTGGAGGTGACGGTGCAAACACGACCAAGGCTTTAATGGCTGATAATGTTACATTCACGGTGGTTATTTACCGGGGGATAGTTCATTTTTTAACGAGCTTAAACGCGGGTTGAAACACTTGCTCGATCTTATGTTTATTTTTTAACGAGCACGAACTATGCGCTAAAACTGCTCGATGCGGGTTTATTTTTTAACGAGCTTGAACCCTGCAGTAACACTGCTCGTGATAAGTTTGTATGCACCCAACATAATAACGCAAATCGAGGTGCATGCCCCCCAAGCTTCATTGCATTCAACTTGGTGGTTGGAATGAAGGTTTACCTTTGAGATTTGGAAAGGGGATTGTTTCATTTTTTAATGAGGTTGACACAGTAAAAGAACTATCCTCATGACTCCTTGTTTCATTTTTTAACGAGGTTGACACGAGATAAGAACCGTCCTCGGCATCCACCGTATTTACAGTATTTGATAGAAAATCAAAAACTGAAGGATGATAAAGGTCATTTTGAGTATCTTCTCCACAATCCGGAAGAAGAGAACGATGGTGGGAATCATTCCATGGTGCTCCTTCAATTTCCATAGATTGGACAATTCCTTCGTCGGTGACACGCACTCGCGACCAAGGATCTAAAGGAGTACCATATTCTCTAGACCCATCTATCCAAACGCTTGACTAGCGTTGATTTGGGGTTGCCCCCCAGGCCAAGAAAATTGATTGCTACAATATTTCTAAAATGGCGATGATCCATGCTAACAAAATGTTCAGGAATCTTGGGAATCCATTAGATATAGAAGATTTCATATTGTAGGTTTCCACTGTGGCCAGTTCCGCCAGATTACTCAGAGGCGGTAGGGCAAAAGTACCCATTAAGGCAGGGTCTTTTAGGAGACCTACTCCGATATTTTTAAGCGAATGATTGCTTCCATGGATCATGGGAATGCTTCCTGTAACTTGTGAGCCATTGGGGAGGAAGTTTTGTTGGTCGACGATTGTAATCCCCCCCTGAAAGGGAAATGCAATCTTTCTAAAATAGGTCGACACAACAGCTTCAATGGCATATATCCATGGTCTTCCTAGTAGGATGTTGTAATCAAGATTTCCATCGATGACTTCAACATCTATTTCTACTGTTTTTCCCTCTAGTTTAACCTTCAAGTTATTTAGGATACCATATGGGGTATATGACCTTTCGTCGAATGCTTTTAATGTCATCGAAGATCGCGACAAGGTTGGAGATCCTAAAGTTTTCCAGCAACTCATCGACATAATACATGTAGATGCCCCCTCATCAATAATTGTTCGATGAATAGTTTTGTTGAGGGCTTTCACTTGAATAAGGAAAGCTAGTTGGGCTGGTAACTGAGGATCGTATCCTTTGTGGTCGAAGGATACAAGATTGGAATCCTTAGGATCAACCCCACCAATGGCTGATAACAAAGCCTGCCTTTGGGATGGGCAATTTTGTAGCACCTCAAGAGTCGACATAGCGGATGGCGATTGGGCCAAATATTCCACTATGTTATAATGCTGCGCCGCTCTAGCGCAGGGATTAAATGTCGACTTGTGTACTACTCCCTTTGGCGGTTTTATTGTTAATTCAGGAATGATGGATGGTACAACTTCTGTCGAAGTTGTTGTCGAACTACTTGGTTGATCTTTATCCTTGTTGTTCGACAGCTGCGGATTCCCGTAATCTTTGTTCCTTGTCGAAATCAAAGCATCATTTTGTTGCTTCGAAATTGACAACATTAGCACTTGAGATGGGGAAGCATTTCCACTATCAACCAGATTTGTTCCTGGATTTGGAAATGGATAAGTCAACACGACTGAGGTTTTCGAACTCTTAAAGAATATTTTAAGCTCAGCTCTGTACGGACATTCTGCTGTTCGATGATCCTCATCACATATTTGACATGGATATTTCAGTTTCCTATTTCCAGGAGGGTTTGAAGAAGGTTTTTCAGGAGATGACCCATCCTGTTTCTTCTTCTTCCCTTTGCCTTGTTTCTTCTTACTTCCTGGTTGTTTGGTTTCTTTTCCCTTATCTGCTGATACGACATTTAATTCTGAAGCAAGAATTTCGTCTTTTGCATTTTGATCTGAAATCTTACGGGCTTTCTTGGATGTAGCCTTTGTCGATTTCGCGTTTGTAGTGCCAATCACGCCATCGCCGGCGTGAGAGTCATGTTTGATTTAGGAGGAGGAGGAATTGAGAATTCCGGTCTAGGGGCGTCAGGTATTTTGTCGTAGAGCGTGCCAGACTGAGTATAGACCAAGTCCAGATATTGCGCACGAGCAATGACTTGCTCTTCCGTTACGACTCCCCCCTTTGCCACATCTTCCGTTATGGCAGGAAGTAACGACTTGATAAACCATTCAGCTAATAGCTGATCGGGAACGTACTTTTTTACCATCCGACGACGACGTCACCACTCATGTATATGATCAGATATGTGAGTGGCCGTTGTCTACTTGAAGTTGGTTAGGATTTCCGTTCCCATTTCATACCTTATCGGTAATTGAAAATGGGTTAAGAAAGTCGTGGCTAAGGTACTGAAGTTGTCGAACGAAGCTCTAGGCAATTCAATATACCATTTTGCCACAGGACCCGTTAACGTCCTCTGAAAAAGGCGAAGCCTTATTGAATCATCGTTTAGGGTGTTTGATGAACACCATAGATGAAATGTCATCACGTGATTCGATGGATCCTCACCTGGATTTCCATTAAATTTAGGAATATCTGATGGAAGTTTGTGTGGAATCGCTGGCCACCAAGGGGCGTAAGCAATTGGATTGTTTGTTAACCGGTGTAAATCAGGTAACTCTAAGGTTGCCACGAATGGTAACTGTTGATTCAGGTTAGGTGAAGCATACACAGGATATGATGGAATTGCCTGAGCATTTGGCCTTTGCATACCAGCATAATGTAGTTGATGTTGGTACGACTGATACGGTTGGTGGACATGACCATTGTAAAGTGGTTGATTTTGACCGTTTTGAATGTACGGTTGTCCACTATTCACAAAGATCTGCTGCTCAGAACCTTGGTATACTTGTTGGAATTGTGGTTGTTGGTATTGCACCAGCCACGGTTGTGAAGCCATGTTCTGTTGTGCTATATTAACCGTTGGGCCAAGGTGTGGGGTAATTGTACCCGTTTGGACCTGTGTCGTCCCACCAGTTGGCGATTGTGGTTGAGTCACAGGGTCAAGGGGCTGTTGCATTACAACTTGAGAAATCTGAGGTTGACATACAACAGGCAGCGTTTGAACTTGTGACACTGTCACAATAGCTGGTGTAGTCGGGATGTTCGACATAGGTACACATTGTTGCATAGAATACACAACTCTTGGTTGTTGGGGTAGTATAGGTACCCAACCACTTGATGTAACTCCAGTATAACCTGAATACTGTTGTGAACTCCCGTATGGATATCCCCCCGAAGGGGGTAATGAAAGGGTATACTGCCCCCCATACGGTGGTAATCCGAAACTCAAGGGGATTGTCTGCCCTTGGGGACTGGATTGCCCAAATTGACCTCCAAATGGATCAATTTGGTGAGTCTCAACATAAGAGTTGCCGGATATTATTCTGGAGAAACAAACCGGAATGGACCATACTGTCGAAATAGTCCCTAGATGGACTCCTTCTAGCGGTTGTGAGCTAGTCGGGACAGATGGTATGCCGACAAACATTGTCGGAGTGACGGAAGGTAGTTTTGCTGTCGCTGTGTTAGTCGACACAGTCCTAGATGTTGACGGTTGTTCAGACATTTTGAGTCTATCCAAAAGATTACCTAGCGATTCTACAGGAACTTCCACTGGTGGTAGACTAACTTCTGATGTCGAAGGAAATAGAATGACCCCGACTCCAAAATGTGTTGGAGTACTTGCTTGCGGATCTTCTACAATTTCCTCTATCGCAATGAAACCAGGTGGAAGGGGAAGACCGTCAGGTCCGTAAAATATTTCTGGTGCCGAAGAAGGGGTTGAATCGACAGCAACAGATGTTTGAGGATCAAGACTCTCCGAACCGGTTACAGATGGAACTGGTTCAGTAACACAAGTGTTTGCTCTCAGACTAGGATCAGTGTCACTGTCCCTCTGTGGCTGTTGAACTTCTTCTGTAGAGGCAGGGTTTCCAGAAATGTTTGGAGTAACCGGAATCTCGGATGTTGTTGGAACACTTGTTCTAACTTTAATAGGAGATTTCGAACCGGTTAACCGAGTTCGCTTTGTCCGTACTGTTTTCGATTCCGGAGACAAAGACGGTTAACTTGTAAGCCTCCACGAACGACGGGGTTTCAATTGACTTTCTTCCACGATTGCGGATTACTCGATCAACTAAAATACAAAAGGGGAAATATGTTTCCGAATTAAATGAATTTTAGACGCTTTGGACACAACTTGCTTTTTCAATTTTAAAGAGTCGAGAAAAAGCAAAAGATGACTCTAGTCTCCTTCGATGTTTTAACGAGCCCGAAGTGACAAATGCTCGGATGGACTTTTTCCGTTATAGAGTCTGAAAAAGGCCAAAAGGAACTGCTCTGGAGATCTAGGTAGAGGGTGTGCCAAACCAATCACAAAACTGCAAAATACTTTTTAAGGTACAGGCGGTCAATCTTCCCGAATGTTGTGTTCAGTGCATTGCGATCAGTAGGGCGGCTGACACGGATTCCTATGGATAAAGGTTTTATGCCTATATGGGTCTCCCAATATATACTCGACAGTACGTGGGAGTACAATCCGTACTGGCGCTTATCGTCTCTCAGGAGGAATCACCCAACCATCAGCGAGATCGACAGTCACCAGGTTTTACGACGCCGGAACACGTCTCTAGCCTAGACCTCTATGTTGTGCGTTAAGTTCCAATGCGTTGTTAAGTTCATTCAATTTATTTTAGGTTGATCTTTCTTAGAAGTTTGCCTTTTTGGATCACCACGAGATGTATATACAATTCCTAAATGCAGTCTAAAGATGATAAGAAAGAATTTATCTCTTTTCAACAATGAAAATCCTAGCTACAAGGGGAAAAGAAAGACACAATCTTTTCTCAAAGAGCATAGAGCACACTGTAAATGCACTTTTCCTAAATCAACATACAAACTGTCAATATGCAAATGCACAAATGCATGTATTTGTTTTCACTTTCTTAATATTGATGCCTAAAAAGAAAGTTGTTGTACAAAATTTGAATTAAATTTCAAGTGAAAACACAAACAAGTTTCTTTTTGAAACCAAAAAGACGATTACGACACTTTATGATTTTGAAGTAAACACGTGTTTCGACACTAGATATTCACAAATTCAAACCAAAAGACAAAAGTAAAAGCGCAATCAACTGTCAACAACAAACAAACTTACTCCTAAGATCAAAACGACACTTACGACAGGTCTAGATCTAAGGGCGACAGTATGACTAGTTTACTTTTGTAATGGGAAACTGCAAATGATGTAACAAATACACAAAAACAAATACAATTTCTTTATACAACTGAGGCGGAATTAAGGCAGAGAAAAGGGGTTTTCAGATAGGTACACACACTGATAACAGGCTGCAAAAAACAGAGATGAAACTGAACACAAGGATGCAAAGAACCACAGCTGCACAGGGCAAAGGCTGATCAGCGCACCTGCAACACAGAGAAACTGAATTGCAGCGCAGGTAGCCCTCTCGGGACCTGCGTTGAAATGCAGAGTCTCTTCACAGAGCCTGCGCTGAAGCAGAAACGAGAGTTGTCTCTGGGTTTTGGGTCACGGTTTGCAGTTTGATCTGAGGTTTTTGGCCGGATAAAAGCTATCAATAAGGTACAATTAGGAGGATGATTTAAAGGAGGACTAAGAGCTATCACAAAGGGCAGTAGAGCATTTGTGGATCAGTTTGTTCAGATCATAAACAGGCCCAGTGAGTGGACTAGAGTGGCAGATCTCTACTTTGCATTTGTAAATGGAAAATGCAGTTCGATTCAGCACTCCTAAGTTTATGAGAAGAACAACAATAGAAACACAAATAAGCTAACTAGATACGATCCCCAGCGGAGTCGCCAATTTGTTGTTGGGAAAAGTATCTATTCAGAACGCCCCTATCCCACTCTAAGGTGTGATAGTGCCTTAGCAACAAACAAGGAAACTTACTTGAGTATTCTTATTTATGAAATGTAAATGAGGAGGAAGGATGTAACTAACCTGTGTCTTTCACTAGTTTGTTGATCCACTCACTCCTCTCTTCAATAGCTCCCAGCTCCCTGCTCCCTCACCGGCCCAGCTTCACCGAATGCCTGCAAGATCACAAGAGAGAGAAACTACACGAAGATACAGATATACATTCATAAAAAGCTCAAGATCAGATTAAGCTAAACATGCAAATATAACAAAACATCATTGATACACAGCATGTAGGAGAAACTCAAATAGTTTATTGATATAATAAGAAAGTCCAAGAGGAGATACAACCAAGTGAGTTCCGATCCAGCATCTACCTCCCAGCAAAGGAATCCCTTCCTCTCCTCCAACAAAGCATAAATCACCCAATGTACTAAACTCAATCTCAAACCAATAGCAATTCTATGCAAAGTACAAAATTCCAGCCTCTGGATCTCTGGGATGAGGGATCCATAATAGATGTAAGCATAGAGGATGAGTCAGCTTATGTTTTGACTTGTGGCTTCTCTCTGTCAGTTCTTGCTTCCACTTGGAGACTGAGAGCCTCTTACTCATCACTTGGTCGAATTCAGTGAGGCAAGTGTCATTGGAGAAGATTCTGGAAGCTTTCATGGTCTTTCCACCTCGTTGAATGACTCTACCACTTGTCATTTTCCACTCAACGCACCTGGGTAGTGCATTCAAGTGCGTTGCAACGCACCTAGCTAGTGTATTTGGGTGCTTTGCAACGCAGGCAGCTAGTGGAGCACTTGAATTGATCCTGAATTGACTGTTTCTGAGTGGTTTTTGGTGGAGAACTTCTGGGAGAAACTATCATTGGTTGACCTTGTTCCTTTAGGAGCTGTAACAACATCTTTAGGGACTTTGGATCCCTTGGATTATGGACATTTCATGCTTATAGTTGTAAGGCACAAAAATGTCTATAACAACTAGTGATTGTGTTTTTCTAGTATTCTTAAACTTTTCTCAAATTATGAGACTAAATGAGGTCGTGGAAGAGGGCTAAATCTGGTTTACATGAAAATTTGGGAAGTTGTTGCCATGAGTCAGTCCAAAGCATTGTAGTTCTTTCATCCTGTATTTCCAAAAAGTGGTGATATTTAACCAAAGGGATGTTCCTAAGGGCCAAATTCCATATTGGCAAACCTAATGGGAGGTCCATTGCTTGAAGAATCCCCTCTTGATTTCGTCCTCTTCCGTATTTGCTTCTAGAGTTCAGTCCTGCCTTGGAGCCATCGCCACCACAATTCCCCCCCCACGATCTTATTGAGTATTTCTAGGTCTCTAAGCCCCATACCACCTGTTGTACCTTAAGAAACCAATTTCCTGGCTGTGGAGGAATTGTGCTTAAGACATTAACGATTATTGTTTGTTGTCACTTATTTGTCACTTTATTGTTTGTTGTATTCTTAAATGAAGGACCTGAAAAACTTGGTCTTTAACCCTTAATACATATGTGACCAGAAAATATCAGAATGCATTTTGTTGCTAGATATAAATGATGAATGAAGAAAGCTTGAAGGAGAAGTTAAAGATAAGATGTTGCTTAACACAAAACCTATTATCCGTCACTTAGAAGAATTATGAAAATGAGAATTGAATCATAGACAATATGCTGCTTGACACAGAAACTATTATCTATAACTTAGAAAGGAAGATGAAAACTTCAAGTATAGGAGCGCTCTTTTAAGGGATTTTAACTTTATCTACATAACCAAATAAAGACCTGCTTCTTCATTACTATACTTGAAAGAAGAAAACATAAGATGAAAGATGATAGAGAAGTTACAAAATTATACCCAACAATTCATGGAAACTTCTAATTCTTTCATTAATCAATAGCTATATCAAGAATACAGTGGCTTAGTCTTCAAGTTCTCCAAAATTCCAACCACCAACCTCTTCTCTATAAATTTTACTCTTTTTATACATTGTGAAACAATTGCTGATCTCTGAAACTGTTAAACTACTAAAACTGTTTCTCTAACTATCTGAAGTAAGAATTATTACAAAATATTACATAGAGGGTAAAGACATCTCAAAGAACATAATATAACATAAAATCACTGAACATGACAATGACTATTGGCTCTGTTAATTTGTTGCCATGTTCCTCTATATGTGCCTTAATAATAATTAATCCGCTTTAATCATAATAAACCATGTTTGACTTGTGCATAACCTCGGCTTACGTATGTATCAGATGTGTTTTGATTGGCCAAAACACCAGAAAATACACCTAATTGCCTTCCTATTCAGATTCGGTTTTAACATTAATTTTTCCGTTTATACAGTGAAATCGAAGCAAAACACGCAAAGCAGAACTGAAAGGAATTAGCTCCATTTAATAAATCTATTGGATCCACCTATTCAGCGTTCCATTGACTTCCCATCGCGAATCGCAATTGGGGCTTTCCATTGTTATATCAACCCAATCCTTAATAAACTGCGACAAGACAGACGTGCCGGAGTTATAAAACATAGCATATAAGCTATCGGGTCCAAAACCCATCGCAATCGCAATCGGCCTAAATCACACACACACACACATATATTAACGTTATGCGATGATCGCGGACCCGTCGGGGCTTATAAAACATAATATATATATGCTTCGGGTCCAGCCTATTGCATATCACAATCGGCGGAACCAAACGCCTGTACATAATGTGCTATGCTATACAGCGGACTCGCTGGAAATATTGAAATGTAATATATAAAATATCGGATCCACCTATCACAAATCACAATCGGCGCTATCAGTGGAACCAATCATCCATAACATGTCGGACCCGCTAAACTTTATAAAACGCAATATATATATATATATATATATATTTCAGGTCCAGATCTTAAACACTTAAACACTTGTTTCTTTTGCAAATCCGATATATTACTTTGTTTCTTTCTTGTTTCAATATGTATCTATTACACACACACACACATATATATATACATACATACATATCTATATGTATATATATATATATATATATATATATATATATATATCGGGTCTAGCTCCATATAACCATTTATATAGCGATTTGATTTGTTCGTATATCAACCTTGGCTACACCAGGGCCAATTCTTTTACAATTCTTTCTTTTGCGATTTCAATGTATAATAAACAAAATACTTCATTTCCCTTAGACTCTGTGGATGTAAAGAAATTAAGATAGCTTCATTAAGGTTGAACCCTTGCAATGATTTTTAGACCACACATTGTGATAAAAGTGATAAATAAGCTTAAACACAATATAAGCTACAACATCTGGCTCCAACTGGGGATAGTGCTTTTGCCACAAAAGCACTAAGAACCGTAGATTAGTGCCTTATCCATTGGGCATGGAGTCATATATTGCTTCGCCAAGCTTAACTGTGTGAAAATTTGTACAATGAACCCACACCAATATCTGCAGTGATAAGATGCTTGCGCTTTGATAGCAAAATATTGAGAATCGTAGATCGGAACCCTTGGTTGGGCACAGAGTCCAAAACTGTGAAAACCCTGGAATTTTACAAACTAGAACTTGACAATCTTGAAGTCTGAAACCTCTGCAAACCAGTTTCCAACTGGGAAAGTCACCTTTATTCATCAACTAATGATTAAACTGAAGAACTGCAACTGGAAACCAAATGCTCAACACTTGAGCTTATTTATGTACAAGTTCCTACATATGTACATGATTGATCTCCATCAAGTGAAGTCAATCTTCCAATGGTACCAGGTTAGCATTTGGGTGCCTAATCTATAACCATTCTGCCAGTGAATCTTGAAAATGCAATTCATTCTGAACAAAAAAACAAATTATGCATAAAAGCAGCTCACAACAAAAATTAGGAGTATATCCACAAAATGATATGTGTAGACTGCTGATAAATTCTTCCATGTAATCTACCACATGATCTTCAAAAGTATAAGAAAAAATATGTTCTTGATTAGCTCCAAAAAATAAATTCTCTATGTATGAAGGTTCCTGCTCGATTAAACCTTCTGTTGGGATAATATGTTCAACAGAACAATCAGCAACATCTTTAAGAAAATGATCTATGTCACTTTCATGTCTCCACTTTTCATCTTTAAGCTTTGTTTGAAAATAATTTGTAATTATAACCTCAGGAAAAAGAAATTTTTTCACATTACTATATGACATATGATCAACTTCAAACAAATTGCTTACCTCTGATCCATGGGCATCCTTATGTTCTTCAATGCAATGATATACAATCTCTTTATCGGCTTTCTTTTTACATAAGATAGCCTCTTTTGCTATGATAGATGGCTTAATATATTGTTGTCCAACATATCCCATTTGCTAGTTTCTTCTTGTATGTTCAACACCGAACTGATGAACTTGAAGAGCTTCGCCATGTTCCCCATTTAAACCATTTTCATTATAGATAGGAGGATCATCAAATTTAACAAAATAGGAAATCTGGGGATTTATTTGCAACTTAATTATTTCTTCCTCTTCTCGATTGCTGAGCAGAAATTCTTGATGCATGTTTGTATTTTCCTCCATCTAAATACTCTCTTGATTTCCTTTATTCACTTGTTTTGTAGGCTTAGATTCTTGTGGAGTCGCCTTCGGTGAGGAAGTTGAAACTTTTGCTCGCTTTTATTTTCTTCACTTCTTGATATTTTCCTCAATCTCAAATCATATTTCTTATGTAGTTCAGTCTATATAAAATTAGAGAATTGCTTCCAATATTCATCAATTTTATTTTCATCATGAATGGAATCTGTTTCATCATATTCATACTCTTCTCCTTCGATACCAATTTCATCTTCATCTATTGCATATAACGTAGGTCTCTGAGAATTCTTATTTTCTAACTCTAACTTGTTCAACCTATTTGACAAAGTTTTAATTACATTACACATACCCTCCATTGTTTGACGTTGAGAGGATTCCATCTTTGCCTTTTCCTTGTCTGGGATAGGCTGTGTGTCTGGTGCTTTTCCTGCAACCACCATATTTGCTTCTATCTCTAATGCGTTTGTTTGGGTCTGATTAATTTGGCTATAACCTCTCTGAATGCTTGATATATTATCAACAAAATCATTAGTTTCATCAACAAGATTATCTTGAGCCTTTAAAGTTTCTTTAGCATCATAATATTCACAACAACCTTCAAAAAGAAACTTGCGAGGATAATAAATTCTACAATAAGAATTGAATACTGAATGGAAATCTTTCAAATATGAAATGCTTGAACGAGGCAGAGACCTGAACCAAACCCTAGCTTCTAGGTCCAAAGAAAACAAAAACAACTTCACCTTCACATCTTCATGAATGACGCCCTGCTACTCCATGCATTTATGAAACTCTTAGAGGGCTGAGTTGGATATTCATATTCCTTTCTACTGAATTTTGGAAGATACTCATTCCAGACATAAAATGTAGGCATATCATAAGGATAGCTAGTGATCCCAGTAAAATCAAATGGATCAAATTTATGGACTAAGAATGCAGGGAGAGCCATTAAAACCCTGAAAAGAAAACTTCAAAGTACAGTGGAGTCACCAATCAATGCTGTAAGTGAAAATCACAGGTGTGAATGTATAACCAACTACTGAAAATTTTCATTCTCAAGAATCAACTTCAAACTTAATAAACCCAAGGAAAAGTGCTCCTATTTAATTGCTTTTATTCAAAATAGCCAAATATTCCCTCCTCAATAAACAACCAGAGGAAAATATTGAAAAACCTAGGGAAAAGTGTTCTTATCTTCTCTCCCCGACAACGACGCCGATTAATGTTGTACCTTAAGAAACAAATTTCCTGGTTGTGGAGAAATTGTGCTTAAGACATTAATGATTATTGTTTGTTGTCACTTATTTGTCACTTTATTATTTATTGTATTCTTAAATGAAGGACTTAGAAAACTTGGTCTTTAACCCTTAATACATATGTGACCAGAAAATCTCAAAATTCCATTTGTTGCTAGATATAAATGATGAATGAAGAAAGCTTGAAGGAGAAGTTAAAGATAATATGATGCTTAACACAGAACCTACTGTTCGTCACTTAGAAGAATTATGAAAATGAGAACTGAATCATAGACAATATGCTGCTTGACACAAAAACTATTATCTGCGACCCTTGGAGAAGTTAAAGATAATATAATACCTTACACAGAAACTATTATCTATAACTTAGAAAGGAAGATGAAAACTTCAAGTATAGGAGCGCTCTTTTAAGGAATTTTAACTTTACCTACATAACCAAATAAATACCTGCAACTTCACTACTATACTTGAAAGAATAAAACATAAGATGACACATGACAGAGAATTTACAAAATTATACCCAACAATTCATGGAAACTTTTGATTCTTTCATTAATCAACAACTATATCAGGAATACAGTGGCTCAGTCTCTAGGTTCTCCAAAATTCCAACCACCAACCCCTTCTCTGTAAATTTTACTCTTTTTATACATTGTGAAACAAGTGCTGATCTCTGAAACTGTCAAACTATTAAAACTGTTTCTCTAACTATATGAAGTAAGAATTATTACAAAATATTACACAGAGGGTAAAGACATCTCAAAGAACATAAAATAACAGAAAATTACTGAACATGACAATGACTGCTAGCTCTGTTAATCTGTTGCCGAGTTCCTCTATATATGCCTTAATAATAATTAATCCACTTTAATCATAATAAACTATGTTTGACTTGTGCATAACCTGGGCTTACGTATGTATCGAATGCATTTTGATTGGCCAAAACACCAGAAAATACACCCAATTGCCTTCCTCTTCAGATTCAGTTTTAACATTAATTTTTCCATTTACATAGTGAAATCGACGCAAAACACGCAAAGCAGAACTGAAAGAAATTAACTCCATTTAATAAATCTATCGGATCCGCCGGTTCAACGCTTTATTGACTTCCCATCACAAATCGCAATCGGCACTCTCAATTGGTGGTTGAACTCAAACCTTGCGATATTGCGGACCCGTCGGACTTATAAAGCACATCATATATAAACTATCGGGTCCGGCCATCGCATATCACAATCGGCGTAAATCATATATATATATATATATATATATATATATATATATGTTATGCGATGATCGCGGACTTGCTGGGGCTTATAAAACATAATATATATATGCTTCGGGTCCGGCTTATCGCATATCGCAATCAGCGGAACCAAACGCCTGTACATAATGCGCTATGTTATACAGCGGACTCGTCAGAAATATTAAAATGTAATATATAAAATATTGGATTCGCCTATCGCAAATCGCAATCAGCGCTAGCAGCGGAACCAATCATCCATAACATTGCGGACCCGCCGAACTTTATAAAATACAATTATGTTGCTTAACATAGAACCTACTATCCGTCACTTAGAAGAATTATGAAAATAAGAATTGAATCATAGACAATATGTTGCTTAACACAGAAACTACTATCTGTGACCCAAGGAGAAGTTAAAGATAATATGATGCCTTACACAGAAACTATTATCTATAACTTAGAAAGGAAGGTGAAAACTTCAAGTATAGGAGCGCTCTTTTAAGGAATTTTAACTTTATCTACATAAGCAAATAAAGACCTACAACTTCATTACTATACTTGAAAGAAGAAAACATAAGATGACACATGAGAGAGAAGGTTACAAAATTATACTCAACAATTCATGGAAACTTCTGATTCTTTCATTAATCAGCAGTTATATCAAGAATACAGTGGCCTAGTCTCCGGGTTCTCCAAAATTCCAACCACCAACCTTTTCTCTGTGAATTTTACTCTTTTTATACATTGTGAAATAGTTGCTGATCTCTGAAACTGTCAAACTACTAAAAGTGTTTCTCTAACTATCTGAAGTAATAATTATTACAAAATATTACATAGAGGGTAAAGACATCTCAAAGAACATAAAATAACAGAAAATAGCTGAACATGACAATGACTGCTGGCTCTGTTGATTTGCTGCTGAGTTCCTCTGTATATGCCTAATTAATCCGCTTTAATCATATTAGACTGTGTTTGACTTGTGCACAACTTGGGCTTACGTATGCATTGGATGCGGTTTGATTTCAGGTCCAAATCTTAAACACTTTAACACTTGTTTCTTTTGCGAATCCGATATATTACTTTGTTTCTTTCTTGTTTCAATATGCAGCTATCACACACACACACACATATATAGATATGTATATATGTATATATGTATATGTATATATATATATATATATATATATATATATATATATATATATATATATATATATATATATATTTATTTTATTTTATTTTTTATTTTATTTTATTTTATTTTTTACACTGTGGTTCACGAGCACCCTGGTCAGTGAGTGATCGCTACGTCCACGGAAAAATCTGGGCTAAATCGCCCCTCGACCTACTCCAAGACCTGACCCCAAGGGCTTTGGGTGGATTCGACCCTGTGACCTCCCAATGGCGAGGCACGTCTTTGACCAACTGAGCTAACCCTTGGGGCTATATATATATATATATATATATATATATATATATATATATATATATCGGGTCTAGCTCCATATAACCATTTATATAGCAATTTGATTTGTTCGTATATCAACCTTGGCTACACTGGGGCCGATTCTTTTACAATTCTTTCTTTTGCAATTTCAATGTATAATAAACAAAATACTTCATTTCCCTTAGACTCTGCAGATGTAAAGAAAATAAGAGAGCTTCATTAAGGTTGAACCCCTGCCATGATTTTTAGACCACACATTGTGATAAAAGTGATAAATAAGCTTAAACACAATATAAGCTACAACACCACCATTGAGTTTTGGCAAGCATATTTTATCCTATGAGACCAGTGCCCACTTGTGCTACAAGTTAGTGCCTTGCCATAATAATTTTCTAAAAATCGACAACAATTCTTGAAGAAGACACTTGGGTGCAAGCATCAGTGAAAGTTGGTATATTGGTATGGCTTGCAATACCTCTTTCAGAAGGGTGGCTCTGCCTGGAAGATTAAGTGATTTGAATTTCCATGATGGTAACCTTTGTGATAGCTTGTTGTAAACTTCCTAACATGCAGCCCTCAGTGGGTTGTCAATCAGTGGGACTCCTAGATATTTCGATGGAACATATCCAATTGAAAATCCCATAAGGTGGGCCAAGTACCTTTGAATCTGCACAAGGGTGTTGAAAAAAAATGCATGAATTTTCTTTGTTGAGGGACATACCTGTAGCGCATTCAAACTTCTCCAAAACATCTTGAAGGGCACGAGCTTCTTGGATGGAAGGCTCTCCAAAGAGTAGGTTTTCGTAGACTACAAATTATTGATGGGTCGCCGAGAGTTCTGTTTCTGAAATTTTTATACCTTTGATTTTTCCTCTGTGCTTTGCCTCTTAGAGCAAGCACCCTAGTACTTCTACTACTATAATAAAGAGGAATGTCAAGAGTGGATCTCCTTGACGTAGGCCCTTGCTAGAGCGAAAGGTTCTAGAAGGGGATCCATTGAGAAAGATGAAGAAGAAAGGGGTGGTTACCATCAATCTTACCCAAAGGCTCTAGTCTTGCGAGAAGCCAAAGGTAGACAACATCTGGAAGATAAAGTTCCAGTTTAATTGCTCATATGCTTTGGATAGATCCAATTTTAGAAGAATCCCCACTTTTCAACGAGCTTTCAAGGAGTGGAGTACTTCGTGAGTCGAGACTATACATCCAGGATCTAACGTCCTTCCACAAATCTTGTTTTCTCTGGGTTGATTATAGTGTTTAACAATGGTTTTAGTTTGTGCACTATAACCGATGAGATGATCTGGTATAACACATTGCATAATGCAATTAGTCAGTAGCCACTCGTCAGTCAGCTTCATGGGATTTGGGAATCAAGGCCAAGAATGTTGCATTAAGCCCATACCAGATCTACTATGTTATGCGGGTCTCCTCCACTAAAGCCACAATGTCTGCTCCCAAGAACAACCTGTAAGCTTCATAAAATTTTGTAGTATACCCATATGGTCTAGGAGCTTTATTATTCGACATTTCCTTTACTATGGATCTACTTTCTCAACAGAAACCAGTCTCATTAAGGATGCATTATGCTATGTGATAAGCCTTGGGATTATTGCAGTTATTTGATTGACACATTTTGTTTGTTCCTGGTTCCCTTCTATCATGATATTCCATAAATATGAGAGAACTTCATCCTTCATTCCTTTGTGGTCAAGTATCCTCTCGCCTGAGCTAGAACTTAATGAGAGGATGTGGTTGTGGTGTCTATGATTGAGCATGGATCTGTGAAAGAATCTATAGTTTATTTCCCCTTCTTTCAACCACTGGATGCAGGACTTTTGGCACGACAATATCTCTTCTTGTCTGCGTCTTTCCTCCAACTCATGAATATTTTTTCCTTCTTCTATGGCTATGTTCTCGGATTTGCATTCTATGATGATTTGACTTTTAATTCTTCCATTTTGGCCTCTAGTTTCTTTTTTTTTTGGAGAATGTCTCCAAATTCGATTCAATATACATGTTTGAACATGAAACATATTCATTAATAAATATAGATATATCATATCAACCTAGAAAATAAAGATACTTATTTTAACTTTGTCATAATAATAATAATAATTATAAATTAGAGTGTCAATTAATATAATCATATAAATTTAATTGGTAAACATGGATAATTATTAAAACATTTATTTTTTAATATATTTTACATTATTAAAATTAAAAAAATTTGAAATATATATATTTTTATTTTAAATTATTATTAATTATAATAAATTAATATATGACTATATATATATATATATATATATATATATATATATATTCTTAATCATGGAAATTCACTAAAAATATTTTAAATAAACTTCTCCACCGTCAAAGAAAAATTAAAAAAACTATTAATATTAAGATAAATCTAAATTACTTTAATATATTTTGAATTAACATAATTTAAATTTTTTTTTATTAAAAATTGAGAAACATTTTTTCCCTTCCGTTTTTTCACATTTGTAAAATTTTACACCATTTATAATGGTTAAATATACATTAGCAATATATATATATATATGTGTGTGTGTGTGTTTTAACATAAAAGATATTCATTAATCAATATAAAATTATCATATCAACCTCAGATATCTTAACTTTGTCATCATAATATATAATTATAAATTAAAATACCATTTATAATGTTTAAAGATACATAAACAAAATATATATGTTTGAACATAAAACATATTCATTAATCAATATAGATTGTTAATATATATATACATGTTTGAACATAAAACATCTTCATTAATCAATATAAAGATATCATATCCACCTCAACTTTGTCATCATAATATATAATTATAAATTACAATACCATATGTATAAATGTAAATGTAAATGTAAATGTAAATATAAATGTAAATGTAAATGTAAATGTTTGAACATAAAACATATTTATTAATTAATATAAATATCATATCAACCTCAGTTATCTTAACTTTATCATCATAATATATAATTATAAATTAAAATATAAATTAATATAGTCATATAAATTTGGCTGGAAAATATTAATAATTATTAAATTATTTATTTATAATATATTTTACATTATTTAAATGATAAAAATTAAATAAATTATAAATTTATTTGAAATTATTATTAATTATATATATATATATATATATATATATATATGTTTAATCATAATTTTTTTAAAGCTTGGTATTTTTATTATAGCATAAGATTTGAACCTAAGACAAGATTTGAACCCAAGGCTTTCGGTCAGTGAAAAACTTCATTTCCAGGGCCATTGTCAATTGAGTTACTCCAAACCGAACTTAATCATAGAGATTCACTCCACTTTATCATGGAAATTATTAACTTAGAATCTTAATTGCTAGTACTAAGAATAGTCTAGAATATTTTGTTGAGGTTAAATCTCTACCATCTATCTAATAATAATTATCGATAGTTAAATTAAAATTCTAGAAGCCCTAGTATAAAATATATAGGCCTATAGGTATAAAAATATTTTAGATTTAAGAAAAAAAGTTGTAATTTATAAATTGGGTTTATTTTGAGTGGTTGGGAGAAATGATTGTTATCTTTATCACTAGCTTTAAGCCTTCTAAGTAGCATATTGAACCCATATCAAGTATATTGTTATAATGACATTAAGCCCTAAAAAATAACTTACTCTTACCTATAGGTTGGAGAGTGGGATGCTTTATTACATTGAGAAAAAGAAAAGAAAAAGAAAAAAGGTTATTTCACCGTTTAAAATAATGGAAAGGAGAACTGATATTTTATTATTTAAATTTAGTAAAAATCAATTTGGATTTGACAAAATTGTAAATATTAATAATTAAAGTTTCAAAATCATATTGTAATGGTGTAGTTTAAATATTCTAAATATGGTTTTTTTGTTGATTTTAATTTGTTGTGATTTAAAATGCATTTTTTAATATAAAAATAGATTTAGTATTTTAAAAGATCTCATAAACATTTAGATTGTGTAAATTTAATAACTCAAATTTATAAATTATGTCAATTTAATAACTCAAATTTATAATTCCGATTACTTTATTAAATTTTAAACAAAATTAAAAAAAATAAAAAAATATATATATATATATATATATAATAAATAAATAAAGATATTATGAATAGTATTTTTAAACCATTTAAATTTATAATTTTAATAAAAAATTCATAACTGAATTTAAGTAATACAAGATCAGGAAAATTCCAAATTGTAAATTTAAGTAATATAAGATCAGGAAAATTCCAAATTGTAAAATATTTATAATATTTGTAATGGTAGTGAGAATAGGAAGTCAACCCAATCAAAAATTTAATATAAATTATTCAAAAATGAATGGTCTAAAATGAAAGTAGGGCGTGGTGAGAAAGGGAAGTCAATCCAATCCTCAAAGGATACGATATTGGCCTAAAGTTTAATTAAGGAGACTTAAAAGGAAGTTTATTATATATGGACACTTATGTATAAAAGGAGACCTCTTTGCTATTCTAGTTCTATGAGGTTTTTTAAAGAGTTTATTGAAGTAATTTGTAACTATTTCTACCATATTGCTAAAGCTGTGAACCTACTCTCCCTCTCATTCGTAATTCTTCATATGGTATTTATCATTTTCCTCGCTTGTGCATAATTGTGGAAATATATGGCGTTTCCTTAACCTATTCATATGGCTCTTCTTTTTTTCTCAATTTTGCAACTTCCCAATCAGACAACTCCTTTTTAGTATTTTCTTTCAATTTTAGATTTGCAACACTATTTCATTAAAAATACCTTTCATATTAGAATTGAAAAGATTTATTATATCTTCTTCCAAAATCCAAATATGCTCTTGAGAGTCTTAAAATTTGACCTTTGCTCAGTTTATAATTGTTCTTTTGATTCTCCTCATATTGCCACTAAGTTAATACATAGTTGAGTCCGCTAAATGACTATCATAATGCCTTTATTCATTTCATAACATCCTTTTGAATTAAGGGTCTTTGAGCTAATGTGAATTAAACATAAAAGAGCTACGAATTTTTGGATAAAAACCCTCACTTGTACAAAGATAGGAACATGGTCATATTAATATTAAAGATTAATATTAAACCCTTTAATATTAATCTATTCTTTAATAATACTTAAAATGTTTATTAAAAATAATAAAAGTATTTTAAGTCAATTAAGGTTATCTCGAGTTGTTATCTTCCTCATTTATATTTAATTTCGTGAGACTGACATGATGAAAAGAAATATCACTGTAATGACTACTTGCTTATGAATATTGTCATATTGAACCAGTTAAAAAAAAAAAAAACAATTTTTATGAAAAAAATAAAATAAAGAATATATTAAAACTTTAATAATTTAAAAAGAAAAAACAATTTCCATTAAAATAACAAATAAAAATAAGTTAAAACTTTAATGATTTAAAAAAACCTACTTTTATATGATATTATAATGAATTATAAAATCCTATATACTCAATCAAGCCATTTTATTAAATTGGTTTTATTTAACTTATTCTCGATAATGAGATATAATAAGCGGTACAAAGATGTTTAAAAGCAATAAAGTTTTTAATTACATCATAACTCTGAATCTTTCGTACGTAATAAGTAACGTAGGATGATAATGCCATTCGGTGTGAAAAAATATTTTTCATAAACATTTGCCTTATTAAATAGTATTTAGTAAAAAAAATATTTAAAATTATTAAAAAGTAAAATATGATTTAAAATTATTTTTGATTAATTAAGAATTTGATTTTTCTACAGGTAAAAAATAGGTTAATAGGTTAAAGATATAAGATTTAGATTTTTTTTAAGAAATAAAGAAAGATTTGGATTTTTTAAAAGTAAAAAAATAAATTAATGATCTAAGATTTAGAAACATTTGAGTGAAAATCACTAATAAAATAATTCTAAATTCTAATAATAATGAAAAACCAACTTACATTCATAAACAACCCATTAATAATAACTATCCTTTTACTAATTTAACAACTAAATTATAATAATTTAATAATAACTATCCTATTACTATTTTAACAACTAAATTACAATAATTTCTTTTATATATTCCATCAGTAACTATCAACTTTCCCATGTAGATAGGCAACCACGACGACTCGTAACTTTCCACGTAACATAATATATACCTCGACCATTTCCAAATGGTAATATCTATTAGGTTTGATCATAGTGGGCGAATAGGTTTGGAATTTTAAATCTTTTTATTTGTCAACTTTCTTTTTTATATTGATTTTTTGGTATTTTTCCCCATGAAGCCTAGAGTGTCACGACCTTGGAGAAGAGACATTTCCAAGTGGTACATAAATAAAATTTATCATATCAGGGTCGGGAGTTAGGTTTGGATTTTTTATTTTTTTATTTTTTTATCTAACAGTATTATAATAATTTTTATCATTTTATTTTATTCAATATGAGAAAAAAACTAGCTATTTTCACCCACTAATTAAGATAATCTCGATTAATTTATATTTCTAAAATATTATTAATTATTTTCTCTGCTTAAGAAAAAATATATTCAATAATTATTGTTTATGATATTTTGAATTAAAATTGTGTTATATTTGCAAAAGTTAAACACTAAATTAACTGCATAAATAATATGGAATGATAAACCATATATGACTAAGCTACTCCCTTACCATTCATATAATTAAGAAACGATATTAAAGAAAAAATTAATAAAATTATCTGTAACATATCACATCGTAAGTTACAAATATTTTTTAATTAATAAGAAACAAAAGTACAGGTTCGGTAAAACGTCAAATTCAAATTCCAGGCCTGCCCGGAACGTTCCCTATCATCATTATCGGAGCGGAATCTCGTTGCATCGGACTTGGCGCCCTGCCCGACATTGATTGACCGAGGCCGCACTATGACACGTGTGATCAGAAGAACAGAGCCCGTTGCAACGATCGGCGGCATAATCCGGGAAAGCCACAGAAGAACGGCGCCGGTTGCGACTATCGGCGGCATAAAGGGAGAAAGTCGTCCATCTGTGGTGGACGCCCTCAAACAGGGTGCTTAATGATCGCCGCTAGTGACAACAGCAGGGAATAGATAAGCCAAAAAAAGGGTCGTTGTTTATTTATTTTAAAAGCTTAAATTACGACGGCCAGGGCAGCAGAATTATGGAAAATAGTGGATCGACGTTAAGAAATTAAATCATTACTAAGTGTGGCAGTTGTCGGGCTTTTCCAGGCCGACTTTTAGCGGCTGGATGGCTGACTTGTGCGCTAAAATAATTCGTAGTGGGGTTTGTTATTTTTCTTATATTGTATTTGGTTGTGGGTGCGAGGGGAGAAAGACCAGGTTTTCTGTTACTTCCAAACACAGGTAAACCCACCTTCTTTTCTTCCCTCTTTTTCCTCGGCTCTGTTCTATCTAGGTTTGCAAAGATTTCTGTCCACTGCACAAATCTGGGAACGCAGCAATTTTATCTCATTGCTCTCACATAGTCTCATCCTTCTCCTCTTCTCCTATGTAAGCCAGATTTGTTACAAAGAATGGAAGGGAGGGGAGGTTCCTTTTCGAGTCCGCAGGCCTACGCTGCTGCATTGCTGAAAACACCGAGACGGCTGTTGCGACGTGTGGGAGCTGTGTCGAGTTGTGAGGAGGAGTTAACGCGAGTGAAAGCCCAGTCCGGCGCAGAAATGCGGAGGAGCTTGCGGTGGTATGATCTGGTAGCCCTGGGTATCGGAGGCATGTTTGGGGCTGGCGTCTTCGTTAGCACGGGCGATGCCGCTCGAAATGTCGCGGGACCAAGCATCATCCTTTCCTACGTTATAGCTGGCGTCTCCGCTCTTCTTTCTGCCTTATGTTATACCGAGTTTGCTGTCGCCATGCCTGTTGCAGGAGGAGCTTTCAGTTATCTCAGAACCACATTCGGTATGTCTCGTTCATTTCTGATCCTTATTTCTTTCTTTCCGCGTGTCACATCAAATAAAGAATTGCTCAATTGCGGGTGTTTCTTTACAGGGGAATTCCCAGCGTATATTACTGGTGCAAATCTGATAATGGAATATGTTGTTTCCAATGCTGCTGTTGCGCGAAGCTTTACTTCTCATCTCGGCTCTGCAATTGGTTTACAGGATGTCAATAAATGGCGCTTCACGGTGCAGGGCTTGCCAAAGGGCTTCAACGAGCTAGATCTTATAGCAGTCGCCCTTATTATTGTACTCACAATATGTATTTGCTACAGGTTTTTATTCTCTCATCTTTTCATTGTTGTTATTTTTTTCAATGGAAAAATCGTGCCTGGAACAAGCATACATAGTATTGTTCAGGATTAGACTTCACACATAGTCTTGTTCAGGTTTAGACTTCACAGACATACATAATCTTGCTTGGATTAGACTTCACAGACATACATAATCTTGCTTGGATTAGACCACAAGTCTAGTGAGATCAAATTTTCCGACATGACCACATCCATGAGACTGGTTATGCTAGGATTATTTGTGGGTTAATGGTGTCTGATCATTTATGTTGATCTCACTGGCAGCACAAAGGAGAGCTCGGCTGTTAATATGGTGCTCACCGTGCTGCATTTGGGATTCATCTTGTTCATCATCATAATCGGTTTTGCCAAGGGACACGTTAAGAACTTGACAGAGCCCGCCAATCCGACGAGCCCGGGGGGTTTCGCACCGTATGGGGTAAATGGGGTGTTCAATGCTGCGGCCAACGTTTACTTTAGCTACATTGGGTACGATGCGGTTTCGACCATGGCGGAGGAAGTTAAATATCACGCCACAGATATCCCAATCGGGGTCTCCGGTTCTGTCATTATAGTCACTGTGCTCTACTGCCTCATGGCTACAGCATTGTGCACATTGGTTCCATATGATATGGTACACAATCTTCTAGTTGGGCTATCTGTTTGTATTTTTTTGCGTTTGTGGGTATCAGATATATGTTTGATGTTCTTGTTGGTGGGCTTTGTACAGATAAATATAGATGCCCCATTCTCGATGGCTTTCAAGAACGATCCCGGTTGGGGATGGGCATCAAATATAGTGGGTGCGGGTGCGAGTTTGGGGATTCTAACGTCGCTACTGGTGGCGATGCTGGGACAGGCACGTTATATGTGTGTCATCGGGCGTTCCCATGTGATCCCCCACTGGTTTGCCAAAGTCAATTCTAGGACTAGCACACCTGTTAACGCATCCATCTTTCTCGGTTAGTCTTCGATTCTGGTTATTTAATCTTATGATGATTGCATAACAAGCTCACTCAATTCGTTGTGGTCTTGCTTTTGTTTACCCACTTTCAATGTCTTATTTTGTAGGAATCTGCACTGCGGCCATAGGGCTATTTACTGACCAGCAAATTTTAATGGACCTGATATCCATAGGGACGCTCTTTGTGTTCTACATGGTGGCCAACGCTCTCATTTACAGGCGCTATGTTGTTGTCGGGGAGAACACGAGTCCGTGGCCGACGCTCGCATTCCTTTCAGTGTTGTCTTGGATAGCCATCGTGTTTGTCTCTCTGTGGCAATTCCTAGGGGGGCGCGGGAACTCATGGTGTCTTGCCATCTGCGGCCTCGGGGCCATCGTGCTCACGTATGTTTTCTCGGCGCTAGTTCCACAGGCTAAGCAACCACGAGAGTGGGGCGTGCCCTGTATGCCCTGGATTGCCGCTGCTTCCATATTTTTCAACGTCTTCTTAATGGGTTCTCTGAGCAAGGAATCATACATGCGATTCGCAATCTTCTCCGTTGTTGCCATAGTATTCTATTTAGTTTACAGCGTGCATGCAACCTATGATGCCGAATGTCGGGTGGCATCGTCAGCGCTTGGACCGCCGGGCGCCCTGGAGGTTTATTTTATAGCGCTGAATACACTGCCAGAGTCGAAGACGGCACAGATGAAAGTGTTGAGCTGAATTCTTCAAGGTGGTTCCGTAACCCGCACCATGAGGGTAGGCTGTCAAGAATAATTTAACAAACCTCCGCTGACAGATACCTACTTCTCGTTTTTGGTCGGGCGTTACAAGAAAAAAAACATGCTTAAGGGCCGCGTAAGCACCTACCTAAGAGTTATGTATAAAACTCTAATTTGAAATGAGCATGCTCATGGCATTTCATTAAAAAATGCGGAAAAGGGGA
Organism: Pinus tabuliformis; assembly: GCA_031772625.1. NCBI lineage: Eukaryota > Viridiplantae > Streptophyta > Pinopsida > Pinales > Pinaceae > Pinus > Pinus tabuliformis. The sequence continues at coordinate 177,862,077 of CM062805.1, read as the reverse complement.
GGGAGGACCACTTCGATTATTGCTCTCTGTCGACAGTTTAGACGGGAAAACCATAAAATATTTCAATTGAGAACTTGTACACAGGTTGAGGAAAACTGGAATTGCAATCAGGCCGTCAATCTGATCTGTGAATAAGGCAGTCGGTCGGTGAGCCAGAGTGATTTATTTTGATCCTTTGTAACTTATTTTTGATTCATTTTTTTTTTTAATTTGGGGGTGTATTTTTTAAATTGGTTTTGTTGGTTTTTTTTTTTTTTTTTAATTTTAAGAAAATATAAACAATAAATCAACTATTAATTTTGATATTAATGGGTCTGGAGTATGCCCTAAAATTATTTTTGTTTGGCTAAAAGTTAGTAAGGAAACAGGTTAACCCCCAAGATCTAGAGGTATTTGGAGTGAAACCTGCCTCTTTAAGGACTGTCAATGGGTTATTCTAGGTGGTGTGGTTTTCTTTAAATAACTATAACACTTAGATATGGTTGTACTCACCGCTGGTTTGACAACTGAGTTATGATAAGTTTTCTCACCTGTAATTTTTTTTTTTAATATTAATACTTAATCTAGTATTTCAAATAGGTTAGGCAGAAAGAAAAAAAACTCACTGAACAACAACCTCACTGATATCTATTTATTTAGTCAACACCATGATTTCCACAACTTTTGATAAAACATTCCAACCTAATGTTTACAACTCTTTCAAATTTTTGGCAGCAAGGCTGTAATTTTATAACATATTGTATGCAATTTTATAACCTATTGTATTCTATGTTTAGTGCATGCTATGCAAAAACAGATAATGAACTCAGTTTTTATGTTATCATGTATTATTTTGGACTAAAAAGTTAAAAAAATACTCTTTCCAGAGGTAGTCTAGTTTCCAGTGACATTTATACATGAAGAAGATTAATATTAAATATATATTAATGTAATTTTTATTAGAATCAATATAATTTTATAAGTTACACAATATCATTTTTTTGGATCAATAAAATTAACTAGATCTCTGTTCAAATTTTATTGTGTATATGACCTCTTATGATCTCGGTTTAAGGAGTAGATTTTTTCTTTCGGATAATTTTGGCTCTTGCTAAATCATAAGATGTAATATATCTGAATTACAGGTTGTTGGATATACTCTTGGAATTATAAAATAGTCATGTGGTTTGATCCTAAGTTTCACCCAGAGTTACAGGTTGTTAGATATACTCTTGGAGTTATAAAATATCCTAAGCTTCGCCCAGACTTACAGGTTGTTAGATATACTCTTGGAATTATAATATATCTTCACCAGAATTAATTAAAAAAATTAAAAATTCACCACAGTAACAAAAGTAAAAATAAAAAAATGAAGCGGAATTGTGAGTCATTTTGTTTTCTGAAAAAACCGAGTTGGTTCGACGACCAATATATTATGAGCAAGGTATGGACTGGGTGGGTGTTGTTTGACCATTAATGCCGGTTGCAAACGGTAGAATACAGCTCACAGTTAGTTGTGTTATTGTATGCACCTTCCAAATGGAAGGGATATGTTGAATCTCCAAGTTCCAAGCAGCCACTGGCATGGCCAGTGACCACAGACTTTGTCATATCATGTGATTTGCCCTTAGCATTGGGGAATTAGCAGAGACAATTAAGAGATGCCGCTCAAGATGGGGAACTGAATGAAGAATCTGAGCGAGTCCGATAATGCTCTTTGTAAAGTGAATACTCCCTTTTTCGGTTTTCTCGAAGACGTTGTGCAACCATTTTATATTTATTTTGGAGTTTTAGTGGAATCCGACTCAGTGTTACCATTTTAAATAAATTATAGTTCAATATTTATGAACGACAATGCCCTGACATGTCTTCTCTTCTTTTTAAGAATTGAAATAACTCGAAGGCGTTGTGTAACTATTTTATATTTTGGAGTTTTAGTGGAATCCGAGTCATTGTTACCTTTTTTAAATAAATTATGGTTCAATATTTATGAACGACAATGCCCTGACATGTCTTCTCTTCTTTTTAACCATTGAAAAAATAAAAACCTTAATTATTGTGTTGTGGTTCATGGATTAATAGGTGAAGAAATATACACCTGAAGGCTGTAGACAGTAATTTTATGGGGTTGAATAGTGGTATTTGCATGAGTACAATTATTTCACATGAATATAATACTTTGAGCTTAAGTTGATTGCAGCCAATATTGGGTGAATTTGCAATCGACTTAAGGATGCCCAATATAATATTAATTCCTTGTTCACTATGCGAGCTTGCGTCTTGGTATCTCTTTCTCTTCTAGATATATGGGATTGCACTAAACTATCATGGTGAGTGTAACTATGAGCTTGTCTCATGGCCTCTCTCTTGCTATTGGATTTAAATGATTTAAATTAATAGGGTTGTACTAAATCACACGGTGAGTGTAACTATGGACTTGTTTCATGGCATTTTTTTATTACATTTAGATTTATGAAATAAATTATTTGAGAGTCTACCTATAAGTTGTGAGGATTTAGTTTATTGTATGTGAAGGTGGCTAATATTTACTTTGTTACGTAGTATTTAATGTTGTTACATAATATTTAATATTGATGTAGGTGGTATATAGATCCTTAGATTTGAATGGTGTTAAATTTGATGGCTTATATACCATGCTCTCTAGCATTAAGTACTATGTTTAATGATGCATAAGGCTTGCCATGTTTGAAGCTTCGTCCTAGTGCTCCAAAAGCCTCTCAAAACATGTTTAGAGGTCTACCTTGCTATCTTATACTTATTTCTATAAATGGAGGCTAACACAAATTAGATTCTCATTAAACACAATAAATTGCATAAATGAGTATTTATTATTATTTTATATAAAACATAAGGATCCATTCTAAGTTGCCATGTTGTTCTTCTAAGCTTGTAGCCTAGAAGATAAGGCTTTTAGGTGATGGAAGTAGGGAGAATCTTGCTAACATAGGGGTTGCAAGTCAACTTAGTACAATGACATAACAAAATCATGAGTTGAAGTGTTTCTTTCTTATTACAACGAAGTATTTGGATTCGTAACTCCTAGATAATGTTTCTTATTACAAAGAAGAATTTGGATTCAATAACTCATCGATAATTTAGGTGTTTAGCATGGAGTAAGCTCACCTAAAATTTGGGATTAAGTGAAGATAACTTTCTTAGGCTCGATATTGTTTGTCAAATAGATTTAATCCAATTCAACTAAGTGATAAGTGATGTATTTAGAAGAAACCTTGTAGAATTATTTCAACTACACATTAAAAATTGACTATGAAATTTACCAACAATACATATAAGTTGGTTTGTATTTATTAAACTATTCTATAAATTAGTGTAGATATTCCACTATGCAACTTAACATAATAAATATGAATATGCTATTAGAGATAAAAAGAGGTTATACTTCACTATGTAGTGGTTACCTATTATCTAAGTTAGAATATAAAGCATACCATTTTCTTTATGAAAAAGCTTGAGATAATAAGAGAAAAGTTGTAGTAGTAAAACAAGCCAACCATTAATACATTGAACATAAAATGTACCTTAGCATCATGTGAGGGTGAAAACTCTAGTAAATGTAAAGTTTTGAACTTTTATTTCCATATTTATAGTACAAAATATAAATAAAGATAATCACTCATTATGGAGTATATGTTTAATTGGTTAGAGTAGATGCAACTTTAGACTGAGCTTTTGCATGCCTCAATTTTTTGTTAGCATTATGGTTTTATACCCTCTAGCATCTTCTTGAAAGTACACATGTAACTAGCTTCACATATGAGTAATGTATGTTGACATGTCATCTACCTTATATTATGGTGGTTAAATTAATAAGTTAATTTATAAAGGGCATAACACTCTCATACAAGCTTTGTTTTTGGTCCATGATACCTCCTTTTCAAGCTATTGACATATACTGCCTTGTAACACAATATGATATTTTGTTGTTATGTTTTTACAACTTTAAAAGTGCATTTTTAAGCTTGAAGTGCAAATTTTCAGTTTTGGCTTTGTTTAATGAGTTAAAAAAAATGAACCTATAGGTTCATATCTTTGATTCCTCACCCGTCAAAGTACCAAAAATGATGAAAAAGCATATATTCATTGATTTTAGATCATACATCCTCATTTTGGTAGGTTTTGAGTCTCCGAAATATTTTACTAAAGGAGATGAGGAAACGTTTCCTCAATGAATACTACTTGGCCACATTTGAAAATTTTCCTTTAATCCAACTTACTAATGTTTTTTATAGCCCCTTCTAGTTTTTCTAGCTTCTTTATGAAAATTGTATATGTTGGGAAAAATACTGAGAAGTGGGAGGGGGGATGGGGGCTGAATTAGTATTTTAAACTTAGTTCAACTTTTCATTTCTTATTCTGATTTTTTTATGCTACTATCACTGTGGAAACCAACATATGTACGCGAATATGATGAATATAAAAAACACATATCCAAATAACTAATTTATCAGTTAGTTCATTAACTGTTCATCCTTAATGAGAGCATCATTACTTTATTATTCATTCATTAAGTAGAAACCATGAACATTAAAGAACATATAGGTCATCAACACACAAGAAACATATCAACACACATGAACACTAGGATTTTAGGTGGAAACCCAATGTGGGAGAAAACCACTGCTACTCTCAGCTTTGTCTTCTTCTTTTATAATAAAGGAAAACATCTTACAATCTTGTACTAGCGCAGACTCATACCAGTACGCAGACACCCACTTGCAGAAGGCTACAACCTTCTCTCGTTCTTCAACACCCACTGGAAGGGAGCGCCAATCCCCTGATCTCATTTACCGGCTCCTATCGGAAGGGAGATCCTACCCCTTACACAAATTCTCGAGTTACTACTGGAAGGAAGCTTCGACTTCCTCACTGAAGGCTCCAACCCTCAGTACCTCTATGGACAATGTTTCATAATATTTCATACTAGATCCACCTGACTGAAAAACATCAAACTTGTAGGCCACCTTTCATCATATTTTCAGACTCGACCCACTTCCATCATTAAGCTCGAACTAAGTAATGATTATGCAATCAATAACTGAATCAAATCATCCAATCACTGAACTAATTAAATAAAAAAATCAATCAATGGATCTCAATCAACCAATTCAACTAGATCAAACAAATCCATATAAGATCATATCATTGCGCAACCATTGATTAGTATACTAGACCATATACTATTCATTGCAGAAACCAAATGTTGTCACTGCAAACCCTGATCAAACATGTCAGAATGTATATGTTACTCTTATGAATTATACTCGCATATGTACACACTTCCCTTGAATAAGACCTGCGTACGGATCTCAAATAACTGACACCTGAATTTGAATCATTGTCATATTGAACCAATCACTGAAACACATGCTGAATCCATCACAGATTACTGAACCAAATACAAATCACCACACAGTAGCATCATCACCAATCAACATTCCATTTCATAACCAAATCAACCCAATCAGTATTGTCAAACACAAATTATTATGAGAGAGACATCATCGACAAACAATAGCAAACATAATAGAATTGATCAAACATCATCAACAACCCATACTACAAAACCCTAGCATGTATACACGACTTTTACACAAGATATCCATGTATGTATGCACTTCCCATTCTTAACACCTGCGTACAGATTCTAAACTTTCCTAGAATATATATGCAACTACTTAAAGGCAGATACACATATGTACGTGAATTCTCAAAGGAAAACCAACGTATAGATTTGAAATCACTGAATCATACCTTTACTGTACAACACAACATTTGTCAAACCCAAATCTCGACATACACACTGTTACAGTCACATATCATTATACCATCATCATAGATCTACCAAACCATAAAAAAATTAACCAATATGTATTCATCTCATATCTATGAGATCCGATCCATCTCCATGTTCCCTAGTGCACACCTATTTCAGATCAGAATCATGAATAAACAACTCATTACATCACACTGAACACCTTGATCTCCATATCTTTATATAGAATTAGCCTTAGCCAATACCTTAGATCAATCCCTTAGTAATGTCATTGGTATTCTTTGATGATATCAAATGATCGTTGTCGCACTCATTACCATGGGCCAATACCATGGTAAAGACCCTAGTATTCATAATACCATGGTGCGGATTTTGTACGTAGCTTCTCTTCACCATACCTGTGTGTGTACGCAATCTTGCTTCACATGACCCACATATACTTTCTCACACTTTATATTTGTCATCCATATGTCTCTGAACTAATATCCCTTTGTTCTTATCACCTGTAGCCTTTGCATAACCATCATCTTGACATATCTATCAAGTAGGTTTCCATCAAGGACAACACATTAGCCATAATTCCAATAATCTCCCCCTTTGGACTTGATGGAAAGCACTTTGGTGTTTGGTCACCACCACCTGTAAATACCTGCAAACACTGTAAACACCTGCAAACACATCCGTAAACACATCAAGCTAAACACCAAACTTCTCTCCCAAGACATCTCTCCAAACACCAAGCTTCTCTCCCCCTTTGACATCAAGGGCAAAGGCCTGACCAATGTTGAATGAAGATTGCTTTCTCCCTTTTGTAGAGAGGACCAGTGTAGGTCTGATCTGTTGAAGATGAAGACCATGCTCCCCCTGAGCATATGTTGAAGATCTTCAATGAAACACTTGGCTCTATGACTCAACCAAATATGACCTTTCCCATCACCAAGGACTCATGCTTACATAAATCACACAACACAATGGGGTTACATATTTGACACACCATTACATCAAATGTCCAAAATAATGGGATTACATATATAAATGACTTGACCTCAATCGCCCATACATGACTAAATTTTACAATGATTTACAACATGGTTCTTTACATTACCTTTTCATCAAGAGACAAATATGACATTTATGATAAAAAACAGAGACCTCAATAGTGAGGTAGCATGACCATGATAGTCATCATATAACCATCAAAAACCATATAGGAACCTGTAATATAAACTTTTGATAGCAGCAACATGAACAACAACATGCACATCCTCATAATCAATATGAAATATAAGACAATGTAGCTTCAATATCATCAACATGTGACCAAGTATGCAACATCATCAATCAATTGTAGCAACAACATAAGATTGTTCCATAGAGATCTGTTATCAACTCATCCCCTTGACCTCATCAAGGTTAACTTTCTCTTTCCATTTGTAGGAATAACCATAAGCATAAAATATCAAAGACATATGAATCTCTAGTATCACAACATCCTATACATATTATTTCCATGTACCAACAATATATGGTAGAGCCAAGAATTCCTCTAACATCACAAGCCACAAAACAAATCATCATATCTTCAATATACATATCTTCGAGCAACTTTACCAAACTTGAGCAATATATAACAATATATTAATGTTGACAAGCATTCAATCTCATCATCAACCAATGACCATAGCCTACACATCTTCTTCATCAAGAGTATAAAGTAGGATTAACATACTAAGTGCAACTCAAGAATCATCCAAGACTTAATGACGAAATTGTAGCAGCATATGTAATAACTGAAACAACAACTATATATCACTAATGATACATACTTATTGTTGTTGTATACCCTAAATTTTGTGTGTGTGTGCCAAGAGGGTTGCATTAAGCACCTTTGGTTCAAAAATAGATCAATGGATCATGTGGGCACTTCTGGGTCCTAATGATACACCAAGAATCTCTAGTGTCAGAGTTCACAGTGATATACTCCTTCACTAAGCAGGTGCAACAATTTGATAAAAGAAAATAAAAAAGGAATGAATTTTGGGCTAATGGTCGAGCATGTTTGAGGGTGGATCACCATTCATCTTGGCCCAATCGGTCCCTGGAGACACTTTCGGGGGGTAAATTGCATGAAAAATAAACATACGCTACCCTATAGAGCAGAAAAGTCAACGGGGAAGGATTTGTTGATCGACGATCCAGATTGATTATGAGGGGTCTCGGCTTGATCCTGCTCCCCGATCATTCACTTGCCAAATAGAAGTGGGGACCACATGCCACGAGATGGACCCGCTGGTATTGTTAGTAAGTGAGTGTCACAGGTAAAGGGTAAAGTTCCCCCACCCACTCTCGTTCCCCTATCACCTCCCCAATCATCCTCCACCACTTTCCCCCTATTGTTATAGCACCATTTACCACTCTTGGTAGATCTGATGCTCTGATTATGGCCTAGGGCAACCCTTCCTTCCAAACTTGATCCAAAATCTAAAAACAATGTTTTATTCCCTATACGTTGCTTTTCCATGTGATAAAAGCGTGTACACGTGGGTCAACATATATCCAACCCGCGTACATATGTTAAAACGCTTAAAAAAATTAAATTTCCTTACTTTCGAGCAGAGTTCACAGGTTTTACCTATTACTCACCTCCTATTACCCGTGGCCCAACTATTTCTCAATTGAAAAAACTAATTTGGAGAAGTATAAATAAACCTCCATGGGAAGGCCTTAAGGGAGGAGATATGAGATATTGATACTATAGTGAGATTATCCCTGATCAAGTCTGAAGAATCCCCGTGCCTCCTACACTCCCCAAAGCTTCAGGAAACCCTTGTTTCCTTGATTATAGATATTCCCTATCTTGCTTGAGATATCCTTGTATTGGTGATGGAGGAAGATTACTAAAGGCTGGGAAAGGACGGATTTGGAGGACGGTTCCGCTTGGAGCCGAAGAAGGACTCAAGTCTATTTCTCCACTTTTCTTATTGCTTACTTCAATAAAAGGAATGTTGTTCTATTTCCGATATTAAATGTGTTTATGCATCAAATTATGTTGTAATTCATTTATGAATCTTATATTGATGTATAATTAGTCATTCATTTATATGATTTTAAGTTAATATCATGAACATGCTTTATGTTTCTACTATTGTGTATGTTCCATTTGAATAATTTTCAGGTTTCAAGAACATCGGGAGAAGTTGAGGGTTTTCACCCTGTGGGATCTACCCAAATGAAGGACATCCAGGTAAGGACACTCCTACACGATTTAGTAGAATAAGCATTTTGGTTGATTGCCTGAGCATTTCTTGTTGTGGTTTGCCCTCTGCTCTGTTGGGGTTCTCAACCCAAAGCCATAGGGTGGTTTCACTCGCAACAGAATTGGCGACTCCGCTGGGAATAACAATCTTGTTATTCTTGGTTTGGGTTGTTTGTTCTCAATCAGGGTTTAATTTCTTGATTGCTTGCTTTTATAGTATTGTTTGGTCCATTAGTATCCCAGGCATCAAGTCTGATCTTCTTTATCAGACCTTGATTTTTGTTTTTCCTACTAAAGCTTTGTATAAGCTGTTTTATTTGACTATAGTAGCGTATACACGTAGGTTTCTTTAAACCAGACTCGCATATACACAAGTTTCTTGTATTAGAAATGTGTGTGCATGCTTCTGTGTCTTTACATAGTCGCGTATGTAATTTTTTGGATTATTTTTTCAAATCGTTCTGTCGAGTTAGGTCTCCTGCCTGGTGGTTTATGTTGTTGTATGGTTATCTGTTGTTTGGAGAATTCATTTTTCCTGCAAACTTTCTTTTTCAAAAATATCATTCTCACTGAAAGGATTTGGCCTAGGATTGCTTCTTAAGAAAGTTTGTAGTTTGTATCTTGGGTTCAAGGCTTCGTTCTGAAGTTCTTGGTTGTTTTAGTCTTCCAGAACAGAAAATTGTTTTCAATTTCGTTTCCAACCCAAATTTCAAGTCCCTTGCTTTGCTTCCCCTTGTTTGGTGGTCTTGTTGCTTTTATTTCTTTTTGAGAGTCTTTTTGACAAGTTTGAAAGTATTTCTTTCTTGACCTTTTTGTTAGTTTGTCGAAATATTTTGATGCTACTTGGGTCAATTTGTACAAGTTCGTAGTCTTTCTTGTTCAAGTTTTATTCATTTTCAAGTTTATAACTTGTGAGATTGAAAGACTCCTTGTGCCTATTTACTGATCTTTCAAGTTTTAGTAGTACTTTTGTGACCTCAAAAAGTTGTTTTGTCCCTTTAAAAGAAAAAGCTCAAAAGAACTTTGCTTTTGTTTTTCTTTTTCCAAGTTTTTGGTTTTTTGTTTTTTTTTTTTGTTTTAGTGTTGAAAAGCGAATTGAGATCTTTTGCGATTTGTTCCGCTTGCTTTGAAGGGAGATTTGTGTTCAATTTTTTTTCCCTCTTCATTTTAAGTTGGCTTATTGTCTTTATAATTAGTTTCATTTGCTTATGAGTGTTGTTTAGGATCTTGCATTATCATTGTAATTTGCATTAGGTTAGTTTGCATTTTAAGGCATTCTTAGTCTTTTTAGTGTTTAGGTGTGTGTGGATTGTTTCAGAAAAGAAAAGAAAAATATTTTGCTTATATATAAGTTTTCGTAGAACCCAAGTAGAGATAGTTTTCTATTGATTTCTTTTGCGTCATAAAAAACATCATCAGTTTCACTCTCGGAATTCCCCCTGACTTAAAGAACAACTATATAAAATCAAGTGATTAATAAAATGAACTAGAACTTTTATTGTTGTCAATAAACAAACACCAACAAGTTTAGGTTCATTAGAGCCTTGGATTAGGTGAGTGGAGAATTAACTCTCCAAGGCCGCTCAAATTACAAAACATAGAAGTTGAATGAAGAGCGAAACCCAATATCATTAGAAATACCAGGAAAGCTCCATGACTAGGAGTTAAGCATGACAGAGAGTGAAGGCAAGGAATAGAGATACCCCCTCTCCAACTTGTTGGATCCCACCTCACAACTGTTTCGCCCGACTTTTGATACGAGTTGGTATCCATAGTTGCATTTCCTAGGGATCGTGGCTGTGGAGGGGAATCTCGTGGCACCTAAGGCTAACATTGCATCATGTTCAACAGTACTTCTGGAGGGTATCCTTGCGAATCTTGGGTGCTTGCACTGGCAAAGGTTGTTGTCTAGAGGTCAGCGTAACTGCCTCTGATACCTTCGCTAGTAGGCCTGGGGTGTAATTGCCCCAGTCTATTTTCGGAAGGCCCTTGATTTTGACTTGTATTTTGGTGTCTGGTCGTAATCACCAAGAGCGGAAATACTTGAAAGTTTTTTGATTGCTTGTATCTTTAGGGAATTTTAGAGAGGCTCTTTTCTCCTAGTTGGTCTAGCTTGACAAGTTTTTCAAGTCTTTAAGTAGATTTCTTAAAAATAATTCAAAGCGGTTGATCGACTAGCTTGTCAGTCTAGGAGACTTCGTGGGCTATCACCTACGAGTCCAGAGCCTTCTCGTCGAAGGCGTAGGAGAAATACTGCTAGTGGGTTTCAACCAGTGGCATCAGGCGCATCGGAGATTCATCCTTTGGTTGGAGTCATTGATTCACATGATAGACCTGGTACAAGTAGAGAGTTAGAGAGTAACACTCTAGTTCTTTCTCAAGTCCTCTTCCAGTCGGAAGATAATATTTAGGTCGAAGAGCTTTCAAAGTATATTATGGCTCCTAATTATCCTCTTCCTCCTGATCATCCAGATGTTTTATTATACGTTGGAACTCCGACCAACAGGCCTTCAAGCCCATGTTTACATCAATCTATTCCTTCGATGACCACTACTGGAAGCATGGCATCCATGACAAGTGATACGAGTATGCAGACTCCTGTATCTGTACAAGGAGGAGGAACAATTTTTATACCTTCTGTTACTCTTAGCATTGCTATATTTGGTTCTACTTCCATTCCATCATTGAGTGGAAGTCCTCAAGTTGTTGCCTTTAGCATTGGTTTTTTCCCTTTTGGAATGCTGACCAGCACAATTCCTTCGATTTCGTTGAGTATTCCATCGACTACCTCCACATCCATGGCAAGTGGATCAACTTCTTTTCAGGATTTCCCGTTTAGGGGCTGTTATATACCACATTCCAACTCAACTTTGGGATCCATGCCTTTTTCCTTTTCAGGTCAAGGTTATAATCCATTTAAAAGTTGCACAAACCCTGCAGTTAGTGGGTTAGGAGTTGGGAATCAATATTATTTTGGCCAACATGGGAATATGTCGTATTCTTCTGTCAATTCTTTTCAAAACTTTTCTCCCTATGCTAATGCATGGAATCCTTATCAGGGGCTTTCTGCTCCTTTTAACACTTCTTTAGGGGGTAATTTTGCTAGTTACAGAGGATTTTTGGCAAGCGTTGGTCAAACTCCGAATTTTGCTAGACCACAAGGGGCTCCTTATGGTTCAGTTTGGTCTACAAATTACTACGGGCAACCTAGTGCCTTCACAAATCCATGTCATTCTTTTCAGAACATTGGGAGTTCTGCCCACACCGGGTGGAATCCTCAGGGTTTGCCATGAATCCCTTTTCTAGCAACGTTAAACTTGCTAGATCTCAATAAATTGACTAATGATACGATTAGGTATAACCCGGTTTGGCCTTCGGTCCCAACCAAACTTCTATCTGATATCCAAAAATTCGAGGGGAAGACAGGTGAAGATCCAGGTGACCACATAACCACCTTCCACTTATGGTGTTCGCCCCACTCCCTGATAGACGATTCAATAGGGTTGAGATTATTTCAATGTACCTTAACTGGAAATGCAACTAAGTGGTACATAGAGCTGCTAGGGATCACCTTCACTTCTTTCAGTGATTTGGCTACTCTCTTTTTGAACCATTTTCAATTGCCTGTCCGATATGATGCCGGAACTAAGCTTCTAGCTAATTTCCAACAAGATCAGGCAACTCACATTTCAGATCATATCCAAAAATGGAGGAGAACAAAGAGTATCATCAAAACTGATATCCCACAAGAATTCTTTGAATGGTTTCTTAAATAAATACAACTTGAGATCTCTAAGGACGTGTCCCTCTCTGGTGTTTTCACTGAAGAGCAGGCTATTTTTAGGGCCCAATAGTTAGAACTGATCTATTCTTGGTCCGGGGTTCTTCAAAAAATTATACCTGATGCTCCTAGATCCAAGGTGGGTATAGCCAAACCAAAGCCAGGTCCCCATGCAGACGGGCTAGTTAGATCAATTGATGTAAACATGGTTAACCTTCTAAATCAATTGCAGCAGTTGTCTTTACAAACTGCTTCCTCTATGCAGGCATCACCATCCACATCTACGCCTTCTCAACCTACGTCTATAAACATCATCCAAGCTTCTAACCCCAAAGGAAATCAACAATCTAATGGAAAGAATAAAGGACGAGGCAGGAAGAAGAACCAGGATGGGGAGGGAAATGCAAAAAAACCCAGCAATGTTGCCAGAGAGGGTAAGAAAGAGTCCAAGAAAAAGGTAAAATTTCCATGCAAGTTATGCAATGGGGATCATTTGAGTCATCTCTTCCCTAAGATACAAGATGCTCATCACTTATTAGTGTAGTAGGGGTCTTCTAGCTCCCAGGCTGTTCTCACTAACCCTTTTCCCCAAGGGCAACAATTACTTGCTGGAGCAAATTCTAATGTTGGTATCCCCGCAGGGGGCAACCAGGAAGGGGACAATTAGTCAAAAGTCTATATGATAAGCTCACATATCGACGTCGCTATGCGATCACGTGATTACAGTGAATCAGAATCATCTAAGGCTAAGTCTACTTCCAATGCTTCAAAGCACCTCCATATTGAGAGGCCCTTTATTGAGTCTATACCTCGGATGCCAAAAGGCTCCGCGAAGCGCTCGACCATTAACCCTAATGATAGGGTAGCCCAGAACTACTCGATTGTAGAAGATCTGGGTCAGAGTCTTTGCGCTATGTCAACATTAGAGGTACTCCAATTATGCCCTGCTAAGAGCTTTGCTCTCAGCAATCGGAGCAGTAGATCCAAAAAATTCTCTTGTGCTCACTTTTGATATGTCAAACATCAAAAAGAGACTTCCCCATCATATGGCTTTCCAGATAAAGTCTACATGTTGAAAGACTAACATCTTTCAAATAGTTATAGATGAGGGAGATTCCACATGTGTGATGTCCATGTCATGTTGGAAGGCCATTGGATCACCTCAAGCTATTCCTTCATCGACTCTATTGATGGAATTTGATGGACACTCTCATAGGCTACACGAGATTATTCCAAGCTTTCCCATCTGTGTTGGTGGGAAGGTTGTAAACATTGAGGTAGAAATTGTCGAAGTGAACTTGGATTACAAGCTCCTCTTAGGTAGGAATTGGATTTATGAGATGGATGCCACAGTTTCATCATTATTTCCCATCCTTTTTTTTCCTCATGAAGGAAGGATTGTAAAAGTTTATCAGATGGATTATTCTCCAAGTGATTCTCATGCATCCTCTGACTCTCCTGTTCCATTAGTGGTCAATCCCATGCAACCTATTGAGAATTTAGGAGTTGGGATGTACTCTTCTTTAATGGGTAGTTTTGATCTCCCTGCTCCTTAGGCTAGAACCAATGCTATTTCATCCTCCAGGGGACCTTCTCGAAGAGAGTTCTTTTGAACTCATTATTTTTCGGACCCTTGGCCTTTACCCTCATCTACCACCATATTACATGGAGGGCAAGTAGGTGGAATGACATGTCCTATGTCTGCAGCGGAAATTGCTTATCAGTCTATTGTTAACTCTGCAGACTTCTATCCTACTTCTTTCTCACCAGAGGAGTCAGATGGAGATGTGGCTCTAGCCTGGACCCTCAATTCAACTTCAGCTCAAGATTGCTTCGATATAGTCTTACCATCTAAGGAAGAAATTATAGAAGAAATGATGGGTGTTGATAGACCATGGGATTGTTGGCTACTTGAATTGTTTATTGATTAAACAGTCAAGTACCACATTAATTTGTCAACCCGGGAAAGTCCTTTTATTTCAAAGGTGACCTCGTACTGTATGTACTTAATTCTAAAAGCATTAAAAGCTGTAGTATACACAATTCTATTTTCTGTCAAACTCCTTACTCTATGTTATAACAGTTAAAGTATATTGCAGAGATGAAATGAAAGCAGTTAACTAAGAATAAAAATCTGCAAAGAAAAATAATGGCTGCTCTATTAGCAGAGGATCAGGACCCTATCCTCAGGGTAAGGATGTTCAACACCTGCCCCTGTAACCATATTTGTAATACACACTGCAATTCCAAATCACCGGTGAATTATTCTCAAGTAATTAACAAAACAGAGTATCAGCAAAAGGAAATTATCAGAGGTAATGCTACAGAATCCAAACAGAGTACCAGCAAAAGGAAATTATCAAACACACTCACACACTAACAGAAAATAAATGGGTGAATCTTGTGAAGAAGGTGGGCCCTGTCCCTCTCACAAGATTCCCCAGAACACAAATGCCGGATTAGATGCTCAGAACAACCTTTTATTCATCTGCCAAAATGTCCAGTTACAATGAAGATTCAGACTTGCTTTTGTTTTTCAAAATTTCCCTTACAACTTGTTTCCTTTTCTCCCCCCTTTCTAATGTAGATGTCTCCTCTTTATAGAGGAGACATCTATTACAATAGACCGTCATAGTTCATTCAGTTAAACCTTTTTGTCAAAAATAAGAAATCCATCCTTGTTACAGGATGCCGTTACAACAGTGTGACGGTGTATTTTTTCTTGGGTCTCTTACTGTTACACAGCTGGTAAAAAAACTTCAACCGTCTTCTTGGAATCCTCGTACTATCCTTTGCCACTTCTCCATTGTTGTTGATTTAGTAAACTCATGCTATTCTTGGTGTTTTAGCAACTGTAACCGTGTTTTACCCTTTCTGGACAGTTGCTGATCGTGCTGTGTCAGCATGGAACTCTACCGATCTTCTGATAGTTGCTGTTTGTCATTTCCGGTATTCCAGTTGTTGCAAAATAACGTTTTCCCTGCTTTAGATAGTTGTTGTTGCTGGTGTTGCAGTGACTGTGTAGTTGCTGTTTCTGGTGTTGCAGCAACTACGTAGTTGTTGTTTCTGGTGTTGCAGCAACTACGAATTATAATTTCTGCAGACTTTAAACAGTTCAACGGTTACTTAGCAACTTGGTTAACTTCTCCAAAGATAATTATAAAGATAACATGAATATGTAATGAATAATTAAACATATAGTAATGCGGAGAGTTACTTCATACCTTGGAATGATTAGGTCATTATATAATCAAAGCTTTCAACTTATGGACTGAAGAGGGTAATATTATAGCAAAAATACAAGGTCAAAAGTGGTCAATTTGGAGTCCTAACATCCCCCCCAACTGAAAGGGTTGCATGTCCTCATGCAATGCTTACTCTGAATCTGAGTCGGAGTACTGGGATGAATAGTGTAAATTACTGATACATTAGCTATGGAAAGTGTTATCAAACCTGTCTCTAAACCCACAGACAGTCTCTAGTTGCCTCCATGCTGCCACCTCTTCCTTTTTGGATGATTCAAACTGACCCTTGTATTGCTGACCAGATAACCATAAGAGGGGAAATTTAAATCTGTAGCCAATCCATTTTTCAGAACATTGTTCCATACATCTAACATAGTAAGGTACCCTTGAAATTGCTGCCTGTAGATTAGGGGGGTTGTAGGGATGATACTCCTGTCTTTCCTTGGGACAATTTTGCCAGAATAGGTTGTTGGCTTTAATAGCCAAAGGTGCCTTTGTTTTCACATAGTGTTGGCAATCTCGCAAGACCACTGCTTGTAGTTGCCTAATGTGATCAGTCATTCCAGGTTCACTTAACATTCTTTGGTGATGTGCAATGAAAGTAGCTGCATTTTGAGGTTCAACCATAATCCAAAGGAGGTAGTTCTGTTCATCATGTTGTGCTGAGATGAAAGCGTTTTTCCAAGTGAGTTGGTTGACTAGAAAGGAAATGAAAGCTCTGAGTTGTATGTCGCCAACAAGAGGGAGTATATTCATTTTTCTATCTTCAGACATGGCTTCATTGTGGAGATAAAGCTCACACAACAAATTCTGATCATTCTTGGGTGCTTCTACAACTGTTTCAATAAATTGCTCTGATGTAATCACCTGATGAGGTCTACCATCTCTAACTGCCTTTATCTGTAAGAATGTTAGTCGTTCCCTCAAAAATGCTACATAGTTGAAAGAGGGTTTTCTTGTAGCAAGTATTCTTTGAACTGACTAATAGTCTAGCTTTTAGTTCCTTAATTTCTTTGTACTGAGCTCTAGACTGCTCAAGTGCTTCCCAATTCTTATATGCATAATTGAACCAGATTCCCTTTTGCTGTTGGAATGCTTTCCCTTGTGACAACTCATATTCTCTCCACCATATTCCCTTTAATTCTTGAAAACTAGCGGTCTCTATGCATGCATCACTGACAGAGGGAGATTCAGTTTGTGTAAAGGCATCAACAAGAATTTTCTGCTCTGTGATAATTGGAGTAGGTCGGGGTGATTCGATGTCTTCTTTTCCATTTCCTGCTGATTCCTGTGTAACAGCCAATGCTTCTTCTTCTTGTTCCATAACAGTTTGGGTAGGCTGGGGTGATTTTATGTCTTCTTCTCCATTTCATGCTGATTCCTGTGTAACAACCAATGCTTTTTCTTCTTGTTCCATAAATTTTGCGGAGCCTACTGGTTCTTGAGTTACAACAAGTTCTTCTACTTCTTTCTTTACACTTTTTGGAGATCCTGCTGGTTCTTGTGTTACAGTAGGTTGCTCTGTTTCCACCTGTATAGTTTTTGGAGAGCCTGTTGGTTCTTGTGTTGCAGCAGGTTGCTCTGTTTGCTCTTGCACCGTTTTTGGAGAGCCTGCTGGTTCTTGTGTTGCAGCAGGTTGCTCTGTTTGCTCCTGCACAGTTTTTGGAGAGCCTGCTGGTTCTTGTGTTGCAGCAGGTTGCTCTGTTTGCTCCTGCACAGTTTTTGGAGAGCCTGCTGGTTCTTGTGTTGCAGCAGGTTGCTCTATATCAGCAGAGGGTTGTGGTGGTTCTATTTTTGCTTCTGCAATTTGTGTAACGGTAGGTTCTTTCATTTCAACTACAACAGCAGAAGGTTCTGGAATGACTCCAGTCATTGGTTCTGCAACTATCTTGTATCCTGCTTGAGTGTATATCTCACCACACTTGGCGCACATATATTCATTCTCTTTACTCTTCTCCACTGCAGATACTACCTGTGTTAAAATGTGCAGGTTACGTTCATTTTGATAAGCTTCTTTGACCCTTATTATTTCCTCCTGATAATGCTGAATTTGGGATTTCAGAAATTCAATTTCTTCCTGCAGGGCAGATATGGTAAGCTGAGCTTGTGGAACTGCAGGTTCCAGTGGAGGCAGAGGTTGTGTTTTAGCATTCATTTGAACATTTATACCCCCAACAGGTGGTTCTTGTGTGTCACCTGGTGGGGTAGTGGCTGTTTCTTGTGTTGCACCCACTTGGCCAATATTACCTTGGGTGTCGGCAGCTGGTTCTTGTGTGACAACTGCCTCAAAAGATAATGTCACGACACTGTGAACACTCTGCATCTCAGCCCCAGAGGGTGAGGAAGGGGAGTTTCCAGGGCTGGTGGGAGTACGGGTTCTTAACATGATGGGTGGGGAGCTGGGGAGAGTGGGGCTAGGGGGTTCAGCTGTTACAGACGACCGAGTTCTTTGCTTGGGTAGAGAAGCAGGGAATTCAGATATTTTTCTTTTTCGGCTAGCTTTCTTTAAAATAGGGGCAGTGGCGGAAATAGCAGCTGCCTTGACCGAAGCCCTAGTTCTTCTTCTTTTTGGTGGGGTTTCATTTTTCTGCTGCTTCTTTCGTTTGAGAAGGGTAATAGGGATGTTATCATCAGAGTCGTCGGTAGAAATACCAAGTATGGGAACGGATGGGTCGGTTTTATTGGGGGATGGGGTTGTTTGCATGGGTATTTCTACTGCTGATTGTACATTTTCAGCAACTTGTGGGGGGGTTTGCTGGGGAATTTCTTGGGGTATTTGCTCTGAAATATCATCTGTTTGCTGAGGAATTTCTTCGGGTATTTGCTCTGAAATATCCTCTGTTTGCTGAGGAATTTCTTCATCCTGCTGAGGTATGTCCTCAACTTGGTGAGGAATTTCCTCTTCCTGATGAGGAATTTCCTGCTCTAGCTGAGGGATTTCTTCCTCTTGGTGGGGATTAATGAGGGGAGAGGGGTTGTTTAAGGCAAGGCCTTTATTTATCAATAATTGAGCTAGACGGTGGTGTTTCAAGGAATGGAGCGGACACTTTGCGTTGACAGTGTAACGTGACATATTTTTAAGACATCCCAATAGATAATATGGCATATTTATCAACTAACCATGCCTCAAGTGATTCAACAAGACGAAATCGTGCTGGTAAATTACCTGGTACCGGCCTTCACACGTAAGGTATTGCTTCACAAACTCAACAACTTTCGGCCATGGTTGAGGCAGTGATTGAAGTGCTACGCCTCTGCCCTTGGGTTCCACCTGCTCACCTGGTTGAAGAAAATCCTGCTACGCATTGAGGATCATGTGCTTCCTACTGAACCATCGCGTGCCATTAGTTGATAGCCCGGTAACTTGGGCTATGACTTCCTCTGTGACTGGAATTTGAACTCCCTGAATGACGAAAAACCCCTCTGTTAAATTGCATGCAAACTCATGGACTTGCTATGCGTCGAAATCTAGAAGTCTCCTAAAATAATCTAGCCATCCCGCTTGCAGGAAGATTTGGTAGGCCTCGGGATAGAGCTCAAGAAGTGCTGTTGTGCCAGGTTCGTATGTGATGAGATTTCCTCCCATAGCTGCTGTTTTAGTGAAAATTCTCAGTACAGAGCCAAGTTTCCGAGTTCAGTCCAGAGTAAACCATTGAAAATGGTAACATGACACGATGAGGTGACTTTTACATATTACCGGGAGAGTTAAGGGCAGCGGCAGTTGGCGTGCTATACAATTATGACAGCGCTTTGGTAATCCCCCCCCCAAAAGCTACGAATAAGTGATATGATAGGAAGTACAATTATTCAGTAGTCCTATCAATGTCTCCGCATTAACTATTATTTAATATCCATGCATAATCATGCGTACCTTTATATTTTACCTTTTTAGTTGCTGCGTCGAAAAGTCTTGTCTTGTCTTTTGCTGGATTAATAATGATTAGAGCGGGTATAAAAGTATGAGAATACCGGCGGTTTTTATTACTGATGGGAAGTAATAGTGGAGGATTGTAATCATCATAGTGTATGGCTGGTTATTTTGGTAGGAAATGGTATGTTTTATGCAAATAATAATTCATTTCTTGGGAAATGAAGTGGAGAAACTGGTGCTTTTATAAATGAGAGAAATAATGAAAAAGGCATTACGACATTGGGAAGTGGTGTTACAACAACGGGAGTTGGTGTTGCAGCAACGGGAGTTGGTGTTGCAGCAACGGGAAATGGTGTTGCAGCAACGGGAGTTGGTGTTGCAGCAACGGGAGTGGTGTTGCAACAACGGGAAATGGTGTTGCAGCAACGGGAGTGGTGTTGCAACAACGGGAAATGGTGTTGTAGCAACGGAAACTGATGTTGCAGCAACAGGGTTGGTGTTGCAGCAACGGGGAGTGGTGTTGCAGCAACGGGAGTTGGTGTTGCAGCAACAGAAGCTGATGTTGCAGCAACGGGGTTGGTGTTGCAGCAACGGGGAGTGGTGTTGCAGCAACGGGAGTTGATGTTGCAGCAACGGAATCTGATGTTGCAGCAACGGGGTTCCCAAGTCCGCAAAGTGATTCCTTTGAAGTTTTTGTTCTCAGCCATTTTCCAAAGCTAAGATCTACAAAATAATGAATTGTAATATGGCAACCCTTGGCAGGGATTATTAGTTGAAAAGAGTATCTAATCTAAAAAAAATACATAAATGAATAGAAATTTAAGTGCCTTGAGGGACAACAAGTTCCCCTAGGAAAGCATAGTGTATATCTGCCATGCAAGTAGCTTTAAAATATTCTTTAGAAACAGGCCACTGATACAAACAGAGTCGATAACCATTCACTACTAGTGGTGTTCTGCTATCATCAATTGTTAAAAGTCTGACTGTCCCATTTGGAAAAACAACATCTATTTCATAAGGCCCTAACCACCTTGTTCTTAACTTACCTTGGAAATTCTCAAAACGAGAGTCATAGAGTAGAGCCCAGTTACCTTTCTGGAACTGCTTTTGCTTGATAGTTTTGTCATCTCACCTACTTCTTTGTTGTTGTATCATGGTTGTTTGATGGATGACATCCAGTCTCTTCTCGTCCAATTCCTGAAGTTGCTGCAACCTAGTTGTCTGTGCATTAGTCAAGTCAAGGTTAACAGCTAAAGCAGTTCTTGATTTCAAACTCTACAGGGAAAACAACATTTTTTCCAAAAACTAATTCATAAGTTGAAAAGCCCGTAGTATTCCTCCAAGTAGTTCTATAGGCCCATAATGCCTCATGCAACCTTTGAAACCAGTCCCTTCTATTCTCCTTTATTGTTTTTGTCAAGATGGCTTCTATGACTTTATTGGTGCTTTCTACCTGCCCATTTGCGTGGGGGTGATAAGGTGTAGTCATTTTGTGCTTAATATGATATTTCTGAAGTGTATCCTTGAAGCCATGAGAGTTGAAAGGACGTCCTCCATCCGTGACTAGTTCTCTAGGTAATCCAAACCTAACAAAGATCTCTTCAAATAAAAATGTTAGTACTGCTTCTTCATTAGCTTTAAGGAGTGCCTTAGCTTCTACCCATTTAGTCATATAATTTGTGCACACTAATATGTACACTCTTTGATTGGATGGGGGATTAATGGGACCTATAAAATCTAATGCCCATCTCTCAAAAGGTTCAAGAATTACCTGGGGATTGAGTGGCATTTCATCCCTGTGATTAGACTGGCCCATTCTTTGATAGCTATCACAGGCCTTCACATATTTCCTTGCATCTTTGAAGAGTGAGGGCCAATAATAACCCATTCTGAGTACCTTGTGTGCTGTTCTTTTGTCTGCAAAATGCCCTCCACAAGGGCCATCGTGACAAGCTTTTAATACATCATAAATTTCATCTTCACCAATGCATCTCTGGATTTCTTGATCGAGTCCTGTGTGGAAAAGACACCCGCTTATCCAGCTGTACCTAGCACTTTGCTGGATGATCTTTCTTTTTTCCCTGTGTGATAGGTGCGATGGTAATTTTCCTGCAACTAAATAGTTGGCAATGTCTGCATACCAAGGTGAGTGAGCAGATACAACAAATAAATATTCATCAGGAAAAGAATCATCTACTGGAATGTTCTCATCATTTTTTAATCGAGAAAGGAAATCACCAACTACATTTTCTTTTCCTGGCCTATCTACAATTGTGATGTCAAATTCTTGTAATAATAATAACCATCTGGTAACTCGAGCATTTGTAACTGATTTATTCATTAGATATTTAATGGCCGAGTGATCAGTATGCACAAAAGTAGTGTAGCCAGTAATATAATGTCGAAACTTATTGATAGCATAAATGACTGCTAGGAATTCCTTCTCAGTGACTGTATAATTCAGTTCAATTGGTGTCATATTCTTATTGATAAAATAAATAGCATAGGGAAGACTATTTTCTTCTTGGCCCAAGACAGCGCCAATTGCAGTATCTGAAGCATCAGAGGATATATGAAACGGTAGTGCCCAATCAGGTCCTCTCGAAATGGGAGCTGTAGACAACTGATGTTTAAGTTCATTAAATGCTTTTTCACAATCATCAGTCCACTTAAATTCAACATTTTTTGTTAATAACACAAATAGAGGAGAAGCTATTTTGGAAAAATTCTTGATAAATCTTCTATAGTATCCAGCATGTCCTAAAAAGATTCTTACATCAGTTTGTGTTTTGGGGATAGGGAAGGTCTGAATTACCTGTATTTTGGCTGGATCGACTTGAATTCCTAGGAATGAGATGAAGTGACCCAATACAATACCTTGATTCATCATCATATGAAATTTTTCAGTACTTAAGGCAAGGTGTGCTTCTACACATCGCTTAAGTACTTTTTCAAGATTCTGCAGTGCATCCTCAAAAGTCACTCCATAAGGAGTAAAGTCATCCATAAATATTTCTAAGGAATCATTTAGCATATCAGAAAAAATCCCTATCACTGCTCTTTGAAATGTTGCTGGAGCATTACATAGCCCAAATGGAAGAACCCTGTAAGCAAAGGTCCCCCATGGGCTAGTAAACGTGGTCTTGTCCTGGTCTTGGGGTGCAATCTTAATTTGATTATATCCACTAAATCCGTCCAAAAATGAAAAGAATTTCTTACCTGCCAAATTATCTAATACCTGATCAATGAATGGTAAAGGGAAATGGTCTTTCTGGGTGGCTTTATTCAGAGCTCTGTAATCCACACATACTCTCCATTTGCCATTTTTCTTTGGTACAATTACAAGTGGGGAAACCCACTCACTATCAGATATGGGGTATATAAATCCTGCATTCAACAGTTTTTGAAGTTCTTCCTTCACAATTTCCCTTAGATTGGGATTCATCCGTCGCTGGGGTTGACAGACTGGGCAGGATCCTTCTTTAATATAAATGCGGTGGGTGCATAGCTCAGGAGAAATCCCCTTCATGTCTGTATAATCCCATGCAAATGCTTCTTTATTTTCCCGGAGTAACTTTATTAACTACTGTTTTTCATTATCAGTTGAGTTAGGATTTATATTTAATGTTTTGCCAGGCTCAATTTCTATTGTTGTACTTTTGGAGGAGCTGCCTACTATTGTCTAAGATAAATTTTTAGTTTTCAGTTTCTACTGAGATTCAGATTCCAAGATTGCAGTGAAGTGATTATATTTCTGGGCTGACCGAAGAAGGTTCAGAAATGAAGCTACTGATTAATTCATCTTCGGTAGAGTCTTTGAAAGTTAAAGCTTGTCTAAAAGTCAAGATAGGTTGGGTTTCTTCATCCTCATAATCTACCCATACAGAGTTGTCATTATTAATCATGGGTGTAGCATGAGGATAAAGGGTAAGCTGTTTGGTTTCCTGCGCATTAGAGATGGTCATTGATCCTGATCTACAGCTGATGAAAGCATCTGCTGTAGCTAGCCAATGTCTTCCTAGAATCAGTGGATGACCCCCCAACTTTGTTTTAGTTTGTAACACCACAAAATCAACTGGGTAATTCCAGGATTCTACAGAAATTATTAGGTCTTCAATGACTCCTTCAGGTTTAATTGTAGAGCGATCAGCCAACTCTAGAATGGTTGGAGTTTCCCTAATAAAGTTTTTTAACTGCAGAAATTGTGCTATTTCAAGCGTCATAGTGTTTATTGCAGCACCTAAATCTACTAGAACTTTAGAGACAAAAGTTTTTCCAACCTGAACTGTTACTGTAGGGTGACCAGGGTCACCATATTTCACAGGAGGATCTTTTTCTGTCATTAAAGCAGTCAGTTCTCCCATCACATAAACTGTGAGGGGGTCCTTAGCTTTTCTTCCAGGTTTTTTTATGCAGATATCTCTAACAGTCCTAACATAAATGGGAACATCTCTTAGTGCTTGCAACAATGGAATTTTAACATATAAATTCTGCAGTTCGCCTAAAAGGTTAAAAGCAAGTTTCTCAAGCGTTTTGGTGAGAGCCAGACGTTCAGGGAATGGCGGATCTGCTGTTTGAGCATTGTTGTTAGATGCTGATTCAACTGTTTCAGCATTATTGTTAGCTGGTTTTTCTTTTCCAACTTCCTCTTTATCAGAGTCAGTAATGTCATCAATGATGGGTTCAACAATTCTCCCTGAACGAAGATGGATATTGTTACATTGCATGGGGGAGACAAGCTGATTTTGAATATCAAATACTTGCAGAGCTTTATTGTTATTTGGGTTGGGGTTAGGTTGCACAGGCAGCTGTGGTCTAATTGCTTGTTTATTCAGAGGAGTATTGGATGGTAAGGAAAGAGACTGTTGATGCTGAGGAAATGACATCTGCTGGCCTGCCCAGTTCGGATTCCATTGATTAAAATATGATTGCTGGGGAGCCCAAGGATTCCATATGGTAGCATCAGGAAAAGGAAGACTTGGTTGCTGCATGGGTAGAAAATTCATCGTATTAAAGGGTGGGTACTGCATTTGGTTCATGGGTGGGTAATTTGTTTGAAAAGGAGAATGATTATTCCAACGACTAAATGTTGCGTTAGAATTCATACCTTCTCTTTGTGGCCATTGCCTCCTCTGTGTCATCAGGTACATTGCTTCAGCCTCTTCTTCAATTGACTGCAGTGCTGCTTTTATTCCAGGCAGAGAGGGGCATTGCTGGGTCTCATGGTCCTTTTCACAGATCGTACAGACTGGTACCTTATCTAGTGGGCATTCCCTGAGTGGGTGTTTTTCTCTGCATTTATAACAAAAAATAGCTATGGCAGCTTCTACTTCTGCCTGTTTCTTTTTTACCTGCAGAGCATCAATTTGTGAAGCAAAAGAGCTTAACATTTCAGTTTTAAATTCTTCCAATAAATTACCTATTCCAGCCCTTGTTGCTCCTCCACTTGCTGACTTCTGGACTCTTGAATATACGTTGTACCTTCTTTTTGGTCTGCTTACTGCTCCTCTTGAACATCTCATACAAAGGTTGATAATTTCATCAAATGGTTCCTTGGAAATGTCCCCTTTTCCAAGCATATTCAACATGTCCAAGCAGTCATCTCGTACCCCTTTCAATAGTATTGTTTTCAGAATATCGTTACTCATGGTAGGGTTGTCAGACTGTTGCAAATTATACTGCAGTCTTTCCACAAAGTCCTCCAGATTCTTGTCCTCCTTCTGAACCATTTTAAACAACTCTTCCTTCCTCTCTCTTGTTGGGCAGTAATCCTGATATTTGGCCAGAAAAATTTCTTTCATCTGATCCCAGGTAGTGATTTCCTAAGCTCCTAAGCTCATAAACCACCTTAACGCATTCCCTTTCAATGTTGCTGGAAACAATTTTAGTTTCTGATTAGGGCTCACATAATCATAACTCCTACATAGTATATCAAATTCAAAGAGGAATTCATCCGGGTCTTTAGAGGATAACCCATGAAACTTGGGTAATGCTGAAAGTGGAATGTTCTTCATAGGGGTTGCTCCTCTCGGGAGCTCCCCAATAGGGAACTCCAGGGTAGAGAGTGAGTTTTCCCCCTTCCTTCTGCTCTGTTATCCTCCATTGGTCTTTTTCTTGAATCGCTTGCTCTATCTTTTGTATCTTCTGTCTCTTCAGGTTCTTCTACCGGTTCCTCAGTGTGCTCTGGTACTTCTAGCTTCCTTTCAGGTCCTAGTACTTCCTTCGTATTTCGATCTGTTTGTGAGGAATACTGGATCTGAGGTCTCCGGGAACTCGTCCTCTGTGATGTCTTGGCCTTTGAAATAATTTCGTCAATGAAGGTCTTTCTTCCTCCTCCGCCTTTTCCGCTTGTGAAATTAGGTTTCCTGCGTCCTCTCATGCACCTGTTATTCTTAAAAACAAATCATTAATGCTTTTAAAATCTCTAGTCGCCTTCCCCGGCAACGGCGCCAAAATGTTGGCTACTTGAATTGTTTATTGATTAAACAGTCAAGTACCACATTAATTTGTCAACCCGGGAAAGTCCTTTTATTTCAAAGGTGACCTCGTACTGTATGTACTTGATTCTAAAAGTATTAAAAGTTGTAGTATACACAATTCTATTTTCTGTCAAACTCCTTACTCTATGTTATAACAGTTAAAGTATATTGCAGAGATGAAATGAAAGCAGTTAACTAAGAATACAAATCTGCAAAGAAAAATAATGGCTTCTCTATTAGCAGAGGATCAGGACCCTATCCTCAGGGTAAGGATGTTCAACACCTGCCCCTGTAACCAGATTTGTAATACACACTGCAATTCCAAATCACCGGTGAATTATTCTCAAGTAATTAACAAAACAGAGTATCAGCAAAAGGAAATTATCAGAGGTAATGCTACAGAATCCAAATAGAGTACCAGCAAAAGGAAATTATCAAACACACTCACACACAAACAGAAAATAAATGGGTGAATCTTGTGAAGAAGGTGGGCCCTGTCCCTCTCACAAGATTCCCCAGAACACAGATGCCGGATTAGATGCTCAGAGCAACCTTTTATTCATCTGCCAAATGTCTAGTTACAATGAAGATTCAGACTTGCTTTTGTTTTTCAAAATTTCCCTTACAATTTGTTTCCTTTTCTCCCCCCTTTCTAATGTAGATGTCTCCTCTTTATAGAGGAGACATCTATTACAATAGACCGTCATAGTTCATTCAATTAAACCTTTTTGTCAAAAATAAGAAATCCATCCTTGTTACATGATGCCGTTACAACAGTGTGACGGTGTATTTTTTCTTGGGTCTCTTACTGTTACACAGCTGGTAAACAAACTTCAACCGTCTTCTTGGAATCCTCGTACTATCCTTTGCCGCTTCTCCATTGTTGCTGATTTAGTAAACTCATGCTGTTCCTGGTGTTTTAGCAACTGTAACCGTGTTTTACCCTTTCTGGACAGTTGCTGATCGTGCTGTGTCAGCATGGAACTCTGCTGATCTTCTGATAGTTGCTGTTTGTCATTTCCGGTATTCCAGTTGTTGCAAAATAACGTTTTCCATGCTTTAGATAGTTGTTGTTGCTGGTGTTGCAGCAACTGCGTAGTTGCTGTTTCTGGTGTTGCAGCAACTACGAATTATAGTTTTTGCAGACTTTAGACAGTTCAACGGTTACTTAGCAACTTGGTTAACTTCTCCAAAGATAATTATAAAGATAACATGAATATGTAATGAATAATTAAACATATAGTAATGCAGAGATTTACTTCATACCTTGGAATGATTAGGTCATTATATAATCAAAGCTTTCAACTTATGGACTGAAGAGGGTAATATTATAGAAAAAACACAAGGTCAAAAGTGGTCAATTTGGAGTCCTAACAGGGATGATTTACATCATCATTCATATTTCCTCCCTCATTTGTGAGAAATTGAGTCAAGTTTGTCCAATTCGTATAGGAGTGATGTTCATACAGTTTTAAACCCTTTGGCCCCAGCATAGTTTTCTGTCGAAGGTAACATGTCTTTTATCTCATGAACTGTACCTGTGAACATCTCTAGGAATCCTAACATAATTGAAAATGTCTTCATCGCAGCTGACTTTTCTCTTGAAGAAATTCAAATTTACACCAATCTCTTCAAAGAGTTTCGTGATGTGTTCGCTTGGTCTTATGAGGAAATGTCTAGAATAGATCCATCTATAGTCCAGCATGAGATCAAGAAATATGAAAATGATAAACCTATTCGTCAAAAACTTCGACCGGTCAATCCTAGAAAAGAAGCAACTATTAAAGCTAAAGTTGAAAAGCTGCTTAAGGCAGACTTTATATACCCCATTCCTTTGATTGAGTGGGTCTCTAATCTATTCCCCGTAGATAAAAAGCAAGGAATGATCCGAGCATGTATTGACTTTAGGGACCTAAATAAGGCTTGTTCAAAAGACAATTACCCCACGCCCTTTATTGACCAAATTATTGATGAATGTGAGGGTAATGAAATTTTTTCCTTCATTGATGGATTCTCTAGTTACAATCAAATTAATATCCATCCATAAGATCAGCACAAGACAACCTTTATTTGTCCTTGGGGTACGTTTGCATACAAAAAGATGCCTTTTGGCCTTAAAAATGCTGGAGCCACTTTTCAGTGGGCCATGTCTTATGATTTTCATGACATCAAACACATTATCGAAGCATATCTCGATGATTTAGCTACTTTTTCTCGAAAGAGAATTGATCATCCTAAACACCTTAAGTTGATATTTGAATGGTGTCATTTTTATAAAATCCGGTTGAATCCGAATAAGTGCATTTTCACCGTCACATCCAGTTGGTTGTTAGGATTCATCGTATCGACAGAGGGGATTCATGTTGATCCCTTCAAGGTTGAGGAAATACTTCAGTTGCCTCCCCCGTCTTCCATTCGTCAACTTCAAAGTCTCCAAGGAAAGGAAAATTTCTTGAGGAGATTCATAGAAAATTATGATGAGATTACAAAAGGATTTATGCATTTTCTTAAGAAAGGAGTCCCATTTTTATGGGATGATTTCACACAATGATCTTTTGATGCTTTGAAAAAAGAATTAACTACTACTCCATTATTGAGTCCACACAATTATAGCAGAGACTTCCTTTTGTATCTTGCTGCAGCAAAATCAACCATTGGTATGGTTCTGGTTCAGGAAGATGGTGCTTTCTATGAACATGTAATCTACTACCTAAATTGAGGCTTGGTAGGTCCTGAACTACGCTATTCTCCCATCGAGAAATTGGCTTTGGAAACTATCCATGCTGTCTAGTGGCTTCGACATTACATTTTGCTTCAAAAAATGTTCATCTTAGCAGCCGTCAATCCATTTCAGTTTGTCCTCAGTAGGCGAGTGATTGGGGGCAAATATAATAGATGGATTGTCATTTTGCAAGAATTCAATCTTGAATTCATGTCAGAATCTCAGAAATCTTTAATATTTGTAGAGTTGATATTAGAGCTTGTGAGGAAGAAATTATTCACGAGGAAAATTTTCTCGATGAACATTTATATCTCATTTATTCACAAGATCCTTGGTATGGGGATATCATTATATATCTCTAAACTTCGAAGTTTCCACCCGCTTTCTCCAAAGATGAGTGTAGAAAGTTGTGTCACCTCGCTAAGAATTATGTTATTATAGGTGACACATTATATCGTCGTGGGATTGATTCAATCCTTAGGTGTTGTTTGACTTTGGAAGAAGCTGAGTTAGTTCTTAATGATTGCCACAGTGGAGCTTGTGGCGGTCATCTATCGGGGCTTGCAACAACCCAAAAAATTTTGCGAGTAGGCTACTTTTGGCCTTTGATTTTCAAAGATTGTATTGAAGCGGTCAAAAGATGCCATCCTTGTCAAGTCTATACTCGGAAAATGCGCGTGCATCCAGCTCCACTTTTCCCTGTTATCATGGTCAGTCCTTTCACGAAGTGGGGCATTGATTTTACTACTTGTAATCCGCCTTCGACAGGGAATCACAAGTACATCATTGTAGTTTTAAACTACTTTACAAAGTGGGCTGAGGCCATGACTACTTTCAAAGGTGACAGTGAAATAGCGGCCTTGTTTCTCTCCAATCAAGTTATTTCACGATTTGGTATCCCTAAAGAGATTGTCACTGACCATGGTAGTCATTTCCAAAATCAATTGATGTCAAAATTGTAGGAATTTACAGGGTAAGTTCCTCAGAAAGAATACCAAAAGGACACCGCTCACAACCAGATCACAGATCAATACACCAGTATTTTTGACGTGGTTAAAACCCTCAAAGTGCAAGGAGGGAAACAGTCAACGGCCTGTCCCAACATGGGTACTACAGGGAATTTATTAATCAAAGAATGAAAATTTACATAAGCTTCTCTCATGCACAGATTACCCGAACAATGACCCTCCATGCGCTTTAAATAGAACTCATGGACCAATCGGGTGTCAAGCCACGGATCAAGTGTCGGTAATACCGAGGTGAGAGTGAACCGTCGGATCACTACATATCGTGACCGTCGGATTGTAAGTTACAAAATGTACAACGGTAAAGAAACACACTTTACCTAACTCTAACCTAACTCTATACTAGACCAAGTTGAACTTAACTATATCCTATGTGTCGGAATATCCTAACATCCCCCCTTAAGAAAACTTGGGATAGGATTGAAGGATTTACAAATATGACACAATAGGAGAAGGAAGGAGGCACTAGAGCCTATCCCCCCTTAGTGACAACTTCCTGAACTCCAAGCATATATCGAAGTTTAGTGAACTTCGCCTCTGTGAGAGCCTTTGTGAAGATGTCTGCAACCTGATCATCTGTTGGACAATATTGCACTTCAAGAACATGGTCATGAATGAGCTTTCTGATGAAGTGCATGTGTAGTTCAATGTGTTTGCTGCGCTGATGCTAGACTGGATCTTTGCATAGCTGAATGGCACTTTGATTATCACACCAAAGTGTGGTTGGATGCTGCTGCTCAAAGCCAAACTCTGATAGGATCTGACGAAGCCACAAGGCTTCCTTACTAGCTTCCACGGCACCACGATACTCTGCTTCTGCTGACGAAAGAGAAATGGGAGCCTGTTTCTTACAAGCCCATGTAATAGGTCCTGAACCAAGAGTGAAGACATAACCGGCAGTAGACTTCCGATCATCAGGGTCACCAGCCCAATCAGAATCAGTGAAACCAACTAACAGAGGAGCTGCTTTGGCACTGTAATGAATCCCAAACTGTACTGTACCTCGAACATAACGAAGTATTCTTTTAGCTGCTTTCCAATGACTTTCACGGGGGTTTTGCATAAAACGAGCAACAAGGCCAACAACAAAGGAAAGATCAAGACGAGTATGGGTTAAATACAAGAGTTTTCCGACAAGTTGACGGTATAAGGTAGCATCAACTTCAGGAGAAGTAAAAGAGACTGAAAGTTTGACTCCAGACTGAAAGGGAGAAGGGGCTGGCTTACAGTCTTCCATGTGAAAATGACGAAGAATATCACAAGCATACTTGGACTGGGAAAGGAAAATACCCTCCTGGGATTGCAAGACTTGAAGACCGAGAAAATAGTGTAAGTGTCCTAAGTCTGTCATTTCAAATTTCTTTTTAAGGCTGGACTTCACATGGTTTATAAGGTTGGGATCACTACCAGTAAGAATAAGATCATCAACATAAAGAACAAGGATGATAAGAGAGTTGCCCACTTTCTTGGTGTAGACAGTATTGTCAGAATGACACCTAGAAAAGCCAGATTCTAAAAGAAAGCTATCCATTTTGGCATACCAAGCCCGAGGAGCATGCTTGAGGCCATAAAGGGATTTCTTAAGTCGACAAACAAGGCTGGAGTCTGTTTGTATGAAGCCAATGGGTTGTTCCATATAGATTTCTTCCTGGAAGTCCCCATGCAAGAAGGCAGATTTAACATCCATCTGATGGACTTCCCATTTTAAAGAGGCAGCAAGGGAAAGAACAAGGCGGATAGAGTTCATTTTGGCAACAGGAGAGAAGGTTTCAGTGTAGTCAATGCCTTCAACCTGTGAAAAGCCCTTAGCAACGAGACGAGCTTTATGTTTATCAACTTTCCCATCTGGTCCATACTTGGTTCTGTAAACCCATTTACATCTAACAAGTTTGCGTCCCTTTGGTAGAGGAACAAGATCCCATGTATCATTTGTCATCAATGAATGATATTCTTCATTAATAGTTGCTTCCTAATGTGGATGGCCTGAAGCTTCTGCAAAAGTGTCAGGATCATGATTTACTGGAGCTTGAGCTAGTAAAGAAGAGGCTCTTTCAAACTGAGAACGTGTACGTCGCTGATCTGTAGGATCACCGGCAAGATCACCTGCTGCATCCCGAGTAGCACGTACCCATCTTGGAAGTTGAGGATCCTGAGAAGGTGGGGGAGGATTATCATCCTCGCTTTCATCATCTGAAGAAGAAATGTTTTCAAAAGTAGAAGAGATAGGAAGAGGTGGCACATCCGCCGGACTAGGCTCGCAGGCCGATTTATTTTCATCAAATTTTACATCTCTTCTAATGATAACATTTTTGGACTTAAATGGAATAAGTCTATAACCTTTTACATCTTCAGAATATCCAACAAAAGTACATTTCTCACTCTTAGGTTCTAAAGCTTTATGCTTTTCATCTGGAATATGGGCCCATGCTTCACTTCCAAACACACGAAAGTGACTTACATCTGGTTTAATGGAACTCCAAGCTTCTTCTGGAGTGATATTCTCTAGAACCTTAGTAGGAGTGCGATTGATTATATAATTTGCACAATTAATTGCTTCGGCCCAAAAACTAAGACTGAGTCCTTTAGATTGCAGCATACAATTAGCCATTTCCTTTAAGGTGTGATTTTTCCTTTCAGCTACACCATTTTGTTGTGGAGTGTATGGAACAGTATGTTGCATTTGAATTCCATTTTCGGTGCAAAATTTGATGAATGTGTTTTTAACATATTCTCCACCATTATCAGTTCTTAGCTTAAGAATTTGATGTCCAGATTGTTTTTCAACAAAGGCTTTGAAGGCCAAAAAAGTGTTAAATACTTCGCTCTTGAGTTTTAAGAAGTATACCCAAGTGCGTCTGGAGAAATCATCAATGAAAGTTAAGAAGTACTTGCAGCCAGAGAATGAAGCAACAGGAAGAGGACCACATAAATCACTGTGCACAAGCTGTAAAGGGGCTGAGGCGTGCCAAGAGGCACGTTTGTCAAAACTGTCCCGATGATGTTTTCCGAGTACACATCCGGAACAAACACCATCTCTGCAAGATACCATAGGAAGACCTATCACCATATTTTCTTTACATAGATGCTGAAGGGAGCGATAGTTTACGTGAAAAAATCGCTCATGCCAAAGTTTGCTCACTTCATCGTTATGAGCAACAAATACTGAGGGAAGATTTGATGACCCAAAGTTGTGAAACATATACAACCTTGTAGAATCATCAGCAATGCCAGTAGCCAAAATCTGTTTAGGATCTCTTAAGTCCTTGATTACAACATCATGAGGTGAAAATTCAACGATTTTACCTTCACCTGAATGAGTTATCTGATATACAGATAGAAGGTTGCAGGATATGGTTGGAACACATAATACATCATTAAACTGACCATTGTCTAGATGAACAGTTCCAGTCCCTACAACATTAAGAGATCTATCATCAACAACATATATATTTTTGGTGTTTCAATCATTTAAAGAAGAAAACATGGCTTTGTTTTTGGCCATGTGATAAGAAGCTCCAGAATCAATGAGCCACTCATGAGAATGAGAAGAAGAAGATACATTTAATGCATAGCCAGACCGAGATGCTTGACAACGACATGTAGAAAGTGCCATTCCGGAAGTTGAAGTCAAGTAGGCTCCACATGGATGTTATGTTTCTTCATTGCGGCTTCCAAGGCTTCCATCTTCTTAAAGCATTTAGATTCTAAGTGGTCATCTCGATTACAAAAGTTACAATGTCTATCAGTCTTCTTCCATTTGTTTTTATTGGTCTTATCATTTTGCTGAAATGATCTTTCATTTTGAGGCTGAGATGGTTTAGGACCATTCTTTTGAGGATATGACTTCTTAGGATTCTTTGAATTTGGTTGCTGCTGGGCGGCTAACGCTTTCGCGGAAGAGTTTCCAAGATTAAGAAGACCAAGGTGTAAGAGTTTTTCTTGTTCTCTTATTAAGGAATCACAAAAGGAGTCAAAGGAAGGGGCCTTGTAGTCTTTTCCTTGACAAATGAAAGCTTCCCTTGTAGAATGGAAAGTGGAAACAAATACAGAGTAGGCTGGTCCCAACTTAGTAAGGATGGAATAAATAAGGTTACCATCTTCTTTCTTAACTTTAACACCTTCCAAGAGATATCTAAGGGTCTTGAATTTGGACAAGAAATCTTCAATGCAAGAAAAATTATTAGGATCCAAAGTAAGCAACTCATTTTCAAGTTGATGGGCTCTAATTTCATTTTTAATCCCAAAAACTTTAGCGAGTTTTTCTAATGCTTCATGAGGAGTCTCAAGTTCTGCAATGTGGAATCTAAGATCAGGAGAAATAGACATCCCTATCAAACCACGTGCTTGATCTTGTCTATTTTCCCATTTTGCAGCCTTGTCTTCATCTTTTGGTTTCTTCTCTTGGTCTGTGGCTATTCTGAAGAGACCTTTACTTCTAAGTAAATCTTCCATGTAGGCTACCCATTGGAAGTAGTTAGTGCTGTCAAGAATGACTTGGCATGGACTTTCCATTTAAAAAAAAAAACTGAAGCTGAAGATGCTGAAAGTAAGTGTTCCAATGGATAGATCTCGAAAAAATAGGCGGTTTTAAAAAAAACGGCTCTGAAAAAGGCTTCCGAATGAAGAAGTTATGGCTTTTTGAAAAAAAATTGTTGACGTTGCCGGCAAAGTGCGCGAATGTGCGGGAATGAAAAAAAATCCGCCCCCACAAAATGGAGACTTGAACCCAAGACCTCTACTCTCTTAAAATAGCTTTGAACCAATTGATCTATACAAAAAATTTGAGAGAGAGAGAGAGAGAGAGAGAGAGAGAGAGAGAGGGGGGGGGGGACCTTGGTTTGCGTGCTTGCCTTGAGAAAGCTCTTTTTCCCTACAAAACACAAAACACAAAACCCAACACGAATATGCAAAGAAAAACGAACCTTGCGGCTCGAAGTTAGCTTTAGCCAAAAAACTAGAAATTTAAAAAAAAATCTCAAAGTTAGCTTTAGCCGAAAAACTAAATATTTTTCTCAATGTTTCTGATTTTCCGAGATCACACTAAGGTGTAGGGAAAATAGCATACGCATGAGAAAAATCCTTCCTTTCTGTTTCTGATTTGCCCAGATCGCACAGAGTCACGGGGCAAAGAGCATACGCAGAAATGAAAGGTATAGATCCGGTTTAAAAAAAACTAAATAAACTGAGACCAAAATAAACATAGAGAAAATAACAGTAAACTGTAAAAAACACTGTATACCTCCCGATCTGAAAAATGACGCAGATAGGGCTACCAGAAACCTTTTCGCGTGAAACGAAAGGGGTTCCTCACTGGAACAGATGCTCCGAACGCAACAGAGCAGTCCTCTCGGCCCAAAAGCAGTCAGAAACAGCAGATCTAGGAAACGACAGCCACATGCAGTTCTACCGGCTTCAGATTTGGATCACCAACGGACGCGGCCCTCAAATAGCTCTGATACCATGTAGGAATTTACAGGGTAAGTTCCTCAAAAAGAATACCAAAAGGACACCGCTCACAACCAGATCACAGATCAATACACCAGTATTTTTGACGTGGTTAAAACCCTCAAAGTGCAAGGAGGGAAACAGTCCACGACCTGTCCCAACGTGGGTACTACAGGAAATTTATTAATCAAAGAATGAAAATTTACATAAGCTTCTCTCATGCACGGATTACCCAAACAATGACCCTCCATGCGCTTTAAATAGAACTCATGGACCAATCGGGTGTCAAGCCACGGATCAAGTGTCGGTAATACCGAGGTGAGAGTGAACTGTCGGATCACTACATATCGTGACCATCGGATTGTAAGTTACAAAATGTACAACGGTAAAGAAACACACTTTACCGAACTCTAACCTAACTCTATACTGGACCAAGTTGAACTTAACTATATCCTATGTGTCGGAATATCCTAACAAAAATTGGCTCTCAAGTTGGGTTTACGGTAGGAGCATTCATCTCCATATTATCCTCAGGCCAATGGGCAGGTTGAAGCCATGAACAAGTCCCTTGAAATGATCCTGCAAAGGAAAATTGACAAAGCTCGATCCAATTGGCACATCATGTTGTATCTAGCACTTTGGGCATACCAAACGTCAGTTAAGACTACCACTGGTTTTACTCCTTTTCAACTAGTTTACGAGTTGGAATTTATCTTTCCTATTGAATGTGAAATTCCTTCTCTTAAGCTACCTATTGAACTTCTTCTAGAGACTTCTAGTCTCGAGGAACGCCTCATTCATTTGGAGCATCTGGATGAGTAGTGTCGAGATACCGCTATAATAAATGAAGCCCATAAAAAGAGGGTAAAAACTCAATACAATAAAGTCGTATGCCTTCGGAATTTTTCTAAAGTGACCTTGTCCTGGTCTATGATCACATCAATTTTATTGGTCCTTTGCTCGTGCTGGTTTGAGAAGGTCTCCATTGACTTCTTGCTGCCAGGTCTTGTCCTTATTGACTATGACAAATTGCTCTGAGGGCATGATCTGTAAATGAGATCTTAGACTAATATTAAGGTATTATAGACTCATGTGCAGGATTTGCCTATATTACTTAGTGCAATGGATCGAAAAGATTGCAAATAATATAGATAATGAAGCAGTTAGAGAAACATAACATACACACACATAAGACAACAAATAATCAAGGAGTTCGCCCAAAACTCTTGGGCTACGTCTCCTGCTCCAGCTTTCAATGGTGACCTCTCTATTATGTCTTCAAGAGTAGAGTTTTTACAAATGTGAGCTCAAATTGAGTCTCAACACAACAGGAACAAACAATAGGGTTTTTTCTTGAATCCCTCAAGTCTTCATGAGTACACAGACTCTCCCTCTCACTCTCTGTCTCTATTTTCTCTCTGTCTCAGCACTACCTACCCCTGTCTCTGTCATGTAGTGGCTT
Organism: Pinus tabuliformis; assembly: GCA_031772625.1. NCBI lineage: Eukaryota > Viridiplantae > Streptophyta > Pinopsida > Pinales > Pinaceae > Pinus > Pinus tabuliformis. The sequence continues at coordinate 177,824,997 of CM062805.1, read as the reverse complement.
TTAAGCCAATCGACGCTTGTCTGGTCATTTTCCCTTTTGACTCTCTGGCTCCCGGCCCCTATCCATTCAAATCCCTTTTGAGTGTTAAACAATCATGGTGTAACGTATTTAAGTATGGTGGCCACCTGTTTTTAAACGGAAAGGACCACTGGCGCGTTGAAATCCCCAAAAATATCATTTCTCTGTTTACACATAGAAATACATAGAAATGCTGTAAAATCCACCAAACTGCCATTTATCGGACTTCAAATATTATCAATTCCGCCCTATAATCCCTTCAGATCCGCCTTTGGTCGCTATTGCAAGTCCACCGTTGATCTGTGTGATCATTGATCCAACGGTTAATATTGATTTTAGGCAGCTTATGCGCACTGAGATTACCCGCCCGAAAAGGCGGTTTTCTCTCTCCGACACTAAGCCACGTGTCGGCCAGTGTATGGGCTCGGGCGAAGCATGTCCAATACCACTTACCGCCTGAGGCCTACTTGAAATCCTGCTCATTACAAAACTCAAAATATATGTAGTTTCATGTATAAACCTTTCAGGTCGGTTTTATTGCTCCGAGCGCATTTCCTTTGTATTTCATTTATTTAACGAAAATGGAAACTTACATAGAAAAAACCTTTCTTCCGGAACTCAAAATATATTAATTTTCATCCGTAAACCAGTTTGGGTTTGGCTTTATCACATGTCTTTGGCATCACCCCTTACATTAGTTGCGATGCGATATATTGCAATCGCATATCGTCAAACCTTCGGGCCGCAGGTTAAGTCCTTCCCTTTGTGTATATTGGCGATGCAATAGCATGAGTAGATCTGGACCGTTGATCTGCACACTTGATCGACGGTCCTCGTTAACTCCCGCTGATCGCTATTGTGACCTTCATATGGTTGCCTCCGATAGACTCTGCCTGCTGCCTCCAATTGCGATACACCGATTAGACCTGGACCGTTGATCAGACATATCCGACGGCTCCTGTGCGAAGTTGATTAAGCCTCCCTTTAACTCTGTTTCCACCATTTCTTCTTGTTTTTCCTGTGCGATAGAGTTTTCTGCCATTTGCTGATGTTGTTCCCTTGTGATAGTTTTAAGTATATGAATACTTAGAGGGTTTTAGGATCCATTTTGGATCAAGGAAGATCTAGAGCCACACCCAGGCCCTATTTTCATTATTGATAGGTCACCTTGTGCTCAGCATCGATCAATATCATGGGTCTTTGACTAGGTGGTTTCCCTTGTGTTCGACATCAACTTTTATTATCACACATTGGGATACGTGTAGTGCTTTGGTTTCCAATTCACCCTATTGGTGGATTCCTCGCCTCTGTGTCAGCTTTCATTATCGGTTGGTTCAAATGGTTTCTATGGTACACTAGCCACATCTTGTGTACGCCGGAAACGTGCTTTGGTTTAGTTACTACATCTTTGTTCGTCTGATTCCTTCCACATTATTGGCCTATGGGTTACACTCACACTAGATTGATGAAGGATGCCTTAATGCCTTCCTTCTAGAGGATCTTTTCCCATCGACTTCAACTCATTGCCCTGGGAAAGGGATCTAGAGTCCATTTGGCAGTACCTTAGGGTTTACAGTGATCAGTGGCAGATTCCTTAGCTATCGACAGTGGGAAAACATCATTGTCTCTTGATTGATATATTCTTTCAAGTGTTCAACTACAACTCATTTATTTGCCCTTGTTAGATTGTACCAGGTACCTTGAATCTCATCATCATTATTGGTGAGTAGTCTCACATTTGTTAACGATATACATCAATGACCAATAATCAAACAATTTCTCACATGGTCGACTTCAGATCATTCATTCCCATTGTGTAGAAATGTACCATTACTGTCAATGAAGACCTCGGGTTTGCATCAGCGTGTTGTGGTTCACTTGTTAGTTGCTCCTCTTTCTACTATTTGACACCATCCACATTATATGTCGCAGTTCCTTACAACGACATCTTATATGCTGGCACCCGAGTTGCAGTGTAGTACCATTTATTCCATCATGTTCACTTGGTACTATTTGGATCAGTTTTTTGACTTCAGTGATCAGCTTCATACTTCAACATCATTGATCAGCGCTTCATATGTGATATTCAAACATGTACTTTCTTGATTATGATCAAATGATCCATTATGTATTTTCAGTTCCTTTATACTTGTATGCATATTAGATCCGCTTTTGTACTTGACATGCAGACATGCTTTACTATTTTGAGCATGGGTATGCCCGCCTCAGACAACAATTTATTTCTGATCTCTTTCGATGGCTTGGCAAGCTGAATTCTGGTGAACTCCTCCTCGGTCTCGGCATGATTCCTTCCATACACTTAATGCATTTTGGCCATCATGTACCCTTTTTGACCTCATATATTAGGGGGCATCCGTTATAACACCATTTACCACTCTTGGTAGATCTGATGCTCTGATTATGGCCTAGGGAAACCCTTCCTTCTAGGCTTGGTCCAAAATATAAAAATAATGTTTTATTCCCTATACTTTAATTTTCCCTGTGATAAAAGTGTGTACACATGGGTCATGATATATCCAACCCATGTACATATGTTAAAACACTTAAAAAAAATAAATTTCCTTAATTTCGGGCGGAGTTCATGGGTTTTACCTGTTACTCACCTCCTATTGCCCGTGGCGCAACTGTTTCCCAACTGAAAAAAACTAATTTGGAGAAGTATAAATAAACCTCCATGGGAAGGCTTTAAGGGAGGAGATATGAGATATTGATACTATAGTGAGATTATCCCTGATCGAGTTTGAAGAATCCCTGTGCCTCTTGAACTCCCCAAAGCTTCAATAAACCCTTGTTTCCTTGATTATAGATATCCCCCATCTTGCTTGAGATATCCTTGTATTGGTGACGGAGGAAGATTATTGAAGAATGAGAAAGGATGGATCCAGAGGACGGTTCCACTTGGAGCCAGAGAAGGACTCAAGTCATATTTCTCCACTTTACTTGTAGATTACTTCAATAAAAGGAATGTTGTTCTATTTCTGATATTAAATGTGTTTATGCATCAAATTATGTTGTAATTCATTTAAGAATCTTATATTGATGTATAATTAGTCATTCATTTATATTATTTTAAGTTAATATCATGAACATGCTTTATGTTTCTACTATCGTGTATGTTCCATTTGAATAATTTTCAGGTTTTAAGAACATTGGGAGAAGTTGAGGGTTTGCACCCTGTGGGATCTACTTAAACGAAGGACATCCGGGTAAGGAAACTCCTACACACTTTAGTAGAATGAGAATTTTGGTTGATTGCCTGAGCATTTCTTATTGTGGTCCGCCCTCTACTCTGTTGGGGTTCTCAACTGAAAGCCCTAGGGTGGTTTCACCTGCAACACCCGTGATGTCAGACAATCATTTCCCATCCGCCTATAAACATCCCTCTTGCTGCAACCAATTAAATTTTAATTGTATTTCTTATTTCCAGTTACTCTCGCTGTTCAAGCTGGGCTATGTCAACATTCAACCACTGGATGGATCCAAGGCTCCCACTAATGCCATTCTCCAGCCCCCACCCAATCAACCAGGTAACTTTTTAGTCTCCCTGCCTGCAACTTGTTTGTATCTATGTTAAAAATGAAGAAATTAGCTCCAAAGACCCCCAAAGCCCAAGAATTCAAACCCTCCTCCAACATCGAGCCACTGATGGACACAGAGGCTCAATTTTTTGACCCCTTATGTCCTTATCAACTACCGGACCTTCGGTTAGACCTATATGGACACCATGTTAGGGGGGAAGAAACTTTTAGAGTCATTGAATCAAGCCTTTACTATCAAATTACGTCTACTGTGTCTCATTTCCCTGAATTTATCTCATGGATGACTACATCTTATGTTGAGAAGAAGAACAATTCTATTTCTTCCACTAGAGCCAAAATCCTAGAGGTGACCCTTGAACTTATCCAGAAGGCTTTAGTGTACCCTACTTCTCCTACACTAGAAAAAATCACTGAGACCACTCTATTCTACAGCTATGTTGCCCTTTCAACCGGGGAACAACAAGCCTTCCTGCAAATGATTCTAGCCCCTAGTCACCAAGCCTTGCCCATTATTGAAACTATCCTAGTGTCCATATTCATAGAAGCAGTGCAACCTATTCTTACTGTAATTTCCCATATGTTTGGAGAAGATGATGCCAACATTGCCAAAAAGGCCACTGTAGGGTTTCTGAAGCAGATGATGTAGCCAATTCATCTTTTTGACATACCTTCTTTCCTTGCTGAGTCCATCAAGTTCTAGCTGCAACACTTTTCTACCACTTCATTTTCAGATACTATTCCTTAATGTTTTACCTGTTCCTATACACTCATGTTGATGAATTTGAGTGCTTAGGTCTCAGTCTGATGGCCCCAAACAAGAAAAGGAAGTTAGTCTTTGACTGGGATGTTGTTTTTAGGTGAAAACCAAACAATGAGGGCTAATCCCAATTTATATCCTCTTACATGGCCATTTCTTACAAAATTATTCATAATGTCTCCCCCCCAAGGATCTTGCCCCAACAGAAAGAGATCCTCCAGCTCAACAAAGACACCAGGGTGGGTGACTGGTATTTTTTTGAGGAATACACAAATATTAGGGTTTATGGGTGTGAGCTTCCTCCTTATCACCTACCTATGTTCATGCCAATGAGGATATTTGCCTTGGAATTCATTAGATAGAGCTTGATGTGGACCTAACTCATTTTGTCCTTGCCAAAAAGGGGTATATGTTCAAATTGGGTAAACCTGTAGGTCCTTTCATTTTGAACACCAGATAGGCCTTTCAGGCAGCTGAAGAGCTACTAAAAGAAATGAATTTTGAGATGGGGGATGTATGGAATTATGACCCTCATGGTGTTATTGCAAAAAGGATAAATAACTGTTGGAAATACTGAGAGGGGGGTGAATCTTTATTTCTTAAAAATTATCACTTTTTAATCTTTTTAAGAGAATTAGTTAATCTTCAGTTATTATTATTGTTCTTCTTTAGATGATCATAAACAATAATCAACAACATACAACACCATACAATAATGCAAAAAGATAAAACAAAGGACACAAATATTTTTAGGCGGAAAACCCCCTCCAGGTAAAAAACCATCGAACGCTTCTTTATTAATTTGTCTTCTCCCTATTAAAAGAAAATTGATTACATCAAGATTTAAGCTACAACTGAGGAAGGCGTCAACCCCTTGATTCACAGGCCACAACCTATACGATGCTACTAAACCCTAATATCCTGTTGCAACCAGAAGGATGCCCCAACACCCTGTAGATTAGGCCATAACCTGATGAGTGCCCCAACACTCAGTTTACCAGCTGTTGTTGGAAAGGATGCGTTGCTGCCCTGTTAGTTTATTAGCCACAACTGAATGGACACCACAATTCCCTCTGCAAGCCAAAACTTGCCCTAGCACCACCCTACCACCATGAAGTGTTCTCATGCCACAACCTAAAGGTGACTCCAATCACATGCCTTGACGAGCCAAAAGACCACTTTTCACAATTTTCAGACTGGATCCCTTGTAGTTTGAATCTACGTTGGCTTGAGGGGGCCTGACCCAGGTTCAACGTTATTTAGCCAAACAAATCCCTACACTACTGGCCCTTTCAGCATCAACCTGCGGATTGCGGAACGAAGTCTCACCCGAAGCAGTATGGGGGGATGCTAGAACCAAGTTTCCACACCCTGAGATGGTTGTGATGTCGTTGATCTCTTCTATCCCTGCCTTCGCACAGGTGATCTTGCTCTAGGGCTTGGAAGACAAAACCTCTATCTTTTCTTTCAATACCTTCGTGAAAGTATACGATCAACCTTCACGCAGCCCTAACCTGGGGCTTAGGTACTTTCGCGCTACTATGGCAGTGCGCCGTGTAGATTCCTCACTTACCCTAAGTGATTTTCTTATTTTGTCGAATACTTAAGTTTATCACCGCGTAATCAAATATTCATAATTGCATTTAATTATTCAATGTAACTATATTCATTCACGCAACATAGAAACATAACAAAGGAAATTCATACACAAAATATCCAAACCCATCAACATAATAAATATACAAAAATTGTAGAATAACTCCATTTATTAATATCTTCCAAGTGTTATAGACTCTGTTCACCTTGCACACACAGCTGTAGGGGTCCGTGCACTCAGCTATGGACTTCTACCCTAGGCCTCTGCGCACTCAGCTACAGAGCCTCTACCTACGCTACGACCCAAGACTTAGACTTCTTGCTCTAAAGTTATGACTCTCTTCCTTCTAACTACTTAGAGCTTAGCTCTTTTTATACAATCCCATGGTTTGTGGACCATGGGTAGATCTCTTATAGCCGACTTTGCTTTACAAAACTAAGGGCAGAATACCCTTTGTGACACATAATACCTTTGCACTCCGTGACCACAAAATGTGGAGTCTTTACAATAATATTACAAAAACTGGACTTAAACATGGGCTTGTAGCCCCAAAATTTCCCTTGGTGTATCCCGCTCCCAACAATCAATGTAGAATAGATGTAAGGAAAATGTAGAATAGATATCGAATCCTGGTAGTCATTGATCACTATGCCCACAAACTGGTTGTTGCACGATGCTACACAACAAGTTATCACTATTCAATTGCACATCACTGTCATTGCACACTCTATATCACTATCACTACAAATCACTGCACAAATTCTGGCTATCACTACATGTCACTGCTCATGAATGAACAGCCATCAATGCACAACCACTGTCACTGCACACATAGATCACTATACATCTGTTGGCTGCCATTGCATTGAGCTGCTCACAAATGAATAAGAATTAAGACTCAATATATCATGCTGCCACACTATCAAGTTGCACACGATGTTACAACCATTTGGGATTGCTATCAAATGATGGCACAAACCAAGGTGCCTTAGGTCATCCCTATGACCCGCCTCAAATGCTCTCAAATTTTGTCCTTGGAGAGCTATCATCATATGTTCCTTTCACTATTGAGCACTACTATCCATCTTTATGTCAATCTGTTGTACAATAAAATGATATTGCCCTCAAAGATCTGCTTCCCTGCAAGGTTCCAATTTTGTCACTGTAAACTCTCTAGGTCATCACTACAAGACAAATCTCGAGGTCATGATAGTATATGTCAAGTATTACTGTAGTGTCAACCATCTGTCATAGACAACCTACTCACTATGTCAAGTATTACTGCAACCTATAGTTTGGATCTAAGTGTGTCAATGTGTCACATCACAATCATAATAGTTTTATTAATATAGTCAACCATATGTCATTGCTTAGTCATTTACATGTCAGGTCCATTAGTTATGTCTAGGTGTTAAGTCAATTCACACTTCTCAGTTTTGTCATAGTTCAGTGCTCGATACTACAAAAGTCATATAGTATATGGATCAAGTTCTCTGCATAACATATTCCAAAGGTGTTGTTGCTTCATAGATGGCCATCATAACTTAGGTCATTGTTGGTAAAAGTTCATAGTCATTGTTGTGTCAAGTAGGTCAATGTATCAAGTCACAGTCAAGGTACAATGATTATAGAAAGGTCATAGTCAAGAGGCCAAAAGACTGTAATGTAGCTATGTTAACACAAATTCTCATGCACTACTACATAGGGTTATTGTATCATTTGTCATCTTGTCTAGTTTCTTTACTTCTTGTTAATGTGTTGTAGGTTACGCATGCCACTGTAGTTACAGTCCTAGGTATTTAAATTACTGTGTCATATCTTAGATTTTCACATCACTTAGGTTCTAAGTCTCTGTTAAATCTATCTATACAGTTGAGGACTGTTATCAAAATTTTTAACACATGATCATGAATGTCATTTTTTCATTAGTGTTACTGCTGCTACCAAAAAGTCATCATATTACAACAGTTATATCAAAATACCAAATCACTTTTCTAAGGTCTGCAAGAATAACATTGAAAAGAGGGTAGCATCAATGTCAATACTTTGCACAATGAATTTTTTAAGTATCAACCCTTCAATGTATTTTATTAGGGGTTTAGTGCATGCCACAATAGATGTGTGTTCCGTCAGAGTTTTGCTAGAGACTTCTATTTTCAACTCTCTGGATAATTGAGAAATATGTGCTTTAGATCAACCTACTCACACAGTGACTATAAGGATCAAATATCACACGATCATACCTTATTAGATATATTCTTTCATGCAAAACTGTTACTATAATGAACTTAATTTGGAATGCTATTAGAATGATAGTAAAGTTGGCTTCTTTAATTATGTGACTTCAACAGGTCGGCTTAAATTTAAGTTGTATTCACAGGTATATATACTAGAGTACTGCTTGTAGTGTTTCAGATGAGAGACCGTACTATCCTGAAGTTATAAGAATTTTGCACAAGCATCAAGCATTGAAGTAATCCAAAAGAACCACACTAATGTATACTTAGAGATGGTCAGAAATATTCAGTCTTAAAAGGATTCAAGACTAGTTTTGAAAGGTCATCGGTACTGACAAATAATTCCATAGAGATGAAGACTTTAGTACTTCACTACAACTTCAAATTAGGCCACACAAACAGAACTTAAAATTTGATTCCCTAGACCATAGTATAGTCTCCGTTACTAGAAAAAGAAAAATGCTCGAACGGGCTTGCGGCCTAACCTTACAGCTGCACTAAATGAAAACCAAAGCAAATTAAATAAATATACAAGAACTTACCTTGTATTTCACTTGAGAGGGAGCACTATTCGTTGTACTTTTCCTAAAAAAAATATGAACTGTTCTTTTTCATATATCTTATTATTAGGCTGAAAATTTCAGAAGACACGTTAGAAGTTATTTCTTTAGAGGAGTGATGGGTCTTTCTTTATAGTTTGTAGAGGGACTTCATAAGTGAACGTTATAGGACAAGGAAAGGGTTTCATGAAGGAGTTATTAAAATTTTAATTAAGTCATGTATTGTGTCTTAAGTAAGAAAGGTCATGAGCTTGATGAGAGAGAAAGGTTGTGATTTTAATTAAGTCTTGTCTTGTGTGTTAAGTAAAAAAGGCCTTGAGCCTTATGAGTGAGAAAGTCCGCGAGGCTTATGAGTGAAAGATATTAGCCTTTACAATATGAGGGATACCTTTTATAAAAATAAATAAATAGTTTAATAATTTTCTTAAGATTCCTTAAGGTATGGTCAATTTATTTTATAAGTATTATAAATTTGTTTGTTTAAGTTCTAAGGAATTTGTACACTAACCCTCTTTTGTGTGTTTTGTAGGTGAGATATGTGTGTATTAATTCAATGATTGATTTATTGTCTTTGGTTCTGAAGTTATGTAACTTATATGGGGTGATATTACAGTGATAAACAGTGTCATGTATTGACAATCGTAGGAGGAGGTGTCATGTCACTACCCCTGGGGGGTTTTAGCTTAGACATTGGGGTCACTAACTTCAATTGTGAATATCTCTCAAACCAGGAGGTCTCTTGGAGTGTACCACATACAAAAAAACATATTTTCGATGAGAATATAATGACATAGATCTCTGACCCAAACTCAATGATTTGACCTACCAAAAACCCTCGACAAAGTCAGGGCACATCCTAAGTCCAAGGAAACCAAACCCTAGAACTTGGGCTTTTAACCATTCAACAATATAGTTGTCATCTTGATGTAATCTGAAAATTACAAGGAAGTGTTCATTAATCATTTGACATCAAGGAATGATGGTTTTGGTCAAAGTCAAAACCAGTCAACTCCATGGGTTGACATCAATGATAACACCATCCAAAAATCTGCCCCTTTGTCATTGATGGAAACACACGTACTCCCCTTGCAAGTACGACCCCCCCCGCCTTCATTATTCACCTCCTTCTTGAGATTTAAATCTCCTTCTCAGGTTTTTCTCTCCCTCTTTGACATCAATGGCAAAGGGTTACTCCCCCTGAAAATTCGCTTGCTTCACGTGGACCTGTTATCTGCCTGTGGTCCCCCTGATGAGAAGTCTTCTTGTAATAATCTATCAGTGACGATCCATGTGGACCTATGTCCTGTATGTGCTTCCCTTGAAGAGAAAACTTCCTTTGTGAACCTGTAATCCTTCAACTATTCTCGTCCCCCTGAACTTGTAATGAAAGTTCCATCTTGTTCAAACTATTTGTCTGTCAATCGTAGACTTGTGCCATATACTGTGTTGAAAATAATACTGAGAGGGGGGGGGGGGGGTGAATCAGTATTATCTAATTCTTTTAATAAATCTTCCTTATTTGTTCTTTGAATTATTTTTGCATGTCAGTACCATAAAATAATGAGCATGAACAAAGAAAACAGATAGTCACACCAAAGAACACAAGATGTAAGGTGGAAACCCAATGTGGGTGAAAACCACCTGCTGCAATATGTCTCTATATTCTTTCAAATTAGAAACTCCTTTTACAATGGTTTTGTACTGGTGCAGTCCTTTACCAGTACGCAGGCTGCAACCTGCAGAGAGCTACAACTCTCTCTCTCGTTTTCCAGTCTCTCCTGGAAGGGAGCGACAACCCCCTACTTCTTTTCTTACAAGGACCACTTTTCATAAATTTTCAAATTGGATCCATAAACATCAAATGATCATCAAGTATAAGAAAATCACCCAGTCAACTGTAGTAACCAGATCAACAATAATAGAACCAAACCCAGAACACAGCAATGATAAACAGAGATTTCAAGAGAAGTAAGCAGCTTCACCCATGTACTGCCTGCTTACAGTACGCACCCTGCTCAACTGCTCGCCTGCTTACGTACGCACTGTAGTCAACTGCTCACCTGCTTATGTACGCACTGTACTCAACTTCTCACCTGCTTACCTACGCTCTGTGTCCATTGAACTGCCTGCGGACCTCCGCACCTGCAACCCTTCTGTGCCTGCGTACCGGCGCACCTGAAATGCTTCGTTTCAGCGTATATACGCACTTTTCTTTCACTGTACCTACGTACCTTCGGGCATAGATGATTTCAAGACTTCAAGAATAACCTAGACAGTCAGATCTACAGATCTGATCATGCGCCGAAGAGATCTCAATCCATCAGTAGATTTGCCTTATTTAGATCTAGACATTACTCCCAAGAGATCATAATATTTCAGATCTAGCTCTCATAAGATGTTCAACCCAAGCACATACTCAAGCCAAATGATCTCCTTTGCTTTATATAGGAAAGCTCTTCCTTAAATCATGGATCAATACCACGGGCCGACACCATAATAACACAAATACCGTCGGCTAAATATCAAAGGTTAGATATAAGAAACCCCACATGTGCTTTTCTTTGCCTTGAAATGTGTGCACTGGGGTACGCACCTCCTGGACGGCTTATCTGCGTATCAGGCCGCGGTCCCTCCACGGTGTACCTGCGGGTACGCACTGTCTGAACTGATTTCCTGCGTACTTCTTAATTTTCAACATATTGAGAGCCTTGCCACGGGAGTTGCCATCAAGTACAACATCTGTAACATATAGCCATACCAGAAACATAATGCCAACATACTGCTGCATAGACTCCTCTTCAAATTTCAAGGAGTCAATGAACTAAATTGTTCAGAATAGTGATTCATCTAATGGACGATCTTGGATCGAGTTATTACCGAAGAAATTTTTGATTCCTTACGAACTGTTACGAATCCTGAAAGCATAACTGCGAAGACCTTCTTGTCTTCTTGCTTTTCTTTCTCATTTTTTACTTGTTCATCCCGTACCTCTTTTCTTTTCAAAACCTTCTTATTCTCATCGTCAACTTTTCATTCATGGTTGATTCCATCTTGTATCCGCATTGACGAGCTATGTGTCCATAGTTATGACACTTTAAGTATTCAATATTGTCTATAGGTGATTCCATATGATATCTACAATTGTGAGCACTATGGCCATAGTTATGGCATTTGAAACATTCAGTGTTTGGCTCATATAACACATATTCTCTTCTGACAAAATTATCATGGAATCTGTCTCATGATCTTGCAAACTTGTTTCTAGGGTTTTGCAGATAATGATTGTCCCTATCAAAAACTTCACAATCCCTAGCCATATGTCCATAGTTAGCACATCAAAAGCAATAACCATCAAATGAACATGTGCACCTGGACAATTCATTCAGATCCAATGGTCCTTGATAATTGTACCTGTAAACAACTTTACAATCACTGGCCATATGTCCATAGTTAGCACATGAAAAAAACATCCACTAAATAAACAAACATACTTGGAAGATTTATCATTCTTCTTTGGAGGCAGTGTTGTAGTTTGTTGTCTTCCTTTGCTCTTTACTATGTTGGTATTATTATTTGAAACATTCTTCTTTGGCTTTTCGCTTAGATCAACTTCCTTCTTAGAATCATCCCACAAAGGTGTGGAGCTTGTACCTTCATCAATTGGAGATTTACCAACGTTAATTGCCTTCATTTTTGCTTCAACTATCTTATCTTGCAAGTGTTCCTTTTGCGATCCCTTAATTTTATTGATATCACCATGGGTTGCATCAAGTTCTTCTTTCTTTTGAGCAAGATCTTCTTGAAACCATCTTTTCAATATCTCCCTTCTTTTTTTTTCCTCCTCAACCTGTAGCTTGAGAAGAGTGGTCTTCTCTACTTCTCTATTGAGAACCTGTATCTGTTCCTTCTGCTTCTCATTTTCAATCCCAAGTCTACTTATTTATGCTAAAAATGTTTCTAATTCTATTTGCTTTTAGTTAACTGTGGATATGTATCTTTGATCAGATTCCTTCCTTTAAATTTCTGCCTCCTGCATCTGTTGTTTGAGCCTGTTGATCTCTGCAAAGGCTGTGTCGAGTTCTTGTTGCTTTTGTTGGACTTCTCTCTTGAGGTCTTATGTCTTTGTATTCTTGACTTATTCCAATTGAGTTCGAGGACTGCTAATCATCTTCTCAAACTCTTCATTTTCTTTGATGAATTCTTTTGCTGTCTTCAGTTCTACTTCCAAAAGTCTTGTCTGTTCCTTTTTACTTTTGAGTTCCTTTATCACCTTGATCACTTGGTTTTGAAACTTGTCTTACTCATTTCTCCAATTTCTTCATCATAATCAGAAGGATCTGAATTTTCAATAACATCTTGACCTGATTGATTTGTTGAATAGAGATTATGAAGCTTTTCCCAAAGAGATTTAGCTGTTGAACATTGACCAACTTTTGTTTTCACAAAATTTGGAAAAACATTTAAAATTACATTCATGGCCTTTGAATTGTACCTTTTAGCTTCGTCGGTAGATGTGTGTCTAGAAAAAAATGATTCCCATACTCCATGTGCCTATAAATGTACTTCCACCCTATATTCCTATATCCAGTAATTATCTGCATCAAAATCAGGGGTTAGTACACAATACTCACTTTCTTAATATTTTTTTGTACTTGTACCTTCCTTTGAAATCCTTTCAACCTGCTTCTTTGAATTTCCCATCTCTATGCTTTGAAAACTACCTTCTAGCGGTTAAGTTATTACTGAAGGAACCAAGCTCTGATTCCAATTGTTGGAAATACTGAGAGGGGGGTGAATCAATATTTCTTAGCAATTATCACTTTTTAATCCTTTTAAGAGCATTAGTTAGTCTTCAGTGATTATTATTGTTCTTCTTCAGATGATCAGAAACAATAATCAACAATAAACAACACCATACAACAATGAAGAAAGATAAAACAACCTACTCACTATGTCAAGTTATTGCAACCTATAGTTTGGATCTAAGTGTGTCAATGTATCACATCACAATCGTAATAGTTTTATTAATAGAGTCGACTATATTTCATTACTAAGTCATTTACATGTCAGGTCCATTAGTTATGTCTAGGTGTTAAATCAATTAACACTTCTAAGTTTCGTCATAGCTCAATACTACAAAAGTCATATAGTATATGGATCAAGTTCTCTGCATAACATATTCCAAAGGTGTTGTTGCTTCATAGATGGCCATCATAACTTAGGTCACTGTTGGTAAAAATTCATAGTCATTGTTGTGTCAATTAGTTTAATATATCAAGTCACAGTGAAGGTACAATAATTATAAAAAGGTCATAGTCAAGAGGCCAAAAGACTATAATATAGCTATGTTAACAAAAATTTTCATGCACTACTACATAGGGTTATGTTGAGAAATGGCAACAAGAAATTCCAGTTTAATTTTTCCTTGAATTAAATTGTGAATTATAATAGATTTCGTTTCTCATAGAAATTTGAAAACAATTAATTAATTTTAATTAACTTAATTAATTTTGTAAATTCAAATTGGAAGTCTTTTAGAAGACATGTATATGTTCTCCTAACTTATAGGAGTTAAGGATGAGTTATGAATGAGTTGTAATTAGTTAACTCAGTTTATTGAGTTAAGTCCAGTTAAATTAGTTCCAATTAGTTTCAGGGACTAATAGTGAGTAAACAGTCAATTGGGACACTAGTAACCTAATTAGTGCTAATCTAGTTAACTGAATATTCCACCCTCAGAAACTCATGCATGCTGATTCTGAGAAAGACCTAGTTGAGACTAGAGTGCAGGGACAATTTACTATTTGTTTTAGATTTTTCTAAGTTGCACTAATAGTGCATGCATTCAGGAACTGATCCTTGAGGGATTGCGCTATTTTTAGACTTTATTTCCCTTTAAATACAAGCTATCCTCCATAGGAATTACACGTTGGAATAGAGACTTGGATAGCTTGTGAATTAGCTAAGATTTGGCCTTGAGCTTGCTTATGAGTTGGAGATTGAATTTGCTGAGTGCTGGGATTGTTCTAGAGAGAACAAGCATTGTAATTTCATCTTGATTTTCCGGATTAATACAAAATAGGTAGTGGGGTTTTGAGCTGTGGCTTCCCCGGATATTTATTGTGTTATGTGCCTTTGATTCTCTTCCTCTATTGATTATTGTTTGCTCGATGTTTATGGGCTTCCACTATAAAGAGTAGAATTAGATTCTTGTCTCTTGTTTTAGTAGATTACATGAGCTTGTGAATCTATATGTTTTTCTACATGGTATCAGAGGAAGATTGTTTTTTGGGCCGAGAGATTGCAGAGAATTTCTATTCAAACTTTTCAGAAACAAATTGTAGATTTGGATTCCTTGGGAAAAGATACCCAAATTCAAAAAAAAAATCGACCAAATCAGAGTTCAAATGAGGGAGATATCATTGATTTAAAATCAGCTCTCTAGAGGAGATTTCAAAGTTTTGAGTTTTTGGGTTATAGGTGAAAGTCGAATTTGCATGTATACTTCAGGATCGGCAGATGGCATTCCATGGGTTGAGGCTTGAGTATTCCTTAGAAGGAAGCTTGAATTTTATAGCATGGAGGGACAGGATGGAGGTTGTGCTAGAAGATAATGGCTTGAAGAAATTAATTGATTAAGAAGTCCCCAAGCCAACAGCTACGGATGCATAGAACTTGGCCGAATGGAAGAAGTGTGTGGCGAAGGCAAGGTAGATAATCCTTGAGGGAGTTCAAGACCACATTGTCTCGAGTCTCCATGGCAAGGAAAATCTGCATGCTATGTGGAAAACATTGGCAGACTTGTATCATAATAGAAGTGATCAAAGTAAGTTGGCACCAAAGGATAAACTTCATAAAATCAAGATGGAGAAAGGCGAGACAATTCCAAAGTACTTTAACAAGTTCACTCAATGTCAGGATGAACTTGGAAGTGTTGGAATCACATTTTCCAAGGAGGATATGGTGAGACTTACTATTCTTAAACTCCCAAAGAGTTGGCATAGTTATCAGGACTTTGTCAATGGTTGGGAGAAGCTGCTAGATTGGGAACGACTATGGTCGAATTTGATGCAGGATGAGATCAGGAGGAACACCAGGGATGGCTCTTCATCAAATATTGATGATGAAGAAAAATGTGTCTTAGCTATTAAGGCGAGGAGGGGGAAGGTAAAATTTCCCATTTCAAATCAGATTCTTATCATGGAGGTAAGAAGAAGGACATTACGAAAGTTAAATGCTTCCATTGTCACAAGATGGGTCACTTTGCTACAAATTGTCCATGGAATAAGTCCAAGGAGAAGTCCTTAGGAGGAGTGGCGGTTGAGGCTTTGGCCTCCCAATTCGAATTGGAATTTTCCCTCATTGCATGCACGGTGTCTTCAATGATGGGAAGTGTCTGGTACTTAGATACTGGAGCTTCTTTCCACATGACTCGCGACAAAGATTTATTCAGTGAACTAGAGGAGAAAGATCTCAAGATGCATATTGAGATGGGTGATGATGGTAAGTATATTGTTATCATTGTGGGCACTATTACTTTTTAAAGGGAGCATGCAACTCAACTCACCTTGAAGAATGTTATCCATGTACCTGGACTGACGAAGAACTTGGTATTCATTGCCATGCTTGAGGATAGAGGCTATGATGTGATATTTTTGAAAGGAAAGGCATTCCTTCGACATATAGCCATGGGTCAAGTAAATAAGATAGGGATTCGAGTTCAGAATCTCTATAAGATAGAGGTAGAGTATTATGTTGCTTTGAGTTCAAAAGAGCAGAAAATATGTTGAGATGAGACGTCAGCGAGTTGTGGCATAGGCGGTTGGGCTACTTGCATCATGGGGCTTTGAAGATATTGCAACAAATCTCTATCAGTCTTCCCAAATGTATGCTTGAGCAAGTTGATACATGCAAGGGTTGTACTTTGGGAAAGTACACCAAGTCTTCCTTTGGAGACAGAGATAATCAAGGAAATTCTATTTTGGAGAGAGTCCATTCAGATGTGTGTGGACCATTCTCGACAGCATCCACGGCCAAATATAGGTATTATGTTATATTTGTTGATGAATATTCTCGTAAATGCTGCTTATTTTTTATGTAGAAAAAGGATCAAACTTTCACAAAGTTTTGTGAGTTCAAAGCATTGGTAGAGAAAGAGTCTAGCAAGAAGGTTAAAGCTCTACAGAGTGATAACGACAGTGAGTATGTCTCGAATGAGTTTAAGAACTTTTGTGCAGCAGAAGGGATTAAATGAGAGTTGATGACACCTCATAACCCTCAACCGAATGAGAGGAAGAAAATGATCATAGTAGGGGCAGCAAGGGTGATGTTGCATGATTAGGGCCTACCACTACACTTTTGGGCTGAGGCATGCAACACCACGGTTTATGTTCAGAATCGTAGTCCACATCAGATACTGGAGAGTAAAACACCAGAGGAAACTTATTCTGGTAAGATGCCAGATGTTGGTCACTTTGGGATTTTTTGGTCATCGATTTATTGCCATGTGACCAAAGATGCATGGAAGAAGCTTGATCCAACAACAAAGTTGGGGATCTTTGTGGGGTACACTGATACTCCCCACAACTATCAGGTGTACATGCAAACCAATCGAATGATAGTGGTTCTTAGGGATGTCAAGTTTGATGAGGAGAAGGCCATGCGAGTATCCCTTGAGACGGAGCTTGAGCTACATGCGGAGGAGGAACTTTTAGTTCCTAAGGTTGAGGAACCTCAGATTGATGTGGAGCAACCACATGTAGAGGTTCTGGGAGTGGAGACATCCACTAAGGCAAAGTCTTCCAGAGAGGGAATAAAGCGCACTAGAGAGGTTGACAGGTTGTCGGATGATGCACGAGAGAATGTGGGAGCACCCTCTTCTCAGCGCAGACAAAGGAGGTCACCAAAGAGGTACACTGGATCCATGGCACTTATGGGTGCATGTGTTGTGACAAAGCCATATTCCTTTCAAGAAGTCGTTCAGCAGCCAGTTTGGGTTGATGCGATGGTGGAGGAGTATGATTGCATAGTTCGAAACAATGTTTGGGATGTGGTCTTGAGACCGGAGGACAAGTCAGTTGTGAGATCTCATTGGATTTACAAGGTAAAGCAAGCTATAGATGGTAGTGTTGAGAAGCATAAGGCTAGATTTGTTTCTCGTGGCTTTTCATAGGTAGAGGATATTGCGTATGATGAGGCCTTTGCTCCTTTTGCAAGGTACTCGTATATGAGATCTATTTTGGCACTATCAGCATAAATGGGTTGGAGTATCCATCAGATGGATGTGAGGACTTCCTTCCTGTTGTGGCCACCAACAACCCCCCTCTTTGTTTGGTATTAGCGATAACACCAAGCAAATGGGGACCCTTAATAAAAATCCAAAAAAACATTTTATCAAATTTTTTTGTATTTTAACTCCCTAAAGCTGTATCGCATCGCGAGAAGAGAGTGAAACGTTTTCCTATGCACATAATAAGCTGCGAAGAAGCGATGCGAAATTCATCGCATCACTTATATTATGAAGCACTCTTAAATGAAAAAACTTAAGGAATCTCCGTCGGCCAATATGCGACGTCGCATATCGCAACATTGCATAAGCAGCACATAATGATTGGATGACTAAGCGCGATTTGCGATTCACAATCTGCGACATTGCGATCTGCGATGTTGCGATCTACGATGTTGCGATCTGCGATGAATGCGATCATCAATTCCTGCAATGACACATCTTGACGACGCAATCCTCGATACTGCGATGCGAGTCGCAGAAATCATCCATCGCAAAATTTCCTTGGCACAATATTCAAGGAAAGCTATCTGTAGACCAAAATTGGGCGCGCGCCTTAAAAGAAATTAATGATTGTACGCCAAAGTATCCAAGAAGGATTGTGTTGTGTTTTTCGAAGAGTCAGTTCATTATGGGTGTCATGATTATGCATTCATTAGAGCTTAAAGCTTTCATGCCAATCTTTTCATCATTACTCTTTTCCTTTGCGTAAACTGTAAGACAACAAATAACATAAAGCAATGTGCAGGAAACATCTAAGGAAAAGGGGAAAGCGTCAATGCTCGGAGAACAAAGAAGAGATGCCTTCACAAACGGATGCCGCATGCAACAGGACCATAGATTCCAGAGTATCACTCAACAGATACTGATGTCAATAGGCCATCCCAAACTCATAATCAAAGGCGCACAAAAGCAGCATGTTTGCAAAAGATCCTGAAGCTTATGCCCGGTAAAGCAAAAAGAAAGAAGGCGCTAAAGAGGGAAAACGCACTAGAAAAGCCTGGAACAAAGAACGGAGGCAGTTTTCAATACAGAAAATTGTTCAGAGAGAAAAGTCCCTAACTTATTCAGTCATTCGCAAGGCCGGAAACCGAAATAGCAAAAGCAGAATCAGTTTGAGAGAAATTTGGGTTATTACCAAGTATACACACAGTGAATACACCAAGCCAGAGGAAGATTTTCGAAAATATCTTCTAGTTTGCCAGAAAGTGGTGCCAGCGCTTGTTATTTCTATTTTCGTAGCTCAAACAAAAGGAGAAGACGAACAACCGACTCTTCCCAAGCGAATGTTGCATGCTTACAGCACTAAGGAGCAAATACAGAAACGGTTAGGAATTAGAATCAATTTTTAGAAATAATTTTGCTTTAGTAGAAGGGCGGTCATTTAAAACCGTGTCCTAGATTTATGTAATTAAGATTAATTAGTTAGCAGTATTTAAACCCTTCTCAGGCATTTGGAGAAGGGTCCAGAAATTTGTCAAAAAACTTGTCCTCAGAACATGCACTTTTGCACCCTCAGAGGGGGTTTTTGATGAATGGTTGGATCAAGATTTATCAATGTTTGCATTTGATATCTGCTACTGATGTTGCACTTTTGTACTCTTAGTAGATGTTAGAACAAGTAGAGATAAATTGTTGTTGCTTGAAGCTTATGAGTGGAACCAGTCATAAATGGTACTTTTATCTCTTGACCATTTTTGCTTATATTCTTAAAGTGATATACAGTTTTCAGTTGTTTATATGTTAATGCATGAATGTGTGGGTTACCATTTGGCACTTCTGTACGGTGGAGTCATTTATTTGTGTTTGATATATGAATAACTTATTATGCGATATGCTGTTCACAACTGTTTTGCTTAACTTTTTATGCAGAGTGGTTTATCTTAATTGATTTCTATTCTTATGATAGCTGAATGATCTTTATTACCAGTTATTGTTCGAAATCTCTTTAGATCGCATTATAGAAGAAATACACCCCGGGTTAGCGTAGATTAGATGTGTTGTTTCTCATTAGATTACAATAGCATAGAGTTAGTTTAGAAGTTTGAATTAAATTAGCTTTAAGTACTCCTAGATCAGCATCATCCAACTCTACGCACACACACACCCCTTAGATTGGGAAACTGGTCCCATTATCCCCAGTCGGACCCGCTATACCAAACGGATAAGGAGCTGCCAACCAAGGTCCGGACCGGGTGGGTATCCCCCTTGTTGTCGACCCGATTTTCTGGGCTTCAACATATTTGGCGCTAGAAGGAGGGCTAGAACTATGAATGGCACCTAAATCAAAATCTAAATACCATTCTGAGAGTAAATCGCCCTCATCAACTCCCCCGACTTCCCCAGTACGTTTAAATCCAGAGTTAGAAGTCGCTCGAGTATCAACCGCTGCTACATACCCTAATATTTCAGACCAATTTACCATTGAACCCCCTGAAGTTCAAACTCTGATTTTCTATTTTTACACAGAGGTCTGATAAATCTCAAAGTAGCATGACTTCGCAGTACAATCCTGCTCATCCCCTGACCAGATTAAAGAGTGAAAAATTTGGCATCCAACCAACTGAATTCCCTCTCCCCACCAGGAAAAGAGCAAGGAAAACATCACCAGAGTCTGACAGTGAGACTCTTTCATCTACGTCGTCCATTTCGACTCCCTCACCGCGAAGTCAGCCACCCACATCTTCATTCCAAACCACTCATCCATCTTCCACAACCCCTCCTCTTAAATCATCAAAGATCATAATATCTTCATCTTCCCAGCATCAGGGATCATCCTCTGCACTTTCATTTACTAGCAGCTCAACGATGGCCCAGTCTCCATGGAACAATCCTGGGGCAGTTTTAATGCCTCCACCCCTGAGCCAAATACCGACCCATCCTGAGAAATGGCTACCCAAATTCAATCCAGAAGCAGGCATGCTAGCTGAAGAGCATATTAATAATTTAATGCTTTCTGTCAATCTCAACGGAGTTACCAACGAGGATGTTGTTGTCCGGCTTTTTCCCTATACAATGCAAGGAACAGCTGGGTCATGGTACTTTTCATTACCTTCCGGGTCTATCACAAGTTGGGACATTTTTCAAAGTCAATTCCTTACCAAGTTTGGTGATGACAGATCAACGACGACGTTAATCGATGACCTATCCAATCTTAAAGCCGAGGCTAGAGAACCCATCAAAGATTTCAATTTACGGTTCAATAAAATCCTCAACAAAATTCCCGCTGCTTCCCAACCCAGCGAAGAAGTAAGATGTGAATGGTATATTACGGCCTTACCATCAAACTTGGCAATCTTCATGGATAGGGCAAATAAGACAACCTTAGTTGAAAACTTGACAGAGGCGATAGTAGTAGAGAAACACGTAGTAGCCCTGGAAAAAAGATCTGCGATAGAGGAATGCAAATCTAAGAAAGTCTCCTTCAAGGAAGACCCCAAGAAGAAACAAACGAAAGACCCTTTCGATTTGGAAGGATTACAAAAAGTGTTAAAAACCATGTCCAATGAGATGATTGACATAAAAAAACAAGTAGCAGAAACTTCTTCAAAAAAGCCCTACAGAGCTTTTAAAATAAGTCCTTCAATGGATGTGAAACCACCCAACACTATCTCAAACGTCGAATCCGAAGAAGAGGAAGAAGAAGAGAATACCACTGAAGGGCATACCGATGACGAAGAAGTTGTGGAACTACAAGGAATGTGGGATTTCATCCTCCCACAAGAAGAAGATCAAGAAGCATTTCCGGTTAGCACACGAAGCAAAAATCAACTTGATCCTCCCCAAACTACCCCTAAGCAGAAGGGCGCAAGCCCTGCAGCAAAAGATAAAGTCGCAACAAAGAAAACAACCGCTAAAGTGACTCAATCTAGCCCAGTCCAATCAGATCAAACACCTCCATCAAGAACACTGATTGTGTCAGATGAAATGGAGTACAATATTATTGATGACATGAAAAAGACTAGGGCTAATATCACTCTTTATGAATTGAGCAAATTGAAACATCAACAGAAGATAATGATGAAAGAATTACATGCCCTGCCTACTACATCTTTGCTTACAGCTGTAGCTTCCCACAACATGGGAAGACCTCCAACCAACACGATCAATAAGGTTGATCCAAATGACATCGCCTTGATTGGAGGAAGATCAAGGTCTCACACTCCCCCTTTTCTTCTCACTTATGAAATTTTCAATAAAAATGTGCACAATTGTTTGGTAGATTCTGGTGCTTCAACGAATATTTTACCCAGGTCAATATGTGCTAAGTTGAATGTTCAACCACAAAAATCCGCAGTGCGCATAGTTCAGCTTGATCGATCTCAAGTCGAAGTGATTGGTGAACTTAATCAAGTGACCATAAGATTGTCATCTAACCCGAAGGTATGTCAGGTTATTGACATTCTAGTAGCTGATATCCCAGAATTCTATGGCTTGATTCTTAGCAGGGATTGGTCTGAAAAACTCCTTGGATACTTCTCAATCGACTGGTCGCACATGTGGTTACCCTACAATGGTAAACCGAATCAAATAAAGGTTGAACGAGAGTTACACCAGAAGTACATAGTAACGGAATTGGAGGGAGAAAATGAAGCAATAGCATACAACAGCAGTATCATAGGCAATTACTCGATAGATTCTTTCCTTGGAAATTTCAATGCTCATACCTCACCTTACTTAGAAAATTCAGTTTTGTCCCAAGTCGAAATTTTTTCCCAAACTGATAATTCAAAGTGTGTTAATTTTTTAGATAAACCTGTAAATACATCTTTGTTTTGCAAATTATATTTTGATGGCTCTAAATCTAATGAAGGAGCAGGAGCAGGATGCGTTCTGATTAGCCCAGAAGGAAATAAGACCATGCTTACGTGCAGACTTGAATTCGATTGCACAAACAATACAGCGGAATATGAGGCCTTGGTGCAAGGCCTATACAAAGCAATCAGGTTGAACGTTAAGTACCTTCAAGTCTTCGAAGACTCTGAGATTGTCGTAAAACAGGTACGTAACACCATACATTGCCTATCAGGTCATTTGAAACACTATCAATCTTTAGTACAAGATCTGACTGCACATTTCATAGCATTCAATATTTCGTCAATCCCAAGACTCCAAAATGCGAGTGCAGATCTGTTAGCTAACGTAGCCTCTAGACTTATTCCCTCCGAAGATTTTAGTCCAGATAGATTCTCAATAGAATTAATCTTTAGACGTCCATCCCTGACAACATTACAAACTGGAGAGTATTCAATGACGATCCTGACATTGTAAATTTCCTCACTTCTGAAGGATCCTAATCCAATCAAATAATTGACGAAGACCATCATGATCGACAAATACAACAAAATAGCACTGATAATGCTATACCTAAATTGGTGGTTAAGTTAGAAGACTTATATGATTTGAAAAGTCGGTTTAAAAGGTCTACCAATTCTAAGCTCTATAGTTCAACTCTGAACTATGAATTAGTAAACCTAGGAACCAATGCTAAACCACAGAACGTTAATCTAGGCCACGGCCTAGCCCCTGAAGAAAAATTAGCGTATATCCGTCTTTTGAGACAATACAAAAATGTTTTTTCCTGGAATTACGATGAGCTGAAGACATACGACACTTCTATCATTCAACATACTATCCCTATGATTGACAATGAAAAACCTATCCAACAGAAACTCAGAAAAATCCACCCCAATTTAGAAAATCAGATAAAAATTGAGCTAAATAAGTTATTAAGAGCCAAAATAATTTTCCCCGTCAGACATTCCAAATGGGTCTCCAATATGGTACCCGTTAGAAAGAAAAACGGAGATATTAGAATCTGTATTGATTTTCGAAATCTCAACAAAGCCTGTCAAAAAGACAATTTCCCCTCCCACCTATGGAGCAGATATTACAGGAAGTAGCAGGCTCAGAATTAATGTCTTTTTTGGATGGATTTTCAGGATACAATCAAGTGCTGGTACATCCTGATGATCAGTTAAAAACCACATTCAAAACTAAATGGGGCACATACGCATATCGGAAGATGCCATTTGGTTTGATCAATGCTGGCGCTACATTTCAGAGAGCCATGGACATCGCATTCAGGGGTTTAGTCAATAAATCTATAGTGGTTTACCTGGATGATATAACAGTGTACTCCAAGAAGAGAAGCGACCATCTCAAAGAATTGAAACAAATCTTTCAACGATGTTTAAGGTATGGGATTTCACTTAACCCAAAGAATTTTTTTTTCGCATTAAGTGAAGGAAAAATTCTAGGATTCATAGTGTCAAAATCTGGTATTCACATTGAGCCTGACAGAATCCAAGAAATTTCTGAAATATCCATGCCTCATAACAAAAAAGCCATGCAATCTTTCCTTGGTCAAATCAATTTTGTGAAGAGATTTGTCCCAGATTTTTCACGTATTGTTTTTCCTTTGCAAAACATGATTAAAAAGAATTCAAATTGTAAATGGGGTCAAGATGAGCATGAAGCATTCAACCTGATCAAACAAGCTATCATTAACGCTCCATCTTTAGCAACCCCAATTTTTTCAGAATCTTTTATCTTATACACATTTGCCTTAGAGAAATCATATGCCGCGATTCTAACTCAAGCAAATCAAGAGAAAGTGGAAGCTCCAATCGCATTTTTAGCTCGAATTTACAAGGTGCTGAACTCAACTATTCAGACGTGGAGAAACAAGCATATGCTGTTTTCAAAGCGATCAAATATTTCAGACCTTTCTTACTTAAAGCCCATACTAAGGTCATAGTACCGTTTCCAACGGTAAGAAATCTTCTAATACAGAAGGATGTGGGTGAAAAAAGAGCAAATTGGATCACCGCTTTACAAGAATACGATCTTGAGATCAAACCAGCAAGCATTGTAAGAGGTCAAGGCTTCTGCAAAATGTTGGCTGGAGCATCGAAAATTCCTGAGAATTCATATGAAGAGGTAGAGACGTATGAGGTAAGCCTAAACGATGCAGAATCATTATATGCTGACACCATTTATTATCTTAAGAACGGGTATGCTCCATCACACCTGGATCACACCAAGAAAAGAGCTCTGAGATTGAAAGCTAAACAATACCAGCTTATAAATGATGTTCTGTTTAAAAGGAATTTCGATTCTGTGCTTCTTAGGTGTCTTGAGAAAACTGAAGCCGAAAAGGTTTTGCAGGAACTCCATGATGGACCAGCAGGCGGACACTATGCTGGAGATGCTTCTGCACATAAAATCTTACATGCATGATATTATTGGCCCACGCTGTTCAAAGACTCACACAGTTACGTGAGGAAACGCCAAGTCTGCCAGACTGCTGTAGGGAGACAAAAGAAATCGTCCATGCCACTACAGCCGGTAAACATCGAGCAACCATTCAGTCAGTGGGGCTTGGACATAATAGGTGAGATCGTTCCTCACTCTTCTAAGCAGCATAGGTACATCCTCACAGCAACAGATTATTTTACTAAATGGGTAGAAGCAGTTCCTCTCAAGACAACTAATTCTGAAAACATTATTGAATTCATAGATCAATTTATAATCACTAGGTTTGGATTGCCAACGACCTTAATGTTTGATAATGCCTCATACTTTTCTGGAAATACAATGACTGAGTTTGCACTTAAAAGAGGGTTCAAACTGAAATATTCGGCCAACTACTATCCGCAAGGTAATGGATTGGCTGAATCGACAGATAAAAACCTAATCAGGATTATTAAAAGAACAGTTGACCATAACCAAAAGAATTGGCACAAAGCATTGGTAAATGCTTTATGGGCAGATAGAATAATGAAGAAAGCTTCAATCGACACTTCTCCCTTTAATTTAGTTTATGGGAAAGAAGTGGTTCTTCCAACTCACTTAGTCATCCCCTCTTTGTCTTTAGTACAACACATCGATGAGGTATCTACTTCCTCCATACAACTAAGACAAATGGAAATAATTAAATTAGAAGAACGACGAGAACAAGCTAAGAAAACCCATGCTCATCACCAAGTGCTGATAAAATCCTCTTTTGACTCAAGCATAATGACCAGAAAGAATTTTCAGATGGGAGATTTAGTTTTGAAATGGGATAAGGCTCCTGAAGAAAAGGGCAAACATACAAAATTTCAGAAGATGTGGCTTGGTCCTTTTCAAATTGTAGAAGTCATAGGCCCATCAACGTTTTTGTTGCAGGATTTAGCAGGTCGAAGGGATTCTTTGCCTGTTAATGGACAGATCCTTAAAATATATTTTCCATAGAAGATCACTCTTCTATTTTGTAGGATAGTTTTAGTTTTTATTTGTTTTTCTCTTTCTTATAAATAAAACCAGTTGTAGATGGTTACTAAAGGGGTTCATGAAAAAGACACCAATTCTCTATCAGATTTTGAGCTTTTTCGCTTGTACAAGTAGCAAAATTTTTCGAAAAATCTGATCTTTATTATTGACAGGTAGAGTTAACCTTAGCCCAGAGTTAACCTTAGCCTAGAGTTAACCTTAGCCTTAGAGAGAACGTGGGAGCACCCTCTTCTCAGCGCAGACAAAGGAGGTCACCAAAGAGGTACACTGGATCCATGGCACTTATGGGTGCATGTGTTGTGACAGAGCCATATTCCTTTCAGGAAGTCGTGCAACAGCCAGTTTGGGTTGATGCGATGGTGGAGGAGTATGATTGCATAGTTCAAAACAATGTTTGGGATGTGGTCCTAAGACCGGAGGACAAGTCAGTTGTGAGATCTCATTGGATTTACAAGGTAAAGCAAGCTACAGATGGTAGTGTTGAGAAGCATAACGCTAGATTTGTTGCTCGTGGATTTTCATAAGTAGAGGATATTGAGTATGATGAGGCCTTTGCTCCTGTTGCAAGGTACTCGTCTATCAGATCTATTTTGGCACTATCAGCATAAATGGGTTGGAGTATCCATCAGATGGATGTGAGGACTTCCTTCCTGTTGTGGCCACCAACAACCCCCCTCTTTGTTTGGTATTAGCGATAACACCAAGCAAATGGGGACCCTTAATAAAAATCCAAAAAAACATTTTATCAATTTTTTTTGTATTTTAACTCCCTAAAGCTGTATCGCATCGCGAGAAGAGAGTGAAACGTTTTCCTATGCGCATAATAAGCTACGAAGAAGCGACACGAAATTCATCGCATCGCTTATATTATGAAGCACTCTTAAATGAAAAAACTTAAGGAATCTCCGACGGCCGATATGTGACGTCGCATATCGCAACATCGCATAAGCAGCACATAATGATTGGATGAC
Source organism: Pinus tabuliformis (assembly GCA_031772625.1). Lineage (NCBI taxonomy): Eukaryota > Viridiplantae > Streptophyta > Pinopsida > Pinales > Pinaceae > Pinus > Pinus tabuliformis. The sequence goes on along the minus strand of CM062805.1, from coordinate 177,797,734 downwards.
TAAGCGCGATTTGCGATTCGCGATCTGCGATATTGCGATCTGCGATGTTGCGATCTGCGATGTTGCGATCTGCGATGAATGCGATCATCAATTCCTGCGATGACACATCTTGACGACGCAATCCTCGATACTGCGATGCGAGTCGCAGAAATCACCCATCGCAAAATTTCCTTGGCACAATATTCAAGGAAAGCTATCTGTAGACCAAAATTGGGCGCGCGCCTTAAAAGAAATTAATGATTGTAAGCCAAAGTATTCAAGAAGGATTGTGTTGTGTTTTTCGAAGAGTCAGTTCATTATGGGTGTCATGATTATGCATTCATTAGAGCTTAAAGCTTTCATGTCAATATTTTCATCATTACTCTTTTCCTTTGCGTAAACTGTAAGACAACAAATAACATAAAGCAATGTGCAGGAAACATCTAAGGAAAAGGGGAAAGTGTCAATGCTCGGAGAACAGAGAAGAGATGCCTTCACAAACGGATGCCGCATGCAACAGGACCACAGATTCCAGAGTATCAATCAACAGATACTGATGTCAATAGGCCATCCAAAACTCAGAATTAAAGGCGCACAAAAGCAGCATGTTTGCAAAAGATCCTGAAGCTTATGCCCGATAAAGCAAAAAGAAAGAAGGCGCTAAAGAGGGAAAACACACCAGAAAAGCCCGGAACAAAGAACGGAGGCAGTTTTCAATACAGAAAATTGTTCAGAGAGCAAAGTCCCTAACTTATTCAGTCATTCGCAAGGCCGGAAACTGAAATAACAAAAGCATAATCAGTTTGAGAGAAATTTGGGTTATTACCAAGTATACACATAGTGAATACACCAAGCGAGAGGAATATTTTCGAAAATATCTTCTAGTTTGCCAGAAAGTGGTGCCAGCACTTGTTATTTCTATTTTCGTAGCTCAAACGAAAGGAGAAGACGACCAGCCGACTCTTCCCAGGCGAATGTTGCATGCTTACAACACTAAGGAGCAAATACAGAAACGGTTAGGAATTAGATTCAATTTTTAGAAATAATTTTGCTTTAGTAGAAGGGTGGTCATTTAAAACCATGTCCTAAATTTATGTAATTAAGATTAATTAGTTAGCAGTATTTAAACCCTTCTCAGGCATTTGGAGAAGGGTCCAGAAATTTGTCAAAAAACTTGTCCTCAGAACATGCACTTTTGCACCCTTGGAGGGGGTTTTTGATGAATGGTTGGATCGAGATTTATCAATGTTTGCATTTGATATCTGCTACTGATGTTGCACTTTTGTACTCTTAGTAGATGTTAGAACAAGTAGAGATAAATCGTTGTTGCTTGAAGCTTATGAGTGGAACCAGTCATAAATGGTACTTTTATCTCTTGACCATTTCTGCTTATATTCTTAAAGTGATATACAGTTTTCAGTTGTTTATATGTTAATGCATGAATGTGTGGGTTACCATTTGGCACTTCTGTACGGTGGAGTCATTTATTTGTGTTTGATATATGAATAATTTATTATGCGATATGCTGTTCACAACTGTTTTGCTTAACCTTTTATGCAGAGTGGTTTATCTTAATTGATTTCTATTCTTATGATAGCTGAATGATCTTTATTACCAGTTATTGTCGAAATCTCTTTAGATCGCATAATAGAAGAAATACACCCCGGGTTAGCGTAGATTAGATGTGTTGTTTCTCATTAGATTACAATAGCATAAATTTAGTTTATAAGTTTGAATTAAATTAGCTTTAAGTACTCCTAGATCAGCATCATCCAACTCTACACACACACACACCCCTTAGATTGGGAAACGGGTCCCATTATCCCCAGTCGGACCCGCTATACCAAACGGATAAGGAGCTGCCAACCAAGGTCCGGACCGGGTGGGTATCCCCCTTGTTGTCGAACCGATTTTCGGGGCTTCAACACTTCCTCAATAGCATGATTGAGGAAGAGGTGTACATAGAGCAATCTGAAGGTTTTGAAACCTTGGACCATGAGTTGCATGTGTGTTGACTCAAGAGAGCATTGTATGGGCTGAAGCAAGCACTCTGTGCTTGGTACACCAAGATAGATAGCTACTTCACTGGTTTGGGCTTCACGAAGAGTGAAGCAAATATGAACCTATATCACATAGTGGTGGAAGGTAAGCTTTTGATCATTGTACTTTATATAGATGATCTCATACTGACAAGTGATGAGAAGCTCATAAAATCTTTCAAGGAGGACCTTGCAAGAGAGTTTGAGATGAAGGACATGGGGCTCATGCATTACTTTCTTGGCATGGAGGTATGGAAGGGAGATGTGGAGTTGTTTCTTTCTCAAGGAAATTATGCTAATGAGATACTCAGGAGATTCTGCATGGAGAGTAGTAAACCCATGGAGACTCCTCTAGCTGGTAACTGGAGGAAGGAGGATGCTACTTCAGGGAAAGTAGTGTAAGCTACTATTTATAGTCAACTTGTGGGTTCACACATGTACTTGGTGAAACACAACAAAATATGTGTTATGTAGTTAACCAACTTAGTCAAGCGATGGTTAGGCCTACCAAGCTGTATTGGAAGGCGGAAAAGCACGTATTGAGATACCTCAAAGGCACTACTCATTTTGGGTTGTGGTATAGATGGAAAGAGGGAGTGAAGCTTCAAGTCTTCACCGATGCAGATTGGGCGAGGAGTCCATCTGAAAAGAAGAGTACATCAGGAGGGATATTTAGTATTGGGCCAACTGAAGTCTCTTGGTACAATAGGAAACAAAGATCAGTTGCACTCAGTTCGGCAGAGGCAGAGTACATGGCTGGAAGTCAAGCAACATGTGAGGCTATCTGGATGAGGAAGACCTTGGTGGTTTGTTTGGTCAGTAAATGGATCCAACAGTGATTTATTGTGATAATCAGATTTGTATCAAACTCTCTGAAAACCCATTTTTTCATGATCAGTTGAAGCATATAGATATCCAATATCATCATCTCAGAGATTGTATATTGAGGCAGATCATTTTGTTAGCTTACATTCCCATGGAGGAGCAATATGCTGACATATTGACAAAGCCATTGCCAAGATGTAAATTCGAGTTTCAAAGAGACATGATTGGGGTGGATAATCCCTTTCTTGTTGAGAGGGAGTGTTGAGAAATGGCAACAAGAAATTCCAGTTTAATTTGTCCTTGAATTAAATCGTAAATTAAAATAGAATTATTTTATCATAGCAATTTGAAAATAATTAATTAAGTTTAATTAACTTAATTAATTTAGGAAATTTGAATTAGAAGTCTTTTAAAAGACATGTATATGTTCTCCCCAACTTATAGGAGTTAAGGATAAGTTATGAGTGGGTTGTAATTAGTTATCTCAGTTTATTGAGTTAAGTCCAGTTAAATTATTTCTAATCAGTTTCAGGAACTAATAGTGAGTAAATAGTCAGTTGGGACACTAGTGACCTAATTAGTGCTACTCTAGTTAGCTAAAGATTCCACCATCAGAAATTCATGCATGTTGATTCTGAGAAAGACCCAGTTGAGACTAGAGTGCAGGGACAATGTATTATTTGTTTTAGATTTTTCTAAGTTGCACTGATAGTGCATGCATTCAGGAATTTGATCCTTGAGGGATTGCGCTATTTTTAGAGGCTTTATTTCCCTTTAAATAGAATCTATTCTCTATAGGAATTACACATTGGAATAGAGACTTGGAGAGCTTGTGAATTGGTTAAGCTTTGGCCTTGATCTTTCTTATGATTTGGACATTGAATTTGCTGAGTGCTAGGATTTTTCAAGAGAGAACAAGCATTGTAATTTCATCTTGATTTTCCATATTAATACAAAATATATAGTGGGGTTTTGAGTTGTGGCTTTCCTTGGATATTTATTGTGTTATGTGCCTTTATTTCTCTTCCTCTATTGATTATTGTTTGCTCGATGTTTATGGGCTTCCACTGTAAACAATATAAGTAGATTCTTGTCTCTTGTTTTAGTAGATTACATGAGCTTGTGAATCTACAGGTTTTTCTACAAATTATTGTATCATTTGTCATCTTGTCTAGTTGCTTTACTTCTTGTTAATGTGTTGTAGGTTACGCATGCCACTGTAATTACAGTCCTAAGTATTTAAATCTCCGTGTCATACCTAGGTGTAATATCTTAGATTGTCACATCACTTCTGTTCTAAGTCTCTATTAAATCTATCTATACACTTGAGGACTGTTATCACAATTACTAACACATGATGATGAATTTCATTTTGTCATTAGTGTTGCTGATGCTACCAAAAAGTCATCATATTACAGAGGTTATATCAAAATACCAAATCACTATTCTAAGATCTGCAAGAAGAGCATTGAAAAGAGGGCAACATCATTCTCAAGACTTTGTACAGTGAATCATTTAAGTATCAACCCTTCAATGTATTTGATTAGTGGTTCAGTGCATGCCACAACATATGTGTTTACCCTCAAAATTTTTCTAGAGACTTAAGTTTTCAACTCTCTGGATAATTGAGAAATATGTGCTTTAGATCAACCTCCTCACAGAGTGACTACAAGGATCAAACATCACACGATCATACCTTTTTATATATCTCCTTTCATGCAAAGAAATTACTATAATGAACATAATTTGGACTGCTATTAGAATGATAGTAAAGTTTGATTCTTTACTTAAGTGACTTCAACACGTCATCTTAAATTTAAGTTGTATTCACAAGTATATATACTAGAGTACTGCTTGTAGTGTTTCAAATGAGAGACCGTAATATCCTAAAGTTATAAGAATTTTGCACAAGCATCAAGCATTGAATTACTCCACAAGAACCACAGTCATGTATACTTAGATATGATCAGAAATACAGAGTCCTAAAAGGATTCAAGACTAGTTTTGAAAGGAAACCAATACCTACAAATAATGCCACAGAGATGAAATCTTTAGTACTCCACTACAACTTCAAATTAGGCCACATAAACAGACCTTAAAATTTGATGCCGTAGATGATAATATAGTCTTCATTACTATCAAAATAAAAATTCTCAAACAGGCTCACGACCTAACCTTACACCTACACTAAATGAAAACCAAAACAACTTAAAGAAATCTACAAGAACTTACCTTTTATTTCGCTTGAGAGGGAGCCCTATTCATTGTACTTTGCCTTAAAAAAAATATGAACTGTTCTTTTTTAGATATCTTATTATTAGGCCAAAAATTTTAGAATACACGTGAGAAGTTATGTCTCTAGAGGAGTGATGGGTCTTCCTTTATAGTTTGTAGAGGGACTTCATAAGTGACCATTATAGGACAAGGAAAGGGCTTCATGAAGGAGTTATTAAAATTTTAATTAAGTCATGTATTGTGTCTTAAGTAAGAAAGGTCATTAGCCTTATGAGTGAGAAAGGTTGTGATTTTAATTAAGTCTGGTCTTTTGTGTTAAGTTAAAAAGGCCTTCAGCCCTATGAGTGAGAAACTCCGTGAGTCTTATGAGTGAAAGATATTAGACTTTACAATATGAGTGATACCTTAACAATGTAAACTATGAAACGGGAACTATAAACTCAAAACGGGAACTCTGGCAAAAAAACCCCAAAAAAACATCAAAAACAGTGCTCAAAACGAAAAGTGTGTATATTGGAACGATATTTTTATTTTTTAGGCGTCAATTTTGAACATGTTTTAAAATTGGCAGTGACTACAAAATTTACTATGAAATTTTCGTGCAAAATATAGCTTCAAAATGAAACTGATGACACTGGAACAATGATTTTTTTTTTAGGGTCAATTTTCAGTATTTAAAAAAAATGCTAATAAAACCAATTTTCTATGTGTCAAACAAAGTTGTTTATGCGGGAAAAAACACACTAATGTTTTTGGTAGAATATCATTTTTCTTTCCTAAGTATAAATTTAACATGTTTTCAACCATAACATGCTAGATACAAAAAAAATTGAAATTTTTTCAACTATAAAATAAAAAAAAACCATGACATTATGAACAAATTACATCACTAAATGCATTCAAAAGTCATTATTTGTATATTGAATAAAACATATTTTATATCTCTAATTTAATATTGCATTGTAGATATTTTAAACAATAAAATTATTCATAACTAAGACATATAATCCAACAACATAAAAATGCCTCACAACTTCTCATTTAACACCATATGGAAAACATTAATTTTATTTGAAGATACGATGCATACATCAGTTATATAAACTGTCTTAAACAACTATTCAAAATCACTCATGTTTTCTGGCACACCATCAGAATTCACATCTTCAGATGAGTGACTGGATGCTGACGAAGATGTTCCATATTCTTCTCTTTCATCAACTAGTGCCCCATCTGAGTCCACATGCATGCCCAACATTTCAGGTCTCAAAATTCTTCTAGATCTACGACTGGTTTCAGGTGACTCCCATGTCAACACTGTTCCTTCTGGTAACAACCTTTTCAGAATCTCTATCGTCTTGAAGCGAAGAGTTCCTCTCTTTGTTAAATTGAAGTCATAAACAAGTATGTCTACATCCTCCAATTTTAATATGTCTGTGCGGCGGCGATTTACATTTGTACCCTTTCTTTTTCTTTTTCCGCCATTTTTTTTGTCAACTACCATCTTTGGCTTATACACACCATTGAATGGGTGTGTATTTGTGGCATACCAATGTACTTCAACACTTGTAACATCCTCATTTTCTGTAAAGACCTTTATAACTTTAGCAACCCAAAATGGATAGCCATTGGGATCTCCATCTGCTAGCACTGCAATCATGCAACCCTCCTTAATATCCTGTACTGAACCCCTATAAAGGTCTTCCATGGCTTCACGTTGTGCACGAGATCTTCTGGAACCAATATACATCTCTCTTTCCTCTGCCTGTGAAGAATTAATAATACCTTGAGATTGTTGCTGTTCAACAATGTTTACTTCCTCATGTTCATTCGACACATTATGTGGCCAAATAAATGGATTTTTCAAAGGTATATCTTCATTTATTGTTGTCGAAATGATATCACTTTGATTATTGAAAAACGACTCCCACCAAACAAAATCAACAATGTCAAAGTAATCATATGTATATCTAATACATTTTTTAATTTCTTCCAGGCAATCAGAATAATTTATAGCCCCGTTCTGTCTACGTGCATTCTGAACTTCACCAATTGATTGTAATAACAATATTTTTGATGCAAATATTGTATGATCTGGAATGAACTTCAAAAATTTCAATCCTGATGACGGTGCCCATTCTGTAGTAGTTGAATACTTCTTGCCCCATATTAGTGTGTTCCCATCAATTTTTTTGATACGAAATTGATGTTGGAAGCTAATGTCATTAAGTTGTTCAATGCATCTCCCCTCACCATATGATCCCAGAATAAACCTTCGCATGTCAATAGTTTCTTCCAACACATCAAAAGTAGGCTCTGGCATGTATGATTTCTTAATACATTCAATTAGTGATGGCAAGCTACCAACTTCCTTCCTCCTCAATGTGACTGAAAAACGGCTGAACATCTGATCAATATGGTCATGAGTGTGCCCAACAAGAAGGAAACCAACCTTTACCTTCTGAAAAATTCCCAATTCAACAAGCATGTTTAGATATCCAAAAACAACCTGATTTTTGTTTTCACGGCAAGTGTTGTCCAATTGTAGATACAAAACTTCAGGAAGATTACCAGACCAATGAGAAATCACATCATGAATTATAGTTATGGTCAGATTTGCATCATTGTGAATATTTGGAGCTGTGAAGTACACCCTTGGCAACATTTTCCCATTGAAGACCATACAACCGACCAAGTGAAATTGAATAAAGTTTTCCTCCTGTAAATTTTTGGGTGTGCGAACAAAATGTGGTAAAAGTGTTTTCTTCTGGTCCATACCATCAATTATCAAACCAAAATATTTATTTGGATTATCATAGCACTTTTTTCGATGCTTGTACAACTTCTTCCTTTTGTTTGTTTGTTGTTCGCGATGCTCCTGAAGTTGTTTGACAATTAAATCTACACAACATAAAAGAGATTCATTAAGAAATATGTTTTCATAGTTGATGACTATACAATTTTAAAAGTTAAAGTTATAAACGCTTACCTCTTTCTGAGCCTTCACTTTTGTCCCTTTTTGATTTAAGAGAAGCACATGTACTGCAAATCCCCATCCTTGTCTTCTTAGGAATACGGACATTGTTGAATTCTTTCTTCCATACCTTCACAAAATATTGATATGTAATAAACTGGCCATGTCCCTCAGCACCTTCTGCATATTCTTTGTATAAGTTGTAGATTTCTTGTCTTGAAAAATTATCTGGAATATGTATTGTCTCTCCATTTGGCATACACTCTCCATGCTTTGAAAAGAAATCTTTCATCCATGACATTGCAATATTTGATAATGGACCAAAGTGTTTTTTATGACGTACTTCTGAATAAAATGTGGGATCCTTTTCCAAATTTTTTTGAACTCTCGAGAGACGAAAATTCCCAATCGAATGAAACATTTTGAAACCTTTTCTACAGATAAAAAAAGTCCCAATATGATAATCATAACCTGACAATGTAGATTGCATGCACCCAACTAAATATGAATTTTGCATGCTTTTATTCATTGACAAATATCTCTTCCTGCTTTCTAATGCAAATTTGAAATCCATATGTTTCAAGCAATATTTTTGGCAACATTCACTTGAAATGAGAGCACTGATAGAACTTCTTCTCGTCAGATATTTTGCTCTACCCCTTGTATAACTAGAACAACTTGCATTGATACGAAAAGGCCTGCTCCTACTCCTTGATACAATGTTTCTTCGCAACATCTCCATCATTTGATCATCATTTGTATAAGGATTTTCATCATCATTAAGAGGAATGTTATCCACACTATGATCATCCTTTCTTTTCAAATATTGACTTGGAGGATATTCTTCATCTTCTGCTTCTTCAGTGCTACTGTCGTAGTCCTTAGAATTCGGACTGAATGGAAAATCTGACTCGATGTTTAATGGATATTCTTCCTCATATGCATTGCCAGTGCTACTCTCATAGTCCATAGAATTAGGACTACGTTGAAAATGTGACTTACTTATTGAAGATGCTACATCCCATCCTTTGTCACTGCTACCTTTATACTCATTAGAATTAGGACTAAGTGCATCATCCTGTCCTTCATCACTACTGCTCTCATAGTCCGCAGAATTAGGACTAAGAGGACACAGTGACACTCTATTATTTTGAAATTCATCATCACACTCTTCATAACTATTGCTCTCATAGTCTGCAGAATTAGGACTAAGTGGACACTGTGGTACTCCAATATTTTGAATTTCATCATCCCACTCTTCATCACTGCTGCTCTCATAGTCCTTAGAATTTGGACTAATTGGACAACGTGACACTCCATGCTTTTGAAAATCAACATCATGCTTTTCATCACTACTGCTCTCATAGTCCTTAGAATTAGGACTAAGTGGACACTTTGACACTCCATACTTTTGAAAATCAACATCATGCTTTTCATCATTGCTGCTCTCATAGTCTTCAGAATTAGGACTAAGTGGACACCGTGACACTCCATTCTTTTGAAATTTGCCATCATGCGCTTCAAAACTGCTGCTCTCATAGTCCTCAGAATTAGGACTAAGTGGACACCGTGACACTCCCTTCTTTTGAACTTCACCATTATGCTTTTCAAAACTGCTGCTCTCATAGTCCTCAGAATTAGGACTAAGTGGACACCGTGACACTCCCTTCTTTTGAACTTCACCATTATGCTCTTCAAAACTGCTGCTCTCATAGTCCTCGGAATTAGGACTAAGTGGACACCGTGACACTCCCTTCTTTTGAACTTCACCATTATGCTCTTCAAAACTGCTGCTCTCATAGTCCTCGGAATTAGGACTAAGTGGACACCGTGACCCTCCATTCTTTTGAACTTCACCATCATGCTCTTCAAAACTGCTGCTCTCATAGTCCTCAGAATTAGGACTAAGTGGACATCGTGACACTCTATTCTTTTGAAGTTCACCATCATGCTCTTCATCACTACGACTTTCATAGTCCTTAGAAGTAGGACTAAGTGGAATATGTGACTCTTTATTTATTTGAAATTCTCCATCCCCTCTTTCATCAGTGCTACTCTCATAGTCCTTAGAATCAGGACTAAGTGGAAGAAGTGACTTTCTATTCATAGTGGAAGAATTCCCGCTATGTTCATCAATATGAATAGAGTTGTTACGCGATGCAGAAGTTGATGGTGTATAAATCGAAACTTCACCATTAGAACAATCCATCCCTTTCAAATAGAAGATGTTGAATGATACAAATGGAGAGTCTCCTAAAGATATTATATAGCTTAAAGAATGGAATTTTCCCTCCAAAAATTTTCCCTCCAAAAAATTTCGCGAAAATATTTCCCTCCAAAAAGTTTCGCGAAAATATTTCCCTCCAAAAAATCTGTTAAATTTATTTACCTTTATTACTTTGTTCTACAATTTATTGGAAAATGTAAACTAATTTTTTTTGTGAAATCATAATTAAAATTGTACACTACAACTTCTACAATTATTATAATAGTTAAACCATATAATATTCGCTTTCCAATACTACAATATTCACTTTAAAATATTTTAAAACAAATTATCCCACATTCAACCTGTTGTAAAACAAATCAATAATATTCACTTTATAATATTGTAAAACAAATTATCCCATATTAATTGTACAGTAAAACATCCTTGTAACTTCACTTACATATTAAAATTTCATTATCACTACTACTAACATCACATCCAGGTTTTCTGAAAATCGTTGAAAGAGGTCGTGAATTTGTGGAGCAGCTAAATCGCTATCAACAACATAATCAACGAAGAATTCTCGTAATTAAAAGGTAAGTTAAATTTTTTTCTTGAAAACTTTCATATTAAATTAGTTTCATGAAAAATCGTGAGCATGGTGGGCCCGGTCAACCTCATTTTCTTAACACCAGTGGGTACTCCACACCCCCGCTCGCCCACCCGCCCGCCGGCCCCTCCAGGCACCTTAATAGCGCCCCCCCTCACCCGCCTGCCCGGCCCCTCCGGGCGCCCTGACAGCCCCCCCTCACCCGCCTGCCCGGCGCGGGCCCCCTCACCCGCTTGCCCGGCTCGGCCCGGGCGCCCTAACCCCCCAGCCCCACCCCTCTGGTCGAACCACCCACGCCCCCCTCACCCGCTCGCCCGGCCCGGGCGCCCTCACCCGCCCGCCCAACCCCTCCCGACGCCCTAACCCGGGCACCTCACCCCTTTGGATGGGCCACCCACCCCCAGGCGCCCTCACCCGCACGCCCTACCCACCCCCGGGTGCCCTGACCCGCCTGCCCGCACGGCATGGGCGCCTTGACCCGCCCTCCCCAAACGCCCGCGGGCGCCCTGACCCACCCGCCCCGACCCGCCCGCCCGTTCGGCCCACCCGCCCACGGGCACCCTCACCCGCTCGCCCGCCACACCCGCCCGCCCCACCCGTGGGCGCCCTCACCCGCCCGCCCGCCCGCCCCACCCACCCGCAGGCGCCCTCACCTGCTCGCTCGACCCACACCCGGGCGCCCTCAACCGCCTGCCCGACCCACCCCTGGGCGCCCTCACATGCCCGACGCCCGCCCGCCTCACCCACCCTCCGCCCTCGGCCTCACCCGTCCTCCGCCCCCCCGCCTCACCCGCCCTCGGCCTCACCCGCCCTCCGCCCGCCCGCCCCTCGTGCAGGCGCCACACGGGCCGCCCGCGCCCTCGCCCGGCAGGCAGGGCGACCCTGCCTGCCGGGCGAGGGCGCGGGCATGCAGGCGCCAGCCGGGCCCCCCGCGCCCTCGCCCGGCAGGCAGGGTCGCCCTGCCTGCCGGGCGAGGGCGCGGGCGGCCCGGGTGGCGCCTGCACGAGCTTGGGTGCCCTCGTGCAGGTGCCAGCCGGGCCGCCCGTGCCCTCGCCCGGCAGGCAGGGTCACCCTGCCTGCCGGGCGAGGCCGCGGCGGCCCGGGTGGCGCCTGCATGAGGGTTGGGCGCCCTCGTCCAGGCGCCACCCGGGCCGCCCGCGCCCTCGCTCGGCAGGCAGGGCGATTCCGGGAACCGCCCTGCCTACTAAGTGAGGGCGCGGGCGGCCCGGGTGGCGCGTGGACGAGGTTGGGCGCCCTCGTGCAGGCACCACCCGGGTCGCCCGCGCCCTCTCTCGGCAGGCAGGGTCGCACTGCCTGCCGAGCGAGGGCGCGGGCGGCCCGGGTGGCGCCTGCACGAGGTTGGGTGCCCTTGTGCAGGCGCCACCCGGGCCACCCATGCCCTCGCCTTCAGGCAGGGCGATTCCCACCACCCGGGCCGCCCGCGCCCTCGCTCGGTAGGCAGGGTCGCCCTGCCTGCCGGGCGAGGGCGCGGGCGGCCCGGGTGGCGCCTGCACGAGGTTGGGCGCCCTCGTGTAGGCGCCACCCGGGCCGCCCGTGCCGTCGCTCGACAGGCAGGGCGATTCCCGGAATCGCCCTGCCTGCCGGGCGAGGGCGCGGGCAGCCCGGGTGGCGCCTGCACGAGGGCGGGCGCCCTCGTGCAGGCGCCACCCGGGCCGCCCGCGCCCTCGCCCGGCAGGCAGGGCGACCCTCGTGCAGGCGCCACCCCCAGGCGGGCCACCCGTGCCCTCGCCGAATCGCCCTGCCTGCCGGGCGAGGGCGCGGGCGGCCCGGGTGGCGCCTGCATGACGGGGGGCGCCCTCGTGCAGGTGCGACCCGGGCCGCCCACGCCCTCGCCCGGCAGGCAGGGCGACCCTGCCTGCCGGGCAAGGGCGCGGGCGGCCTGGGTGGCGCCTGCACGAGGGTTGCGTGCCCTCGTGCAAGCGCCACCCGGGCCGCCCACGCCCTCGCCCGGCAGGCAAGGCGACCCTGCCTGCCGGGCGAGGGCGCGGGCGGCCCGGGTGGCGCCTGCACGAGGGAGGGCTCCCTCGTGCAGGCGCCACCCGGGCCGCCCGCGCCGTCCCTGCCTGCCGGGCGAGGGCGCGGGCGGCCCGGGTGGCGCCTGCACGAGGTTGGGCGCCCTCGTGCAGGTGCCACCCGGGCCGCCCGCGTCCTCGCCCGGCAGGCAGGGCGATTCCCGGAATCGCCCTGCCTGCCGGGCGAGGGCGCGGGCGACCCGGGTGGCGCTTGCACGAGTGTCGAGAATCGCCCTGCCTGCCTGGCGAGGGCGCGGGCGGCCCGGGTGGCACCTGCATGAGGGAGGGCGCCCTCGTGCAGGCGCCACCTGGGCCGCCCGCGCCCTCGCCCGGTAGGAAGGGCAACCCTCGTGCAGGCGCCACCCGGGCCGCCCGCGCCCTCGCCCGGCAGGCAGGGCGACCCTTCCTGCTGGGCGAGGGCGCGAGCGGCCCGGGTCGCGCTTGCACGAGGGAGGGCGCCGTCGTGTAGGCGCCACCCGGGCTGCCCGCGCCCTCGCCCGGCAGCCAGGGTCGCCCTGCCTACCGGGCGAGGGCGCGGGCGGCCCGGGTGGCGCCTGCAGGAGGGTGCCCAACCCTCGTGCAGGCGCCACCTGGGCCGCCCGCGCCCTCGCCCGGCAGGCAGGGCGACCCTGCCTGCCGGGCGAGGGCGCGGGCGGCCCGGGTGGCGCCTGGACAAGGGTTAGGCGCCCTCGTGCAGGTGCCACCCGGGCCGCCCGCGCCCTCGCCCGACAGGTAGGGCGGGGCGCCCGGCAGGCAGGAGCGGGCGGGTGAGGGGGTGCGGGTGAAGGGGTGCGGGGTGAGGGGGTGCGGGGTGTGCGGGTGAAGGGGTGCGGGGTGAGGGGTGCGGTAGGGAGCCCGGGCGGAGGGGGGTTCGGGTGAGGCAGGCGGGTGGGTGAGGGCGCCGGGCGGGGGGGGGGAGGGGCCGGGAGTTGGGAGCAGTTGGGTGAGGGGTGCATGATGGGGTGCGGGGTGGGCGGGTTGGGGGAGAGGTTGGGAGCCCGGGCGGAGGGGGTTCGGTTGAGGCGGGTGGTTGGGTGAGGGCGTCGGGCGGGCGAGGGCACCCAAAGGGGTGAGGGCGCCAGGAGGTTTGGAGCGGGCGAGTGAGGTGGTGCGGGGTGGGCGGGTGTGGGAAGAGGTAGGGAGCTCGGGCGGAGGGGGGTTCGGGTGAGGCGGGCGGGTGGGTGATGTTGCCGGGCGGGGGGCGATTGTTGATTAAAATTTATGATAAGTTTTCATTGTTACTTTAAGTCAATATGTTTTTATTATTTACTGATTTATGTGTTTCTATTTTTCAGGAAAATGACATCAAAGAGAATTTCAGTGAATCTTTCTGGACCAAAGACTCATAAAGGTGCATCTAAAAGAAACATTGGTGAACGAACTCCACCTCAGCTCATGACTACAAATCTATCAAGTGCCTCAAGTGATAAGAAGATGATTTCAGACTGGAAGAATTCGAAAGAGGTGAAATTTCCATCAAGAATGTGGTATGTGAAAGAAAGAGAAAGCACAAATGTGAATATATATCTATATATCGATATACCGAATGATAGTGGAATTTTTGAGGTGATGGGAAGAGTCGTAGATATGTGTTCGGTAACGAACACTGAAGTTGTTTACGTACTTACAAAAGCTCCCAAGTCACATGAAAGTGTTAAATACCAACTATCATATTCATTGTATGACACGAGCGAGGTATCTACAAAGTTGTGTAGTCAAATCGTAAATGAGATGACAGATAACATCGTAAGTATTATTATTTATATTTGTATTTTGCGTTTTTTAAAGTGTCTCACTATATTTTTTAACTTTGTTTTTTATTGACATATGATATTTTGTTTGGCAGAATTTCGTTGAAAGTTGTTCAATTAGGTTGGGAGGCATTCATTTCATTGAGAATGATATCATGAAAGTTGTCAGCAGTTTTTACTCAGTGTCAGAAGAAAATATGGAAAAGAGGCAAAATGAAGTAATTGATAATGCTACAAAACTACATCCAAAGAATCAGAAAAAAAGGTCTCTGGTGGATAAATCTAGCAAGGGTAAACAAGTTACTTTTGAGAACGATGAAGTTGAAATTGACGATGAAACATATGTTGTCATTACTGAAGATGACATTGGAATTGAGAAGAGCCATAAAAATCCAAAAGTAACAATGCCCAAGAATAACTCTGGTGGGAATGTTATGACCAAGAAAAGTAGAGTTGATGATTTTGAAGCAGTCATTACTAGCAGTCAAGAACCTAGTGAAACTTCAAAAGAAAGCAGAGAAATCATTACACCAGGAGCTGATTTAGAAGATGGCATTATCAAAACAAAACAAAATGTCATTCGAGAGAATTTGACAAAGAGAAACTTAATTGATGGTGGTTGCACATTTCAGCTTAATGTCAGGCAAACCTATAAAGCAAGTGAAGGACAATGTCAATATCAAGTTAGAAAGCCACATCATCTGCATGTTCACAACTTGAAGACATTGATGAGGTACAATCCATATGCTCATGTGGTTAGTTATGTGCTTCTTGTTGATCCACTTCAAGTTCCCAACAAAGAAGCATTTGATAAGTCAAAATGTTTTGAATACAATTATTATGTGCTTGGGGGGAACCATTCTGTAGAAGCTCAAAGACAATTGATGGAGGAATATCCTAATAACCCACGTTTTGAAACAATGAAATGTATCATTTACGCTGGTTTATCTGATACAGAAGCAAAGTTAGTGGCATGGGATCATAATTCAGATAATGAATATAGGATGTCTATGACTTTCATCCAAAGGGTTAGATTTATTCATAGTGAATTTGAAGAAAAATGTGGTGGGGATAGGACAAAAGTTACTGCAGAGTTCCGAAAGGAATGTTGTATGGAAATAGGATATCAAATTGAAGAGAAAACCAATTCAAAAGGTGGAAAGGGCAACAGACATAGTGATTTATTCAGAGGTGTTGATAACATTTTCCAATTGGCATTTAGAACTGGAGATGTTTGGAGGTTGATTGATGAGATTTTTGGCATGTGGGAAGACATTGCCATTAAAAACCAGAAGGTCAAAAAGTCTAAGCCATTCATATGTGGCAACAGTAAATTAGCTCCTGAAATGAAGCATCTTCTAGACGATATGACTATCACACCTTGGAGGGCGATGCAAGGAGTGAAAGATGAGAAAATTGTCAAAACAATATTATCTCGTGTGAGATCAGGGGAATTATCAATGGAGGAAATGTCTGAAGAATTTCAAAAGTAAGTTTCTTGAAATATTCTTATTTATTTCTAGATTATAATTATATTTTAAATAAAACATGATGTTCTTGGTAGTATTTGTTATACATATCATTATATTAACTTTTTGTTACTTTATCTATGCAGTCACAAAATTTACATGAAAATTCAAGAACAAATGGTTAGATTGTTGAATGAAGATAGTTGGGATGATATCGTACGCAACTATCTAGATGCAAGTTCTACATCAACATTAAAATCTTTTTATCTTGCATTTAAAAAGGTATCTTGATTTATACATTCATTTTTATTCACCTGTGTACTATTTTTAATTTATAACTTACACATATATTTGTTTATTTTATAAAAGATGAGGAAGGATGATAATGGAGTGCCAGATAGTTTCAAAACCTTTATCGAAAAGATAAAGATCGAAAGACTGAGGAAGCAACGTATTAAGGATATTCAACTTGATCCAACTCTTAATCATTTCATTTGGAATGGGCTAGACACTATTCAATATCAAGTAATACAAGGTGACTGTGAAGACATTGCTAAACTCATACCTAAAAGGGATTATGCCCTAGTCATTGCAGATATTCCCCATGGTTTCAATATTCCAAACATTGACTATGATAGTGACCCTTATACTTATCAAGCTTTTAGTAAAGTGGTTGCGGGATTTGTAGAAGTCACGTCATCACCATTATGGAGATTTGTGACATTTCATTCAGACACACAATTGGCAATGATATTGTCAAGCTTCAAGGGGAAAACAAATTCAAGGATGCAGCTTACATGGTAAGACGTTTAAAATGTATATTTGATTAATGTTGAAAAATTTATTTATGTACAAGTTAATTTAACTTTTACTATTTCGTGTTACAGGGAAAAGCCAAATCTTCTTCACAATGAAGATCAACAATTTATAAATGATTGTGAGTTCATTCATATTGATAGTTGGGCAAAAGATGATAGCCATATGTCTATGATTTTTAATCGGGTAGACAGAAAGAGTCATAGCCAAACACTGAGTTATGATGCTGTTGTGAGAAAACTAACATATGAAGACAAAGAAGCAAAAGGAGAGATAGTTAACATTTATCAAAAACCACAGTTATTGATTAACTATCTTATAGACATTTGTTCAAATGAAGGAGATTAGGTTTTGGATTTATTTTCTGGCTCAGGTAAGTTTTATTATATGGAATTGAATTTCAATATGTTATTTTTTTAATTAATATGTCATTGTACTAATTTAGTTCATTATTTCTTTTGTGCTTGAAAATTAGGTACAACACTAGCATGTTGCCTTCAAAAAGGAAGACATTGCATTGCAATTGAAAAAGATCCAGTACAATGCAATTTCATTCAGCAAAGAATTAATGCTCTTCAATTTCTTCCAGATGCAATGCAAGAAATTGGGTTGAAGAAAGGGGACTTTAGTGAATCACGTGTGGCAAAAAAGGCAAAGGAACCCCAACCACCATTACATGGAATGTTTGGAAAGACATACATTGGGAGTTTCGCAGACATCAAAGACCCATTAGAAGAGGAAAATGAGCAAAATGAAACAGAAAATATTGTGGAAGAGGACAATGATGAAACTCTAGAGGACGAAGAGTTTGGATTACGTGACATTGTTGATTAAATTTAAGTTATGCTTGTAAATCAAGCTTTGCAATGTTTTGACTTTGACATTTTATGAGAAGAATAAACACTCAATTATGGTTGTTATACGTTCAATATTGGTAATATGTGATTTTTGCATTGATTTTTAAGTTAATCATTATTTTTTGAAAAAAAAAAGTGATTTTTATTATTTTTTTGACATGAAATTCATAGAAAAAACTATTATTTAACCATTTTTAGTTAAAATTATCGTATAAAAATTGTGATTTTGACATGTCAATTCTAACAAAAAATTATCAAAACGTGTAGTTTTTTAGTTATATTTATGTTAAAAATGGTTATTTTTATGTCCATTGTTAAAAAATATTGTTTTTTAGAAACAATTATTTCATGTCGATTGAAAAATTAATTAAGGATGTATAAATATGTAGAATATCGAAAAGTCTAAATATCGACCTTCTACTTTAAAAATGCAAAACAGTAAAAACCTCACGATTTTTTTTTTTTAAATTATAATAAAAAACAAGGAAATGTGAAGAAAACGACCACTTCAAAAATTATCAAATTTACTAAATAATTATTTACATTTTATACATTAAAAAATTTAAAGCCAAAAAACAGGGCTTTTAAGAAAGGAGTGTGATGCAGAATGCTCACTTTTTAAAATCAGCATGAAAATCACTACCATTCTAAAACGTGATGTACATAAAAAAAACTAAAGTGCCAAAAACTATGCTCTAGAAAAAACATGTGCGTTCTGCATCACCCATTTTCAAAATCAGGTCACTTTTTAGCTATCTCTACGAAACGGGTAACAATATCAGTTCCCGTTTCATAGTTTACATTGTTCCTTTTATAAAAATAAATAAATAATTTAATACTTTTATTAAGATTCCTTAAGGTATGGTTAATTTATTTTATAAGTATTATAAATTTGTTTGTTTAAGTTCTAAGGAATTTGTACACTAACCCTCTTTTGTGTGTTTTGTAGGTGAGATATGAATGTATTAAGTCAATGATTTATTTATTGTCTTTGGTTTTGAAGTTATGTAACTTATATGGGGTGAGATTACAGTGATAAAAAATGTCATATATTCACAAATGTAGGAGGAGGTGTCATGTCACTACCCCTGGGGGGTTTTAGCCTAGAAATTGGGGTCACTAACTTCAATTGTAAATATTTCTCAAACCAGGAGGCCTCTGAGGACGCACCACATATAAAAAGAAGCATATTTTTGAGAGAATCTAATTACATAAATCTACGACCCAAACTCAATGATTTGAACTACGAAAAACCCTCAACAAAGTCAGGGAACATCTTGAGTCCAAGGAACCCAAACCCTAGAACTATGGTTTTTAACCATCCAACACTATAACTGCCATCTAGATGTAATTTGACAATTACTAAGAAGCATTCATTAATCATTTGACATCAATGACTCATATTTGTGGTCAAAGTCAAACCCAATCAAGTCGATGGGTTGACATTAATGGTAACACCATCCAATAAGAACATTAACGCTTCAACTTATGGTCATGAAATTAGGTCTAAGATTGAATGGAAGGCTAACCTTGATTCATGGCCCATTAACACAGACATGGAGATTGAGACTCCAACAACAAAATAAAAGGCAAAAAAAAGGACCGTGGATGAAACCGAGGATGTGGATATGGAGGACATTCACACCAACAAGAAAGAAAAAACTTAGGAAGTAGAGGAAGAGGAAATTGAAACTAGGTTGGTGGAGATAAAACTAAACCAGTCAAAATTCCAGGTAACTTTAGAAGATCCACTGCAAATTGTTGCCTCATCATATTCAAGGGTAGCCATTATGGTTTCTACAGGGGGTGCAACTAGTACAAAGCCCATTTGGCCTGTAGAGGAAGCAATTGAGGAAAGAAATAAGAATATTAGGGAAGAGATGCAATAAAAAATGGCATCACATTTAGTCTCATATCAAACTAGACTCCTGGTTGTTATGGACTTGGAGAGGAACCAGATGAAATTATCATTGCACCACCCTTTGGCACAGTCACTACCTTCAGGTTCACAATTCAAGGCTTTGGATGTGTCTCTGGACCTGACAAGTGTCCCCCTACCAGACAAGATCAACTTCCATAGGCAGGTGGAGAAAATGCTATATAGTGAGTTAAATAGGAATGAAATGACCATAAGCAAGGCCAAAAAGTTGTTGGAGAAGGCTGCAACAAATTTGAAACAAGAGAGAGCTAATTCTAGAGCTCTACATATGCAGAATGAGAGCTTCAAAGAATTGATTGTGAAGTTGGGAGTGAACCCAGAAGACAAGGCCGCTTTTGAGACCCTTCTCTAGAGTTCATAGGTTGAGATTTAGGAGTTGAGGCATAAGCTAAATATGCCTGCAAGTGAACATGTGCAGTCCAAAGAATTGGCACAGGTGGAGGAAGAGAAAGAGATCATGGCCAAGGAGATAATACACATGAACAATGTGATAATGGCTCTCAAGTAGCAGGTAGCAGAGCTTCAATAGAAGATATAGTCCCACATTTTTTTTATTGCTCGTGCCATAGAATCCTCACAACCCTACGGAGCAGCTTACCAACACCCTCACCAAGCTACAACTCTTAGAGGGGGAACTCAAGAAGGTACAAATGGATTTAGAAAATTCCTAGCAGACCCTTTCACAAAAGGAGAAACAATTCAAGACTGGTGAGACTAATGCAGAGTTGATCAACCAGAATTCATAGATAGCTAATAACGAGATTACTGAGCTCAAAGAAAGGTTGAAAGGGAACATGCCTGTCCTCCAAGAAAAATAGCTGATATGGGATGAAATAATAGTAGAGATGAAGAATCACTGGGAGTACATAACTCTAATGGTTGAGCAAAAAATTGTACTCAAAGACTATGAGTTATTCATCTTGTATGCCAAGGAAGAGGTTGAAATGTGTTAGAAAAACATAAAGGCATAAATATTTTCTTTATATAGATAATTACTTGTGAATTTCTTATCTTTATGTTCTTCTTTTATCTTTTTGTTCATCAAGCAATTACCAAAACAATAGCACAAATATCATAGACACTAGATGTAGGCGAATATCAAGGGAAAAACCCCCATCTAGGGAAAAACCCTATTGGCTTGATGGGTCCTAACCCAGGTTCAAAGTTATCTACGCCAACCAACAAATCCCTGAACTGCTGGCCCTTTCGGCAACAACCCACGTAGCGCAGGCTGCAGTCTCACCCAAAGCAGTATTGGGGGATGACATAACTAGGTTTCTACATCCAAAGGTCTGTGTGATGGGTTCTTGCAGCTCTAGGGCTTAGCTCCGTCTTCGCGAACCTTAACCCTTCCGAAACAGTTAATTACACTAATTTTCATAAACATCATCTATATCTTCACGTAGGTCTTTAAAAATTCATTTGATCAACAAATCTTACTAATCTACCACTTTCGCTCATAAGGTAAACATTAATTCATATAATTTGCAATACAGAGCGAAAATACATAAAACTTCAGAAGTAAATATAGATACACAGATGCACAATTAATGGATCAAAACTATCTTTATTAGATATATTCTTTCAAGTATAGACTCTTCTTCCTTGCACACTCAACTGCAGGGTCCCACGAACTTACCAAGGTCTCCACGCACTAAACTGTAGGATCCTTCCCCTTGTCCTAAGTACAAGAAATAGACTTTCTTGCCTTAGCTTGTTTTCCCAAACAATGATATTCTAGTTATTACTTCTCTCTTAGACTCGCTATGACCCTTCTATATGTATTCTTTGCTTTTACAATACCATGGTCCACAGACCATTGGTGAGTCTAAAAAATTCTTATCTCCTAAAAATCTAAGGGACTAAAGCCCCTTTGACTCTTATTATTTTTGTGCTCTGCTTCCTCAAATCACGAAGACTTTACATTTGTACAAAAATTAATCACAAAAACTTGACCCCAGGGGACCCTACCCCAATAAGCCCCTAACACAATTTTGTGACTCATCCTTGAGTCACTCGATTGTTACTTCGATCTTCACTTGGTTTGTGGAATTCCAAATTCAAAACCTACAGATTGACTGTTCCCTACGTCTGTATCTTATGGGGTTAGCCATTCAGGTGGCCATTTGATCATGATCTCTGCTACATCTTCCTCCGCCACCAAGTACGACAACTTGTGCCATGTCTTCTTGGGATCCCTCCTTGCTCAAACATGAAAGCTGTGAAAGTACGTTTTGAAATCAGCGAGGGGCTCGTACTAGGTGTACAATGTGGGTGACAACCTTAGTCTCTGGCTAATCACCATCTGCATATCCATTTCAAACAGGACCTAGAATATCTTTACCTCTGGGACTCACATAGGGTCCTTAGTAGCCTAGAGCGAAGCGAACTTCACTGCCTTCGGAAGGTCCGTCTCCTACTGAGGAAATTGACTGTCCTCAGGCATCCACCACACCACCAAATCAATCAACAACAACAACCAAGCGTAATGAAATGCCTTGCCATCATCCTGGGCCTCCCTATAGTTCTCTAAAAATTCATTGCATAAGTATTGATCCCAGTTGTACTGGACTCCTTTGGCACACTGCACACCCAAAGAGACGACTGATGCTGAAACTTTGTCTGCACGACACTTACGCATGATCTTTCATGCCAATATATGCGCGGAAAAATGCACCACAGGATCCATGATAGAGTGGATAGAATATCCACGCGAATTCTATATTAGCCTAAACTCTCTCTTCATTTGGTCAGCGAGTTTATTCTCATGTGTCTTTCCTCCAAATGCTTCTGCCAGATCCACTCCTTGATATGATAACAAGGTGATCTGATGGATCAACATGTATGTGATTAGGATGGGTTCTCCTAGCCAGAGACACCTGCTGTGCGCTAAAGTTATCAACTATCATACAAAAATGGTATTTATATAGGTGCGACTGAAATGCAGCACCTAGAGCATATTCACGAGCCCGACGGCCCTAACACCAGTGACCCACTTCATCGGCTCCAACCGCATAACCTTTGATGCTTCATAATATACCTTGGATAGGTATTTGGTTGGCGCCAATTGAGGGAAATTCTTGTGATCCTCTAAGTACCAGTCCTCCATTTTTAGGGTTGGTATGCGGGCCAACAACACACCCTCAAACACCACCTTCTTCTGCAAGAGTAGTGTAGCCACCATGAATTTTGCGTTGTGGGTGTCTTTAGGCACTTTAGCTGTGGCCTTTTGCATTGGGATATAATTCTATAGACAAGTCATCGACTCACCCTCCTTAGCATCAATATCCTTGATGCCTTTGTGTAGTTATTCTTCACTCAAATCCCTCGGCTTGGTTAGTTGTTTTGACAGATCCATCTTCCCCTTCTGGTAGACTTAGGTAGGGTTTTTCCGTGGTGACTGTCTCACTGGGACTTGCTGAGGTTTCTTCTTCTTCTTATTGGTCACCTTGGATGTAGAAGGTTGCGATACAAAAGGCCTAGGTTAGGGAGACCTAGGCACCATAGTCGGAAATCATACAGGGACAGATGGCACTGCTTCCATCTTAGGGGAAGTTGTAATCATGCTGGCCACAAAAAATTATCAAAGAAAGTTAGGTATGTTAGCCAACCCTGGTCATGAAAAGAGCTCCTCCCAATCTGGCTTAGACATACAGTTCAGCTCATGGCATAAAACAAGATGAAAGAACTTAATATCAACTCTTAGGAAGCGAAGTGTTTGAATGTTGGTCAGAAGAGCATATTTATAGATGATTTTGAATTCAAATCCAATTGTTCCCTCTAATTTTCGATCATTAATACATCTTTGGCGGCATATTTCTAAAGATGCACATCATAAATGTGTCTTCCCTGCTCCTTCCAACGGAAATTTTTCCATCCAATCATCTACAGTGCTTCCAACGGTCATTTGCCAGCAAGTCCATGTGACACCCATCATCATGGCATAGCTTCTTTAGAGAAACTCCCCTCTACACCTTACTTCCATCCATCAAGCAACCCTCTTGCTTCATCTTTCCCACTTTTGGGCAACATACTTTATAGTCCCGTACTTCCTTGGAGTTTCCTGGAGTACTAAGACTATCTCGCCATCATATAGTCATTGCATAGGGGAAGGATCACCCTTGTATAACTTCAATCGACTACCATTGACTTTTCCTGGAAATAATTCCCCGTCAAGCTTCATAAGCTGAACTGCGCCACCATCTGTAATGTCTTTCATAATATAAGGTCCTAGCCAATGCATTTGAAACTTCCCAAGAATTTTGTAAATTTTTTTCGTATAGAAATACCAGATAATTAACTTGGAAGGTGTGATGCTTTATATGGTGATCATGCCATGCATTTTCAAGATCCTTTTGCACCTATTGATGGAATCCTATTAGAAAACAATCTTCTTCCAATTCTACTAGATGTGTGAGACGCTCCTCCATAGTATCACGATCAGCTATATATGTTAATGCTGCAATATGAAGACTTGGCACAATGTATTCCATGGACATTATAGCCTCCAGCCCATATACCAGTCGGAAAGGTGTTTGGCCTGTCAACTTTTTACAAGTGGTCCTATACGCCCAAAGGATTGCTAGTATACACACATCCCAGTCATTCCACTTTGCATTGAAAACCTTGGTCAAGGTACTTTCCAAGATTTTTTTGAATGCTTCTACCATACCATTATCTTGAGGCTAATATGGCATACTCTTCTGATGATATACCTGAAATTCCTCAAGCATCACAACGATTGTTTCGTTTAGGAAGTGTGTGTCCCTCTCACTCATCAAGATTTTAGGGCAGTCAAACCTGGATAAAATAAACTCAAATATGAACTTGGCAGCGGTAGCTGCGCTACAATATTTTACTGGTTGTGCCTCTGCCCATCGTGTCAAGTATTCAGTTGTTTTAATAATGTATCGCACCCTAGTCATTTTCCCTGGTGGCTAAATTGGACCCACAAATTCGATTGCCCATTTATTGAACACCTACAAGGTTATTTGTGGATTTAATGGAAACTCATCACTTCGCAATGGTCTCCCCATCCTTTGATAAGCATCACACACCCTACAATAAACCTTCAAGTTCCTATGTATTGTTGGCCACTAAAGTCATGTTCACAGGATCTTCTGTGCAGTCGCTCAGCCTACATAATGTCCTCTCACTACTCCTGCATGTGCTTCTGCAAGAATGCTTGGTCATGCATACCTTGGGACATACATGCACAATATCTCATCAGAGCCCATTTTGTATAAGTTTCCAACGATCACAGAGAAATCAGTCATGCAGACCATGAATTCCTTCTTTTGTTGTGTCAAATATCCTTCGGGGCTTTTCCTCTAGACAAATATTGAATGATATCGACAAAGTGATCATTTGTGACATGAACAACAAAGAGTTCTACATCAGACACCCCTTCTTCCAAACTTGTAGACTCATCACCAGTCTCAATTCTAGATAGGTGATCAGGACTAATGTTCAAGCTTCCTGGCTCCACGATCACCTCAAAATCATACTCCTGGAATAAAAATAACCATCTGCAAATCTTTGCCCCCAATATAGGCTTACTGACTAGGTATTTTAGAGCAGAATGGTCTGTATACATTTTGAAGTGTGTGCTTAATAGATAGTGTCAAAATTTCTATAGTGCATACACCATTGCTAGCCTTTCACATTCTGTAGTCGAGTAGTTCTTCTCTGCTTTTGACAATTTTCTACTCGCAAATGCTATAGGATGATCAATGTCTCCTTCACTTGGCTGGGTCAGCACTGCACCTAGCCTAATACAAGATGCATCCACATGAATATTAAACTCCTTTTTCCAATCTGGGAATACCAGAATGGGTGCAGTGACCATTTTTCCCCTTCAAAATGTCTAAACTAGTCTGGCAGTCTTTGTCCCAGCAGAATGTTGCATCCTTTTTCAATAGCCTCTCCATTGGCGCAATTATTTGTGTGTAGGCATTGATCAAATTCCTATAATATCTAGTATGGCCCAACATTGTGCACAACTGTTTTACATTTTTTGGCACTTCCAAATCAACAATGGGAACTATCTTGGCAGGGTTTACCATCAAGACCTCACAAACCACATGTCATAGTAATATTCCACACAGTACACAAAAGATAAACCTTTTCAGGTTAAGGGCAATCTGATGTCTTCGATAGGTATCCAGCATGAGGCACATGCTAGAAACATGGTGCTTGACCAACCCAAACACGGTCCAATCATCAAAGTAGACTTCTGAAAAATTGTGGATAAATTCCTTAAAAGCCACAATTACCACTCTAGAAAAGATTGTAGGGGCATTGTTCAGTCCAAATGGCATTAACATATATTGAAAACAACCCCATTCCATCACGAAGGTGGTCTTACTGCGATCCTCAGGTGCGATCTTGATCTGATGGTACCTAGAGAATCCATCAGTGAACGAGTTGGCTTCTTGCCCTCCAACATTCTCCAGTACCTCATTTGTAAATGGCGTAGGGAATGGGTCATGGACGCATGCATCATTCAACATATTAGATCTACGCATATCCAAATTTCATCCTGCTGCTTCTTTTCTCGAACTACCATGGGACTTACCTAGTCTGATTCCTCCACAGGTTCAATGATCCCAACTTCCATCATCTTATCAAACTCCTTGCACACCTTTTCCTTATACTTGGGATTTAATCGGTAGGGGCGCTACTTTACAGGCTTAGCACATGGCTTCACAGTAATCTTCATGATGCCTAGATCCCCCACTATCCCCTTTAGATCAGAGAATGTGGTGGGAAACAAGTCCTGATACTTGCGCAACAGCTCTGTGACCTTGTCAACTATATCTTCATCCCAATAGTCACCTATGTTAGCAAACTTTGGCTGTGCGTGCGACTCAATATTTACCTACTTAGTCCTTAAAGGCTTTGATATGTTAGGGATTGCTACCTTAGGTCTCTCAACCTCGTGTTGTCCTTCAGACTCGGGAATACTAATGTTTCTGTGGTCATCTTCGCTTTCTTCTGTAGTTACATTATAACATTCTAGCACATGATGTAGCTACGTATTTCAATTTGGCTAAACACATGCTATTGGTTCCTCAGGTATTTTGAAGATCGTTGCTTTTATTTCTTGAAACTCTTCATCAATACATTAAAATCCATCTTCAAAGATGAAAGTTAACAGGAAGCTGTCCTTCAGGGTATCCCATTCATCCATCCCATGTCGTAGCTTAGTTTCCAAGTACCAGTTCATTGGGATGGTATCCAAAGTATGACAAAAGATGTGAACCCATTCCAACTACAGTTCCTCTCCCCATGCTTGAGTCCATCTCACCAATTTTCATGCAGATCATCCTTCCTTGTGTATTTCAATGTCATATGGGTATTGTCCTATCCAAACCTCAGCTTCATCATCCTCTGGTATTCTTTCCAATCGACAAAGATGTCCTTATGCGTACCCCACCAACGGTCAGGCGTAGCTCGCAGGGCCAGATCTAGTGCTTGGAACCGATGTGCTTCTGACACATCCATTTCAAACTTATCCAAAAACAAGTTGACATCTTATACACCATCATAATAAGGTAAATTCCTTAGCTCTGTGGATATGCATCAGATTGATTTCGTCAACATGTTACAACATAGCGAAGAGACTTCGTGTAATCGGTTTTGCTAATGCTCAAGCTCTTCGTTAGAATGTGAAGTGCAGGAACTATCCCTATCCCATGTGATCCATCCATCTACCATAGGGTTGATCCAATCCTCATCGTGTGCAATGATCTTATAAATTTGATGAAGAACGTCCTCCTACTCATAATCGCAGACTAGTTCAATATATCGCACACCTTCAATTGGATCCAATGGAACAACGACCCAGAGCTCCTTTTTTTCGAACGTGATTTTGCACTTTTTGATATTAATAATTGCATCCATATCAAAGGTCCAATCAATTCCTAGTAGCATAGTGTAAGGGTTACTATCATCAACTATCTTGATCACTTCAAAGTCGGCTAAAGCACTCGCTCCTTCAATGTCCATCGTGACCCCATACAGGCGCCCCATAGGAATGATATTTCATTGGTTCGTCATGCGTAGTTGGATAGGAGACCATTGCAGCACAGGCCTCCCCATTCTTTCCCATGTTTCTTTTGGTAGAACATTCACATCAGATCCTAAATCGAGAATTACCTGGTCCATCTCATACTCCCCAATTTTCACAGTCAGTCTCATCTCACAACTTGTTCGCTTCTTGTTTTTACCCACTTTGCATACTATGCGTTGTTCTGGAGGAGTTTTAATCTTACCTGTACAATTATCAATCAGCTCTTGTAGCCCTTCTATCCCATAAAACCTTCATGGAAGTATTAAAAAATGTTTCTAACAACGAAGGGTCTATGTCTTGGCCATTATTGTTTCCTCTAGGCTTCTCCTAACTTCCTGAGGTAGAAGCAACTGCAAAGCTCTTTTTAGCTTCCACAAAAGTTTCCTTTGCATGACTTAGGTCGAATGCAACTTCCTTCTCAGCAAACTTGTGTACCCACCCTTTAGCCTACATCTGCTTCCCCTTATCTTCTCCTGTGGTTATACTGCTTCGTGTCATGATATTGACACTAGGCTCCTCTTCGCGAGGCTCTGCTCTCATCATTTGAATATTCTGTGTAGGTTTTTGAGTTTTCTTTTCCTACATCTTCGATATTAGTATGGGGTAATCTTCTATGACATGATCAAACTATCGGCAATAATGATAGGAGGGGTGTGTCAGATTCTAACAGTTGCGTGAAAAATGACCTGCTATTGGGTAGCAGATCCCTCGCGTAACGATTTTGGGGCTTAATGGCCACAATTTTGGGTAAAAGTATGGGAAAGGTTTTGCGAAGTGCATGGAGCATGAATTGTAATGGTTCAAGTCAAAGGGTTGTCTGCCCAAAAATAATGTAAAATAATAAAAGGCAAGTCGCCCTGCCCATGGTCTGCGGACCATGGGAATGTATAAACAAAGCGAGGCTCTAAGGGTAGAAAGTATGGTTTTTTGATAACTTTGATTAAGATCTGAAGTGTATGGGTTCGTAAAAGCAAGAGTGCTCTAATTTTGGAATTTCGAGTCGTGGTTGGTAGTAGATAGAGAAGGCTCTGTAGCTGTGTGTGCAAAGGCCTGGTAGAGTCCGCAGCTGTGTGCACGGACCCTTGCAGCTGAGTGCGCAAGGTGGAACTAATTGCACTGAACCGAAGATTAATAAAGGCATCTGGTCACTGATCTATATGT
Organism: Pinus tabuliformis; assembly: GCA_031772625.1. Taxonomy (NCBI): domain Eukaryota; kingdom Viridiplantae; phylum Streptophyta; class Pinopsida; order Pinales; family Pinaceae; genus Pinus; species Pinus tabuliformis. Next base: position 177,768,763 of record CM062805.1, on the reverse strand, counting down.
TTATGCTTATGTTATGAGTTTATGCATATTTGTACGATTTATGGTTGTGCGAGCTGGTTATAATTGTTGAATGTATGATTAAAGACCTTAAGAATTAGATCATATTTATAATAACCACAATAATAATAAGAATCTAAGGGGTGTCTCATTGCCAAGCTACGTGAAGGATAGAAAACTATGCAAAGTAGTGAGCACCAGTATTGCAGCAATAATGCTGCAACTCATGGGCTGCGTACTTTACTTTTATCAACCCGGTAGTTCGTAACAAACTTGGAAGCGACGGTGCTGTATGCACAAGTACTAGTTCTTACTACAGGCTGTCACTTGGTCAGCTGGCGCAAGATCACTAGGAGCTCAAGCTAACTTCTATGGATTCTAGAAGAAGCTTTATATGTGATGAAAGAAAGGAAAGCTTACTCTACAGAGGCTACTCTAATTGCAGAAAGGAAAAAGACTGAAATGTAAAGTAAACCTAGCAAACCCTACTTAACCAACTAATCCTACTTTTGCAGAAATCACTATGAAAACCATGAAATGAATGCCATTACCTACTCAAGGAAGTAAACAACATCTACTCAAGTTATTTCTAGAAGTAAAGGAGCAAAAAATATCTTTTTGGATTTTTATGTATTTTTATGTGAAATTGACATGCATGTATTTTATCGTGTGTGAAGGTGGAAGAAAATAGGTGGTGTTGAAGGGTGACTTTGGGGTTTTAGGAGATGTATGATGGTGTAGATGGGTCCTAGGAGGTCTTGAGTTGCCTTCTAGAGTCTTTTCCCACATTTGGCCTTCAAAAGAAAGCCTACAGGAAAGTCTACAGGAGGACACAGGGGATCTAAAGGAGGTCTACAAGAGGTCTACAAGAGGATGCCGAGAGCAGTTTTGAAGGTTTTGAAGGTGTGAGAGTGGGTGGAAAAGGTAGATGAAGGTTGGGATGACATGTTACGGCGCTTAGGGTTCACCAAGGATCACTAGGAGAGGGAAAGATGATTGGGAGAAAGGAAGAAATCCTATGGAAAAATGCAGAAAACTAAGGCAGATTTGAGGTGAACTTTGGGCAACCTGTAGGGCATGGATTAGGGAGAGAATGTGATGGCTAATAGGCTGACTTGTTGTGAGAAGATATCTGCTGCAAAAGAACTAACAGTCAACCAATGAGATCGAGCAAGCAAGGAAATGAGTACATCAAAAATCAAAATTTTGCATCAATCTAGTATAAATTATGAGCTATGGAAGTAAATGTTGAAAAATGATACAAGGAGAGAAAGCATGGAAGAAGAATTATTGCAAAGACAAAAATGTGCATGGTGGAAGAGATCTAAAGCAAATAATTAACCTTCTAACAAACCACAAACACTAGAAATCCTATGGAGAAGGAAAATCTATGTTTTTGGGACAACAAGAGTGTCTTTTCCTCAGTTCATGGTCCCAAATGGAGGAAAAGAAGCCGAGGCACTATTTCTAGCCTTTTGAATCTTCTTTCTATCACTACTTAACCTGCTATAGAAAACACAAATGGAAACAACCTTCTAAATCACCAAAAGAAACCTATTCTTAACCAAGAAAGAAATTCATCTAACAACAACTAATCCATAAACTGAAACAAAGCATATAACTACAAATAAGAGGAGCTTGTCTACTTGGATTATGCCCTAACCCAAGAGCTTCAGCCCTCTGAGGTAACTCAGTGCTAGCTCAAAAAGGATCTCATCTTTATTATCAAAATAGTAATAGGATTACATGAAACTGTCACCAAAAGTAAGCTCGAAGTTGAGCAGAGTTTTACAATAGCAAAAGTACAACAAAAATCCAAAAAAAAATCGACCCTAGTGAGGCCCTAGGCCTCTCTACTTATACAACTAAAGCTCCCAATAGCTTCCTTAAAATCAGGGAGGCTTGGCTCCCAAAACTCGAGATAAGCATAAGTTATCCTCCACTTGCTTGGCTACCTCCTAGTGCATTGATTTGGCTGTTTGTACTCTGAGCTGCATGAAGGGGAATTCAAAGTGGGGAGTAATAAATGAGGGAGATTCCCTCCTATAAATCCTCTCCTTTGTCCACTTCGAATTTTCTGCCAATTGTCCATTGAATCTTTGACTTTGTCTTCAAAATTCAACAAAAATCTGCATTAAACACATATTAGACCTCATGGCATCATAACTAAATCAATTCACTCCATAAGCATAAATATAATAAAAAACATGCAATAAGCTAAGAGAATGGTTGATTTAACTACGTTAGGAGGCAAAATGAGCCCATATAATTACCCATTTATGGGGCTCATCATCACCCCCCTACTGAAGGTGTTGCTCATCCTCTGAGCAACTTAGTCCATCTCCTCATCTTTGATGGCCCTGGTGGCCTGTCTAGCATCCCAAGCTTCTAATGTTGTTTCCTCTTCCTTGTCATAGAAGCCTGATTTTCTGTCTATCACTTCCCACTGCCTCTACTCTTCTTCTCCAGTTCTCCCTTCTAGCATGCCTAACAACAGTGGTGGATTTATTTTGAGACCAATCCAATTGACCTGCAGCCTCTGCATTGAGTGCTTGTACATTGGCACTCTCCTTAGTGCCTCCTTCATCCTCATTGGGGAATTATATTCCCTGATCTTCAGACTATGTGGCAAGGTGTTCCATCTGTTCATACATGCATGCACATAATCATCCCCAAGTAACCTTTCCATGTCTTCAAAATGTGCAATGGCCTGTGCTTGATCACTTATATATCTAGGGGCAATCTGAGGATTATTTGCAAACAGCTGGTGCGTGCTGATGAGAGCCATGGGATTTGATGGCTCAGCTCTGATCATTAGTGGCTCATTCTACTCTCTGATCATCAACCTTTTTACTTCAGTTGCCCTTAACTCCTCATGGTTCATCCATGAAGCCATGGCCATTAGTTGTAGGTCCCCTAGCCTAGCATTGGGGTCCCACACATTCATGTATATGAGGGCCATATTATGGAGGTAAAATTCTGCCATTTTTTCCTTATATTCTGCTGTGATTTGGTCACACAAGTCCATAAATTGTCTATAATCTTGAAAAGGCATTGTGCCTCTTTGTGCCAAAGTCTTTATCTGAAACTGTAGCCATTGGTCCTTGAGGTATAATCCATAGGATTTTGCTGGTGTTCTACATTGCAGTGCCTCCATGGATAAGCCAGCCATACATCCCAGTTGGGTTTCTTTCTCCTTTAGCTGTCTTCTTAGCAATTCACTTTCAGTTTGGAGTCCTCCCTATGTCTGATAGCACTTAAATCCTTTCACATTTCTCTAAGATTTTTCTCCATGTGGCCAACATCCTCAATCCCTTGGATTTGGCTATTTGCATCCACCTGTGTTCTTATTCTTTCCTTTTCTAATTCAAAGAATATTGGGATTGCAAATGTTTGTGGAATTATCCTTCCTCCTTCAAGAAGATGGTAATAGGAGGCACGACTGGGCTAGGGATTAGGTTCTTATGGCTCTGTAGCTTCCTCCTTCACCTTTGGTTGCTATTCCATTGCTTTCTCAAGCTGTTGGGTCTCCTATAGCCTTGACAGTGTCTCCTATAGAACTGTTTGTGCCTCCTGTAGGACTGTTTTTGGGTCCTATAGTTGCACTTTTTCCTTCGAGGTGGAAGATCTAGGAGTCCCTCTTTCATATGTGATAGGGGTTTTAGAGGGAGATTCTTCCCCTTTTACAGTGGGTGGATATTCAATTGTAATGGGCACTATTGAAGATGGCTGAGGTTTTCCTGTTTTTATCCTTGTGCTTTTCCTGGCCTTGAAATACATGGAGGCCTTCCTTTTTCTCTTTTCTTTTGGTTTAATTGGTGTGCTCAGGGTAGTGAGGGCAGCTGCTGCCTCCCTTTCCAGGGTCTCAGGGGACCCTTCTCTTTGTTTTTCCTCTGCTACCTCTTTTTCTCCTCCTTCTGCCTCCTTTTCTATCTCTGTTTGCTCTATTTCTTCCTATTCTGTTTCTCCCCCCTTCTCCTCTTCTATCTTAGTTTCTTCTACCTCCTTTTCTTGTCCTAATGAGTCATTAGTTGCTTCCCCTTGTCCCCCTTTCTTCTCTTCTTCCTCACTGTTAGAAGGGCTGATATCATAGGTGAGGGCCTTTATGTCATCTTCTGCTGTTATGCCCTGAAGACTTCCCATGTTATAGGGAGTGTGAATGTATGGAGGGCTTATTCCACTAAAATCTTGATTAACCCATGGTGAGCCAGCTGATCTGGACTCCCTGCCTTAAACTTAATGCTGGAGTCTATGAGGGACTGCAGGAGGAAATAGGGGATGTTGAGTTTCTGGAGTGTTGGAGTGTCCATGCCATATCTCAGCTCACGAAGGATTCTGAAATGGTAGCCATAGACTATTATATACCTCCCCTCACAGGAAATATATTTGATGATTTGGTAACTAACCTCATCCCAAGGGTAGGGTATGCTTGTCCTTCTAATTCCATTTTTATTTTCTACAGGATGTTCATTGTTTTGGAAGAAGTTTTTCTTGGTAGCCTGTCCAATTGGGTTTCCATATTTTCTCCAAGGCAATCCAAGAGGAAGTGTAGTAACCCTACTAAAAAATTCTGGGGTTATTTCCATGGAAAGACCTCTAAAAGTGATAGTGGCATGGGTTCTTGAGAGAGGGACTAAAGAAAGGACAAATTCCTGAGCGATTTCCTCATCAAACCCTCAGAATTTCTCGAAAAAGGTCATCCAATTTTCCCTTGTGAATATGGCTACTACTTGGGGATGTTTATGGAGCCTGGTTGAATTAGTGGGCTCCTTCCTCATGAATCCTCCTGTCATGGTGCTTATACCCCTTTTGAACACCAAATGTAGAGATGGAGACAAGAATTTTGAAGAAAATAGGAAAATAGAGGAAAATTGTTTTTTTTTTTTTTTAACAGGCAGAATTTTTTTATGTAATTCCTATTCTTCTATGGACTCAATTCCTCCTTAAAATGATATCATTCCTTTCACATATTGATAATCAAGGTGGGTATGCATGGAAACTACCTCCTTAAGCCAGAAATCGAGCAAAAAACTCGTGTTTTCTTCTTAAAAACAACTCAGTGCTCCTCCTGTAGAGCTGCCTGTAGGTGCTCCTGTAGAACCTGTAAGTGCTCCTATAGACAACGCCGAGAGTAGGGGGATGGGTGAGATCGATGAGAAATTATGGTTTCGAGGCTATGGGTGACAAGGAGTTTGCTACAACTAAGTTTACGAGGAGAGAATGAGGGAAAATGTGGTGAGAGTGCTCGAGGAGGAGTACTTATTACATATTTTAGATATTTCTGGTGATGGCGGTGAGCTGGAAAAAATGTGCGTTGGCCATATTTGGATCGTTAGTCCCCACCTGCCTTGTCATCATTGTTTCTTCCCGAAATCACCTCTCATTATTGCATTGGAGTTTGCATACCCTCCACTACCTGTCCATGGTATCTTTCTCTGAGTTGACTATGCGCACGTGTGGGTGACATCTTTAGATGAGTGCAGTCAACTAGATGAAGGTGGCCAAGTTAACTGGCCACCTTTTCCTTGTTCAACCTCAACCATCTCATTTTCTCATGCATATGTTTTAATTACACAAATGAAAATAGAGGAGCGGGTTAGTCACTTACCTGTGAGTCGAATGTATGTGCTGTAAGGTATTTTGGCTCCTTTTATTGCTGCATGCTTGTATTTCCTTTGTTGCATGCTAACTGATTTCTGATGTGTGGATGTTTGCCTTGTGTAAGTTTCCTCTAGTTGGATTTAAGCTTCAGATGTCTCCTTCAATTCTCATGGCTGCACTTCTTTTACTGTTGTAGCTTGATTTTAATGGGATTAGTTGCTACAGGAATTCCTATAGAAGCTCTTGTAGCTGCTTCTCCCTTTGAAATTTCAGCTTATTTCTGTGCTATGAGCTATGAGAATGATGCCAGAGATGTAGATGGAGATGGAGAGATACTAGGTAAGCTGTAGGTGAGATTTGAGGTGCTGCTTCCTCTATTATTTATGTATTTTCTTTTTACTAAAAACTGGTTTTCTGTGTTTTTCCGTAACAGGAAGGGAAACAAATGATGATGATGATGTCATGTAGGTGTGGAATGGATGGCAAGGAGGGTTGATAGCTGTAGGAGGGTTTACATGTCCTTTATAAAGCTTCCCTTCCCCTCAAACTGCTTTTTCGAACCATTTCTGGCTCTCTGTAATCCCTATAGGAGCCTCTTGTAGAAAACACAGGGCTTCCTATAGAACACACAGTTTCTGAAAAAAGAGCACAGCGGGGTGGAAGAAAGGTCAGAAATGAGGGATAAGAGTGTGGAGGAGATGAAATAAGTGATAGTGTGAGTTTCAGGGCTCTGTGGCATCTTCTCCTTCTCCCTTTCGTCCTCCTGCAAACCTGCAATGCACATTAAAATTCAATTTTCTTTTTCTTCTTTTTCTCTCTCTTTTTTTTTTTGAAAACAAATAGGGTGCCTCAAGGAGGTTTTCACCCTAATTGCTTGCCTTGGGCACCTCCAAGGGAGGTTTTCACCCAGGGATCTTATTCTCTTTTTTTTGTTTTTTGTTTTTGGCATCACTGGGCCACCTTAGAAGAGGTTTTCAACCCAATGATGGGACTCAAGTGCCTCATGGAGGTTTTCACTTGAGTCCTTATTTTTTTTATTTCTCTTTTCCGTTTCTTCAGTGAGTGGGTGAAGTGGAGGCTAAGACATGCTCCACTACCATCGTTGTCTTATTCAGATCTTCAATGAACTCTCGCTTGGAGGGGGGCTTCTTGTAAATTTTCAACCTATATCCATTGACAAGCATGGGGATGGCTTCCTCATCAATGGTTCTGATCATAACTGAATCATTTTCATTGCATTTTTCCATAGTCTAGGGTCCCAACCATCTTTATCTCAGCTTGCATTTGAAGTCTTTATACCTTGAATCATAGAGAAGTTCCCAATATCCCTCTTGGAATTGCTTCACCTTGATATTTTTGTCATGCCATATCTTCCTCTGAAGCTGAACTACCTCTGTGTGGAGAAGGGCCTGTAATCTTTGTTCATCCAATCCATTGAGCTAGAGTAATCTTTCCTTCTGTGCATGGCTAAGGTCTAGGCCCAACTGAGTTGCCATCCTTAGTGTATTGAATTCAAATTCTATTGACAGCAAAGCCTTCTTCCCATAGACCAGTTCATAGGGTGTGAACCTTGTGGTGGTCTTCCATGTTGTGTTGTAGGCCCAGGTGGCCTCAACTAATCTGTCCGCCCAATATTTTCTACTGCTGCTCACTACCTTGGTCAGAACTCCTTCTAAAGCTCTGTTAGTGACTTCCACCTGCCCATTGGCTTGTGGATGGTAAGGGGTGGAAGTCCTGTGTTTGATTTTATGATGTGTGAGTAGGTCTTCAATCAAATTGGAAGTGAGATGATTGCCTTGATCTGTGACCAATTCTCTTGGATACCTGAACTTGTAGAATATGTTTTCTCTCAAAAATTCAGCTACTTTTTTCTTTGTTGCTACTTTGATTTCTTTTGTTTCTGCCCACTTTGTCAGGTAGTCGGTGCACATAATGATGTATTGCTTCTGTTTTGAAGGAGGGTTGATAGGACCCACAAAGTCCATGCCCCACTTCTCAAATGGTTCAAAGGTCACTTGAGGTTTCATGGGCATCTCATCCTTTAGAGTAGGTTTCCCCATCCTTTGACACCGATCACATTGGCTGGTGTATCTCCTCACATCTTAATGAATAGTGGGCCAATAGTAGCCTGCTTGCAATATTTTGAAGGCAGTTCTCTTTGCTGCAAAATGTCCTCCACAAGGCCCATCATGATAGGTCAGGATAATGTCAAAGACTTCCTCCTCCCTGACACATCTTCTCAAGATCTGATCTGGGCCAAGAGATTACCCCCAATCGAGGTGAAAGGGGCACCTTTCCTTACTATCTTGCTCTTCGCTTTTGAGGACAGGTGTTGTGGAAACTGTGCTAAAACCAAGTAGTTTGCTATATCAACAAACCATGGAGAGATTACTGAAATAGAAAACAGATGTTCATCTGGAATTTGGTCAACCACCATTCCTTCTTCACCTGCAGGAAAATTTACTCTAGACAAAAAGTCAGCAACAACATTTTCTTTACCAGGCTTATCAATAATGGTCAGATCAAACTGTTGTAATAGAAGCAACCATCTAATAATGCGAGCATTTACATCTGGTTTGTTCATTAAATATTTAATTGCAACATGATCAGTGTGTACGAAGGTTTGGTAGCCTATGATATAATGTCTGAATTTGTTTAAAGAATGCACAATAGCTAGGAGTTCCTTCTTGGTCACTGTGTAGTTTAACTCTGCCTTTGACAATTTTTTTCTTATAAAGTATATAGCATAAGGTAACTTTTCATCAATTTGTCCTAAGGCTGCTCCTATTGCTTTGTTCGAGGTATCTATGTGAATGTGAAAGGATAGGGCCCAGTTTGGACCTCTGAGAATTGGGGCAGTTACTAACTTGCTCTTTAGGGTATCTAGGGCTTCTTGACAGTTTTCGGACCATATGAACTCAACATATTTGCCTAAAAGTCCAAACAAAGGAGAGGCTAACTTATTGAAATCTTTAATGAATCTTCTGTAATATCTAGCTAGGCTTAGGAAACTTCTGACATCTCTCACCTTTTGAGGAGGTGGTACCCTTTGGATGATGACAATCTTGTTGGGGTCCACCTGCGGTCCTTGTTGAGATATTACATGACCTAACATGGTCCCTTCGGTCATCAAAAAATCACATTTTTCCGGATTGCGGGATAGGTTCATCTCAATACACTTGTCTAGAACTTTTCCTAGGTTAGATAAAGCTTCCTGAAAGTTAGAAGGAGTAAAATCATCCATATATATTTCCACTGCATCATGAACCAGTTCAAAAAATATACTCAATACCGCTCTCTGGAAATAGGTTGGAGCATTGCTAAAACCAAAAGGAAGGACCTAGTATGCAAAGACACCCCAAGGACAAGTGAAAGTGGTCTTATCTTGGTCTTCCAGGCTAATTTTGAATCTAATTGTACCCGCAAAACCCATCTAGGAAGGAGAAATTTTTTTTGTCCGTCAGACCATCTAACACTTGATCTATGAAAGACAAAGGAAAATGGTACTCTTTAATGGCTTTGTTCAATTCTCGATAGTAGACACAGATTCTCCACTTGCCATTTTTCTTTGTCACTAACACCAAAGGATAGATCCATTCACTATCAGAGATGGGGTAGATGAATCTTGCATCGAGTAATTTTTGCAATTCTTCCTTAACAATGTCTTTAAGTGCTAGATTAATCCTCTTTTGAGGCTGTCTGACTAGTTTGCAATCTTCCTTAATGTATATATGATGAGTACATACTGAAGGGTGCACTCCCTTCATCTCCTTATAACTCCAGGCGAAGGCATCTAAATGTTTTCTCAATAAGCTGCACAACTCCTTCTCCTGGGAAGTGGATAGGGATGGATTGATTTTCAAGGTTCTTTCTGGGCCAAACTCTATATTCTTAACATGGAGAGGGTTCGGGTCAGCCACACAGAGATCAGTTAAGGGGTTGTTTTGGTTTTCTCTCACTATGTCCTCTAATGGTAAGATACTGGGGGGTGGATTCTGAATCAAATTTTCAATCATATCATCCTCATCTTGTTGTTTCCCCCATGGCAGTTTCTAATGCACAAAGTGGTGCAGAATAGACTTCATCGTCATCCTCCTCCTTCAACTAGAGAGGTAGATCATGTTCTAGTAAGGGTTGGGCAGGAGGGTATAGGATTAACTGCTTAGACATATGCCCGTTCTTGATGGTCATGTTCCCAGCTCGACAGCTAATGTAGGCAGCGACAGTAGCCAACTAGGGTCGTCCCAGGATGAGAGGATACCCAGTGAGCTTTGCCTTCAGTTGGAGAACTAAGAAATCAGTAGGGTACTCCCAAGAATCAATGGAGACCATCACATCTTCCACAATCCCTTTAGGGGTCACAGTGGAGCGGTCTGCTAGCTGCAGTACTGTCGTGGTCTTCCTCAAGGAGCCTTGGAGGTTAAGTTTGAGCATTGTGTCCTTTGTCATCACATTAATGGCATCTCCCAAATCAATCAAGGTACGTGGGATCATGGTGCCATTGATGTGGACATCAACTACGGGGCTTCCAGGGTCTAGATATTCTGGACAGATTACCTGCCCCAACATTAGGTCGAACAGTTGTCCTATGACATTGATGGTTGGGGCATCTCTCTTGCGCCTTCCTAGATGCCTAAAGCACTTCTATTTGATCAACCTATTGTAGATAGGCACATCTTTTATGGCTTGGAGAAGTGGTATCTTCACACATAACAGTTTCAATTCTCCCAGAAGTTCAGTTTCTTCTGGGGTAGGCTGTGTTTTCCTGGATAGTCTCTCAGGAAAGGGTGGAATTGCTTTAGGTTCACTTTCCTCTTTATCTTCCTCAACCTCCCTAGGTGGAGGTTGGATATCTGGGAGAACCTTCCGAGATCGCAGGTTAATCTCCTGAATCTCTACAACATAAGTTGGGCATGATGGTTCCCCACTATATACTTGTTGAGCATGTCTATTGTTCGGGTTTAGGTTCGGCTGGGCAGGCATTTGGGGTTGCCTTGGTGGAGCAAGAGGCAATGGTTGTGGTTAAACAGGTGGTGGAGGCAAAAGAGCGGGAGGAGAGTTGTGTAGAGCTATAAAAAGGGTCTCTTTCACCTCTAATTACCTCACATTAATATGTCAATCCAAGAGCGTTTTGTTATTTCAAAGAGTGTCTCATTCTGAGGCTATCATTTGTCAGAGTAATGCTAGTACAACATTTAAAAATACAAGAGTAAACGGATGCCTGTCTATAACTAAATTACTTCAAAGGAATAAATCACACACTCAGAAAACTGGCAGCTTATCAGTCAAGGGTTCGGCAGCGATAAACCATCCCTTTGGAAACTGATGGAAAGGAAATTAGAGAACAGGCCATGGGTTTGGGAGCTAGACAGCGAATGCCGAGGCTCACTATAGCCGTAGATCGTCTCTCACACCAAAACAACAAAAGTGAGTAAATGGAACGACAGATAGAAAAATGGAATAGAAAATAAGAAATCGAACAACAAATCTGGAATGGAACAGTGATTCTGAAATGGAACAACAATTCTAAAATGAAACAACAATTAAACAACTAAGTCTCGCGAGCAGTAACCAAACTTAATCTACTAACTCAAATGCACTCATTGTAATCAAACAACAATCTTTCACTCTTAAGGCAGATCAAGCAGCACACACTAATGGAACAACACTAATTACTGATAAGTTATGGAATAACACTTGGAAATCATATACGCACACAACACGCTTGAATAGTAATCTGATCTAGCATCAATCTTAATTAAAAGGAATACGATTGCATTTCAAAATAGAACAACATTTCTTCTGAATCCAACAATCGTAAAGAACACAACTTTCAGATGAATTCTATAACATGAATGTACAACACAAAAGCTCTGTAACAAAATAGTAACAATATTCGGTCAAAACTAATAATATTTAATCAACTCATAAAAGAACAGTAATATAATGCAGAGTCAATACAACCATTCTTTCTATAAAAATCTTAATGAATTAATCTTAATAGAGCATGTGATGTAAACTTATAAAGCATATCAGATTACCGAATAACGACGATAAGCAAATCACGCAGAAATTAAATCATAGTAATACAGAAGAAAGTGTCCTCTGGGGTCGGGCCCTTAGCCTCCAAGGGTGCACCGCTTCAGGTTAATCCAGACGCAGAGATAAAATAATCACCAAGTTTGTATTAATGCATGAAACAAAAGTACAATGAACCAGTTCTTATCGAGACTCGATGATCAAAGTTTTGATCTTAACAGAAATTACATAAAAGCATAATCCCCAAAGCTAACAGTGCTGTCCCTTTATATAAGGGTGACGACGAAGATGTCTAAGTAACAAGATAGATAAAGCAGCGATCCCTCAGGATCAAAGATCCTGAGGGATTCGCCAAACTGTTAATCCTTGATCATCTCTTTTCTCCTGCGCCGAGCTGGTGTCTTCTCCTCCTTTTCAGGGCCGATTTGCTTTGATCTACGTAGCCTTGTTTGCACTCGGTCTCCCGTCAAAGGTACAACAGTTACCTTTTCCTTGTCTTTTTCTTTGGAAAATAGCTCCACGTTTTCACCCTTTCCTGCACGTGAGAATGACAATTATTAGAGGTTAAGTCTTGCATATCAATCTCACATGTTTTGTTATAATTCTTTATTCTTTTCCAAGTTCATGATGCAAAAAGGTTTACAAGTTCTACTAAAAAGCCACTGAAATTATCATCAAAAACATACCTTTTTAGTACTCCACAAGTTGTACTGGGGCCTCCACCCATGATGAGATGCATTCCACTGAGGTTGCGGTTGAACATAGGATTGAAATGAATAAGTGGCTGGTTGGGCATGATATTGAGATGGGAAGGACCAAGGAGGAGGCATGGACCAGGAAGGATGAGCAGGAGGGCCCCAAGAAGGTATGGAAGTGACTTGGTTGGGGATGTAGTATGCCTGAGATGTCCCTTGCATCCCCTGTTGGTATGGTCTAGGTCCATGCGGTCTTCTTTGGTTCATGAAATAGAGTGGTTCAGTGGCTCCTTCGGCCCCTTGGTATACAACTTTAAGTCTAGGCAAGGAAGGACACTTATCTGTAGAGTGATCTTCTTCAAAGACTGAACAAACCTCTATAGAGTTCAATGGACATTCGTTCCTAGGATGCCTCCTGGTGCATCTAGGAAAAAACATGGCCAAAGCCCTTTCTGCTTCCTCTTGTTTTGTTTTGATGTGAAGGGTATCCATTTGCATGGCAAGATTCTATAGCATCTCACTTTTGAAGTCTTCCAGCATGTTTCCAATTTCACCTTTAATGGATGAATTGGAAGAGGAGGTACTGGATATGGGTTGACTCCCCCTACCTTTCTTTCTCACTACTTTAGAATGGTTTCTAAAAATAGTCTTTATGTCCTCATAAGATAGTTGGTAGATGTCTCCCCATCCAGTAGATGGAGGGTGTCTAGAATGTCTTTGGGAATTCCCCTGAGCAAGACCAACTTTAGAGATTCAGGGTCAAGTGTGCACCTAGCCCTTCTATAACTGAGCTGGAACCTCTCTTCATAATCTTCCAAGGATTTATCACTTCCCATGGTCATTTGGAAGATTTCTTCTTTGGTATCTTTTGACCTACAGTAGTCTCGATAGTTGTCATTAAAGGCCTGCTGCATTTGATCCCAAGTTGTGATGCTATTGCCATGTAAACCCATGAACCAGTGCAATGTTGCACCCTTGAGAGTAGAAGGGAATAGCTTCAAATTTTGCTCATCTTTTGCATAGTCATAGGTTCAACAGATGACAACAAAATCAAACAAGAAGGTGTAAAGACCACTGCCACTGAAATAGTCTCTGATCTTCATAAGAAAACTGAAACACTGGAGAGTAAAACTCTTCCATGTAATCAGCTATAGGGTCCCAGAACACATGATCAGCTTGTCCTTCCTTGAAACTTTCCAGCTGTGCAAACTGATCTTCAATCACAGTGTTCAGTTCCTCAATCATGAAAGAGAATGGAAGCAGCATAGTCTCCTTGCGCTTTGTCACAGGAAACTTTTGAGAATAATAATCATGATCATGAAAATTGTATGCCTGAATTTGTCCTTCTAAACCTTCAATTTCTTTCTCAATATCTTTGGCAAATTCATCAAAAAATTTCACCTTATCCTCTGACTTACAGTCAAAGGATTTCAGATATGAGGATAAGGACAAAGAAAAAGATTCATTTGTTTCTTCTTTATTGTGATCATTATTCCATTGTTTAAAACCTTCAACTGAGGGAGAGTCTGCCACCTCCTCTGTCCTATCTATCCATTCCTCCAAAAACATAAGCCAAATGTCTTGAATGACTTAATGGATTCCGCAGGCAAGCATTCAACCCACTGTTTGCACTTCCCTTGAAGTGAATCATAGAATAACATAATGCAAACATCCTCATGTTTAACTCTAAGAAGCTGTGTAAATTCACAAAAATCTGATATATGATTCAAGGTTAAACTTAAATCTTCACCGTTGAATTTTGGACCATTCCTTAGAAAGTATGCATCCTTGGGAAAATGATTTGGGAAACCATGAATTCCTGAGAAATCAATGCATGCATACCTTGAACAAAGATGAGCAGCTTCTGGGTCTTTCATAACTCCAGTGGAATCACCATGAATATATAAACCTTGAATTCTTCAACAATGGAGTCGCCAAGGTAGTTTTGCAGCCTTGAAAATCATTTGAACTCCTGCTACCTTCAGAAATTCAATCTTAAGCTCCCGGCAGACGCACCAAAATGTTATCACAAAATCACTACTGAGGGCTGCAACCAAGCAAGATTTCATGTAACTCTTTCAAACCTAACTTTAGATCAAAGATTAGCCTCTTTGATCAGAGAGGGCTCTCTCACAAACTCTTGATAAAATCCTTCAAACACTAGATGGCTAACTCTTTATTCACTTATGAAAACATAACTGGTTGGAAACATATTAAACTGGTTCTCATTGGGCTATGGAGTCTCATCTATTAAGTAAACAAGGAAAACATAGTGATCTCATGGAAATCAAGGCTCTTTGCATTACATGTCAAACATACTCCACCAAAACATAGCTTGCTGAATACACAGGAAGTCAGAGCATATGATTATGAATTCTGAGTGATTGCATTACAACAAGACTATAAAAGAACATAAAGTATAAACACCATCATTATATTTGAACATGACAATCCATCGAGAATCTTGAGAAGAGAATAACACTGTTTTACTATTACTGTCAAAAAGGTCTTACAATGGCCCAAAACAACTCTGTTTTTCTATAGAATATCCAACCTTTTTTACATATGAGTTATTTCTATATATAGCCCATCAAAAAACTACTACCTGAGACTCCTCAACAAGCATGAAGGGAGCTCGGAATTCTGTCATTAATGACCTTAACTATAACATAAACAAGCTAATTAATTACAAGAGATATGGTGCTACGAAAACAGAGGACTCCATCACATTGGCACTTTAAGTCTATCTCCTCGTATACTTTGCTGCGTTCTTAGAGCTTGCCACCTGTAGCATTACAATAATAACCAAACCAAACTGAAAGCATATTCAATGGATGAACAGCCTCGGATACCTGATGCACAGATGATTCATCAACCAATAAGAATATGAACCCTATATTCACGGTTTTTGCCTCCCACTGATGTTCATGCATTAATGATCCAATTTCAAGCCATTTAATCCCTTGATAGTCCCGTGTGACTGAAGAAAGCTAATGATCTGGTTATCCCATAACTGGACAGGTGTACCATTTAACACCTCGGCAGCTCTATCATAACCCTAAAAATTCGGACATAAAGTGAAACTTTCAACAAAAGACAAAACTTCACCTTTTCTTCGAATACTTACACCTGGCATCCTTTTTTAAACATCTGACTGACTTTCTATAGTCTCCATGCTGGCATTAAGTCATCTCTTTAAACATTTGCTGACCTCAGCATTCAAACTCAAGTTTTCAATATAAACAGTCATCTACAGCAGTTTCGTAGCGCGCTACGAAACTGCTGTAGGTCATCAAAATTAAACACATGAACCTTACAGCAATAATAACTCAAGTCTGTGATTTCTTCAGTCATTCTATACAGGTGCAAGGACATCAAAAAGTCTCAAAAAGCTTTAAAAAGATGATAACCAAAATATATCAAAATTTGGGAAGCACATTCCTCCTTGGATCATTTAGCTAGTTTGTCTAGCTTCCCTTTCAGGCTGATGACTTCTTCTTTTAACATCTTGTTCTCTGCTCTTAAACTTGCATTCATTTGTTTCATAATCTTGGCCTGCTTCAGAGCTGGCACTGTCCAAACATATGCATCAGATACCGAGCTAGCTTGACTGATCAAACTTGTTTTACCCTTCATTACAGCTTTCTTATAACTTGTATATCTTACTGCCTTTTCTTTAAAAACATTTTGAACCTGAGGTATTTCTTCCTTTGATGCTCCAGCTTGTTTCTTAATGGCAATCACATTTCCACTTTGACTGATAACAACCTTATTATCCTTGTTCTTGCTTTTAGCTGCTTGGACTATTTCAGAGAAGATTTCAAGTGCCTCTGCCCTAGGCATTTCCGAAGGTGCTTTCTCTTTCTGAGCTCTCTCCACTTCTTTAATTTGCCTTCTAGTCACTGGTCTGCGTGGCTTAAAGGCATATTCTTCACTTGGTTCTTCAAACTTTAACCTTTTAGAAGCCCTTGACTTTTTAGAACTTTCAGGTGAGGATTGTGTTAGATCAATATGCATTGGTGGTACCAATTGATCTTGCTCAAGTTCAAGTGGTTCAATTTGGATTGGATGATCTTGTTCTAATTCAATGGCTTCAAGTAAGTCATTTAAACTACCCTTTGAAATAGGACTTTCTTCCACAGGGACTGACTTTCCTTTTTCTTTGCTTAGTTGGCCTCTAGTTCTCACCCTTGAAACCCTTTCAACTTCACTGGATTTAGCTTCATCTTTTCTTTTGTGAGTCTTCTGTTTTGATGACTGAGGTGTTTCCTTTGGAGATGACTTAGGGGTTTCCTTTTCAGATACTCTAGATGATTTTGGAGTTTTATCTACTGATGCTTCAAGTATCTCTTTAACTGCTGGCTTAGGAGTTTTCTTCATTGATGCTTCAGGTGTTTCTTTAACTGCTACAGACCTCTCTGATTTCTTTGTTTTAGCTTTGGGCTTCTCATGGTCTGTGACTTCTCTCCTAATTTCAGCCAAAGTAGTTTCCTCACTCCTTTCTTCTCTTTCTCTTACAGGTAATGGAGTGAGGCCTGTTTTACTTGGGAAACCGGCCATAAACACAAATGAATCCCAGTCTTTACCAATTTTTTGTAAACTATCCAACACCAACAATTTTACTAAACCATGGTGAAAAAGGGATGTTTCATAAGCATCTTTCTTTAACTGAATCTTATCACACATTTTGCTAATACTCCTGAACAAGTAAAAAGGTATGTCTATTGAACTCTTACCAGTGAAGTGTAGCAGAAGCTTGAAGTGGTAGGAGTAAACTTTATTGTACCTACCCTCACATGTCAGATACTTCTGGATACATGTCAATAGCATAGCATAATTCTCCTTTAGATAGCTCCTTGGGACAGCTTTAGTGAGATCTTCATCTACATAAGGTGCCTTCAAAAACTCCTTACATGGACCCATGTCAAACTTGAAGTTCTTGAACCATTCTTGTCCACCGCTCGGGATTTCTGTGACAGTGGAAATAACTTCAGGGGACACCGGAAACTCCAACATGGCCACCTTCGAATTCAGTCCCGTGAAGTTTAATGCGAAAGCCTTGGTCACTTCTGCATGTCCACCCTTCAATTTTTCACAAAATCGCCAGCAGCCAGCACTTCGAAATGCCTTTGCTACCTCCTCATCCCTGAGAGTAATATCTAACCCCTCCGGCTCTGTTCTCACACATTTACCAGAACGATGTTCCTTTCTTTCCATGCTTCTTTGAGTATTTTTACACAAGGGACTGATGGTGGCTTGCAGCACGAAAACAATCTTCAGCTTTGTAGAGCAGGCTCGCTTGCAGTAGTCCGTTTAAATCAAAGCTTAAGCTTTTCATATAGCAAACACGTTCATATGATATGAAGGACTCATTATGAAATGACCACTTCCCATAACGTCCTCTAAACTGACACACAACTACATGACTTCGGACCTTATGGTAAAATAATGGCTTATCATGACATGGAGAGGGTGTGAAATGACAATCATGACCGGACTTGTGACTCATTACTCTCGGATTAGACATTCAGAGAAAAACGCTGCAAAAAACCCTGAAACCGCGATTTCGTAGCGCGGGCAGTTCAAATTTAACAGGATGCGCTACGAAATCGCTGACAAACAGAGCGCTACGAAAACACGAAAACATTATTTCGCAGCTAAACTGACCAATCACACCCGCGCTGCGAAACTGCGCAAGTACCAAAGACATCATACCCGCGCTGCGAAACTGCGCAAAGTACCAATGACATGACATGCTTTAACTAACAATGATGGAGGGTGTCTAATGATTTTTCCTTTACACGAATTCACATCAATAACTCTTGAATTTCAAATTTGAAATTGACATATACTAATAAACCTATTTACAAGACCTCAAGACTTTATAAAAACTTATGGGCAATCTTATATACATGAACTATAGTTCCTAGTGATAACAGTGGCTCCACTAGGGATAGTGTGCCCTTGTGGTACACTAAGAACATGCAGCTCCAGTGCCTTATCCATTTTTGACAAACTAAAATTTGCTTGACAAGCATGACTGTAGGAGAAAGAAAACTATATCTACTGAAAAATAAATGCTCAACCAACCTTGAGCTTATTTGCAATTACCTACCTACCTACCCTAACCATTTCAACTTCTTCAGCTCAATCAATATGAAACTTCCAATGCAGCCAATCATTAGCCTCATCTGATATTTGATTTCTTTGACTGTCCTGGAGTTCAGGGCCAATGTGATAGTGTGATGACCGCTGCCACTGAAATTGTCTCTGACTGTATCGGATTTCAGATCCAATGTGATAGTGTAAAGACCACTGCCACTGAAATAGTCTCTGATCTTCATAAGAAAACTGAAACACTGGAGAGTAAAACTCTTCCATGTAATCAGCTATAGGGTCCCAGAACACATGATCAGCTTGTCCTTCCTTGAAACTTTCCAGCTGTGCAAACTGATCTTCAATCACAGTGTTCAGTTCCTCAATCATGAAAGAGAATGGAAGCAGCATAGTCTCCTTGCGCTCTGTCACAGGAAACTTTTGAGAATAATAATCATGATCATGAAAATTGTATGCCTGAATTTGTCCTTCTAAACCTTCAATTTCTTTCTCAATATCTTTGGCAAATTCATCAAAAAATTTCACCTTATCCTCTGACTTACAGTCAAAGGATTTCAGATATGAGGATAAGGACAAAGAAAAAGATTCATTTGTTTCTTCTTTATTGTGATCATTATTCCATTGTTTAAAACCTTCAACTGAGGGAGAGTCTGCCACCTCCTCTGTCCTATCTGTCCATTCCTCCAAAAACATAAGCCAAAGGTCTTGAAATGACTTAATGGATTCCGCAGGCAAGCATTCAACCCACTGTTTGCACTTCCCTTGAAGTGAATCATAGAATAACATAATGCAAACATCCTCATGTTTAACTCTAAGAAGCTGTGTAAATTCACAAAAATCTGATATATGATTCAAGGTTAAACTTAAATCTTCACCGTTGAATTTTGGACCATTCCTTAGAAAGTATGCATCCTTGGGAAAATGATTTGGGAAACCATGAATTCCTGAGAAATCAATGCATGCATACCTTGAACAAAGATGAGCAGCTTCTGGGTCTTTCATAACTCCAGTGGAATCACCATGAATATATAAACCTTGAATTCTTCAACAATGGAGTCGCCAAGGTAGTTTTGCAGCCTTGAAAATCATTTGAACTCCTGCTACCTTCAGAAATTCAATCTTAAGCTCCCGGCAGACGCACCAAAATGTTATCACAAAATCACTACTGAGGGCTGCAACCAAGCAAGATTTCATGTAACTCTTTCAAACCTAACTTTAGATCAAAGATTAGCCTCTTTGATCAGAGAGGGCTCTCTCACAAACTCTTGATAAAATCCTTCAAACACTAGATGGCTAACTCTTTATTCACTTATGAAAGCATAACTGGTTGGAAACATATTAAACTGGTTCTCATTGGGCTATGGAGTCTCATCTATTAAGTAAACAAGGAAAACATAGTGATCTCATGGAAATCAAGGCTCTTTGCATTACATGTCAAACATACTCCACCAAAACATAGCTTGCTGAATACACAGGAAGTCAGAGCATATGATTATGAATTCTGAGTGATTGCATTACAACAAGACTATAAAAGAACATAAAGTATAAACACCATCATTATATTTGAACATGACAATCCATCGAGAATCTTGAGAAGAGAATAACACTGTTTTACTATTACTGTCAAAAAGGTCTTACAATGGCCCAAAACAACTCTGTTTTTCTAATAACTAGGTGCATAGGGTCGGGCGAACTACGTGTGGTCCGAAAACTATGAAAGCATGCTTTGCGCATTGGGTGGGAAATGCAATTGAAAACACAAATTGGCGACTTTGAGATGGATTAGGTCATCCTGGACTTAGGTTCATATACAAATGTGCTACCTAAACATATATGGGAACGGATGGGAAGGCCCGCATTACAATGGTCTCCTATTCAATTACGGATGGCAAACCAACGTAAGATCTTGCCCATGGGGAGATTGCAAGGAGTCACAGTGGACATCAAAGGTGCGAGCATACAAACAGATTTTGAGGTAATAGAAATTGTGGATGACAATAATCCTTACCCTGCACTATTAGGGATAGACTCAGCCACGGACATGAATGGAGTCATCAACCTAAAGAGATGAAAAATGATATTCGAGAAAAAGTCTCTACGTGTAGTAGTTCCACTGGACCTAGCCGAAGGAGCTCGCTACACTGAACCTGTGTGCAATGAGGACAGTGACGATGAACAGGACTAAATCTACTAGATAACAACATAAGACCAAGATTTGGTGAATCCGATAACGGATGGGAGAATCTCATGGGAATGCAACAGTTCCTGCACGTCGGATTCATTGAAGAGATAGAGCGATGGTAGAACCAATTGCATGAAGTAACAACGCTAAATTGTAATATGATGGTTAGATCATTGCGATGCGTGAATACTGAAGCACTTCATTAAGCACTTAGCAAGGTACGGGACAGCCAACAGCTAGAGAATCGGGCAAAATAGCATGGGCATGGCATGAAACAACCCCTTATTTCCCTAGGTAAATAGTGGTCGAGTCACTTAACGTACCTCTCCCCCTTATCGAGAGTTCGCGTGCTCACCCTTGAAACTAGATTTTTCTTGCTTGCATCCCGAGCTACTCAACTTAGCTACTCGACTTAGCTACTGGACTTAGCTACTCGGATACTCGGTTTGGACCATGGGCTAGGCTGCTCGGTTGGGCTGGACCCATTTGAAATGGATGGTAAGAATGGACAAGAAGACAAAATTGGCTGACTTAACTGAAAATTTATCTATCTATATAGATAGTTCATAAGAGTTTGGGAACGGAGGAATCCGTAGACCACTGTGAATAGATGATACTGGAACGGAAGTGGCATGGCGTGCGAACAGGGGCACTGTGTGCGACAACTGCATAGGGGTGGAATACACGTCAGAAGACTAGGTGGACCTGGCGCGAATATAGAAGGCAGGTGCATGTACGCTTTGGCGAACAAAGCAGTTTGAGTGTCCACTGGCGGCATAGGATGCAGATGAATGTTGTGCAACCACCTACCCGACTAAGGATCAAAAATCAGAATCCACCACGACAGCAGGAAAAGCGACGCATTCCGCCAGCTGTTTGCAACAAAATAATCAAAAAAACAATTGGGAGCATGAATAGAGTTCGCCAGATAAAACAAACCAACAAGAATCTGTGTGAAACAAGGGTTCGATGGGAATATAGGACCATAAGAAAAAAGAGGGGTACGAAGGTGATCCTATCATTGATACAATAAGATGAAATTAGGAGGACAGCGGACTCTCCCCAGATCACAACCCCCATAGTTTGGATAGGACGCGAAGACCGGGGTAAAGGAATTCGGCAGTTACAGGAAGCCATTCGGCGCGAGAGCTTGAATCTTTGCGAACTCGATGAAGAATGGGCACGAATGAGGAGGAAAAGTGTGATATTGGATGAAGAAATCATCAAACTAAACACTGGAGTCACACAAGTGGATCGTGCGAAACTAAGGGAACCAGGCCTGGCCAGCCCTACTACTGCATTGAAACAAGCTGCGACCCTGCTATTATGGCTACGACCACACCTTACTAAACAAGGGAGAATAGAATGCGATGCACTACTAGATACAAAGGTAATCAAAGGGTGCCCGCAACCCAGGCTAGCAGGGAAGCGAAAGTCTCACACGTGAGGTGCAACCACTTGACTATCTGTGGAAAGCACAGTCTCAGTGCCCCAAGTAGTTGAAAGAAGGCACGAGACTATAGTTCCACGGAGGACCAGGAGGTCATCGGGATCGCAGTCATGCATGAGAGGCTATGCTGCCACATGGAAAGGCTGGGGGGTGATCGTTGACGTCACTATTCATGACAAGAAGTATGATTTGCAGCAGAGAGGAGCGGGCAACAGGCAATTAAGACTGGAATTCCGAGCTAGATATGAAAAGATCTGCCACCAAGAAGATATTAATGACTCATAAGTGGAGGGAAGGGTCGAATTAAAATTCACACATTCCTATAAAAACTCTTGGGGTAGCCCCAAAATAACACTTGGATATATGTGATTCGAGCCAGTACAGAATAGCAAGCACCCAACTACCTAGCCACCCATGAGTACGTACTCGAGCGAATCCAAGATAAAAACCATGTCTAGAACTAGAGTAAGGTTGATCTGATAATCACCCTATGAGTGACCTCAGTTAAAGATTTATTAAACAAAAGGTATTACAGACTCATGTGATGGTGTGTGTTCTGTGTTATTTAAGCAACGGATCAACCAGATTGACAATACACAGAAAATAAGTGGAAAGATAGCAGAGAAATACAGTAAGCAACACAAAGACACAAACATTTTTTAATAAGGAGTTCACCCTATTCTCTAGGGCTATGTCTCCGGTCCAGCTTCAGTGGTGGCCTTGTTTAATCGTGTCTTACAGCAGAGAAATTACAATACAGGGACTCAATGTGAGTTCTCCTGAAGCAGATTTTGCTTGGTAGGGTGGTTCCTGGATTCCTCAAGCCGCTCAAAGTTCACAGACTCTTTTTCTTCCTACCATCTCTGTGACCCTTGGTCTACAGTGGAAAGAGCCAAATGTGATGCTCAGTCCAGATAGATTCCTCTAGGGAAAGGCTTGAATCTTCAAGATCTCTGGTGCTCGACGCTGCCTATGGTCAGCACGGCCCTCTGTCTCCTCTGCTTGGCTTTACTGTTCTCTATGTTCAGTCCTCCTCTCAGGATTCACTGTTCACTGTCTCTCTTGGTCGCTTGGACTCCTCCCTATTCCTCTCTGAATCTGAATTCGACTGTCTCTCTTCATGGCTTTAGTGATTAGATCCCTATGCTTGTTCGGTTCCTCTCCCGCCTATGTCGATTCGCCTACCGCCTGCGTGCTTGGAGTTCCCTGTTCGGCATCAGCATGAACGCTCGAGAAGTAGCCACACATCCCTATTGGAACAACGCCATCCTGCTCGTTGATTCGTTTCTTCGGTTATGTCGTGGATACGTTCTTTCTCTGTCGTGGTGGTCAAGTGGATTCCAAATCCCCTTAAATCACGTCTTAATTCCCTGTCGATTCCATTTATTTCTATCGGGTGAAATCTTAGCCGTCCGATCTGGGCTCCTCAAGATCGACGTCATACGCACGTCGAGCGTGGTTGACTTGCTCGATCGATAGCGCGCGATCATGATGGTTTTTCTATCACCTATGTTGCCAGGCGTCGATCATTGAGTGGGATCGCTCCACTCTCTTCGAAAACCTCTTACCATTCAAGGGTGCCCCGATCAAAATTGTCGGTTTCCAGGTCATGGGTCTCACCTTCGTACGTTGGTGCTTTTCATTTCTCTGCCTGCGGTCCTCTGGTCCCCCCCACGTGACCGGGTGCTCAGGCTTTCACATTTTGAACCTTTTCACCCGAAAATCAACTCCTTTTCCCGATCCGGGGCTCCCACGGGCTATTTTGGCATCCCGCGCAGTCTCCATGGGCCTCGGTCAGCGCGCTTTGACCAAGGTCCTCGTCGTTCCATGCTGGCTGCCATGGCCACTGGTTCAGGGTGTTTTCGATCACTGTTTTGGAATTTTCAAGGATTTGTTCAACTCGATACAGTCAAGGTTCTTGACAGTCTTTTGTGGATCGAATTCGGATCACGGCCTCCCTACTGAAAAAGCTTTTGGACCACCAAAAGTTGGTTTTCTTCAAGCATTTACTAAGTGAGGAAATTGTTGTCTCACTTGTCCAATCTCAATCCACTTCGCACTGCTCGGCTTTGAACCTTTAAGCCCAATCTTGAGGTATTCCACTTGTCCATTGTGCATTGTCCTTACCTTCCTATCCAACACTGTATCTTCCTGCAACTCATTAAGATATTTAGGTAGCAGGTCGTCAACAGAAGGTAATTGACTCTGCTCTTCAGGGTCCTCAATCATTGAAGGTTCAAACAACCTCAAGCAATCTGTGTTCACGACTGAGTAGATGTGCATGTAAGCTGGCAGATCAAGGTGAAAAGCATTTTAACCAATCTTCTCAAGTATCCTGAAGTGTCCATATCTAATAGGTTTTAGCTTTTTACCTTCACCTTGCATCCTGTCCTTGCTAATATACAACTAGACTTGGTCTCCAACTTGAAAACTATGCTCCATCTGATGCTTATCATGCCTAGCCTTGTACTTGGCCTAGCTCTTTTCCAACTGTTCCTATACTGCCTGGTGGATCTCCTAGATCTGTTAAATGAACCTAGTTTCCCTGTCCACATCACTGTGTCTATCAACCATGGTATCTTTACCAAAGGAAAAATCCAATGGAGACCTTGGTATGAAACCAAAACAGTTCTCAAAAGAAGATCTCTGTGTAGAAGAGTGTTTGGCTCTATTGTAAGCATGCTGCACATAACACAAGTGTTCATCCCAAAGCTAAGGGTGTTTGCTGCAATATCCTCTTAGTAACTAGATCACCGTCCTGTTAACTACTTCTGTCTGGCCAATATGTTTATGGATGAAAAGTTGTGCTTTTCTTTAACTTGGTGTCCATTAGTTCCTATAGACTTGACCAAAACTTCCCCACAAACCGGGTGTCTCGATCAGATACAATAGAAGTGGGTAATCCGAAATGGATGCATACATGTTCAAAGAATAATTTTGCAGTTTGTTCAGTTATAATCTTTTTACTACAGGGTATCAAAATACACATTTTGTTGAATCTATCCACAATAACATACATATAATCATGACCTTTCCTAGATTTAGGCAGTCCTCCCATGAAATCCATGGAAATATTTTCCCAAGGGTTTGAGGATATGTAGGATGGTGTAGATGGGTCCTAGGAGGTCTCGAGTGGCCTTCTGGAGGCTTTTCCCACACTCGGCCTTCAAAAGAAAGCCTACAGGAAAATCTACAAGAGGACACAAGGGATCTACAGGAGGTTTACAAGAGGATGCCGATAGGAGTTTTGAAGGTTTTGAAGGTGTGAGAGTGGGTGGAAAAGGTAGATGAAGGTTGGGATGATGTGTTAGGGCGCCTAGAGTCCACCAAGGATCACTAGGAGAGGGAAAGATGATTGGGAGAGAGGAAGAAATCCTTCGGAAAAATGTAGAAAACTAAGGTGGATTTGAGGTGAACTTTGGGCGACCTATAGGGCATGGATCAGGGAGAGAATATGATGGCTGATAGGCTGACATACTGTGAGAATAGATCTTCCGTAAAAGAACTGATAGTCAACCAATGAGATCAAGAAAGCAAGGAAATGAGTACATCAAAAAAACAGAATTTTGCATCAAGCTATTCTAAATTATGAGCTATGGAAGTAAATGCTGAAAAATGCTACAAGGAGAGAAAGCATGGAAGAAGACTTATTGCAAAGACAAAAATGAGCATGGTGGAGGAGATCTAAAGCAATGCATTAACCTTCTAACAAACCGCAAACACTAGAAATTCTATGGAGAAGGAAAATATGTGTTTTTAGGGCAACAAGAGGGTCTTTGCCTCAGTTCATAGTCCCAAAGGGAGGAAAAGAGGCCAAGTCATTGTTGCTAGCCTTTTGAATATTCTTTCTATCACTGCTTAACCTGCTATAGAAAACACAAATGGAAACAACCTTCTAAATCACGAAAAGAAACCTATTCTTAACCAAGAATGAATTTCATCTAACAACAACTAATCCATAAACTGAAACAAAGCATATAAATACAAACAAGAGGAGCTTGGCTACTTAGATTGGGCCATAACCCAAGAGCTTCAACCCTCTAAGGTAACTCAGTGCTAGCTAAAAAAGGATCTCATCTTTATTATCAAAATAGTATTAGGATTACATGAAACTGTCACCAAAAGTAAGCTCGAAGTTGAGCAGAGTTTTACAATAGAAAAATTACAACAAAAATCTGACAAAAATTCGACCCTAGTGAGGTCCTAGGCCTCTCTACTTATACAACTAAATCTCCCAACAACTTCCTTAAAATCAGGGAGACTTGGCTCCCAAAACTCGAGATAAACATAAGTTATCCTCCACTTGCTCGGCTGCCTCCTAGTGCATTGATTTCGTTGTTTGTACTCCGAGCTGCATGAAGGGGAATTCGAAGTGGGGAGTAATAAATGAGGGGGATTCCCTCTAAATCCTCTCATTTTTCCACTTTGAATTATTGCTACCAATTGTCCATTGAATCTTTGACTTTGTCTTCAAAATTCAACACAAATCGGCATTAAACACATATTAGACCTCATGGAATCATAACTAACTCAACTCACTCCATAAGCATAAATATAAAAAAAAACATGCAACAAGTTAAGAGAATGGTTGATCTAACTATGTTAGGAGGAAAAATGAGCCCATATAATTACTCATTTACAGGGCTCATCACACAGTAGCGCGAGTGCGCAGGTTGGTTCACGACCCCTCCAGACCTCATCTAGACATCCCTAGGGTGTGGAAACCTGGTTCCAACACCCTTCCATACTACCTCTGGTGATACTTAAGTCCGCGCTTCGCGAACTATTGGTTAAACGGCCGGTAGTGCGGGATTTGTTTTGCTAAAACACTTCTAGACTTGGGTCAGGCCCCATCAAGCCAACAAATGGTTCCATTGCCGGGA
The DNA here is from genome assembly GCA_031772625.1 of Pinus tabuliformis. Lineage (NCBI taxonomy): Eukaryota > Viridiplantae > Streptophyta > Pinopsida > Pinales > Pinaceae > Pinus > Pinus tabuliformis. The sequence goes on along the minus strand of CM062805.1, from coordinate 177,741,799 downwards.
CCAGGATCTGCCTAAGGGATGTCTGATGTCAGAACACTGGAACCCTACGAAGAAAGAGATTGAAGATTGGTTGGATCAGAAGCTTCACAAGTTCGTGGTGTAGGAAAACAAAATCCCGCAGATATCTGATAAAAGGTGGCTGGCTCGCTACATATACACAAAAATCCACGAGATCTTCTTCACATCCTTCTCGTCAGAACTATATGAGTGGATCGTGAGGCTAGCTGACAATCAAGGAAGGTGCAAAATTGATCAACCATTACTATGGACACCAGAGTTAGTGCGCAGGCTAGAAATATATGAAGATAAAGTCGCGCGAGTAGTAGATCATTAGCTAGATTGGGTAATAGGAGAGTTTATCACTGAGTTCGCGATATACACAACCCTAAGCTACATCGAAGCTAAGCAATGTTTTCTCAAGGGACTACGAGGTAGGTACATCAAATCATTGAATACCTAGATTAAAATGCTATTATGTGAAAAATGGGTTATGTGAATCCATTGATGTCTGGGACAATGCAAAGTGGAAGAGGCTACCAAGGGATTGAAGGATTTGAGAACAGTCCCTTGATTTCACTTTCGCGAGAAAGCGAGGAGGAGCTCGCTGGGTTCTCTCTGAAAAGTGTGGTCTCATTGATAAAGTAGCGCATTCCATAGTTACCACCTCCATCCATGCCATCACCCACTTCACCTACATCGACCCCATCTTCACCCACCCCACCTCCACCACCTCTAAGGGTTGGAATGGTGAGTGTGATCAAGTTGCTCGTATTTAGAGGCGTAGGAAATTAGGAACCAGATTAGTTCTGGTTTGTGGTAAAGGCAATATGGGAAGCCCAAGGCATTATAGATGATAACATGAAAAAGGCTACTTTAGTGAGTGCGTTGCAGGATTGCACGTTGATGTGGTAGATCAAGCACTCTAGCTATCATCCAAATGTCGGAATAACGAAGATCCAAGATGCATTGAACAAAGAGTTTAGCCGACCGAAATCAGAAAGTTAGTCAATCATTGGATTCAAGGAAATTGTGATGCTTCCAGGCAATACTCCATGGGATCTGGATCAAAGATTGAAAAGAATGATCCGCAAAGCTAACATGACACTGACGGATGTGCAACATCACATGTGGTTTGCGACATCTTTGGTGCAACATTTGAGGACGATGTTATCACAGCAGAAGATTTCAACCCAGGCAGAAGCATTGGAAAAAGCGATGAGGTTGCACGAAACGCCAATACAGGATCCTGGGTTAGGAGTCCAACAGATCCACGCACAACTAAAAAACCTCTGCTTGGAGATGCAGAGTTGGAAACAAGATAGGGGGCCCTGGATAGAAGCACGAGAAGAAGTGTGGTGTATAAAATGTAGAAGCCAGGGCCACGATACGGATCATTGTCCAGTATTTGTGAACTATTTGTCAAGGGGGGGCCAATGCCGTTGAGACAAGAGGCACAGACAGGACCAAGTGCAGCGCTCGAGCTCTAGTGCACGATCTGTCAAGTGGGAGGAAAGCACACAATGGACAACTGTCATCTACTGCAGAAGTTTACATAGACCCCCAATAGCTATTTTGAAAATTTTGTAGATCGGTGGGCCACGATGAACGAAACTGTCAGAGTTATGAATTGTTAATGGATTGAACATCTACCTATAGGATGCAAATTGAGGTGCAAGGTCAGGATCTAACCGCTGTAATAGCGTGCGGTGGGTTCTAAGGATGAGGATGAGGACAAGGAGGAATGGGACCCAGATGAGGCCTTGGATAGTTAATCTACTACAACTGTGGAGGACCTGGGCACTACGCATGTGACTGTATGAACTCAACCAAAACATGTTGTCCGTACTGTTATCAGTTTGATCATGAAGTGGTAGATTGCCCCACCCTAATTACACATATGTGTGAGAAAGGAGTGCTTCAGACTACTCCAACGCATAACATCCAAATGATGAGGTCTGAACTGCGCAAAGAAGACCCCAACATGAACATGGTTCTTAGAAGCGGTGCAACCATAGGGGAAGATAAGGGGAAGCAACCTGAGGAGAATACATGGGTTCACAAGGCCCCTAAAAAGCACCTTGAGTTTGACTTGGAACGTGGAAAGGAGTCATTTATGGAAGTTAAGAAGAGCTTCGCGGAGGCCTCTACTTCAAGTAGTAAGGGTCAAACTGAACCATAAATGGATCCTTCTATGATAACTACCTTTTTCGAGACATGCACGAAGCTACTACGGGATAATAAAGCAGTTAAGGGATTACAAGAGCTAATAACTAGGTGCACAGGGTCGGGCGAACTACGTGTGGTCCGAAAACTATGAAAGCATGCTTTGCGCATTGGGTGGGAAATGCAATTGAAAACACAAATTGGCGACTTTGAGATGGATTAGGTCATCCTGGACTTAGGTTCAGATACAAATGTGCTACCTAAACATACATGGGAACGGATGGGAAGGCCCGCATTACAATGGTCTCCTATTCAATTACGGATGGCAAACCAACATAAGATCTTGCCCATGGGGAGATTGCAAGGAGTCACAGTGGACATCAAAGGTGCGAGCATACAAACAGATTTTGAGGTAATAGAAATTGTGGATGACAATAATCCTTACCCTGCACTATTAGGGATAGACTTAGCCACGGACATGAATGGAGTCATCAACCTAAAGAGATGAAAAATGATATTCGAGAAAAAGTCTCTACGTGTAGTAGTTCCATTGGACCTAGCCGAAGGAGCTCGCTACACTGAACCTGTGTGCAATGAGGACAGTGACGATGAACAGGACTACATCTACTAGATAACAACATAAGACCAAGATTTGGTGAATCCGATAACGGATGGGAGAATCTCATGGGAATGCGACAGTTCCTGCACGTCGGATTCATTGAAGAGATAGAGCGATGGTAAAACCAATTGCATGAAGTAACAACGCTAAATTGTAATATGATGGTTAGATCATTGCGATGCGTGAATACTGAAGCACTTCATTAAGCACTTAGCAAGGTACGGGACAGCCAACAGCTAGAGAATCGGGCAAAATAGCATGGGCATGGCATGAAACAACCCCTTATTTCCCTGGGTAAATAGTGGTCGAGTCACTTAACGTACCTCTCCCCCTTATCGAGAGTTTGCGTGCTCACCCTTGAAACTAGATTTTTCTTGCTTGGATCCCGAGCTACTCAACTTAGCTACTTGACTTAGCTACTCGGATACTCGGTTTGGACCATGGGCTAGGTTGCTCGGTTGGGCTGGACCCATTTGAAATGGATGGTAAGAATGGACAAGAAGACAAAATTGGCTGACTTAACTGAAAATTTATCTATCTATATAGATAGTTCATAAGAGTTTGGGAACGGAGGAATCCGTAGACCAATGTGAATAGATGATACTGGAACGGAAGTGGCATGGCGTGCGAACAGGGGCACTGTGTGCGACAACTGCATAGGGGTGGAATACACGTCAGAAGACTAGGTGGCCCTGGCGCGAATATAGAAGGCAGGTGCATGTACGCTTTGGCGAACAAAGCAGTTTGAGTGTCCACTGGCGGAATAGGATGCAGATGAATGTTGTACAACCACCTACCCGACTAAGGATCAAAAATCAGAATCCACCACGACAGCAGGAAAAGCGACGCATTCCGCCAGCTGTTTGCAACAAAGTAATCAAAAAAACAATTGGGAGCATGAATAGAGTTCGCCAGATAAAACAAACCAACAAGAATCTGTGTGAAACAAGGGTTCGATGGGAATATAGGACCATAAGAAAAAAGAGGGGTACGAAGGTGATCCTATCATTGATACAATAAGATGAAATTAGGAGGACAACGGACTCTCCCCAGATCACAACCCCCATAGTTCGGATAGGACGCGAAGACCGGGGTAAAGGAATTTGGCAGTTACAGGAAGCCATTCGGCGCGAGAGCTTGAATCTTTGCGAACTCGATGAAGAATGGGCACGACTGAGGAGGAAAAGTGTGATATTGGATGAAGAAATCATCAAACTAAACACTGGTGTCACACAAGTGGATCGTGCGAAACTAAGGGAACCAAGCCTGGCCAGCCCTACTACTGCATTGAAACAAGCTGCGACCCTGCTATTATGGCTACGACCACACCTTACTAAACAAGGGAGAATAGAATGCGATGCACTACTAGATACAAAGGTAATCAAAGGGTGCCCGCAACCCAGGCTAGCAGGGAAGCGAAAGTCTCACACGTGAGGTGCAACCACTTGACTATCTGTGGAAAGCACAGTCTCAGTGCCCCAAGTAGTTGAAAGAAGGCACGAGACTATAGTTCCACGGAGGACCAGGAGGTCATCGGGATCGCAGTCATGCATGAGAGGCTATGCTGCCACATGGAAAGGCTGGGGGGTGATCGTTGACGTCACTATTCATGACAAGAAGTATGATTTGCAGTAGAGAGGAGCGGGCAGCGGGAAATTAAGACTGGAATTCCGAGCTAGATATGAAAAGATCTGCCACCAAGAAGATATTAATGACTCATAAGTGGAGGGAAGGGTCGAATTAAAATTCGCACATTCCTATAAAAACTCTTGGGGTAGCCCCAAAACAACACTTGGATATATGTGATTCGAGCCAGTATAGAATAGCAAGCACCCAACTACCTAGCCACCCATGAGTACGTACTCGAGCGAATCCAAGATAGAAACCATGTCTAGAACTAGAGTAAGGTTGATCTGATAATCACCCTATGAGTGACCTCAGTTAAAGATTTATTAAACAAAAGGTATTACAGACTCATGTGATGGTGTGTGTTCTGTGTTATTTAAGCAACGGATCAACCAGATTGACAATACACAGAAAATAAGTGGAAAGATAGCAGAGAAATACAGTAAGCAACACAAAGACACAAACATTTTTTAATAAGGAGTTCACCCTGTTCTCTAGGGCTATGTCGCCAGTCCAGCTTCAGTGGTGGCCTTGTTTAATCGTGTCTTACAGCAGAGAAATTACAATACAGGGACTCAATGTGAGTTCTCCTGAAGCAGATTTTGCTTGGTAGGGTGGATCCTGGATTCCTCAAGCCACTCAAAGTTCACAGACTCTTTTTCTTCCTACCAGCTCTGTGACCCTTGGTCTACAGTGGAAAGAGCCAAATGTGATGCTCAGTCCGGACAGATTCCTCTAGGGAAAGGCTTGAATCTTCAAGCTCTCTGGTGCTCGACGCTGCCTGTGGTCAACTCGGCCCTGTGTCTCCTCTGCTTGGCCTTAATGTTCTCTATGTTCAGTCCTCCTCTCAGGGTTCACTGTTCACTGTCTCTCTTGGTCGCTTGGACTCCTCCCTATTCCTCTCTGAATCTGAATTCGACTGTCTCTCTTCATGGCTTTAGTCATTAGATCCCTATGCTTGTTCGGTTCCTCTCCCGCCTATGTCGATTCGCCTACCGCCTGCGTGCTTGGAGTTCCCTGTTCGGCATCAGCATGAACGCTCGAGAAGTAGCCACACATCCCTATTGGAACAGCGCCATCCTGCTCATTGATTCGTTTCTTCGGTTATGTCGTGGATACGTTCTTTCTCTGTCGTGGTGGTCAAGCGGATTCCAAATCCCCTTAAATCACGTCTTAATTCCCTGTCGATTCCACTTATTTCTATCGGGTGAAATCTTAGCCGTCCGATCTGGGCTCCTCAAGATCGACGTCATACGCACGTCGAGCGTGGTTGACTTGCTCGATCGATAGCGTGCGATCATGACGGTTTTTCTATCACCTACGTTGCCATGCGTCGATCATTGAGTGGGATCGCTCCGTTCTCTTCAAAAACCTCTTACCATTCAAGGGTGCCCCGATCAAAATTGTCGGTTTCCAGGTCATGGGTCTCACCTTTGTACGTTGGTGCTTTTCATTTCTCCGCCTGCGGTCCTCTGGTCCCCCCACGTGACCGGGTGCTCAGGCTTTCACATTTTGAACCTTTTCACCCGAAAATCAACTCCTTTTCCCGATCCGGGGCTCCCACGGGCTATTTTGGCATCCCGCGCAGTCTCCATGGGCCTCGGTCAGCGCGCTTTGACCAAGGTCCTCGTCGTTCCATGCTGGCTGCCATGGCCACTGGTTCAGGGTGTTTTCGATCGCTGTTTTGGAATTTTCAAGGATTTGTTCAACTCGATACAGTCAAGGTTCTTGACAGTCTTTTATGTATCGAATTCGGATCACGACCTCCCTACTGAAAAAGCTTTTGGACCACCAAAAGTTGGTTTTCTTCAAGCATTTACTAAGTGAGGAAATTGTTGTCTCACTTGTCCAATCTCAATCCACTTCGCACTGCTCGGCTTTGAACCTTTAAGCCCAATATTGAGGTATTCCACTTGTCCATTGTGCATCGTCCTTACCTTCCTATCCAACACTGTATCTTCCTGCAACTCATTAAGATATTCAGGTAGCAGGTCGTCAACAAAAGGTAATTGACTCTGCTCTTCAGGGTCCTCAATCATTGAAGGTTCAAACAACCTCAAGCAATCTGTGTTCACGACTGAGTAGATGTGCATGTAAGCTGGCAGATCAAGGTGAAAAGCATTTTAACCAATCTTCTCAAGTATCCTGAAGGGTCCATATCTAATAGGTTTTAGCTTTTTACCTTCACCTTGCATCCTGTCCTTGCTAATATACAACCAGACTTGGTCTCCAACTTGAAAACTATGCTTCATCCGATGCTTATCATGCCTAGCCTTGTACTTGGCCTAGCTCTTTTCCAACTGTTCCTATACTGCCTGGTGGATCTCCTAGATCTGTTCAATGAACCTAGTTTCCCTGTCCACATCACTGTGTCTATCAACCATGGTATCTTTACCAAAGGCAAAATCCAATGGAGACCTTGGTATGAAACCAAAACAGTTCTCAAAAGAAGATCTCTGTGTAGAAGAGTGTTTGGCTCTATTGTAAGCATGCTGCACATAACACAAGTGTTCATCCCAAAGCTTAGGGTGTTTGCTACAATATCCTCTCAGTAACTGGATCACCGTCCTGTTAACTACTTCTTTCTGGCCATCTGTTTATGGATGAAAAGTTGTGCTTTTCTTTAACTTGGTGTCCATTAGTTCCTATAGACTTGACCAAAACTTCCCCAAAAACCAGGTGTCTCGATCAGATACAATAGAAGTGGGTAATCCGAAATGGATGCATACATGTTCAAAGAATAATTTTGTAGTTTGTTCAGTTATAATCTTTTTACTACAGGGTATCAAAATACACATTTTGTTGAATCTATCCACAACAACATACATATAATCATGACCTTTCCTAGATTTAGGCAGTCCTCCCACGAAATCCATGGAAATGCTTTCCCAAGGGTGAGAAGGAATTGGAAATGGAGTGTATAAGCCTAGCTTTCTGTTGCTGGGCTTGCTTTTAGCACACATAGCACATCCCTTTACATATCTAGAAACTGTCTCATTCATTTTCGGCCAATAGCATAACCTTTGCAGCTGCGCAACTGTTTTACTTACCCCAAAGTGACATGATATCAGAGAAGTATGTGCTTCCCTAATTATCTTTACTCTCTCAGTTTGTGGAATGCAGAGTTTCCCACAATGATATAAGAGTCGGTCCTTCACATGATAGTCCAATTCTTCTACTCTTTTGCCTTGACTCAAAGTTGCATATACATCCTTAAAGTCCATATCCTGAGCATACTCTTCTATGTAGCTTTCATGCAGCACAGAATTATGCTTAAGTATGGTAGATGCATTTATAATGGGTCTCGATAACATATCTGCAACCTTGTTATGTATGCCCTTTTTATATCTAATGACTAAATGAAGCTGTTGTGAAAACCCATCCATCTGTAATGTCTTGATTGTTGCAACTTAGTTTGGGAGTGTAGATATTGAAGTGGCCGATGATCAGTGTGTATTATTGTTTCTTTGCCCATTAAGTAATGTTTCCACTTTTTCACACTCTGAACTAATGCATACAATACTTTATCATATGTAGGATAGTTAACTACTGCAAGATTAAAAGTCTCAGAATGATAACATATGGGTTTACCATGCTGTGTCAACACTGCTCCCATGGCATAGTCACTGGCATCAATTTGGATATCAAATGGTCTTTGTAGATCTGGCAGTGCTAGTATAGGTTCTGTACTAATCTTTTCTTTCAAGGTGTCGAAGGCTTTCTACTGTTTGCCTCCCCACTGAAACACCTTGTTCAATCCTGTCAAAGCATGTAAGGGAGCTGAAATTGAGGAAAAATTTGAAATGAACTTCAATATTGTGCTGCTCCTAAGAAGCTTCTCACTTCTGTAGTAGACTTGGGTTTAGGCCAGTTTACAATCACTGCCACTTTAGAGGGATCTATTTTCAATTCACCTCCCCCTACTATATGACCCAAATAATTTAGAGAGGTTTTTCCAAATTCACATTTAGAGAGTTTAACATAAAGTTTTTCTCTTTTCAAAACATCTAATGTCTACTTAACATGCCTTAAATGTTCTTCCCACGTTTTACTAAAAATTGGAATGTCATCCAAATACACAATAACAAAATCATCAAGAAAAGGTCTGAGTAATCATTCGTTAATCTCATGAAAGTAGCAGGGGCATTGGTCATGCCAAAATGCATAACTAGCCATTCATACAATCCCTGCTTTGTTTTGAAAGCAGTCTTCCATGCATCTTGCTCTGCAAATCCAGCTTGGTGAAATAAGCAGCTTCCTTCAATTGATCTAAAAGATCATTTATGCGAGGAAGGGGATAACGATTTTTTATTGTTATCTTATTTAGTGCTTGGCAGTCAATGCACATTCTCCACGAGCCATCCTTCTTTCTCACCAAGACGATGGGTGACCCACATGGTGATGTGCTAGGCCTGATGAACCCTTTCTCGAGCAACTCCTACACCTGCTTCTTGATTTCAGCATTCTCTAAAGCAGATAACTTATACATCCCAATGTTAGGCAAAGAAACATCTTGCTGCAAAATATACTATTCCCTTTTTGGGTGGTATACCTTGAGGTTCTTGAAACAAGACATCATACTCAGAAACAATCTTTTCTATATCAGTATTACAGCCCCCAAATACATTGGTTTTATCAGTTTTCCTTTCCTTTACAACCATTAGTAAGAACTGCTTGTAGGAATTTATCATTCTTTTCATCTGTCCTGAGTTTATGAGAGTATAATTATTCTTGAGCTTATGAGCTCTTACAAAGTATTCGATTCCTTCTTTAACAAGTAGATACTTGTTCTCAGCTCTATAGAAAATAGCTTTTCTATCATACAAGTAGGGACTTCCTAAAACAATTCCACATATATCTAAAGGAATTACATCTAACTCAACCTCATCTACAAATGCTGACCCAAAAGAAAACTTGAGTTTGCACTATCTAGTCACTTGTAGTTGCGCTTTATCATTCAACCATCCTAATGGGTATGGCTTCTTATGAGGTGTAGTTGCTAATCCCAATTTCTTTACAATTGCTTCAGAAATCAGATTTACTTGTGAGCCACTATCAAACAAAGTATCAATCTTTTGATTTTTGGAAACAACTCGAATATGGAAAAGCTCATGTATTTTTCTCTCATGTTCTTCATCATTAACAGATTGAACAGAATTACTAGTAGATTCTTTAGAATTCTTAACTTTTATACCTGTGGCTGCAATGATTGTTTCATCTCTTGAGTTTGACGCCAAATATTTCTGAATAGCTGTAGCAGCCTTCTTCTTCTTGCCCTTGGACTTCTTAGGTCTCAGCTCTGGATGCAGAATCCAACAGTGCTCATCATCATGCCCCTCCTTTTTACAGAGAGTGCATGAAGCTTTGCCTTTTGGTGCAGTGTTAGCCTTCCTTACTTTCCACTCCTGCTTCCTTTTCTCCTTGCTCTTGCTTACAGTGGGTTGGGATGGTCCCCCAACTTTTGGATTTCCATTCTTTCCTCTAGCTTCTAGATGAGTAGCTTGTACAGATATCCCATCTATACTAGTGGGATTAAACATGAGGATGGTATGCCTCATGTAGTTGTGTAGACCACCAATGTACTTCAAAAGAGTCTCTGGTGAGTCTAATGAGATACCCAACATCAATTCTCTCTTTCTGAATTCTTGAGTATACCCGTGTACATTTTTCCCTTTCAACTACTGAAGAGTTTGCCAACTCATCATGGCTTGTTGCATGTAGGCCAATGGATAGAACTTCTTTTTGATTGCAACAACAAATTCACTCCAGACAGAGATGGTCTTACCATGCTTCTTCATATCAGCTTGGGTTCTGCCTTCCCACCAAACCAAGGTAGTGCCTCCTAAGCATAGGCTTGCCAGCTGAATCTTAATCTTGTCTAAGTCTATATTTTGTACTTTGCAATACACATCAATTTGTATTATCCAATTGTCCAACTTTTCAGCATTTATCTCTCCATCATATATAGGCAAATCAAATTTAACATCTAACTTAATCAAAGATGCTTTCTTATTATGCACAGGGCTATTAGGAGGTGTGAGAAAGCTTTCCTCTTTCCCCTTCCCTTTGCAGTGGTCATGGGAATGAGATTCATCTTCTTCTTTATCTTGCTTAGAGCTTGATGAATCTTCATCCTTATGCTTTCTAAAGTCCCTATACATATCTTCTACCATAGACCTTATAGCTAGGAAACTTTCTATGAATTGAGGGTCTGGCCCTATAGCACCTTCCTCTGACATTGTCTTTCGAGAATAGACTCTCCTAGTTTCAGGATTAGTTTTCAGCAACTCTCCTTCTCCTAATTTGAGCTTTGATCTAGTGAGCATTCACAGCTAAACCAACACAAGCTTGTCTAAACTTACAGCTTAGAGCTCTGATACCACTTGATCTGATAATCACCCTATGAGTGACCTCAGTTAAAGATTTATTAAACAAAAGGTATTACAGACTCATGTGATGGTGTGTGTTCTATGTTATTTAAGCAATGGATCGATCAGATTTCCAATACATAGAAAATAAGTGGAAAGACAGCAGAGAAATACAATAAGCAACACAAAGACACAAACAATTTTCAATAAGGAGTTCACCCTATTCTCCAGGGCTACGTCTCCAGTCCAGCTTCAGTGGTGGCCATGTTTTATTGTGTCTTACAACAGAGAAATTACAATACAGGGACTCAATGTGAGTTCTCCTGAAGTAGATTTTTCTTGGTAGGGTGGTTCTTGGATTCCCCAAGCCACTCGGAGTTCACAGACTCTTTTCCTTCCTACCAGCTCTTTGACCCTTGGTCTACAGTGGAAAGAGCCAAATGTGATGATCAGTCCGGATAGATTCCTCTAGGGAAAGGCTTGAATCTTCAAGATCTCTGGTGCTCGACGCTGCCTATGGATAGCTCGGCCCTCTGTCTCCTCTGCTTGGCTTTACTATTCTCTGTGTTCAGTCCTCCTCTTAGGGTTCACTGTTCATTGTCTCTCTTGGTTGCTTGGACTCCTCTCTATTCCTCTCTGAATTTGAATTCGACTGTCTCTGTTCATGGCTTTAGTCATTCGATCCCTATGCTTGTTCGGTTCCTCTCCTGCCTACATCGATTCGCCTATCGCATGCGTGCTTGGAGTTCCCTGTTTGGCATCAGTATGAATGCATGGGATGTAGCCACGCATCCCCATCGGAACAGCGCTAGCGTGCTCGTCGATTCGTTTCTTCGGTTAGGTCATGGATACGTTCTTTCTCCATCATGGCGGTCAAACAGATTCCAAATCCCCTTAAATCGTAGCTTAATTCCCTGTCGATTTCACTTCTTTCTATCGGGCACAATCTCATCCATCTGATCTGGGCTCCTCAAGATCCGACGTCATACGCACGTCGAGCACAGTTGACTTGCTCGACCGATAGTGCGCGATCACTGTGGTTTTTCTCTCACCTCCACTGCCACGCGTCGATCGCTGAGTGGGATCACTTTGCTCTCTTCCAAAACCTCTTACCATTCAAGGGCGCCCCGATCAAAACCATCGGTTTCTAGGTTGTGGGTCCCACCTTCGTACATTAGCGCTTTTCGTTTCTCTGCCTGCGGTCCTCTGGTCCCCTCCACGCGACTGGTTGCTCAGGCTTTCCCATTTTGGCCCTGTTCGCCCATCAATTGTGCATTGAAAATCAACTCCTTTTCTTGATCTGGGGCTCCCAGGGGCTATTTTAGCATCCCGCGCAGTCTCCATGGGCCTCAGTCAGTGCACTTTGGTCGAGGTCCTCGTCGTTCCACGCCGGCTGCGATGGCCACTCGTTCAGGGTGTTTTTGATTGTTGTTTTAGAATTTTCAAGGGTTTATTCAACTCGATACAGTCAAGGTTCTTGATAGTATTTTGTGGATCCGATTCGGATCAAAGGTTCACGAAAGAGCCCTATCTGACCCAAGAGGAGCCGGGAGAGGTGGTCGCTTCCTTAGAGGTTCCAAAGTCCCCACGCATGCCACAACCCTAGAAAAACAAATAGACTATGGGGCTAGTCCGGGCATCACCGCAATTCAGTAAATTGTCATTGGCAGAAAAGGGCAAGGCAATCACCACTGAACTCAAGGAGGAAGAGGAAGATTTAGAAGCCTTAATCACTTAGATTGAAGCACAGGATGAGGAAGAGGAAAATGTTTCCCAAGTACCTTCGGCGATAATGCTACCACCATATATCTCTCTGTGGAAGGGGATGGCCAAGATACCGAAGGACCTGGAGGCCACAAAGAGTACGCTCCAGACCCCACTTCTTCCGGATGAAATAAGGTTTGATAGTCTGCCGCTGGGTCGGATACCAAATATCAAGTTCGAAGATTGGGATCTCATGGATAGTGAGAAGTTCCCCTAGTTGGACGCAGAGAAATTACTGTAGTAGAAGTTGTTATGGGGTGTGGAGAAGGTGGGATTACTCAATCTAAGATGGATACCCCACTATCACCACACGGCCATCACAATTTTTGTTATCTAATAGTTACTATGTTTGGTACATGATGGGTATCTCTGGCTGGAGGAACTGATTCCCATCACGACTGATTTAATACACCAAATTTCCCAGCTGCCTACTAAAGGAAATGATCCTACAGACATAGCCGGAATGAGTAGCGACGTGGGCCTCGCAGAAGCCATGAAGGTTAAATATAAGCTGGAAAATCGGAAGCGAGGGTATGTAATAGCAAGCATCAAATACCGAGGGGTGCGTGTCACCACCCAGTTACTAGCTGATAAGCTCATGAGTAAATGCCACGCAGATGAGGTGCCAGTCTCTGTCATTGTGCTTGCAGAGCAATGCGCAAAAGGGGTTCAGTTCAACTGGGCGCAATTTCTCTGTGACGAATTTTCGGGAAGCCTAGGAGTGAGGTAAGACTTTCCATTACACATGGTTACTCCTAACAATCCTACTGGTTGCAGGAGAGTTGCCAAAGGGCAGCCAGTTTCCTGACATTGAGAGGAACCTACCTGAAGCTGTGCGGTATAACTCGCTCCAGTCTACGAAAGATGCCATGAGGATTCGTGAGATCAAGGTGTTTTGGATATTCATGGAGGCGAGTATCTAGATGCAGATCAACCACAGACCATGGTTATCCTCGACAATATACAACCATTTTCTAAGCATGGCCGAGCTTACGGTGGATATACATAATAAGTATATTCGGGCGTGAAAGGATCCCACTCGAATGTGGGTAAAGCTTCTGTTCATTGCAATGGACGATGCAATTTTTGAGGCAATGGAAACATGGCCCCCAGAGTGGCATGCTATAGACTTGGGAGAATTTGAAAAGATTGCAACTCAGCAGCGGAAGAAGGAAATCAAGCTGCGCAGCACAAAGTTGGCGGAAAGAATGCACTAGGAAATGAAAATACCCTCGCAGCGGGAGGCAATTGAGGCAGCAACAGAGACCATCACTTCGCTTGCCGAAGAGATTGTGGGGGAACTATCCATGGAGTAGGACATATAGGGGGAAGTGGAGAAACAGGAACGCATGGACCTGACCATAGCATTGACTCAACTTAAGAGACCGCGCATCCAGGAGTAGCCACCAGCACACAAAAGGACGAAGACAATAAGGACTTTGGAGGGAGATCTTCTTGCCAGCAGGGAACCGGTGCATGATATCACTAAGGGTGCTCTAGAGGAATTGACGATGAAGTAGACAACTATGTTGGGGATGCTCAAAGCACAGGTGCAGGCATTACAGGTACGACCCCCAGGAGGGATGACATTGAACCTAGCAGATGAGACACCCGCAACTGATCAGATGGTGCGTGCCCACAAAATGAACACTTTAGTGTTACTAGTAGGCGCCGTCATAGCAGAAGCCAAAGGCGACATGAGGAGTTGGGGGCTGAATTTGGCTGCCCTTCCCAAAGAGACCCTATACCAGCTGCCAGATTGGGTAACCGCCGAGCTCTGCGCCAGGGAAGGCCATGCCCTCCAAGTCTTGACGGAACAAAAGGGATAACTGGAGCAGGTCAGTCTACAGTGCGATGACTTGGTCGAACACAACCAAGAATTGGAATAGGCTGTGGCATAGGTCTATAGTAGTGTACCAGAGCTGGTTGTGCCAGCGGAACTCCCTGCAGCTAAAAATATTGATCACATGGCTGCAGGATTCCGTAAGGTCCAAGAGGAGGCTACCAAAGCTTAGTGGGAATTGAACTTGCAGATCGCAGAGCTAAGGCTGAAAGCGCAACCCCCTACACCACCGGAAGTCAGAGAGCAGTGCTGCCGCACCCTTCAAGCAGGATTGGCAGTGATAGAGCATGCTATATAGGATTGCACGGGATTGTTGGATCAATCCCTTCTTACACTCACATCACTGCAAGAAGACCCAACGCTACAGCAGGTAGAGATAGAAGTATGGGAGTTACAACAAGCTTATGAAAATGTCCAAGGGACTGCGCAAACGGTCGCCCTCACTCAGCGCTTAGCCAAGATGAGGGAGGCCCAAGCCATGAAGGAACAGGTGGACCCCGCACACTAGAAAGAAGCTAGGATTAAAGCTCGCATCCAACCTTGGCTGGAGGAAGCATTCACGATCACCATTACAATTGAGGGAAAGCTGACTCAATTGCAGGACACATATAGCCTAGGACAGGAAGGTGCCTCCGATAGTGCATTAGAAAGTTGCACACAAGTGATATAGCAGACAATGGAAGAATGTGTGGTAGATATTAGCACAGTACAGATGTTGCTAGATGGACCCCAAGCCAAGATCACTGCACCAACGGAGTGACTCGGGACGAGTCATGATGATTTTGTTGGGGGCTTGTTGGGCAACAGATCCCTTGTGTAATGATTTTGGGCCTTAACGCCCACAATTTTGGGTAAAAGTGTGGGAAAGGTTCTACAAAGTGCGCGGAGCGTGAATTGTAATGGGTCAAGTGTTGTGGGGAAAAGTATCCGACTCGGAATGACCCTATCCCTACTCTAAGGGTGATAGTTCCTTAGCAACAACTGAAAGTAAAGCTTTGATATTTTTCCTTTATGAAAGTACAGAGAAGGAAGAAAAGATTGACCAACCGATATCCTTCGCTTTTGTCGATCTTGTCTTCTCTCTTCGTCCTTTGCTCCCAGCTCCTTGTTCTCTTGCCGGCCCAGCTACACAAAGATCCTGCACAAACAAGAGAGGGAAACTACAAGAAACATGTACTCATAACTAATGCATGGATTAGAGTGAATCAGATATACAAGTAAATACAATACATCAATGCAATACAAGTATATAGGAGAACATTCAAAGCTTTATTGATAGAAGTAAAAGGTTCTGAGAAGGTTACAACCATCAATGGCTCCAATCCAGCAGCACCTCCCCAGCAGCAAGAAATCTCATCTTCCCCTCTATAAAAGCAATCACCCAATAGCTCTAACTGTAAACCAACAGCACTTCCTTGCTTTGCACAAAATTCCAGCCCCCCTTAGACCTCATGAGAGAGCTCTATATATAGGAGATTTGGAGAAAGGATGAGTCAGCTTGAGGCTGGCTTCAAGCTGACTAGTGTCCTCTCCCTCTTCAGTTATACTTCAGTTCTTGAGTCCACTTGGAGATCCTTGCTTCCACTTGGAGTTTAAGAACCTCTTACTCATCACTGGGCGAATTCCCTGATCCAAGTGTCATTTTGGAAGCTTCCTGGGCATTGACACCTTGAGAAATGAGCCTGCCACTTGTCCAAACACGTTCAGCGCAGGTAGCTAGTGTTGGAGTTGACATTCAGCGCAGGTAGCCAGTGTAGCAGTTGACATTCAGTGCAGGTAGCCAGTGTAGCAGTTGACATTCAGTGCAGGTAGCCAGTGTAGCAGTTGACATGATCCAAAATTTGCTTGTTTTTGAGTGTTTTCAGGTGGAGAACTGATTTGAAGTGCTGTGGTTTGCTGACCTTGTTCCTCTAGGGGTAAGAACAACATGTTTAGGGACTTTGGATCCCTTTGATTATGGACATTTCATGCTCCATGCTGCGAGGCACAAAAATGTCTATAACAGTTGCCCCCTAAAGTATGAGGTCGTTTATCGGGTGAAATGCTTTATCCAGAGGATCCGAAGTTCATTCAAGTGCTGAGAGGTGCCCTGTAATACAATACAATACAATACATTATTTTTCATTCTGTTTTCATGATCTAGCTGAGGCGGGCATTCCCATGCTTAGCTTTATAAATACATTTTGGTACATAGAACAGACGATCGTCTGATGATAGACAGATAATTTTCTGCTGAAATTATCATCCTTTGAACAGGATGATCATCTGCTGCAATGATGTACATGACAAATGCTTTTATATTTCCTGAATACATATCGCAGCCCGGATGGATGAAACTAGATCCAGGGTCTTCGAATTCGTTCGATCTTCACTCTAAGTACAAGTCGATCCATGTGATAATTTCGCTGAAGTCGAACATGGAAAGACATCGCTTGATTACCGGTCAATGATGAAAAACCGTTAACAAGCGCGAGAGGAATCACCGATAATGATAATGACCCTCAAGGTACTGTAGTACAATTCGCGTGGCGTGAATAAAGGACTTGGCGTCGAACGCCACGCAAAATCTTCTGGTCGAAGGTCATTGATGTATACCTGTCGCCGGAAGTGAGAAACTTGCCATTGAGGCATGCAAGCTTCAAAGTACTGATGGGGTTGTTCCTAGATCAACTTCTTGGATAATGAGCTGAAGTCGACAAGAAGCGATCCGTCAAAGGAGGGCCTTAATGAATCCCACATCAATGACACGGAACGGAGCTAACGATTTTAGTGGAGGTGAAAACAAACTGTGACATATGATTCAGGGTGGCGATCATGAATGGATGAAGGATAATGTATGGCAGTGGATGGGACACGGTTGACACTTTCAGAATGACCTCTCTTGAACATATAACGACATTGATGCGATGGATCGGTAGCACTACCCCAAAATGTGGATGGTTTGGCGAAGACCATGGTGATGAGTCCGGTGAATGAAACAACCCAACCCGATGTGGTATGGAAGAAAAGTGTCATGTTCAAGAGCGACTTGCTACCATTAAGCTTCGATGTTCTCCCAATTTTTCCCCAGTCATTTCTGACCAGTACCTCTTTATTTTTGTCAAGCTTGAGGAGGATAACATATGCTTGTTCTATAACCTGCCCTTCGGGCAAGCCCATCGCTATGATTTAACGAGCTTAGCGATAGGGAAACTCGTTCTCGTCTAAAGACAAGTTTGTCGCTATTTAATCATTTTAACGAGTCTAACGACAAGGAAAAACGGTCCTTTTCATTTTTAGAGAGTCTGAAAAGGCACGAAAAGTTAACTCCAAAATTCCTTTTTCGTCATCTAATCCCTTAAGTCCGAAAAAGTATAAAACAATACAGAAGGGATGAATTTTCGGTTGCTTTAACGAGCCGAACAAAACAAGCGCTCGATCTTTTTGTGCAATAATCCCTCAGGTCCAAAAAGATTAAAATCTAGAGGAGGGATAGCTTTCCGGTAGCTTTAACGAGCTGGAAGGCCAAAACTCGGCAAACTTTTCATATTTTACGAGTCAGTGAAAAGAGCTCAAAGAAGACTCGTCTTTTGAGGAACGAGTGATGAACAGGGATAGCAGCAGATTCCAGGTACAGGTTGGAATTCTCCAATCACGGCAGCGTCACAAGGATGGCTAAGTGAAATCACTCTTCGCAGCTGTTCCTCAAAATGGGTAAACAAACATATGGAGGTGAACGATTGGCCAAATGAACGGATGGAGGTGATGGCATATAAACACGACCAAGGGCTTTTAATATGGCTTTCAAAGGTTACATTTCTCGAGGTTGTTTACCGGTTCATTTTTTCTGGATGAGCTTGAACTGCTAGGGAAAGATTGCTCACAATTTACGTTTATTTTTTAACGAGCATGAACTTCTGCACAAAAACTGCTCGATTCTTTTGCATGCCCCCAGCATCATAATGACGCATGTCAAAGGAGGGTGCCCCCCAAGCTTCATTGCATTCATCTTGGTGGTTGGAATGAAGGTTTACCTCGGGGATTTGTTTCATTTTTTAATGAGGTTGACACAAGATTAGAACCGTCCTCAGGACTCCTTATTTCATTTTTTAACGAGGTTGACATGAGTTAGGAACTATCCTCGAAGCCGACAAAATATTTAGGAATCTTCCGAATCCAACCAGAAGATTGGATTAGATTTCATTTTGTAGGTTTCCACCGTGGCCACTCCCGCCAGATTACTTGGAGGCGGTAGGGCGAAAGTACCCATTAAGGCAGGGTCTTTTAGGAGACCTATTCCGATATTTTGAAGCAAATGATTCCTTCCATGGATCATTGGAATGCTTCCTGTAACTTGTGAACTGTTGGGGAGAAAAGTTTGTTGGTCAACGATTGTAATTCCTTCTTGGAAGGGAAATGCAATCTTCCTGAAGTAGGTCGACACAACCGCGGCCATGGCATAGATCCAGGGCCTTCCTAGTAGGATGTTGTAATCGAGGTTTCCATCAATTACTTCAACATCAATTCCTACTGTTTTGCCCCCCAGTTCAACTTGCAAGTTACTTAAAATCCCGTATGGAGTGTATGATCGTCCATCAAATGCTTTTAACGTCGTTGACGATTTCGACAAGGGTGGTGAGCCTAAATCTTTCCAGCAACTCATCGACATAAGACATGTAGATGCCCCCTCATCAATAATTGTTCGATGAACAGTTTTGTTGAGGGCTTTCACTTGAATAAGGAAAGCTAGTTGAGCTGGTAACTGAGGGTCATATCCTTTATGATCAAAGGCCACAAGATTGGAATCCATTGGGCCAATCCCACCTATTGCTGATAATAAAGCTTGCTCTTGGGAGGGGCAATTTTGTGGTACTTCAAGTGTCGACATAGTGGACGGCGATTGGGCCGGGTCCTTTACTATATTATAATTCTGTGCTCCTTTGGCACGAGGATTAAATGTCGATTTGTGTACTACTCCCTTTGGCGACTTTATCATTGGCTCAGGAATGATGGGTGGCACAACTTCGGTCAAAGTTGTTGTTGAACTACTAGGTCGTTCATTAACCTTGTTGTTCGACAGCTTTGGATTCCCGTAATCTTTACTCCTTGTCAAAGCATTATTCTGTTGCTTCGAGGTAGACAACATAAGCACTTGGGATCCGGAAGCATTTTGATTAGCAACCAGATTTTGACTTGGATTAGGAAACGGATCAGTCAATACTGCTGGGGTTTTTGAACTCTTGAAGAGTTTCTTAACTTCAGCTATATGTGGACAATATTTCGTTCAATGATCCTCATGGCATATATGACACCCTGCCGGGGGTTTCCTTTTTCTTCCTGTATTTTTCTTCTTGCCCCCTAGTTGCTTCAGTTTTTTGCCCTTGTCGGTCGACATGGCATTTACTTCTGAGGCAAGAAGTTTTTCATTTGCATTTTGACTGTAAATTTTGTGCTTGCCAATCACGTCATCGCCGGCGTGAGAGTCATTGTTTGATTTAGGAGGAGGAGGAATTGAGAATTCCGGTCTAGGGGCGTCAGGTATTTTGTCGTAGAGCGTGCCAGACTGAGTATAAACCAAGTCTAGATATTGCGCACGAGCTATAACTTGCTCTTCTGTTACGACTCCCCCCTTGGCCACATCTTCCGTTATGGCCGGAAGTAATGACTTTATAAACCATTAAGCTAATAGCTGATCGGGAACATATGTTTTTACCATCCTACGACGACGTCGCCATTCATGTATATGATCAGATATATGAGTGGACATTGTCTGTTTGAAGTTGGTAAGGAGTTCTGTTCCCGTTTCATACCTTATCGGTAATTGAAAATGGGTTAAAAAGGTTGTAGCTAAGGTACTGAAGTTGTCGAACGAAGCTCTAGGAAATTCAATATACCATTTTGCCGCTGGACCCGTTAACGTCCTCTCAAAAAGGCGAAGTCTTATCGAATCATCATTCAGGGTGTTTGATGAACACCATAGATGGAATGTCATCACGTGATTCGACGGGTCTTCACCAGGATTTCCATTAAATTTAGGAATGTCTGATGGAAGTTTGTGTGGAATCGCTGGCCACCAAGGGACATAAGCAATTGGATCATTCGTCAGCCGGTTTAGATCTGGTAATTCTAGAGTTGCTACAAAGGGCAACTGTTGATTCAGGTTAGGCGAAGCATATCCAGGATAAGATGGAATCGCCTGAGCAGTGGGTCTTTGCATACCAGCATAATGTTGGCAACTTTGACAAGGTTGATGGGTATAACCATTATAGTATGGTTGCCCATTACTTACAAAGACTTGTTGCTCAGGTCCTTGATATGATTGCTGGAATTGCAGTTGTTGAGTTCTAACCAGCTCTGGTTGTTGGACCATTTGCTGATGCCAATACTAGATGATTGACCAAGATGAGGAGTCACAGTACTTGTTTGATCCTGAGTCACTCCAGATAAGGAGGCACTGACCTGAGGTTGCGATTGAGATGTCGAGACAAGAGGCTGTTGTATGGCAACCTGAGAAACTTGGGGTTGACATACAGTAGGCAGCGCTTGTACTTGCGACGCAATCACCATACCAGGTATAGTGGCAACATTCGACACAGGGCGGACTGGTTGCATAGAATATACAACTCCTGGTTGTTGAGGCAGTATTGGTACCCAACCGCTGGATGTAATTCCAGTTTGACCTGAACTTTGTTGTGAACTCACGGATGGGCATCCTCCCGGAGGAGGTAATGAAAGGGCATACTGCCCCCCATATGGTATCAATCCGGAACTCAAGGGGATCGATTGCCCAGATTGACCTCCAAATGGATCAATTTGGCGAGTTTCAACATAAGAAATACCAGATGATAATCCGGATGAAGAAATAGGAACTAACCATGTCGTTGTCCCTGATTGGACTTCGGCTTGTTGTTGACAATTTGCCGGGACAGATGGTATACCAGCGAACATCGTTGGAGTAGCAGCAGGAGGCTCTGCTGCAGCTGTGTCGGACGACACAGTCCTAGATGTCGACGGTTGTTCAGACATATCTAGTCTATCCAAAAGATTTCTTAGCGATTCTACAGGAACTTCCACTTGTGGTGGACTAACTTCGAAGATCAACGAGGGAAGGGTGATGATTATTCCGCTTAAAATAAATTTTATAACGACGCTTTAGACACAACTTTGCTTTTTCATGTTTTAAGAGTCGAGAAAAAGCTAAAGATGACTCTAGTCGCCTTCGATGTATTAACGAGCCCGAAGTGACAAATGCTCGGTTGGACTTTTTCAGTTATAGAGTTTGAAAAAGGCCAAAAGAAACTGCTCTGGAGATCTAGGCAGAGGGTGTGCCAAACCTTTCGCGAAACCACAGAATACGTTTTACGGTACGGGTGGTCGATCTTCGTGAATGCTGTGTTCACTGCATCGCGATCAGTAGGGCGGCCGACACGGCTTCCTAAGGATAAAGGATAAATGCCTATAGGGGTCTCCCAATATACGCGACGGTACGCGGGAGCACAAGTCCGTATTAGTGTTATCGTCCCTCAGGAGGAATCACCCACCTTCGTAGAGATCGACAGTCACTACGTTTAACGACGCCGGAACACGTCTCTACCTAGACCTCTATTGTGAGCGTTATGTTACAAAGCGTTTTTAGATTCATTCAATATATTTTAAGTTGATCTTGTTTAGTAGTTTGTCTTTCAGGATCACCACGAGATGTATTGGTACAAATTCCTAAATGCAGCTAAAATGATAAGCAAGCTTTACAATCTTTTTAGCTTTGAAAATCCTAACTACTGAGGGGAGAGAAAAACATTATCTTTCCACACAGAGCACAAAGCACAAACTAATGCACTTTCCCCTAGATCAATCACGCAAACTTATCAAAAAATGCAAATGCAAGATGCATGTATTTCTTTTCTTTATCCTTAATGTTGATGTAAGACAAAAAGGAAACTGTTGTATAACTTTGAATCTAATTTCAAGCGAAAGTAAACAAGCTTGTCCAAAATCAAAAGACACCTTAAGATCGACTTGTTTAGACACTGGAAATGTATAGATTCAAACCACAAAATGAAAAACAAACAAACTCAAACAGCCATGAACAGTAACAAAACTAGCTCTTAAGACCACAAAGACACTTTTACAGTTCAGGATCTAAGAGGCCACAGCTATACCGGCTTGCTTTTCACAATGGGAAACTGTAACTGAAACAAGAAATACTGAAAGAACAATCACAGTTTCATCACACAACTGAGGCGGAATAATGTCAAGGAAAGTTGGTTTACAGCAAGTACAAATGACAAGCAATCAGCAGCAAAATAACAGTGAAAACAAGGCCAAGACTCAGTGGGAAACCTCAGCAAGACACTGGCTAACTGGTCCAGCGCAGGCTCTGGTCTGTCAAACTAACTTTCAGCGTAGTTCCCGAAGGGAGTACCTGCGCTGAAATGCAGACTGCCTTTGGACAGCCTGCACTGAGACACGAGAGTTGCGTTTACAAGGATTTCCGGGTCATAAAAAGCTCAAAAATTCACTGTTTTTGCTGAAATAAAAAGCTATAGGTCAAGTACAAGCTAAGGGATGATCAAGAGGATGAAAAGCTATCACAAAGAGCACAAGAGTCCTTTGTAGATCAGCTCTTCAAATCATGAATCTGCTCAAAAAATGAGCAAGAGTAGCAGCCCCTCTACTTCGCTTTTGATATAGTCAAAAGCTTTTCGATTTGGTACTCTTTGGTTCAGGAAATGAATAGCAAAGATACTACAAATACAATCAAATGGATACGCTCCCCAGCGGAGTCGCCAGTTTGTTGTGGGGAAAAGTATCTGACTCGGAATGACCCTATCCCTACTCTAAGGGTGATAGTTCCTTAGCAACAACTGAAAGTAAAGCTTTGATATTTTTCCTTTATGAAAGTACAGAGAAGGAAGAAAAGATTGACCAACCGATATCCTTCGCTTTTGTCGATCTTGTCTTCTCTCTTCGTCCTTTGCTCCCAGCTCCTTGTTCTCTTGCCGGCCCAGCTACACAAAGATCCTGCACAAACAAGAGAGGGAAACTACAAGAAACATGTACTCATAACTGATGCATGGATTAGAGTGAATCAGATATACAAGTAAATACAATACATCAATGCAATACAAGTATATAGGAGAACATTCAAAGCTTTATTGATAGAAGTAAAAGGTTCTGAGAAGGTTACAACCATCAATGGCTCCAATCCAGCAGCACCTCCCCAGCAGCAAGAAATCTCCTCTTCCCCTCTATAAAAGCAATCACCCAATAGCTCTAACTGTAAACCAACAGCACTTCCTTGCTTTGCACAAAATTCCAGCCCCCCTTAGACCTCATGAGAGAGCTCTATATATAGGAGATTTGGAGAAAGGATGAGTCAGCTTGAGGCTGGCTTCAAGCTGACTAGTGTCCTCTCCCTCTTCAGTTATACTTCAGTTCTTGAGTCCACTTGGAGATCCTTGCTTCCACTTGGAGTTTAAGAACCTCTTACTCATCACTGGGCGAATTCCCTGATCCAAGTGTCATTTTGGAAGCTTCCTGGGCATTGACACCTTGAGAAATGAGCCTGCCACTTGTCCAAACACGTTCAGCGCAAGTAGCTACTGTTGGAGTTGACATTCAGCGCAGGTAGCCAGTGTAGCAGTTGACATTCAGTGTAGGTAGCCAGTGTAGCAGTTGACATTCAGTGCAGGTAGCCAGTGTAGCAGTTGACATGATCCAGAATTTGCTTGTTTTTGAGTGTTTTCAGGTGGAGAACTGATTTGAAGTGCTGTGGTTTGCTGACCTTGTTCCTCTAGGGGTAAGAAAAACATGTTTAGGGACTTTGGATCCCTTTGATTATGGACATTTCATGCTCCATGCTGCAAGGCACAAAAATGTCTATAACATCAAGTCAAAGGGTTGTCCGCCCAAAAATAATGTAAAATAGTAGAAAGCGCGTCATCTTGCCCATGGTCCGTGGACCATGGGAATGTATAAATAGAGCGAGCCTCTAAGGGTAGAAAGTAGGGTTTTTTTATAGCTTTGATTAAGATTTGAAGTGTATGAGTTTGTAAAAGCAAGAGTGCTCTGAGTCTGGAAGTCTGAGTCGTGGTTGGTAGTAGATAGAGTAGGCTCTGCAGCTGTGTGCGCAGAGGCCTAGTAGAGTTCACAACTATGTGTGTGGACCCCTGCAGCTGAGTGCGCAGGGTGGAACTGATTGTACTCAACCGAAGATTAATAAAGATAAGTGTTTCTGAATTATTGTGCATCTGGTCGTTGATCTATATGTTTATGCTTATGTTCTGAGTTTATCCATATCTATACAATTTATGGTTGCACGAGCTGGTTATAACTATTGAATGTATAATTAAAGACCTTGCGAATTATATCAAATCTATAATAAGCACAATAATAATAAGAATCTAAGAGGTGCCTCATCGCCGAGCTACGCGAAGGCTAGATAGCTGTGTAGAGTAGCGCGAGTGTGCCGGTTGGTTCACGACCCCTCTAGACCTCATCTAGACATCCCTAGGGTGCAGAAACCTAGTTCCAGCACCTTCCTATACCACCTTGGGTGAGACTTCAGTCCATGCTCTACGAACTATTGCCGAAAGGCTAGTAGTGTGGGATTTGTTTGGATAAAACACTTCTGAACCTGGGTTAGGCCCTATCAAGCCAACACCTACCTCTCCACAATTGTAGAAAATAACTTGTTTACGACCACTTCCAACTCCTCATCCTCATCCTTTTTATGCCTTAGAATCCTTCACATGTTGCACCTACGCCCTGTTCCTGAGGCTAATTTTCTGCTTACATTCTATATGTAGGGTTCCGCTCCATCATTAGTTCATAGCTTTGAAATTTGATCTCAACATGCCCAATCGATTTGTAGAAAGTGTAGAACAACTGTTGTGGAGTTTTCACAAACTTCTGCAAGAGATGTTGGTTTGAGGGGGCCTGACCCAGGTTCAACGCTATTTAGCCAAACAAACCCCTACCCTACTGGCCCTTTCGGCATCAACCCATAGAGTGCGGAATGAAGTCTCACCCAAAGAAGTATGGGGGGATGCTGGAACCAAGTTTTCGCACCCTAAGATGGTTGTGATGTCGTTGATCTCTTCTATCCCTACCTTCGCGTAGGTGATCTCGCTCTAGGGCATGTAAGACAAACCCTATATCCCGACTTTCAATACCTTTGCAAAAGTATACAATCAACCTTCGTGCAGCCCTAACATTGGGCACAGGTACTTTTTCACTGCTATAGCAGCGCGTCATTTAGATTCCTCAATTACCCTAAGTGATTTTCTCATTTTGTCGAATACTTAAGTTTATCACCACGTAATCAGCTATTCGTTCGCGCAACATAGAAGCATAACAAAGGAAATTCATACACAAAATATACAAACCAAACAACAGAATAGATACACAAAATTATAGAATAATTCCTCTTATTAATATCTTCCAAGTGTTATAGACTATGTTCACCCTACACACACAACTGCACGGGTCTGCGCACATAGCTGTAGGGGTTTGTGAACTCAGCTACGAACTTCTACCCTAGGCCTCTGCACACTCAGCTACAGAGCCTCTACCTAAGCTACGACCCAAGACTTAGACTTCTTGCTCTAAAGCTATGACTCTCTTACTTGTTCCCTCCTTCTAACTACTTAGAGCTTAGCTCTTTTCATACAATCTCATGGTCTGTGGACCATGGGTAGATCCCTTAAAACTGAATTTACTTTACAAAACTAAGGGTAGACTACCCTTTGCGACACATAATACCATCATGCTCCGTGACCACAAAATGCAGAGTCTTTACAATAATATTACAAAAAGTTGACTTAAACATGGGATTTTAGACCTAAAACTGCCCTTGGGGGATCTTGCTCCCAACAGGCCCCAAACACAAACATCTCGACTCACCCTCGAGTCACTCAGTAGGCACAGAGATCTTTGCACAAAGCTCATCCATCTCGACCCTGATGACCACAACTTCGGCAGTGCATTGAGCTACTGCCTGCTTCGCATCTTCGACTGTCTTCTCAGTTACTGCCCTTGCACTATCAACCTGAAGTTGTTGTTCTTCTCAGTTACTGCCCTTGCACTATCAACTTGAAGCTGTTGTTGCGTCACTTTTAGAGTCACAAAATTGCCTTCAACTGTGACTGCATAAGCTTCCTCCAGTTAGGGCCTTAGTCACGCCTTTAGCACTGCTTCCTTGTGCAGTGTTGTGTCCACCTAATCCTTTAGCTGCTTGGCTTATTACATATTGGCTAATCTTTGTGTTAGTTCGATGGTTCGCGCTATGCCCTTAACTTCGTCATAGCATTGTTGTAGTTTGCATGCTTCCGTCTTGAGCCTATAGATGTTTGGGTCCTCCTGCAAGCTGGTCAAGACCTCAAACGATTGTTCAAACAACTGGGTGTAGTCTGCTACTGCACTCTCCACTGTTGCGACTGCCTCTGTGACAACAGCCACCTGTTGTTCCTTTACCTCTGGTGGTGTTGAAGACTAAGCCCTCAACTAGAGCTCTTTAATTTGAAAGTTCAGCTCCAACTGAACTTGTGCCATCTCCGACCAAGTGTCACACACCCCTGTGGCCAATTTATGGATAAAGACCTCAACTAGCTCCTCCTCTGGAATGGCTAATTCTGAGACCATTCTATAGGCATCCTTCATGATCTGTATGATCTTCTTTCTTTGGCTGGTCACCTCGGCCTCGGTGGCGATGGAAGCATCCCTCTGTAAGGCCATCTGCTCATTGTTGATTTTCTGTTCACTAATCACTTGGATGGCTCGGTGCTCGCAGGCCCTCAGCTCTTCAATTACTCCATCCTGCAAGGAGTGGAGTGATTCACACGGGAACGCTGCCAGGTTCACTCCCACTCGCTTCAAGGCACTAACAGTGGGCCTGCCAGCGTCATTTTCTGTTTTCAGTGCTCCATCCGGCAGCACTAGCGCACTGGAAGCCTTCGTGTGTAGCATATCCACAACCTCTGATGTGCCGATAGCTAAGCTGGTAGACACTGTACCAACTTGCGACACGCGGGTCTGCAACTCCTGTAGTCCTGTATGGATGGCCCATAGGATGATATGCTGCTACTTTTCAATTGTTGCAGGGCCTCCATAGTGACATGCCTGAATGTGTCACTGATGTCATATAAATCTCCCTCTGTCAGTGTGATAGGGTCTAGTGAAGTCTTGGTCGCTTTGGATTTCTTTCTGGACCCTCCCTTTTCCGGCTCTCTCAGGCACTTAATGCGGCCAGACATCTCCTGAGGGTCCACTCCGTGTTGCTCTGTGTCCTCTTCTTTAGTTTTAGGTGAAGGTGGCCGCGTGCCTTTTTCAGAACCCAAATCTGTGCCACCTATCTATTATCCTGCCTCCTTCCCTGTTTGTTCTGCCTTGGCCTTCTCTGCGGCCTCCTTCTTCCTTTTTTTTACCAACTGCACCATCTTCATCTTGGCCTCATCCTTCTTATTTTGTGTAGTGGACTTGCTTCCACCCACCGCTAAGTCCATGGTGGTGCGCCACTCCGCCAACCATTTATCAATGGCATCATCTGTGGCTACGTACAACAAGTCGTACCACTTCTGCGCAGGGTCCTTTCGCGCCCTGATTGATATCCAATGGAAATTAGCTTTGAATTTGGGATAGCTCTACAGGTTAGCATATATTGTGGGCGACAATCATGGCTTGCAATTGATAGCCATCCTGGTGTTCATTTCCATCAAGATCCAGAATATCTTGTTGTCCTGCATGCGCTCCACATCCTTGGTTGCCCACAATGAAGCATACTTCGCTTCTTCAGGAAGGTCTGACGTGACCAAGGGGAATTGGCTCTCTTCTAGTAGCTCCCATGCTATGAACACAATCGATAGCAAGAGCCATGCATAGTGGAATGTCTTTCTTTTCTCTTGCACTTCGCGATAATTTTCTAGGAACTCACTGTGAAGGTAGTCTGACCAGTTAAACTGGACTCCTTCCACGCTATGCGAGTGCAATGATAGGCGCCAGCATCTCATCCGTGTGGGACTTCCACATCACCTTTCCTGCAAGGATATTCATTTCCACATTCAAAGCAGGGTCACAGATGCTGGAGATTGTGTACCCATGTGACTTCTTCACCAATTTGAATTTTTCTTTCATTGATTCTGCGAGTGCCAGCTCGCCACCCTTGCCACCAAAGATCATTGCTGGATTTTCACCTATATACGGCAGGCATGTTATGTGGTGAATCAACATATTAGTGATGGGTATCGACTCCTCCAGTCACAGACACCCATCATGCACCAAGCACAACAACCGCTTGATGACTAAAATTGTCATAGGGGTGAAATTATAGTGCAACACCTAGAGCAGGTTGATCAACATTGCCTTCTCTACGTCTCTGAGCCACTTCCACAGCTCTAGTGTAGTCATCCCCATCTTTGTGTCTATGATGCGGTGCATCAACTATTTGGTCACTAGGTGCGAGAACTTCTCATGGTCTGCCAAGTCCCAGTGTTCAAGCTTTAAAATTGGCACCCGTGCAAAACACAGACTATCAAAAGTGATCTCATCTCATAGAAATGGGGTTTATAGGGGAGTCTTACTTTCATTAATGCTTGATTGGCGGTATATTTTCAAGGATCTAAGCCATAAATTTCGTCTTAAATGCCAGCTTCCCACTCCATTTGGCCTCACTTCTGCCGTCTTTCCATGAACAATGACTTTAATGGTCACTTTCCAACTGACCTATGTGATTTCTACCTGGGTAGCACAACTCCCTCTGCGTTGTCGCAGACCCAGTGACACGTCCTTGCTTCGCACCATCTTCCAACTGCACAGCTCCCCAACTTGGGCAGTGTAGTTTATAGTCCCACGCCTCCCTTCAACTACCTGGAGCACTAAGGCTGTGCTACTTTCATCTAGTCACATGGTCGAACTGCCAGTGTATGGCTTCAAGAAACTGCCATTCACCTTTCTTGGGAAGGGTTCTCCATTTAACTTGACCAGCTGTACCGCTCCTCCATTGGTAATCTCCTTAATAACATAAGGCCCTAACCAGTGCATCCTGAATTTTCGAGGGAATTTATCAAACTTACTATCATACAACAAAACTATATCATTTACATAAATGTGCGCAGCTTGATGTGTTGATCATGCCATGCCTTTTCACGTTGCTTTTGGACCTGCTGGTGAAATCCAACCAAAAATCTTTCTTCTTCGAGTTCATCCAGCTACACGAGCCTCTCTTCCAGGGATCCGCAATTCGTCATACCTATGAGCACTGCTATTCGCAAACTAGGCACGATGTATTCCATAGGCATTACAACTTCCACACCATAGACAAACCTAAAAGGGTTTGTCTCGTCAACTTCTTGCATGTCGTTTGATAAGCCCACAATACTACAGGTATGCGTAGGTCCGAATCACTTCATTGAGCATTGCAAACCTTGGTCAGTGTGTTTTAAAGCACTTTGTTGAACGCATCCATTGTCCTGTTAGCCTATGGGTGATAAGGTGTGCTCTTCTGGTGATATACCTGAAATTCCTCCGTTAGTGCGCTGATCATCTCATTCAGGAAGTGTGTACCACGATCACTCATCAAGATCCTTGGACATCCAAATCGCATCAACACATGCTCAAATAGGTACTTCATGGTTGTTGTGCCTGTGCAATCCTTCACCGGCTACGCTTCTACCCAACAAGTCAAATACTTTGTCGTGTGATAATGTACCTTGCTCCTATCTTCCCTTGTGGCTGAATGGGTCCTACAAAATCTATTTCCCACTTCTCGAAGGGTTGCAATGTCATTTGTGGATTCAAAGGCACTTCATCCCTCCCCGATGGCCTGCCCATTCTTTGACATACAACACACACCTTGCAATATACTTTTGAATCCTAACGAATGGTTGGCCACCACAACCCTGCATGTATAATATTCTGCATGGTTGCTCTCCCTACATAATGTCCACCCACATCGCCCCCATGAGCATCCACGAGGATGCTTCTTTGTTCAAACTTAGGTACATACCATCGCAATATCTCATCAATACCCATCTTGTATAGATGTCTAGCAATGACAGAGAAATCTGCCATGCGCACCACTAATTCCTTCTTTTGCTGGACAAACTATCCTTCCAGTGCAGTTCCTGTTGTTAGGAAGTGTATTATATCCTCAAAATGACCAGCCGCGACACGCACTGCAAATAGTTGTGTGTCAGGAAATCCTTCTTCTAAGTTAGTAGGTTCCTCCCCTGTTTCGATGCGCGACAGATGGTCTAGTCCCATGTTCAATCATCCAGGATTCACAACAACTTAAAAATCATCTCTTGGAACAATAAGAGCCATCAACAGATTCACCACCCCCCACAACACAGGCTTATTTACAAAGTATTTCAGCACGGAGTGTTCCGTATACATCTTAAAATGACCTCCTAGCAAGTAGTGCCAATACTTCTGAAGCGCATACACCATAGCTAGCCCCTCACATTCAGTGGTAGAATAGTTCTTCTCTGCTTTGGACAATCTACAGCTTGCGAACACGATAGGATGGTCGAAGCCTTATCCACCATCCTGTGTTAGTACTACCACCAACGCTATACATGACACTTCAACATGTACATGACAATATTTCTTCCAGTCTGAGAAGATCAGAATTGGTGCAATGACCATATTTTCTTACAGTCATCGTTCCAACAGAACGTGACATCCTTCTTCAACAATTTTTCCATCGGCGCAATGATCTGGGCATATCTTTTGATAAAATTTCTGTAATATCCTGTATGTCCTAGGGTAGCGTGCAATTGTTTCATGCTCCTCGACACTTCCAAGTTTAGTATCACCATAATCTTCACGGGGTCTACCATTAGTCCTTGCCTGCAAACCACATTCCCCAATAGGTTCCCAAAAGGAATGAAAAACAAGCACTTCTTGAGATTGAGTGCAATCTGGTATCTTCGACAGGTATCCAACATCAAGCACATGCTTGCTACATGGCGCTTAATCAGCCCAAATACAATCCAGCCATCAAAATATACCTCCAAGAACTTATTAATAAATTCCTTGAATGTTGCAACAACCATGCACGAAAATATTGTAGGTGCATTCTTTAATCCAAATAACATTACAGTGTATTGAAAACAACCCCACTCAGTCACAAAGGTTGTCTTGATCCTATCCTCTAGTGTGATTTTGATTTGGTGGTACCTAGAGAACCCATAAGTGAAGGAATATGCTTATTGGCCACCCACTTTGTCCAGCACTTCATCCGTGAACAGAGTCAGGAACGGATCATGCACACGAGCATCATTCAGTTTTTTGAGATCCACACATATCCTTATCTCATCCTTCTGCTTCTTCTCTTACACTACCATTGGTCTTACCCAATCGGATTCTTCCACAGTCTCAATGATGCCTGCTGCTAGCATCTTTTCTAGCTCTAAGCAAAACTTTTCCTTGTATTTCAGATTGAGGTGGTAAGGCCTCTGCTTAATTGGCTTTGCTTTGGGCTTTAACATGATCTTCATCACTCCTAGGTCTCCAATTATTCCTTTCAGATCCGTAAACTTGGTAGGGAATAAGTCCTAGTATTCATGGAGAAATTCAACGACCTTATCCACTATCTCGTCATCCCAGTAGTCTCCAATCTTTGTGAATTTGGGTTCTGCCTCCGTACCAATTTTCACTTGTTTTGTTTTCACCAGTGTAGTTATATCAGGGTTCTCAATATGTGGTCCTTGAACCTCACGGTGGCCTTCTGTTTCTGGAATGTTAATCTTCCACAGATCCTTGTCCTTTTCTTTAGTACTTTTATTATAACATTCGAGCCCGTGACTCAGTTTAGTAGCCCATTCAGGTTGAATCAAGACTAAAGGATCCTATGGTACCCTAAAGATAGCTACTTTCACCTCTTGTAGTGCTTCATCAAAATTGTCAAACCTGTCCTCAAAACTAAATGTCATCATGAATCCTTTGCGCAGAATATCCCATTCGCCTATCCCATGGAGGAGCTTTGTATACCAATTCGTTGGGATAACATCCAGGGTATGACAGAACAGGTGCAACCAATCAAATTGGGGCTTTTCTCCATAAGCCTGTGTCCATTTGGCCAGATGCACACGCGGATCATTCTACTCATTGTACTTGTCCATTAGTCCCATATTAGGCTTCCCAATCATGTTCTCATCATCCTCCTACATTCGCGCCAATCATCAAAGCTTCCCTTGTGCATACCACACCATCTTCCAAGCGTAGCGCGTAGTGCCCAGTCCAAGGCCTGGAAGCACTGCTTTTCTGGTACCTCCCTTTCAAATGCATCCAAAAAGATATCTACCTCATTTAAACCATCATAAATAGGTAGATTTCTTACCTATGATGACACATAGTGCATCAACCATATCATCATGTTGCAATTCAGCGTAGTTACTTCATGTAACCAATTCTGCTAGCGTTCTATTTCTTCTTCGGAGTCTGAAGTGCAGGAACTCTCGTGATCCCATGTAATCCGTCCATCCGCAATGGGATTCACCTAATCTTGGTCTCGCGTCGTTATCTTATAGATACAGTTCAAGTCGTCATCACTCTCATAATCACAGACAGGTTCAGTATAGTGCAATCCTTCAGTAGTATCGAGGGGTATTATTACACGCAGCGATTTCTTCTCAAAGATCATATTTCACTTTTTTAGTTTGATTACCCCATTCATATCAGTAGCCCTATCAATTCCCAGGAGAACATGGTAGGGATTGTTGTCATCCACTATCTCTATTACTTCAAAATTAGCTAGCACACTCTCTCGTTCAATATCCACGGTCACCCCCTGTAGCTTCCCCATGGGGATGATTTTCTACAGATTCGACATCCTTAGCTGAATTGGAGACCATTTTAGTGCAAGTCTCCCCATTCGCTCCCAAGTCTGCTTTAGCAGGACATTCACATCTAACCCCAGGTCCAAAATGACCAGATGCATTTCATACTCTCCTATTTGTGTGGTCAGTCTCATCTCCCATCCTGTCCTTGTTTTATGCTTTCCAATATTTTGTACTACTGCATGGCTTAGCTGGCGGTGTTCCAGTGCATCTATTAATGAGTTCTTGTAACCCTTTCACAGCCTTACTGTTGCGCAGTAACTTCATACAGGTTTCGAGGAAAGTTGTGAGCATAGAGGGGTCCATTTCTGGTTCAAGCTTATCCTTGCTTCCTGAGGTGGAGGCCTCAGCAAAGCTCTTCTTAGCTTCCATGAAGGTTTCATGAGTGCGCTCCAAATCGAACTTAGCCTCTTTCACTGGGGCTATGCGAACCCATGTACTAACTTCTGGTTGCTTCCCCTTGTCATCTCCCGTCACGATTCCACTTATGAGTACTATATTTACATTTGGATCTTCCTCACGTGGCTTAGATTTCATCATCTGTAGGTTTGAGTCAGCGGAGGTGGTGGCGCCCCTTTGTCATGTATCTTAGCTATCAGCGTAGGACAATCTTCTGTTTCATGATCAAATAACATGCAATACTTGCATGAAGAACATGTTAGATTAGTGCAATCATGGGCATAGTGTCCTGGTCCTCCACAATTGTAGAAAATAAATTGTCCTCGACCTCTATTAGGTCCTCCTTGGCCTCGGCCTCGTCTGCACCCCTGAAATCCTGTCCACGCCAACCCTACATTCTAGTCAAGGGGTCACGTTTTGGCCTGAACCTTGTAAGAAGGACTTCTATCCATCATCAATTCATAGCTCCTGCAAGGACGCTCATTATGTCCTACTGACCTACAAAAGTTGCAAAACAACTATTGCAGTGCTTGTACATACTTCTGTAGCAAGTGACAATTATCTGTGGCATGTTTTCCAACTACCTAACAGATAGCGCACCATAATGTAGGCCCCGCACTAGGTCCTACTTGAGCTTCTGGCCTTAAAGGCATCGGCACAGACTGCACAATGGTATTTTTCAGACCCTGACTCTTTCATTTCAAGCACCATACCTCCTCGCATACCTCTGGCCGAACCATCCTGTCCTGCTTCAGACTTTACATCTCAAGGCAAAATTTCTTCAGTTGCGCATGGATCTGCAGAACTCCTAGATTAGGATCTTGCATTGGAGTCTCATTTAGTCTCATGGAAATCTCCAAGGTGTCTACTTGAGTTTTTATCTTCTACTACGACAACGCACTCCTTAAGTGTGGTAGTAACAAAGCCACAAACCACACGCGATGCTGTCCATTTGTCAAATTCATGTTGGCTTCATGGATTGTACACTTCAGCCTCTGATCTAGTTCCCAAGGTGTCTCACCTGGTTGCATCGTGATCTCTTTGAATGCCACAATTGATTGTACCTCATATTTAGGCCTGCTAAATTCACTATTTAGCACTGCTTGGATGTCTGCTACTCCAACATTCAGGTTATCGTTAGAGTAATTAATATACCAGGCTAGCGTGCGATCTTGTAGAGCACTAACCAGTGTCACCTTCTTTATATGATCATCTATAACACCTTGAGCTTCCCATACAGCCCTTACAACAAACCAGAATTGGTCCGGGTCCTCATTTCCCAAGCCTTTGAACAAAGGAAACTTCACTATATTTTCCATACTGAACTGCGGTGGAGGTGGAGGTGGTACGAGTGAAGTTGGAGGTGATGGTGGTGAAGTTGGAGGTGGTGTGGGTGGAGGTGGTATTCATGGGAATCCTTGTCTTATTAACTGAATAGCACTTCACGGAGAAACCTTCGCTATCCCTTCTTCGTCTCTTTGCGGAGGTGAAATCAAGGGGCTATACTCCAGACCCTTATTTCCTTCGTTCGT
The DNA here is from genome assembly GCA_031772625.1 of Pinus tabuliformis. Taxonomy (NCBI): domain Eukaryota; kingdom Viridiplantae; phylum Streptophyta; class Pinopsida; order Pinales; family Pinaceae; genus Pinus; species Pinus tabuliformis. Next base: position 177,706,670 of record CM062805.1, on the reverse strand, counting down.
GTAAGTTTTTCTGCTTCACATAGTGCCGAACATCAAGGTAGCTGCGTAACCTTTTTTTTGCACAACAAAATTTTAATCCAAGTATTCAAATATTTTACATATTTACCTCATGGTCCTTTGAAAAAGCATCGCTTTGCCTCACTATAGCTGACTGAGGTGTCGACCACGAATTTAGTCAAAAATCCTCCTATGACATGATCGAGCCAATGATCGACAACACAGGTGATCTTATCCTCCGATGCTTCCAACCTTCGCACTAGCTCTAGGGTCCACACAATAGGATCGTCAAGTTTCCACCTTCCTTGGCTATTTGCTAGCTTTGCGATCCACTCGTATAGATCAATAGGGAAAAAGTAGAAAAATATCTCATGGATCTTTGTATATAGGTAGTGGTCCAACCACTGTTCCTTTGTCAGTCGTGGGTTTCTGTTCTCCTGTGCCACGAATTCATGGATCTTTCGATCCAACCAGTCTCCAATCTCCTTCTTAGTTGGATTCCAGTGATATGACATCACACATCTATGATGCAAATTCTGGTCCCGACAACGGAACCATTTTTTGGCTTGAGGGGGCCTGACCTAGGTTCAACGTTATTTAGCCAAGAAAATCCCTACATTAATAGCCCTTTCAGCATCAGCCCGCGAAGTGCGGACTGAAGTCTCACCCGAAGTAGTATGGGTGGGATGTTGGAACCAAGTTTTCGCACCCTGAGATGGTTGTGATGTCATTGATATCTTCTATCCCTACCTTCACGGAGGTGATCTCACTCTAGGGCTTGTAAGACAAACCCTTTATCTCAGCTTTCAATACCTTCGCAAAAGTATATGATCAACCTTCGTGCAACCCTAACCTGGGGCTCAGGTACTTTCACGCTGCTATGGTAGTGCGCCATACAGATTCCTAACTTACACTAAGTGATTTGCTTATTTTTCCGAATACTTAAGTTTATCATCGCGTAATCAGATATTCGTAATTGAGTTTAATTATCCAGTGTAACTGTATTCATTCAGGTAACATAGAAGCATAACCAAGGAAATTCATACACAAAATATCCAAACCCATAAACATAACAAATACACAGAAATTGTAGAATAACTCATTTTATTAATATCTTCCAAGTGTTACAGACTCTATTCACCCTGTGCACATAGCTGCAGGGTTCCGCACACTCAGCTGTGCACTTCTACCATAGGCCTCTGCACACTCAACTGTAGAGCCTCTACCTACGCTACGACCCAAGACTTAGACTTCTTTCTTTAAAGCTATAACTCTCTTACTTCTTCCCTCCTTCTAACTACTTAGAGCTTAACTCTTTTTATACAATCCCATGGTCTGCGGACCATGGGTAGATCTCTTACAACCGAATTTACTTTACAAAACTAAGGGCAAACTACCCTTTGTGAAACATAATACCTTCATGCTCCGCGACCATAAAATGCAGAGTATTTAAAATAATATTACAAAAACTTGACTTAAACATGGGCATTTAGCCCCAAAACTACTCTTGGTGGATCTCACTCCCAATAGGAGATGACAGTTCTCAGTCATGTGTTTGCCAGAGACTTGAGAAATAACGCACCATAAGGCTACTCCACTGCTCGACCCAACGGTGTTTTCTGGCTTCATGGGGACATGATCTCCCCCAATAAGGTAATTCTAATAGATTGTACAGTGGTCCTTATCATGATCATGGCATTTACACTTCAGGCACCAAACTTCCGTGCACACTTCAGGCTGTGCTTCTTTTCCCTTCTTAAGACTTTGTAACTCCATGTGCAGGCTGGCTAGTTGTGACTGGATCTTTTGTACCCCTAGATTCATATCCTACATAGGTGAAGCCTCCAAAATCATGGCAATATCCAAGGCTTCAACTTGTGTTCCTATTTTCTGTTGTGACAGTGGTAATCTCAGGTGAGTTAGGAGCGAAGCAATGTACCATTCTCTATGTTAATCATCTGTGATTATCATGTTAGCTTATTGAATCATACACTTTAGTCTTTGATAAAAGTCCCATAAAGAGTCATTCACCCTCTGCTGAATCGCTTTAAATTATGTTACTACTAGGCTTGTGACTTGGGTTTCTTAAACTCAGTGTTCAATGCTTGCTGTGTTTTTAGCATAGTTGTGTTTGGTTTTCCTGAGCAAAACTTGATATACCAACTCAACACTCTGTCTTGTAGCACTGTGACTAGCTACGCTTTCTTCATGTCAGCATCAATGATCTGTTGTGCCTTCCATACAACATCTACAATGAACCAAAATTTCTCAGAGTCTTCAGTCCCCAGACCCTTAAATACATGCATCTTCATTGTGATGCAGGAGCATCCAGTACCCTTGTACAAAGGGAGGAATCCAAAGCAAGTGAACGTGGGCCACGAGAGCAAAACAGAGGAAAGTTTGTTTTAAAGCAGAAAAACAGATTTGAAGTGGATTTAAAGCGGATATGTCTCGATAGACTTCCTATTGTTAACAGCCATGCACGCGTTATGGAGAGCTTTCATTGGAGAAAAATAAGGAGAAGATCTTATCGATCCTTCCTATCTAATGCATCTTATATAAATGTAATGTGATAAGGTGTGATATATATCTGATTTGGGAGGAAATTGCGAGTGAGCAAGATTTAGTCGAGAGTGAGCTCGTTTCTAAGGCTGTAATGCCTTAACTTGTAACTGTTCTGTAAATTTATAAAAGTATGTTCAGTGTTAATTGTGTATGCCTGCGTGTGTGTATTTTATAAATAAGTTAAATCACGTATTGTGAGTTTGTTGATCGACATCGATCACTTGAAAGATCGAAGTGAGGATTGATGCGTTTGTTAGATTCATAATTGAGAATTGAATTATGCGCCTTAATTGATTGAATATATATAGAGGTCAAACTGTTTGTTTATAGGTTTGAATGTTTTTAAAAAGAGTTTACAGGTCAGAGGATCGGGTACTCAAAGACTACAGAAGGCGATATTGAAATATAGTGATTTCCGATTTCCGAATGGAATCGCCTCAGAAATGTGAAGTGTCCAAAGGTGGAAGCACATTGAAATTGCGATCTCCTATCGCCCATTGTTCGCATCAGAGCTATGGAGTTTTGCTTTGAATCGGAGTTATATGGAGTGTGATCGCCGATATTTATAGAAATGGCTGTATTTGAGATCTGTTACATGTGATTGTTTATTGAAGACAACGTACAGCGCAGGGAAGAAATGGATATCGAATTGTAAAATTCGATGTCAAACTGGTGATAAAGGCGTTGTTGAATTGGACCTTACGCTGATCAAGGAATAAACTGGAGCTGCATTTAATTATAAAGACGGAAGCTGTGTTCATTATTAAGTTTGTGATTGGCCCATCGATTCAATAGTCGTTGAACAACGTTAAGAAGTGACCAGCGGAATAGTTAGTCAAAGGCGGTGGCATATATTTTAAATCCACATATTGCTGTGTATTGTATTATGGTTGAGCGTGGGGTCTTAATACTTAACACCTATATCGTGTATTTGAAATGGTTATGTAGACTCCTATGTATGGATTGCACGATTTTAATGAAGATCCATGTCAATAAGTTAAAAGGTTTTAAGTTTAAAATGCTTCCGATGAGGTTTAGTGGGCCATAACCCACAGGCCAGGTTCGAGATTTTTACATGAAAAGGGATTTTGGCTTTACCCCAAGGTCTCATTTTCGTCAATTTTTGTATCAGAGCAGGGAAAGTTTCCTGCAAGGAGAAGGATTCCAAAGAGAAAGAAGAAGAAGTAGGAGGTACAATTTGTGGTCTTACTGTCGTATAGATAGAGGCAGCGGAAGGTGAGAAGATTTGCAGCAACCTAGAGCAAGGTGTGCTCAATTGGTTCCAGAGGAGAAAAACAGAAGGATGCCAAAAGACTGAGTGCGGAGGGCTTGGTGAGGTATCGTGTAATAGAGGAGACTATTACTATTGAGGTTGGTTGCAACTCACAAAGATCATAAAAGCAGCTCCACTGAACATATGGAGTGGGTAGAATTGCTAAGGACAGGAAGAAGCATATGACCAGGAGGTCATAAATTTTTGTGCCTCGGGAGTCTGATGCAGGAGCATCCAGCACCGTTGTATAAAGGGAGGAATCCAAAGCAAGCGAACGTGGGCCATGAGAGAAAAACAGAGGAAAGTCTATTTTAAAGTAGAAAAAAAGATTTGAAGTGGATTTAAAGCGGATATGTCTCGATAGACTTCCTATTATTAACAGCCATGCACGCTTTTTGGAGAGCTTTCATTGGAGAAAAATAAGGAGAATATCTGATTGATCCTTCCTATCTAATGCATCTTATATAAATGTAATGTGATAAGGTGTGATATATATCTAATTTGGGAGGAAATTGTGAGTGAGCAAGATGTAGTCGAGCGTGAGTTCGTTTCTAAGGCTGTAATGCCTTAACCTGTAATTGTTCTGTAAATTTATAAAAGTATGTTCAGTGTTAATTGTGTATACCTGCGTGTGTGTATTTTATAAATAAGTTAAATCCTGTATTGTGAGTTTGTTGATCGACATCGATCACTTGAAAGATCGAAGTGAGGATTGATGTGTTTGTTAGATTCATAATTGAGAATTGAAATATGCAGCTTAACTGATTGAATATATATAGAGGTCGAACTGTTTGTTTACAGGTTTGAATGTTTTTAAAAATATTTTACAGGTCGGAGGATCAGGTACTCAAAGACTACAGAAGGCGATATTGAAATATAGTGATTTCTGATTTCCGAACAGAATCGCCTCAGAAATGTGAAGTGTCCAAAGGTGGAAGCACATTGAAATTGCGATCTCCTATCACCCGTTGTTCGTATTGGAGCTGTGGAGTTTTGCTTTGAATCGGAGTTATATGGAGTGTGATCGCCGATATTTATAGAAACGACTGTATTTGAGATCTGTTACATGTGATTGTTTATTGAAGACAACGTACAACGCAGGGAAGAAATGGATATCGAATTGTAAAATTCGATGTCAAATTGGTGATAAAGGCGTTGTTGAATTGGACCTTACGCTGATCAAGGAATAAACTGGGGATGCGTTTAATTATAAAGACAAAAGCTGTGTTCATTATAAAGTTTTTGATTGGCCCATCGAGTCAGCAGTCGTTGAACAACGTTAAGAAGTGACCAGCGGAATAGTTAGTCAAAGGCGGTGGCATATATTTGAAATCCACATATTGCTGTGTATTGTATTATGGTTGAGCGTGGGGTCTTAATGCTTAGCACGTATATCGTGTATTTGATATGGTAATGTAGACTCCTATGTATGGATTGCACGATTTTAAGGAAGATCCACGTCAATAATTTAAAAGGTTTTAAGTTTAAAACGCTTCCGATGAGGTTTAGTGGGCCATAACCCACAGACCAGGTTTGAGATTTTTACATGAAAAGGGATTTTGGCTTTACCCCAAGATCTCATTTTCGTCAATTTTGGTATCAGAGCAGGGAAAGTTTCCTGCGACGAGAAGGATTCCAGAGAGAAAGAAGGAGAAGTAGGAGGTATAGTTTGTGGTCTTACTGTCGTATAGATAGCGGGAGTGGAAGGTGAGAAGATTTGCAGCAACCTAGAGCAAGGTGTGCTCAATTGGTTCCAGAGGAGAGAACCAGAAGGATGCCAAGAGACCAAGTGCAGAGGGCTTGGTGAGGTATCATGTAATAGAGGAGACTGTTACTGCTGAGGTTGGTTGCAGCTCACAAAGATCATAAAAGCAGTTCCACTGAAGATATGCAGTGGGTAGAATTGCTAAGGACAAGAAGAAGCATATGACTAGGAGGTCATAATTCTTTGTGCCTCGGGAGTCTGATGCAGGAGCATCCATCACCCTTGTACAAAGGGAGGAACCCAAAGCAAGCGAAGATGGGCCACGAGAGCAAAACAGAGGAAAGTCTGTTTTAAAGCAGAAAAACAGATTTGAAGTGGATTTAAAGCGGATATGTCTCAATAGACTTCCTATTGTTAACAGCCATGCACACTTTTTGGAGAGATTTCATTGGAGAAAAATAAGGAGAAGATCTGATCGATCCTTCCTATCTAATGCATCTTATATAAATGTAATGTGATAAGGTGTGATATATATCTGATTTGGGAGGAAATTGTGAGTGAGCAAGATGTAGTCGAGCGTGAGCTCGTTTCTAAGGCTGTAATGCCTTAACCTGTAACTATTCTGTAAATTTATAAAAGTATGTTCAATGTTAATTGTGTACACCTGCGTGTGTGTATTTTATAAATAAGTTAAATCCTGTATTGTGAGTTTGTTGATCGACATCGATCACTTGAAAGATCAAATTGAGGATTGATGCGTTTGTTAGATTCATAATTTAGAATTGAATTATGCGCCTTAACTGATTGAATATATATAGAGGTCGAACTGTTTGTTTACAGGTTTGAATGTTTTTAAAAAGAGTTTACAGGTCAGAGGATTGGGTACTCAAAGACTAAAGAAGGCGATATTGAAATATAGTGATTTCGTATTTCCGAACGGAATCTCCTCAGAAACGTGAAGTGTCCAAAGGTGGAAGCACATTGAAATTGCGATCTCCTATCGCCCATTGTTTGCATCGGAGCTGTGGAGTTTTGCTTTGAATCGGAGTTATAAGGAGTGTGATCGTCGATATTTATAGAAACGGCTGTATTTGATATCTGTTACATGTGATTGTTTATTGAAGACAACGTACAGCACAGGGAAGAAATGGATATCGAATTGTAAAATTCGATGTCAAACTGGTGATAAAGGCATTGTTGAATTGGACCTTACGCTGATCAAGGAATAAACTGGAGCTGCGTTTAATTATAAAGACATAAGATGTGTTCATTATAAAGTTTGTTATTGGCCCATCGAGTGAGCAGTCATTGAACAACGTTAAGAAGTTACCAGCGAAATAGTTAGTCAAAGGCGGTGGCATATATTTTAAATCCACATATTGTTGTGTATTGTATTATGGTTGAGTGTGGGGTCTTAATACTTAGCACATATATCATGTATTTGAAATGGTTATGTAGACTCCTATGTATGGATTGCATGATTTTAATGAAGATCCATGTCAATAAGTTAAAAGGTTTTAAGTTTAAAATGCTTCCGATGATGTTTAGTGGGCCATAACCCACATGCCAGGTTTGAGATTTTTACATGAAAAGGGATTTTGGCTTTACCCCAAGATCTCATTTTCGTCAATTTTGGTATCAGAGTAGGGAAAGTTTCCTGCAAGGAGAAGGGTTCCAGAGAGAAAGAAGAAGTAGTAGGAGGTACATTTTGTGGTCTTACTATCGTACAGATAGTGGCAGTGGAAGGTGAGAAGATTTGCAGCAACCTAGAGCAAGGTGTGCTCAATTGGTTCCAGAGGAGAGAACCAGAAGGATGCCAAGAGACCAAGTGCAGAGGGCTTGGTGAGGTATCATGTAACAGAGGAGACTGTTACTATTGAGGTTGGTTGCAGCTCACAAAGATCATAAAAGCAGTTCCACTGAAGATATGCAGTGGGTAGAATTGCTAAGGACAAGAAGAAGCATATGACCAAGAGGTCATAAATTTTTGTGCCTCGGGAGTCTGATGCAGGAGCATCCAACACCCTTGTACAAAGGGAGGAACCCAAAGCAAGCGAACGTGGGCCACGAGAGCAAAACAGAGGAAAGTCTGTTTTAAAGCAGAAATACAGATTTGAAGTGGATTTAAAGTGGATATGTCTCGATAGACTTCCTATTGTTAACAACCATGCATGCTTTTTGGAGAGCTTTCATTGGAGAAAAATAAGGAGAAGATCTGATCGATCCTTCTTATCTAATGCGTCTTATATAAATGTAATGTGATAAGGTGTGATATATATCTGATTTGGGAGGAAATTGTGAGTGAGCAAGATGTAGTCGAGCGTGAGCTCGTTTCTAAGGCTGTAATGCCTTAACATGTAACTGTTCTGTAAATTTATAAAAGTATGTTCAGTGTTAATTGTGTACGTCTGCGTGTGTGTATTTTATAAATAAGTTAAATCCCGTATTGTGAGTTTTTTGATCGACATTGATCACTTGAAAGATCGAAGTGAGGATTGATGTGTTTGTTAGATTCATAATTGAGAATTGAATTATGCGCCTTAACTGATTGAATATATATAGAGGTCGAACTGTTTGTTTACAGGTTTGAATGTTTTTAAAAAGAGTTTACAGGTCGAAGGATCGGGTACTCAAAGACTACAAAAGGCGATATTGAAATATAGTGATTTCCGATTTCCGAACGGAATCGCCTCAGAAACGTGAATTGTCCAAAGGTGGAAGCACATTGAAATTGTGATCTCCTATCGCCCATTGTTCGCATCGGAGCTGTGGAGTTTTTCTTTGAATCGGAGTTATATGGAGTGTGATCGCCGATATTTATAGAAACAACTGTATTTGAGATCTGTTACATGTGATTGTTTATTGAAGACAATGTACAACGCAGGGAAGAAATGGATATCGAATTGTAAAATTCGATGTCAAATTGGTGATAAAGGCGTTGTTGAATTGGACCTTATGTTGATCAAGGAATAAACTGGAGCTGCGTTTAATTATAAAGACGGAAGCTATGTTCATTATAAAGTTTGTGATTGGCCCATCGAGTCAGCAGTCGTTGAACAGCGTTAAGAAGTGACCAGCAGAATAGTTAGTCAAAGGCGGTGGCATATATTTTAAATCCACATATTGCTGTGTATTTTATTATGGTTGAGCGTGGGATCTTAATACTTAGCACGTATATCGTGTATTTGAAATGGTTATGTAGACTCCTATGTATGGATTGCACGATTTTAATGAAGATCCACGTCAATAAGTTAAAAGGTTTTAAGTTTAAAACGCTTCCGATGAGGTTTAGTGGGCCATAACCCACAGGCCAGGTTTGAGATTTTTACATGAAAATGGATTTTGGCTTTACCCCAAGATCTCATTTTCGTCAATTTTGGTATCAAAGTAGGGAAAGTTTCCTGCGAGGAGAAGGATTCCAGAGAGAAAGAAGAAGAAGTAGGAGGTACAGTTTGTGGTCTTACTGTCGTACAGATAGCGGGAGCGGAAGGTGAGAAGATTTGCAGCAACCTAGAGCAAGGCGTGATCAATTGGTTCCAAAGGAGAGAACTAGAAGGATGCCAAAAGACCGAGTGCGGAGGGCTTGGTGAGGTATTGTGTAACAGAGGAGACTATTACTGCTAAGGTTGGTTGCAGCTCACAAAGATCATAAAAGTAGTTCCACTGAAGATATGGAGTGGGTAGAATTGCTAAGGACAGGAAGAATCATATGACCAGGAGGTCATAAATTTTTGTGCCTCAGGAGTCTGATGCAGGAGCATCCATCACCCTTGTACAAATGGAGGAATCCAAAGCAAGCGAACGTGGGACACAAGAGCAAAACAGAGGAAAGCCTGTTTTAAAGAAGAAAAACAGATTTGAAGTGGATTTAAAGCGGATATGTCTCGATAGACGTCCTATTGTTAACAACCATGCACGCTTTTTGGAGAGCTTTCATTGGAGAAAAATAAGGAGAAGATCTAATCGATCCTTCCTATCTAATGCGTCTTATATAAATGTAATGTGATAAGGTGTGATATATATCTGATTTGGGAGGAAATTGTGAGTGAGCAAGATGTAGTCGAGCGTGAGCTCGTTTCTAAGGCTGTAATGCCTTAACCTGTAACTGTTCTGTAAATTTATAAAAGTATGTTCAGTGTTAATTGTGTACGCCTACGTGTGTGTATTTTATAAATAAGTTAAATCCTGTATTGTGAGTTTGTTGATCGACATCGATCACTTGAAAGATCGAAGTGAGGATTGATGCATTTGTTAGATTCATAATTGAGAATTGAATTATGTGCCTTAACTGATTGAATATATATAGAGGTCGAACTGTTTGTTTACAGGTTTGAATGTTTTTAAAAAGAGTTTACAGGTCGGAGGACCGGGTACTTAAAGACTACAAAAGGCGATATTGAAATATAGTGATTTTCGATTTCCGAATGGAATCGCCTCAGAAAGGTGAAGTGTCCAAAGGTGGGAGCACATTGAAATTGCGATCTCCTATCGCCCATTGTTCGCATCGGAACTATGGAGTTTTGCTTTGAATCGGAGTTATATGGAGTGTGATCGCCGATATTTATAGAAACGGTTGTATTTGAGATCTGTTACATGTGATTTTTTATTGAAGACAACGTGCAGCGTAGGGAAGAAATGGATATCGAATTGTAAAATTCGATGTCAAACTGGTGGTAAAGGCGTTGTTGAATTGAACCTTACACTGATCAAGGAATCTGGAGCTGCGTTTAATTATAAAGTTAGAAGCTGTGTTCATTATAAATTTTTTGATTGGCCCAACGAGTCAGCAGTTGTTGAACAGCGTTAAGAAGTGACCAGCGGAATAGTTAGTCAAAGGCGGTGGCATATATTTTAAATCCACATATTGCTGTGTATTGTATTATGGTTGAGTGTGGGGTCTTAATACTTAGCATGTATATTGTGTATTTGAAATGGTTATGTAGACTCCTATGTATGGATTGCATGATTTTAATGAAGATCCACGTAAATAAGTTAAAAGGTTTTAAGTTTAAAACGCTTCCGATGAGGTTTAGTGGGCCATAACCCACAGGCCAGTTTTGAGATTTTTACATGAAAAGGGATTTTGGCTTTACCCCAAGATATCATTTTCGTCAATTTTGGTATCAGAGCAGGGAAAGTTTCCTGCAAGGAGAAGGATTCCAGAGAGAAAGAAGAAGAAGTAGGAGGTAAAGTTTGTGGTCTTACTGTCGTACATATAGCGGGAGCGGAAGGTGAGAAGATTTGCAGCAACCTAGAGCAAGGTGTGCTCAATTGGTTCCAGAGGAGAGAACCAGAAGGATGCCAAAAGACCGAGTGTGGAGGGCTTGGTGAGGTATCGTGTAACAGAGGAGACTATTACTGCTGAGGTTGGTTGCAGCTCACAAAGATCATAAAAGCAGTTCCACTGAAGATATGCAGTGGGTAGAATTGCTAAGGACAGGAAGAAGCATATGACTAGGAGGTCATAAATTTTTGTGCCTCGGGAGTCTGATGCAGGAGCATCTAGCACCCTTGTACAAAGGGAGGAATCCAAAGCAAGCGAACGTGGGCCATGAGAGCAAAACAGAGGAAAGTTTGTTTTAAAGCAGAAAAATAGATTTGAAGTGGATTTAAAGTGGATATGTCTCGATAGACTTCCTATTGTTAACTGCCATGCACGCTTTTTGGAGAGCTTTCATTGGAGAAAAGTAAGGAGAAGATCTGATCGATCCTTCCTATCTAATGCATCTTATATAAATGTAATGTGATAAGGTGTGATATATATCTGATTTGGGAGGAAATTGTGAGTGAGCAAGATGTAGTCGAGCGTGAGCTCGTTTCTAAGGCTGTAATGCCTTAACCTGTAACTATTCTATAAATTTATAAAAGTATGTTCAGTGTTAATTGTAAACGCCTGCGTGTGTGTATTTTATAAATAAGTTAAATCCCATATTATGAGTTTGTTGATCGACATCGATCACTTGAAAGATCGAAGTGAGGATTGATGTGTTTGTTAGATTCATAATTGAGAATTGAATTATGCGCCTTAATTGATTGAATATATATAGAGGTCAAAGTGTTTGTTTACAGGTTTGAATGTTTTTAAAAAGAGTTTACAGGTTGGAGGATCAGGTACTCAAAGACTATAGAAGGCGATAATGAAATATAGTGATTTCAAATTTCCGAACGAAATCACCTCAGAAACGTGAAGTGTCCAAAGGTGGAAGCACATTGAAATTGCGATCTCCTATCGCCCATTGTTCACATCAGAGTTGTGGAGTTTTTCTTTGAATCGGAGTTATATGGAGTGTCATCGGCAATATTTATAGAAACGGCTGTATTTGAGATCTGTTACATGTGATTGTTTATTGAAGACAACGTACAACACAGGGAAGAAATGGATGTCGAATTTTAAAATTTGATGTCAAACTGGTGATAAAGGCGTTGTTGAATTGGACCTTACGCCGATCAAGGAATAAACTGGAGCTGTGTTTAATTATAAAGACAGAAGTTGTGTTCATTTTAAATTTTGTGATTGGCCCATCGAGTTAGCAGTCGTTGAACAACGTTAAGAAGTGACCAGCGGAATAGTTAGTCAAAGGCGGTGGCATATATTTTAAATCCACATATTGTTGTGGATTGTATTATGGTTGAGTGTGGGGTCTTAATACTTAGTATGTATATTGTGTATTTGAAATGGTTATGTAGACTCCTATGTATGGATTGCACGATTCTAATGAAGATCCATGTCAATAAGTTAAAAGGTTTTAAGTTTAAAACACTTCAGATGAGGTTTAGTGGGCCATAACCCACAGGCCAGGTTCGAGATTTTTACATGAAAAGGGTTTTTGGGTTTACCACAAGATCTCTTTTTCATCACATTGTGTTTTCCATGCTAAATGATGCGGGTGGAGGTGGAGGCGAAGGTGTCGGTGTGTCGAGTGGAGGTGGAGGTGGAGTGGCTGGATGAGGTATCCCTGTGAAACCTTGGCTTACAATCTGCAACACACTTCACGATGTCCTCGGAATACTACCTTCATCATCACTATCAGACGATCCCAATAGTGGACTATATTTAGAGCCTGAATCTAGGTTCCTTCTGAATGCTCTCCCACTTCACGTAGTCCCAAACAAAAATTTAAAGGCATAACCCAGTTTTCACACAATAACATTTTAATCCAGATTTTCAGGGATTTCATGTACTTACCTCTCAATCCCTTGAAAAACCTAAACTGTGCTTCGCTATAACTGGTGGTCATATCGACTGCAAACTTAGTAATGAATCCTCCCATAATACTATCGATTCAGTGATCGACAACCCACACAATTTTTTTTTTTGAAGCCTCCAAGCACTTCACTAGTTCTGGGGTCCCCACAATAGGGTCGTCAAGCTTCCACATACCCTGACTATCCGCCAATTTGGACAACCAATTGTGAAATTTGCAAGGGAAATAGAAGAAGAATATCTTGTGTTCGTCTGTGAATAGGTATCTATTCAATCAATCTTCCTTCGACAGGTGCAAATTCCTATTCTCCTAAGCTGCAAACGCGTGCAGTTTTTGATCTATCCACTTTTCAATTTCTTTCTTCGTGGGGAACCACTTATCACACATTCCTCAGATAGATCTTGGTCTTGGAAACAAAACCATTTTTTGGCTTGATGGGCCCTGACCCATGTTCAAAGTTAGTTTCGCCAACCAACAAAGCCCTGACATCAAAGTAGACTTCTAAAAAATTGTGGATAAATTCATTAAAAGCCACAATTACCACTCTAGAAAAGATTGCAGGGGCATTCTTTAGCCTAAAAGGCATTACCGTATATTGAAAACAACCCCATTCCATCTCTAAGGTGGTCTTACTGCGATCCTCCCATGTGATCTTGATCTGATGGTACCCCAAGAACCCATTAGTGAATGAGTAGGCTTCCTTCCCTCCAACATTCTCTAGTACGTCATCTATAAATGATGTAGTGAATGGCTCATGGATGCATGCATCCTGTATTGTGTTGGGTGTGGTGCTAACCCAACCAAGTGAAGGAGACATTGATCATACTATAGCATTTGCAAGTAGGAAATTGTCAAAGGCGAAGAAGAAATACTCAACTATAGAGCGCAAAGTACTAGCAATGGTGTATGCACTACAGAAATTCCAGCACTATCTGTTAGGTTCACACTTCAAAATGTATACAGACCATTCTGCTCTAAAATACGTGGTCAATATGCCTATGTTGGGGGGAAATATTTGTAGATAGTTTTTTCTAGTCCAGGAGTTTGATTTTGAGGTAATTGTGAAGCCAGGATGCCTGAATGTTTGTCCTGATCACCTATCCAGAATTGCGACTAGTGATGAGCCTACAAGTTTGGAAGAAGGGTTTCCTGATGCACAACTCTTTGTTGTTCATGTCGTACACGATCACTTTGCTGATATCATTCAATTTTTTTCTACAGGAACAATCCCGAAAGGATATTTGACATAGCAGAAGAAGGAATTGGTAGTCCGCGTGTTATAGATATGAGTATGAAAATATAAGACAATGCAAATAAACCCAAGAAATAACAAGATCTGAATATAGATAGAAATGATTCACTTTATTGATCAAACCCTTAAGGTAGGGCAACACCATATATTCACTCCTTAAGGAAGGAGAACACTCCACAAGCCATATGCCTGTTCATACAATAATCCTTCAGATCCCTCCATGTGGAGTCTCTAGCCTCTTTATAGGCCTGATACATACAATACCATAGGTCATTACCATGGTTCCCTCAATACCATCTATCCAATACCATGGGCCTATTACATTATTACTAACTACTTGTGGTCCCTTACATGATATGGGTTAACCACCTTATTTATTACTATGGCCCATCCCATTATTACATTATTCCCTTGGGTACCTCCCTTTGTACCCCATGTTATCCCCCCTAGGTATATAACAACCCACGATTTACCTATCTGTGATCGCTAGACACTTATACCAAATGGGCTCTAATGAGATATTGCACATGTATGTCCTAGAGTATGAACGACCAAGCATTCTTGCAGCAGTGCATGCAGGAGTAGCAGGAGGACATTATGCAGGTTGAGCGATTGCACAGAAGATCCTGTGTGGAGGACTTTGGTGGCCAACAATACATAAGGACTCAAAGGTGTATTTTAGGGTGTGCGATGTGTTATCACCTGGATTGAACCTGAGGTTGAAGGAAGGAAATGCCAGGGTAACCACAAACCACGCTTAGCCAGGTAGCTAGCCCTACTAGATGATATTAGGCTAGGTATAGTAGCACAAGGTTTGATTTCATTTGAAGGGGTTTTGCTGGATCAGGAGGAGTCAGACAGTTTTGGCAAGGAAACTAGGTCAAAATTGCAGGGTGTTCAATGGGACAAGGTAGGTATGAAGCTTAGAACTCTAGGGTTTGGTAAGTGAGGTGATTTAAGACTATTGAGAAGCTATGAAGAGCATGTGACCATCGTGGATCGTTCCTAAACTGTTGAAAACATGAACTGCGAATATTTTCCCAAAGCAGAGCATTGATGTTATGGATTCTGCCTAACAACTTGAAAACATTCACTTAGAAGAAATGAAACGATTAATGCAGTAACAAAACATTTAAACATATGATTGCAAAGAGAGGAAACTGAACTAAACACCATACCAAATGGATCCTAAAGAAATAACTGCAATCTCCTGCTAAACTGATACAAAATGATGTACAATCAGAGCATAAACCTCCAACTGAGTCCAACCTTTTACAATGAGAAAGAAGAAGAAGATATAGGAATTGTTTCAACCTCCTCCCATCCTCAAGGTTCAAATCCCTAAGATGAGGAGCTAATCTAACCAACACTAAACAAGAAACTGGAATTTAGGCATCCTAACAACTTTCCTCTAAAAGTGAGAAAACTGATTCATTTGTGCTCAAATTGACTTTTAATCTAATGAATCTACCCTCTAATACTAATTATCCATCATATTTACAATCCAACCCGTCATTTACATTAGTAAAACATCCTCCATGAGAGAAAATCCATGAACGCTGTCAAAACACAGAAAAATGGCCATCCTGTGTAAAAATTTTCCTACGGGCAGCACCACTGGTCCAATGCACAGTGCCACTTTCAGGTCCCTTTTGGAGGCCTTCTCAGCATCCAAATTGAGCTCAAGATATCTCATTGGAAATATCTTCAAGTATAATTTCCAAAAAACCTAGAATTTCCTCATTTGAAGCTCATTTGACCTCTCAAAAGTTGATTCTCCCAAGACTGCTTCTGTGTGTCCAAAAAGTGGCACAAAGGTCATTTTTAGGGTGTTTTTTGACTTTTTAGTGGACCAGTTCTGCCCCAAAAACTTAGAAAATCCATAGGGTGCATGTAATCATTACTTTGAATCCAAAAATGAAAGCCATTTTTCAATTGGGTGCCCTTGGGAAAAGCACAACACCAGTGGCGCTGTGCGTTGAGCTAGATTTTCTGTGTTTAAAATTTTCAAAATGTGAAAAAGAAAACTCCTCCAAACTTGACCAAAATTGATCAGCGTCCCCATCATCAAGTATCTTGATGAGCCAAGGAAGCTTCAGCAAGCAACCTAAGCCTATCCTCCTCTTTTTTTCCTTTTAGAGCCTGTCTTAGCCTTGCTTTCATCTATTTGACCCTCATGTTGCAAATTTTGTTCTGGGTCCTGTAGTGGTAGGCCATGTGCCTGATGATCTGGTTGTCCCTATTGGCCTTTTGCAACAACTTCTCTAAGTGAAAATTGACTCTTTCAAGCCAAATCTCTCTATCACCCTCAATTTCCTTCTCAATTGGAGTCAAAGTGACCGGTGCCTCTTCCTCTTGCATTGCTGACTTACCCTTGTCACCTTGTCTTTTTATCTTGAGAAGTTCCAGCTCCATGAGGACCTGCTTATCACTCAGCTGCTTGTTCTCTTGTTCCAGATATGTGATGACATACTTGGCTCTCTCTAAATTGTCCATCAATGCTTGGATTTGAGCCTCTTTCTCTTGTATGATGATGTTCTCTATTGTTGCTTCATCCTGAGCCTCTAAGTCAATTGTCTCTATGCCATGATGAATATAATGTTGTTCTGGCTCATCATGCTTTGTCAAATCAAAGTCTCTTTCTTCCTCCTCATCATCAATATCTTCCACCTACATCTTTTCTTTCCCTTTGTGCAGCTATTGCACCTATTCCTGCTGTGTTGATGAAGAAGGAAAAGCCCCTTCCACATCCTGTGGAGCAAGCATTTTCCTATGAGTTGATGAAGAAGGCAAGGTCTCTAAGACCACTTTATAAGAGCATATTTGATCACTAGTGGTAGTGTGTAAATACTAACTCTAATATGTGTTGGTTGATAAAAGGTGCCTTTTAAAACTCCTAATTATCCCACATTAATCATCAACCTGGGCAATTCCTCTTATTTCAAGACTGTACACAGTATGTGGCTGGTATTAATTCAGAGGGTAATGTTTCCTAAATTATAGTAAAAATCTTGACACAAGAATAAATAAATGCATCTAATAAACTCCAATTGCAATTATTAAAGGAAATATCAAAACTCAATCCTCTACTGAAATCAAATCTTACAACAATTAAAGTAACAACAGCATCAACTGAGAGTACAGTAGCAATAACTCATCTCTTCTTAATTGATTTAATCTAAAGCAAACTCAATCTCCAGTAAACAATCCAAATAGCAATGATATCAATCTGAGATTCCAATAGCGATAATCAAACTCTTTACAGTTTATTAAATCAATCCGAATACTTATCTAAGTAACTTAATCTGCAATGAAGGTAAACTGAATCAAACGGCATTGCTGTAAATCATATAAGGTAGAGATATTCGTCAATATAGGAAAACAATAAATAGAGAAGGAGATAAAATTACATAAAGTAGGAAAACTATCAAACCAATCACACTTGCGAGAATCAGAAATCTATGGCACAAGAAAGTAGTTAAATCTACCAAAGGTCGGGACCTTAGCCGCCAACGAACACTGTTGAGCTACTTCAAATAATGCGAGGGAACAACAACTTCAATTATATATTAATCATCGAACTTAAGGAGCATTACAATATAGTCGTGTTCTCTCAACAATGAGAGTTTGTAATTAAAATTACAATTCGAAAAATAACAAAGATTCCCCCCTTTCTTCTTACAATCGCCATCTTTTATAATCAGAAAGAGGTAAAAGATAGATGTGATCCCTCAGGATCTCCCAATCCTAAGGGATTCACAACTGATTGCTAACTTCAGCCATCTTTCCTATTCTGCATTGATCCCTCTAATTTGTTCTCAGCCTTGTCTGCAACCGACTCGTTCCTTCCTTTGCTTGTCGGATTTTGCTGTTCCAATGTTAGGGAACAACAATCGTTCCTTTTTTCGCTTTCCTGCATAAGAAGGGTAAAAGTTAGCTAAATCATAACTGCAAATAATTCCTTCATTTCTTACCATAATTCCTGAATATATTAGTGCATTAAGATACAAAAAAGATAAAAATAGAGGAAAAAGATGATGATATTAATAGTAAATACATATCCAATTCATAACTCAATATACTCCCCTACCTACCCTATTTCATGGCCTCATGAAAAGCAAGTAATTCGTATGCGGTGCAGTTAAAGAGTTGGCTAGAGAGGGAACGTCGAAAAGTGGTCTACAACCATGATTCTGGGCCAAGAACTCAAAGGTCGGCCCTCCCTTCCCTTTAGGCAATTCGTATATAGCCCAGTAACCTTCAGGAGGATACCAAATGATGGGGCTACAAAACCGACATCCTAACCAATAAGGTCCTTCTCTCAAAATGAGATTGCTATAAGTGACAAAATGGTTTGCAGCTGTTTTAAAATTCCTGTAATTAAATGGCTCTCTATCCTGTACACTACTAGTGGAGACTGCCCACCTGAGCTTGGATGCAACCAAAGAACTTTCTTGAATGGAGAGGAACTATGCTACTCCCATCCGTACAATCTCCTTCTGAACAGGCCCCAAAATTTTAATCACCCTTTCCCTTGTCATCAGACTCTTATGGTTGGCAAGCATTTGCAAAGGGTGCTTGGGTTCACTTCTTACCTAAAGATCCAATCCATGTTCTTGTCTTTGGAATTTGAACCATTTAAGTTGATTAATTGCAAATGAGATAAAGGCTTGGAATTGAACATCTCCCACAAAATGGTTGGGGTTCTTTTCCACCTCATCCTCTAATACAAAATTGTGTAGGTAAAATTCACAAAGCAGCCTTTGAACCTTTACACCATGTTGTTTGCAACAATTTATAAAATCTTCAACTATTTTTAATTCGATTGGTTTTCCAGCTCTCACAGCTTTAATTTTCAACAGCAAGTATTGTTCTAACAAAAACAAGGCATAATTAGTGGCAAGAGCCCTTCATACCAAGAGATCTATATATAACAAGTAGATGGTGTCTGTCCGAGCTATGAACCTATCTAATCTGAGCCTGATTCTCTCAATTTTCTCTTCTACTTTTTTGTATTTGTTGAAGGTCTCGCTCTCTGTTGCATTCATTTCCTGAAGTTGCCTCTACAACTCTTGGTATTTTTGCTGGGAAACAGTTTCTTATTCAAGCCGTTCTAACGTGAGCCGAGCCTGTGCTAATTCTTCCTGAAGATTCAGTTTAATGGGGTCATTGGGTGTCATGACGTCTTTGGCTTGTAAGCTTGTTTGTGCTTATGCTATGAGAAAGGATGTTTTATGTCTGAATTTCTTTCTTGTGGGAGGTCCAAGCCTTCATCTGAGTATCCATGCTATAAGAGGGTGCATCCTTTACCTGAGTAGCTACATCTACTAAAATTGCATGTTGTTCTTCTTGAATGATGACTGGTTGAGTGGGTAGGGGCTCAATTTGAGTCCCTGTAGCCCTCCCTTCATATGATTCTATTAGTACACCCGTGTTTGCTATCTCTGGGGTTTTGTCTGGGACCTTTCCCACTATGATTTCTTTTATTTTTCTTGTGAGCCCTTTTACTATTTTGTGAAGATTTTGTTGTTCTTTCCTAAGCTTTTTCAATTTGGCTCTATACTTTTTCGGAGGAGCAACTATTCCGCTGACAGTATCGTTAATAGTTTTTACTTCTAAAGAGCCTGGTTTCTCATCTTGGCTCTATTCTAAAAGGACTGTGTCTCCAGATTAGTTATCGGTTTCCCAAATTATTTCAGCTTCTTCTTCTTGGCCTATGTTTTCTATGCTTATGCCTACCTAGTTGGTTTCTACTGGAGGCGTGTCACCAAATCAGTTCTCTTCTTCTTGAATGGCCTTTGCATCTATTTATGCTTCATGGCTTGCATCTTTTGAGGGAGATAGAATTCTGGCATCGCCAGAATTCTCTGGAGATTGGGTTGCTCCCAAATTAAGATTAAGTGAGCTTTCAGGCTGCATGTAATCATTCATGTTGGCTAGGACCTAGGCCAATTCAAAATCGTGCAACAAGTCACCTTGGGGACTCGTGCTTGGTGTTGAGGGAAGTCCCGATTCGTTTCTTTGTTCATCTGTAGAATGCCTTGTTTCTTCTTCATGGTCTAATTTAGGGTCATCCTATCCTTCTAGCTGCAAGTATTGTTCACTTCCTAGGCTGGATAATTCTATGGGTTGACTGACGCTACCTTGAGGATTTTCGGCCACTCTTAATTTTGACCTCAACCTTCTGGATCATCTGCGCTTTTGAGGTATGTTATTGCAAGGGTAGTCCTCTTCCTTCTAGAAACATGGTTAGGTGCAGGCAGAGCTAAACCTCCTTCGAGAGTTAATATTAGTTCAACCCAGCTTGATTGTTGCTGGGCGAGGTTATAGCTAACTATCAGCCTGATCAGATAGTGGTGGCTTACTACAGTTTGTATGTGTTGGGATGGTCTTAGCCTCTCAGCAATGTCATGCAGTAAAGAATTCAACAATGCAGGTAAATTAACAATGCACTTTCATTTTAAAACTGCTAAGAGTTTGAGTTGACGCGGCCTTACCATGTCTTCACACCTGTCGCATGTAATGTAGTTCTGGACGATTCTTGCTAGTTCTCCCCATGGTTCTCCAAGAGAATATGGCCGAATTCCTTTGCCCTTTTTTATCATCTCCTATCCTTTGTCCCTGAAAGCCTTAATAGCATCATGCAGCTTCAACTACTTACCAGCCCACACTGGTCCTTCTGCTGGTAACTTGGATACTTCTGCTATCACAACGTTTGATACAGTGATTTCCCTGCCCCTTACCATGGATTTTCCATCATGTAGATTTCGTAAGAATTCAATGGCAATTTACTCGTTTGGTGGTTGAAATCTCGTAAAGTATGCTATCCATCCGGCTCAAGATAAAATTTCCCTAGCTTCATTAGAGACAGCTAGTATTAACGGTTCTCAATGCACTATTCTTCCTCCCATGATGCTTGAATTCTGCAAACAATTAGTGTAGTGGAGATATCACAACAACAAACAGAGCCGAGTGATGGAACATCAAATGGTTGTAATGGTTCTATCAGGTGATATTTTATAAATATAAATACCATTATTGAGGGTTGTTATCATACCACATGCTTTGTGATCATGGAATGACGTATCATTCTGCAAAATCCAATGAAAAAATGACAGCGCATGCATAATTACACTGGAGGTCCCCACCCCCCTTCGAAATAATAGGTCGCTTACGACCAAATGAATGAAAGGGTAAAGCGCTAGCGACGAAGTATAGGGGTGATGGATTGGCAAGGTACGCCTATTAATGAAAGGATCATGAAGGGTATTGGAGTGGTGAAATCAAGGCTTGTACCGAGAATTATCAATAAGTGATAGGTTGTCGTGATGTGATATGATAAGGAAAAAGGGACAACATGCGCAAGAAATAATACTTTACTGCCGTTATTCCACTTAAAACTGTTGTGATTGATTTTTTTTTTAAATTACTCATGCATAAAGGTTCAAGGTACTTTAGGGACATAATCTCTCCGTAGAAAAGATAAAAACATAAGAAGAGGGTATTATAATAGTTATTGATGTAAAATAAAGCTTCAATACCATTAGTAGAGCTTAATTTGCCTGCAGGTGTCCATAGCCTCGACAGAGTTGCTTTATAACCCTTGGGAACCATGGTCCTCTATGTATAATTGGGGAAGGGTCTTATGATGTCTATAGTAGAGACCAATGTGCTGGATTGGTAACCAGGTGAACACATTGCCATTCACTGGGAAGTAGCGAAAGTGGTTAGGTCAGTTCATGATGAGACCTCCTGTTTCCAATGACTTTTTTTATTTATGCATCCATGGGATCATATCCCTAGTGTGGTGGCCATAGTGGGAATGCCACTTCGCTCATTCCTTATGATCATGGTAGGCTAGCTCGTGATGAGACCCCCTATCCTCCATCTGTGGAAAAAAATCATAAAACTGATAGTGAATATATATATATATATATATATATATATATATATATATATATATATATATATATATATATATATATATATATATATATATAGAGAGAGAGAGAGAGAGAGAGAGAGAGAGAGAGAGAGAGAGAGAGATTATTATTATTATTATTATTATTATTATTATTGAACAGTCCCTATTTTATACATAGAGGGTGGATCATCACTCCTTAAGAGTAAGGATGGTGGAAGGAATTTGACATATCAATATAAAAAAATATACCCATAATCTTATTGATAATACAAAGAGAGAGTTATACAGGAAAGGGGGAACCAGCCTGGTACAGACAATCAATCAATTTGGTTTATAGTGGAAATGAGGACAATGAAGTGATATAGATAACTGTGTCCTTTTCTTTTTTTGATCATCACAAAGCAATCTTGTTAAATATGATAGTATTCAAGGTATTTTCCTGTTCCACTAGACTCCATATTTGTTGTCCTTAAATATGTATTGTACCTTTCATGTCATTAACATGATCATAAAGAGTGGAACTGGGATGGTCTAGTGATGATTATGCAAGAAAGAGAAAGAGGATGTTCTCAAAAATATTCACAAAGTGTTGTTCCTTGAAGGGAATAGTGAAATAAAAACCGACACAAAAAGTGTTGTTCCTTATAGGGAACAACAACTGTCCCCTGTAATGAACAACAAAGAAAAATCACAAAAAATGTGTTGTTCCTTATAGGGAACAACAACGAAAATAGTCACAAAATGGTGTTGTTCCCTGTAGGAATAACAAAGGGAATACATACGAAAATTGTTGTTCCCTATAAGGGACAACAATTCTTCCCTATAGGGGACAACAACTGTTCCCTGTAGGGAATAGCAAGTGAAATGCACGCTAAAAATTGTTGTTCCCTATAGGGGACAACAACTATTCCCTATAGGGAACAACAAATAAAATGCACGCAAAAATTGTTGTTCCTTATAGGGAACATCAACTGTTCCCTGTAGGGTATAGTAAAGCAAACTACACACAAAAATTGTTGTTCCCTATAGGGAACAACAAGAAAAAAATGCACGCCAAAATTGTTGTTCCTTAAAGGGAACAATAGTTGTTCCCTGTAGGGAACAACAAAAAAAAATACACACGAAAATTGTTGTTCCCTAGAGGGAACAACAGCTGTTCCCTATAGGGAACAACAAAGGAAAAATAGAGAAAAAAACTAATATACAATCTATTATCCAAGCAAATCCAATGAAACATAAAGGCAAATTTATGTACAGGTTTCAAAAAAAGTAAATTATTCATCGGACTGGTGCTGTGGAAGGGTTTTCCTCATCAACAAGAATTTGTATTGTAGAATCTCCCTGACAACAGAGCCAAAATGTTGGCTGATAAAAGGTGCCATTTAAAACTCCTAATTATCCCACATTAATCATCAACTCGGGCAAGTCCTCTTATTTCAAGAGTGTACACAGTATGTGGCTGCTATTAATTCAAAGAGTAATGTTTCCTAAACTGTAGTATAGATATTGACACAAGAATAAATAGATGCATCTAATAAACTCCAATTGCAATTATTAAAGGAAATATCAAAACTCAATCCTCTACCGAAATCAAATCTTACAACAATTCAAGTAACAACAACATCAACTCAAAGTATAGTAGCAATGTAGGTCTTAACCCCGTACAGAAATTACCTGCATACGAATTCTAAAACACAAAAAAATAAAAAATGCAAGAGCATAACACATAAAACACCTATACATAGAGATTTTCCCACTGGATCCCAAAACCGGGACTACCAGCTTGATTTTTCATTATGTTCCTTTCAATGTTACAATACATATTTATACATGTTGAAGCATCCAATACCATGGACTGAAAACCATTGCGTCCAATACTATGGACCGAAAACAATCGCGTCCAATACCATGGACCGAAAATGATTGCGTACAATACCATGGACAGAAAAACCATCGCGTCCAAAAAACATGTGCGAAAATCATGCACAAAACCATAGGTGGGTCCGCCCAACCTAACATAGGGTCCAAAACCAAAATTTTATGGGGCGCTGTCCCAGACCCCATAAAGTGGGGTTACGAGTGCCCTTCAAACCTTGTCTTAACTACGTGGAAAGAATATAACACAACCCAACATTCTCCCACTTGTTGTTTTCTTTCCACAAGGGGCCACAAGAGAGCTTAGTCATTTTCACAGCCCTGAAATGCCCATTGTCTCTCTACACCAAGAGAACTCCTCAGAGCTCATAGATTTTGTCAATGCATCTGCAGTATTCTTCAAAGTGTCCACCTTTACCAGCAACACCTTTTTGTCTTCTATCATATCCCTCAAAAAGTGATACTAAACATCAATGTGCTTTGTCTTTGAATGATATGCAGGGTTCTTTGCAAAGAAAATTGCACTTTGGCTGTCACAGTCTATCCTTATAGCTTCCTGTACTAACCCCATACTTGAACACAATCTCTGCAACCAAACTACTTCCTTGCTTGCATGAGTGGCTACCATGTATTCTGCCTCTGTAGTTGATAGTGCCACTACAGATTGTTTCTTACTCATCCAACTGACTGCACCTCCAAATAGGTTAAACACATACCCACTTGTAGATCTTTTCTGATCCAGATCTCCAGCCCAGTCTGCATCAACAAAGCCATGAATATCCAACACTCTTTCGAATCCTGGTCTTCCTTGGTAGCACAGACCATAATCACTAGTGCCACACAAAATACCTGAAAACCAACTTCACTGTTGTCTAATGCTTCTTTCCTGGTTTTGACATAAACCTGCTCAATACTCCCACTACATGTGCAATGTTTGGTCTAGTAAAAACCATTGCATACATCAAGCCACCGATTGCACTTGCATATGGAACACGGGACATGTCCTCTTCCTCTTCTTGTGTCTTGGGACATTGTTCAACAGATAACCTAACACCTACAGGAATAGGAACCTTCACTGGTTTACTATCCTGCATATTAAACCTCTGCAGTATTGTCTTGACATACTTCCTCTGGTTTAACCAGGGCTTCCTCTTTGTTCGATCTCTTTAATTTCTATGCCCAAAATATCGTTTGCAGCACCAAGATCTTTCATGTCGAATTTGGAGGAAAATTGGGTCTTCAAATCCTGGATAATTTCTTTGTCATTTCCAACCAGCAACATATCATCCACATACAAGACCAGATAAATAGCACAGTCGCAAATTAGATTAAAATACACACAGTGATCTGCTTTGTTTCTGGTGAAGCCAAGTCCCCGTATAAATGTATCAAATTTCTGATACCACATCCTTGGTGACTGTTTTAACCCATACAGAGACTTCTTTAACTTGCATACCAGTTCTTTCTTATCCTTCGCTGCAAAGCCTTCAGGTTGCTTCATGTAGATTTCCTCTTCTAGATCCCCTTGAAGAAATGTTGCTTCACATCCATCTGTTCTACCTCAAAATCAAAAGCAGCAACAACAGATAAAAGTAATCTAGAAGTTACCTTGGCAACAAGAGAAACAATATCACCAAAATCAATTCCTGGCACCTGGGAATAACCTTTTGCTACCAACTGAGCTTTGTATTTCTCCACTTTTCCTTTTGCATTTGTCTTCTTTTTGAACACCCATTTTCTGCCAATGGGTTTCCTTCCAGCCGGCAAATCCACTAGATCCCAAGCCTCATTTTTGTCCAAAGATGCCATTTCATCAACCATGGCCTCTTTCCAGAGTTTTCCATCCTCTGAATCTACTGCTTCCTTCACAGTTCTGGGATCATCGTCAATAATAGATAAAGAAAAATTTGAATAGAAAGTAGATGGACTATACCTTTCAGGCTGCCTTCTTTCTCGAACTGATCTTCTCACAGTCGGAGTTTGTGGCTCTTCATCTTCTGATTCCTCCTCTACTGTAGAGTCTGATTCTTCCTCCTTTAGCTCAAACTCTATCTTTTCAGGTTCCTTTCATTGGACTTCATGTTTAATAACATCTTTCACCTCTCTAAACACCACATCTCAGCTATACACAACCTTCCATGTGACTTGGTTCCAAAGCTTATAACCCTTTAAACCATCCTTATACCCAATAAAGATGCACTTTTCAGATTTACTATCCAACTTGGTTCGTTTCTCCTTTGGAACATGTACATATGCATCACATCCAAATACCCTCAGATGTGAAAGAGAGGGTTTCTTACCAGTCCATACCTCTTATGGAGTCTTATCCTCCAACGCTAATGAAGGTGACCTATTGACCAGGTAACATGCAGTATCCACCGCCTCTGCCTAAAATTCCTATCCTAACCCGACACCACTGAGCATGCTTCTTGCCCTTTCCATCAATGTTTTATTCATTCTTTCTACAACTCCATTTTACTGAGGTGTATATG
Organism: Pinus tabuliformis; assembly: GCA_031772625.1. Classification (NCBI taxonomy): domain Eukaryota; kingdom Viridiplantae; phylum Streptophyta; class Pinopsida; order Pinales; family Pinaceae; genus Pinus; species Pinus tabuliformis. Next base: position 177,680,382 of record CM062805.1, on the reverse strand, counting down.
GAGTAGTCTTCTGTCGTGCTATACCACACTTCTTACAGAATTCTTCAAATTCCTTACTACAAAACTCTCCACCATTATCTGTCCTCAGCACCTTTATCTTCTTCTCTGTCTGGTTTTCCACTAGAGCCTTAAATTCTTTAAACCTATCAAAGACTTCAAATTTCTTCTTAAGGAAATATATCCATGTATTCCTTGAGAATTCATCTATAAATGATACATAGTACACAAACTTACCTAGTGATGGAAACTTCATAGGTCCAAACACATCACTGTGCACAAGTTCTAATATCTGTTTCGCCCTCTTACTACCAGAGGGGAAACTCACCCGATTCTGCTTCCCATATACACAATTTTCACAAAAATCAAAATCCAGAGAGCTATTACTCATACCTTCTATCATACCTTTACCATGAAGTATCCGAAGACCCTTTTCTCCAATATGTCCAAGCCTTTGATGCCACAGCATGGTCTTCTCTCCAGAGACCACTAGATTTTCTGCTCCACTTTCAGGAACCACAGAACTATTGCACCCATCAATAACAGTGCTACCTTCCAGCTTGTACAGAGTTCCAATCTGAACTCCCTGCATCAATATCAGTGCTCCTCAAACCATCTTGTAGGTATCCTTCTCGAACACTGTTTTCACACCTGCATCATCTAGCTTGCTTATAGAAATCAGATTTCTGGCCAATGCAGGAATATGTAGAACACCCGGAAGTGTTCTAACCCTTCCACCTTGCAACTTCAACTTTACTTTTCTGTGACCAATGATTCTAGCCTTCCTGTCATCCCCCAAGAAGACATCACCACCATCATATTTCTCATACTCGCAGAACCAGTCTCTATGGGGAGTGAAGTGAAAGGATGCACCCGAGTCAATCAACCATGCCTCATGATCTACATGTGTACTTGAAGAAGCCAAATACACATCCCCACCTTCATCTGAGGTGGTTTTCGCCTCTACAAGAGGAGCCTCATCAGATCCCTTTCCTTGTCAGGAGCTTTAGATTTACAGTCCCTTTTGTAGTGCCCTTCCTTTCCACATTTCTAGCACACCACCTTTATAGGTTTTCCTGAAGATTTAGATCTCCCACTCGATGACTTACTTTTGTTCTTGTTCTGGGTCCACCCTCATACAGACAAGGCATCACCATTTTGGCTCTCCATATTTTTCCATCTCATCTCCTCCATCAGCAAGGATGAGACTATTTCATCAAAATGCAAGGGAGTTGCATTGCTACCTATTGCAATAACCAGACTATCCCACGAATCTGGTAGAGAACACAACAAACTGATGCACTTATATTCATCTGAAATTTTAATATCAACAGATGCTAACTGACTTACCACAGTATTAAATGCATTCAGATGCTCTGTCACCAAGTCTCCATATTTCATCCTCAGGTTATACAGCTTTCTCCGCAGGAACAATTTATTCACCAGAGACTTAGATTGGTACAAAGTCCCTAACATGTCCCATATAGCCTCCACTATAGCTTCCCCTCATACATTCAACAATACTGAATCTGAAACACACAATTGTATTGTGCTCTTTGCCTTTCGATCCAACTTCTTCCATTCTTCATCGGACACTCTCGTTGGTTTAGTACCCGGATCTACTGTGATCCACTGGTCTTTATCCACCAACAGATCCTCCATCTTGAGTTTCCACAACTCAAAACTATGACCATTAAATTTCTCCATCTCTATGTTTCCACTACTCGCCATCTTCTTTCACCACCAGAATCAATCTCGTAGATCTCCCACTGATCAGGGTCTACCACAGGCCCGAGCGAAACCCCTCAGCAACAAAGGCGCCCCCTTGAAGCCAAAACAACTCTGATAGCAAATGTAGGTTTTAAGCCCGCACATAAATTACTTGCATACGAATTCTAAAACACAGAAAAATAAACAATGCGAGAGCATAACAATAAAACACATATACACAGAGATTTTCCCACTGGATCCCAAAATCGGGACTACCAACTTGATTTTTCATTATGTTCCTTTCAATGTTACAACACATATTTATACATGCCAAAGCATCCAATACCATGGACCGAAACCATCACGTCCAATACCATGGACCGAAAAACTATCGCGTCCAAAAAACATGTGTGAAAATCATGCACAAAACCATAGGTGGGTCTGCCCAACCTAACATAGGGTCCAAAACCAAAATTTTCCGGGCCGCTGCCCCGGACCCCATAAAGTGGGGTTACGGGTGCCCTTCAAATGCCCTGTTAAATATGTGGAAAGAATATAACACAACCCAACAAGAAATAACTCATCTCTTCTTAATTGATTTAATCTAAATCAAACTCAATCTCTAGTAAACAATCCAAATAGCACTGATATCAATATGAGAGTCCAATAACGATAATCAAACTCTTTACAATTGATTAAATCAATCTAAATACTTATCTAAGTAACTTAATCTGTAATGAAGGTAAACTGAATCAAACATCAGTGCTGTAAATCATATAAAGCATAGATATTTCGTCAATATAGGAAAACAATAAATAGCGAATGAGATAAAATCACATAAAGCAGGAAAACTATCAAACCAATCACACTTGCGAGAATCAGAAATGTATGGCACAAATAAATCAGTTAAATCCACCAGAGGTCGGGCCCTTAGCCACCAACAAACACTGCTGAGCTACTTCAGATAATGCGAGGGAACATCAACTTCAATTATATATTAATCATCAAACTAAGGAGCATTACAATATAGTCATGTTCTCTCAACAATGAGAGTCTGTAATTAAAATTACAATTTGAAAAATAACAAATATTCCCCCCCTTTCTTCTTACAATCATCGTCTTTTATAATAAAAAAGAGGTAAAAGATAAATGCGATCCCTCATAATCTCTTGATCCTGAGGGATTCACAACTGATTGCTAACTTTAGACATCTTTCCTATTCCGCGTTGATCCCTCTAATTCACTCTCAGCCTTGTCTGCAACTGACTTGTTCCTTCCTTTGCTTGTCGGATTTTTTTGTTCCACCGTTAGGGAACAACAATCGTTCCTTTTGTCGCTTTCCTGCATAAGAATGGTAAAAGCTAGATAAATCGTAACTGTAAATAATTCCTTAATTTCTTACCATAATTCCTCAATATATTAGCGCATTAAGATATGGAAAAGATAAGAATCAATGAAAAGATGATGATATTAATATTAAATACATACCCATTTTGTAACTCAACAACATGATTCTTGTCAGAGGATGGGGAGACCATCGCGAAGGGATGAGTTTCCATTAAATCCACAAATAACCTTGCAGGTGTTCAATAAATGGGCGATCGACTTTGTGGGTCAATTCAACCACCAAAGAAAAATACCAGGGTGTGATACATTATTACAATAGCTGAATACTTGAAACGATGGGCGAAGACACAACTGGTAAATGATTATAGTGCAACTACTACTGCCAAGTTCATCTTTGAGTTTATTTTATCTAGGTTTGGCTGCCCTAAAATCTTGATGAGTGATAGGTGCACACACTTCCTAAATGAAACAATCATTGCGATGCTTAAGGAATTCCAAGTATATAATCAGAAGAGTACTCCATATCAGCCTCAAGCTAATGGTACAGTAGAAGCATCCAACAAAATCTTGGAGAGTGCCTTGACCAAGGTTTGCAACGCAAAGTAGAATGACTGGGATGTGTGCATACCAATAGTCCTTTGGATGTATAAGACCACTTGTAAAAAGTTGACAGGCCAAACACCTTTCCGACTAGTATATAGGCTGGAGGTTGTAATGCCCATGGAATACATTATGCCAAGTCTTCGATTGTAGCATTGACAGATATAGCTGATCGCGATACTACGAAGGAGCATCTCACACAACTCGTAGAATTGGAAGAAGATTGTTTCTAACATGATTTCATCAACAGGTGCAAAAGGATCGTAAAAAGGCATGGCACAATCGATGTATAAAGCATCACACCTTCCATATTAATGATCTGGTATTGTTATATGACAAAAAATTTACAAAATTCCCGAGGAAGCTTCAAATGCATTGGCTAGGACCTTATGTCATTAAAGACATTAGAGATGGTGGCATAGTTTAGCTCGCGAAGATGGATGGGGAATTGTTTCTAGGAAAATTTTATGGGAGTTGATTGAAGCTGTAGAGGGGTGATCGTACCCCTGTGCAATGACTATATGATAGCGGGATAGCCTTAGTACTCTAGGCATATGCAAGGAAGTATGAGAATATAAACTACATTGCCAAAAAGTGGGAAAGACGAAATAAGAGGGCTGTGTGATGGATGGAAGTAAGGTGCAAAGGGGAGTTGCACCATAATGATGGGTGTCATGCGACCTGGCTGACAAACGACCGTTGGAAGCACTGTAGATGATTGGATGGAAAAATTTCCATTGGAAGGAGTGGGAAAGATGCATTTATGGCATGTATCTTTGGAAATCTGTCGCCAAAGATGTATTAATGATCGAAAATTGGAGGGAACCATTGGATTTGAATTCAAAATCATCTATAAATATTTCCTACTAACCAGCATTTGAACACTTTGCTTCCTAAGAGTTGGTATTGAGTTTTTTCACCTTGTTTTGTGTCGAGAGCTAAACTGTATGTCCGAGCCAGATTGGGAGGAGCTCTTTTCATGACGAGGGTTGGCTGGTGTACCTGAATTTCTTCGAAAACATTTTGTGGCTAGCATGACTACAACTCCCCCTAAGATGGAAGCATCGCCATATGTCCTTGCAGGATTACTGACTACGGCGCCTAAGTCTCCCCAGCCTAAGCCTTATGCATCACAACCTTCTGTATCCAAGGAAACTAATAAGAAGCATAAGAAACCTCAGAAGGTCTCGGTAACAAAACCATTTGTTGGCTTGATTGGCCCTGATCTAGGTTCAAAGATAGTTGCGCCAACCAAAAAAAACATGAACAGTTGGCCCTTTTGGAAACAACCCACGTAGCGCAGGCTGCAGTCTCACCCGAAGTAGTATTGGGGGATGAAAAAACTAAGTTTTTGCATCCAGAGGTCTATATGATGGGTTCCTACGACTCTAGGGCTTAGCTATGTCTTCATGAACCCTAACCCTTCCTCAACAGTTAATTACAATAATTTACCTAAACAACATCTATATCTTCGCGAAGGTCTTTAAATATTCATTATATTAAAAAATATTACTGATATACCACTTTCATGCATAAGGTAAGAATTCATTCATATAATTTGCAATACAGAGCAAAAATATAGAAAACTTCAGAAGTAAATATAGCTACGCATATGCACAATTAATGGATCAAAAATGTCTTTATTAGATATATTCTTTCACGCACAGACTCTTCTTCCTTGCGCACTCAGATATAGGGGCATGTGCACTCAGCCTACAGACTTACCAAGGTCTCCACGCACTCAGCTGCAGGAGCCTTCCCCTTCACCTAAGTACATGAAATAGACTTTCCTTCCTTAGCTTGCTTGACCAAACAATAATATTCTAGTTATTACTTCTCTTAGACTTGTTATGACCCTTAGATATATATATATATATATATATATATATATATATATATATATTCTTTTATTTTAAAATACCATGGTTTGTGGATCGTCAGTGGGTCTCAAAATTCTTATCTCCTAACAACCTATTGGACTAAAGACCCTTTGACTCTTATTATCTTCATGCTCATCTTCCTCAAATCACGGAGACTTTACATTTGTACAAAAGTTAAGTATCAAAACTTGACCCCAGGGGACCCTATCCGAATAAACCTAATAAAAAATTCTTCCTTCAATAGTTTCACAAGATAATCCAAGACTCTTGACCTAGAAAAAGACTTCCTCCACACCAAGTCAGCCCTTTCTTCCTTCTGCAGATGATAATTCTCTAGCAACAACTTCGACCTGGCAACAACTAGCAGAAACAACAACTTCAACTTGGCAATAGAGACTTTGATCTTCCTAGATACTTTACTCGTGTGGGAGACAGATGGCCCAATACTTCGTTTTTGTTGTCTTCTTCCTTATTTTCCAAATTCGTACCCTTTTCTAGCTCATTTTCCAACTTCACACTTTTTAGCTGCCTTGGCTTGTAGATCAAACTTATGTGTGTCAAATGAATTTCACTACACTGTATATATAGCCTTCTAGTGAGGTTGAATTACCCTTCTTGAAGCCGACTTGATCTTCTTGAGTCCAACTTGGTGTGGAGGGGACAAATAGCTTATTTGACTCAATATTGATTCTTTTTACATGATTTAAAAGCCCAAGAAGGGTCTCATTAAATGTACAATGACTCTAATGACTCAATATAAATGGTAGAAGTCCTCAATGGGGAATTTTACCTAAAACATGATTACCCAAGCATGAAGCATATGCTTTAATAAGTCATAATAATAATAATTTATTTTTCATTCTTTTTATAAATACATTTCATTGTGACTCAAAGACATTTTATGAAGACCGAACCTAGTTACATTCTTCAATACTCCCTCTTAACTAGGGAGGTAATCATACTTACATATACAAGTACATGGAAGATCTAAAAACATATGAACCATGAAGAGTTTAGGCACCGCAATGCCACAGACTAGATTCCTGACCAAGGCAATCTATCCTAGGTCCTTCAACAATTTAGGCACTCATGGTGCCACAAACTAGATTCCTAACCTAGGAATTCTATCTCGGTGACACAAAGATGGACTAAAGATTTCGACCTCTCTAGGTACCATAAGGCTTACTTTTTAACCATCAACCCAAGGATCCAGGTGTCTATTCAAGGTCAAAGCTCTATGACCAACGCCACCCTCCCTTCTTTGGGATATAGACATCAACACATAGTGATGACTAGATGTCCTCCTAGGCATTACACAATGGCTCAACACATAAAATCTCTCTCAAACGTATTGATAACATCAAGTGTGCTTCCAAAACTTCAAGAGATTTACCTGAAAGGTCACAACCCCAGATAGTAACAACCTTTCAAATACTCATGAGTAAACACAAACCTTCAGGGTTTTCTGACATCTTGATGCTGCCTCACAATTCATCACAGTAGGACTTCGAGGCTTTCCAAACAAATATTTGACAAAGTTTTCCTCAATCATTCAGCTCCCTTTCCCACTTCACATATAGTAGCCAAATCCAACTTTCCTTCTGTCAACAACACCTTAATATGGATTTTCCAATTTATTCAAGGTATCCATCATGACTATAGTATACCCTCCATCTTAACTCGGGAGATATACTTCTTTCTTTATCCTTGCTCCCGCTTAATTTAGGGAGATCAAATTCTTTTCTACAACACCAAAGAATCTTTCATGACTTCCATCCTTCTTTATCATCATCATTCATATAAATTCCTTCATCATTCTTTTACTTACGAACATCTTCATCATCTTGAATATTATGTACCTACACAGCTTAGATAACAAGTACAACCAAATAAATACATATAGAAGCATGAAGTTAACTGTATGAAAATCATATGATAAAGGAAGCATTATACATTAGCCATCAAGAAACACATACATTTATACTTCAAATACATGTGAGGGTTTTGTCATAAACCCTGGATTTCATCATCAAGACTTTGAGCACCTCAATCAAGATAACGACCTTCATTATATTTAGGGCTTCAATATTTCTTCCAGAGATATGACATATCCTACTACAAAATATTGCAAACCCTAGAATCATTTGAAACAAATATTGTTCTACAATGCATCTAACAACTTTAGAACTCACATGTTAGACTTCTACTAGGATTTAGTAAAAAATTCTAGATTTCATACATGAGCCATTAAGCTTCAACAATAAAAATCAATCATAGCTCAAATTCAGATTTCATAAAACTCAGATTATCACACTACATGAGATATTAGAGAATCAAATTTTGACTAGGGCTTAGTTCCAAACCCTAGGACTTATGACCATAAAAAAATAGGTCAACACATATCTAGGATTCCATCACCATGCACAAGCATATCATAACATGTGTTAGTTAAACCCAATGACACAAATATATTCATACATCTAACCTATTTGATTAGACTTAGGGTTTCAATCAAACAAACATACATATACCTAGGATTCCATTCCTTGGACATTATCTAAAATAAGGGTCTTCCTTATACACCCTACCAAACCCTAACGATATAGGGTTTCAATACATAAGGCATCAAACCCTAATTTATTAATACTTCAAATTTTTGGGATTTCAGACATCACCATTCAATCCTAACAAGTTAGGGTTTTCATAACCATACCAAAAATCCAAACATGACCTCATCAAAGCATCAAACATTTTCTTTAGACTTAAACAATAACCCTAAGTAGGCTAGGGTTTCACACATTATCATTGACATACCCTTATTAGTTAGGGTTTTTACAAATAACCTTTTTAAGGTTCCATAAGAAAAATCAATGATACGAGGAGGGTAGATTTATCTAATGATGAATCACCCAATCAAGAATATTTATGATTCAAGAGACCTAGACACAATAATGTTAGTAATGTAGAATAGTTTATCAAGAATGAATATGAAAAAAAACTTATAGTCTAAGGCATATCTTTTGTTTAACAAACCTTGTAATTCCAATGCTTTGTCTTGTGAGCCCTTATTCCATAACCCTTAAGTATTCAACAAGCCTTTCCTAAACAAAGAAAATAGGGATAGATATGTGATTAGTATTTAACACAAACAAAATTAGATAAGTACAGGAAACCAAAAATGAAAAGGATCCCTCCAAACTCAAGGGATATCGATAACATTATAAAAACAATTCAAAAGTGTTTTTCCAAAATATGTTAAACCTACAAATGCTAGAAATAAAAAATGAAACAACTAAAGCTTAGAGTAAAGGAATTAGTAGTGTAGGTCCCTCACATATGATTCGTTGGCTTTATTCTTCTTTGGAGATCCTTCTTCAGAAACATTAGCTTGGTACCTGTACCTTTTCTTATTCTGCAGGTCGTCAAGACAATCACTTTTATAGTGACCCATTTTATGACAATGGTAGCATTCTATTTTGGACATGTCTACCTTCCTTCTTGGCCCTTTCTTGAAGTTTCCTTTCTTGTGATAAAGCAGAGTATACATTTGAAACTTTATATTCTTAATTTTTGGTTACTAATGAGATTGTCATCTCCTCTTGGCTGCAAGAATTACATAATTGTTCGAATGAAGGAGTTTCTTTCCAATTGTTGAGACCTGAAGCAAAAGAACTCCAAGTAGGTGGAAATCCCAATAATGTAGTAATCACTAGGTATTTTTCCAGTACAGTCTCATCTATGGCTTGAAGGTCATCTCTAATTCTATCTATCCTTACAAAGAAGGAATACACAATGTCATCCTTGGTCATTTTTGTAGTCCTTAAGTCATTCTTAAGACTTTCTACTTAACCGATGTTCTTTATAGCGAACGATTTTGATAAGGCTTCATACATTTCTTGAGCATGGTCTACATTCGAAATGTATGGGATAAGCTTGTCCTTTATACCTTCTACCTGTTGTGGTACTCAACAAACCCCCATTATCTCTAGACTTAGGAGAAATAATAATGGGGTCCCTTTAGGATAAGTTTTATTTTTACTCTTTGATTTTTGAATAAAACAAGAAAGTTTGTGAATAAGGTCATAAAACCTTTTAGGAATCCTTTTGTAGTTTTAAAAGATGAAGTACAAGTCTAAATGAATCCTAAATTAATGAAAAAGCTATAAAAGAGTGGGTCCTACTAAATGATACACATAGTATCGACGATTTCAAAGAACAACCACAAAGCTAATTTTCAAAAAGCCGAAATGCAAAATTACGAAATTGTGATAAGCTGATAAGCCAAATGAAAAACCTGATTGCGAAATTGCAAAATTACGAAATGAGAAATTGCGATAAGACGAATTGTGAAATGCCGAGATAACATCACATTCCATTAAGAGTTGATATCGCATTCTGTCAATTCATGGATGCCAATATCACATCCTGTTAAACTCTGGTCGTTCGCTAATATTGATCCCGCACCTATATACTTTTCGGAAATCACAGATCGCTAAGCCCATTTGCCTAAATCCATGTTAAAGAAATTCTGATAGAATTTAGAAACTTTAGATACATCAGCTTCCTCCTCAAAAGATCTAATTACTTCCCAAGTCTCTGAAACAACTACTATAGATGTTGAGAAAACAAGAGAAATAAAAGAGGAGAACACATTGGATGAAGTATGGGAGGATTTCAACTGTGTTTTGACAATAGAAGAATCTTGGGTTATAGATGTCTTGGTCGATATAAAAGCAGAACAAGTTACAATCAGCAGAGACTACAAGGACAACCTCGTTTACTATTTAGGCTTCCCAAGAGGATACTATTCCTAAAAATACCGACAATAATATTAATGTTGATATTATCAATCAATCAAATGTTACTGATGATATTGAGATAGTTCTTGCATTTCCTACTGCCGAGATAGTCCTCAAGATTGAAGAAATCTCGCCTTCGAATGTATTTTACTGTCCAAAGCATAAAGCAGTAATGAGCAGGTCAAGGAACAAAATAAATCTAGAACAGTCACAAGTGCTAGTTACAAATGATACTCTTTTTCAAGTTCTTTGGAAAGGAACTCAAATAGCCCCAGACGAAAAATTGAACAAATTATCTCAGTTCGGAGGAGCTTATGATAGTGCTACCATTGACAAAGCTGCAAAAATACAATTGCTAATGAAGGAAAAGGATCAAAGGATTGTCCAATTGGAACAAACTTTTCAAATAGAAAAGAAAGCAATTGAGAAACAAAGGCAAACAAATCTTACTGAGTTGCAAAAGAGATTTAATGATTTAACGATACAATTTGAAGTTGAAGTGAAGGACAAGGATGAACAGATACTCCAGTTGCAATAAAGAGTAGACCAGCTGAGAGAAAATACAGATATAAATGAAGTCTACAAGGAAGCATCAGAACTGGACATACTTTTAACAAAGAAGCATACCATATTCTGTCACAAATTGGCTTAATTCATGACTTACCGAAGACTAGTGATTCTTTAGTAAATCAATTGTCCGACTTGAGGACATTTTATGAAGATATCAATGAGAAGATCTCTGAGTATATAGATTGGCAAGATAGTGCTCAGGGATGACCATCCGATCTTCCTTGAGTTGAAGAATCACAAAAGGATATCATATTTGGTGACTAGGATATCAAAATGAAACGGCCAGAGATGGCTATTATCAAAGCCATAAATCTTGCGTCAAATTTCACCAAAAACATCACAGATACCTTATTGAAAGCCAATTTAATTCAGGAATGCCCAAAGGACACCTTTCCATATGTCACAACTTTGAAATAATATTGGAAAGAAACATATAAAAAGAAGGTTCAAGACTTTCAGAGTTTATCGCAAGAGAACCTTGAAATTTATTGGCATTTTCTAGTGAAGCCTCAGAGTCAATGGCTCTTGCTGAGGTGTCTCTCAAACAAAAAAATATAGTTTCTTCTAGAACTTAATGATGTAGTGTTTACGTGACAAATGTGCATGCAGCCAATACATCCCCCCAGCTGAAGCCACTCACAGACATATACAATCTCAGAGAGTAGATGAAGAATCAATCTGGAGCACAGTCATGAGTTCTTGTTGCAACAAATCACAAATTTAGTTGTCCTTTATCTTAGCTTAGTTTGTTAAAGATTTTTTGAAGACTTTTATTTTAAGTTTACTATTTTTGTAATATTAATAGGTTATTTAAACCCCTTTCATGCATTTAGAAAGAGGTCCAAAATTTTGAGAAGATTACTTTTGGACTTGCACTATTGTTTGATTCTGAGTTATCTAATTTAGAAGCTAAGCCTGAAAGCTATATTTTTCATAAGCAGAGCGATGATGCATCAGGTACTATTATCTTTTTTATATCATTATGTATTGTTGATTTAGATAGTGAATCTATTATGAATTATTTCGTTATATAAATGCTTTGAAAAAAATCAGTCATTATCACTATTGATGTGCAAGATTGGATGATTTTTGATTATGTATGAGATAACAAGATCTTTTTATGTGATTGAGTTTTAACCAACTAAATTAATTAACTATTTAATTATTTTAGTTTATCATATATGCTTTCTATTCATTAAAGTATTAAATGATCTGTATCGTTATTTACTTTGTGAAATCTTTCTTTGAATCACATGTGAAGATGTATTATCCCAGGAAATAATTAGAATAAGTTTATTCAGAAATGTTACCATTACCTATAAAATCATTTCATCAATTTTTTCATTCTGTTACTATAATAAATCTCCTTAAAACGGGAAACTTGTCCCTTTATATCCAGTCAGACCCCCCAATTTCAATAGAAACAGAGTTGCTTTAAGCTCTTAACTGGGTGGTGTTCCCTGATGTTGAGGCAGTGAAGTTCCAGCCTTCAAAATTTTTCGCGCTAGAAGGAGGGCCCCTGACTATGAATGGGAATAAAGTCTAATCCCAAATCAAAAGGTCATCAAAAGAGTCATTCGCCCTCAAAATCTCCCCCGACTTCCAGATCTCACTCGAAATCTCCATCCCCTAGACCAGAAGTTGTAACTAGATCTCCTAGTACACACCCTAAGACAATCGATCAAGCTCCTTTACATGAGTTACCTGAAGTTCAAAATTTAATTGAGAAATTAGAGGGAATCTCTATTTCCCAAGAAAAGACTCAACATTTTGAGTTATCTGAAGGTAGTGTATCCTCATCTTTTCCCACTTCACGTATTTTGACTTGTTCTCAAAGTGAGAAATTCGGGATAACTCCATTTGAGTTTCCCTTACCTTCTCACCAAAGAAGAACCCACAAATCAGAAGTTCAATCATCCACTAGTGAGATTTTATCTTCATCTCCACCAAAAACACCATTATTTCACTCCACTTCATTCATTTCTTCCCATCTAACTGATCCATTCATCCCTATTGTTCATTCTCAATCAACAGGTACTAGTTCAAGCAATGCTAGCACAAGGGCTACTTCTTCCACACAGTGAGCCTCTTCTATCACTGCAACTTCTTCTTTTCAAATTCCCATAATGGCAAGTAGGAAACAAAACCCACCAGCGGCTAGACCATGGACTAATCATAGAGTTGTTAAGATGGCAGCACATATCCCTCCCATATCTAAGAATCCTGGAAGATGGTTACCAAAGTTCAATCCAGATGATGGACGTCCTGCTAAAGAACATCTCCATAATTTTATGCTCACCATTAATCTTAATGTAGTAGAAGAAGATTGTGTAGTGAGATTATTCCCATATACCCTTGAAGGATCTACAGGTTTGTGGTACTTTTCATTACTACCAACATCAATCACTAGTTGGGATATATTTGACAAACATTTTTTACCAAGTTTGGTGATGATCGCACAACTGCTACTCTAATTTATGATCTGTCCAATCTTAAAGCCAACCCCAATGAGAAAATCAAAGATTTCAATTCCAGATTTAAGAAATTGTGAAACAAAATTCTCGATACCTCTAAACCTGGTGTTGATGTTCAAATTGAGTGGTATATTTCTGATCTTCCTTCTAACATTGCAATTTTTGTAGATAGGGCTAATAAAACCACTTTAGTTGATAATATGAAAGATTCGATAGCTGTAGAAAAAATGATTCTCGCTTTAGATAAGAAAATTGCCCAAGAAGAGATCAAATATAACAAAGTGACTTTTAAGGAAGAACCAAAGAATAAATCTCCTAAAGATCCTTTTGATCTTGAAGGATTACAAAAATTTCTTAAAACTATCTCAAATGACATGGTAGATATAAAAAAATAGGTAGCTGAGTCTTCTAAAAAACCTTTCCGATCTTTTAGGAGATCCCAAACAACAAAACCTCAACCTCCTAATTTCATATCAAATGTTGAATCTAATCAAGAGGAGGAAGAGGAAGAAACAACATTATCTATCGATGAATGCCAACAAGAGGAAGAGCTAGTTGAAGCACATGGATTATGTGATTTCATACTCACTACATTAGAAAATGAGGAAGAAGAAGAAGCCTTACCTGTAGAGACTAGAAATAAAAAATCTATTGATTCACCTTCTTCAAGTGCAAAACAAAGACCTGTTACTCCTGTCAATAAGGATAAAAACACAACGAAGAAGTATCCTCCCAAATCTACTGAATCCATCCCATCCTCCTCCAATTCTCCTTCTAGATAAAAAACTCTTATTATTTCTGACAAAGATATAGAGTATAATATTGTGGAAGATATGAAGAAAGTGAAAGCCAATATTTCCATGTATGAGGTAAGTAAACTTAAGCAGCAACAAATTTTTTTTCTAAAAGAATTAAATGTTTTCCTTACATCTCCTTTGCCAACCGCAAAAGATTTATTAGGAAAAGGAAAGCCTCCAGATGATACTCCTAACAAGATTGATGCCTCAAATGCAATTCTAATTGGAGATCAGTCTAATTCTCATACCCCTCCTTTCTTATTGACCTTTTAGATTTTCAATAAAAATGTTCACAAATTCCTTATAGACTCGAGTGCTTCTTCAAATATAATGCCATATTCAATTTGTCTCAAACTGAACATAACACTTGAAAAATATGTTGTGCAAATTGTGCAATTAGATAGAACCAAAGTCAAGGACTTAGGAGAATCAAATTATGTTTTAATAATATTATCCTCAAATCCAAGAGTTTGTCAGAATATTTATATATTGATTGTTGATATTCTTGAATTTTATGATATTATCTTAAGCAGGGATTGGTCCAAGAAATTACATGGTTATTTCGCCACAGATTGGTCGCATATATGGCTTCCTTATAACGACAAACCAAATCAGATTCTGGTAGACAGAGAAAATAATATGAAACACTCAGTTACTTATTTGGATGAAGAGAATGAGCCTGTAGTTTTTATGAATAACTTCTTGGGCAATTACTCTTCGGAATCTTTATTTGGAAGTTTTATAGCTCAAGACTCTCCTTTTTTAGCCAACTTTGTTTCTTCTCAAATTGAAAATTATTCGCAAACAAATTTGATTCGATGTATTAATGTTGTAGATATTGTTGTAAATAAACATGAACCTTTATTTTGGATGCTTGATTTTAATGGTTCTAAATCTAGTGAAGGCATAGGAGCTGTATGTATATTAATAAGCCCTACTGGTGAAAAAACAATGCTAGCATGTATGCTAGAATTTGAATGTACTAATAAAATTGTAGAATATGAAGCATTAGTACAAGGATTGTATAAAGCGATAAATATTGGTGTTGAATATCTTCAAGTCTTTGGTAATTATGAAATCGTTATAAAACAAGTTAGGAACAATATTGATTGGTGTTTCAAACCACCTTAGACATTATCAATCCTTAATTCAAAATCTTACCTCACATTTTGTAGCATTTAATATTTCTCCAATACCAAGAATATAGAATGACATTGTTGATCTTTTGGCCAACGTTGCATCCAAATTAATCCCTTTTGAACATTTTATTCCAAACAAATTTTCTATAGAATTTATTTTTCACCCATTCATCCCTGATAATGTCACCAATTGGCGAGTATTAAATTATGATAGAGATATCCTAGATTTTTTAACATCAAAAGAATCCTATCTTGACCAAGTAATTGATGAGGATGAACATGATTATCAATTAAATAAATCAAAAGGAAAAAATGCTCTATCGAAACCTGTAGTTAAGCTTGAGGATCTTTACGATCTTAAAGACATGTTTAAAAAGGTTAACAACTACAAACTTCAAAGATCAACTTTGAGATTTAACTAGTTAACCTAGGATCTAATAGGAAACCCCAAAATATTAACTTAGGTATTGGTCTCTTATCTGAAGAAAGGAATGCATTTATTCGTCTATTAAAGAAATATAAATATATCTTTGCTTGGAATTATCAAGATCTGGACATATATGATGCCTCCATCATTCAACATATCATCCTAATGGTACTAGATGTTAAACTCATTCAACAAAAACTTAGGAAGATACATCCGAATTTGGAAAATCAGATTAAGAGTGAGTTGAACAAACTTTTAAAAGATAAAATCATATTTCCATTAAGACATTCTAAATGGGTTTCCAATCATGCATTGGTTAGAAATAAAAATGGTCATATTCACATTTTTTATTGATTTTAGGAATCTAAATAAGGCATGTCAAAAGGATAATTTTCCTCTCCCATCAATGGAACAAGTTCTGCAATCAATTGTTGGTTCTGAATTAATGTTGTTTTCAAATGGATTTTCAAGTTACAATTAGATCCTTGTTCATCTAGAAGACCAATTAAAAACTACATTCAAAACAAAGTGGGGAACATATGGATATCAAAAAATGCCTTTTGGATTAATGAATGCAGGAGCTACATTCCAGAGAGCTATGGACATTTCTTTCAAAGGGTTGATTAATAAAACCGTTGTGGTATATATTGATGATATTACCATATATTCAAAGAAAAGAAATAATCATTTCCATGATTTAAAGCAGATATTTGAAAGGTGCAAAAGGTATGGAATTTCTCTAAACCTCAAGAAATCATTTTTTGCTCTGAGTGAAGGTAAACTCCTTGGTTTTATTGTATCTAAACATAGAATTTGTATTGATCTAGAAAGTATTAAAACCATTTCTAAAATTCCATTACCACATACAAAAAAATAAATGTAGCCTTTTCTTGGCCAAATCAATTTTGTTAAGAGATTTTTCCCTAAATTTTCTCAAATTGTCCTACCATTACAAACAATGATAAAAAAAGATTCATTTTTTAAATGGGTTGATCATGAAAGAGAAGCATTTAAAGAAATCAAACAAGATGTTATTGATGCTCCTTCTCTATCAACACCCAATTTTTCTAATCAATTTATTTTGTATACTTTTTCCTCTGAGTTATCATATGCAGTGGTCTTAATGCAACCAAATGAACAAAAAGTTGAAGATCTTATAGCTTTTTTCGACTCAAATTTTCCAGGAGCTGAATTAAATTATTCAGGAGTAGAAAAGAAAGCCTTTGCAGTTTACAAAGCTATCAAATATTTTATACCTTTTCTTCTAAAAACTCATGTTAAAGTTATTGTTCCTTTCTCAACAGTCAGGCAATTTCTTATTCAAAAGGAGTTAGGAGAAAAGAGAGCCAACTAGGTGACTGCATTACAAGAATATGATCTAGAAATTAAACCCGCTAAAATTGTAAAAGGTCAAGGTTTTTGTCGGTTAGTCATAGGAATAAATGATACATCAATAGATGAATTTGCAGGTAATATTGAACAAATCACAGAGGTACTCCCTATTAATATGCAATCTCAATATGTTGACTTAATCTTTTATTTGAAAAATGGTTATGCTCCACTTGAACTGAATGTTAAGAAAAAGAGAGATTTGAGATTAAAAGCCAATAAATATCAACTCATCAACAATGTGTTATTTAGAAAAAATTATGATTATGTTTTATTAAGATGTTTGGAAAAAGCTGAAGCAAAAAAGGTCTTACAGGAACTCCATGATGGACCAACAGGTGGACATTATAGTGGAGATACAACGACTCACAAAATTCTGCATGTTGGATATTACTGGCCAATTTTATTCAAAGATACCCACATGTATGTAAGACGATGGAAAATTTTTCAAATCGCTTAATGAAGACATAGGAAACCTTCCATGCCCTTACAACCAGTCAACATCGAACAACCATTACAACATTGGGGACTAGATATAATAGGTGAGATCGTTCCTCATTCTTCCAAACAACATAGGTACATTTTGACTACAACATATTATTTTACAAAATGGGTAGAGGAAATACCTCCAAAGCTAGCCAATTTTGAGAGAATCATTGAATTCATTGATCAATTTATTATTACTAGGTTTGGTATCCCTCATGCTCTTAATTTTTACAATGCTTCTTATTTTTCTGGAAATGAAATGACTGAATTTGCTTTAAAGAGAGGATTTAAGCTTAAGTATTCTGCAAATTATTACGCTTAGGGAAATGGTTAGCATAATCCACTAATAAAAATCTTTTAAGAATCATCAAACGAACTATCGACCAAAATCAAAAGAAATGGCACAAACCTTTAATATTTTCTTTATGGGCTGATAGAATAAACAAGAAAACCTCAATAGGTACTTCTCCTTTTCATTTGGTATACGGGAAAGACGCTATCCTACCTCCAAATCTAGCTATCCTCTCATCGGCCCTGGTTCAATATATTGAAGAAAAGCCTTCTTCCACTTTACAATTATGAATGTCTCAAATCCTAAAGTTGGAAGAATAAGGAAATAAAGATAAGCTAGTCCAAGCTCACCATCAACAATTGATCAAAGCTTCATTTAATGTCAATTCAGTCAAAGATAAAAAATTTGAAATCAGAGACTTAGTTTTGAAATGGGATAAAGTGCATGAGCACAAAGGAAAACATACAAAATTTCAAAAACTCTCGCTTGGTCCCTTTCATATTTTGAGAAGATAGGTCCATCAACTTTAATTTTGCAATATTTATAAGGGAAGAAGGAAATTCTTCCTGTTAATGGAGTTATACTCAAAAAATATTTTTCTTGAAGGAGCGTAAGTTCTTTTGTACACTATATTAATATTTTTATATGCCATTTCCTTTTGTTATTAAAAGTACTATACTTTAGAAAAATCTTTGAAATAAGTTAATCATTTAGTTATGGAAAATTTTGGTTTGGAACTCTTTCAAAAATCTATTTGTTGTGAATTGGTCTTGAAAATTTATCTTTATAAAAAACAATGTAAACTTTGAAACGGGAACTATAAACTCAAAACGTGAACTCTTGCCAAAACACCTCGAAAAAACATGAAAAATAGTGCTAAAAACGAAAAGTGTGTATACTAGAATGATGGTTTTTTTTAGGGTCAATTTTCAACATGTTTTAAAAATGCCAGTGAAAATGAATTCTTTTGTGCAAAATTTGTGCAAAAAACACCCTAAAAATGAAAAGTGTTGATACTGGAACGATGGTTTTTTTTGGGTCAATTTTTAACATTTTTAAAAAATGCGAGTAAAACCAAATTTTTATGTGCAAAACTTGTGCAAAAAACTCCCTCAAAATGAAAATTGTTGATGTTGGAATAACACTTTTTTTTTTCTAATGTAAATTTTCAACATTTTGAAATAATGGTATAACAAATTTTATCATGAATCAGAAAAACATTAAAATTTCAAAATAATAATGAAAACTTAAAATTAAAAATTAAAACAATGAAACAAAAACAAAGCAAAAAAAGGTTAAAAGAATAGCAAAACATAAATAAAAATATATATTAAAAACAAAACATAAAATAAAAATAAAAATAAAAATCAATCATAAAAATGTAAAAAAAAAAAAAACCTATAAAAGATAAGAATTAAAAATTAAAAAAAATATAAAGAAATAAATAATAAGAAAAACATATTTTAAAAAATCTTGTAAACCAGAAAAGAGGTTGGAGGACGATGGATGATTGAGAGGCTCTGCAACTTGATCTAGGGTTAGGTTTTTGACGTTGGGAACCATGGCGGGACGCACAGGGGGGAGTGATGCTCCCTCCTATAGTCAAGCAGTTACGGATAGAAGCAAGGATGCGAGAAAGCAATGTTTCAAGAAACCTCTAGAGAAGGCAACAGTGGCAAGTAACACAGACATATTGGGAGGAAACAAGCCTCATGAATAGGAAGGGGATCAACATGAAGCTAGTAAGGAAAAGGAGAAAGGGGGTAGCAGTCCAAAACCTACTTCTATAAGGACAACTGGGGTCTACAAACCTAGGTCGAACATCATTCCTCAGGTCATCTTGAGTGACCCAGCGCTACAAGCGCATAGGGATCATATGACGGAAGATGTAGTCATATGCAAATTCATGGGGATGTGGCCGATGGAGAGGGCACTGCATGTATGGATAAGGAGAAATTGGAAGCCAAAGGGGGAAATACTCCTTCATCTGAGATCCAAGGGCTTCTTTGCAGTAGTATTCACAAGCCTAGAGGATAAAGACAGGGTGTTCAAAGGAGGACCATATTTCTATGTTGCTACAGGCCTTTACATGCGGCCATGGATGATGAAATTTGTTTTGGAACGTGAGACATTTACATCGGTACCGGTATGGATCAAACTATACTCCCTTCCTCTGTATTATTGGCTACCAAAATCTATGAAAACAATAGGCAACAAACTGGGGAATTTTCTAGATGCGACTCTGAAAGGAAAATACACCTCCTTCGGCCGGATATGTGTGGAAATGGACTTATCTAGAGCACTTCTGGACGTGATAATTTTAGAAGTATATGATGAAGAATGGGTACAGGCAATGGACTATGAGCACATCCTAGTTAGGTGCCGCAAATTCCATGAGCATGGGCATCTATATAGAGACTGCCCAACAAACAACATGGAGAGAAATGTGAAAACCACTGTGGATAAAAATATTGAGGGTTTTACCAAGGTTGGGGGCAAAGGGAAAGGTGGAAAGAGGACGTAGAAGAAGATCAATGAGGAAAGACAACCGAGCCACAATAGCTTTAAGATCCTAGAAGAAGAAGAAGGAAACAAAGAAACAAACCAGGAAATGGAGAACATTATCACTGAGAAGGAAAGGGATGACAGCATGGAAGATATCATAGAAACCATTATGGAGATAAACAGGGACCATGAGATGACTCCAAGTGAGGCGGGAATGGAGGACCATGAACTACAGGAGATTCTAGATAGGGAAAATCTTGATCTAGAGAAATTTCTGGAACAAGGGATGACCAAAGGAGTGGAGTCCCTGCCAAAAGAGCAATATGACAGGGTTCAACAGCTCTTCCTATGGATATCAGAATCGAAGGGAACTGGAGTCAAAAGGAATCATGAAATCCAGGAACATAGAGGGGTCACAATGATGGAGGAGACATAGGCACAATCTACAAAGAACCCAGGCAGGAAAAGAGGAAGAAAAAGACAGAAGGAGTTTTTGAACAAATGTAGGAAACTATTGATTAACTAAGGGAAGATGAAAGAGCTCACCAGTTACTCCTTTACAAACCTTTCTTAATGAAGCTCACAACATGGAATATTAGACGCATAGGAAATAGAAGGAAACAAAGAAATCGCAATAATAGAATAAAAGAAGAAAAACTAGATATGGTTTTTATTCATGAGACAGCATGTTCGATGGATAAGATTAGAGAAATTCATAATAAATGGTTAATCAAGTATGAGTATCTAGAGGTTAAAGAAAAAACTCAACAGGGGGGAGTCTCACGCTATGGGATCCACAAAAATTTGGAATCCTGGATGTTGAGGCATCAAGGAACTATGTTTCTTTGGTATGTCAACCTTTAGGTGATAAGGAGATATATATGATCACAAATGTCTATGGACCTCAAAAGAAAGAAGACAAACTCAAGCTTCTCACCTCCCTTAAGGAAATAAGAGCAAGACACCCTAATATGCCCTGGATCTTTGCAGGAGATTTCAATATGATAAGATCTCTTATAGAGAAAAAATGTGGTATCAGACAGCTAGGCAGAGACTCCATGGCCTTCCAGAACTTCATAATGAACATGGGGTTAGTGGACACTGAAACAATAAATGGGACCTTCACCTGGAACAACAAGAGGGGAGGGGCTTCACAAGTCGCCTCTAATCTAGATGGATTTATTATCTCAGAGGACCTCTTTCTCTCAAGCCTTGCCATGAAAACTTCTATTCTTCCCTTTGGAGGTTCAGATCATTGGCCTGTACAGCTGGAAGCCACTTTTATGGGTACACCAAGAAACAGACCTTTTAGGTTTGAGAATTCTTGGCTCTCTCACCCTGAATTTACCAGTAATATTGACAAATGGTGGAGAGAGGATCTCAACATTCAAGGCACTAGAATGTTCCTGCTCCAACAGAAACTTAAAAATATCAAATCCAAGCTTAAAGGTCAGAACAAAAAGGAATTTTGCAATATCTTCAAAGCCAAAAGAGAAGCTGAGCAAAATATCTAGGAGATCAATCAGATCAATATCACAAAGGGCTTTACCGAAGAGCAGAAAAATCTAGCTGATTCTTTGCAGGAAGAATGGGAATATCAGTGCTTGCAAGAGGAGATTTTCTAGAGATAAAAGTCAAGGATATAGTGGATTAGAGAGGGAGAAAGAAACATGAAGTTCTTTCATAAATCCACCATGGATCACAGGGCACACAACAGAATCACAAAGCCTAAAGACTCTTAAGGGAGAGAAATCATCTCTCACAAAGACATGGAATCTCTCCTTGTACAACATTTCCTCAGTATTGCAGAGGAGCCTCTGGAGGATAGATATAGGTCCATCAACAATTTCACTCAGTATATCCCTCAGCTGGTTACTAGAGAAGACAACTACAATCTTAACAGGCCAGTGTCGGAAGAGGAGGTCAGTGAAGTGATCAATGAAATGAAAAATAGAAAAGGTCCAGGCCCGGATGGGTTCAATGTAGACTTCTTCAAAGCATGTTGGAAAACAGTCAAATAGGATATCCTTGAGGTGGTGGAAGACTCAAGAAGATCTAAAAAGGTTCTAAAGGATTTTAATGCTTCCTTCATAGCTTTGATCCCAAAACAGGAAAAATTCATGACTCTGGATGGCTTCAGACCCATAGCTTTATGTAATGTGGTGTATAAAATTATTTCCAAGGTGATCGCCAATAGACTCAAGCCCCTTTTACCAGCTCTCATCTCAGAGGAGCAAATGGGCTATGTGGAAGGAAGACAAATCCTCAATAATATCATCCAAGCTCATGAGGTGGTACACTCTCTCAAAAGCAACAAACAAGCTGGTATGATCATTCAACTAGACCTAGCAAAAGCTTACAACAAGCTAAGTTGGTCTTATATAAGGGCAGTTCTAAGAGCCTATGGCTTTAACCAAAGCTGGATAAGATCTGTTATGGCACTAGTTACCATGACTAGTTTCTCCATCCTACTTAATGGCGCTCCTTCAAGACTCTTCACACCCTCCAGAGGTCTCAAACAAGGGGATCCATTCTCACCCTTCCTCTTTGTTCTCATGATGGAAGGGCTAGGCAGAGCGATTAAAATGGCAAATGCTGAAGGAAGAATCCAAGGCATCAAACTCACCTTGGATGGAGCGTCAAACACTCATCAACAATTTTTGGATGACACAATGCTACAGGGCATACCCACAATCACGGAAGCCAGAACGATCAAACATATTTTGAATGACTTTGCTATGGCTGCTGGCATAGAGGTAAGGCTCAACAAATCAAAAGTTTTTTTCTTTAGCACTGACATTGCTATTCAAAGAAATATCACCAGAATTCTTGGGTTTCAAAGGGACTAGCTACCTTCCAAGTATCTGGGCATACCTCTCACAAATAAACCTCTCAGCAAGGAAGTGTGGGAGCCAATTATAAATAAACTACATGACAAGATCAGAAAATGGACATGCAGGTCTTTAAATTTGGCAGGGCGCCTTGTGCTCACACAGACTATCCTGTAGGCCATTCCCATGTTCATGTTCTCAACTCTTTCTACTCCTAAAGCAGTTAAGCAACAGATCAGGAGCATAAAAAGGGAATTTATATGGGGTAGAGGAGAAGAGAAAATGAAATGGGCTTTAGTAGCCTGGGACAAGATCTGCAAACCCAAGAGCCATGGTGGCTTGGGGCTTCATGATCTTGAAACCATCAACAGAGTTTTGGGAGCTAAAATCTAGTGGAGGTGGATCAAGAAATCGACAACTCCCTCAGTTAAGCTTTGGAAATAAAAATATGCCAAGAATTGGCAGGAGAAAGATCACATTAGAATGTAAGGGCATATTAAGGGCTCCCACATTAGGAACCTTGCCTGGGAAAATAAAAGTATTGTTCAACAACATAGTTTCTAGGAAATTCGAGCTGGGAACCTAGCACGATTTTGGGAGAAAAACTGGCAATGGGAACCCAACTTATATAAGGATGAATTAGCAGCTCTCAAGAATGACACAGACAACAAAGGTCTACTTATGGTAAAAGACTTCTGGGACCATGAAAGGAACAATGGAAAATGGAGAACTTGGAAGGATCTAGGCCACAATGAAGAGAGTCCTCCGAAGGCCCAGGCAGACTCTCTTACCCAAGATCTAGAGCATAGGAGGATTCTAGTATCCTCCTTGCCTGAACAACTAAGATGGGGAAAGAACACCGAAGGAAAATTTAACCTCAAACAAGTTAAACAGGTAGTAACATGATTTAACTATCTAAACCCTAATCAAGTTTGGAAGAATCTTTAGCAGAGCCCCCACTGGATCAAAATAGAGTTATTTATTTGGCTAGTTCATCAAAGGAAAATCTTAACTTGGGAGAATCTCTTGAAAAAATGCTTCACTGGACCATCCAAACATTACCTTTGTGGCTCACAAGAGGAGATGATGGATTGCCTTCTCAACCTCTGCCCCTTCACCTCCATCATGTGGGAATGGGTGGCCTCAATCTTTAGGCACACTAATAGTGACGGACTCAACATCTCCAACACTTTGAAGAATTAGAGGAAAAACTTCTGAGGGAATGAAATCATTAATAAAGTCTAGACTCTGGTTCCAGGCTTTGTCATCGAGAATGTTTGGAAAGAGCGCAATAGTTAGATCTTCAAGAACAAAGAAAGCAAGCCCCAACACATAATTGACCAAATTTTAAGGCAGCTCAAAGACACAGTTAGAAGCTTGTTGAGGACACTTCCTAAGGACCCTCCTCTGCCCCAAGATGTGAGTATTCTACTAGATTTGGGTCTCCAGTCTATAATCCCACAGGGCATAATCAAAGGAGTGAGCCAAATAAATGTAGATATAAACATTTGGAAGCCTCCTCCATATGGTTTCTTAAAGGTCAATATAGACAAAGCATCTAAGGGAAACCCAAGGTTAGTTGGTTTTGGGGGTGTTATAAGAAATGAAGAGGGTCAAATAAAGAAGGTCTTTCATGGCCACTTGGGGAAGGCCACTAATAACATGGTGGAACTCATGGCCCTAGAGAAATGCTTGGAAATCTTGGTAGATTCAAATTCACATAATGTCGTCATTGAAGCAAATTCAGAATTGATTATTAGAGCGGCCAAGAAAATATGCAATGGTACATCACCGGATAAAGTGTCGAAACACTGGAGGCTATCGCATGTATTTCATCGTATCTACTCCCACCTGCAAAACTTAAAAAATGTAAGCTTTGTCCATGTGAAAAGAAAAGCTAACATGTTAGCTGATCATTTGGAGAATGAAGGAGTGATTAATAAGGAAAGGGACACTCGGCACGTTTGGGAGTTGTTACCCCTAGGCAAATTGTTAGAGGACTGTCTCTATCAGGTTGCCAAAGATAGGGAGCAATGGATTGACAGGATGGATCAAAGAGGATTGGGAGATAGGCAGGAGGATAGGGAAGCTTAAACTGTTTGCCTGTTGTTTGGCAGCAATCTGAAGATTGTATTGGCATTAGTATTCCATTGGATTTGAGTGGAAGGTTGAGATCAGTGGAGGAAGACCAAGGATGCAGTGGCGTGAGGACCGATTCTAGAAGTGCTACAGGTTTGATCGACCATCGATCACTATATGGATCGATGGCGACACATTGATTAACGAAATATTGTTATATATGAGTATCTATATGTTAAATGGAGTATGGCAGAGAAACTGGGGTTTATGCGTAAATCCATCGATAAGAAAAAGATCAACGGCGCAGGGAGGAAGTAACGAGAACCGTCCGATGGGTTTGATCGATGATCATCGCTTAGCGGAAGAGCGTGAAAGTTAATCGCGAGGAAATGATTTCTCGAACCACAAGTGGTATTTCAGGAGGGGTCTAAGTGGTAACTGTATTTTGAGGAAGGCGTCCGATTCCACTCTTCAAGCGATACGTAGCAGCGAGGAGGAGAGATGAAACCGATTTTTGGGCAGTTAATCCTCATGCTACTTGTCCACCCGAAATCAGCGTGGACCGTTGGATCCACGAAGGGTAGATCAATGGTGGAGATTTAGTCGTGCAAGTGGTTGTTCGGCGATCAGAGGAAGGAGGAGGACTTGGAATTGTGATTCGTCGATATGCGATTAAGCGATTCAACGATAGCCATTGGATCGTTGAAAGAGATGGACAACAAATTTCAGGCCAATTGGAGATCGTTGTTTGGGGAGAGTAGTGGGAGGGCATTGAACTAGAAGTGTGGACTTGTCGTTTTTTATGGTCGCGGATGTAATATTTTTGAAGTCTGACATTATGGGTTGCGGGTCAGGTTTTTGTGTATTTCTTGTGTAATCCATTTTTTCCAATAGAGTGAATGGTTCCGAGTTTTAAAGGTTTAAAGCCAATAATGCTTCCGATAGGTTTTGTGGACCATTTTTTGGTAAACGAAAGGAATTTTGGTTTGCCCCGTAACATATGTAATGTACTTGTTCAGTTAATAGAAAGCTCAATTCTTACTTGACCCAAAAAAAAAATATTGTAAACAATTAAAAAATTTTGAGAAAATAAAAACAAACAAAATTTCAAAAAAAATATAAAATTAAGTAAAAATAGGAAATTTTTAAAAAACATTAACAAAAAAAAACTACTAAAACTAAGATTAAAAGCATTTAAAAAAAAGCTTAAAAAACAAAAAAATATGTTGAAATTAAAAAAGGAAACCCAAAAAACAATTAAAATTTTAAAAAGTATATATATTTTCAAATAAAAAAATAAATAAAAAACATTTAAAAAAAATATACTTTTTATTTTAAAAAATAAAACATTTCAAATTTTATATTAAATTAAAAAAAAATAAAAAAATAAAAATAAAAAAAGCTAAATATATTTTTGATATTTTTTAAAATAACATTTAAAATATTTTAAAAAATATATATTTTACAAATATATATATATATATATATATATATATATATATATATATATATATATATATATATATATATAATAATAAAAACATTTAATTTTTTTTAAATACAATTAACATATTTAATAAAATTTATTTTTTATTAAAAAAAACAATTTTATCGGCCACCGCCTGGCCGCCTGTGGGGGCGCGACCCTGGATAGTCGGGTAGTGGGTATCCGATTCTGAGAATCAAATAGCCATCACCCAGCCGCCCATGGGGGTGGCTATCTGATTCTCGGAATTGAATACCCACCACTCGGCCACCCGTGGGGGCGTGACGCTGAGCAACAGAGCTGCACAAGAATCGGATAGCCAACGATGACGCTGCATGGCCATGCCCCCACGGGCGGTCAGGCGGTGGCTATTCAATTCTCGGAATCGGATAGCCACCCTCACAGGTGGTTGGGCAGTGGTTATCCGATTCTAAGAATTGGATAGCCACCACCCGTGGGGCCGCAACACTGGGCGGCGGAGTTGCGTGCAAATATGTTTTTTAAAATTTTAAATGTTTTTTGTTTTTTTTAAAAGGAAAATATATATATATTTTTTTAATTTTTAAATGGTTTTTTTTTTTTTTTTAATCCGACATATATATATATATATATATATATATAATTTAAAATGTTTTTTTTTTTTTTTTTAATTTTAAAATATATATATTTTTAAATTTTTTTGTTCTTTTGTTTGTTAATTTTTTAGTTTGAGTATATTTTGTTTTTTTGTATGTTTTTTTATGTTTTTAATCTTGATTTTAATAATTTTTTAGATTTTTATTGGTTGGTTTTTTTTTTTTTAATCTAGTTTGTTTTTAAGTTATTATTATTATTTTTTTAATGTTTTTTTAAATTTTTCTATTTTTAGTTACTTAATTTTATAGTTTATATATATATATATATATATATATATATGACAATTTCTTTATGGTTTGCGAGATATTTTTTATTTTTATTTTTTTATGTTTTTTTTTGTCATATATATATATATATATATATATATATATATATATATATATATATATATAATGTCAAAAAAGTTTTGATATAAAAATTTTAAAGTGTAAAAAAATGTAATATTAAAAAAAAATATCCCCACTTAATACATTAAAAAATTTGAAGTGTCAAAAATTGTTAAATTTAGAAAATAATTATTTACATTTTATACATTAGAAAATATAAAGTAAAAAAATAAGTCTTTTAAAAAAAAGGCCTGATGCAGAATCACCACTTTTTAAAATCAACATGCAAATTATTAACATTCTAAAACATAATGTATATAAAAAAATTAAAGTGCCAAAAACTATGCTCTAAAAAAATATGTGTTCTGCATCGTCCCTTTTCAAAATCGGGTCACTTTTTTGCTATCTCTACGAAACGGGTAATAGTATAAGTTCCCGTTTCAAAGTTTACATTGTTAAAAATAG
This sequence comes from Pinus tabuliformis, assembly GCA_031772625.1. Lineage (NCBI taxonomy): Eukaryota > Viridiplantae > Streptophyta > Pinopsida > Pinales > Pinaceae > Pinus > Pinus tabuliformis. Next base: position 177,652,147 of record CM062805.1, on the reverse strand, counting down.
AAATTACTATGAAGTCTTTAGCATGTTTTACTTTAAAAGGTCATCCAAGACTCATAAAGAGTAAATGAAACCTCCCCATCTATTTATTTAAAAAAAAAATAGAGTGTAATTCAAAAATATAAAAAAGTTAAAAGTTAAGAGGTTTCTTCACGAACCTACTTACCATGATCATAGGAAACTAATAAGATTGACATTATCATTATTGGCAACCAAACCAAGATAGTGGCTCTTAGTCACCAAACTTTGAGACAAGAGATCTCATCACGAGTTGGCTTGCTCAATTTTATTATAACTTGTGAATGGAATTATCATTTTCTAGCTATCAAACCAAGATAATGACTTTAAAGCAAATAAATAAATAAAGAAAAACAAAAAGGATTGTCATTGCCACTAAAGAACGTTATTATAATATGGATGGACACCGGTTCATTTTGGTTAAATGGGAACCCTGTTGAGGCTATGAACGCCTGTTGCCAATAGTGGCTCTACCAATGACTTATAAGTTTATTCAATACGCTAATCTTTTAATAGTTTTTATTTATCTTTTCAACCTATTAGCTATTGATTTCCACAAAAAAAAATCATCTATCACAAACCTTGAGAAGCTTCACGATGAGACGAATTATTTCATTTCAAAGTTATCTATATCGATCTAGATTTCAGTCATTTTTAAATTTTCTAAAGAAATTTCTTGATAAATATTAACATCTTACAAAGATTAATTGTTTCGTCCAGTGTGTCACCAATTGTTGTGGTACTCAACAACCCTCCATTATCTTTAGACTTAGGAGAAACAATAAAGGGACCCTTTAAATTTTTTAGGATATAATCTTTCTTTGTTTAGAGAAAGTAGGATACATTTTATTTTTACTCTTTTATTTTTGAATAAAACAGTAAAGCTTATGAATAAGGTCATAAAACCTTTTAAGATCCTTGTGTAGTTTTAAAAGATGAATTACAAGTCTAAATGAAACTCGAAATTAATGAAAAATCCATAAAATAATGGGTCCTACTAAATGCTACACATAGTATTGGTGATTTCAAAGAACAACCGCAAAGCTAATTTGTGAAAAGCCAATATGTGAAATTGTGAAATTGCGATAAGTCGATAAGCCAAATGCAAAAACCGATTGCGAAATTGTGATAAGACAAATTGTGAAATGCCAAGCAACATCGCATTTCATCAAGAGTTGATATCACATTTCGTTAATTGATGGATGTCGATATCGCATCTTGTTAAACTCTGGTATTTTGCTAATGTTGATCCCGCGCCTATACACTTTTCGGAAATCACAAATCTCTAAGCCAATAATGTCACCCAACACCACATGTTAATAAAATATTTTCCGATATAATGAGAAGTGTCAGTATCACGTGAACAAATGTTTGGAAATTTAGTGACCACTCTCTGTGAGTTAGTTAATGTGAAAGGATTTCCATATAACTCACATTGAATTGATATAACCATTTGCATCCTTTGAAGCTCTTTCTGCTTATCTTGGTTTGTTTCTTTACAGGTAAATTATAATAAAGAGAAATTAAAGGACATGTCAAGAATAATCAAGCCAAGGAGGAAGTCTGTAACACAACAAGAACCAATCTTGCCACCTGAAGAAGTGTCTGAGATGTCTCCATTGTTTATAGACACTACATGCACTTCGGACACAGGTTCTGTCTCCTCGGAGGTGACATACAAATTGTTCAAGGATGAAAATTCGAGGATAATTGTGAAACATACTGCTACTTTTGATGATTCTGCTCCAAGTAACGACACCACATGGAATGATGTGGCCAATTCATTTCTTCACAAAATTGTTGCCCACCCTAAAATCCTACAATTTACAAATATGGTGAGATGGGTTGTCAACCAGCTAGACATTATAGACATAACGTTTATAATGCCGAGGAAAACAATTATTGGGTCTTTTAAAGCTAAGGATTTAAGGAAAATGTATCATCTACCTCCACCTCAGAAGAGATATGGTACGCAATTTGTCTAGAAATTCATGCAAGAGAATCTGAATCCTGCAAACCTGATCATAGAATGGAGAAGGGACCCGAACAAGCACAAGCGAGAGGACATGGGTATGTATTAATTAGGCTCTATTGTTGGCCCTTTCTCTCATATTGTTGTTATGTTATGTTGCCTCTATGGTTATCCAAATACAAATAAATTCTCTAAAGAATGGGTGCCATTGATAGAAGCCTCTACTGATGGCTATATCATGTATTGGGTGACTATATTATCCAATAATTTGACCACCCAAATCTGCCATTACAAACAAAAGTGCAATGTTCTTGAAAGAACGACTCCTCCTTTCTTTATGAGCGATTATGTCATGGACGCAATTTTTTTTCTTATGATTTTCCATCTCTTGGATGGAAATGGACAAACCAATTTCCTAGCCCCATTTATTTTTATTTCGATATCCTTTGGGAATTGAAATACCCTTCTCACTTCTACAAAATCTGTCATGAAGTCATGCTCCCTATCCACCAAGAAGTCTTTGGTAGGAAAGCCCCTAGACTTACTGCAGAAGCCAATAAAGACCTAAAGCCTACAAGAAAGTGGTTTGGGGAAGAATTATTTACCTACATTCGTGTCTTTGGCAACCTTGCCCATCCTCATGTTTTGACCCTTTTTGTCCCAGATAAGTTGTTGGCCAAGGAAATCACTTATCAAATAGCGGGTAAGTGATGATCCTTGGTATTGCAACAAGAATGTTACAACTCCCAAGGCTACCGACTTTAATTATCAACCCGGGGTTCATACAAACTTAAGATGTATCAGAACTATATGTGCAACATAAAATGTGTCCTTCATTTGTTGTCATGATATAATGGAGTGCATGTACTTAAGTCAAATCCTAAACTAATTGTAGAAAATGAAATTTTTGAAATGGAACCTTAACCTATTGCACGAAAGGAAGTACAAGGAAAGAAACCTATTATAATTACATAAAGTTCATGAACTAAATTGTAAAAGAAACCTAGCTTAACCCTATTTATCACTTGTGATGATTTAAACTAACTGAGGATGAAATCTAATCTAGAGATTACTAACTATTGGGTGCATGTGTAAATATAAAAGAACTTATTTTTTAAATATTTTTTCTTTATGAATGTAAATGCTAATCTTTCCTTGATCTTTGGCAGGGGAGACAAGTGTGGAGCAAGAGGGTTAAAATGGTATTGATGGCATGGAGGTCAAGTAGAGGCCTAAACCCAACTTCAATGATGATTTCCCTCAATTCGGGCTCAAAACATGCTTTCCTACATGATGCTACAGTGATTTCCTAGAGGATGTCATAGTGATTTCCTACAGAATCCCCTGATTTACTACAGGATGTTACATATTTACTATACGAAATTATAATTCATCGAATGACAAAGAAAATCAACTCCAAATTGGATGGGAAAATTTTTGTTATTAACTAAGATGTTTTAGTCCCCATTCCAAGTAGAATCACTCAAAAAAATCTCTATTAACCCATGCTAAAAAATAAAAAAACATTACTAGTTGAAAATCTAGAAATTCAAGAACTAGTGATCAAGTAAATCTAAAAAATGCCTAACCTAATCAAGTGAAAATGTAATGGGGTAATTTTTGTTATGAACTATAATTATTTTTTTCTCTAATGCAAGTGGAACCAACTTGATTGAAGCTCATTAGCATGCTCTAAAAAATAGCATAAATTTACTATTCATTGCCACAAAGGAGTTCTAGAAATCTAGATTTGGGAATAAGAAGACTAATCTAAGAAGCTCAATGATTACTATGAACTTCCAAAGCTTTTCCAATGATGAAATAATCCTTATGATCCTGCAAAATAACTTACATCAACCATTTAACTCAATCCTACAACAAGAAATCATTAATACTAAATGTAGAAATAGAAAGAAATAGAAACAAGATATGCATGTGAATAAGAAGTGAAAAGAAGCAAAGAAAATGATACAAAGGGCTCTGAGGCTCTTAGGATGGCCAAGCCCAAGGAAACTCAGAGACCTATGGAGGAGAACAAGATTTAGAAGCTGAAAATGATACCAATATTCATTATTTCATCAACACAATTACATCCCTGCAAGAAAATACAATGGAGCTAAAAAAATACAAGCACTCTCCACAATAACACTAATGAAAAATCCATCCCCCTAGAGGAAAATTCGACTTGGTGCTTATAAAAAATAATTACGAATCATTCCCCATGAATGGATGAATCTTTCCCCACAAAAATCCCTTGATTAGTGGATCTGGTCCCCAATACTAGGAATCTGCATTAAATGGCAAGGAACACATTCCTAGATTTTCTCAATCATTGGAGCTCCACAATATGCACCATAATTCCATAATATCTTGTTGATTTATTATTTAATAGTGATCATCCTGTAATAGGGAACAAGTCCCTAAATTATCTCCTCCTCCAAATCTTCATAATCTGCCCAATATTCTCATAATATTCCACAAAAATAATTTATATTAGGCACAAATATCCAATTATTCATAAACCTTCCTAATGAATATATTAAAGTTAAAAATACATTATATAATGCAGAAAGAGAGGTTTAATGTGCTAAAGGATGGTCATAGGTATTAATTTATGTTTAATTTATAGGCATGGGCCTTAATTTATGTCTAATTTATAGGCCCATCATACTCCCCTATTGAAAGTGTTGCTCATCCTCTAAGAAACTTAATGACCTCATTGTGCCTCATCCATGGCCCTGGTGGCCTCTCTCTTGTGAATTAAGAATCTTGGCTGTAAGTTCTGCAAGGACAAGCCCAAAAACATATTTGTGCAAAGAAAAATCATTGTTTCTTGAGACCATTAGCTTGCTTTCTTGCCCTTATTCAAGATGGGTTCTTGAATATTTTTCAGTTTGGCAAGGTCTTCCACACCCTTACCAACCTTCTACTACCTTGTTCTGCCATTTGGACAACTCTAACACCTTAAAAAAGCATTTAGATGAGAATTAGGACATCCTATAGTAATTCTTGTCAAAACTACAGGAAACCCTGTTAAAAATACATGAAACCCTTTTTGAGCATAAATGATATTTTCAGACTAGAACAGGCCCTCAACTTGACTCCCATGCCTTTTCCCATTTTTGGGCCTCAGACAAAAGCTATAAAGAGATTGGAGACCTCTTGGAAAACATTTTTTCATCACTACAATTTGAGTTTTTTTTTTATGGTGAATGCCTCATTTCCTTTTGTTGCCTTCTTCTTCTCTCTTCTCACCTAGATGACTGCCTAATGGCCTTGGAGTTTTCTGTTTTGATTAGGTCTCTTTTAAGCTCTGCCCTCTTGGGAGTTAGCATAATTTGTTCATTTCTTCCTTCTTGCAGCAACATTTTTCCTTCCTGTAGTAGTCATTCCTCCTCTTTCAAGGTCTTCTAACTGTATGGGATTGATGAGAAATGATGAAGAGGGATTGGATGATGATGCTAGGGCTCAAAGGGAGTAGTGTAGGTTTGTGAAAATGAAGAGGATGCTCTATTTGTTTTTTTTTTCAAGAATGAAATGGAATGGATGAATGATAAGTAGATAGTGAATATGAAGTGGATGGAGGGCTTGGAGTGATGTGGTGACTTGGCCTTTGCAAAAATTTCTTCTTTTAACTGTTGTCTTCATTCCTTGAAATCATCACCCTTCATAATTTGACTTTTCAACATTGCATGAGTGAAGGAGTGAGCTGCAATTAACTAGTTGAAGGCGGCTGAGACTGATGACCCATCCTTAGCTTATAAAACCTCATCTCTCATGCATTGAAAACAAATTTATAACTATAATATGCTTAAGAGAATAGGTCAAGAATATTGCATACCTGTACCTACCTGATGGCCTTCTTGTAGATGTTGTTTGTTGGAGAGTGAAATATGATGAGCCTCAACATCGAGTAATTATATGGGCCTTAATTGGCCTTAATTCACCTCCTATCTTAGTCAAACCAACTATTCTCCCAACTTATTGCATACTTTTGATTATATTTTGTTTATGAAACGGGTTAGAGTTGGATATGTTGCTTTGTGGTCTAATGTGCATGAAATGCAGGAATAAAGGATAAAATCAAGGAACTATGGCAAAGACCTTGGAAAAACTAGAATGGGACAAGGAAGAGTAATTATAGGAGGTAAATCCTCCTCATTTACTACCCCTCCATTCGAATATTCCTCCACCAGCTCGGAGTGCAAACAACCATCACTTTGAAGACTAGAAGATAGCTGAGCAAGTGAAAAGGACAGAAACCAGTTCTTCTTGAGTTAGAGGCCAAGCCTCCCTAATGGTAAGGAAGTCGTTAGATACTTCAAGTGTATAAATAGAGAGGCTTAGGACCTCAGTAGGATTCAGACTTCTATTGTAAAATTCTGTTTTATTTCTGAGCTGCAAAAGACTTGTGACAGTTTGTTCTGTAACCCATGTTTTTTATAATATGAATGAGTTATGTTTAAGCCAGCTCTGTGTTGGCATTATGACACAGATTCGGTGCTATGAAACAGGTGTTGTCCTTGATGGCAACTCTCATAGATGACAGATCATAGTTTAGGCTCACAAAATGAAGAAAGAAAGGTATAAGCAGGTTCCCATTGACCAAGCTGCGTGTACATGTGGGTTTTCATACCAAAATGTGCATATGAGCGTACACATGTACTTTCACGAAATGAAAGACGCGTACATGTTGGAAAACTTGGTTTTGGTTCATGGTATTTGGACCATGGTATTGTGATCCATGGTATTGGTCCAAGGTATCTTGTCCGAAGTGTTGACCTCAGGTATTTGGTCTAAGGTATTGATTCTAAGTGGTTTCGGACCATGGTATTGAGCAATGCCTAAGACTATAAAAGGAGGAGAAGATCATTAGGAAAAGACACTCACGAATTGAATATCTAATGAAGAGAACGATATAGTATACAGGTGATTGGGTTATGGTGCACCGTTGGATTTGAATCAAGGATGAACCTGAGTGCTTGATGAAGGATAAGTTCTATTGACGGGTCAAGACCTTAAGGCTTGAAGAGAAGTTCATTATATCAAAGGCACGTATACACACTGGTTTGACATTTCAAAAGTGTGTATACACAGGTTTGACTTGATACAAGTGTGTATGCACGCAGGTTCGTCACATTGAAGTAGTGTGCACCTCATAAAATACTTTAGCTACTTCTGATTACTGTTGCAGTGTTCTGGGTTCTGGCTTGGGTTCTGGTTACTGTTACTGTATTCTGGTTACAACATTTAGAGAAGTGAATGTTTGATTAAGTTTTTGGTTGGTGCAAAGGAGATTGGTTGATACAAATATATTTGACACTTGATTGATGTTATTAATGGATCCAGTCTGAAAATTTATGAAACGTGGTCCCTGGAAGAAAAGAGAAGGTTGTAGCCTTCTATAGGTCAGCATCTACATACAAGTACATTAGCTAGTACAAGAGCTAGGGGTTGTAGCTCCCTTCCAGGAAAAGCTGGAGAACGAGAGAAGGTTGTAGCCTTCCGCAGGTAGAAGCCTGCGTACTGGTATAAGACTGCACCAATACAAAATATTGTAAAAAGAATTTTCTTATTAAAAGAAAGAGACGATTGCAGCAGGTGGTTTTCACCCACATTGGGTTTCCACCTTATATCTTGTGTTCATGTGCGTGATTGTCTGTTCTCTTGGTTACTGTTTATATGGTTCTTATGCACAGATTAAAGATCAACTTATGAAGAATTAACTAAATTATAAGTTTACAGGGCATACGCTAGTTTCCTTATATACAATCGTGTATACACACATGTTTCATTAACTGAAGTAGCATATATGAATCAAAATATGGAAATGAAGTATTATTGACTTGCTAATACTGATTCACCCCCCCTGTCAGTATTATTTCCAACAATTGGTATCAGAGTCGGTCCTTTAGAAGAAGCTCGATTGCTTGAAGGAAGATCTATCATCATGAGTACCTACAAAAGAGAGGGATCCATTAGACCACCAATCTTTGATGGGATAAAGTTCGTCTATTAGAAGGTAAGAACCACAACCTATCTTCAATCTCTTGGAACAGATGTTTGGGAAATCGTGAAGGAGGATACACATTTCCATCAGTAATTCCTACAGATACAACAAGTAAAAAGTAGTATGAAACAAATGCCAAGGCTGTCAATACATTATTGGGAGTTTGTCACAATCTGAATTTGTCAAGGTTATGCAGCTCAAAATCGTCAAAGAAATATGGGACAAGATCGTTCTAAGCTATGAAGGAGACAATCAGGTAAAATATGCAAAAGTACAATCTCTTAGAATTCAATATGAAACTCTCAAAATGCAAAATGATGAAAGTATAGCTAATTACTTCTTACGTATAGATGATACTGTTAATTGCATGAAAAACTTGGGTGAAGAGATAAAATAAGTTACTGTAGTTGAAAAGGTTTTAAGATCCTTGTCTTCTAAGTTTGAATCAAAAGTTTTTGCCATAGAGGAAAAGTAGAATCTTCAGAGTATTACTATTAGGAAATGAGAAAAGGGGGTCCATCAGATATGAGAGAAGCCTCATTCAAAGCTTTAGGAAGGGAAGAACTTAATGAATTAGGACATATTTCAGAAGGAGAGGAAGAAGTAAACTTTGTCAAGAACCTTCAACGGGGTTCTGGAAGATTTAGAGGTAAGCTACCTTTCAAATGCTTTGCTTGTGGAAGAGTTAGTCATTATGCAGCCAAATGTACTCATTAGATAAGCTTGATAAAGGTAAGGAATCAACAAAATGGAATAGAAAATAGAATGTAAGTAAGAAGAGCTATTATACGCATGAAGATAGCGATGGTTTATCAAATAGTGATGAAGATGAACATGGTAATGACTATAGACTTCTGATGGATTTTGAAGATGATGATTTCTTGGATGCTTTAGATGATGATGGTCTTTATGAAGAAATTTCTGAACTTAAATTTTTTTTAGAAGAAAAGAATATAATTATAGATACTCTGACAGTCCAACCTGCTGAAAGGGAAAAACACAATGAAAAATTAGAATGTGAAATTGTGGGTCTAAGAAAAGATATTGAGAAAACAAAAGCTCTCAATATCAGATTTACTAAAGGATCAGAAACGTTAGATGAAATTATCGAAGTACAGTGTTCTTCTTTGATAAAGATAGGTCTTGGATATACTGAAGAAGCATCTCAAGCACAAAAGCCATCAACCTCCAAAAGCTATCTTGATGCAGCAAGGAGAAGTGAACAGTTTGACAAACATCAGCCAAGGCATAAAGCAGATCACTAGGTAAATCAGGTTCAATCTACTTCAAGGATGAACAAAAGCTACAACCAACCTTAGGTAAATCATACTCATTTTGCTTCAAGAATGAATGACAATGGAAACTACAATCACCGGGTCAGTAGGTTCGATAATCACAGGAATTTCTTTAATAGCCAATGTTTTTCGTGTCATAACATTGGACACAAAGCTGCTCAATGTGTTGCTTACAAGACCATCATGACTAGAGAAGCACGAAATCAAAGGAATGTGACTGGAATCATGAAAAGGACCTACAATAAATTTTCTGGTCTTGAAAATGAAATAGAATGCTCTATCTATAACAACTTCGGTCATGAATATTCTGAATGCAAGAGTAAATTTCGGCAAACATCTCATAAGGAGAAAACTTCATTAGGTCCCAAAACACAGAGAAAGAAATAGCCGCAAACAGAAAGATGTGGTATAGCCTTGTATGCAAAAGGACAACAAAATCAGTGGTACATCGATAGTGGATGCTCGAAACACATGACAGGTGATAAAGAAAAACTTTAGTCGTATAATGCCTTAGAAAAGGAAAAGAAGGTCTCATTTGGAAATGACACTCCTGTAGTCATAAAAGGCAAATTCTCTATTCTCTTAAAAGAAAAGGTTAAAGTTTGGAATGTTATGTATGTTGATGGTCTAAAGTATAATCTATTGAGTGTCAGTGAAATGTGTGATCAAGGAAATGAGGTAGTATTTCGATCAAATGGATGTGTTGTTCATGAGCTTGATACAGGAGAAACAATGATCAAAGGTATAAGAACTCCAAATAACGTATACATATTCAAGGGAGGACAACAACAGTGCTACCTAAGCAAAAATGATGAACACTGGCTATGGCACAGAAGATTGGGGCATCTAAGCTTCTCTCAATTAAGAAAAGCATGCAGATACAAGGTTGTTCATGATCTTCCAGATATCAACATTCCAAAAAATACAATATGCAAATCATGTCAATTTGGTAAGCAAACCAGAGCTCATTTCCCTAAGAAGGAAGGATCAGCTAGTAAGCCTCTTGAACTTGTTCATACTGATTTATGTGGTCCATCAAGGAAAAGGTCACCTCATTGTGTTGGATAGGACTTCTAAAGCATAAAGATGAAGCATTTGAAAACTTTAAAGCCTTCAAAGCATTGGTTGAAAATGAATCAGACCACAAAATCAAATGCCTCAGGTCTGATCAAGGAGGGGAATTTACCTCAGATGAATTCTTCAAATTTTGTGAAGAACATGGAATAAAAAGGGAATTCTCTACTGCAAGGACTCCTCAGCAAAATGGAGTGGTAGAAAGAATGAATAGAACTATTCGAAAAATGGCTTGTGCCATGTTAGATGAGTCTGTAACTCCTGCAACCTTCTGGGGTGAAGCTGCATTTGCTGCCATCACTATTCTCAACAAAACAAACATTCAGGTAAACAATACTCAAACTCCACATGAACTTTGGTATGTTAAGACTCCTACTGTAAAATACTTCAAAGTTTTTGGAAGCGAATGTTACATCAAAAGGACTGATGAAAACCTTGGCAAGTTTGAACGTAGATCAAATGAAGGCATTCTCCTTGGGTACTCTTCCCGAAGTAAAGGGTATAAGTGTTATAATAAAAGACTTGGAAAAATTGTTGAAAGTGTTGATGTTGTGGTTGATGAAGCAGGAAAAAATCCAAAGCAGGTAAAAACCGAAGATTATGAAGAAGATGAGGATTATCCTTCCACATCAAATCAAACTAATTCTGAAGAAGAAACCAATGAAGCACCAGAAGAACAGATAATGGTAGAAGAAAAGACTCCATCCAGGTATGTGCAGAAAAATCATCCAAAGACTCAAATTTTGGGACAGAAAGAGGCAGGTGTGCAGACAAGAAGAACTATTACAGAAGCTTCAAGCTATCTAGCATTTCTTTCCACCATCGAACCTCAAAATGTACATGAAGCATGCAAAGATGAATGTTGGGTCAAGGCCATGAATGAAGAGCTTGAGAAAATTGAAAAGAACAATACTTGGGAATTAGTTCCTAGACCTCATGATAAGAATATCATAGGAACCAAATGGATATTCAAAAACAAGCTGAATGAAAATGGAGAAGTTATTAGAAATAAGGCTAGACTTGTTTGTAAAGGATATGCTCAACAAGAAGGTGTAGATTTTGAGGAAACTTTTGCACCTGTTGTTAGACTTGAAGCCATAAGAATGTTCCTTGCTCTTTCTAGCTTTCAGAACTTCAAAGTATACCAAATGGATGTAAAATCTGCCTTTCTTAATGGAGACTTAGAAGAAGAAGTATATATTGAGAAACCAAATGGATTCATCCTTGGAAATGATCCAAAACTTTTATGCAGAATCAGAAAGGCTCTCTATGGTCTAAAACAAGCTCCAAGGGCCTGGTACTATCGTCTTGACAAATACCTCCATCAACAAGGTTTTTCAAAAGGATCAACTGATAGCAATCTATATACAAAGACTGACAATGATAAATTACTAATACTTGTTGTGTATGTTGATGATATCATTTTTGGTAGCAATGAAGAAACCATGAGTCAAAACTTTTCTTTGGTAATGCAAAAAGAATTTGAAATGTCCCTACTTAGTGAACTCACATATTTTCTTGGTTTACAAGTTCAACAAAATAAAGATGGTATTTTTTTATCACAAACCAAGTACCTCAAGCAGATATTGAAAAAATATGGCATGGAAGATTCTAAACCAGTATGTACACCTATGGTAATAGCATGCAATCTTAGTTCAAATGATGAATCAGTAGTCGTACATCAACCAACCGACAGATCCATGATTGGCAGTCTGCTTTATCTAACAGGTACTCGACCAGAAATCATGTATGTAGTGGGAATAGTTGGAAGATTCCAAGCAAATCCAAAGGAATCACACCTTCAGGCAGTCAAAAGGATTTTCAAATATCTTCAAGGAGCACAGAACTTTGTTTATGGTATCCTAGGGATACAGATCTTACACTTCATGCATATACAGATGCAGATTGGGTAGGATGCATGGATGACAGAAAAAGCACTAGTAGTGGTGCATTTGATATGGGTTCTAGATTAGTATCTTGGTTTAGCAAGAAACAAAGTTCAATTGCATTATCTATAGCTGAAGTAGAATATGTGGTTGCTGCATCTTGCTCCACACAACTTCTTTGGATGATGCAAACATTGCAGGACATTCAGATCACATGTACTCCACCCATCTCCATTCTATGTGATAATACAAGTGCAATCAGTATTTCAAATAATCCAGTCATGCATTCCAAGACCAAGCACATACATATCAAATATCATTTTCTCCGTGAACAAGTGCTTGAACAAAAAGTCAAATTGGAGTATGTTCCCTCCAAAGAGCAGGTTGTTGATATATTCACCAAACCACTACCCAGAGATACATTTAAATATTTCAGACAAAATCTGGGAGTAGTTGATGCATCATATTGCTGTTGAAACTTATCTGTTTTAGAGAAAAGTTGTTGTACGCGAGTTTCATGAAGCATATCCGTGTACATATGCCAGTTTCTGTGGATATAGTCGCATATATGATGGTTTGAAGAAAAACATTGGGCCAGTCTCAGGATGAAAAGGGTCTGATATGGGTTTGACAATGATCATCTGGCATAGGTTCAGGGGGAGCATATACTTATAATAATGCATTGTTGGCATTATATTAGAATATCTTGGTACAAATTGACAATTGTTTTGTTTCAAGTGGAATAGGTTCAGGGGGAGATCATGGTTGCTGGTATAGATGGTGATTGAAAGATGTTGCTGATGATATTTGATGATCATTATCATGGTCTTGTTTTAGATATTTGGTCTCTATGTCTTGTATATCTTTTATTATCAAGGTCATGTAATGACCTATTTTGTTTCCCCACTATGCATGGGATGGATGATGTAATGTTCTTATTTTGTCATGTATAAACATTTGGTATATCCCTACTTGGTTGGGTGGATGAGTCAATCTTGGTATATCCCCACTTGGTTGGGAGATGGATGTATGTATGAGTCTTTGGTGATAGGAAGGTCATTTATGATGTATAGAGTCACGTTTTTCTTATAGAACATCTTTTTGCAAACCTTGTTTACAGTCAGGGGGAGCATGGATAGCACACTTCAGCATATCAGAGATTTTAGCATGTACTCAGGGTGAGCATAACCCTTTGCCCTTGATGACAAAGGGGGAGAGTGACTTGGGGTTGCCATCAATTCCAAAGGGGGAGATTGTTTGCATTACGACATAGATTTGGTGCTATGACATAGGTGTTGTCCCTGATGGCAACTCTCACAGATGACAGATCACAGTTCAGGCTCACAGAATGAAGAAAGAAAGGTATACGCAGGTTCCCATTGACCAAGCCATGTGTACACACGGGTTCGTAGACCAAAATGTGTGTATGAGCGTACACGCACTTTCACGAAATGAAAGGCATGTACATGTTGGAAAACTTGGTTTTGGTCCGTGGTATTTGGACCATGGTATTGTGATCCATGGTATTGGTCCAAGGTATCTTGTCTGAAGTGTTGACCCCAGGTATTTGGTCCAAGATATTGATTCTAAGTGGTTTTGGACCATGGTATTGAGCAAGGCCTAAGACTATAAAAGGAGGAGAAGATCATTAGGCAAAGACACCAATGAATTGAATATCTAATGAAGAGCAAGATCTAGTATACAGGTGCATAGCTGGATCTGAATCAAGGATGAACCTGAGCACTTGATGAAGCATAAGTTCTATTGATGGGTCAAGACCTTAAGGCTTGAAGAGAAGTTCATTATAGCAAAGGTGCATATACATGCTGGTTCAATATTTCAAAAGTGTGTATACGCAGGTTTTCCTTGATACAAGTGCGTATGCACACAAGTTCATCACATTGAAGTAGTTTACATCTCATAAAATATGCTTTAGCTACTTCTGATTGTTGTTGCAGTGTTCTGGGTTCTGGCTTGGGTTCTGGTTACTGTTACTGTATTCTGGTTACAACATTCAGAGAAGTGATTGTTTGATTTAGTTTTTGGTTGGTGCAAAGGAGATTGGTTGATGCAGATATATTTGACATTTGATTGATGTTATTGATGGATCTAGTCTGAAAATTTATGAAACGTGGTCCCTAGAAGAAAAGAGAAGGTTGTAGCCTTCTGTAGGTCAACACCTACATACTAGTACATCATATAGTACAAGAGCTAGGGGGTTGTAGCTCCCTTCTAGGAGAAGTTGGAGAACAAGAGAAGGTTGTAGCCTTCTTCAAGTAGAAGCCTACATACTGGTATAAGACTGCACCAGTACAAAATATTGTAAAAAGAAGTTTCTTATTAAAAGAGAGATAGAGACGATTGCATCAGGTGGTTTTCACCCACATTGGGTTTCCATATTATATCTTGTGTTCATGTGTGTGATTGTCTGTTCTATTTTTACTGCTCCTAGTTATTGTTTGTATGTTTCTGATGCACAGATTAAAGATTAACTTATGAAGAATTAACTAAATTATAAGTTTACAGGGTATACGCTAATTTCCTTATATACATTTGCATATACATGCAAGTTTCATTAACTGAAGTAGCGTATATGAATCAGAATATGGAAATGAAATATTATTGACTTGCTAATACTGATTCACCTGTTGTTTTTGGAAAAACTAGTATTCCTAATGAATGCTAGCCCTCTAGGTTTGGCAGCTACCTTAGAAACAATAGTTTAAAGCAATTCAATGATTTCTTCTATGTGTAATAGATAAGAGAAAGATAATGGAACCAACCTGGAACTTCCACTTAATCCCTTGTTTGATCTCTCTCCCCTTTGACAGATCCTACAACTCCTCCCCATACTTAACATGCTTGGAGAGTACCTGCACAAGCACAACGACAAAGAACTGTCAAAGCATCATGATATATTACAACATAAACATTACAGAATCAGATATATAATGAACAAATGATAACATTCACAATTGCGCAATCATATGGAAGAAAACTTGAAGAGCTTTATTGATAGAAGGGAGAATTACAACCCAGTTGTCTGATCCAGCATCATCCTCCTAGCTTCAATCCTTCTTCACCTCATGAAATAGCAAGATCACACCAGCAAGAATACAATGCTCTCTCCTCACTTACAAATTATCAGCACTTCCTTGGAATTCACTTAGCCTTCAGATCTCTTGGATGAGGGATCCATTTATAGATGTTTGCAAGGGTGTGAGTCATCGATGGGGTTTGATTAGTGTAATTCCACTTGTTATAATTGGTTCCACAAGAGAAGGGATAACAGATGGTTTTAGATCCCTTATTCATCCTTGGGTGAATTCAGAGAGGCAAGTGGCACATGAGAAGTTTCTAGAAGATTCCATGAGCAACCACCTAGAAAACTATCCCAGACATTTGTCCATCCTCACCCATCGCACCCTATAGAAGGCCTAATCAGTATGCATCACACCCTGGCAGTGTACCACTCAGTATGCATCGCACTTTGCCAGTGGAGAAGTCAGTATGGTTCAATTTAGGCAATTTCTGGATGGTTTCTCGAATGGAACTTTTGGGGAATGATGTATTCATATGACTATGTTATTTTAGGGTATGAAACAACTCTTTTAGCGGTTGATGAGCCCTAATACATCGACATATAATTTTGGGGTTGATGTGCCCAATTATGTCTATAACATTTTTCCCCCTAAAGCATGAGGTCATAAATATTCATTTCGAGTGAAATGCTTTATCATGAGGATCCGAAGTTTCGAATTGGAAGGTGACCTGCATCAGTTACAATACAATACATTATCATAATATGATTTTCATGATCTAGCTGAGGGAGGCATTCCCATGCTCAGCTTTATAAATTTAATTTCATGTACATAGATCAGATAGATCTGTAGAAATAGACTGGTGCTATTTCAGATATAGAGTCATCATCCATGATTAGGATGACCATCTGTGCAGTGCCTTTGTACATTTGATGTTTTTATATCCCTGAATATATCACAGCCCAGATGGATGAAATTAGATCTCGGGTCTTCAAACTCGTTCAATCTTCGCTCGATGTACAATTCAATCCATGTGAAGAGATGTTCTGAAGTCGAACATGGAAAGAAATCGCCTAATTACCAGCAAATGTTGTGAGTTGTTAACAGACGCAAGAGGAATCACCGATAATGATAATGATCCTCAAGGTACTACAGTACAATTCACGTGGTGTGAATACATGAGGCAATGTCGAACACCACACAAAATCTTTCGGTCGAAGGCCATTGATGTCAACCTATCGCCAGAAGTGAGAAACTTGCCATTGATGTATGCAAGCTTCAAAGCATTGCAAGGGTTGTTTCTAAGTCAATTTCTTGGATAATGAGCTAATGTCGACAAGAAGTGACTCATTGTAGGAGGGCCTTGATGTTTCCCACATCTACGACATGAAATGAAGAAAATGATTTCTGGAGGTGAAAACGAACTAACGACACAAGGTTCAGGAATGGTGGTCATGAAAAAATGAAGGTTGGAGGTACTGCAGTGTATGATACATTAACTGGATGGCGATTTCTCAACTAGATTACTTCTCTTGAACATGTCGGCAACACTGAGATGAATTGGTAGCGTTAACCCCAAAAGATGGATGGTATGAAAGACCAATGGTGTGATGACTGGTGAACAGAATAACCCAACCCAACTCAATAATGGAGAGGAAGTGAAAGTGTCATGTTCAAGAGCGATTTGCTACCATAAATTCTTCAAGTTTTTTCCCTTTTTTCCCTAGTCATTGCTGACTAGTACCTCTTTATTTTTGTCAAGCTTGAGGAGGATAACATATGCTTATTCTATAATTCACCCTTTGGGTAAATCGATCGCTATTTAATATTTTAACGAGTCTAGCGACAATGAAACTTGGTCTCGTATAGATGGAAAAATATTGTCGCTATTGTTTTAATGAGTTTAACGACAAGGATAACTCAGTCCTTTTCATGTTTAGAGAGTTTGAAAAGGGAAGAAAAGAAAACTCCATAAGTTATTTTTTGTAAAGTAATCCCTTAGGTCCGAAAAAGGATAAAATAATACAGGAGGGATGACATTTCTAATATTTTAACGAGTTGGAAAATACAAGCGCTCGACAATCTTTTAATGTTTAATGAGTCTGAAAAGGGTTTAAAGAGGACTCTTTTTTGAGGAATGAGTGGTGTCTAGGGTAGCAACTAGTTCCGGTGATGTTAGAACTTCTCAAAACATTTTGATTTATGTGAAGAGGCTGGCTAATAAGACTACTCATTGCAACTATTAAAGTGTATGATTGGCCAAAGGTATGGTGGCGATGGGATGAACACAACCAAGGCTCAAAAGGCTAATATAATGGCAATCACAAAGGTTAAAAATTGAAAATGGGTTCATTTTTAGACAAGCTTGAACCATAAGGAACTATGCTTGGATTCAGTTTCATGTTTACACAAGCTTGAAACGAAAAAGTATGCTTGAGTTGGTTTGCATTCCCCCTAGCATGATGAAAAGGAGAGTCTCCTGTAAGCAGATGGAAATCATTGCGGTGAAGCAGGACGGTTATCCAACACCTACTTGGCTTCATTCAAATAGACAAAGATGAATGGTGTGATAGACCAATCATATAACCTACAGGGAGACTTACCTTTACCATTAGGTGCATGCCCCCCAAGCTTCATTACATTCACCTAAGTAGATGACTCATGGCTATCAAATGGATGGAATGAAGGTTCTTTTACAAGATCAAGTGAAAGACTTGAATTTGATTTTATGAGATCTATTTAGAGACTTGACTTTGAACTTGGGACCTTGTTTCATTTTTAAATGAGCTTGACACAAGACAAGGAATTATGCTCACATCCTTGGTTTCATTTTTTAACGAGGTTGACACAAGACAACGAACTATCCTCAGGGACCCTTGGTTTCATTTTTTAACGAGGTTGACACAATACAATGAACTATCCTCGGGGACCCTTGGTTTCATTTTTTAATGAGGTTGACATAATACAACGAACTATCCTCAGAGATCCTTGGTTTCATTTTTTAATGAGGTTGACACAAGACAATGAACTATCCTCGGAGATCCTTGGTTTCATTTTTTAACAACGTTGACACAAGACAACGAACTATCCTCGAGCTCCTTGTTTTCATTTTTTAACGAGGTTGACACTAGACAATGAACCATCCTCGGATTCCTGTTTCATTTTTTTAACGAGGTTGACACAGTAAAAGAACTATCCTCGAGCTCCCCAATCACAACTCGTAAGAGGTCATGAAGGAGAAATCTGGTTCCAATTCCCCCAGTACATGATGTACAACATCACTGAATTGGTCGTGAGTTGATGTAGGTATGGAACAGGTTTCCACACAATTAACTCATGGTGGGGATGATACCGTTGATATAAATGGACCATTTAGGGACGACGATTGACTTGGAGCTATATTTGGACCAGGAAAAGAAAGCTGGTCAACGATGACAATCTTGCCTTCATGTAGGAAACACATCACTCGGAAGAGTGTTGAAACAATAGATTCCATGTTATAAACATAATCACGCCCAAGAAGTAAATTGTAGTCTAAAGGTCCTGGGACTACCATCACTTTCAGATAAATGGTCTTTCCTTTGTTTAAGCCCAACAAATTCTATGTAACAGGCACAAGTGGTGGCGACCCAAGCACTCTCCAAGCAATTGAAGAAAGGATACTCACTGATGCACCTTCATCTATAATAGTGCCAGATACAATCATTTCACAAACTTGTACTATGATCTGGAAAGGCACATAGAAGGAAGGTGGGATCCTGCCAGTCGATTCCAATCAAAGGAAGTGACTAGGCCACTTGGAGAGGGTATCGTAGAAATGGGAGAATTAACCCCTTGAGTTACAAGAACTGGAGGATTTTCCTCCTGTCTTGATGGAATAGGTGCATTGCCCCCAAGCTCATTAGAATTCGAAGTAAAAAAAAGAAGTTGAGCAATATCATTTTCACTCTCTTCGGGAAAGGTACGATTAGCCAAAGGTGAAATCAGGTCAACTGCTACCTCAACCTATTGATTTTGGTTGGGTATAGACTTATAAGATTCACTTTCAGTCTGTCGGTTCATCACCTAGTGAATGATTCAGGGAGGGTTTCCTGTAACGAGATGGAAGTTGTTGTGGTGAAGTAGGATGGTTATCCAACACTCTTTTGGGTTCATCCAAAAAGGGACAAAGGTGAAGGGAATGATTACCTTCACATAACCTACATGGAATCCTGACCTTTCCCTTCTGTCCATGAACTTTACTATCACTAGTTGATGTTGTGTTACCAACATGATCTCTAGAGGTTGATGACACGGGATGGTGTCAAAGAGAAGACCATTCTTTCAAGATCCAAGGAAAGTAAGGACAATTTCCATGAAAATGGTCTCCCGCACAAATTATGCATGGCTATTTGGCTTTGTGAAGCTTAATGGACGAATTTTCATCAGATGTTGCATCCAGAGCAATGGTTGCTTGGTTTCCCCTTTATTGAATTGGCTTCTTCTTCTTCTCCTACCCTTTCTTCTTCTTCTTAGCCACCTGGTTACTAGTATCAATACTTTCACCAAGCGAAGAGGAAGAAACAAAAGAAGAAGAAGGCAAAGGGTCAACTTCAGGATCAATTGGAGGTTGATTTTTTCCAGTTGAAGGTGTACTCGATTATGGAGAAATCATGACATTTTGAACCAAAGAGGTTGAAAACAACCATACTAGCAGGCCAATGGTAAATCCTGGAAGGGATAATGTAGCCATATAAGGATCACCAATATTTCCGAAAGAAGGAAAAGGACTAGGATTCCCATCAAAATGGATTCCTTGATCAGTGGACTCCGCATTTGTCACCATATGTCTCAACCTAAGATCAACTAAGTAATAGGGATGTTATTTGTAGTCAATTAATTTTAATGACACTTTAGACACAACTTTGCTTTTTCAGTTTTTAAGAGTTGAGAAAAAGCTAAATATGACTCTAGTCTCCTTAGATTTTTAATGAGCCTGAAAGGACAAGTGCTCAGATGGACCTTTTCTTTTAAAGAGTCGAAAAGGAACGAAAATGACTACTCTGGAGAATATAGACAAAGGGATTACCAAACCAATCGCAAAACTGCAATATACACCTTGGTGATAAATTAAAGAGAAATTACCAAGGACTTATGTACGACAGTCAATATTTCCAAATGTTGTCTTCAATGCATTGCGATCAATAAAGTGGCAGACTCAGTTTCCTATGGATAAAGGATTTAAGCCTATTGTGGTTTCCCAATATATACACGATGGTATGGGAGCACAAGTCCATGCTAGCACTTGTCGTATCAAGGAGGAGGAATCACCCAACCTTCATTGAAAACGATAGCCACTAGTTTTAATGACGCTGGAACACGTCCCTAGCCTAGACCTCTAGATATGTTTCGTTAAGTTCCAAAGCGTTGTTAGGTTCATTTAAATTCATTTTAAATTTGATCTTGTTTAAAGTTTTCCTTTCAATGGTTCACCGTGTGATAATGATCTGAAATTCCTAAGATGCAATCTACAATGATAAACAATATTTGTTTATTTGAGCAATGAAAATCCTAGCTACTAGGGAAAGAATATAATAGTGCTTTTAAGCAAAGAGCAAAGAGCACACACTAGTGCATTTCCCTAAATCATCTTTTCGCACACAAACTGAAAAATGCTAAATGCAAATGCATGTATTTGTTTTTGCTCTCCTTAATGTGAAAGATGGAAAAAGGAAAACTAAATTAAGCAAAGATTTGAAATATTCCACTCAAAATGATATTTTCGACAATTTCTTCTTCATAATAGAAAGGAAGACTCAAAACGACACTTTCAATTTTGAAAAAAAATGCTTTCGACACTTTGAATGTAAACAAATCAATTCAAATGCATCAAGAAAAGTTTAATTGATTATCAAGGGAAGGAAGAATTTATGACACTTCTCTTTTCGACAAAAAACGACAATTACAACACTTTTTGTACCAAAGCGACAAATCGACTAAAACAAATTTTCGACAATGGATTTTAAATGAGGAACAAATAAAAAAAAACCTTCACTAATCCTAATGTAATTGAGGCTGATCTAAGTGATGCAAGTAAGCTTTCGTAAAGAGGCACTGTTCATTTGCAGCAAAAAAACCAAACAAAACTGAAAATAGGATAAAAAATACTCAATTTCTAGATGGAAAAAGAGTTCAGTCATTCATCACACTTAGGCTTCACAGAAATTGAGATGCATCACACTTACTACACTCGGGAGGTGCTATGCATACTGAGTCATAGTGGAAGACAATGTGATGGTCTAGGGAGTGCAACTGAAATGGGTTTTGGCTCAAATATGGAGTTGTTTTCAATGAATTAAGCTGGGTTTTGATGAACAATGATGAACAAAGTATGATGGAATGTCTTGAGAGGTTACTGAGCTACCAAAAGGGCATCTAGATGTGCTTGCAAGTCAAAATGTTTAATTCATAAACAAAACCAGAGATTGACTGAAGCAACATTCATCTACTATGCAATTGCAAAGCAAGAGCAGTTTGAAAGCTACCTGGCTAACTTCAGACTCTATCTATAGTTTATCAAATTGAACATAAAACAAACAAAAACAACAAACAAACATCTATTCGCTCCCTAGCGGAGTTGCCAATTTGTTTATGGGAAAACTAGTATTCCTAAATAATGTTAGCCCTCTAGGTTTGGTAGCGACCCTAGAAACAACAGTTTAAAGCAATTCAATGATTTCTTCTATGTGTAATAGATAAGAGAAAGATAATGGAACCAACCTATAACTTCTGCTTAATCCCTTGCTTTATCTCTTTCCCCCTTGACAGATCCTGCAACTCCTCCCTGTACTTAACATGCTTGGAGAGTACCTGCACAAGTACAACAACAAATAACCGTCAAAGAATCATGATCTAATACAACATAAACATTACAAAATTAGATATATAATGAAAAAATGATAGCATTCACAAATGATAACATTCATCATTGCATAATCATATGGAAGAAAACTTGAAGAGCTTTATTGATAGAAGGGAGAATTACAACCCAGTTGTCTGATCTAGCATCATCCTCCCAGCTTCAATCCTTCTTCACCTCATGAAATAGCAAGATCACACCAACAAGAATACAATGCTCTCTCCTCACTTAAAAACTATCAGCACTTCCTTGCAATTTACAACATTTCAGCCTTCAGATCTCTTGGATGAGGGATCCATTTATAAATTTTTGCAAGGGTGTGAGTCATCCATGGGGTTTGATTAGTGTCATTCCACTTGTTATACTTGGTTCCACAAGAGAAGGGATAACAGATGGTTTTAGATCCCTTATTCATCCTTGGGCAAATTCAGAGAAACAAGTGGCATAAGAGAAGTTTCTAGAAGATTACATGAGCAACCACCTAGCAAATTGTCCCGGACATTTGTCCATCCTCTCCCATCGCACCCTATAGAAGGCCTAATCAGTATGCATCACACCCTGGCACTGTACCACTTAGTATGCATCGCACTCCCAGTGGAGCAGTCAGTACGGTTCAATTTAGGCAATTTCTGGATGGTTTCTCAGATGGAACTTTTGGGGAATGATGTATTCAGATGACTATATTCTTTTAGGGTATGAAACAACTCTTTTAAGGGTTGATGAGCCCTAATACATCGACATATAAGTTTGGGGTTGATGTGCCCAAACATGTCTATAACACCCCCCCTCTCAGTGTTATTTCCAACACTCTGAGTTAACCCCAAGGGCTAAAGCTCTTGGGTTAGGGCCCGACCCAAGCAACCAAATATCCTCTTTATTGTACATGTATGCTAGCATAGAGTTCTGTTCTATTTATTTGCTTAAGTAGTTTCATGGTTTTCTATTCATTTGCTTAAGTAGCCTTATGGTTTTCACTATTTATTTGCTTAAGTAGTTGCACTTTCATTACAACAACATAGCATAGATTATTCATGGTTTTCCTGTTCATTTGCTTCAATTGCTGAATTTGTTGTAGTTTACTTCCATTTGTGTTTTTTAATTAGTAGGTTAGCTAGAGGAAAAATATCACTATCAAGTTATGCACAGGTGTCTCGGCCTCATCTCCTCCCTCTAGGACCATATCTTGAGGAAGGGACCCTTCATCAATCCCAAAAACACAGGTTTTTGGTTCTCACATGAGCTATGGAGTTTGTCATTTGATGTAGTTATTTGTTCACCTGGACTAATTTTCTCTGTCGTTTTCGTTTAAAACTGCCTTCAACACATTCCTCATGCATCGCTTTCTCAACATCTGATCACCAACAAGCCTTCACAATCACTGCCCGATTCATTATTTTCTCTAACTATTGCCTCGCCTGAAGTCTTCCACTCACTTTATCGTCTTTAAGTCCCCACCGTCAATCTGCCTCACCTGATCTGACAGCTATGGGGTCACCTCCACACCTTTAGGTGCTTTAAATCCCCACTGTCGATTTGCCTTACCTGATCTGACAGTGGTCGCTTCACTCGATCATTAACTAGCTTGGCTGATCTCCACCGTTGATCAGCCTTGCCTGATCCAACAGCTATCGCACAATCTCGCGCGGATTAGTGCAGGAACATTATCTATGCAAGAGCATGCGATAAAAGTGGTTTTCTCATGCTACGCGTCGCGCAGTAAGGCTAATCATGTGAAATTTCAAAATATTTCTTACATCCTAAAGGGCACGCGAGAAACTACTTACCACCTTAGAAACCCGCTCCATCATTTCCGCAAGTTTCTTTTTGCCAAAATACGATCTCTGTCGTCCATCTCTTGACTTCACCCGCGTGATCAAATCTCAATCATTCATTGCTCCTATTAACCTCATCTGTCCATCTCTTGAATTCATCCCCGCGATTAGATCTTGGCCATTCATATCCTTTGTTACCTTGATTTGTCCATCCACTCACTTAACGTCTCATGATACAATCACCGTCATTCATCCTATTCATCAACCTTGTTCATCCATTTATTCACTTAAGCCCCATGATAAGATCTCAACTGTTCATCTTCTATTCATTGATCAATCCAAGGGTCCCTATGTGCTACTGCGTCCTTGCGTCCGATTTCCATTGATTTCGACCTCTAATTAATTTTTAAACTTTAAACCCGATTTAGCCTAAGTTCTTTGCTACTCCTTAGTCTAGTTTAATGTTTTCTTTACTTCTACAACTTAGATAGCAACATCAGATTAGTGTTAATTTAGCAATTCTGCTTAGCATAGCTATTTGGATGGTTAGTTAGGTTATTGTGTGGTTTAGCATTTCATGTTGTTTTCTTCAATACTACAGAAGAAGTAGCTCTCCCCTAGGATAAATTTTCTCTTCTTCCATCAAAGAGTTAAGCTTCTTCTGTCCCTATAGAAGTCTAGCTTGGAACCCCTGGGGTCTCTTTCCATATGAGTAGTGACAACAGGCAGTACCTTCACTTTTACTTGTTCATATAGCACTCTCACCTCCAAGTTTGTACGAAACCTGGGTTGATAAGTAAAGTTGGTAGCCCTGGGAGTTGCAACATTCTTTTTGCAATACCTAAGCTCATTAATTTTTGGCGCTGTTGCTGGGGAGGTTTCTAAGTAGAAGTAATTACTGCTTTCTTCTATTTTCTGGTCTCCAACTTTCTTTTCTTCTACTTCTAGTCTTCAATTCTCTTCCATTAGTTTATTTATGCAAAAGTAATCTAGTAGCTTCCTTTCTTTCATTTGTCATTAGCTGCTTCCTTTCCATTCTGCAAGAACTTTCTATCTTTAAAGAAAATCTTACAAAAACCAACCCAAAAACATTTCCTTTCATGCCTCGTAGGAATAGGGACAATTCATGTAAATTCTTGACAAATACCCCCACTACATCCAACAGCCAACCTTCTCTCTTCTTCGATGACTGTGAAGTGGAAGAACCTTTAGGTGAGAAACCTTACATATTTGAAGAACCTATAAGGGAAGAAGAAGACGAAGAACCCATTCCTACTGAACCAATGCCTGGAAACCAAAATGATAGGGGAGATAGAGAGAGAATTGAGAGTGCCTTCCCCATCAGGGAAACCAATGGGGACACTAAGATGAAGAATATCAACCCCTCTGCGCTACCTCATTTCCATGGCCTGACCACAGAGGACCCTGAAACTTTCCTATTTGAGTTTTTTGTTATATGCCGAACCTATGACTATACAGATGATGAGAAAGAGTTAAAACTGTTTACATCTATCCTCAAGGATGCAGCATTATGTTGGTTCATGGGTTTACCTAGAGATAGCATCACAACTTGGGCTCGGATGCAACAAAATTTTAACAACAAATATAGGGGCTACTGTAGGTCAAAGGATACTAAAGAAGAGATTTTCAAGATGACCATAGGTCAGGATGAATGCTTAGAACACTATGAAGAAAGATTCAAACTCAGTTACAAAAGGACCAGGTGCACACTTGACCCTAAGTCACTAAAATTGGTCCTGCTTAGAGGAGTAAGGGAGGATCTCCTGGATACCTTACATATGATAGTAGGAGGAGAGTTCTACCAATTACCCTATGAGGATATTAAGACTATCTTTAGAAACCATTCTAGGGCAGCCAAGAAAAACGATAGGGGTAGTCAACCTATTGCCAGTACATCATCCTCCAACTTATCCATGAGGGTGAAATTGGAAATATGCTGGAAGATTTCAAAAGTGATATGCTGCAAACCCTTGCCTTGCAATTAGACACCATTAACATCAAAAGGAAGCAAGAGGAAGCAGAGAGAGCCTTGGCCATCTTTTGTCCTAGATGCACGAGGAGGCATCCTAGGAACGAATGTCCATTGAACTGTATTAAGATTTGCTCAGTCTGTGAAGAAAACCACTCCACATACAAGTGCCCTTCTCTACCTAGACTCAAAGTTGTATATCAAGGAGTTGAAGGTGTCATTGAGCAGCTTTGCTACATCAACCAAGGGAGGTCTCCTGGGCCTATACCATACAAGCAGGGTATGTAAGGGTCATCCCGTGCATATTACAACCCCAACCAAACCATAGCTATACCTTCTTGGGGACCCCATGCTCATCCTTCTTGGTCTACACCCCCTCCTTGGTCCTATGCATCTCAGTATCAATCCCAGCTAGCCAGCCAGTCAGTTTAACCTTATGTTCAGCCACAACATTAGTGGAATACCCCACACCAAGGAGTGTAGGCCCCAATTCAACAATGTTGTAGCCCTATTGCCTCCACCACCTACTCAACCACAACTCCTGCACTCTGCTCCACCCAAACAACCCCAAATTCCTACCTAGCCAAATTCAAACCCAAACAATAGGCAGGCTCAACAAGAATACAGTGGAGAAACATCATACCCAACTTATTCTGTAGAAATCCAGGAGATCAACCTAAGATCTGGGAGAATTCTCCTTGATAACCAACCTCCCTCTCCACATAGGGAGGTTAAGGAAGAAAAATAGGAAAGAAACCTTAAAGTAAATCCACCCTTTCTTGAGAGATTAACCCAACCACTCTAGCCTACCCCAGAAGAAACTGAACTTATGGGAGAATTGAAAAATCTATGTGTAAAGATCCCCCTTCTCCAAGCAATCAAAGATCTTCCCATTTACAATAAATTGATTAAAGAGAAGTGCTTCAAGGATTCAAGAAGAAGAAAAAGGGATGCCCCTACCATTAATGTCATTGGGCAGTTGTCTGACTTAATGTTGGGGCAGGTAATATGTCCAAAATATTTGGACCCTAGAAGCCCTGTAGTAGATGTGCACATCAATGGCACCATCGTCCCGCACACTCTAATTGATCTTGGGGCTTCCATTAATGTGATGACCAAGGACACCATGCCTCAAACTCAACCTCCAAGGGTCATTGAGGAAGACCACAACAGTTCTGCAACTTGGAGACCATTCCATAGTCACCCCTGAGGGAATTGTGGATGATGTGATGGTCTCCTTTGAATCCTGGGAGTACCCTACAGATTTCCTAGTTCTCCAGCCTAAGGCTAAGCTTACTAGTTACCCTCTCATCCTTGGGAGGCCATGGTTGGCCATAGCTAATGCTTACATTAGTTGTAGAGTTGGGAATATGACCATCAAGAATGGGCATATGTCCAAACAATTATTCCTATACCCTCCTGCTAAACCTTCTCTAGAGCATGATTTACCTTTATGGTTGGAGGAGGAGGAAGAAGATGAGCGTTATTTTTCCGAACTTTATACTTTGGAAGAAATCATAGGATAAGGACAACAAGATGAGGATAACTTAATTGAATACCTGCTCCAAAGTCCAACTCTTAGTTCACTGCCATTAGAAGAAGACATAAGGGAAACCCAAAAAAATCATCCAATTGACTTATGCTTGGCCAATTCCAACCCACTCCGTGTCAAAACCATAGAATTTGCCCCATAGAATACTTTGAACATTAATCCATCTCTTTCTGCTTTAGAAGAGGAAAAGTTATGCCACATGTTGAGAGAGAACCTAGAAGCCTTCACTTGGAGTTATAAAGAAATGAAGGGAGTACACCCCTCAGTGTGTACTCACCACATATACATCAAATAAGGTTGCAAGCCAGTCAGACAACCACAAAGGAGGATGAATCCAGCTCTTAAAGACATAGTCAAAGAAGAACTGCAAAAATTACTAGATGCAAGATTCATTTACCCCATCTCAGATAGTGAGTGGGTCTCTCCTTTAGTGTTAGTTCCCAAGAAAAATGGTAAGTGGAGGATTTGTGTTGATTATAAGGAGTTGAACAAAGCCACAAAGAAGGATCATTTTCCCCTACCCTTCATTGACCAAGTGCTAGATGGCCTGGTAGGGAAGAAGTTCTTCTCTTTCCTAGATGGATTCAGTGGGTACAACCAAATCCAAATTTGCCCAGAATACCAGGATAAGACCACATTCACCTATCCTTGGGTACTTTTGCCTATAGGGTCCTTCCTTTTGGCCTATGAAATGCTCCTACCACTTTTCAGAGAGCAGTATTGAGTATTTTTGCTGAATTAGTACATGATGCAGTAGAAATATATATGGATGATTTTACACCTTATGGTTGTGATTTCCAAGAAGCCCTAACTAAGCTAGGCAAAGTATTGCACAAATGCATTGAAATCAACCTGTCTCTCAGTCTAGAAAAATATGAATTCTTAATGACTAAAGGGATTGTCTTAGGTCATTCAATATCTTAGTAAGGACTACAGGTGGACCCAAACAAAATAGAAATCATCCAAAGGGTCCCACCTCCACAAAAGCAGAGATATGTAAGGATTTTCTTAGGGTTAGCTGGATACTACCGAAGGTTCATAAAGGACTTCAGCAAGTTGGCCTCTCCTTTGTTTGGGTTGTTGACCAAATATTTTGAGCTTATATGGTCAAAAAGCTATCAAGAGGCCTTAGACATTCTAAAGGGTAAGTTAACCACTGAACCAATCCTTAGAGGCCCAAACTAGGCCCTCCCTTTTCATATTCATGATGATGCCTCACACAAAGCCATAGGAGTAGCCTTAGGTCAAGAAGAGGAGAAATTTCCCTATGCCATCTATTGTATCAGTAAGAACCTGTCAAAGGCTGAGCTGAATTATACTGTGACCGAAAAGGAACTCCTGGTTATTATGCATGCATTAAAAAAATTTAGGCATTACATTATAGGCTATCAAGCATTTGTGCATACTAATCATGCTGCAATCAAATATTTAATGAACAAACCAGATGTGAATGCTAGAATTATAAGATGGTTGCTTTTATTACAACAGTTTGATCTAACTATTGTGGATAAGCCTAGTAAGGAAAATGTTGTTGTTGACTTTCTATCTAGGATGAATCTTCCTAAAGGTGAAGAAGGAATGGTGGATGACCAGTTACCAGATGAACATTTGTTTTCTATTTCAGTTCCCTCCCCATGGTTTGCTAATATAGAAAACTACTTGGTATCAACACAGTTTCCACCAAAATTTCCCTCCAAAGAAAAGAGAAAGATAGTAAAAAAGAGCGCCCCCTTCACCTGGATTGGGGGAAATCTGTTCAAACTTGGCCTAGATCAAATCTTAAGAAGGTGTGTAAGGGAAGAGGAAGTCTTTGACATCCTTCTGACCTGTCATGATGGGCCTTGTGGAGGTCACTTTGCAGCAAAGAGGACATCATTCAAAGTATTGCAAGCATGTTATTATATTGGCCTACTCTTCATTAGGAAGTAAAAAAATACATTAGTCAGTATGATCGGTGACAGAGGATGGGAAAGCCTACTCCAAGAGATGAAATTCCCCTACAACCTCAAGTGACTTTCGAGCCATTTGACAAGTGGGGCATGGACTTCATTGGGCCTATCAACCCTCCTTCAAAGAAAAAATAACACATCATTGTGTGCACTAATTATTTGACTAAGTGGGTTGAAACTAAGGCAATTAAGGCAACAACAGAAGAAAAGGTGGTTGAATTCCTAAGGGAGAATATATTCTACAAATTTGGGTACCCTAGATAGCTAGTCACAGACCAAGGTAGCTAGTTTACCTCCAACATGAATGAAGAACTGCTCAGCCATCACAAAATCAAGCATAGGACCTCCACTCCTTATCATCCATAAGATAATGGGAAAGTGGAGGTGACCAACAGGGCATTAGAGAACATCTTAACCAAGGTAGTGAGAAGCATCAGGAAGGATTGGGTAGAAAGACTAGTTGAGGCCACTTGGGCCTATAAGACAACTTGGAAGACCACCACTGGATTTATACCCTATGAGATGGTATATGGGAAGAAGGATTTGCAATCCATTGAGTTTGAATATAACACATTGAGGATGGCAACCCAACTAGATTTGGATCTCAGTCATACATAAAAGAAAGATTGTTACATTTGAATGGCTTGGATGAATTCAGAATGCAGGCCCTCCTACATACAGAGATAGTTCAGCTTCATAGGAAGATCTAGCATGACAAAAATATTAAGGAGAAGCAATTTCAAGAGGGAGACTATTGAGTCCCAAACTTGCATCTTCCCTATACACCTTTTTAGCCTTCTTTTCCAGTTACTTGACCCACCAAGCTGTCAAATCATTGCATATTAGTTTAAAAAGAGCTTATAAAATGGTTTCCTAACTATGTCTTGTGACTGCTGTTTGATCTAGATTTTTGTTCAATCAGCTGCGGAAACGTGTCACTTTCCGCAGCCAGCTCAAGTTTTCGCGGCCATTTTGTTGAAGTCCATGTTACAGGTGTCTACTGGAGAATTCGGCCACATGGGCAAGCTACAAATGATGTGTACATGCAGCGTGTCCCCTTGGTTTAGCTGAATCACTCACAAACAACCATGGTCAAGGGTAGTCAAAGCAGTGATCAACCTAAGAGTTTTGCGGTGGCACGACTCTGTTTTTCACCATGTGAAGACCTGCGTGGAAAATTCCTTAATATCCGGAGGTGTGCTAACACCTGTGGACCACTCCGTGAACCAAATCGAACAGCCACCACTCCTTAGATTTAATTGTCACGACTACCATACTGCTAGATCTCAGGACGTGGTTATTCACGTGTCCATTTGGTAGCGCGGAATTTAGGAATTAGTTATACCATCCTCAGTTATAAATAACACATTATCATACGCTTGATAGCTAGCTTTTTATATGTAATCTTGACTGTTTTACGAGCCCACTGTGCCGTGCTCTATTTTCATGTTTTGACTGCATTCTAATATATGAGAAGACAATGTTATTAAAGTTTATTTTGTGACTAATTGTTCATTGGCCAAGGTTGCAGAGGGCCCCTGTACACCAAGGCTCTGTAACTACTGTATAGTTTCTTGCTTTCCTTCATTTTGTTACTGTTTCCATAATCATTTGCTTGTACATATATTACACTGTTCTGATATTCATATTAACTGTTGTCCATACTTTCTTTTATGCTTTCTCATGATTGTTAACTGATAATTGTTTCTCTTTCAGGTTCTTGTAGACAGCCCAGGCAATTTACATAGTTTTTAATGACTAATGACATGAAATCATCTTGTCCTTCTACTGATTTATTTTCTGAGTTTTAATTCCAGCATTGTCATTTCTTTCAGTTCTGTTTTGCTCAGTTGCTTTCATGCAATTTAAATATCATATTACTCCATTTGTTTATGATTACCTCCTATAGCCAGAGCGAGTCAAATGGTGAGGAATCAGAATATGAGTTGATGTAGTATGAGTTAGTTTACTTTTCTGCAAGTTAGTGATTAGATTACTCATGTCATTTTCAGGGATTGAAGTATGAATGCGTAGTTTAATCTTAGTTTCATTTTATGCAATTTCATTTCATGCAATTTAGATATCAGATTACTCAATTTGTTTATGATTACCTCCTATAGCTAGAGCGAGTCGAATGGTGAGGGGTCAGAATATGAGTTGAAGTATTATGATTTAGTTTGCTTTGCTTACAGTCTTTGAATTGCTTTGAGTTCATTTTTTTTTCTCTTTTTATACAGCAGCAAGGATACTGGGCTTCATTGTCACTAGCTCACTGTTTTGGTACATTTTTATTTTCTCTTAGGAATTGATTTCATCACAGCAAGTTTTGAAACCTTTTTGAGAACTTTAAAGTTTGGAAAATCATTGTAGAAGTCACCATTGCCATCCATACTTGACTTTCAATTCTTCCATCTCACATTAGGGAATCAACAGAAGATAAACCCAAAAAAAAACCAAAAACTCAAAAATGACAAAGAAATAAGAAATCGATTATCTTGCATATACTTGGCACTTCACTTCAGCAGTTTACGACTCTCGGATTGACATTTTAAATAGCAATTTAGGACACACTAAATTGACCAAACATTTTGGCGCCATTTCCGGGAAAGTGAAACTAGGTAGCCAATTTCTTAAAAAAAAACAAGAAAATTTCAAGGAAGGTAAAAATTGATAACTTCTCAAAGTATGCTCTCCTCTTGCACCTAGTGTGATCTGGAGGATCAGAAAAGAGAGTTATTGGTTTAATAATTTCTTGAGTATGCTCTCTTCTTGCACCTAGAGTGACCTGGAAGATCAGAAAGAGAATTATTAGCCCAACTTGAAGAAAAAAAAATGACATGCATAGAGCAAGAGATTCTAGGGGAAGGCCTTAGCTAGGGCCAAGAGTTCGATTTTTACAACTCCATCTACTTCAAGGAATAGACAAGAAACACCTCCATCATCTCCAACTCACACTCCTAGCCCTAGGATTCCTGGAATTCAAGAGGCAGTAGCTGAATTAGGAGACTCTCTCACACTATCCACCGAATCTGAGTTAGGAAAAGACCCTTTATTTACTTCTACAGGAAAACACATTGTAATTGAGGAAGTAGAATCACCTGAAGAAGAAGAAGGAGAAATTCCTCCTCATTTGCCATTAGTAGAATAACCAAAGGATTCTAAAGTCTCTAAGGAAACTATCATGGCAAAGGAAGTAGTAAACGGGTTTGGAGGAGGTAGAGGTAGAGGTAGAGGAGGAGGAGGAAACAATGGATGAGGTAGAGGTAACAATGGGGGAAATAGGGATGGAGATAACTCATTTGGATTTCTCATAGTTGATGAGGAATATCGAACAACAATGAAAAAAATCTCATCTTCTGTCCTCCCCAACTTTCATGGGTTGCGAAGTGAGGATCCTGAAACATTTCTATTTGAGTTTGAAGTTGTGTGTCGAACTTATGATTATATGGAAGACTCTCAAAAACTCAAATTTTTCCTTCAACATTGAAGGGAGCTGCTTTAAAATGGTTCATGGGATTAGTCACTCAATCCATTAGGACTTGGAATGATATGAAACAAACATTTTTGGATAGATACCTGGACTATGGTATGCCCACCAATCACAAGGATGAGGTATTCAAAATGGTGCAAAAAGAAGATGAAAACTTGGAGTATTTACTTGAAAGATTTCAATACAATCTGAAAATAGCAAAAATGAATAACTTAGATGAGGAAACCTTGAAAGCCCTTCTATTAAAAGCCATTAGAGATGAATGGATAGATATTTTGAACATGATGGGAAAAGGAGATATATCTCAACTTCCACTTCATGATATAGCAGAACTATGTGTCCATCTCTCAAGGGAAAAATCTAAAACTGGGAAAGGGCCTAGAGATACTTCTCTTATTAGAGCAAACAAATCTACAACTGAATCAGTAAGTAGGGCTGAGACGGGCAACATGCTTGATGAGTTCAAAATTGACATTTTAGGAGGTCTTAGTGAGCAACTAGACACCCTCAAGATACAAAACAAGCAAAAAGCAGAAGCTGAAGCTTTGGCCATCTTTTGTCCGAAATGTAGAAAGAAACATGCTCTAAGGGAATGTCCCTTGGATGCAAAAGTTGTAGAAACATGTGTTATTTGTTCAGAAAACCATGAGACCAAGGATTGTCCTTCAATTCCTGGGCTCAAAGCTGTCTTTCAAGAAGATACAAATTCAATTGAGTCTCTCTGTTTTGTTTCAAGGAGACCTTGGCAGGGGCAACAAAATCAAGGGTTTAACAACCCTATGAACTTTCAACCCCCACCAAATTGGAATCCTTGGCAACAACCTTGGTCCCAACCTCAAAATCCATTTCAATCATGGGTACAAGGTATGCAAAATCCTTATGGGAG
This sequence comes from Pinus tabuliformis, assembly GCA_031772625.1. Lineage (NCBI taxonomy): Eukaryota > Viridiplantae > Streptophyta > Pinopsida > Pinales > Pinaceae > Pinus > Pinus tabuliformis. The sequence goes on along the minus strand of CM062805.1, from coordinate 177,618,317 downwards.
ATTTGCTCAATTTTATCAATATCCTCCATATTTTCAAAACCAACAAGCTCCACAACTTCCAAATCAAAATCCACAACTTTCATTACCATTTCCACAATAACAAAAACCTTCTCAACAAAATCCAAATTCCCAACTCTTGCTTCCATTCCAATAGAAGAAAAATCAACTACCTTCCCAGCCATTTCCAAATCCCAATAATAAAAACCCTCAAAATGCTTACATGGTAGAAGGACAACAATTTCCTACCTATATGATTGTTCCTCTCAATGATGTACAACTCAGATCTGGTAGAGTTTTAGACAAGCCTTCTATAGATGCTCAAAAGAAAAGTATTTCTGAGGAAGATTCTCTTGAAGCCAATAAAGGTTCTGAAGCACCTCTTCAAAACCCAAGCACTCAAAAAGAAAAAGAGTCAACCCCCACAACTCCTGTAGTTGAGCAACCTGCATCTTCATCTACACCTCCTTCTCCTGAAATATTACAAATTGACAAAGGGGTGGAAAAACAAATCTTGTTGCCTGACTATGATTTTCTAGATGAATTAAAGAATGTCTGTATCAAGATTCCCTTGTTACAAGCCATTAGAGAGATTCCTATTCTAGCAAAAAAACAAAGGAGTTGAGTCTCAAAAGACCAAGAAGGAAACCAAGAGATACAAGAAGAATCCACCTAGTAGGAAAAATTGCAGATATCATGATGGGAAAAATTATCATGCAGAAGTATGTAGATCATGGTAGTCCAATTGTCAAAACACATATCAATGGGATAGAAATTCCAAATACTTTGATTGATTTAGGGGTTGCTATCAACATTATGAGTAGACAGACTATGGAACAGCTAAAACTTCCCAATTTTATTTTTACACCTACTTTAATGCAACTTGAAGATCGATCAATTATCAAACCAGATGGTGTATTAGAAGACATTTCGGTCTCCTTAGATTCTTGGGAATATCCAGTAGACTTCATGATTTTAACTCCCAAGACTAATCTAGGGGGGCACCCACTCATCTTAGGAAGACCTTGGCTAGCCACAGCTGATGCTTTTATCAGTTGTAGATCTGGGGATATGTATATTTTTGATGGTAATTCGACAAAGAAATTTAATTTGTATCTTCCAGCAAAAGAAATTACAGAAGTAGGAGATAGTGAATGGGTTGATGATGAGGACACTATACAACCTGTCTTTACCATTTCTGAAATCAGTGAAGATAGTCAAATTCTGAACACATTAGAAAACTTCGAAACATCTTCAGAATATGACCACACACAATTTCAGTTAGATTCTGACATTGAGTATCTATCATCTAGACAAATGTCTCGTTACTCTATGGAAGAGTTTGGTAGTTCCGCCATTGAGATCTTTCCAGGTAAAACATGGAATATCAACAAAAACTTGGAAAAATCACAACAGGGAGAGCTAACCAAAATCTTGCAAAAACATTCTACTGTATTTGCATGGGAGTATACTGATATGAAAGGTATTGACCCTAAGACTTGCATTCATCACATCTACATTGAGGAAAACAGTAGACCAATCAGACAACCTCAGAGAAGGATGAATCCAAACCTTAGGGAGATAGTGAAAGAAGAGCTCCAAAAACTAATCAATGTAAACTTCATTTATCCAATTTCAGATAGCCGATGGGTTTCTCCTTTGGTTATAGTACCTAAAAAGAATGGTAAATGGAGGGTATGCATTGGTTACAGGGAATTGAACAAAGCAAATTTGAAGGATCACTTTCCTTTATCCTTTATCGATCAAGTATTAGATACTCTAGCAGGAAAAAAGTACTTTTCATTTTTGGATGGTTTTAGTGGCTATAATGAGATTCAGGTAGCACCTGAAGATCAAGATAAGACCACATTTACCTGTCCATGGGGAACTTTTGCCTACCGAGTGCTTACTTTTGGATTATGTAATGCACCCGCAACATTTCAAAGGGCAGTACTAGGAATCTTTTCTGATCTAATCCATGATTGTGTAGAGGTTTATATGGATGATTTTACAGTTTATGGTGATTCATTTGAAGAGGCATTAGAGAATTTGGAAAAAGTACTTATAAGATGTAAAGAAACAAACCTTTCATTAAGTCATGAAAAATGCTTTATGATTTTTACTGAAGGTATTGTTTTGGGACATCATATTTCAAGGGATGGGATTAAAGTTGATAGATCAAAAGTTGAAGTCATCTCCAAGTTGCCTATTCCAAATTGTCAAAAAAGATGTTAGAAGTTTTCTGGGATTTACTGGGTACTATAGAAGATTTATAGAAAACTTTACCAAAATAGCATCTCCCCTCTTCAAATTACTTACAAAAGACTATGAATTCAAATGGGATCCTGATTGTCAATCAGCATTTGAAACTTTGAAAACAAGAATATCTGAAGCACCCATTTTGAGAGGACCAAATTGGAAACTTCCTTTCCATATTTCTACAGATGCTTCAGATACAGCTCTAGGAGCTGTGTTGGGTCAAAAGGATTCAGTTCCTTATGCCATTTATTATACTAGTAAAAATTTGACTCCCACTCAGTTGAACTATACTGTGACTGAAAAAGAGTTCTTAGTTGTTGTTCATGCAATCAATAAGTTTAGACATTATATAACAGGTTATGAAACTTTTGTCCATACTGATCATTCTGCAATTAGATATCTAATGAAAAAACCTGTTACTAATGGCAGAGTTACAATATGGCTCTTACTTTTACAAGAATTCAATATTACTGTGTTGGATAGACCAGGGAAACAAAATACAGTAGCTGATTTCTTGTCTAGGATCCAAAATACTAATGAAGGTTCTCCTGTAGAGGATAAGTTTCCAGATGAATATTTATTTACAGTAACTACTAAGACTCCTTGGTATGCAGATATTGCTAACTATTTGGTTACAGGGAAGCTACCTCCACATTTATTTCCTAGTGAAAAAAGAAGAATTATTCAGGAGAGTTCAAATTATTCATGGATTTCTAACGAATTGTTTAAAACAGGGCTAGATTGTGTGATCAGAAGATGTGTTCGGGAAGATGAAATGCCTGACATCCTCAAGGCATGTCATGATGAACCATGCGGTGGACACTTTGCTGACAAAAGGACGGCCTATAAAATCCTTTCTTTAGGATATTATTGGCCTTCCCTCTTCAAAGATACAAAGCAATATATCAGAAGGTGTGACAGCTGCCAAAGAGTAAGGAAACCGACTCTTTCAAATGAAATGCCATTACAACCACAGGTACTCATCGAACCCTTTGAAAAATGGGCTTTATATTTCATTGGACCCATTAATCCACCATCTAAACAGAAGAAGTATATATTGGTATGCATTGATTATGTCACTAAATGGGTAGAAGCCAAAGCATTACTTTCTGCTACTGAAAATTCAGTCGTTAATTTTCTTTATGAGGATATTTTTACTCATTTTGGTGTCCCAAGAGAAATTGTGACAGATCAGGGAAGCCAATTTACATCCAACATGATGGAGAAGCTGATGGAAGAATACAAAATCAAGCACAAAAAATCTACTCCTTACCATCCACAAGAAAATGGTCAAATGGAGTCTACAAACAAGGTTATTGAAAGCATCATCACCAAAATTGTTCATCTACATAGAAGAGATTGGGCAGAAAGGTTTCCTGAAGCCTTGTGGGCCTACAGAACTACATGGAGGAATACAACAGGACATTCTCCCTATGAACTCGTTTATGGGAAATAAGTCCTGCTCCCCATTGAGTTTCAAGTCAAAACTTTCAAGATGGTAGTTCAGTTGGGGATGGATCTATCAGAAGCTCAAAATCACAGAATGGAGCAGCTGAATGAGCTAGGTGAGATCAGACAAGAAGCAATCCTAAGAACTGATCTAGTTCAATATCAAAGAGCTAAGTGGCATGACAGATACATCAAAGAGAAAAAGTTTCAAGAGGGAGATTGGGCACTATTGTTTGATTCCAAGTTTAAAGACTTCAAAGGTAAATTTTAGACCCATTGGCTTGGGCCATATGAGATTGACAAAGTCTTTAGCAATGGAGCGGTAAAAATCAAGACCATTGATGAATTTCAAACTCCTCTTATTGTGAATGGCCACAGATTAAAAATTTATCATAAGCCACTCTCAAAAGAATAATTTGTCAAAATGTTCCAAGAGAATTTTGCAATAAGGCTGGTGAAGAAGAATCCTTCTTCCCCACCAGCCTAGCCTTTGTTCTTAAAAAAAAATAAAAAATGTATAAGCCTGAAAACCAATCACTGATTGGTGGTCTTATACAGAAAATGTAGAGTGAAAATTAGGGACACCTGACACTCTATATTTTCCAAAAAAAAAAAATTCCTTCTTTCTCATTTTCACTCCACTTCATTTGCCATCCCACTCCATCTCCATTTCATTTTCATTTCACTTCACTCCACTTCATCTCATTCCATCTCATTCATTTCATTCCATTTCATCAATAAATGTCTCTTTCAGGACCATTTCCACTCAGTTAGTTATTATCTAACTATCTTTGTTCAACCAAGTGGGTGCTATGTCAGTTTCCGCAGCTGGAAGAAGTTTCCGCAGCCAGAAGCAGTTTCCGCAGCCACCACTCTGTTTTTCAAATTCACAGTCAAAATGTTAGTGCAATAATCATAAAAATGCAGGTGTGACTGAGCATATGCTATGAAGACATGGAGCATCTCTAGACATCAATAAATAGCAATTGATTAAAGGCTAATGGACAACAAATGACAAGGATTCCAAAGGTATGAGCAAAAATTCCTTTCAAATAGCAATTAAAGGCACAATTTTGCATAGTTGTCAAACCATAAAAGCTCTACTATGTGCAATGATTATCACGATAGCTCCATTACCCATTACCATCCCACGACATTATTCCCTAAACCATGCATTTACTCCTTAACGGTCTCATGATTGATTTTCGGATTTAACTCATAGTCAACTGCACTTTCATACTCCACTTGTAATCATGAGATGTGACCTATTCCATTACGGCTCCTCTCCACCACATTTTTCGCAGCCATTCATTAAATGTGTAACATTTCGCTCGCAGCCGTTCAATTCAAAATCCCGACTTCACTCCATTTCCTTACCATTCTATTAAGACCATATTCTTCACATACGTCTGCACTTAATTTTGTGAACTCACCTCGGTTGCTCATCCTCTATTTCCGCTTGCAGTTCCGGAACACCCCCGTTACCTGTTATCCTCCAATTGTAGCCACTGTATTTTTGCCATAAACCCTGCAACCGAGCCACCTCACCTCTGCTAAACCCTCACACGCAATTGAATTTTCAGTTGAATTTCAAACCAGAGGAAAGGATGGGACAATTACTAAGGGCAGAACCGGAAGGACCTAAATATTTAGAAGGTTACCCCCAAGTAAAAGATTTGTTGAAGAAAGAAAAATGGCTACGCTTCATTCAAAAATTTAAGGGCCATAACAAGGAGGTAACAAAAGCCTTTGCACGGTCTTTCGACGGCCAGATGGTGGAAATTGGAGACTTAAAGCTCACGATCACTGAAGGCTCAGTAGCAGTTGCCACAGACTTGGCCCAGGAAGGTGAGCGTTGGTTTAAAAACAAAAGTGTGGACGAGCAGGCATGGAGAATCATGTTACGTAACCTAGGTATGGATGTTACTATATTTACAAAAGGAATTCCTGTTCATGCATTGAAAGAAGAATGGGCCCGCTTACTGTTAATCATCCAAAAGTTTATCACTTGCAAAGGACGCTTTGGAACAATGTACATGTATCATGCTAGGTTATTGATGCACTTCTTAGAGAGTCAAACTCTTAATATGCCTTATTTCTTACTGTTGAGTTTGAAAAAGATGAGTACCACAGTCCAAAAGAACATAGGAAATATAGAACCTGACTTATATCATCATGGACTTGTAAGGATTCTCATTGAATACCAACTGAAGAAAAACAAAGATACCTGGGAACAGTTCTTAGTAAGAAATTACTTTCAAGAGCCATCTGAGGCACCTGAAAGCAGTACACCTAAGACACCAAGAAAGAGTAGGAGAAAAGAAAAGAGTGCCATAATCCAAGACTCTCCTATTACCAAAACTCAAGAAGTTGGTCAAAAAGAAAAGGAGAGAAGAACTAAGGACAAAGAACAGAGGAAATTGAAAGGAAAAAGGAACATAGAATAAGTCTACCAATCACCAGAGCCATCTATAGAGGAAGACTATCAAACATTGTCTGAGAGACTAGTGCATCTTCAAAAAACAAGTTGCTACAACAAAGAAGAGGGAAAAAGGAAAATAGAGCATAGAAGAAGGGAGTACTGGCCCACAGTATTTAAGAAGAAGCACCAGGCTTAAAGGAAGGGAGAGGAAAACACAAGTAAAAGGACCCCACTTCATCGACTTGGGTGGGGAAACACCCGAGAAACCTCTAGCTGGTCGTAGTCCACCTCATCCTCAGCCAAGTATTGAAAATAGTCCTCCACATGTTGATGAAAGCCCTTCTCGGCCAGAGCTAGAAAGCAGTCCTCCTCCTCAATAAGACTTTGAAGTCAGTCCGAGAAAAACACCCGAAATAGATCCAAGTCAACAGGAGGTGTATGACTACCTCGAATCTTTAGAAAAGACAGCTGCAGGCCCGAGTACATCAACCACTCTGCCCCACATAACACAAGATGCACAAGTCCAATCCTTAAAGCAAGAAGTGTTTGAATTAGAGGTTCTAAACAGGCATATTAAGCAAGAAAATGAAGCACTTAAGGAGCAGAGCAAAGTGGACAAAATTATTCTTGATAACACTATGCTTCATTTGGGACTATGGCAAAAGAAGAACAAGAAACTAAAGAAAAAGTGCAGAAAGTTGAGCAGGGAATTGATCAATCTCAAATTTAGATGTTTAATAAGGAAACCCAGGATGGTGGTAGCACCAAGAAAGAAGAGAAGAGGACTGGATGTACTAGCAGAGGCTTCAAGACATATGGATTAAAGGGGAATGACTAAAATTTTGGTTGCATGAGGACATGCAACACCTTCACAGTGGGGGTATGTTGAGTCCCAAACTTGCATCTTCCCTATACACCTTTTTAACCTTCTTTTCTAGTTACTTGACCCACCAAGCTGTCAAATCATTGCATATTAGTTTAAAAAGAGCTTATAAAATGGTTTCTTAACTATGTCTTGTGACTGCTGTTTGATCTAGATTTTTGTTCAATCAGCGGCGGAAACTTGTCACTTTCCGTAGCCAGCTCAAGTTTCTGCAGCCATTTTGTTGAAGTCTATGTTACAGGTGTCTACTGGAGAATTCGGCCACATGGGCAAGCTGCAAATGATGTGTATATGGAGCGTGTCCCCTTGGTTCAGTCGAATCACTCACAAACAGCCATGGTCAAGGGCATTCAAAGCAGTGGTCAACCTAAGAGTTTTGCGGTGGCACGACTCTATTTTTCACTATGTGAAGACCTGCGTGGAAAATTCCTTAATCTCCGGAGGTGTGCTAACACCTGTGGACCACTCCGTGAACCAAATCTGTAGAAATTTTGAATAATTTAAGACATATTCAATGGAGATTATCCTGATCATGTACTATTGCGGAAAACATACACAATACATAAGCTCCTCTACGTCAATCATCAATATAGCAGCATCAATAACAATAAAACATCAAGAGCATTCACACATTAACACAGTATGTATCCCGGGGAAAGCATCTCGCTAAAAACCCCAACTATCTGTATATTAATGATTGAGTCATGTAACATTACACAGCATAATACTTCTCAAAAGTATCTCCACCTCTGTTACACACAATACAGCTCAGATCTGATCTCCAAATCTCTTCCACTGCTTGCCTGCCTCCACTGCTCAATACATGCTCAAGAACTGATGAGAATGGCTCACCAAACTCGTTTTTCACCTGCAAAATAGTCACTCACACTTTGTTGGACGTGATCACAAGCTATAATGTGGGCAAATACGTGAGCAAACTCATTGGCATACTCAATCCCTTGATTGTGCAAGATCTGGTGCACAACTATAGTCACAACTGATAGCAATCTGATTCTCTACCACCTGTCCCTGTTGAACTGAACATGCACTGACATGCAACTGAGTTAACTGATGTATTCTGTTAGCACCCAGGTTGTTCCCTATGACTCCTAAGGGAATACGGCCGGGGTAACCACTAACCAATCTTTGGATTATAGTGCCTAGCCACACTGTAATTAGAGAGGGCTCTCTCTTTATAATTTGTCTCTGCTCTGTGGAGATTTTAGGCTAGTTATGAAATGAGGGTGTTTAGTTTTATGCTTTGGTTGAGGGATATCTTTCTGTGCTTGAAGTGTACAATCTGCAGATGAGTTTATTTCATTGGGCAATGGAGTCTGTGGCTATAAGTGTTTAGAAACCTTGAGGTGATTTACTGAGATTATAGGGACAATTAAATATTTCATATAACAAAGTTAGATTATGATGATGGCATGTAAACAACCAGTGAAAAGCATTTAAGAATTTTCCACTAAAGTTGGGGTGTGGGGAAAAGATAGATGCCTCAGGAGCAAACTTGAATTCCTGAAAATATTTATCACAGTGAGAGATATAGATTGAAAGTGTAGCAATTAAGAATTACACCTTATTTACTCTATCTGGAAGAAAACATTTATAACAGCTTAGATTGAGTTCAAGGTGATTTGTGATTAAATCCTGGAACTATTCTTTTGCTTTGCCATTAAGTGTAAAACACAGAAACATGAAAGAACATGAAAGACTAGAAAACATATAACACAGAGGTTAAAAGAAGACTTATTGTGCTATGAAACATGTAGGAATCCTGTAACAATCAGCCAGCCACCACAGTGCATCAAGGAACACAGAGCTTTGGAAATTCCATCCACCTTTTGTATTATTTCTCAGAGAGTTGTACAGCAACAGAAGTATAGAAACGAAATCAACAACAACCCCTTGCAAACTCATGCGAAGGGGACTTTATAGAAATGTTTATACAAAATATTTCAGGCATTGAGTCATCTGAGAGAGAAATATCTTCATTACTTCGTACAGGAAAGTAGAGAAGAAGTTATTACAGCTTTGAATGCAGCATAACTGCTCTTTAAGTCTGTCAGAGGATATTTTGATCTTTGGAGGTCCGTGAGTCGGTTGAACCGCTTTGCTTTAATGCTGGAAAATGTGTCTTTATGTTTGCTCCGCTATATTTTCTCGGCCCTGCCACCTGTGACTGTGCTTGCTGCTGTGGTGACCGAATAGCCCTGCTGAGTTGGCTCAGCCTTTCATCTTTGCTCTGTATGCTTATCTACCAAAATTTTCCCTGTGTATGATCACTTATAAATTGGACAAAACATAACATTACAGGTTCTGGCTTGATAATATTATCTGTGTCAATTTATTCTAGACTTCCTGTGTGGGCAATTGGTGCTTGACAATTGCCTCTATGGTTTCATCTGCTTCTGTATATTTATAGAAATTTGGAGGCACATCGAACAGATGATTGATCTCGTTCATGATAAAAATCAGGTTTTCCACCCTATTATATAGAGTCTGCCCTGATGCTGGCCCTGATTCTGCTAAAGTGCTGGGTTGTCCTGCAATTTGACTTGCAGCAAAGGCATTGACCCTTTTAGCATAGTTTTCATGGGTAAGCAGTCTTCCCACACTGCTTAGTAGGCTGGGGAGGCCTCTGTTTTGCAATACCTGAAACCTGTCCATGAACTTGTTGATTTCGGTCTGCATGTCTTGGGTTCTCCTTTCTAATGTTCCAACCAGGTTTCTTAATGTCAGGACCCTATTAACCATTGAGATTGTCTCAGTCCTGTGAGCAATTCCCATGGTGGTCAGTTGAGAGCTTGTCCTATTATTCAATATGTTGATCATCCTATTGGCAGCATCAGGCATGTTGCCAAGGCTTGCTCTTTCTCTGTGTATTTCCCTATTTGCCTTTGTAATGAGTACTGACTGTTCATCTATGGTCTCAATGAACTGCCACTGATCAGTAATGGACTGGCCAATCTTGGCCCAAAGGATTGTTTTGAGCTCTGCTGTCACCTTATCTAGTGTGAGCTCTTTCTCAAGCTCAGTTATTCTCTTTTTTAGAGCTTTTATATCTCTTTCCTTCTCAGCCACATTATGTTTGCTCTTGTCATATCTTTCATTTACTTTAGCCAAAGATTCTTTGGCTTGATTAAGCTCTAACATTTGAGCTTCCAGGACTAGAATTTCATTTTGAAGCTTCTGCATATCCAGACTATGAGTCTGCTCTGTTGTTGGTGCAGCTGTTGATGTAGTTAGTGTTGTAGGTTCTGTTTGCTGAGGAGGAGGAGCAGTTGTTGGAGCAGCTTCCTCTAGGTTGATTACTTCAGGAGGAGGCTTGGAGGTTTGCCCTTATTCTCTTTGTTTCAAGGCTGCCTGTAGTGCTGCTTTTGCAGCCTCCGTTTCTCCCAGCTTTTCCTGAGTTTGGACTAGCTGCTTGTACAGAGATATCAACAAGGTTGTGGCCTCTTGATCATGTCTTTGCTGGGCAACCTCATCTGTTTCAGGGTGAATTGTGGTTGGGAGTTTGATCTTTCTCCTCAAGGCTGCCATGTCTGCATCCCTCAATTTTAATATCTCTTTTATGCCCTTGATATCTTTGGGATCATGCCCAATCTCTATGATGATGTCCTCTAAGGACCTTATTCTGTTGTCCTTTGCCTGGGATGATGCTCTCTCCAACTCTAGCTGAGAGGTTGTATTGTTAAGGCTATTTTGTAGCCTGTAGTTATCCAATGTTTGGTCTGCCAAGGAAGCATAGACCATCTCACCCGTTTGCTTATGCAGTTCTATCTTGTCCATTGGGTGGATATCCTTGGCAAGGACTTCCAGGTTAGTCCTCAAGTAGTCAGAGGCAGATTGGGGCTGCACTGCTGTTGGCATAAAATGACTCATGATCATTTTGCCTTCCTGCACATCATATGCAGACATGAGTCTTTGTTGATTGGTGGGAGCCATGTTTAACAGATGGTTATACAGTTGTATCTTGATGGGCTCATTTCTCCTCTTAATGTCGATGAACTGCTGTTTAATGCTGGGTCCACCTTCCCTTTGCTGATTTGAGGAACTCACTTCTCCTCCCATTGCTCTATCCTGTTCCTGTTGAAAGGAACTTGCTGATGCTTCCGTGTTGGGTGGGACCATACCAAAAGACTGTCCTATTGGCATTTCTTCCTCTGAGAAGGGATTGATTCTCTGTCTTTTCTCCCCATGAGTTGCTGATGTTGTAAGGGGAGTCTCTCTGTCCCTTTTCCTGCTTGTATCCTCCTTTTGTGGAGTTTGGAGGATTGATGCCTCAGCTGAAGTTTCTTGCCTTGGAGGCACAGTTTGTTCAGTGGATTTAGGGGCTTCCACTGTTTGCTCTTGCTGGACAGGTTGTTCCTGCCTTCGTTCTTGTTGTTGTTGCTGTTCTTCTTGCTGCTGCACTTCTCCCTGCTGCACCATCTCTTCTTGTTGCTGCACTAGGGTTTCCATTTGCTCTTCTGTCATAGGAGGTGGTTGTTCCACCTGCTTTTCTTTGCCTTTGCTGGATGTCTGTGGAGTATTAATGGCAGCTTGTTGATGTGTTGTTGAGGATGAGGCAGCTGCTCCAAGTTGTCTTTTATATGAGAGGGGGACCTGTCCACAAGTTTCTAAGTCAGCTTCTTTTTGAATATTTCTAGCCTCTCTTTCTAGCATCTCTTCACTAGTAATTTCCTCTTCTAGGGTGCCCTCTTCCTAGCTCAATGCATTGGCATACTGCTCAATCTCAGGCAGCCTCATATGTGAATAGGTACCCAATTTGTATCTTATCCTCCTGAGGGAAACAAAATGATTGGGGTCATAGGGTATCCACTCAAAACTAGTTTGCAGTTTGAGGGCCTCTAAGATACTATTTGCCTCTTTCCATCCCTCCTCTTTTTTGTTATATAGGAAAGGGCCCAGCTGGCTCCTTACCTTCAACTGCGCCTTTTTGTTCTTACTTTGGAAGTGGAGGTAGTCGGCATTCCCAAATTGCCTGCAATATTCTAGGGAAAAAAGTCTCATAGGGACATACCTTGGCAGCCTATAAGGCTTCAACTCACAGCCATATACTCTGATGACTGTGTGGTCTTGGTAAAAGTACCAATTACCAATGCTGTAGGTTTTGTTTAGATAGAGAATTCTCCTCATGTCATCAGTTAACCTTGGAGGAGAAACACCATACAATAATGTCATAGCTGGATGAATGAACAAGTCTATGAACTCACAGTATGTGTATGGTGATACAGAAGTGAAATGAAAAACAGAGGTCCAAAACACAACTAACCTTGGATTCCCCTGGGCATTAACTTGCTTCAGGGGAATGAGGAAGCTGTCTTGTTGATAAAACAAGAATAGATGGTAAATGTAGGAAGTGTATCTGAACAGTCTTTCCCTTTGCAGATTCATCAGCTGGTCATGGATCCTATCTGCAATATATGTGGCATAGTCATAATGTACAGCTGGAGGCTTTCCAGGAGAGAATATAGACAACATTGCCATTATACTATCATCCACATCCTCCACTCCCTTGAACCCTAGGACATAGCTGATCAAATCCACTAGCATTCTGCCCAATTCATTTAAGTATACATATCCAATAGGAGGAGTTCTGATGGCTTCAGAGCCTGGTTGTACAAACAGCTGGTTGATTTTGATGATCTGGTCATTTGACAACCTAGTCCCCTTCTTTATCAAGTTTTGTATGTAGAGGGGGGTCAATGGTTTTGCAGTGTGGAAATGCAGCATCTCATTTATGCTCTCTGGGGTGATATGGAATAGAATTGAGCCTGTGGGGCTAAGGACAGCTCTTTGGCATGGATCATAGCACTCCTGGCATCTGTGTATCAATTCTGGCATAGGATTTACCTGGGGGAGGTTTTAGATGGGCAAGTTTGAGTCCCAAATCCCTAGGATATCAGCTCCACTAAGGTGCTGGGCTTTCCACTCATTTAGCAACTGAATATTGTATTTAGAGCCTAATGGAAACCAATCCAACATTTGATAATCCATATCTCCCAGAGATTTCCATTCTAACTCCCTATGAGGGGTATTGAGAGGCTTGATGTTCAGTGCAATTGGAGTTTCCATGGTCTATTAAGCTTCTGATTTGCAGGTGAACTGGTTGAAGTAAGCAGAACAACACAGAGGTGATTACTTGCAATGAAAGTGTGAATTTCATGGACCAGAGGGTGAATTGAGCACACAGCAATTGAAATACTGTTTAACAGATTGATAAAGAAAAATAGCAGGGCTGACCAGATCTTTTCTATGGTGAATTTAGCCAACAGAGGTTTCTAGCTCACGGTTGCGCGAGCTACCTGTGAATTCAGGTTGTTTCAATCGAATGCAGGTTTCGTAAACTGTTCGTTGTCTTGCAGGAGGGAAATAGGTGCATGTTACTGGATACTGGACGGTGAATTCAGTGTTTTTAACACTCCCTTAACAGTTTGTTCGAAGAAATTTGGACAAAAACCAGGTGCAGAGAATAATTTCGAAAAATACCTTGCGGATTATCACTGATAGTTGCAAATGCAGGTACGGCGGAGGCGCCCCTGGTTTCAGAGTTGAACGGTGCAGGTTGGCGCTGGTATGGTCATCAAATTCATGCAGCAATAACAACAGTCTCTTTCGGCAAAAGTAGAAAAATCGCGAAATTTTGGCTTAAAATAGATTTTTGGCAATATTGGCGCGCTTTTGGGATGACGTCATCAGGTGGGGTCGGAGTCGGATGACGTCAGCATGACATCACTGGGTGATGTGGCAGGCCCTGGTTGGTCCATGGATGAGCTGAAGTGGCGGACATGTCAGCGTAGGGATGGACGAATGAGGTGATGCGACGGCGGGGTGGCGGCGACGTGGCTCTGACGTAGGCATGACGTGGGACCAGCAAACCGGGCGGTAATTGCAATAGTGGTTACGGTTTTTCTCGGACCGCTTACGATACGGCCCTGGTTTTGTCAGAGGCCGCTCCGAGAGACTCGAGAGGGTGACGCGTGGCCGAGGACTGACGTAACCCTTCGTCATTTTCTCGGGCGCTAACCGTCGGGCGTGGGGGCCGCTCCGATATCAATGAGGGCCGTCGGATCATATGGGTCCGATCCGACGGTGGACGGAAGGGCGATGTGATCGAACAATACGGAGGGGGGCGGGTTTAATTTATTATTTGTTTTGGAATATGCGCCCGGCGGAAAACATTAGGATATGGGTTTTTGTAAGGTTTTCAATGTATTTTGGAAAATCAAATATATGCACCGAAACTTTGGAAAAGCGGTAAAAGGTGGGTTTTTGGGTTTTTTCATAATTTCAAAGGGGTTATGGGTAGGAGGGGTTTTTACAAGGTTTTTCTTTACAATCAAAGGCTTAATGGGTGGAATGACTTCAAAGAAGGGAGAGGGGTAAGGTTTAGGTTCATCAAAGTGACCAGATGCCAATTTGATCCCTGACAGAGGATTTATTGGCTATAATGCCAAGGGGAGGGATATTTATACAAAATTTGGGGTTTATACACCATGGTGTTAATACTAGTAGGGGAAAGGTAACATGGGGGATTCACATAGTAGAGTTAGAGTTAATATGGGGGAAAATGTGAATGAAGGGGAAAATCACTAAGTTTATTTGAAACTTACTTAGTTTAGGGAGTAGATCAAAATGAAAAGAGTTTTTAGACAAGGAATGTGGCTTCTGAAAAGATTAAGAACCACCATGAAACCATAATCTCTCCCATGAATCTCAACTGATGAAGGAGTGTTAGTAATGAAATGGAAAGGGGAAGAAGGGAGGTTAGACATGATTCTTACTTGCTGCAACTTGATGAAGGATGACACCCTCTCAATTCATTGATTTTGCTTTGGTAAACAAAGTTAGCACACATGCAACTTATAAGAGATGACCCTTCTGCAACCCCAACTGCCTACCCATCTATTTGCCTAGCATTTTTTATTTCTTCTTGGAGGGTGCACTTGGACTTGCAGACCCTTACTTGCCTTTTCTTTTCTTTGGCTTTTTCTTTTGTTTTTCTATCTACTTCTACCCTTATTTCTTCCAAGGTCCCAGATTAAGCTGTTGGGAGCCTTTTTTCTCTACCTAAACTACTTGTCTGCCAAGATTAAATAGTTTGGACAGAATCCTTTCTCTATTCTACAACTGAAAATTTAAAACATGACATGATCCATATTAGACTGTTGGACCATCCATCAAAATTTGAGTCCATACCAAGCTATAAGCACAGATTGGATTCTCTTGGAAATATGTGATCTTTGAATCATCAAAGCAGAGCATATTTGGACCTTTTCATAGCCAATCATGAAATATGAAACCTATTGGTATAGGTAGCTAACAGTGGCTCCACATGGGGGTGGTGTTTCATTTTGAAAGACCAAGAACAGCAGGTCAGATTGCCTTGCTCCTTGACTGCTCTTGCCAATCTTGAAGTTTGCTGTTTTGAAATGCCAAAATTGTGTGCTTCTCTTCTTGGTAGACCTCTGATTCTATTCACCTTTCGCTGGTAGTTTAAGAAAACTTTGAGAAATTGCATTTTTATATGTTGACAGAAAATAATATATACATCTGGATATGTACAGGGGAAAACTCAGGCTGCACTTATGGGTGATATTCAAAATAGTGCTTCAGCATCCTGCCATTCACAGGACCTTCATCCAAATCAGTTTCATTGAGACTCCTAAGGAAATAAGTGTTGTTTCCTTGTACTGCCTAGACAGCAAATGGTCCTCTCCAAAGGGAATCAAATTTTCCATGTTTTCCCTTATCCTCTCTTCTTGAATCCCACTTGAGGACTTTGTCACCAATGTTGAAATATTCTACCTTAGTTCTTCTATCAAAGGCCTTCTTTAATTTTTCTTGTAGAACTTGAACTCTGCTGAAAACTTGGTCTCTAGTTTGCTGTAAACATATGATTTGATTGATTCTTCTTTGCATATCATTTGGTTCAGCTTGGCTTTCTTGAAGAAGTTTCATAACAGGCACTCCTAGTGATGAAGGAAATTTGGCCTCTAATCCATAAACCAACTCATATGGGCTGGTCCCAATTGATCTTTTGGTTGTTAGTCTATCTGCCCATATGGCATTCACAAGCTTCTTATGCCAATTCCTTTTGTTCTCTTCTAGCACTTTCTTTATGATGTTTACCAGACTTTTATTTGATGACTCAGCAAGGCCATTACCTTGGGGATAGTATGCAGTAGAATGGCCCAAGGTGATGTGAAATTTATGGCAGAAGTTCACCATTTTCTTGGATCTGAAAGCAGCATCATTGTCTGTTATTATTTTGTCAGGACATCCAAATCTAGCCAATATGTAGTTCTCCAAGAACTGAATGATAGTGGAATCATTTGCTTGTCTGCATGGAACAGCTTCAATCCACTTGGTGAAGTAGTCAGTGGCTGTCAAGATCCATCTATGTTGGCCTGAGGATGAGGGGTGAATTTCCCCAATGAAATCCAAGCCCCATTGTTGAAAAGGTCTTTTGTTGCAATAGGCCTCAAGGGAAGTGGCAGCAACTGTCTCTTTCCCTCAAACACTTGACATTTATGACATGAGGTGGTGAATTTCTTGACATCAGAGAATATGGTGGGCCAGTAGTACCCAGCCCTTAGTATTTTATCCACAGTGGACTTCCAGTACAAGTGTCCACCACAGTCACCTGCATGAAATTCCTTTATGATATTGTCAGTTTCATTCTCAATTAGGCAGTTTAGCAATATTCCTTCATGGTTTTTCCACAATAAATTTCCATCCATAACACAGAATTTAGAAGCTTTCATTTTTAGGAACCTACATTTAGTTCTGGACAATCCTGGGGGAGCACCCAGGTTTTGCAATGCATAACATATTTCAGAGTACCAAGGGGATTGTTCAAAGGCTACATTAATCTTTGGAGTCGCCAGCTCCGGTTCACTGTCCAGCTGGTTAATGTCTAAGGCTTGGAAATTTGCTTCTGTCATTAATTTGGCCAAGCCTTGCCCTTTTATTAGTTTTGTAGGTTTTATCTCAATGTCAAATTCCAAGATGTTGGCAATCCACTTTCCTCTTCTGCCCTCTAAATTTTCTTGGGTGAGAATGTCTTTGACAATAGGACTTGGCACATATGCTATGACATGGGAATAAAGGATATAAATCCTAAAGTCCTTAATGGCTTTAACCAAAGCATAAGCTTGCTTTCCATGATTTGATACTTTAAAGGTGCATCTCTAAGGGCTTTGCTAAAGAAAGCAATTGGCTTCTCATTTCCTTGGTCATCTTTTTGCAATAAAACAACAGCAATAGTATGTTGGGAGGCAAAAGAGAAAATGATAAAGTCTCTGTCAAACTGAGGATTGGTCAACACTGGGGTTTGAGTAAGGGCCAGTTTTATACCTCCAAATGCTTGATTGGCTTCAACAGTCCATTTGACTTTTGAATCTTTCTTTAGCATGTTATTTAATAATCTGATTAGTTCTGCTAGGTTTGGGATAAACCTTCTCAAGAAATTGGTTTTTCCCAAGAATCCTTGCAACTCTTTGACATTTCTTGGGTGGGGCATTTGTAGGATAGCTTGTATCCTATCTAGGTCAATTCTAATGCCATCTTTAGAAATGATGTGGCCCAACAGCTTACCTTCCTCTAAACCAAACAGGGATTTCTTGGGATTTAAGGAAATTCCATATTTTCTGCATTTTAGGAAGATCTGTCTCAAATGTTTTATATGTTCTTGGTCTGATTTTGAGAAAGGTGTAAGGTCATCTAGGTAAATGACAAGGAAGTCATGAATCTCTTTGGAAAAAGAAATATCCATTACTCTTTGAAAAGTTGCCCCTGTATTTTTCAATCCAAAAGGCATCTTTACATACTTGAAAGTTCCCCATGGGGTAGTGAATGTTGTTTTATCTTGATCATCAGGGTGCACCAAGATTTGATTGAAGCCTGAAAATCCATCCAGTAATGAGATCCTTGAGGCCCCTACCACCCTTTGGAGAATGTGATCCATCTTGGGTAAGGGATAGTCGTCTTTGAGGGATACTTGGTTCAGATTCCTTAAGTCCACACACAGCCTAATTTCACCAGTCTTCTTTCTTGTAGGGACTAAGTTGGAGATCCATTCAGAGAATCTGATTGGTGCTATGATGCCAGCCTTGAACATTTTCTGTACCTCTTGTTCCATTGCTGGGAGAAGCATAGGATTGATTCTCCTCAATTTTTGTTTAAAGGGCTTTTGATCAGGTTTGAGAGGGATTGTATGCTGGATAACAGAGGTGTCATAGGAATTTAGGTCCTCATAACTCCATACAAAGACATCCTGGAACTCTTTAAAGAGGTCAATGTATTTAGGCTTTTGGTCAGGAGGTAAAGAAGCAGACAATTTAATTATTTTGGGTTTGTCAATTGTACCTATGTTGCATTCTTCAATGGCTGCGTTTAAGGGCTACATTTTCGGTTTTCTGGGGATATCATTTGAATCAAAGATGTCCTCTAGTGGGGTTAGGCCTGTTGGTAGAAAATTGTCTTTCAGCTCTATGATTTCAGTTTCAGCATTGGCCACTTCCTCACCATTGATTGATTGAATTTTCTGAATGTTGTCTTTGTTGAAAATAGTTGGATTCAGCATTTGTTTTGCTGTTCTAGGTGATATTGGGTGAGTAATCTGTTGAAACTGTATTTGTGATGGAATTGCTCCATCAAGTATTTGTGATTGACTTGTTGTATCAAGTATTTGTGATTGACTTGCTGTGTCAAGTATTTGTGATTGACTTGTTGTATCAGTGTCAATATTTAATCCTGCAAATTCCTGTTGTAGAGTTAAAAAATGGTTTATTTGCTTGTCATCCTCAAATACTTGCCAATCATTAACATTGTTTGGAATGGAGGGTCTGTGTTTTACCTCAGCTGTAAAACAATGATGGGGCTCAAAAGGCAGCTTGCAGGTACTTGCAAAGGTAGCCAAACTATGAGCGTGCAGATTGTGGTTTCTAGGAATTTTAGTGATTTGGAATTCAGAGAAAACGTTTAGTATCTCAGCAACAGCAGACCTATAAGTCCTTAGTCTTTTTTCATTGGTGACAAAATTTCCCTTCACTTGTTGGATAACTAAATCTGAATCACCCATGATTGAAACCCTGGCAGCTTGTAAGAACTTTACTAACTTGAGGCCTAGTAAAAGAGCTTCATATTCTGCCATGTTGTTAGTACATCTGAAATTCAATCTATAGGCTCTGCCTTCTGCATGACTATTTTCTTTATTGTGTACCCAAACTCCAGCTCCTGCCCCTAATTTGTTGACTGAGCCATCAAATTCAAGGGACCATAGAATATCCTGTTGGGAAGGAGATTTAATGATCTATTCATGGGCTGGCCATGTGAGTAGAAGTTGTGGTTTTTCATCTAGCTTGTCTTCTAGGACAGTTTTATCATTTGATTGGGCATGCTTGATATTTTGAACAGCAGCAGTATTTAGTGTTTGATTGACTGTTGTCTCATGGGTGATAATTCTTTCATTTGAGTCTTCCTCTTGTATGAGTATCTTGGTGTCAACCTCACCTTTTAAGGGAGTTGTGCTGTTATTGAAGAGAATATATGAGTCTATGTCTGAATGGACAGCATATATGGGAAAGTTTTGAGGCTTTTCTTCACTGCTGACCATGTATTTCATGAGTATTTCTCTGTACAGTCTTTTTGGTTGCCCAAAAACAGAGATGGTGGCATAGGACATGTCTAATTGCAGGGAACCTTGGAGTTTAGCTCCCCAAGATCTTGATAACAGCATCCCATACTTAGGTGGAATATCAGCAACTACCACATCCATTAGGATTGTCTTGTTTGGGTATTGAACCAAAGACACACATAAATCTTTTATGAGACCTAGACACTTGACTTGGCTGGACCAAAGGAAAACAGGTCCTTGTATGGTCTTGTTATGTCTAGATTCAGTCTTTTCATGACTGCTTTTGGCATGAGATTGTGAGAGGCACCTGAGTCAAACATTGCATTATGTAATATTTTATCATGAATATGTAAACTGACATAGAACGGTAATACCCCTGTGACTACCGTTTTTCCATCCACTTCTGGGCCAAACAGTAATTCTGGGGTGTCATCCAGCACATTGACATCATCTTTGTTGCTAGTGAGTTGAAGGGACTTCTTGATCTGTAGTTTATAGATGTCATGCTTGGCTAGTTCTGAAAGAGGGATTGCTATTTTTAGTTTGTGAATTTCAGTTTCAAGGTCAAAAGGTTTTTCAGATTGGGTCTTGGGGTTGTGGATAACAGTCCTTTCCTTGTTCGTTAAATCTTCTTCTTGATTTTTATCTTGACTTTGGGACTTGCCTCTTTTACTCATCTCTTGGGGAGTAACATTTAAATTAGGATGAGAAGGTGAAATGGCCATAGGCTGCTGTTTTAAGGACAGTGGTTCAGTGATCTCTTCAATAATCACTTCTTCTGCAGGTGAATTTGTTTTGTCATTAGTTTTTGTGATTATGGCTCTTTTAGGCTGCTGATTATCCTTTATCTTTTTAGGCTGGTTTACATTCACAGTTCTGCTCCTCAGCTTGTATTGTTTATGGACTTCATAAACAGCAATATCATAGCCTTGTTTGAAGTCAAAGGATTCACCTGATTTAGTTTGGAACAGTTTGATTTCATCATCCTCATGATCTTCTTGTGTTAAGAAAACTTGACTTTCACCATCTAGACCCATTAAATTAATCTCAGGATCTTCATTGGGCTCTATTGATGTGGAAGTTTCTACATAATTTTCTTGGAAAGGGGGTCTTATGTCTGGGTCAGCACTGGTCTTGCCAACATTTGGGTTTTGAGTTCTCCTAAAATTTGGATTCCTAGGAGGGTTGTTTTGTGGTGGTTCCCATGATGATTTTCTTTCAACCGATTCCACTCTGTCCCCTAATCTTTTCATTCCATTGAGTATTGCATCCAGCTTTTGATCAAAGGCAGAGGGTTCCTCTTTGAAAGAAGTCCTCTTTTCCAACCTTGCCCTGTTTCTTTTGGCAATTAGGTTGGCTTCCACTGTGACAGCAACCCTTTGGGCCTCTGCAAGGGATTGAGGATCTCTTTCCTTCAACTGATAGGCCATGTCAGGGTCAAAACCATCAGGGAATTTGTACAAGGCTAAATCAGGAGGAGGTCTTAAATTTTGTGGAATCGCGTTATATACATTGTTAAATCTTGCACAATACTCCAAAACAATCTCTTGGGGACCTCTTTTGATAGTGTCATATTCCCCAAGTATGTGCAGAGGATCTTTCTTCTTCTCCCACCTACTAGTAAAGGCCTGATACAGTTCGTCAGGAGTGGTAATGGAATTTGCATTCAGGGATCTAAACCAAGTTCTTACATCCCCAGTTAGGCTTTGAACAAACATCCTCATTCTGACACTGTCATCATCTATTTCATAGGTCTCAAAATGGTCTTGCATCCTCTTAGCATGCTGGACAGCTGTCAGAGGGCCGTTGGAGTCAAAGTATGAGATTTTGGTTTGGTAATCTTGGGGTAGAGCTGCAGCATTAGCTGGTATCTGCAAGGGTGCATATCTGTTAGCCATATTTACAGGGTTTAGAGGATTAACAGGGGTAGCTGGGATAATAGGAACAGTGGGTACCACAGGTGTTATAGACATTTTTGTGCCTCGCGTCAAGGAGCAGGAAATGTCGATAATTACAGGGATCCTCAGTCCCTAAACATGTTGTTCTTACCCCTAAAAGAACAAGGTCATCAATCAACAGCACTTCCAATCAGTTCTCCACCTAAAAACACTTCAGAACAGGCTTATTTTGGATCATGTCAGCTGCTTAACTGAGCTTCTGCGCTGTATTGCAACTGTCCCACTCTGTACCTGCGCTGGAAGTCAAAAACAATGAAGGCTACCTGCGCTGGGCGAGATTGGCCAAGTGGCACAGTCATCCTGCAAGGTGTCAATTGCCCAGGAAGCTTCCAAACTGACACTTGGGTCATGAGATTCGCCCTGTGATGAGTAAGAGGTACTTGATCACCATGTGTAAGCAAGGATCTCCAAGTGGACACAGGAACTGAAGATTAACTAAAGATGGAGAGGACACAAGGCAGCTTCATGTCAGTCTCAAGCTGACTCATCCTTTCCTCTTCTCTCCTATATATAGAGCTCTTCTATGAGGTCTAAGGAGGCTGGAATTTTGTATAAGCAAGGAGGTGCTGTTGGTATACTGCCAGGATTATTGGGTGATTGTTTTACTAGAGGTGAAGAAGAGAGTTCTTGCTGCCGAGGAGGTGCTGCTGGATTGGGGCCAACATCATTGGTTGTAACTTCCTCTGGAACCCTGTTACTTTCTATCAATAAAGTTTACATGTTCTTCTATATACTTGTTTTACATAGATGCTTTTGTGTTTACATGTATATTTGATGCAACCTAATCCATGCTTCAATTATGATTGCTTGTATCTCGTAGTTTGCTCCCTTTTGTTGTGCAGATTCTGTGTGTAGCTGGATCGGCTTGGAGAGTAAAGAGCTGGGAACGGGATACAAAGCGAGAAGGACAAGGATCGACTAAGCGCAAGACACCAGGTTGGTTGATCCTCTTTCTATTCTCTCTGTGCTTTTATAAAGATGAACATGAAAACTTTGTCATTCAGTTGTTGCTAAAGTCTGTCACCTTTAGAAAGGGTTAGTGTCATCCGCATCGGATACTTTTCCCCACAACAAACTGGCGACTCCGCTGGGGAGGTCCTAGTATCTTGTTGTTGTAGTATTTTGCTATTCATTTCTTGAAGAAAGGAGTACCGAATCGAAAAGCTTTTGACTCTATCAAAAGCGAAGTAGAGGGTTTTTGCTACTCTTGCTCCTTTGCTGAGCAAATTCAAGATTTAAAGAGCTAATCTACAGATGAATCCTTACTCTTTGTGATAGATCTTTATCCTCTTGATCATCCCTTAGCCTGTACTTAACCCATAGCATTTTATTTCAGTCAAAACAGTACATTTTTGAGCTTTTTATGACCCGGAATTCTTAGCAGACGTAACTCTCGCAAGTCAGTGCAGGCTGTCCACAGGCAGTCTGCATTACAGCGCAGGTGCTCCCTTCGGGAACTGCGCTGAGAGTGAGATTGGCAGACCAGTGCCTGCGCTGGTCCAGTTGGCCTTAGTCTAGCTCAGCTCTTCCTTTGTGTCTTGGCCCTATTTGCACTTGTTTTTGGCTAACTGCTTGCTGGTTATTGTATTTGCTGTAGACCTTATCTCCTTGACATTATTCCGCCTCAGTTGTGTGATGAAATTGTAAACGTTCTTTCAGTATTTCTTGTTTCAGTTACAATTTCCCATTGTGAAAAGCGAACCTAGTAGCTGTGGCCTCTTAGATTGCGATCTTATGAGTTAGTGTTATTGCTGTTCATAGCTGTTTTGGATTGGTTTGCTTCTCACTTTATGGTTTGAATCTATACTTTTCTTGTATTTAAAACAAGTCTTTCATAAGGTGTTCTTTTGATTGTGGACAAGCTTGTTTATTTTTTACTTGAAAGTTGATTCAAAAATCATACAACAGTTTCCTTTTGTTAAGCATCAACATTAAGGATAACGAAAAGAAATACATGCATTGTGCATTTTGCATTTGACTGTATGCTTGACGATTTAGGAAAAATGTGCATTTTAGTGTGTGTTCTTTGATCTATGGAAAAAGTTGTGTCTTGCTCTTTCCTCAAGTAGATTAAGGTTTTCAAAGTTGAAAGATTGAAAAGATTTTGCTTCTCATTCTTAGATTGCATATAGGAAGTTGTATATATACATCTCGTGGCGAACCTGAAAGGCAAACTGTTAAGGAAGATCAACATTAAAATAAACTCAATTTACATAACAACGCTTTGGAATTTAACGCAAACATCTAGAGGTCTAGGTAGAGACGTGTTCCGGCGTCGTTAAACATAGTGACTGTCGATCTCTACGAAGGTGGGTGATTCCTCCTGAGAGTCGGTGGCACTAACACGGATTTGAGCTCCCGCGTACCGTCGCGTATATTGGGAGACCCCTATAGGCTTTTATCCTTTATCCTTAGGAAACCGTGTCGGCCGCCCTATTGATCGCGATGCAGTGAACACAACATTCACGAAGATCGACCACCCGTACCGTAAAACGTATTCTGTGGTTTCGCGAAAGGTTTGGCACACCCTCTGCCTAGATCTCCAGAGCAGTTTCTTTTGGCCCTTTTCAAACTCTATAACTGAAAAGGTCCAACCGAGCATTTGTCACTTCGGGCTCGTTAATACATCGAAGGCGACTAGAGTCATCTTTAGCTTTTTCTCGACTCTTAAAACATGAAAAAGCAAGTTTGTGTCTAAAAGCGTCGTAAATAAAACTTATTTTAAAGCGGAACATAATCACCTGTTATTCCCACGTTGATCTTTCAGTTGAAAAGTATGGAGCCCACCAACCAAGGAAGTAACCTTGGCGGAAGTCCAAATCCCTTCTCCTCTTGGGGAGATGTTGGTGCGCCTCATATGGCTACATTGTCACTTCCAGGATTGACAATCGGCCTTCCTGTTTGGTTTTTTTCAACTAATGTTGTCCAAATCGCCACTAATCCTGAGCAGTCGAATCAACTGTCAGAACAATCTAGAACTACCCACCAGCCTTCTACCTCTTGTGATACTTCCTCTGATCCTTCATCTTCGCAGGGTAGAGCGGCAAAAGTCAGCCTCCCAAGGAGAAGAAGGAAAAGAAGAAGAAAGGGAAGAAGCAGAAGGAGCCTCTGGCGAAGGCGACTGGGGGCAAGCAGAAGAAAACTGACAAAAACCCACACACTGCACCGACCGGGCCTAAATCACCATGTGTCATTTGCAAAGGGATCCATTTCCATCGTGATTGTCCTTGTATTCCCCGGATACTAAGGGACTGGTCCCGAGATTGCACAATCCGGTAGCATCAACCTCTGGTTGTCAAGTTGATTGCATTCCCTCAACTAGCGAGAGTGAAGGACGAAGAAGGGGACCAAGATCACCCTGTCTATTGTGTGAAGGTCACCATGCCATCCACAAATGTCCATTCTTAGATGAGGCAAAGAGAGTTTTGGAAGATCACCCGGTGTCACCGGTGCAACTTCCGCCTGGATACCGAAAACTCGCGCCTAATCCCTCGATAGTTGAAAATCCAGTTGAACCACTCAAGTGGTCAGCTGATGTGTCAGTCATTGAGAGTGAACCTACCGAATCTAGACCAGATGAAAGTCTAAAGGTCGAAACGGCAGTTGACCCGGTTCTTCCTTCAAAGGTTCTATCGTCCAATGACTCCGTCATTGAAGACCCGTCTTCAAATGACACCGTCACCGAAGTGTCGTCTTCATGTGACACCCTCGCTGATGAGAACAAGGATGACACCATCCAAGTTCTCTTTATCAGCACCGACTCCGACGAGCATCCGGGCAATGCGCCCATTCCTTTATTGCAGGAAGGAACATCATCTGAGTCGTATCCGGCCGTATATTCGGTCCCACCACCAAGCAACCTGGTTGTATCCTCTGATTGGAATCAACTAGGCAGACCCCGGTTACCAGCCAGTACACCATTTAGAATCATTGTCCAGATCTATAGAATGGTTATGGCTGGTACTATCATTGATGAAGGGGCGTCTGTGAGTATCCTTTCCTCTATTGCTTGGAAAGCACTGGGTTCCCCAGCGCTTTTACCTGAGTTGAGAAATCTCTCAGGTTTTGATAAAGGAACCAGTCGACCATTAGGAATCCTCCCCGATGTACCTGTTACATTGAAGGGGAAGACCGTCAGGATGAACGTGTTGGTAGTTCAAGGACCCTTGGATTATAACCTACTCCTTGGACGCGACTATATTTATTGCATGGGAGCGATAGTCTCCTCACTCTTTAGAGTAATGTGTTTTCACACGAAGGAAGGGTGGTCAAGCTCGTAGACCGGCTTTCATTTCCGGGATCTCGCATCGCAAATAGTCAAATACCAATCCTAAATGGTCTGTTCACTCAAGATTCGCCTCCGCCCCCAGTCCTCCTTCCCGATGAGCGCGAGTAATTCGGAAAGAAAGACTAGGACCCAGGGGGCATGCACCCTGGTCTGCTTCGGGCAGAAGAAACTCCGGGTATAAGGAAGAATTTCCGCAGGAGAACATGACTAGTCCGTACCCCGTCCGAAGGAAGTGGGGTTGTTCTGGAATAATGATCTTTTGTTAAAGTTATGTGTTTGGGAATCATTCACCTTTGTCTAAAAAAGTGGGCAATGCCCAAGTAGGAATTCCCTTATTATAACAAGTAGTCACCATCTTTAAATTCAAGCCTCGCCCATCGAAACATATGTTTTGAAGGATAAGCAGGGGCAGTAAACTAAGAAGGAGACCGTATTGTTGTGACAGAGGGTAACCATCTTTGGACAACCCAATGATAGACACCGCCGAAGAAAGAGATTGATTTGCGGCAGCGAATAGAACCACTCTTCGGATAATAAGAAAGAGGCAAGCCTCCCTCGATAATACCAATGTTTTATCTTTGAGTAGTGTTCTTCTATTGTCACAATAGCTGTTTGTTAAAAGTGGGCCGACAGGAAGTCTGAGTACTGCGTAAGACCCTTAAAATAACGAGAAGACAAGTATCGTTAGCATTAGATTAGCAAGATGACAAATAACTGTGAACACCCAAAGAAAAGCAGAAGTAGGAGAGAGGAGGGGCAACCTCGAAATTCTATCCTATACCTGGGGGCATGCAAACTTTCTGGAGTGCAAGCTAGGGGCGGTTATTTATCTGGTTTTAAGATTAGCCGTTTCCAAACTTACATGAAAGAAAGCCTGTGGGGCAGAAGTAAAATTTGCCAAAATAAGAGCATAGCTGTAGTAAGGCATAAGCTCTATAAAAATTGGTCCTTATAGGAGGCATTCTTATGACTGGTATATCGAGCAGTTTTAGCATATAGTTCATGCTCGTTAAAAAATAAACGCGAAATTCGAGCAGTTTTAGGCCTGAATTTATGCTCGTTAAAAAATAGAAAAGTGTGAGCAAATGTTTCCCCCAGAGTTCAAGCTCATGGAAAAAATGAACCGGTAAATAACCTTTTGAGATCGTAAATTCATTAGCCATAAGAACCTTGATCGTGTTTTCATCCACCACCTCCACCGTTCATTTGGCCGATCATTCACTTCCATTGGTGTGTTTACCTCTTTTGAGAAACAGCTGCGAAGAGTGATTTCATCTAGCCATCCTTGTGACACTGCCGTGATTGGAATTTCCAACCTGTACCTGGAATCTGTAGCTATCCCTGTTTATCACTCGTTCCTCAAAAGACGAGTCTTCTTTCAGCTCTTTTCACTGACTCGTAAAATATGAAAAGTTTGCCGAGTTTTGGCCTTCCAGCTCGTTAAAATGACCGGAACGCTATCCCTCCTCTAAATTTTAATCTTTTTGGACTTGAGGGATTATTGCACAAAAGGATCGAGCGCTTGCCTGGTTCAGCTCGTTAAAAATACTGAACAGCCATCCCTTCTGTATTGTTTTATACTTTTTCGGACTTAAGGGATTAGCTGACGAAAAAGGAATTATGGAGTTGACTTTCTGTACCTTTTTAGACTCTCTAAAAATGAAAAGGACCAAGTTTTCCTTGTCGTTAGACTCGTTAAAATGATTAAATAGCGACAAACTTGTCTTTAGACGAGAACGAGTTTCCCTATCGCTAGGCTCGTTAAATCTTAGCGATGGGCTTGCCCGAAGGGCAGGTTATAGAACAAGCATATGTTATCCTCCTCAAGCTTGACAAAAATAAAGAGGTACTGGTAAGAAATGACTGGGGAAAAATTGGGAGAACATCAAAGTTTAGAGGTAGCAAGTCACTCTTGAACATGACACTTTTCTTCCGTATCACATCGGGTTGGGTTGTCTCATTCACGGTTTCATCACCATGGTCCTCGCCACACCATCCATTGGGGTAATGCTACCGATACATCACATCAGTGTCGTTATATGTTCAAGAGGGGTCATTCAGAAAGTGTCAACCGTGTCCCATCCACTACCGTACATTTTCCTTCATCCATTTCATGATCGCCACCCTGAATCATATGTCACAGTTTGTTTCACCTCCACTAAATCATTAGCTCCGTTCCGTGCCATTGATGTGGGATTCATCAAGGCCCTCCTTTGACGGATCACTTCTTGTCGACTTCAGCTCATTATCCAAGAAGTCGATCTAGGAACACCCCCATCAGTACTTTGAAGCTTGCATGCCTCAATGGCAAGTTTCTCACTTCCGGCAACAGGTATACATCAATGACCTTCGACCAGAAGATTTTGCGTGGCGTTCGACGCCAAGTCCTTTATTCACGCCACGTGAATTGTACTGCCGTACCTTGAGGGTCATCGTCATTATTGGTGATTCCTCTCGCGCTTGTTAACGGTTTTCATTATTGACCGATAATCAAGCGATGTCTTTCCATGTTCGACTTCAGCGTAATTCTCACATGGATCGACTTGTACTTAGAGTGAAGATCGAACGAGTTTGAAGACCCCGGATCTAGTTTCATCCATCCGGGCTGCGATATATATTCAGGAAATATAAAAGCATTTGCCATGTACATCATTGCAACAGATGATCATCCTCCTCAAAGGATGATAATTTTAGCGGAAGATTATCAGTCTGTCTTCAGACGATCGTCTGTCATATGCACCAAAATGTATTTATAGAAAGCTGAGCATGGGAATACCCGCCTCAGCTAGATCATGAGAATAATGATGAATGAAAGATAATGTATTGTATTGTATTGTATTACAGGGCACTCTCCTCAGCACTGGAACGAACTTCGGACCCTCTAGCTAAAGCATTTCACCCGATTAACGGCCTCATACTTTAGGGGGCAACTGTTATAGACATTTTT
This sequence comes from Pinus tabuliformis, assembly GCA_031772625.1. Classification (NCBI taxonomy): domain Eukaryota; kingdom Viridiplantae; phylum Streptophyta; class Pinopsida; order Pinales; family Pinaceae; genus Pinus; species Pinus tabuliformis. Next base: position 177,589,465 of record CM062805.1, on the reverse strand, counting down.
GTGCCTCGCGTCAAGGAGCAGGAAATGTCGATAATTACAGGGATCCTCAGTCCCTAAACATGTTGTTCTTACCCCTAAAAGAACAAGGTCATCAATCAACAGCACTTCCAATCAGTTCTCCACCTGAAAACACTTCAGAACAGGCTTATTTTGGATCATGTCAGCTGCTTAACTGAGCTTCTGCGCTGTATTGCAACTGTCCCACTCTGTACCTGCGCTGGAAGTCAAAAACAATGAAGGCTACCTGCGCTGGGCGAGATTGGCCAAGTGGCACAGTCATCCTGCAAGGTGTCAATTGCCCAGGAAGCTTCCAAACTGACACTTGGGTCATGAGATTCGCCCTGTGATGAGTAAGAGGTACTTGATCACCATGTGTAAGCAAGGATCTCCAAGTGGACACAGGAACTGAAGATTAACTGAAGATGGAGAGGACACAAGGCAGCTTCATGTCAGTCTCAAGCTGACTCATCCTTTCCTCTTCTCTCCTATATATAGAGCTCTTCTATGAGGTCTAAGGAGGCTGGAATTTTGTATAAGCAAGGAGGTGTTGTTGGTATACTGCCAGGATTATTGGGTGATTGTTTTACTAGAGGTGAAGAAGAGAGTTCTTGCTGCCGAGGAGGTGCTGCTGGATTGGGGCCAACATCATTGGTTGTAACTTCCTCTGGAACCCTGTTACTTTCTATCAATAAAGTTTACATGTTCTTCTATATACTTGTTTTACATAGATGCTTTTGTGTTTACATGTATATTTGATGCAACCTAATCCATGCTTCAATTATGATTGCTTGTATCTCGTAGTTTGCTCCCTTTTGTTGTGCAGATTCTGTGTGTAGCTGGATCGGCTTGGAGAGTAAAGAGCTGGGAACGGGATACAAAGCGAGAAGGACAAGGATCGACTAAGCGCAAGACACCAGGTTGGTTGATCCTCTTTCTATTCTCTCTGTGCTTTTATAAAGATGAACATGAAAACTTTGTCATTCAGTTGTTGCTAAAGTCTGTCACCTTTAGAAAGGGTTAGTGTCATCCGCATCGGATACTTTTCCCCACAACAACAGGGGTGACAAGTAGGGGTGAACCTAGAGTGTTGGTCAAGGGGATATGTGCAGTGGATGAAGATGTGAGGGGAGGACTCTGAGATGTGGATGGTGAACTAGGGGAATTTGGGGTAGACCGGAAGAGGACCTTGCATGGGGTAGAGATAAGGCTGGGATGATCTGAATCTAAAGTTAGATCAGCAGGCTGCTCCTGCCTTTGCTGCCTCCTAATGTTTTTAGGGATGGTATTTGGATTATCAACAATGATGGGTGGATTAGGGTCAGGATTTGCCCTAGTGTGCCGTGGATTTTTCTTGGGAGCTAGCTTCCAACTGTTTTTAGGATTTTGTAGGAAGTTTTTATATCTTCAAGGACTGGATAAAGATTTTGGAATGGCTATATATATTTCAAAGCTGAGATGAAGATTCACTGAAAGAGCTTTTCCCTAAAACTGTCAATGTTACACAGAAACAGTTTTGAAGGCCTCCTGACTTGTTTCAGGCTTGATTTCAGGCTTTGAGGGATGTATAGAAATTGGAAAATCCTAAGAGTCCCCAGTGGAGTCGCCAATTATGTTAGCACCCAGGTTGTTCCCTATGACTCCTAAGGGAATACGGCCGGGGTAACCACTAACCAATCTTTGAATTACAGTGCCTAGCCACACTGTAATCAGAGAGGGCTCTCTCTTTATAATTTGTCTCTGCTCTGTGGAGATTTTAGGCTAGTTATGAAATGAGGGTGTTTAGTTTTATGCTTTGGTTGAGGGATATCTTTCTGTGCTTGAAGTGTACAATCTGCAGATGAGTTTATTTCATTGGGCAATGGAGTCTATGGCTATAAGTGTTTAGAAACCTTGAGGTGATTTAATGAGATTACAGGGCCAATTAAATATTTCATATAACAAAGTTAGATTATGATGATGACATGTAAACAACCAGTGAAAAGCATTTAAGAATTTTCCACTAAAGTTGGGGTGTGGGGAAAAGATAGATGCCTCAGGAGCAAACTTGAATTCCTGAAAATATTTATCACAGTGAGAGATATAGCTTGAAAGTGTAGCAATTAAGAATTACACCTTATTTACTCTATCTGGAAGAAAACATTTATAACAGCTTAGATTGAGTTCAGGGTGATTTGTGATTAAATCCTGGAACTATTCTTTTGCTTTGCCATTAAGTGTAAAACACAGAAACATGAAAGAACATGAAAGACTAGAAAACATATAACATAGAGATTAAAAGAAGACTTATTGTGCTATGAAACATGTAGGAATCCTGTAACAATCAGCCAGCCACCACAGTGCATCAAGGAACACAGAGCTTTGGAAATTCCATCCACCTTTTGTATTATTTCTCCGAGAGTTGTACAGCAACAGAAGTATAGAAACGAAATCAACAACAACCCCTTGCAAACTCATGCGAAGGTGACTTTATAGAAATGTTTATACAAAATATCTCAGGCATTGAGTCATCTGAGAGAGAAATATCTTCATTACTTCGTACAGGAAAGTAGAGAAGAAGTTATTACAGCTTTGAATGCAGCATAACTGCTCTTTAAGTCTGTCAGAGGATATTTTGATCTTTGGAGGTCCGTGAGTCGGTTGAACCACTTTGCTTTAATCCTGGAAAATGTGTCTTTACGTTTGCTGCGCTGTATTTTCTCGGCCCTGCCACCTGTGACTGTGCTTGCTGCTGTGGTGACCGAATAGCCCTGCTGAGTTGGCTCAGCCTTTCATCTTTGCTCTGTATGCTTATCTACCAAAATTTTCCCTGTGTATGATCACTTATAAATTGGACAAAACATAACATTACAGGTTCTGGCTTGATAATATTATCTGTGTCAATTTATTCCAGACTTCCTGTGTGGGCAATTGGTGCTTGACAATTGCCTCTATGGTTTCATCTGCTTCTGTATATTTATAGAAATTTGGAGGCACGTCGAATAGATGATTGATCTCGTTCATGATAAAAAACAGGTTTTCCACCCTATTATATAGAGTCTGCCCTGATGCTGGCCCTGATTCTGCTGAAGTGTTGGGCTGTCCTGCAATTTGACTTGCAGCAAAGGCATTGACCCTTTTAGCATAGTTTTCATGGGTAAGCAGTCTTCCCACACTGCTTAGTAGGCTGGGGAGGCCTCTATTTTGCAATACCTGAAACCTGTCCATGAACTTGTTGATTTCGATTTGCATGTCTTGGGTTCTCCTTTCTAATGTTCCAACCAGGTTTCTTAATGTCAGGACCCTTTTAACCATTGAGATTGTCTCAGTCCTGTGAGCAATTCCCATGGTGGTCAGTTGAGAGCTTGTCCTGTTATTCAATATGTTGATCATCCTATTGGCAGCATCAGGCATGTTGCCAAGGCTTCCTCTTGCTCTGTGTATTTCCCTATTTGCCTTTGTAATGAGTACTGACTGTTCATCTATGGTCTCAATGAACTGCCATTGATCAGTAATGGATTGGCCAATATTGGCCCAAAGGACTGTTTTGAGCTCTGCTGTCACCTTATCTAGTGTGAGCTCTTTCTCAAGCTCAGTTATTCTCTTTTTGAGAGCTTTTATATCTCTTTCCTTCTCAGCCACATTCTGTTTGCTCTTGTCATATCTTTCATTTACTTTAGCCAAAGATTCTTTGGCTTGATTAAGCTCTAACATTTGAGCTTCCAGGACTAGAATTTCATTTTGAAGATTCTGCATATCTAGACTATGAGTCTGCTCTGTTGTTGGTGCAGTTGTTGATGTAGTTGGTGCTGTAGGTTCTGTTTGCTGAGGAGGAGGAGCAGTTGTTGGAGTAGCTTCCTCTAGGTTGATTACTTCAGGAGGAGGCTTGGAGGTTTGCCCTTCTTCTCTTTGTTTCAAGGCTGCCTGTAGTGCTGCTTTTGCAGCCTCCGATTCTCCCAGCTTTTCCTGAGTTTGGACTAGCTGCCTGTACAGAGATATCAACAAGGTTGTGGCCTCTTGATCATGTCTTTGCTGGGCAACCTCATCTGTTTGAGGGTGAATTGTGGCTGGGAGTTTGATCTTTCTCCTCAAGGATGCCATGTCTGCATCCCTCAATTTTAATATCTCTTGTATGCCCTTGATATCTTTGGGATCATGCCCAATCTCTATGATGATGTCCTCTAAGGACCTTATTATGTTGTCCTTTGCCTGGGATGATGCTCTCTCCAACTCTAGCTGAGAGGCTGTATTGTTAAGGCTATTTTGTAGCCTGTAGTTATCCAATGTTTGGTCTGCCAAGGAAGCATAGACCATCTCACCCGTTTGCTTATGCAGTTCTATCTTGTCCATTGGGTGGATATCCTTGGCAAGGACTTCCAGGTTAGTCCTCAAGTAGTCAGAGGCAGATTGGGGCTGCACTGCTGTTGGCATAAAATGACTCATGATCATTTTGCCTTCCTGCACATCATATGCAGACATGAGTCTTTGTTGATTGGTGGGAGCCATGTTTAACAGATGGTTATACAGTTGTATCTTGATGGGCTCATTTCTCCTCTTAATGTCGATGAACTGCTGTTTAATGCTGGGTCCACCTTCCCTTTGCTGATTTGAGGAACTCACTTCTCCTCCCATTGCTCTATCCTGTTCCTGTTGAAAGGAACTTGCTGATGCTTCCCTGCTGGGTGGGACCATACCAAAAGACTGTCCTATTGGCATTTCTTCCTCTGAGAAGGGATTGATTCTCTGTCTTTTCTCCCCATGAGTTGCTGATGTTGTAAGGGGAGTCTCTCTGTCCCTTTTCCTGCTTGTATCCTCCTTTTGTGGAGTTTGGAGGATTGATGCCTCAGCTGAAGTTTCTTGCCTTGGAGGCACAGTTTGTTCAGTGGATTTAGGGGCTTCCATTGTTTGCTCTTGCTGGACAGGATGTTCCTGCCTTTGTTCTTGCTGTTGTTGTTGTTCTTCTTGCTGTTGCACTTCTCCCTGCTGCACCATCTCTTCTTGTTGCTGCACTAGGGTTTCCATTTGCTCTTCTGTCATAGGAGGTTGTTGTTCCACCTGCTTTTCTTTGCCTTTGCTGGATGTCTATGGAGTATTAATGGCAGCTTGTTGATGTGTTGTTGAGGATGAGGCAGCTGCTCCAAGTTGTCTTTTATATGAGAGGGGGACCTGTCCACAAGTTTCTAAGTCAGCTTCTTTTTGAATATTTCTAGCCTCTCTTTCTAGCAGCTTTTCACTAGTAATTTCCTCTTCTAGGGTGCCCTCTTCCCAGCTCAATGCATTGGCATACTGCTCAATCTTAGGCAGCCTCATATGTGAATAGGTACCCAATTTGTATCTTATCCTCCTGAGGGAAACAAAATGATTGGGGTCATAGGGTATCCACTCAAAACTAGTTTGCAGTTTGAGGGCCTCTAGGATACTATTTTCCTCTTTCCATCCCTCCTCTTTTTTGTTATATAGGAAAGGGCCCAGCTGGCTCCTTACCTTCAACTGCGCCTTTTTGTTCTTACTTTGGAAGTGGAGGTAGTCGGCATTCCCAAATTGCCTAAAATATTCTAGGGCAAAAAGTCTCATAGGGACATACCTTGGCAGCCTATAAGGCTTCAACTCACAGCCATATACTCTGATGACTGTGTGGTCTTGGTAAAAGTACCAATTACCAATGCTGTAGGTTTTGTTTAGATGGAGAATTCTCCTCATGTCATCAGTTAACCTTGGAGGAGAAACACCATACAATAATGTCATAGCTGGATGAATGAACAAGTCTATGAACTCACAGTATGTGTATGGTGATACAGAAGTGCAATGAAAAACAGAGGTCCAAAACACAACTGACCTTGGATTCCCCTGGGCATTAACTTGCTTCAGGGGAATGAGGAAGTTGCCTGGTTGATAAAACAAGAATAGATGGTAAATGTAGGAAGTGTATCTGAATAGTCTTTCCCTTTGCAGATTCATCAGCTGGTCATGGATCCTATCTGTAATATATGTGGCATAGTCATAATGTACAGCTGGAGGCTTTCCAGGAGAGAATATAGACAACATTGCCATTATACTATCATCCACATCCTCCACTCCCTTGAACCCTAGGACATAGCTGATCAAATCCACTAGCATTCTGCCCAATTCATTTAAGTATACATATCCAATAGGAGGAGTTCTGATGGCTTCAGAGCCTGGTTGTACAAACATCTGGTTGATTTTGATGATCTGGTCATTTGATAACCTAGTCCCCTTCTTTATCAAGTTCTGTATGTAGAGGGGGGTCAATGGTTTTGCAGTGTGGAAATGCAGCATCTCATTTATGCTCTCTGGGGTGATATGGAACAGAATTGAGCCTGTGGGGCTGAGGACAGCTCTTTGGCATGGATCATAGCACTCCTGGCATCTGTGTATCAATTCTGGCATAGGATTTAGCTGGGGGAGGTTGTAGATGGGCAAGTTTGAGTCCCAAATCCCTAGGATATCAGCTCCACTAAGGTGTTGGGCTTTCAACTCATTTAGCAACTGAATATTGTATTTAGAGCCTAATGGAAACCAATCCAACATTTGATAATCCATATCTCCCAGAGCTTTCCATTCTAACTCCCTATGAGGGGTATTGAGAGGCTTGATGTTCAATGCAATTGGAGTTTCCATGGACTATTAAGCTTCTGATTTGCAGGTGAACTGGTTGAAGTAAGCAGAACAACATAGAGGTGATTACTTGCAATGAAAGTGTGAATTTCAGGGACCAGAGGGTGAATTGAGCACACAACAATTGAAATACTGTTTAACAGATTGATAAATACAAATAGCAGGGCTGACCAGATGTTTTCTATGGTGAATTTAGCCAGCAGAGGTTTCTAGCTCACGGTTGCGCGAGCTACCTGTGAATTCAGGTTGTTTCAGTCGAATGGAGGTTTCGTAAACTGTTTGTTGTCTTGCCAGAGGGAAATAGGTGCAGGTTACTGGATACTGGATGGTGAATTCAGTGTTTTTAACACTCCCTTAACAGTTTGTTCGAAGAAATTTGGACAAAAACCAGGTGCAGAGAATAATTTCGAAAAATACCTTGCAGATTATCACTGATAGTTGCAAATGCAGGTACGGCGGAGGCGCCCCTGGTTTCAGAGTTGAACGGTGCAGGTTGGCGCTAGTATGGTCGTCAAATTCATGCAGCAATAACAACAGTCTCTTTCGGCAAAAGTAGAAAAAACGCGAAATTTTGGCTTAAAATATATTTTTGGCAATATTGGCGCGCTTTTGGGATGACGTCAGCATGATGTCATCAGGTGGGGTCAGAGTCGGATGACGTCAGCATGACGTCACCGGGTGATGTGGCAGGCCCTGGTTGGTCCATGGATGAGCTGAAGTGGCGGACATGTCAGCGTAGGGACGGACGAATGAGGTGATGCGATGGAGGGGTGGCGGCGACGTGGCTCTGACGTAGGCATGACGTGGGACCAGCAAACCGGGCGGTAATTGCAATAGTGGTTACGGTTTTTCTCGGACCGCTTACGATACGGCCCTGGTTTTGTCAGAGGCCGCTCCGAGAGACTCGAGAGGGTGACGCGTGGCCGGGGACTGACGTAACCCGTCGTCATTTTCTCGGGCGCTAACCGTCGGGCGTGGGGGCCGCTCCGATATCAATGAGGGCCGTCGGATCATATGGGTCCGATCTGATGGTGGACGGAAGGGCGATGTGATCGAACAATACGGAGGGGGGGCGGGTTTAATTTATTATTTGTTTTGGAATATGCGCCCGGCGGAAAACATTAGGATATGGGTTTTTGTAAGGTTTTCAATGTATTTTGGAAAATCAAATATATGCGTCGAAACTTTGGAAAAGCGGTAAAAGGTGGGTTTTTGGGTTTTTTCATAATTTCAAAGGGGTTATGTGTAGGAGGGGTTTTTACAAGGTTTTTCTTTACAATCAAAGGCTTAATGGGTGGAATGACTTCAAAGAAGGGAGAGGGGTAAGGTTTAGGTTCATCAAAGTGACCAGATGCCAATTTGATCCCTGACAGAGGATTTATTGGCTATAATGCCAAGGGGAGGGATATTTATACAAAATTTGGGGTTTATACACCATGGTGTTAATACTAGTAGGGGAAAGGTAACATAGGGGATTTACATAGTAGAGTTAGAGTTAATATGGGGGAAAATGTGAATGAAGGGGAAAATCACTAAGTTTATTTGAAACTTACTTAGTTTAGGGAGTAGATCAAAATGAAAAGAGTTTTTAGACAAGGAATGTGGCTTCTGAAAAGATTAAGAACCACCATGAAACCATAATCTCTCCCATGAATCTCAGCTGATGAAGGAGTGTTAGTAATGAAATGGAAAGGGGAAGAAGGGAGGTTAGACATGCTTCTTGCTTGCTGCAACTTGATGAAGGATGACACCCTCTCAATTCATTGATTTTTCTTTGGTAAACAAAGTTAGCACACATGCAACTTATAAGAGATGACCCTTCTGCAACCCCAACTGCCTACCCATCTATTTGCCTAGCATTTTTTATTTCTTCTTGGAGGGTGCACTTGGACTTGCAGACCCTTACTTGCCTTTTCTTTTCTTTGGCTTTTTCTTTTGTTTTTCTATCTACTTCTACCCTTATTTCTTCCAAGGTCCCAGATTAAGCTGTTGGGAGCCTTTTTACTCTACCTAAACTACTTGTCTGCCAAGATTAAACAGTTTGGACAGACTCCTTTCTCTATTCTACAACTGAAAATTTAAAACATGACATGATCCAGATTAGATTGTTGGACCATCCATCAAAATTTGAGTCCATACCAAGCTATAAGCACAGATTGGATTCTCTTGGAAATATGTGATCTTTGAATCATCAAAGCAGAGCATATTTGGACCTCTTCATAGCCAATCCTGAAATATGAAACCTATTGGTATAGGTAGCTAACATATTCATTAGTTGTATTATGAGTTAATAACTTGTGAATTAATTAATAACTAATTCACCCAACTCATCTCTAGTCTATTTTCCAGTTAGACTAAATACAACCAGTTTAACAAAGCTAAACTGAACACAACTCCATCAACTCCACCAAACTCAATTGGTTGAGTTCTAATTGAAGTCATGCATGCAACAACTCAACTAACTCATAAGAAAAGCATATTTCCTTCTGACAGCTGCATGTGCCACCTCTGTAGCTCAAACTGAAGTGCTCCAAGAGAATAAGATTAAGTTTATAGTCCAAATATTATTGTGAGATAATAATATTTGACTTTTCTATTTTTGACAACCAGTCTAAAAATAGACTTTGATCACTCACACTGTGATCACTCAAACTTTCATCAAAAATAGAAGTCCATCTATTTTTTCCCAACTTGATCAATCATCCATAAACAGCAACCTGCGATCCATAGACATGATCTATATGTCTAAAAATAGACATAGTCTAAAAATAGACTTGCGCCAAAAATAGCCTACAGGCCCACTTAGTGAAGGTGACTCTTTTCACTAAGCTCCATCATCTTGTTGCAATCTCAACGCTCCCTCTCGACAAGATATGGATTATCAGAAACCCCTATCCTGCCTCGGTGGTACTCGAATTTGCTCCTGGTGAGAGCCTTCGTCAGAATATCAGCATCCTGATCCTCTGTTGGAATGTATGAAAGTAACATGATCCTCCGCTGCACACAATCTCTGATATGATGGTACCTGATGTCAATATGTTTAGATCTATCATGAAATACAGGATTAGCCGAGAGTTTAATGCAACTCTGGTTATCACAGTAAATCACAGTAGGATCCAAATGAGAACCGAACAAACCAACTAGGATCTTCCTCATCCATATAGCCTCGCATGCAGCCAAACTTGTTGCCATATACTCGGCCTCCGCTGAACTGAGTGCCACGGATCTCTGTTTCCTGTTGTACCAAGAAACTGTTGTCGATCCAATACTGAAGACCCCTCCTAATGTGCTCTTTCTGTCTGTTGGGCTCCCTGCCCAATCTGCATCCGTGAAGCCACATAGCTTCACCTCATCCTCCTGTCTATACCACAAACCATATCCCGATGTGCCTCTCAAGTAGCGCAATACATGCTTGCCCGCCTTCCAGAAGAGCTTGGTAGACTTAACCATAGCTTGTGAAAGCTGGTTAACTGCATAGCATATATCAGGTCATGTATTGACCAAATACATCAGCGACCCCACCAACTGTCAATAAACAGTGGCATCCACTTCTTCTCCCGAAGTGGCATCCTCCTTCCTCCAACCTCCAGGAAGAGGAGTATCAACAGGCTTGCAGCCATGCATGTTGAACTTCTCCAGTATCTCCCGAGCATACTTTCCCTGAGAAACAAACAGTCCACCACTGTGCTGCCATATTTCCAATCCTAGGAAATAGTGAAGGAGGCCCAAATCCTTCATCTCAAACTCTGTAGCAAGATCCTTCTTGCATGACAATATCAACAGCTCATCACCCGTTAGAATCAAATCATCAACATACAGTACAATGATAAGCAACTTACCCTCCACCACAATCTGGTATAGGTTCGGATCCGCCTCGCTCTTGGAGAATCCAAGTCCTGTGAAATAGCTATCTATCCGTGTGTACCAAGCACGTGGTGCTTGCTTCAACCCATACAACGCTCTCTTGAGCCTACACACATGCGACTCGCTGCTTAAGACTTCAAAGCCTTCGGGTTGCTCAATGTACACCTCCTCCTCAATGACTCCATTGAGGAACGTAGTCTTCACATCCATCTGATGAATGTGCCATCCCATCTGCGCTGAGAGAGCAAGAATCGTCTGTATGGAAGAATACCTTGCGACAGGTTGAAAGGTCTCCTCATAATCGATCCCCTCAATCTGTGAAAAGCCTCGGGCAACAAATCTTGCCTTGTACTTCTCCACACTCCCGTCAGCTGCCTGCTTAACTTTGTAGATCCATCTCGAACCCACCATTGATTTCCCTTCCGGTCTAGGAACAATCTCCCATGCACTGTTTCTGACAATAGAATCATACTCTTCCACCATGGCGTCTACCTATGCGGGATCCTACACAGCTTCCTCGAAAGAGGATGGCTCAGTCACAACACACTTTCTCATAAGAGCCACGTATCCAGTGTATCGATCAGGTGATTGTCTCTGCCTGCGTTGGGCTGTAGGTGGTCCTACAACTTTCTCTGCATCTTGAGCCAGTCGCTCAGCTTCTGTCAAGCACTTTCGCCCTCTGATGGTTGGCGCTGCATGAGTGGTCTCTTCCACTCCATGAACCTCGTCCTATGGCTAATCCACGTCCTGAAGCTCATCCTTAGGAACTAATAGCTCCTCATCTACATGCAAGTGTAGCTCCCTCTCAAGCGAACACTTCATGGCTTTCTCCTCCTGAAATTTTATATCCCGTCGCACAACAGTTTTACCACTATCTGGCAAATACACATGATAGTTGTGGGGCGTATCAGTGTACCCCACAAATATCCCAACCTCTGCGGTCGGCTCCAACTTCTTCCTGGCATCCTTTGTCACATGCATGTAAACGTTAGCACCAAAAATCCTCAAATGAGAAAGATCAGGCTTCTTACCAGAATAAGTCTCTTCAGGTGTACTCATGCCAATTATCCTATGAGGACAACGGTTCTGCACATAAACTGTTGTATTGCATGCTTCCGCCCACAAGTGAAGGGGTAGGCCCTGATCATGCAACATTGCCTGTGCAGCACCCACAATCGTTCTGTTCTTCCGCTCAGCTACCCCATTCTGCTGTGGGTTATGGGGAGATATGAGCTCTCTACGAATCTCTTCTGTCTTGCAGAAATCCTTGAACTCATCCGAGATGTATTCACCCCCATTATCGCTCCTAAGAGCCTTCACCTTCTTCCCCGACTCCTTCTCAACTAGTGCTTTGAATTCATAGAACTTTGAATATGTCTCGCTGTTCTTCTACATGAAGAAGATCCAGCACTTACGAGAGAAATCATCAACAAAAATCACATAATACCTGTGTTTTGTTGTCGAAGCAACTGAGAAAGGTCCACACACGTCTGTGTGAATTCTCTCAAGGATCGTCGTGGCACGACTATCCTTCTCGTGAAAGGTGGATTTCCTAAACTTCCCCAACGTACACCCCTTGCACTGATCTGACTGCGCAAGTGTGCCTTTAGGAAGCCCTGTAGTGATCTGCTGCAGTATCTTCAAGGCTACATGGTGAAGGTGACCCAAACTCCTGTGCCACAACTCGCCATCATCCCGGCTCACCAATCCTTCTGCCTTGCCTGCCATTGCTGTGCATCCATCTACATGCAACTGATAAAGGTTCCTCACTCGAACCCCTATCTTCCGGGTCTCACCAGTTGTCTTGCTGCACAGGAAGGCCTTTCCCTCACTGAAAACAACATCATACCCCTTGTCTTCTAACATCACCACTGAGATGAGATTCTTCTTCAATCCTGGAACATGCATGACTTCCTTCAATACAAAGGGTTTACCAGACTCCCTCTCAAAGGAAATGGTACCGATACCGGTCACACTGTATCTACCATCATCTCCCATCTCGATGTGCACTCCAAGATCTTTGTCCTCCAGATTAGAGAACAAATCTCTATCTCCCGTCATGTGAAAAGACGCACCACTGTCCAAGAACCACACTGATCCCATCACACTTGAAACCAAGCATGCGATCAATGAAAAATCAAGCTCAAACTGAGAAGCTAAGGCCTCTCCCCCTGCAGATCCAGCAACTTGCTTGTTCTTCTTCTTCTGCGGACAATTTGTGCATAGTGTCCATGCTGGTGACAGTGAAAACACTTCACCTTGGACATGTCCTGCTTCTTGCCTTTGCACCGGAATGAGAAGCTTTCTGTTCTTCCCTTCTTTGCTTTGGCAGCCAAATCACAATTTTCTTCATCAGATACCTTTGATGAAGATCCATTCTCACCTTTATTGTTTCTGAGTTTATCCTTGAGCGCCAGGTCGCTCTGCTTGGAATAACATTTGCAATCCGTTGAAAGACATTTCAACAACACTGCTGCAAGTTCAATTTTCCTCAGCTCCAAACTACCGCCTCCGATCTAAAATTCGTGAGAACACAATATTTCTCGTACAGAGATTGACTGTTTGGCATTCACTGGATAACTCAACTTCCAAAGGAAGGATGAATCCA